>JAUPFV010000005.1:10313385-11647088 GCA_036936605.1 Limnanthes douglasii subsp. nivea | reverse complement strand
GAGAGATAATACGAAATGGTGAGTGGTCTTAAAAGCTAATAATTGGTTTAAGGTTAAGAATTTATTTTCGTACAATTATTTTGAACATCTATTTGACACGGACAACCTCTAGCTTATTAAGTCAGTCTTATTCGTGGGACAAACATATTGGTCATCTATTTTTATATTTTTTTTTAAATTTCAAAAAATTGAATTTATACATGCGTCGTTTTTTATCTGGTCCTCTAATGAGAATCTATAGAGCTAATGTTGCATGTTCTAGTTTTACCACTCCCATGGTGGAGAGCGGTTTTGAGATTTTAAATCTAAAAATTTAAAATTGGAAAGGTCGCCCTTTATATATCTATGGTTTATAATTAGTAATAAGAAGTACTCCATTTGGTGCGACTGTATCATTTAAGTGTAGTCTAAAAGTAACTTTTAAGATAATCTTATTAATTAGTATTCTATATTAATTAGATTTCATATTAATTTGGTCGTCTATATTGATTAGATTTCCAATTAACTTGGTATTCTATATTAATTAGATATCATATTAATTTGGTCTTATATATTAATTAGATTTTCTATTAATTAATAGATTAATATATTTCAGTCATCCTATGAATATGAGATATTTTTATGCAAAGTGTGAGGAAACAATTGTGATGTGCATATTTTATGAAAGAGAAAAATAGCTCTAACTATTTTTTTAAGTGAAGTGAGAGATAAACACTGAAGAGAGAGTTCTGTGAATCACAAGTTATGGAGTCCTTTGTGTTTTAGAGTCTTTCAGTAACCTACTTATTTAGAAAAAGAGTGTCTATTTACTTGGGATATAGGATTTCTTCAC
The DNA here is from genome assembly GCA_036936605.1 of Limnanthes douglasii subsp. nivea. Lineage (NCBI taxonomy): Eukaryota > Viridiplantae > Streptophyta > Magnoliopsida > Brassicales > Limnanthaceae > Limnanthes > Limnanthes douglasii. Next base: position 11,646,256 of record JAUPFV010000005.1, on the reverse strand, counting down.
GATCCAAACCACGTTAAATATCGTCTAGTGAGCTTTGTTTATTCTTCTTCTTATATTTTTTTTCTTGTTTTTTAACAAGTGGTCCGGTGAGCGTAGAGAAACAGTAGGAGTAGATTTCTTACTGATCTGAAGGTTAGAGAATATCTCTCTTAGAAACCATAAACTCACAAAAGATGAGTTCCATGAAACTAAGCATAATGTTTTTTAAGGATTTCAATGATTTCAAACCTATTGAGAATTAATGTTAAGTCTTACATAGTACATAAATGATTTGTTGCTGCTATTGATGATAAATCTACAAAACTTGATGTTGTGATACTGTCTAAAGCTCATAGTGCCCTAAGATTGAGTTTGGGAGATGAATTTCTACGAGAGGTTTCTGAAGAACCTACGACACTGGGATATATAATCAATTGGAGGCGATTTACATGAAAACGTCCTTGGTAAAATATTATATATCAAGAAATAACTTTACACATTGTCTATAGATAGTAGCAAAGATATCTGAAGGCACATAGATGATTACAACCGAATCATACTTGACTCGAATACAGTTGGTATGAAGGTGGAGGAGAAAGACAAAGCATGATCTTTCTAAGTATCTATCAAAGGAGTATGAAAACTTCGTGGACACCATACTTTACGGGAAAAACTCACTTACGATGGCCGAAGTCAATAGTGTATTGAACTCCAAATATCTCTAAAAGAATAGTGTTAAGAAGGGTGACGCAGAAGAGCACGAACTTAGTGTAAGGGGTTAATCAGCGAAGAGAGATTTAAGTGAGAGGAGAGGAAAATTGTCAAAGTCTAAAGGGGATGGTATGGGTTCAAACTTAATATGTGGATATGCAAGAATAAAGGACATATTAGTCGAAACTTCCCAGAGAAGAGAAATGGCAACAACTATCAGAATACCACACCCGAAGATGAAGTACTTGCTGTCTTTGTGAACTAGAAGACTTTGATAGATAATCAAACCAGGAAAATGTTGAAGAAGCTTCAGACTGATAATGGCTTGAAGTATGTGAAAAATGAGTTCACTAGCTATTGTAAAAAGTTTGGCATTGCTAGATACCTAACCGTATTGGGACTCCTAAACAGAATGGGTTTGTTGAGAAAATGAATCGAACCCTGCTAGAATAAGTTAGATGTTTGATTTATACAACTTGTATGAGTTAAAGATTCTAAGGTAGAAGTTGTGACAACGGCTACATATATCATCAACATGAGTCCATATACGACGCTTAAGTTTCTTTGTCCTCAAGAGGCATGTACGGGAAATAAACCTAAGTTGCAACATATGAGAGTGTTCGGATGTGCTGCATAAAAACATGTGAATCAAGATAAGCTTAGGCGAAGAACACTAAAATATTTTTTCCTCGGTTATCCAAAAGGGAAAAAAAGGTATAGGTTGATGTGCCTCAAACCTTGGCGTTATAAAACTTTGATAAGTAGGGATTTTTTTTAATAAAAAGGACATGTCATTGGATAAAGCGGTGGAGACTCAACCTAGTACTGCCAGGAAGAAATATAAAGTTGATGATGGATCTGATCTATAAAATAAAGATGGAGACACTTCTTGCGAAGAATATGTTGGGTATGGTTCCACTTCGGGTCATACAGAGGAAGTTCAACCACTGTATGAGTACAAATTTTGTCGAGAGTCTGGTGTTCCTGGACATTAAGATGGTCAGATGGGAAAGCAACATGATCTTGAAAGTTATCAACTGGTGAGAGATAGAGCACGAAGATGAAGCAAATAACCACAGAGGTATGGTTTTGTCAATGAAATTGGTTATATTTTATCAATTAAAATACATGATATGATCTTGAACCCAAAAATTAGCTAACAAGAGTAGTGATAAAGATTAAAGGCTCATAACCATGAAAGAAGAACTTAGCTCTCTCAATAATGAGAACACCTAGATTCTTGTGAAGTACTCAAAAGTTCAGAAATTAGTTGAGAGTAAATGGATATTCAAGAAAAAGCCATGTATTTTTAGTGTTGGGTTACCCAGATACAAGGCTAGGCTTGTGGCTAAGGGATTTATGCAAATGGAGGGTGTCGATTTCAATGAGATATTATTACCTATTGTGAAACAGACCTCCATCAGGGTTATGATGTCAATTGCTGCTAGATTTGATCTTGAGTTAAATCAAATAGATGTTACTATTGCCTTCTTACATGGTGAATTGGAATATAGAGTTTACATGTGTCAACCAAATGGGTTTGAAGAAGAGAAGGAGGATTATGTGTGTTAGGTAAAAATACCTATTTATGGGGTGAAACAGTCGTTGATGTTGTGGAATAGAGTATTTGATTCTCTTATGAGATCTATTAAATATACTCGTATATTCTACGAATATTGTACTTATTGGAATGAGGAGACACGTTTGGAGGGACAAGTCATATTGTTGTTGTATATTGATGACATACTAATAGGTGGAAAAGATAGAAGGAAGATTGAAGCGGTAAAGACTCAATTGAAAGGAGAGTTTGAGATAGAGGATATAAGAGAGGCTAAGAGAATACTTGTTATTGAGATCATGAGGAACATGCAAAAGGGGTAATTATTTTCATCTCAACAAGAATATATAAACAACTTCCTTAGAAGGTTTTAATGTTGGAAGCAAAAACAGTTGAAATTCCCATTGGTTCACAATTCAAACTCAGTGTCACTCAAACAATAACCAAAGAATCAAATAATAAATATATGCTAGAGATATCTTATGACAATGTCATTGGTAGCATTATGTATGCTATGATTTGTACGAGACCTGATCTTTCCTACCCCATAAGTGTTTTGAGCAGATTCATGTCAAATCCGTAGAAGTCACATTAGCATGCACTCAACTAGATCCTGAGATGCTTGAAGGGTTTGGATGTGTTAAGATTGTGTTACAATCATAAGGTTACGTGTAATATATTGTTGAGAGGGTATGTGGAATCTAATTATGTAGGTTGCCTTAACACAATGAATTCTACTTCGGGTTATTTGTTTATTGTGCTTGGAGGAGTGGTTAGTTGGAAGTCTTGTATACAGAAGGTTGTTGTGTTTTCGTCTATGGAAGCCGAGTATATGGATGCTATGTAAGCCATGCAGGAAGCTAATTGGCTGAATGGATTGTTGAGTGAACTCACTGGTGTGGAGCAAGATGCAGTTCTGTTTTGTGATAACACCAGTGCCCTTCATTTGATGAAAAATCTGAAGTTCCATGAGCGAACTAAACATGTAGACATTAAACTGCACTTCATCTGATACGTGGTAGAGAAGGAACAAGTGAAGATGGATAAGATTTCTAGCGAAGAAAATCTTTTGGATGCTCTGACCAAGGTATTGCCGATTTTAAAGCTCACAACCGGCATGCGACTGGTGCAAGTCTGCGATACGAGCGAGCTGTTCTCTAAAGAGTAGAACATTAAGTGCAACGGATACTTGAGTTACTATAAGCCTAGGTGGAGAACTATAAGTGTCGGCTAGAAGTAACTTGTCATAATATTTTATTTAAATTGGTCTCATATATTAATTAGATTTCTATATTAATTAGATATCCTATTAATTTGGTCTTCCATATTAATTATATTTCCTATTAACTTGGTCGTATGTATTAATAGATTTCCTATTAATTTGGTCTTCTATATTAATTAGATATCTTATTAATTTCGTCGTCTATATTAATTAGATATCTTATTAATTTTCTCTTCTATATTAATTATATTTCTTATTAATTTCGTCTTCTATATTAATTAAATTTCCTATTAACTTTGTCTTCTATATTAATTAGATTTCCTATTAATTTGGTCTTCTATAATAATTATATTTCCTCGTATTCTATATTAATTAGATTTATTAATATATATATATATATATATATATATATATATGAGCCATCCTATAAATTGAAGAAGATATTTTATGCAAAGTGTGAGGAAACAATTGTGATGTGCATTTTTTTAGAGAGAAAAATGGCTCTAAGTATTTTTTTAAGACATAAGTGAGGTGAGATATAAACATTAAAGAGAGAGTTCTGTAAATCACGAGTTTGAGTTATCGAGTCCTTTGTGCCTGAGAGAATCTATGTAACCACCTTAAAATCTTGAGCTTGTTTTTTTCCTTGTTTCCTAACATATCAAATCCAAAAAAAGTAAAAACAATAATTTTTTAGATTTGGATCGTGGTTTCTTCCCTTCTTGGGCTTGGAGGGAAATATTACGCCTTCGTCCCATCGCTGGTAACTTGTACAGGGTGATAACTGACAATAGATTGGATGCCTCATTTTACTATGATCCTTGGATCCTCCTTACCCATCTGGTAAAACATTATAGCAACAACATCATCAAATATTATAGGCTCATAAAATATTTTAAAGTCTCTCATATCATCAATAATGGTCACAAGAACTGGTCATCTAATATCAAATCGACGAGAGCAAGAAATCACACCAATCTTCACGAGATTAACAATCTCATTCTCCGCGAAGAAAGTAAATCCTAACTTTATGATCCATGATACTTATAACTTCATTCGTATGCCCATCCCAACTGTGGGATGTGTCAGGTTAGTGTGGAATTAGTTTAACATTCCTAATCACTCATTTATTCTTTGGCTTGCAATCGGCGACAAGCTTTTTACTTGAGACATACTTTTAAGCTGAGGTCTTAACACCCCACCAAATTTTGTCTTATGCATTTCGAACTCTCATCATGTTTTTATCTTATTCTATATCTTAGTTTCCCTCCTGTAATATTAGTTTACATCGATTCTCTTTTATTTTTTCAAATATCCTTTTAACATATGCACAGGTATCTGTACAAACTTTATTTTATTTTAATTTAATATTTATTTACACCAAAAAAGAAAATCTAAAAATACGACTGAATATTTTTTAGTTGCTTTGAATTTTACATTAACATATATAGTCCACTTATTATTTATCAGAAATATATTATTAAAATTTAATATATTGAAATATAAAATTAAATAATTAAATAATAATAATAATAAAATGTAAAATAAAATAATAAAATATTATTACTTAATTATATATTTTTAAGATTAAATAATTTAGTGGTTGTCAATATAATCTAGATTGGTTAATGTTTTAAGTGTATATATATATATTATGACATTGAAAAAATCAAATAATTTTTTTATAAATAATATAATAAAATTAGTTTAAAATTTATTTTATTAAATAATTTATAAATTTAGAACAATACAATTTATACAATTTAGTAGTTGGGAGTAGATATTTTAAAAATACTATTAAAATATTTAAACATTAAAATTATATTTTAATACCTTCATAATATGTGATATATATATACATAAAAAAATCAATGTGATATTACTAACTCATATTCATAGATAAAATTTATACAAAATATAAATTTTTGAATAATGCAAACTTGTCTTATAATATTTTAATTGTCATTCCTACTATGTTATACTTGCATGCTTTATGTTGTCCAACTTTAACCTATATAAAAAAATGGTACGAAGAAATTCAATTCATGGATTTGGATATTGTCCTCTTAATGAACTAACGTAATAGAACTACAGATGAAAATTATTCACTCATAAAAGCTTGAGAGGCATTCAGTGAACCGAATCAGTTTATGTGCATGAGAACGACAATTAAAAATAACATCGCCTTCACTTCCTTAACTGGATAATGTAAAAGAACTTTTGTCGGCAGTGAAAGAACATTTCAATTTTTTTGAATGATAGTTCTAAAATATCAAGGGGATAACGAGTCAAAGATATTTGTTGGAGCTCTAGAGAGAGAAACACTAAAATACTAGAGAGGGCAGATGGAAAAAGTGGTAATAAAGTAATAATTGTTCACTTTTTCCGAAAAGGAAATGCTCATTTGTATAGTAATGATGGTGGGCCTAAGGGCCACATGGTTGGTCTATCTATGGTTAGTCTTATCCTTGATGTTACACATTTGTTGGACATATTTTACAAGACTAATATAAAGCCAAATCAACCCAACATTCTACCCATCTGGCCTGCAGTTCTGATAAATCTCACCATTATCATTGATAAGTCTCTTGTAAGCACACTGATAACAGAGCTAACTACTATGATAGATGATGGTACAAAATGACTTATGGAGCATATCCTCAATATGACTAACAAAACTGTAAAATTCAAAGAATTAAAATTGCAAATGGATGAAACCTTTCTAGTGTATTTTATCATTAACGAACTATCCTCCCAATTTGGTTTGTTTTATATTCATCATTAAACCAATAAAGTTAATTGGAAATTAAATGAGCAGATTGGTATGAGTATTCAAGAATAAGTTATACTTTTCCATGAAGGGAATTATTTTGTGCTAACAATTTCTTATAGTGGTTGGACGATTTTTTTTAAATTTTTACAAAAGTCAACAAGTGGGCCTAGAGAAAATAGCTATTATAAAAAGGAAATCACGTGGTCATTTTTTGTGGCAAAAAATGACATGTGAAGAAACAATATAGCAAACATGAGGTTTGGTTCGCATAGAGGTGTATGTTTTGTTCATTTGTAACTTATGTATCAAATGTTGTTGAAGTTTTTTATGATACTTGATGGTTTGATTATGTTGCCACTAGTCACATAAGAAATTTAATATAGATCTTATTTGTAATCTGAAAACATACGTGATTCCTTTTTGTGGGCAACCGTCTCAAAGCTTATATGGTAATTGTTCAAACCTATCGCATAGTTTGAAAGATTAGTCACCATTTACATGTTAATGATTATTTTTATGAGTATTTCTCTTCTAGGAATTTAATTTCTTTAACAATATTAAAATAAAGGGCTATTATTTTCATGATTGTTGGTAAAAAATCAACTTGTATTTAAAATCAAGTTTTATTGGCGAAACTAATTTAGTTGATGGTTTATATACATTTATTCTCAAAAATTAGTTTGCACATTCATTAGTATCTTTGCAATAAAACATAGGTTTAAACCATATTTTCTTAAAGAAAATTTTTCAATGTTGTTGCATAGACAATTTAGACATATCGCCAAAAAAATAATTCAAAAATTAGTAAACGATGAGTTTTCAAAATATTAGACTTTACTGATTTTGGTTTGTGTGTTGAATGTATTACAAGGAAACAATTCCACCGCAATAAGAAATGTGTCAAGCTTCTTGAAAATATTTGTAGTATTTTTTTTATAGATCGTTCTCCATCCATGTATTAAAGGAGAACGTTACTATATCATTTTTATTGATAATATATCTCATTTTTTATATCTAATACATAAAAAATCTGAAGTCGTTGACATCATTGAGGTGTACATTTTCGAGGTCGAAAAATATTATATATAAAACAAAAAACCATAAAATCAGATAAATATGGTTAGCATGAGGGAAAATATGACGAGTTGTGGCAAAATGTTGGCTTATTTACGAAATTCCTTGAAAAGCGCGTTATTTGTGCATAATACACAATACTTGGCGCACCACAACAAAATGAAGTTAGTGAAAGGCATAACCGTACTTTTATATATGGTTAGATGTATGCTGAGTTTTTCTAATGTATCTAATTCTTCTATGGGGTGAAGCACAACAAACCATAATTTATGTTTTAAGCTTAGTTTCTAGTAAAAAGGTTCTTAAAAGTCCTTTTCACTTATAGACTAGTAAGAAACCAAGTGTAAGACATTTAAATATTTAGAGTTGTCAAGCGGAAACAATAATTTATAACCCAAATGAAAAGAAATTATATTCGAGAATAATATCGAAATATTTTAATTGGTTATCCAGATAAATCAAAAGGGTACAAATTTTATTGTCCTAACCATGGTACCATAATAGTTGAAACTTCAAATTAGTTATGGCTATTCATGTAAGTAAATTGATTATATTACATTTACATTATACTCCCTTAAGTAATTAATTTATAGGTTTATTTGTTCTCTAATTTTTAATTTGTTTTATATGATTATATTTTTAGAAATAGATTGTTACGAGATTTATATTTCTTTGGTCATTCTACCGAATAAAAGAAGTAAATGAATGGTCACAAATGTGCTACCCTATATTCAAAAAATATAGTAAGTTCATGTCATCCGTCTTGTATGAAAAAGAACCATTTGTCACCGATTTAACCCAATATATGTGAGTTTTTTATTCCAAATATGGTTGTTGTTGTTTAATCTGTTGTACTTGTCAAATCATGTAATGTTTGTACTTGGTTTAGATCATGATATTATTCATGTTATTTATGTAATATTTGAACTTGATTATCTCATGTTTAAAATTTATTACAATCCACACATTTTAGATAATATCATATCATTTTAGTGTGAAAGATATAATAAAAACTGGAACATATTAGTCACGTGGTGAGATAAGATGTGGCCTCGAAAAACAATGTTACACTTCTCTTACACGTGTCAAATTGATTCAACCTCTCTTATTGTATTTTCCTTATCTGATACATGTTGATATTTGATTCATCCTAGTGGATTAAAATATCTTTCGAAAGCATCATTCGTGATGAAAAACAACCTTATATCTTAAAGAATAAAGTGTATTTTCGTCGAAGATTCATGTTTGAAGAATATCGTCATAGAAGCAGAGGCAGATTTAGAGGGGATATAGGTATGCCCATGACAACCCTATGATAGCAAAATGAATTAGTATAGTGGTAAAGAACTCTACTAATATACTGGAGGTTGATTCAACAAAATACTTAAATAATTATGGATTTTTCCTTAGCCTAATTGAATTCCATCAAGGTTTACTTTATATTCCTGAATAAAACCTGATTGCATATTTTAAATACAAAGATTTGCACAAAGGAATTGAAATTTTTCCAAAATTAAGCATGTAATATTATTTTACTAGACTAATTTAAAGGGTTTGATTTGGCAAATTATTGTAGTTAGGATATTTTGTATGAGATATTTTAGGATATCGTGTATCGATTTATTTGTAATATTTTGTATGGAAACACTATTTTGAATTTAAACAAATTATTGTATTGATTTTTTAAAAGCAAATTAATTTGAAATACAAATTATTGCACTGATTTTTTATTAAATAGTTTCACTCACTCTTTACGTGGAACGATGGAAATAATATTTTGTATATGTGAATAACTAAGCAAATTACTAATTTATATTTTTAAATAACTGCTTCTTTAGTATATTTTTTTATTTTATTTTAATTGATTTATGATTCTTTAAGATATTTTGTATTGATGAATTTGTTATATTTTTTATTTTTTATTAATTGATTTATGATTCTTTAGCATATTTTGTATGGAAACAATATTTTATATTTAAGCAAATTATTGTACTGATTCTTTTTAAGCAAATTACTATCTTGTTCGTAAGACTCTTGTTTGTAAAAAAATACAAGATATTTGGATTTATACATACTTTGGATTTGTGTACATACTTTTGAAGTTTGCTTTGTCATTACTGGTTTTTATTTTGTTGTCGCAAGTGTTGAGCGAGTGCGTTCTTTTATGAAATATGTGAAGAATGAATTGAGAAATAAAATGTCTTTTCTTTTATGAAATATGTGAAGAATGAATTGAGAAATAGAATGACAAATCTTTGGCTTAACTATTGATTAGTGACATTGGTGGAGATAAAAGTGTTATCAAACGATTTTAAGGCATGAGTAAGAGAAGAATGCATTTAGATATATAAATACTTATCTTTTATTGAATTTTTTTACATAATATTTTTTGGCATACCCTAAATTTTAGTCCTAGATCCACCGGGAACGGAACCAAAAATCGAATTAAAAAGTGCTACAAAAGTTTCGTAATTATTTAACATATTTTGGTTGAATTTCGTAAAACCAGTATAATAAAAAACTTTTATGCGTATGAGTCTAAAATAAAATAATATTTTTTACAAAATTTTATTATAATTAATCAACATTTTTTTTATATTTTTTTTATTAAAATTTTATATAATAATATAATTTTTATTGATTTTACCTATCTGTAAATGTTTTTGTATAAACGTTATTTTCTTTCCGAACCTATAATATATATATTGGTAAAGCAGCTTTATTGTGGTCCATAATAAGCCCATGGTTTTGAATTTCTAAGGCATACCAAATCCCTCTCAATGACAACTATTCTTCTCTTTCTCTTATCTAAAATCAAGACAGAGAACCATAAAAATTTTCTCCTTGTCAAAATAAATCATATCCCACCGTTATCGAACTGGTATTCTTAAATCAACCGCCGGATTTAAGCAGGGACGGCAGCCTCCCCTGCCTCAAGTGTATCTGCAGTTGATATGGTAGCTTTGTGATATACGTAATTTATGAAAAGAATGTACAAATCACGGTTGGTGGTAAAAATATAAAAGACAAGTATTCATAAATGTCTACTTCATTATCTCATTACACCTACTACCACCTAAAAGTTAGATATTATCTAAAAAAATATTAATACTATCGTAGAAAACTACACATAATTTTCCAAAACAATTTTTTTTTTAAAAGTTTATATTTCAAATAGTAATATAGAAAAAAAATCAGAAAATACTATGGGTTTTGTTTTTTTGAGACAAATAAAAATAGATCTATTAATGATTTTTTTTTAAATTTGTATATTTTCGTCTATAATATGTTATACCACGCATAACCAATCATGCAAGACCGAATATAGCTAACGATGGGAGACCATGCATAACCAACCATAAGAGATCATGTATGACCAACCACGAGAGACTAGACAAAACCAACACGCGACACAAGGCATAACCAACCATGAGAGACCGGACATAACCAACCATGCGAGACCATACATAACTAACCATGCAAGACCAGACATAACCAACAATACGAGACTAGTCATAACTAACCATGAGAGACCAGACATAACCAACCATGCAAGACGAGACATAACCAGCCATGCGAGACCATGCATAATCAACCATTAGATACGAGGCATAACCAACCATGAGAGACCAAGTATAACCAACCATGAGAGACCAGACATAACAACCATGAGAGACCATAAAAAATCAAGCATGGGAGAGCAAGCATAACCAACCATGCGAGACCAGACTGAACCAACTATTAGAGACCAGACATAACCAACCATGCGAGACTTAGCATAACCAGCCATGCGAGACCAAGCATAATCAACCATGCGAGACCAGGTATAACCAACCAAGAGAGACCAGGCGTAACCAACCATGAGAGACCAGACAAAACCAACCATGCGAGACGAGACATAACTAACCATGCGAGACCAGACATAACTAACCATAAAAGACCAGGCATAACCAACCATACGAGACTAGACATAACCAACCATATTAGACCAGACATAAAAAAACATGCGAAACAAACAAAATTTAGTAGGTATACTATATATTTACATTATATCACAACCTATAAAGTTTTGGCAGATAATTTATTAATTGCACAAGATTAAAAGACTATGATAAATTGAAATTAATCTACCATTCCTTAATCCTTAGATAACAAACTTCTAGACTTTTAAGTAGTGTAATTGCTTTTAGTTGAGATTGAACATGATTTTGATTAAACTTTTGTCTCATCAATATAGCAAGAACAATAGGATCAAACTTCTAGTAGTGTAATTGCATTTGGTTGAGATTGAACATGATTTTGATTAAAATCTTGTCTCATCTATATACCAAGAACAATAAAATCCCCCTAAGGGTCTCCGCGGCCATAATGTGGAATTCTAACCACTAAACTACAACCAATTTTGTTTTTCTTTTTTATAAATTATAAACTTAGTTTTCATATATTTTTGTACTTTACTAGTATATATATTTTATTAAAATATTTTATAATTTTATTTATTTGTAAAAAGAGAACGTTAAGTTTTTACCAATAAACTACGACCATTTCTTTTATTTCTTCTAGCTTATGGCAAAACTTTTGTAGCTAATGCGTTCAAGTCTAGGTATTCACGGTCATGTAAATTTTTTTATCACTAAACTAGATTTTTGTTTATTTATTTATTTTATAAACTATAGATTTATATTCCAAATATTTTTCGACTCTAAATTTTTGGGTATGTGTATTTTGTTGATAACATTTTTGTGACTGCTGAAATTCGAACCCAGATCGCCACAGCCCCAACATTTTTTGCTTTAAACTCGTATTGTATCTTTCTAAATAATCTAATTAATAATATTTTATCAAAATAACCAAAACATTATAATAATTAATAATACTTTATCCAAATAACCAAAACATTATACTCTGATTTATAGATAAATTTATTATAATATTTATGGTTTTGATTAAAACACGTGGAAAAAGACAAAAGGAAACCTAATGTGGGTATCCTAATAAAAATAAGAAAACACAGATACTGTGGCCTATATTTTGATTTTAAACCCTATTATATGAATATATAGACCATGGTAACAATTATAAATTTTATCCGATTTATTTGATACTATTTTTTTTTATTTAATCCATTTTGTGTTTTTGTATTCGATCTATTCTAAATCACCAAATAGATTTTTTTATATTATCCACTATATCCAAACTTTGTTAAAATTTTAAAATACGAAAGAAAATAGAATTTTTAAAAAAGAAGATTGTTTTCAATTTCGCTTATCACACTTAATTATTTAAACATTTTAGTTTTTCGTAATAAAAACATAATTCTTTTTACCAATTCCATAAAATATTAGTTATTGCACTTTAAATATATATATATATATATAAAAGTAGTAAAAGAATGATGTATTTATTTATTTTAACATAAATTTTTAATTTTACTAAATTAGTTTTACAAGTTTGGATTAATTTTACATGAATAAATAAGATGGGAGGAATACATGGACTTTTAAAAATCTATTATGATGAATTCAAATTCATAACCCTAAAATCTAGCTCAACCACTCAAACCTTGACAAATAGCACCACAAAATCTCATCTCGAGGTTAATAAACCACACAATCAAGTCTCCATGGTTTCAAACCATGTGATAGAAAATTCAAAATGCATAAACTCTTTTGCAAAGCCAAATCAAAACCTATACGAGTTCGTTAAAGCATAAAATTTTTCAGAATTAACATGCACCCGGTTGAACAACATTCATCCAAAAGATATCCAAAATACGTCAATAAAAAAAATTCAGTCTTTGTCAATCTGCAAGCTTCACCCAACATCGCTAATCCGAAGCCCTATGATTACCGGATAAATTTCTTTTTATAACAATCCACTTTTCCAGTTGCCAATCTATTGTAAATAGACACATATTTAGAGTAGAGTCTGTTTTGATCCATTTAATGAAAAACGGGTCAGTTTTTAAGACAGAATTACTAGGAACGTACTTTTTGATTGAACAATCTATTTGGTAAAAACAGGTTTAACCGTTTATTATTATTATTATTATTATTTTAGTGTAAATGATTTGGATCGATTAAAAATATCACCTTTTTTTTCCAAATATTATACCAAAACTAAAAACGGTCACATTTCTCCGCTTGTTCTTTTATCAAATTTTCCTACCCAATTAAAATAGACCAAGTTATTATAACCCAACCTAATACACAAACACAAATCGAAACCTTTCATTTCTTTCATTCCTCTTTCTTCATCTCCATAAATTTTCCCTTTTCAATTAGGGTTTTCTTGTTTACGAAAGGAAAGAAACTGCAAACTCCTTTCTTGGTGGTACGATGGAGAGAGAAAGCAGCAACGGTGGCAACCAGAGAGCGGAAGAAGATATCAGCGACAACGATAAAACTCTTCAAGCTTTCAGAGAACTCATGGTGTACCCTCTTTAAAAAAAATTCATATATATATATATATATATATATATATATTATTATGCTATATAAAACTCTTTATTGTTATTATTGTTGTTCACTGAATTTTATGTGCACATTTGTATATGTATTGATTGAAAGTTTACATGGTTTTAAAGTTTATAATTCTGAATGGTTCAATTAGATATGAAGAAATGATATTAGTTGACTATTATTTGTTTTGAATTCGATTGGAAGAACTTTATTAAGGTTTCATTTAGTTTATTGGATTGTAGGTTTCTATAGGTTCCTATAGTTAATGGTATAATTACTCATGGATTTGACTTCTAAGTTTGGTTTTAAGCCTTTAAATTAAATTTGTATTGTGTGCATTGTTATTGAGCATAAGCTGTTATGGATGTGAACAAAGCAGTCGAGTTGGATCCAAAAATGTTTAAGGCATACTTGCGAAAGCGGTATGAATTAAACATAAATTTTAAGATCAACTGCTTTTAAGGGTCTTTAATATATACAGATACTGAAAAAAACTGGTTTTTATCAGGTTTTTGTTCAAAAGCTGAAAATTGATAATCTTTAAAACTATTCATTACAGATTGGACGAGAGCACAACTTACATTGACTACGACCAGGTATTGCTTATTCTCCCCTATGTTGAATAGAACATATTTTTACATAAATATTACTTATATTGACTAAGGTCAATAGTATTTAATTGTTAGTATTCATGTTAGTAAAACATTTCAAGGTGTGGTGGTATGGTTACTTAGAAGTATGATCACACGAACTTAAACTGAGTGGACAAAAGATCACAAACAATAAATGTAATCGCGATTAGCTGCTATTCCGCTATTATATCTCATTTGCAAAAATATTATATGATCAAGTTCTTTCTAATTCCTCAAAATTAGCTCAGGTGCAGAAGAGTTCTTTCGATGCATCTTCACGAAGTTGTAATGGCTTCTACATATGTTATCGTCTCATTCTTTTCTTTTTGAATTAATTTTAATTGCAGCGGTTGCTAGCGAGGGGATATAATTTGGTGTCTGGTGTAACCGTAAAACCACTTAATTGTGGTTAATTTTAGCAATAAGGTACACGACTACTCCAATCTCCTTTCAGACTCCTTGTCTTGTTTGTGAACGTGTTTGAGCTTAGTGATCAGATATTGACTTGTGTTTATAGACAAAGCTGAATTTATAAAGACATACAATAGATCCTTGAAAAATATCATAGGTTTGCCTATGATATATTTTCTGTAAAATATTGATTGTTGTGTGGAACAAAAACCATCAATAACTTGTTTTATTTGGATGACACTTGTTTTTTGCTTATATGTAAAATGTTGTTTGGTTGTTCTTGCCTTCTTTTTTGACAGTTGAGTTAGTTTTTCATGTAAGAAATATTTTACGGATTTCTTATCTAACTTATTGAACCATGAAGTTAAATCATCATGTAATAATGCGGAAGAAATACTTACATGATGTAGACATTCTTTGATCTTCAAATTCCAAACTTGCAGCAGATGATCTTTGAATCCTTTGCTAGATTATGATCTTCTAAGAGATGGCAACCAAAACCCAATGATTGATTCTGAAGGAAAAACCAATCTGTTTTTCTTAAAGACCTTTTTTTCTCTCTGTATTTAATCTCGTGTCTTTTAAGAATAAGGAACTCATTCTTATATAGAACTGAAGTGAGAAAACGGTTCTTCTCTTTTAACTGTCTGTAACTTCCAGACAGTTACTTAATGAAGACCAGTCCTTATTAAATTGCCACCCTTAGGGACCATAACCCAGTATTATTTTGTTTTACAAAATAACCCCAAAACTTTACGTTTTGCTTAAGTTGTTTATTTCCGAATCCAATCCTTCACAGTATTCGAATTAAACCTGGTATCTATACAATTACCTCCATGATACATATTTTATCTACTAGTCCGTTCTTTTCTTTATGATTACTTTTATTGGACTAATATTAACGATAGTTTGATATATCGATAAAATATGTGGCGGTCCAACTTAATGGAGAAATTCCAACAATCTCCCACTTGGATCATCATATGCTACTATAGGATGCATCCACTTAATGAACGTTCTTTATTTTCTATCGTCACATAGATAACCTTAACAATCCCGTAAATGACCATTAACGACATAAGACTAAAGTCATCATCAATGCATTTCAAGCCGTAAATAGATGCATCAGTAATCACGATATCGCAACAATTAACTACATGGATCTATCATGGTGCATAGCATAAGAATAATATGAATGTAATCTTACGTATATATTCTTAACTAGTCCCACTTAATTGGAGGTCTACTTACATAAGATTACGAATAATCAAAGATAAGAGTACACTGAAAACTTATATATAAATATGTTTGCATTAATGACCTCAAATTCACGAATATCATAATACAAACAAATTTAATAGCTTAATACAAACTCCCACTGAAACTAACAATCCTCTAAGTACACAACACCCATGTTAATGGTGTGTTCAATAAAAACTTTAGGTACTAATGCCTTCGTAAGAGGATCTGCTAACATCGAGTTTGTCCCTATGTGCTCCACACTGATTTGACCACTCTGTACTCTCTCTTTAACAGACATGAACTTGATATCTACATGTTTGGACTTAACCGAGCTCCTGTTACTGTTTGAATATTGAACTGCCGAGTTATTGTCACAATATAATCTAAGGGGTCTTTCTATCCCCTCTACGATTCGCAGTCCCGTGACAAAATTTCGCAGCCAAAGCGCCTGATTGGATGCCTCAAAACAAGCAACGAATTCCGCAGCCATAGTGGAAGATGCAATGAGTGTTTGTTTAACACTTTTCCATGATATTTCACCTCCCGCTAAAAGGAATATAATGCCTAAGGTTAAACGACGAGAATCCTCACATCCAGCAAAATCTGAGTCGGAATACCCTATGACCTCCAGTTTATCCGACTTCTTATTTGTTAACCTGTGATATTTTGTTTGTTGCAAATACCAGAGAACTCTTTTGACTGCTTTCCAGTGTTCCATCCCTTGATTACTTACGTATCTCCCTAACACACCCACCACAAAAGCAATATTTGGCCGTGTACAAACTTGAGCATACATCAGACTTCCAACAGCCAAAGCATATATAACCTTTTGCATTTCCTCAATCTCAAGTTTTGTCTTTGGGCATTGCTTAAGGCTAAAATTTTCACCTTTTGATATATGGCTTTCCTCTCCTTTGCTGTTAGCCATCCCGTAACGTTGTAACGTACTCTAAATATACGACTTTTGTGATAAACTCAAAATTCCATGGGATCGATTCTTATGAATTTAAATTCCTAACACAAATGATGCATCACCAAGATCTTTCATATCTAATTTTCCGAAAGAAATTTCTTGGTCATATGTAACAATTCCTTATCGTTCGTGGCCAATAATATGTCATCAACATACAACACTAGAAATATGAATTTACTCCCACTGAACTTTTGATACACACAATCCTCCACTGAATTTATCTCGAAACCAAATGAGACAATAACTTCAAGGAATTTGTGATACCACTCTCAAGACGCTTTCTTGAGACCATAAATAGATTTATTTAGTTTGCATACCGTCGACTTTGGATCACCGGATACAAAGTTTTTAGGTTGTAATATAGATCATTTCCTCAATGTCTCCATTAAGAAAAACGGTCTTTACATCCATTTGATGGAGCTCAAGTTCGAAGTGTGCAACTAATTCTATGATTGTCCGAAAAGAATCCTTCGAAGAAACTGGAGAGAAGGTTTCTTTAAAGTTAATCCCTTCACGTTGAGTAAAACCCTTAGCTACAAGTCGCGCTTTATGCCTCTTTACATTACCCTTAAAATCCTGTTTGGTTTTAAAAATCCATTTACAACCAATCAGCTTATTTTCTTCAGGTAATGGAACAAGCTCCCATACCACGTTATCTTGCATTGATTTAAACTCTTCGTTCATTGCTTTAATCCATAAGTGAGAATCAGAACTTCATGGTTTCACGAATACTTAAAGGATCGTTTTCTGTTGAACCATAAAATTCTTCATGTTCTTGAAGATACACTATATAGTCTGAAGATATAGCGCTCGTTCTTTCTCTAGTAGATCTACGCAAAGGTATAATTTCTTCATTTTGCACTTGAACTTCTTGAGGAGGTAGAGTTTGTTCTTCTTGAACAACTTCATTTTGCTCCATTGGAACAACATCCATAGGAGAAAGATTAACATAATCTTAAGTATCTATATGTTCTAACGAATCTGAAGTGATGATTGGCCTTCTAATTACCATATCATCATCTGACACTATAGTATCATTGTTAGAACCTTCATGAATCTCTACTGATTCTTCCTCAAAATGAATGTTTGTTACTAAATTCTTCCCCCCAAACTCTATATCCTCAAAGAATCTCGATGTACCCGTCTCAAATATATTCTTTGTGGAAGGATCATAAAACTTAAAACCCCTACTGTGCTCGGGATATCCGAGGAAATAACTACTAACCATTTTGGAGTCTAATTTCTTTTTATTCGGCCTATAAGGCTTTGCTGCAGCTGGACATCCCCAAACATGTAAATGTTTTAAACTAGGTTCACGCCCAGTCTAAAGTTCATACGGTGTCTTAGTAGTTGCTTTTGTCGGAACTCTATTAAGCAGGTAGGTCGCACATTTTATTGCTTCTCCCTAGAGTGATATATGTAATGTTGAATGACTAATCATACTTCTTACCATATCCTTCAATGTACGGTTTCGTCTCTTAGATACTCCATTCATGTTGGGCGAACCCGGCATCGTATACTGAGGGACTATCCCACACTCCTCTAGGAAATTTGCAAACGGTCCATGACGTTATTCACATGAACCATCATATCTCCCGTAGTATTCACCACCACAGTCCGATCTGACGCACTTAATGTCTTTACCAAGTTGTTTTTCAACTTCGGTCTTAAAGACTTTGAACTTGTCAATGGCCTCTGATTTTTCGTGAATAAGATATAGATACCCATATGGTGAAAAATCGTCAATGAAAGATACAAAATATCGTTGGCCGTTCCATGAGGCTGTAGGGAACGGACCACAGATGTTTGTATGTATCAAATCCAAGACCCCTTTCGCTCTGTATGCATCTAATCGTTTCACTTTGGTCTGTTTTCCTTTTATACATTCAACGCAAACATTGAAATCTGAAAAATCCAGTTCACTTAATAAACCTTCTGAAACAAGCTTTTCAATTCTATTTCTAGAAGTGTGACCTAATCTCTTGTGCCAAAGTTTTGTTGATTTTTCCATTTTACAATTTAGTTTTCCAGGTACATCTACATTCATTATTTCTTTGTGATCCTTTATAGTATCCAATAAATACAAGTTATCCTTTGCTATTAACTTTCCAGAACCAATAACATTACCATGTAAATAAAGACATAAACTTTCATTTCCAAATAGACAAGAATAACTTAATTTGTCCAACAACGGAAAGGAAATTAGGTTCCTTCGAAAAGAAGGTACATACAATACGTCTTTTAAATACAACAAATGTCCACTGGTAAGCAACAAACGAAAATCACAAATAGAATGAACTAAACATGAACTGCCATCAGCTGTATAGATGGATGTTTCACCATCACTCAGGCTTCGGTTTCTTATCATACCCTGCAAAGAAATACAAACATGAGTTGTTGCTGCTGTATCAACCCACCAAGTATTTCTCGGCACTGAAACTAAATTGATCTGAGAACAGACCATAGAAGTGAAAATACCTTTGGCTTTCATCGTAGCCCTACATTTCACATTCTTTCTTAAAGTGCCCCGGTTTCTTACAATGGAAGAAACACCCTTTACCAGACGTACCCTTATGCTTCTTTTGTCCCGAACCGGATGCATGTGCATCTGAACCTTCATACTTTCTCTTAATTCCCTTATCCATCTGAGCTTTCACCATTTGCACTTTTGGATGTTCTTGCTTCATCTTTTCCTCCTCTTGCGCTGCTTGAGAGATGAGCTCGTTGAGAGTCCATTTCTCGCGCTGACAGTTATAAGAAGTTTCGAATTTCTTATAATGAGGAGGGAAAGAGTGAAAAACAAAGCTTACCACAACATCTTCCGGAAGGTCAATCTCAAGTTCTTTCATTTTAGAAGCGATGTTCGACATTTCCAAGATGTGCTCACGAACAGTCCCTTTGCCACTATATTTCATAGAGGCTAGCTTAATAAGCAGCGTCTTAATCTCTACTTTATCATTATTGGAAAAAATTTCTCTACCTCTTCGAGAAACATTTTCACATTGGTGATCTCAGGTGGAACTGCACCTCGGAATGCTAATGGAATTGCTTGTTTCATGATCCCTAGACTTATCCTGTTCTACTTTTCCCACGCCTCTGACTCTTTCTTCTCCGTATGAGAATTGTCATCAGTCAGAGGTTTAGGTTCATCGATCCTTAATGCTAAGTCGTAGTCATGGCACATCAAGTGCAACAACATATCTTCTTTCCACAACTCAAAGTTTCTCCCATTAAGTATGGGTGCCTTTTTGCCTTCCGGGTTATAGAGATACGAATTTGCTAACATAACAAACAACAAACAATAAATTGCCAAAAAACATCACTTAACATATAATCTCCATAGTATTTAACAAATAATTATAGCATAAAAAACATACTCTTACAATATCAATAAGATATCTTTGGGCAAGCATATTAATTTGTATATGTATGAGTTTGAGCATAATTAATGTTGATCCTACTAATTGACTTAAGTAAGAAAATCTTTCTTTGGGCCGATTTTCCAAGTTCAACTTTCTTAATGATCAATTCACAAATAATTATCTCGTGTCTAAGATTAACTATGTCAAACCTTAAACTTCCTTTGGGCCGATTAAAGTTTACATACTTGTCAATCAAAAACTTGTCAAAACTCTAAAATAATTAATTCAGCAATAGGAATCACTTTGGCGATATATTGAATCATTAATTATTTATCCAAGTTCGGACAACTTAAAACATGCTAATTATTTTGAAAAATACTATACGACTACCTATACACTTAATATCCAAACTATTTCGTAGTCTATCTATAAATTTAATAAAATTAAATTTATATCTTAAATTATTATACTATAATATAATTCTGAATATATATATATATATATATATATATATATATATATATATATATTATAACATAATTCGAAATTATGTATAATAATATTATATATATGCAATAAGTTTATCACGTCGTCTGAATGCATAGACAATTAACCCACTACTCTTAATAAAAGAGTAACCAAAATTAAGGGCACGCTCTCCCACAATTAACGCAAGCTCTCCCATAATTAACGCAAGTAGCGGTTAATGCACAACTAACACTAACGACAGTAAATAGCGGTTAATGCACAACTAACGGGCAGTAACGGTTAATGCACTTAGCAATTTTATAATTATATTAAATCTAATAACCTCTTACGCAATTATACTGTAACAACTTGCGCAATTTCCGTAAACGAAAGATATATATTGGCAATAACTAATATATATATATATATGATCTAATATATATATATATATATATATATATATATATATATATATATATATATATAAAGTAACTTTTAATGTGTTTAACTTTTTCCGTATACCTCGTCTGTAACTAACACAAGCATTGAAGGAGACGTGCAATTCTATTCTAGTTTAAATAAATTACCCACTGTTAAAAAACAAAGAGAGAAGTAACCGCAGGAAGCGGCTAAGGTTTTGTGTTTTTTAGGGAATTTCCCTTTTTGTATTGAACTATTTTTTTATAATGCAAACCCAAGTAAGGCTCTCAATATATAGAGAACTTAGAGGCCTATACAAGGAAACTTAATACATTGAATATTCTAACACTCCCCCTCAAGTTGTGTAATGGGATCACTAATACCCAAATTGGATAAAACTGATTCGAAAGTTCTTGCAGCAACCGCTTTTGTCAGGATGTCTGCCAGTTGGTCTTCGGATCTAACAAACAGAAGTTCGACTGTCCCATCTTCATTCTTTTCTCTTATGAAGTGCCTATCTATTTCAACGTGATTTGTTCTATCGTGCTGTACCGGGTTATCTGAAATCTTAATCGCAGCTTTATTATCGCACATTAACTGAGTTGGACACTTCAGAGGGGATCCGATTTCTTTCATTATCTTCTTTAACCAAAGTATCTCGGTAATCCCCTTAACGATTCCTCTAAATTCTGATTAAGCACTTGACAGTGATACTACTTTATTTTTCTTACTCCTCCAAGTCACCAAGTTACCTCCAAGAAGAGTAAAGTAGCCAGCAGTTGATCGCTTGTCGTTAGGATTTCCTCCCCAATCAGCATCTGTGAATACTTCAACATCAAGGTGTCCATTTTTCTTAAAAAATATGCCTCTTCCTGGTGTGCCTTTGAGATATCGAATAATCCTCATTACTGCCTCCATATGGTGTTCCTGAGGATGATGCATGAACTCGCTAACTACTCCTACCGCGTATGCAATGTCGGGTGGAGTGTGAGCCAGATAAATCAATTTTCTGACCAACTTTTGGTACATTTCTTTACTCGCTGGTCTGTCCCCTTCAATTATCTTTAGTTTGTGATTCACAACCATAGGAGTGTCATTTGGTTTGCAATCCACCATGCCAACTTCAGCTAATAAATCCAATATATATTTCCGTTGGGAGATATAAATCCCTCCTCTTGACCTAAAAACCACGATTCTTAAGAAATACTTCAATCCTCCAAAGTCTTTCATTTCGAACTCCTTGAAGAGGTTATTCCTAAGAGAGCTAATTTATTCTTCGTCATTCCCCGTTATAATCATATCGTCGACATATATTATAAGACAAGTGACTAATCTCCTCTCTTTTTGTAAAACAAGGTACAATCCCCATTACTCTGTTTGTAGCTATACTGCTTCATTGCCATTGTAAATCTTCCAAACCAAGCACGAGGAGATTGTTTGAGCCCATATAATTCCTTTTTCAGTTTACATACCTCATTTTCTTGAAAACCATCAGAGAACCCTGGTGGGGGTTCCATATATACCTCTTCTTCTAAGTCTCCATGTAAGAAAGAATTCTTTAAATCAAATTGATGAAGAGGTCAATCTTTATTCGCGGCTATTGAAAGTAAAACTCTGATAGTGTCAATCTTTGCAACCGGAGAGAACGTTTCAAAGTAGTCTATACCATATGTTTGTGTATATCCTTTGGCAACCAATCTTGCTTTGTGTCGCTCAATGGTGCCATCAGATTTATATTTTATATTAAACACCCATCTACACTTGACTGCTTTCTTCCCTTGTGGTAACACATAATTCTTCCATGTACCATTCCTTTTTAGAGCTTCCATTTCGGTATTCATTGCCTCATGTCATTCAGTCATCTTCTTAGCTTCTTGAGCTGTTTTAGGGATTTGTTCAGAGAGAATAGTAGCTGAAAATGACTTTGCAACCTTCTTCATTCCTTTCCTGTCCGTTTTTACCGGATATATAGAAGCACGAGGAACGTGTTCCGGTGAATACTGGTCAGGAGGAACCCCTCTATTTTTTCTTGGGGGAAGAACCAGAGTTTGAGTTTCAACAAATGAACTTCCTGAAATGCCATGGTCAGTAGCACTTTGTGAATTATGACATTGTAAATTGTTTACCTCTTGATGGACATTTTCTTCGGCTGATTCGCTGGTAGTATCAATGGAATTTATTTCTTGTTGGACATTGTCTTCGGGAGAATCATTGGTGGTAAGAACTACCTCTTCAGTCTCCTTTATGTTGGAAGAGGTGTGTTCGGTGGCGCCATCTACCGAATCTGTCGGCACATCTTCAAAGTAACGTTCATATAGCAACCACTCGAGTGATTCACTTACTTTCTCCTCCTGAGCACGAGATTGGTGGTCAAAAAAATAATCGGATTCTAAGAAGTCACAGTCCATGGTGACATGGACTCGACGAGTAACCGGATTGTAACACCGATAGCCCATTTGATGGACATCATACCCAACGAATACCCAATTTTCAGCACACAGATTAAGTTTGTTTTGACTAGTTTTAGGGATATGAACAAACACCGAACAACCAAAGACACGAGGTGGTAAGGTCATAACAGATGGAATTGTAACTTGGGTGGCAAACATTTGTAATGGAGTTTTATTTCCTAGACATCGGGTTGATAGACGATTTGCAAGATACGTGGCTGTAGCAAGAGCTTCTGGCCAAAGAGAATGAGGAACTCTAGATTCAATCATTATAGCACGAGTTTTTTCAAGTAAAGTACGATTTTTTCATTCTGAATTACCGTTTTGTTGAGGTGTGTTTGGACAAGTGGTTTGATGGATAAGACCATTTGTTTTGAAAAAATTATGCATTGTTTGGTTGACAAACTCTGTTCCATTATCAGAACGGAGAATCTGTATTTTTTTTCAAATTGAGTCAAAATGATTTTGTAAAAATAAACAAATATTTATGGTACTTCCGATTTATATTTCATGAAGTATATCCAAGTCATTCTTGAGAAATCATCCACAAATAAAACAAAGTATCTGATTTGATTGTTAGTGGAATTTGGTGCTGGACCCCAAACATCAGATTGGATTAGCGAAAAAGCATAATCAACTCTAGTATTACTTTGATTCAATGAGACCCTACGATGTTTTGCAAGAATGCAGGTTTCACATTTCTCATGAATGGAATTATTCAAAAAAAGACTAAGAAACAAAGTTGCCTTTCGGTTGTTCCGTGAGCAAGCATGACATGTCCCTTATGAACTACCTCATCAACATAATAGAGACCTCATTGTTCAGTACCACGCCTAATGATCTCCTTCGTACGAATGTCCTGTAAAATGAAAAAAAAATGGATACATAAGAACCACGCAGTTGAGTTGTTTTGTCACTTTGACTAACAGATAATAACTTTAAGGATAGTGAAGGAATGTAGAGGCAATTTTTAATTTCCATTTTTTCGAAAAAATAATTGAACCTCCCCTTTAACTTCACGAATTTCTCCACTAGCAGTCTCAATATGGGACTTCTTTGGAGATGACATATCACCAAAGTCTTTAGGATCATAAGACATGGTGTCCGTAGCCCCGCAATCAAAGATCCAATTCATTGATTTCTCCAACCCTTTACCTCCAAGTTTTTCATAGGAGTTCACCGCCATTCCTCCAAAACCAGTGCCACTTCCTTGCTCATTTTTAGTCGGATCTTCACCGCCACTTGTAGACGAAGCCTGTTTAATATCAGATCTGAAATGCTGGTTATTTTTCTCCTTATGACTGTCCTCCCACCATCCTGGATAACCAACCAGCTGGAAACATGTCTCTTTAATGTGTTTCTTCATCCCACAATGAGTGCAATACAACTTGGATTTATCTTCTTTCTCTTTGGATCAGAATTTAAACCTCTGTGCAGAATCTTTAGCAGTCAAACCCATTCCAATTTCAATCGAGTCACTATCAGAAGAACTTGATTTTAGTATATTAAGCCTGGCCACTTCCCTTCGTATTGTAGCATATGCTGTTTCTAGGGAAGGAAGATGATCCTTTTTCATGATATCTCTCTTGACTGGTTCCAGCTTGTCATTAATCGCCATTAGCAATTGATAGAGTCTTTGTTCTTGAGTCTTCTTATTGTAGGTCTGAATGTCTTCTGGGTCTTTCATAGAGTTCAGATCTCGCCTATCTATAGACATCGAGATGTTCTGCAGTTTGTTCCACAAGTCTTCTAGTGTATCCGACCCTTGCCTTAATGAATTAGCCCTCTTATGAAGGTCAAACACCTGTAACGAATCTGTACCAGAACCGTATGTGGTGGCTAACCCATCCCAAAGGGCTTTTGCAGTGGGATATTGCGAGACATTATTCACCAAGCTGGATTTAAGATTCTGGATAATCCATGTGAAAACACATTGATCATCTTGTTCCCACCTTGTATATGTGTTGTCAGTTTTGGATGGAGGTGTCGGCTCCCCTGTAATGTGAGAACCTCTCCCCCTTTCCCCAATTGCTTTCTTCATCAGGTTTGCCCATAGGGCATAGTTTTCACCACATATTTTAATCCATAGGGATAAATTCTCGGGGTTAGTTGTTTGTTGTTGTGTTCCGAGACCATTTCTCAGAATGGCAGCAATCTGCATTGTTAATTCATCAGGGATTTGACTGACCACGACTTCTTTGCCAGCCATCTTTGTTGAGGATGTTCAGAATTCCCAAAATCACACGTGCTCTGATACCATGTTAAAAAACAAAGAGAGAAGTAGCCGCAGGAAGCGGCTAGGGTTTTGTGTTTTTTAGGGAATTTCCCTTTTTGTATTGAACTGTTTTTTTTATAATGCAAATCCAAGTAAGGCTCTCAATATATAGAGCACTTAAAGGCCTATACAAGGAAACTTAATACACTCAATATTCTAACACCTACAATCTTATCTTAATTGAGTATATGAGACTAGCATCTTCACTCAGGCACATAATTCCGTGGATAATTATATATAACAGAATATCATTAAATTCCATAAGCAATTCGCGGTATTACACCAAACATTATGCAAATGGTTATTAAGTTATATAGCAATGGCCAATTTTTTAATTTGCATTCAAAATCATAAATTTTGTGCCTTCAATTAATTTAAAAGGCATTTTCTTCTTCCTAGATTTGAAACTCAAAACTTTACGCATACTTTTGTTTCCCTTTTAAATTCATAATCTGAAAAACTAAGAATTTAACTTCATGGTGGCTCTCATACGCCTTGTAAGAAATATTTTACGGATTTCTTATCTAACTTATTGAACCATGAAGTTAAATCATCCTGTAATAATGTGGAAGATATACTTACAGGATGTAGACATTCTTTGATCTTCAAATTCCGAACTTGTAGCTGATGATCTTTGAATCATTTGCTAGATTATGATCTTTTAAGAGATCGCAACTAAAACCCAATGATTGATTCTGAAGGAAAAACCAATCTATTTTTCTTAAAGGCCCTTTTTTCTCTCTGTATTTAATCTCGTGTCTTTTAAGAATGATGAACTCATTCTTATATAGAACTGAAGTGAAAAACGGTTCTTTTATTTTAACTGTCTGTAACTTCCAGACAGTTACCTAATGAAAACCAGTCCTTATTAAATTACCACCCTTAGGGACCATAACCCGGTATTATTTTATTTTACAAAATAACCCCAAAACTTTACGTTTTGCTTAAGTTGTTTATTTCCAAATCCAATCCTCCACAGTACTTAAACCTCGTATCTATACAATTACCTCCATGTTACATATTTTATCTACTAGTCCGTTCTTTTCTTTATGATTACTTTTATAATTAACGATAATTCGATACATCGATAAAACATGTGACGGTCCAACTTAATGGAAAAATTTCAACATTTCAAACTAAAATTTGTAGTTTCTCATTTTAAGTTATAAAATATACCTTTGAATGCTTTTAGGTTCTATTGAATTTAATTCATAGTGGTTTGGAATTTTCCAAAGACGAAGTTTTGGTTGAAAATAAGATAGGTGGGGCACCATTGAATTAGTGATGTAATTATCTGCTTTGAATGGCAGTAGAAAAAAAACTGAACATGATTAAGAGAAACAGTAACCCGGTGGCATTAATCCTTTGGCAGGGTATTGATGGTTCAAGAGTGTAAAAGGTAATGAAATCTGTTCATATCGATGTCAACAAAAATATGGCATGGTATTGAAGGCCCGTTTAGGGCCCTTCTAAAATAAAAGTTATTCAACGATTCTGAAGTTGTATTGTCTTAAGTCACATAAAATATAGAAAGCAAAATTTGTAATGGAAATTCGTATTATTAGTTCTTATTTGAAAAAAAAAAGTAACAAAAATTGAATATAAAGTTATATTTGTACAAATTGGACAAATTTTAAATCTCAATTTGTAAAGAACATTTTTTATATAAAAAATTGCATTAATTCGGTTACGTAAATTATATTTTTGGATTTTTGAATTTATCAAATCATTTAATTTATAAATCATTTATAAAACAGAGTTATAGATGGACTAAAGCTAAATCTGGTTCCAAAAAGGGTAACCGTCTCGAAAATTTGACTAAATCTTGTCAAAAAATAACCATCTCTAAAATTTTGTCAAATTTTCAAACTTACCAAAAGTTTCTCTTTGAACCTCCCCTAACAGTTGAGAAGGTCTCACCACGATCGTTCTTGTAGCTCCTGAGATTGAGATTCGAACCCAAGTCACCCACTACTACAACATTTTTTTGTTTAAACTCGTTATATTTCTAAATAATCTAATTAATAATATTTTATCCAAATAACCAAAACATTATACTAATTTATAGATAAATTTATTATAATATTTATAGTTTTGATTAGAACACGCGGAAAAAGACAAAAGGAAACCTAACGTGGATATCCTAATAAAAGAAAGAAAACACAGATACTGTGGCTTATATTTTGATTTTAAACCCTATTATATGAAAATATAGACCATGGTAACAATTATAATCTTTATCTGATTTATTTAATACTATTTTTTTTATTTAATCCATTCTGTGTTTTTATATTCGATCTTTTTTAATCACCAAATAGATTTTTTATAGTATCCACTATATCCAAACTTTGTCAAAATTTTAAAATACAAAAGAAAATAGAATTTTTGAAAAAGAAGATTATTTTCAATTTCTCTTATCATACTTAATTATTAAATTTTTTAGTTTAGACTATGGCTAAATCTGGTCGCAAAAGGGTAACCATTTCTAAAATTTGTCAAATTTTCGAGCATACCAATTTTTTTTTGTCGGATGAGACATTCTCAACCGCCGGGTAGGTCCCTGCCGGGTAAAAAAATGAGATGTAAGGACAAAATAGTAAAAATTCAAAAACTCTTGATTTTTAAGGTTGGTTAACAATATTTGGGACCAAATTTAACCATAGCCTTATTATAGATATACACTAGTATAGTATTTTATAGAACTATAAACACTAGAAATTAATTTTTAAAAATTTTCATTTATATTAAGAAATTTTCTAAATAATTTAATATATTTTTTAAATTTTATTGAAGGTTTTTAATTCAATAAATTAATCATATGTTTTATTAAATCAACTCTTTATATAAATTTTAAATTTTTACAGTCCACTATACTTTCTACTACATGTGACTATAATATTTTTGGATTTTTAAAGCCCAATAACTCAATTGTTGGGTTGATGGTCTCTCCCTCGAGATACTCATCAATCTAACCCGTATCTATACTATATACACCTCCATAATACTTATTATTATTTGCAGGTTTAATTTAATAGAGATTTATTAAATTTATTATATTGAACATGCATGGATACTCTAGATATACATTTTATGAGACATCCAAATAAAATATATCCTTATCATCTCTCACCTATATTATTCACATGTAGTGAAGTGTATCCAACCAAATTATGCATCATTCAATATTGTTGTTTACATATAATCCATATATGTCAAATCATGTCGTATGATAGCCTACGAAGACCAAAGATGGTTCACCACGACTTATCAGTGTGCAACCGATCATAAGCTAAATACATTGTCAAATACCACTTTAATGAATTGTGGCTTCTCATGAAGTGCATCATGGAAGCAACACCATCATATAATCGCTACATGATACCATCAAAGTGGTCCATTTAGAAGTCAGTTGAAATTATTAAAATTCAAGGATTAAGAGAAAAGTGTTTATCATTGTACTATTCAAAATATTGTATGTTTACAACTCAGACAAATAATTAATACAAAAATTAAATTGAGATTCGGAAAACTACACTGAAAATAAAACAACACGCCAATAACATCTAAATACCCTAAAGACATCACTTTAAGGAAGGTATTGTTGGTTTAAGATCATATTAGAAAATAAGAAACCTTTTTATAGGGTTCATACTTGATTACTTCACCGTATACTAAAAAACCCATTCAACATTGTAAGGTAGTCTTCCGTAAAGAACAATCTACAAACACAACAACTGATCTATAACTATGAGTTTTCCCAACCTATTTTCTAAATCACTCAAGTGAAATTTCCCATACGGGTTGAATGATAGGTCTGCAAATATAATTACAAAGAATAGTCATATGGAGTGGTCAATATACATGTCATATAAACACGACTAAAGTGTTTTTCTAACCAACCAGACTTTGATGTGTTATATTTCATTACACTATGAATATCTAAAGTAGTTAAAGGATGTGAAATATCTCGTAAAGTGCTCAGATATCTGAAGGGAGATGGATGTCATTCAAACTATAAACTTGAAATAAGAAATCCCTCGGTATACAAGATATCAACCATAAATAGGAGAGTCCAAAAGCAAACAAAATTAGGTAATTACATCGCATCCCGAAGACCATACATTCTTAATCACTAAATGTAAACCCCTAAACACATAGCACCACACATAAATATGGAAAATAACTAAAACTTCCATCTTATACGTGCTTGTTCTGAACACGACAGACATACTAATTCAGAAACATATAATTAATATCAAAATTTCTTAAGAGAAAATCGGTTTCCTCCAAGTTTAAATGATTTTTTGCAGCAAAATCACATACAAAAAAAGAATATTTACTAATAAAAATAAATAGAATTTTTTTGTTGTACGTATAAATGGGGTTCGAGATAACAAATATACACATTAAATATATCGAAATGTTGGGACTTAATAACCCAGTTATTCAAAATCATAACTCAATGATCTTGTAAATCTTTGAATATTAGATAGAATAAAATAATTATTTGACATGGATAAATAAGCACAAAATTATGACCTTGCAAATTCAAACACCCATATTTTTTGGCGCACTCGCTGCGTATACCCAAAAAATGAAAAATCTTTTTTTTTTGTTATGAATTAAAGTTTTTTCTTAAAAACAAATTAGGTCTGGATTTTTAAACATGCATCTCAAATAATTACTTACGTGCTCTTGATTGTATCAATCATCTTTAATCATGCATAATATACTCTCTAAAATCTAACATGCTTTTAGGTCTCAGAATCACAAATATTATGAGATTTTGCGACACTGAATCAATTAAGAAATTATGTATTTAGGAGACCGAATTGAGAGATATTAATATAAATCATAGAGTCATTTTCAAGCCTTTCCTTCCAATTTTTTCTTTAACCCGTCAAGGATCATTCTATTAGTAACCTCCACCTGTCCGTTAGCTTGCGGATGAAATGGAACAGAAAAACATTGCTGTATGCCCCTAGAAAAACAGAAATTCTTAAATTCCTTGTTGTCAAATTATGGTCAATTATCCGTTGTAATTTTCATTGGAACTCCAAAACGGCAACAAATGTTCGAAACAACAAACTTAATAACATCCTTCGCATTTGTCCCAGCTAAAGGTTCTGCTTCTACCCACTTAGAAAAATAATTAACCGCCACTATAATCACTTGTCTTCTCCCGGATGCCATTGGTAAAGGACCAACCAAATCAATGCCCCATCGATATATCGGCAAGGCTTCAGAAATATTCTCCAAAAGAACCCCTGGTTTACGTATTATATTGGCATACCTTTGACACGTATCACATCTTCTTACCAACTATTTAGCATCACTTGAACTAGTCGGCCAATAATAACCAGCTATAAACACTCTTCGAATCAATGCTTTATACCCATAATGGGCAGATCCTTCCCCATCATGTAATTCTGATAAAACAATCTGCGACTCGTCCTCAGCCAAACATCTAAGCAAAATCCTACTTAGGGACTTCGTGTATAAAACTCCTCCTAAAACGATATAACTGTGGGACTTGAATCAGATTTTTTTAGCCTCTGATTTATCCGTTGGTAAAACATCCTTTTCCAAAAACTCCACAATTTTCAACCTCCAATTTTCCATAACAACATTATTTGCCTCATCTTTTGTCATCAATTTCTCTACATCTCTTGTTATCGAGGGACATTCCCAATTTATGACCCAGGGATAATTTTCTGAACGTGAAGCAGCCGCTAAGGAATCAGGGATCGAATTTTCTTCTTTTTGAACATGTTCATATCTGACTTCATCAAAAGTTAAAACCAACTCCTTCAACCCTTTCAAATATCTGACCAGCTGATACTTTCTCGCTTCTAATTCTCCCAATGCTTGGTTAGCCATAAGTTGTGAATCGCTTAACAACTTGAGCCTTTTAGCCCCACATACTCGAGCCAGTCTCAACCCTGCGAGGACCGCTTCATATTCTGCCTCATTATTTGTTGCTTGAAAGACAAAACGTATATCATGAATATAGCATGAAACATTGCTATCCCATTTGGGGAGATTAGCTGTACTCCAACGCCACTTCCGGAAACATTCAACCCTCCATCAGTTCGAACCAACCATTCAGACTTACCCTGCTGATCATCAACCTCCATATATGTTCGTTCTGAATGAAATTTGACCAGAACTTCTGCCAAAGCTTGAGCTTTGATAGCTGTTTGAGGCTCGAAAGTCATGTCATAATCCCCCAACTCGACCGACCACTTTGTCATTCTACCCGAGATATCCGGCCTCTGCAATAAACCTTTGAGTGGGAATGCTGTTCGAACTACTATGGAATGCGCTTGAAAATATGGTCTCATTTTTCGAGAAGCTGTTACTAAGGCTAAGGCCAAATTTTCTAATTTCAAATACCGCTTCTCTGCATCTAACAAACTCTTGCTAATATAATAGATCGGCTTTAAAACATCATGCTCTTCACGAAGTAACACAACGATGACTGCAAATCTGAAACCGACGAATACATGATCAACTTCTCTCCCATCAAAGGTTTTGAAAGTAT
Source organism: Limnanthes douglasii subsp. nivea (assembly GCA_036936605.1). Classification (NCBI taxonomy): domain Eukaryota; kingdom Viridiplantae; phylum Streptophyta; class Magnoliopsida; order Brassicales; family Limnanthaceae; genus Limnanthes; species Limnanthes douglasii. The sequence continues at coordinate 11,613,701 of JAUPFV010000005.1, read as the reverse complement.
TTTGGGGACAACAGATACTCCTGAATCTGCCGCAATACTTGAGAACATTCTTCAGTCCAACTAAATTTACTCGCATTTCTGAGCACTTTAAAGAAAGGCGCGCATTTATATGGGAGCGAGAAATAAACATGTTCAACGTCGCTAATCTTCCTGTCAAAATCTGGAGTTGTTTGATATTTCGAGGGGGAGTCATTGTTGTCAGAGCTTTAATCTACACCGGATCAGCCTTAATTCCTTTTTCACTTACCACATACCCGGGAAATTTTCCAGATCTGACACCAAACGTACATTTCTCCGGATTCAACTTCAAATTGAATTTTCTTAAATTGTTACAAGTCTCTTCCAAATCAGAAAAGTGATCTTCATCTTTTAAACTCTTTACCAGCATATCGTCAATATAGACTTCCACATTTCACCAGTCTGATCCTCAAAGGTTTTGTTTACCAATCTTTGATAAGTCGAACCCCGCATTCTTCAGGCCAAACGAAATTACCTTGTAGCAGTATAAACCTCTCCCAGTAATGAATGATGTATTTTCCTCATCCCTTGGATCCAATCTGATTTGATTATATCCCGCATAGGCGTCCAGGAAAGAAAACAACCGATTACCCAACGTAGAATCCAATAACTGATCAATCCGAGGAACTGGAAAAGGATCCTTTGGGCAAGCTCTATTCAAATCCGTGAAATCCACACACATTCTCCACTTGTCGTTCTTCTTCCTGACTAACACTGGATTCGAAGCCCACATATGATATTATGACTCTCAAATATTACTTATGCTTAGTAACCGCTCGACTTCTGTGAGTATAGTTGTAAATTATTCCTGAGAAAGAGGTCTTCTTTTCTGAATGATAGGCCAAACATTGTTCCTCACTGATAGCTTATGACAAACTATCTCCGGCGGCACCCCTGTCACGTCTTCTGCACACCAAGCAAACATATTCGATTTTGCAGATAAAAAACAAAATCAACTTTTCTCCAAATTTAAAAAGAATATTTATTCCTATTTTCAAAGTCTTTCCATCAACAAACTTAAATTCTTCAAAATTAGCTGAACTCCTTGTTGGGTGTTGTAGTTCTGCTGATTCGTTCTTGGCCTCGACGGGTATTAGCTCGCCGCTTTAGGCTGCATATTTACATGAGGTGCTTGGTTGCTAGACTCAGTCCTCTGAAATTGATTCTGCTCCAGCTGATCGTTTGATCCTTTATCTGAGGCTTGAGTTTCCTCTACCAGAATTTTCTTTTCAACTTGATCCACCAGAGATCCAAAAGTCATGTCTTGACTCTCAGCCACTGTATCCTTTAAAAGCCCAAAGAGAAGCCCAATTCTGAAAGCTGTTAATGCCACAGAGTCTTTGCAATACTCCATATCCGTTTTCATTTTCACAAAGCGGTTAGTATAATTTTCAGACTTTCCCCCACTTTTTGCCTGCAGTAGATTATCATATCTCTATTGGCTCAGATTTTTTTGCTCCCCACAAAATGTTGCCTGGAGATATTCCAGAACATGTCGAAATTCTTTATAGAGCCTTGCGGAAGCCTATTATATCACTTGGAAGCCACTCTCTTTGAAGTTTGAGAAAATACTCTATACAGCAATTATCATCATCGTCAAAATTGATCATGAAATTTTTAAACTGCTCGATATGATTGTCATGATCCTGAGTTCCGTCGAACTTTTCTAGTTTCGAGATATCAAAATTCTTTGGGAAGTTGCCTGATAGAATTTCAAAAAGCAAAAGAGAAGCTCTCCAATTATGACCCGTCCTATAAACGTTAGCCCTCGAATTTTCATGGTTCAGAAAATAAAGGCCTTCCTCGGAAGGAAAAGTATACTGGTGTTGCCACTCTGAATTCTGTTGATCGACATTTTGATTCCCAAAAGGAAAATTCCTCTAATTATAAACTTGATCATCAGTATGAGTATGATAATTCTTTTCCCTCAGAGTTTTCCTATCCAAACTTCTTCCTCTATGGTACTCCACGTGCTTGCTGCCATGTCTTTTCTTCCGACGACTCCTCTCAGGAGACGACTCTAGTGAACTATAGTGGGAATAATCACTCGAGTCAGAAGATTCTAAGTGACGCTTCCCTTTCCTCCTCGACGAATGTCGACCACGCCCTCTATACCTATCATCTTTGTCCCTAGGACGATGATAAGCTTCACGTTCATCTTTTTCGTTGTCATTTTCCTTTCGAACCTCGGAACAAAGATTTCTCTGGACAACTTCCTTTTCTTCTCTTAATTTTTTGATTTCCATCAACAACTCGTTTCTCCAAGCCACTAACATTGACTCGTCAAAGATTTCTCCCGTGGACTGACCATCGTGCCCTTCAAAGTTCAAATTACTTGGTAATTATTACCGACAAGATTTTCCTCACAGTTGTTCACCCAATCATCCCCCTGTTCATCCATAATCCTACCCGGAATAAAATGGTTTCGGGAAAACAAAAACTGACAGACCAATCTTCGTTTCCCACAAACGGCGCCAATGCTGATTTAAGAATCTACGAAGGGGTATTTCGTATAGAACAATATTATGAAGGACTATATTATGATAACAAGCTCTTATTGATGATTCTTTTAGAGAGGAACTTAAAAACAATATAGAGAGAGTATATTATAATAATGATCACCTTTTTTCCAAATCTGGGGGTGCCTTTTATAATACAATTAATGGGCCCCACATGCCTAACTACCTCTTAATTACAAGCTTAGCCCTTGCTTTTATTGTTTATTTACAATTAATCGTACTTCAATACTTACTTTGCAATCTTTCCCTTATTTTAGTACTTCTTTGCAATTTCCCCCCTTATCTTTTATTCTTCCTTATCACTATTTATAAAAAAAAATATTTGATTTTTTTAATGTCATATAATTAATATATATATATATATGGATATACTTAAAATATTAACCAATATAGATTATATTGACAACCACTAAATTATTTAATCTTAAAAGTATATAATTATGTAATAATATTTTATTATTTATTTCACATTTTATTATTATTATTATTTAATTATATATTTTAATATATTAAATTTTAAAAATATATTTCTAATATATAATAAGTGGACTATATAAGTTAATGTAAAAGCAAAAACAACTAAAAAACAATATTTAGTCTACTGAGATACATGATTCAGTTATTTTTAGATTTTATTTAGGTGTAAAAAAATATTAAATTAAAATAAAATAAATTTTGTACAAATACTTGTGCATATGTTAAAAGGAGATATTTGAAAATAAAAGAGAATCAAAGTAAACTAATATTGGAAACTATGATATATAATAACATAAAAACATGATGAAATAATAAAAATATGAGCAATATTCAGAGTTTGAAATGCATAAGACAAAATATGGTGGGATGTTAAGACCCCAGCTTAGAAGTATGTCTCAAGTAAAAATCTTGCCATAGATTGCAAGCTAAAGAATAAATGAGTGATGATGAATGTTAAATTAATTCCATACTAACCTAACCCGTCCCACAGTTGGGATGGACGTACGAATGAAGTTATAAGTATTTTTGATCATGAAGTTAGGATTTACTTTCTTCGCGATCCAATGATGAACGTCTTTAAAGTTGATATTTGGTGGAAGTATAGAGAGAATGCGATTGTTAATATCATAAAGATTGATGTGATTTCATGCTCTCGTCGATTTGATATTAGATGACCAGTTCTTGTGACACTTATTGATGATATCAGAGACCTTGAAATATTTCATGAGCCTAGAATCTTTGATGATGTGGTTGTTATAATGTTTTTCCAGATGGGTAAGGAGGATCCAAGGATCACACAAAAATGAGACATCAAATCTGTTGCCAATTGTCACCCTGTACAAGTTACTAGCGATAGGACGAAGGCGTAATAATTTCCTCCAAGTCCAAGAAAGGAAGGAACCACGATCTAAATCTCAAAAATTATTATTTTTACTTTTTTCGGATTTGATATGTTAGGAAACAAGAAAAAATAGAAAAATAATAATAAACCAAGCTCACAAGACGAAATTAATATGAAATCTAATTAATATAGAAGACCAAATTAATATGAAATCTAATTAATATAGAAAATCTAATTAATATAGAAAATCTAATTAATATAGAAATCTAATTAATATATGAGGCCAATTTAAATAGAAGATTCTGACAAGTTACTTCTAGCCTACACTTCTAATTCTCTACCTATGCTTATAGTAACTCAAGTATCTGTTGCACTCAATATTCTACTCTTTAGAGAACACCTCACCTGTATCGCAGACTTGCACCAGTCTCATGCAGGTTGTGAGCTTTAAAATCGGTAATACCTTGGTTAGAGCATCCAAAGGATTTTCTTCGCTAGCAATCTTATCCACCTTCACTTGCTCCTTCTCCACCACGTATCTGATGAAGTGCAGTTTTCTGTCTACATCTTTAGTTCGCTTATGGAACTTTAGATTTTTCATCAATGAAGGGCACTTGTGTTATCACAAAACATAACTAATTGTTTCAAACTTTCTATTTTTGGAATGAAATATTTATGAAATCCCCATGAATAGGATCAAACCTGCATCTTTCTCAACACCAGTGAGTTCACTCAACAATCCATTCATCCAAATAGCTCCCTTTATGGCTTACATAGCAGCCATATACTCGGCTTTCATAGAAGACAACACAACGACCTTCTATATAAAAGACTTCCAACTAACCACTGCTCCAAGAATAATAAACAAATAACCAGAAGTATAACTCCTTGTCAAGGCAACCTACATAATTGGAGTTCACATACCATGTCAGCAATATATTACATGTATCCTTCTGATTGTAACACAATCTTAACACAGCCACACCCTTCAAGTATCTCAGGAGCCACTTAAGTGCATGCTAATGAGGCTTCCTCGGATTTGACATGAATCTGCTCAAACACTTACGGGGTATGCAAAATCAGGTCTCGTGCAAATCATAGCATACATAATACTACCAATGACATTGTCATAAGATATCCCTAGCATATATTTATTATTTGATTCTTCAGTTATTTCTTGAGTGACACTGAGTTTGAATTGTGAACCAATGGGAATTTCAACCTCTTTTGCTTCAAACATAAAAAATTTCTAAGGACTTTGTGTATATATTCTTGTTGAGATGAATATAAATAAGCATGTTCCTCATGATCTCAATAGCAAGTATTCTCTTAGCCTCTCCTTTCAGTTGAGTCATTACCACTTCAATCTTCCTCATGGCTTTTCCACCTATTAGTATGTCATCAACATACAAAAACAATATGACTTGTCTCTCTATGCATGTCTCCTAATTCCAATAAGCACAATTTTCGTAGAATCTACAAGTATAATTAATGGATCTCATAAAAGAATCAAATCTTCTATTCCACTACATCAGCGACTGTTTCAGCCCATAATAGTTATTTTGAACAAACACACATAATCCTCATTCTCTTCTTCAAACCCCTTTGGTTAACACATATAAATTATATATTCGAGTTCACCATGTAGGGAGGAAGTAGTAACATCCATTTAATTTAACTCAAGATCAAATCTAGCAACAATTGACATCATAACCCTGATGGAGGTTTGTTTTATAATCGATGAAAGTATCTCATTGAAATCGATACTCTCCATTTTTCATAAAGCCCTTAGCCACAAGCCTAGCCTTGTATCTGGATAAGTCAAAACTAAGAATACATAGATTTTTCTTGAATATCCATTTACTCTCAACTAACTTCTGAACCTTCAAGTACTTCACAAGAATCTAGGTGTTCATCTTCTTGAGAGATTCTTCTTTCATGGTTATGAGCCATTAATATTTATCACTACTCTTGATAGCATCGTGATACGTTTCGGGTTCAAGAACATCTCTCTGTATTTTAATAGATAAAGTATAACCAATTGCATTGACAAACCCATGTCTCTGTGGTTATTTGCTTCATCTACGTGCTCTATCTCTCACCAGTTGATAACTTTCAAGATCATGTTGATCTCCCATCTGACCATCCAAATGTCCTGGAACACAAGACCTTGGACGAACTTTGTACTCATGCAGTGGTTGAACTTCCTCTGTATGACACGAAGTGGAACCATACCCACAATCTTCTTCGCAAGAAGTGTCCCCATCTTCACTTTGTAAATCAGATCCATCATCAACTTCATATATCTTTCTAGAAGTACTAGGTTGAGTCTCCACGACTTTATTCAATGACATATCCTCTTCATTGAAAACACGTCCCTACTTATCAAAGTTTTCTAACATCCAGGTTCGAGGCACATCACCTATACTTTTTTCCCTTCTGGATAACCGAGGAACAAATATGTTAGTGCTCTTGGCCTAAAATTATCTTGTTTCACATGTGTGTATGCAGCACATCCGAACACTCTCAAATGTTGCAACTTAGGTTTCTTTCCCGTCCCGGCCTGTTGAGGACAAAAAAACTTAAGTGTCGTATATGGACTCCTGTCGATGATACTTGTAGCCACTGTCACAGCTTCTCCCTAGCATTTTTGACTCACACAAGCTGTATAAAGCATACATCTAACTTGTTCTAGTAGGATTCGATTCATTCTCTCAACAAGCCCATTCTGTTTAGGAGTTCCAATACGGTTAGGTGTCTAGCAATGCCAAACTTTGCACGATAACTAGTGAACTCATTTTTCACATACTCCAAGCCATTATCAGTCCAAAGCTTCTTCAATATTTTATTGGTGTTATTCTCTATCAAAGTCTTCTAGTTCACAAAGGAAGCAAGTACTTCATCTTTGATCTTCAAAAGTAAAACCCATACTTTCCTAGAATAACCATCAATCAACGACATAAAGTACCTTGCACTGCCTATGGTAGGTTCCCATGCTGGATCTCAATTATCTGAATGAATATATTCAAGTAATCCATTTGATGTCTGGTTGTTGGGCATAAACTTCACCCTCTTGCTCTTGCCCAATACACAACTTTCATAAAAGCTCAACTTCTGAATCATTGTACCATCAATCTTCGTTTCTTAGTTCACTGATTCTGTTCTCACTTAAATTCCCCAATCGATGATGCCACAACCTGGTAGAATCCTTCACCATAATAGACATACCCCTACTACTACAAAGCCATCAAGAACTAAAACACCATTAGTTCTATTGAATTTCATAACAACAAGAGAGCCTTGTAAGACCCTAAGTTGACCATATCCACCTCTATAGGTAAACCCTTCCTCATCTAACATCCCAATATAAAGAAGGTTAAATTTAACTTTGGGTACATACCTTAATTTGTTAATTAGTCTCTCAACTCTTGTAGACAACTTGAGCCAAAGCGTTCCAATCCCTTTGACATCACATGATTCATCATTCCCGAGGATGACTCCTCCACCATCAAACATTCTCAGGTCTTCAAACCAATGTTTATTGGAATTCATGTGAAACTATGCACCCGAATCCAACATCTATTTATCATTATACCTGCAAGAATAATAATCCATTAAACCATCAACATACTCACAATCATCAGACACCATTGCAACATCTTCGGCCTTGGTATTCTGATAGTTGTTACCATTTCCCTTCTCTAGGCAGTCCCTTTAGACTTTGAAAATTTTCCTCTCCTCTGACTTAAATCTATCTTCCCTGATCAACCCCTTACACTAAGTTTGTGCCCTTCTGAGTCACCCTTCAGAATACTATTTTTTGAAGATCTTTGGAGTTCAAGCTGCTATCAAATTTAGCCATCGTAAGTGAGTTTTTCCCGCTGAGCATGGTGTCCACGAAGTGTTCATACTCATTTGGTTAAGAACTTCGAATGATTATGCTTGGTCCTTCTCCTCTACCTTCATACCAACTGCATTCAAGTCAAGTATGATTCGGTTGTAATCATCTATGTGCTTTCAGATCTCTTTGCTACTATTTATAGACAACCTGTAAAGTCGTTTCTTGAGATATAATCTGTTTGCCAAGGACATTTTCATGGAAATTGCCTTCATTTTATTATATATCCCTAGTTTCATAGGTTCTTCAGAAACCTCTCGTAGCAATCGATCTTTCAAGCTCAATCTTAGGGCACTATGAGCTTTAGACAGTATAACAACATCAAGTTCTGTAGATTTATCATCAAGAGCAGCAACCAATCCTTTCTGTACTATGTAAGCCTTAACCTTAATTTTCAAGAGGTTGAAATCAATAGATCCGTCAATTTTTTCTATGCTTAGTTTCATGAACTCATCTTTTGTGACTTTCTGGTTTCTAGGCGAGATCTTCTTCAACCTTCAGATCAGTAATAAATCTACTCATTCTACAGTTTCTCCACGCTCACCGCACCACTTGTTAGGAAACAAGAAAAAAATAGAAAAAGAATAAACAAAGCTCACTAGACGAGATTTAACGTGGTTTGGATTGTGAAGAAATCCTGCATCCCCAGGAAATGGGCACTCTTCTTATAAATAAGTAGTTTACCGAAAGACTCTAAAACACAAAGGACTCAATAACTCGTGATTCACAGAACCCTCTCTCCAGTGTTTATCTCTCCCCTCGCTTATCTCTAAAAAAATACCTAGAGCTATTTTTCTCTCTCATAAAATATCTACATCACAATTGTTTCCTCACACTTTGCATAAAATATCTTCTTCTATTCATAGGATGACTGAAATATATTAATTTATTAATTAATAAGAAATCTAATTAATATAGAAGGCCAAATTAATATGAAATCTAATTAATATAGAAGACCAAATTAATGGAAAATCTAATTTGTATAGACAACCAAGTTAATATGAACTCTAATAATATAGAAAAACTAAATTAATATGAAATCTAATTAAGATAGAAATTTTATTAATATATGAGACTAATTTAAATAGAAGATTATGCTAAAAGTTACTTTTAGCCTACACTTACATGACCGAGTCGCACCAAATAGAGTACCTGTTATTATTAATTATAAACCATAGATTTGTAAGGAGCGGCCGTCCAATTCTAAACTTTTAGATCTAGAATCTTAAAACCGCTCTCCACAATGGAAATAGTAACACTAGGACATGCAACCTTAGCCCTATGAATTCTCATTACAGGACCCGACAAAAAAAACAACGCATGTGTTGATACAATTTTTTAAAATTCTAAAAAAGAATATATAAATAGATGCCCAATATGTTTGTCCTACAATTAAGACTGATTTAATAAGCTAGTTTCGTGTAAAATAGATGTTCAAAATAAGTATACAGAAAATAGATTCTTACCCTTAAGCCAATTACTAGCTTTAAAGACCACTAAATATTTCGTATTATATATTACAACTTTTGTTTAATAAATTATTTTAACTACAATTTGAACTTTAAATAATAATAGCTTTTGCACTTTTTTTTTAAATTTTGTTCTGAAATAAATAATATAACTACTATTAAATTATATTTCTTAGTACAAGTTTTGACATTAAATGTAAATTTCAATTTTTTGAATCTTAACAAATATATTTCAAAAATTAATAGTAAAAAATATTGTATTTTGATTTGCTTTTGTAAAGAAATAATACACAAATTAGATTTGTGTAAAAAAATAAAATTCTCCTTGTTTTTAACATGTATCAAATCTAATTAATCACTCTTCTATAAAGGATAAAAAAGGATTAGATTTATCCATCTACTGATTATAACCACCCGTCGTGAATTGTAACTTAAAATTAGTATTAATTCTCCTAGATTTTAATAAATCATTCATAGTTAATTAATATTCTAATGATAGATCTGAATGTAAAATAAAATAAAATAAGATTAGTGACCATAATTAAATAAAATATATTTAGTATGCTAATCATAAAACTGTTGGCCGAAAACCTATACAGAGTCGTCTGGGGTTGAACGCTATCCTCGCAGTGACATTTCGTGTAATTTCGAAACAAATTAACTATGGTACCCACAATGGTAGTTTTATTATATACGTAATTTATAAAAAGAAGGTACAAATCTAATTGGTGATAAAAATATAAGAGACAGATATTCATAAATGTTAGCTTCATTATCTCATTACATCTACTCCAACCTAAAAATTACATACTATCCAAAAATATTTATACTATTGTAGAAAATCCCATATAAATTTTTTTAAATCATTTTTTTTAAAGTTTGTATTTTAAATAGTAGTATAAAAAAAATCTAAAAATACCATTAATTTTGTTTTTTTTAAGACGAACAAAAATAGATTCATTAATGATATATTTTTAATGGATTTTTATCGTAGACCACACATAACCAATCATGCAAGACCAGATAGAACCAACCATGCAAGACCAAGTATAACTAACGATGAGACATCATACATAACCAACCATGAGAGCCCTATGCATAACCAACTACAAGAAGACAAAACCAACCATGCGAGACTAGGTATAACCAGCCATGAGAGACCGGACATAACCAACCATGCGAGACCAAGTATAACCAACCATGAGAGACGAGACAGACAACCATGAGAGACTATGAAAAATCAACAATGGAAGACCAAGCATAACCAACCCAGCGAGACCAGACTTAACCAACTATGCGAGACCAAGCATAACCAACCATGCGAGACCAAGCATAACCAACCATGCAAGACCAAACATAACTAACTATGAGAGACCAATTGGTTACAACCGAATCAGACGGACACAGGACACAATGAATTGGATAAAAAATAATATTAAATTCATAAAAAACGAATAGATCAGTCCGAACCAGACAAAACCAATCATGCGAGACCAACCATAACTAACCATGAAAGACTAGACATAACCAACCATACGAGACCAGACATAACCAACCATACGAGACCAGACATAAAAAACATACGAAACAAACAAAATTTAGTAGGTATACTATATATTTACATTATATTACAGCCTATATAGTTGTGGTAGATAATTTATTCATTGCACAAGATTAAAACTTAACCCTTGGAACTTCTAGACTTTCAAGTAGTGTAATTGCTTTTAGTTAAGATTGAGCAAAAAATTATAAAAATATGTGGCTGCTGGGATTCGAGCCCAGGTCTCCACGGCCACAACGTGGAATTCTTACCACTAAACTACAGCCACTTTCATTTTTTTTATAAATTATAAACTTTTTTTTCAAATAATTTTATACCATAAATATATTTTAACATTTTATTTATTTGTAAGAATAGAACAATTTTGTAAAAAATTTACCACTAAACCACGACTATTTTTTTGATTTCTTCTAATTTTTTGTAAAACTTTTATGGCAGATGTGATTCAAGTCACGTCTTCACGATCACATAGAATTCTTATCACTAAACTAGATTTTTGTTTCTTATTTATTTTATAAACTATAAATTTATATTTCAAATATTTTTATGCTCTAAGTTTTTGGGTATGTATATTTTGTTGATATATTTTAGTATTTTTTATTCTATAAAAATAGAACATTTTTGTGACGGCTGATATTCGAACCCATATCGCCACGGCCACAACATTTTTGTGCTTTGTGCTTTAAACTCGTGCTATATCTTTCTAAATAATCTAATTAGTAATATTTTATCCAAATAACCAAAACATTATACTAATTTATAGATAAATTCACTGATGAGCTTGCAAAACAACGGACGAGATCCTCGAGTTGTTTCTTGCACATCCTAAAAGCATCGATTTTTTGCGCACTTTTCCTCAAGTTCTTATAATGGATAGCATGTATAAAACTACAAGGTATAGGATGCCTTTGCTAGAAATAGTTGGCCAAACTTCGACGAAGAAGACGTTTTGTGTCGCTTTTGTTTTTTTTTAGCTCTGAGAAACAAAAGAACTACACTTGGGGATTGAGTGTTCTAAGAAATGTGTTGACGAAAATAGTCTATTAGCAATCAAGTTTGCAACATAGTTCTGTTCCTTATATATATTCACTAAAGTCTTAGTTGAGATTGAACATGATTTTGATTAAAATCTCATATCATTTTTGCAGAAAAGAGTCTATTAGCTGCTTCTGTAAAATTATAAAAATTCTTGTATCATTTTTGCAGAAAAGAGTCTATTACCGGCTCCTGTAAAATTATAAAAAATTCTATAAATTCACTAATGAGCTTGCAAAACAACGGACGAGATCCTCGAGTTGTTTCTTGCACATCCTAAAAGCATCGATATTTTTGCGCACTTTTCTTCAAGTTCTTATAATGGATAGCATGTATAAAACTACAAGTTATAGGATGCCTTTGCTAGAAATAGTTGGCCAAACTTTGACGAAGAAGACGCTTTGTGTCGCTTTTGTTTTTTTTGAGCTCTGAGAAACAAAAGAACTACACTTGGGGATTGAGTGTTCTAAGAAATGTGTTGACGAAAATAGTCTATTAGCAGCTCCTGTAAAATTATAAAAATTCTTGTATCATATTTGCAGAAAAGAGTCTATTACCGGCTCCTGTAAAATTATAAAAATTTGTTGCTGCTGGGATTCGAGCCCGGGTCTCCACGGCCACAACGTGGAATTCTTACCACTAAACTACAGCCACTATCATTCTTTTATAAATTATAAACTTATTTTTCAAATAATTTTATACCGTACATATTTTAACATTTTATTTATTTGTAAGAATAGACAATTTTGTAAAACTTTTACCACTAAACCACGACAATTTTTTTTATTTCTTCTAATTTTTTATAAAACTTTTATGGTGGATGTGATTCAAGTCAACGTTTTCACGATCGCATAAAATTCTTATCACTAAACTAGATTTTTGTTTCTTATTTATTTTATAAACTATAAATTTACATTTCAAATATTTTTATGCTCTAAGTTTTTGGGTATGTATATTTTGTTGAAATATTTTAATATTTTTTATTTTATAAAAATGAAACATTTTTGTGACCGTTGAGATTCAAACCCAGATCGCCCACAACATTTTTGTGTTTTGTGCTTTAAACTCCTGCTGTATCTTTCTAAATAATCTAATTAATAATATTTTATCCAAATAACCAAAAGATTATACTAATTTATAAATAAATTTATTATAATATTTGTGGTTTTAATTACAACACGTGGAAAAAGACAAAAGGAAACCTAATAGAAATAATAAAACACAGATACTGCTAACAATTATAAAAAACTTTATCTGATTTATTTGATACTGATTTCTTTTTCTGTATTTAATCCATTTTGTGTTTTTGTTTTCGAATCACCAAATCGATTTTTTATACTGTCAACTATATCCAAACTTTGTCAAGTTTTTAAAACACGAAAGAAAATAATTTTTTTGAAAAACAAAACATTTTCAATATCTCTTACCCTACTTAATTATTAAACTGTTTACTTTTACATAATAATAAAATGAATTTTCATTACCAATTTCATAAGATGGTAGCTATTACACCTTAAATATATAATATAGTATTGTTTTCGTTTAATTCCTTAAAGAAAATAACATAACTTTTTATTTTTACTAAATTAGTTTTATAAGTTTAGATTAATTTTAGATGGTAAAGAAGGTTCAATGGTATATACCATTGAGATTTTTTTTTTTGCTATAATGGTATTTCAAAATCATAATTTTTTATGTTATGTGAAACGATCAATATACCCTTTATATATAAAACTAAATTTTTAACCAAAAGCATTACTTTTTCTTCTTCTTCTCCTTATAGCCTTTTCTCTCTAACTAAACTAAAATTTAAAAAAAACACAAAAATCTATGGATTTGAGCGACTTAAATGATGAATTTATCTGTAATATTGATGATTTTGCGTCGGATGAGGAGCTTTTGACAGACCATCTCGAAACCTAAATTGAGGTATTTTTGGAGTTTTTTCTACTTTCAGTGCGTTTTGCGAACTCATTATGCCATAAAAATGATGAACTGCGAACCCAGAATTCGCAGATTAGTATTTTTTTTGTCAAAATCGTGAAGGAGGTCCTCATGATTTTGATAAGATTGCGAACACACTCTTCACAATTTTCTCAATATCGCGAGGACCTCCTTCGCGATTTTGAAATTTACGAGGACCCATTTTGCTATTTTGACATGCTAATTTTAGCCTACTTTTTCATTGGATGCTAATTGAGTGACCAGTTTAATTGAAATTAAGGATGTTTTTATAAAATTAACACATACCATTTGTAGGGAGTGGTACAACCAGTCGCCGACGTCGAACCAGAAGTTACCCTGCCAGAATGGTGGCGACCACTGTCATGCAAGAGCTTCTCGTTGAGAACCTGACGGTAGTACCGACTTTTCGGCAACTGGAGCAGCAAATCAAGAATCTCTAGCAATAACAGCTAAGCGTAGCATGCGAGCGAGATGCTCGAGAGCAGGAAATGTATGAAACCCTAACAGGGATGAACGATGCGCTCCACGGGCTAACTGCTAAGATTAAAGGAGCGATCCGAGCTAATCACCCATCCAGACCTGATGCTAGCCGTACCAATAGAGGGGACCGGTCAACTAAGTGTGATGCCAAAAGAGAGGGAGAGAGTGAGAGTGGAAGCAAAAAATGATCCAAAGAGCACAAACAAAGGCAGGAAGTGCATCACCTTGTTTCTAAAAGAGCTAGGGAGGAGGCTGACGTTGAATACAATCATGTGAGACCTAGAATTTGAAATTATATCCTTAAGGAATCACTTTTTGCAGAAAAAATCTTGGAGGCCCAGTTGCCGAGGAAATTCGACCCGTTCAGAATGAAGGCCTATGACGGAACATGCGACCCAAAGAGAGACCTCAAATAGTTCTGTAATATGATGATGGCGTTCAATCCCGATGACGCCATGCTATGCCGAGCACTCTCGATGACTCTCAAGGGAAACATCATGAATTGGTTCAGCAGCCTTTCCAAAGGGTCCATCCATGACTTCTCCGGCCTATGGAAGGCATTCAAGGAGCGTTTCGCTGAAAACAAGGAACTTAAGCGTGAGGCTTATTCCTTCATGGACCTCTACCAAAGGATTGATGATACACCTCGAAGAGATACTGGTCGACGACCTCAATAGTGTGAGAATCCGTCTAGGAAATGCATCCCACTGACCGAAAGCATATCGGCCATATATAATCGAACGAAGGGGAGATCGAAATACTAGACGCTGCAAGTAATGAGTGATCCTAGTTTCAAGCGATCAAATCAATACTTTTGTTCTTACCACAACGACCATAGGCACCCAGCTGACGAATGTTGGCAACTCAGAGAGGAGATACAGAGGCTGATAGACAATGGGAAACTTTTCCAGTTTATGAAACGACAAGATTACAAAAAGCGACCCCAACATAGGAAAAAGGTGGATCTGAGCATTGAAGAAAAAACCGGTAACAATGCCCCAGAAGGTAAAAGAAAATAGTAGTGACTATTCATCATCGCGGGGGCAGTCCGAGCTAGAAGATCCTGATAAGGAAAGGCGTTCAGAGGTGGCTAGTAATATGATTTCTGATGCTGATAACCAATCTCCATCACCCTACACTATCTCAGGTGGGAAATCCAGACAAGGACCAATGCCAAAAACAAGCAAACTAGTGTCGTTTGACCTGGAGGTATGTGGAGTCGAGGCTCCTTCATATCGCAACTATCGCGACCCCTTTACCAACCTCACATTCAATGATGATGACCTACGGGGAGTCAGCACGTCCTACGAAGATTCCTTAACAATAAACCTTGATATAGAGGGAGTCATGGTGACTTCTAGTTGATGGGGGGAAATCTGCTAATATCATATTTAAATGAAGCTATAACATAATGAAGAATGATCCACCTTTCAAGCCAACTCAACAGACATTGGCCGACTACGAGGGATAAGTATCTCAATGTGTAGGCGAGTTAGAACTAATGGTTAAAGTGGGTTACGAAGTCACGAAGCGCGAGCTCAAAACGTTGTTCATGATATCAGATGCTCTCAGTTCATATCACGCAATAATTGGTAAAGCATGGCTACACCGAATGGTGGCTACACTGTACACATTCAGACAATGCATCAAGTAAATTCAGTGTGAATCATGAGAAAAATCCAGCGTACTGTGAGATCATGTTATGTGGTGGTGGTGGACCCCGCAAGACTTTGAGATCACAATTAGTCGGTAAGGGGGACAAAAAACGGGGGCAGTGCACTTCCCTCACCTGAACCTGTGGATGATATAAGGGAAACAGAACAACCAAAAGAGGAACCACCAGATCGAGGTACTAGCCAACACTCGAACGTTTCAGTTAGGTAATCATCTCAACTCTCCTTTTAAGGAGTCGTTAATAGAATTATTAGAAATTTGGATGTGTTCGTGTGGGAGGCCAGTGATGTTTCCGATATGAATCCATCAACCATCAGCCATAAATTGGCTATCGATCTTTATACGAAACCCATGCGGTAGAAGAGAAGATTTTTTTTTCCTCAGAAAAGCAAGAGGCTATCATCGCTGAAGTAACGAAGTTGTCTAAGCTTGGTCATATACGACCAACCCGATACCAACTATGGCTAGCAACCCTGTATTAGTAGAAAAGAAAGGGGTTAGTGGCACATGTGCGGCGATTTTACCGATCTGAACGGAGCTTGTCCAAAAGACGCATTCTGATTACCCCGCATCGACCTGCAGGTGGACTCAGCTTCAGGATGTGAGTTTTTTCATTCACATATGCGTATTCATGATACCCATTATGGCTAGGAAACTCGGTATTAGTAAAAAAATAAAAGGGGTCAATGACACATGTGCATCGATTTTACCGATGTGAACAAAGCTTGTCCAAAAGACACATTCCTATTACTCCGCATTGAACAGCTGGTGGGCTCAACTTCGGGATGTGAGTTTTTATTGTTCATTGATGCGTATTCAGGATACAATCAGATTTGCCTCAACCCTTCTGACGAAGATCACACCGTGTTCCAGAATGAGAGAGGGCTATTCTGTTACACAGTCATATTGTTTAGACTTAAGAATGCGGGTTCAACATATCAACGACTGGTCAACCATATCTTTTCTGATCACTTAGATTGGTATATGGAGGCCTATATCGATGATATGATCGTCAAAACGCACACGATAGAACAACACCTCTTAACACTTCGAACGATGTTCAATCTCTTACGCCAGTACAACCTAAAGCTCAATCCGATCAAATGCTCGTTTGGGGTCCAGCGCGGTAAATTCTTAGGATACATTGTTTGTGAAAAAAGAGATTGAGGCCGACCCAGCGTAACTGCAAGCAGTTATCCAGATGGAACCACCACGAAATATCAAGAAAGTACATGGCCTCACCAGACTCCTAGCAGCACTTTCCCGCTTTATTTTGAGAAATTTAGATAAAATCCACCAATTTTTGAGACACTTCGGGGGGAAATAAATTCAATTGGACGGAGAAGTGCAACATGGCATTTACCGAACTTAAGAACTACCTTATATCACTGGAAATCTTATATGCACCCCTTGCTAGAGATCTGTTGTTCTTTTATTTATCTGTTTCACAGTTTTCAGTCAACGCAGTCTTGGTAAGAGAGCCAACAAGGGTCCATCTTCTTGTTTACTACACTAACAAAACGTTGGTTGAGGTAGAGACTAGATACCTTAATTTTGAAAAAATCGCGTTGGGATTGGTAATAGTCGCTCGAAAAATGCAGCCTTACTTCCACGGTCATACAATTGTCGTTCGAACATCTTTCCCTCTCAAATCGATTTTGAAAAATCCAGATGCCTCGGGAAGGCTGACCAATGGAGCATTGAGCTCGGGGAATATAATATCCAGTTCCAGCCGCGCACGAAGATCAAGGGGCAGGGTGTAGCGGACTTTCTAACAGAATTTTCCTCCGCTACAGATATGTCTCATGACGAACACAATACCCCGTTACTAGGAGACTTACCCTGATGGAGTTTAGAACCCGATGTAGTATCGAGTATGTCTGGAGGAGGAGGAGGTGTTATCCTCCACTTGCCTACATGAGAAGAGATTTGACAAGTGGTTCGCTTCAACTTTCCAGTCACTAATAATGTAGCCGAGTACGAAATAATTATTTGTGGTATAAAATTAGCGCTGATATGTGGAGCCCGCCTTCTCATGATCCATTCAGATTTGCAGTTGGTAATGAACCAAGCTCAAGGCATCTATGATGCTAAGAAAGAGGGGATAAGAGGCTACATGGCGGTGCTTAAGGAGTGTGAAGAAAAAATTGTAAGAGTACAGTATGAGGCCGCAACCTCGGGGGATAATCCCTTACTTATTATACAACAACTTCCAACGACCGAGCTCATTCCTACGAACGATAGGGTACACACGATTAGAAGCAGTGATAATTGAAGGGAACCATATATGCTCTATCTTGACTCTGCTGTTCTCCGAACCGAAAAGACAACGGATCGAATGCTTCAGTTACGCGTTGCTAAGTATTGTGTTCTAGATGGTGTTTTGTATATAAAAAAGTAGTACCCGAACATTGCTCCTATATCTCAATCGAACAGAAGCAACCAAAGTTCTGCATGACCTACATAATGGAGAGGCAGAGGAGCACATTGCGGTTACAGAAGTCTAATAAGGCGATTTCTATTTGCTGGCTTTTATTGGTCAGAATTAGCTACCGATATTGAACAGTTGGTTCAACAATGCCATCAATGTCAGCAATTCGCCAATACGAGGTGTCTACCGAGAAAGCCGATGAAGCATGTTGTCGTTCCCTGCCCCTTTGACAAATGGGGGATTAATTTCATGGGACCTCTTCCTATGACAACTCGTAAAAGACAATTCCTGATCATCGCAGTCGATTATTTTTCAAAATGGGTGGAAGAAAAGGCTCTGTAACGCACTCGAGCTCAAGATATATGTGATTTTGTACATACCCAAATTCTCACAAGGGTTGGGATACCCCAGATTTTGATGACTGACAATGGCTTGTAATTCCGGAATGCCAAAGTCACCACCTTTTGTAATCGATTCAGGATAAGACAACATTTCTCCACGCCCTATTATCCTCAAGCTAATGGCCAGGCGTTCCTCAGACCTCGCAGTTTTAATGTTAGTGACGTGATAATGAAGATCAAGCTGGGATGAACCATACACAATGATCTCCAAAGGACATAATGGAGCTTACGCCTAGCAGATGCATAGGGTCACGCTTTAAAGCATCCTTGGAATGTAAAACATCTCTAGTTATATAAATAAGAGTTGTAAGATTAGATTATGCACTCTTTTTCCCTCATGATGGCGCAGAGGTTTTTTTTAACGAGGCATCGAACTATAACTTATTCTATTAATACAACTTTTATGCTTTCGACACAATGTGTATTTTTTTATATCTCCGTCCTTAAAATTAGAAAAAGGGTCAATGACCACGCCTACGTGATACGCAAGAGACCATACTGAGCCCAGACCATAGAGTCTATATACGATCGGGCTAATTGGTCACGCCTACGGGCTATGTAATGACCACCGATTCAAGCCCTTATAGGGATACGAAATGGGTCATACAGTTCTTGCCGCGAATAAAGTTGGGGAGTTATTATCCCTTAAAGCTACGCAATGAGCCACACCGAGCTTGACCTTATAAGGACTTATGTTGGATAAAGTAAAAATTAACAGACACTCTATAAAGTCACACAACTTCCTAATTATCAATATACGACAAGCATATGCAAAAACTACTTCAATTCACCCATCCACATCCTGTGAAAAAACAAATAAAATCTAGAAATCTTGCAATAAAAATGCCAAATCAAAGCGAACAACAAGTTAACAAAATATTTTGTCCGCAATACTTATACAATAACACATCAGGAATAAGAGATAATGTAGCTTTCTCTGTTTGCTTGAGCTGGTCCCCTGTATCTTTGCCTGGTGGGATCACTGATTTTCCTACATCCAAAATGGGGAGAATTACTTCGGTAATGGTTCCGTATCCATTTTCTAGAACTCCAACTTGTGAGGTAAACTTACTAAAGGACCCAAGATTCATTCCATGGTTCAAATTTAGTAGTTTGGCTACCATTTCCTGTTGGTTATTTGCCATAATCTCCATGGAAATTTCCATAACCTCATTTTCTCTTTGCTTTAAGTCTACTTTATTCTTCTTCATCAGTTCTTGGCGCTGGTTTTCCATCTGCTCCCTCAGGTCTACCACAGAGGCCTTTACATTCCCATTCTTAATTACGAGCCCCCCAATGCGATCTGTTTGCTCTTCTACCCTCCTCACTTGGGAAAATTTCTGAGCTAGTAGCTCAGCATTTTGAGACATTAGGTCGTCATTCCTCTTGACAAACCCATGATTCTGTGATATCAACGCCTTGGCCTTAGCAGTTAGTTTTTTGTTCTTCTGTTCGCACGCCTCCCGAGCAATTTGTAGCCCGAGCACTTTGTAGTAGTGCAACCGCTTTACCTAATCATTTTTTCTCCTGTACAGCCTTGACTTTATGGGTTTGGACTGAACCGTACACATGCTTATATTGGGAAAGTTCGGTGTTTAACCCTTTCACTGACCCAAAGAAAAAGGTTCGGGTTTTTATTTTTCCATCACTTGCACGTCTATGCCCGACATGCACCGATAGGACACATGAGTGAATTATGATGCATCTGCAAACAATTTGTATTTAGGATAATATTATTGGTTTCGAATAATACTGCTCGACATAATAAAATTACCTCAATTTCCAACTCCACCTGCCTCTGAAGGATTTCACTCATCGTCATATTATCATAGAAAGAAAGCTCAGGGCATCTCTTTAGTTGTTCAAACATCAGCATGGAGGGCTTCGACATTGAAATCTTGGAAAGGGGTAGTTCTTCCAATACTCCACCAGATCCGCTCGACTTAGTTTCTTGGCCTTTTACTGGTATATTTTCAGGTCTTACTATATTTACAGGATCCGGGCCAATCCTTAATTCTTGTATAAAGTTAGGCTGCACTCCAGATTTTACAAACTTCTCCATCCCATGAGCTATTTCTTCAGGCGATCTAAGTTTTGGGTCCGTGCTCATCGCTAGTGCCTCCGGCTTGGCTCGTTTTACCTTCCACCTGCACCACATCTATGTCTATCACCTCGGGAGCCTCCCCGATCTTTCTCAAATGCTAACATAGGTGGCTGCACATACTGACCATCTGGGATCAGACCCCATCACCTTCTTCTTCATCAATCAAATCTGGTTTTTGTTGTTGTTAGTGGCACTGCATCCACTATCACTTTTGAACATTTTAGTCGCGGACTCTGTTCCTCTGCATAATCTTCTTCCTATGCACAAAGCTACTAGCGGCGCAGAATTCTGTGAGTATATTCATCACATGTAGTTTTCCACTTCCTTTCAAGCTGCAAATTCAGCAATGTATTTTCATACTCCCAGTTACCGGAGACAAACACGAACAAATTTTTCCAGTTCTTGTCTGAGCTCGGAAATTCTACTATTCTTCTGATACCAGCAACTTAGGCATAAAAGAAAGGGGACCTAGCTAACTTGGCCACATATACTACAACTAATAAATCTGCTAAGAAGATTGAGATGCCTAGTAATCACAAAATTAGAATAATACTGAGCAAGGTTCTCCATCTATTTGCCACTAATTGAGTTGGGCATATGCCCAGAAAGCTGAAGAAATCGCAGATTAGGCCTGGTACTGGCAAATGTAGACCCTAGTCAAATATAGTTGTAAACAAAAAAGTTTCATTCTCCCTCGGCTGGAAGGGATGCTCCCAAACATCTGGAACCCTAATAGTCACATCGCTCGGTATACCATATCGAGCCTTAAAATTAAGAAGGCTAGCGGCATCCATATACCCATATTTATGGGCTATTCGGGAAAAGTAGCTCTCTAAAAACACAGGATCTTCAAACTCTAATTCCATAACCTTCAAGGTTTTCTTCTTATTCTTTACAACCTTTTTTGGACCCATCATGTTTCTAGAACGACTATGACGAGTCAATATGAAGAGTAAGAGTATGCAATTCGTGGGATAACTCACATCTGAATAATAGGGTCTAGTATCAAGGTGCTCGTTATAAGAAGAAGAACACAAAAGAATTAGAATTAGTAGCATACATGTATGAATAATAGGAATCTACTGAGAGTGTGGTTAGGATTGGTGGAGAAACATTATTAACGCTTGTGATATCCTTTCAAACTTTAATCAAAAGATTTATGGTTTATAAAGTCCAGAAAAATAGATTTGGAAACTAAATATTAACTACATGCGTGGTTAATGACGATGAAATCTATCCCTACACTCTCCAACAGAAACCAAAACGCCATTTCCTTCTGAAAAATGAGACTCAAATGCCAGACAACTAGCATTCACGCACTTAAACCTATCAATACTTGGCAGTTTCCCGTTATATATTCGAAAGAATTATCAGTACTAAGTTGACATCATATGAGTTTACGTTACCTATTTAGATTCTTCAGGATATTCTCTTCGTTCCAAATTATAGATTTATTTCACGGATTTTTATGTCTCCACCATACAATCCCTGAACTAGGGGGTGGTGCCCTGATAAGTGGATAATAACCACACAAAGAGAATGAACATGAATAGCCGAACAATGAGTAGAATAGAAAATGTTATAGACTGAGCTAGTTGCAAAGTACAAAAGAACTGAGAACGGAGAAGAAATCAGGAACTAGTCGTCCAACGGACTTCACCGGACATGGAACTGAAAGCCAAGGCCCCGAGAAGATAATCAGACACTTACCGAGGCTCAGAAAGTGTCGAATGAGAAATGTACCTAGCATAGAAGAAAAAACTGGAGAGGAGCTCGATTTCTCGAACATATAAGGCTGATATATCACCTTACCAAAGGAGAAGAGAAAGACTGGAAAAGTGTTCAATACATTAAGCAAGTAAGGAAAACTGAGCACACAAAGTCGATCGAGCACCTTTCCACGTCAACAAAATTGGTCAAACCATTAATGTAATGGCCATTAAATTAGGCCCCATCATGTAAACATAGTCAAAAAATACATTTAGTGGAGTCAAATAGTGGGGTAATGGGAGATAACTTTAATAGATAATATAAATAAAGGAATGGAACTCTAATCAATGTAACTTCTCTCTTCTTTGACAATATAATTTACTACTTGGTAGTTCACTTGTTATAAATATAAAAACACCCTTTCATTTTGGGGGAACAATATTTTGGCTAGAGGGGGAATTAATACAATTACAATTTCTTTATTTCTTGAGTTGTTTAGTCTTTGAGATCATTGGAAGTCTTTTGACGAAGTTATTCTTTTGTAAAGAATCAATTTGAACGAATATTGACGGCTCGCATGATAGTTGAGATGAATTATTTGCAAGATTTGTTAGTTGTTATATGTTCTTATTTCAAGTATTGCTAATGTAATTTCTTCAGTCGTTGAAAATAAGGTAGTTCAGAGTGGTCTATATATTTTTAATATTGTTTTTCTTGTGCGTGTAAGCGGTAACATACGAGGTATTCGTAGGATAAATTATCTAATTTTTGTGAATAAAATAGTTGGAGATATTGTTGGTTTGTCTAATATTATTTTGTTTATCCATGAAACTAAGGGGGTAAGAAGTGTGTCTACTATTGTTGTAACTAATTAGAAGATATTTTTATCGCCAATTCGGTAATATGTGTTACGATCAGGATAATCTCGTCGAATGCATGATACAATTGAACATGATATTTTAACTCCTTCAGTTTTTATGCGTTAAAAATAAAAATGAGTGAACTAACACATGAACAACATATATGTGTTATTTTGCAAATTCAAATAGATAAACAATGACATATTAGGTTGGAATAGTTGTCTACAACTTTACAATTGTTTATGGAAAAATATATTAAAAAATAAAAGTTAATATAAAGTGATTTGAAATACACCTTGACAATGGTGAACAATCTAGTAATAAAGTAAATTCGGAGGAGAAATATATGTTGTTTAATGTATGCCAAAAGATATTTAAAAGACGAGATTTAGATATACATAAATTAATACATTATGATTACACTTATTTTGTAAATAATTAACATACGATTCTTCTGGTTAGGTCTCCAGTTGTGTGGTGTGATAATTTGGGGGTGCTTCTCTCGCGTCCAATCGAGTGTTCCACACACAAACAAAACTTATTGAGATTGATGTGCGCTTTATTCGTGATCAAGTCCTTAGTCGGACACTAAAATCGATATATATCATCTCATGATCAGACAACTGACTTGTTCACCAAACTTCTATCATATGCCCAATCAGAGTTATTGAGGGACAAACTAGGGATTTAGATTTTTTTGCTCCGTTTGAGGAGGGATATTAAAGCTAAATGTAGGATAGAAATAAAATGCTAGATGATGACAAATGAAAGCTGAGTGATGAAAAATACCATAAAGAGAAATAAACAAAACCAATATCTACAATGAACGATGATAAATATACTAAGTTGAGGAGACAAACATGAGTGGCTTAGTCTACCATAGAAACAAGAGCTCACTTTATCTAACTGGTTTATTTACTTGGAATGGATTTAATTTATTATTTTTATTTACTCGTTTACGCTATAAAAATTTATTAACGCTTGTGATATCCTTTCAAATTTTAATCAAAAGATTTATGGTTTGCAAAGTCCAGAAAATTAGATTTGGAAACTAAATATTAACCGCATGCGTGGTTAATGACGATGAAATCTATCCCTACACGTCTCCAACAGAAACCAAAGCGCCATTTCCTTCTGAAAATGAGACTTATATGTCAGACAACTAGCATTCACACACTTAAAACTATCAATACTTGGCAGTTTCCCGTTATGTATTCAAAAGAATCATCAGTACTAAGTTGACATCATATGAGTTTACGTTACCTATTTAGATTCTTCAGGATATTCTCTTCGTTCCAAATTATAGATTTATTTCACGGATTTTTATGTCTTCACCATACAATCCCTGAACTAGGGGGTGGCTTGATAAGGGGATGATAAAAACACGAAGAGAATAAACATGAATAGCCGAACAAGGAGTAGAATAGAAAATGTTATAGACTGAGGTGGTTGCAAAGTACGAATGAAATGAGAACAGAGAAGAAATCAAGAACCAGCTGTCCAACAGACTTCGCCAGACAAGGAAGAGGAAGGGCAAAGTCACGGGAAGATAATCAGAACCTTAGTGAGGCTCAGAAACTGGAGAGGAGCTCGATTTCTCGACCATATAAGGATGATATATCACCTTACCAAAAGGAGAAGAGAAGGGCTGGAAAAGTGTTCAATACAGTAAGCAAGTAAGGAAAACCGAACACACAAGGCCGATCGAGAACCTTTCCACGTCAACAAAATTGGTCAAACCATTAATGTAATGGCCATTAAATTAGGCCCCATCATGTAAACATAGTTAAAAATTACGTTTAGTGGAGTCAGAGAGTGGGGTAATGGGAGATAACTTTAATAGATAATATAAATAAAGGAATGGAACTCTAATCAATGTAATTTCTCTCTCATTTGATAATATAATTTACTACTTGGTAGTTCACTTGTTATAAATATAAAAAATACCCTTTCATTTTGGGGGAACAATATTTTGGCTAGAGGGGGAATTAATACAATTACAATTTCTTTATTTCTTGAGTTGTTTAGTCTTTGAGATCATTGGAAGTCTTTTGACGAAGTTATTCTTTTGTAAAGAATCAATTTGAACGAATATTGATGACTCACATGATAGTTGAGATGAATTATTTGCAAGATTTGTTAGTTGTTATATGTTCTTATTTCAAGTATTGCTAATGTAATTTCTTCGGTCGTTGAAACTGAGGTAGTTCACAGTGGTCTATATATTTTTAATATTATTTTTCTTGTGCATGTAAGTGGTGACGTAAGAGGTATTCGTACGATAAATTATCTAATTTTTGTGAATAAAATAGTTGGAAATATTGTTGGTTTGTCTAATATTATTTTGTTTCTCCATGAAACTAAGGGGGTAAGAAGTGTGTCTACTATTGTTGTAACTAATTAGAAGATATTTTTATCGCCAATTCGGTAATATATGTTACGATCGGGATAATCTCGTGAAATGCATGATACAATTGAACGTAATGTTTTAACTCTTTCAGTTTTTATGCGTTAAAAATAAAACTGAGTGAACTAACACATGAACAACATATATGTGTTATTTTGAAAATTCAAATAGATAAACAATGACATATTAGGTTGGAATAGTTGTCTACAACTTTACAATTGTTTATGGAAAAATATATTAAAAAATAAAAGTTAATATAAAGTGATTTGAAATACACCTTGACAATGGTGAACACTCTAGTAATAAAGTGAATTCGGAGGAGAAATATATGTTGTTGAATGTATGCCATAAGATATTTAAAAGACCATATTTAGATATGCATAAATTAGTACATTGTATTTTGTCTCACATAATTTTATAATGTGAGATACCTAGGAAGCTTGATCTGTATATAATGGATAAGTATGTTGAGACTGAAGATGTGGAACATCATTTGGAACAATTCATAAATACGATTCTTGTATTTAATTATGATTACACTTATTTTGTAAATAATTTTCTATGAATTTTACAAAATACGCGTTGTCTTGGTTTAATAATTCCTTTAAGGATCAATTCATAATTTTGAAGATTTATGTATTTATTTCAGTATTTAGTTCGTTGAAAATAAATAAATAAATAAGGAAGAATATTATACTATGACATTGTATAAAAAAACATGGTGATTCTTTGAGAAGTTATGTGCAAATATTTGTTCAAAAAGTGAATATATTGGATAAATGTATAGAAAGTGTTGCATATAATGCTCTTAAAAGTCGACTCTCGATGGGTAAAAAAATGCTTGAAGACTTGATTAGGTTTTCGGTGAATAGTATGGGAGACTCGTTGAGGAGTTATGATTCTTTTTTTTGTCAAAATAGAAAAAACTAAATGAGGTGGATTTTTACCAACTAAGATATAAGAGAAAAAATATATGTCATATGATAGAAAACATACCGACAAACAACGGTCATAAGAGGTCGACAAGATGCAAAATTCATCTAGGTTTCCTTAATATGACAATTCACATAGAATTTTACATCTCTTATAACAAGTATTGTAATTATATATGATTGAACAAGAGATAAGGTGAACTATCGACCTCTGTAAATTATGGTGGCTCTGAAAAATGAAAGATCAATGGGATACTACTATAAGTATCATCCTAATTTTAGACATGCAACGTGGGACTTTTTTTTATTTAAAAGATGAGATTTAAAGGTTGATTGACAGTGGTGATTTTGTTGAGTTCGTTAAAAACAAAGAATGAGAGAATGGAGAAGAATTTGATAGAAATACTAGTCAAAGAAAGCAAGAGATTGACAAGTAGGTGATTATCACCACTTTTTGTGGATACACTTGAGCATAAACATCTCAACTATCAAGGAATAAATATATGAAAATATTGGAAGTACATCTTATAAATAAATCATCAATGAATATTAATATATTTACCACACCATTGTTGAATTTTATCAATGACGACCTACGAAGAATAATTACTCCTCATTAGGTTGCTTTATTGATCATATTTAAAATTGTTGGAGTAATTATAAAAAAAATGTAATGATTAATACAGGCAGCTCAAATAATATGTTACACTGAAGTAGTTATGATAATATGATCAGAGTCGCTCTGTGTAAAAAGATATAAATAATTTTGGCTAGTTTTATTAGATGGTTGACCGATTGTATATGTGAGCTAAATTACCATTGGTCGTGGGACATGGTGCAACAATGAAAAAAATTAACATATTGTTTATGGTATTTGATGCGTCAAGTTTATATAATGTTATTTTGGGTCTTCAATGGTTGCATAAGATGGAAGTAGTTGCTTCATCTCATCTTTAATATGTGAAGTATATTGCGGTTGGATTCTTAAAGTAATTTATGGGTAGCTAGAGATTTGTATTTAGTGTATATTTTACAAGAGTCAGAAAATCAATTATATATCACAAGCTAGCTATTGATAAGAAGTTAGACCAATACGATAAGAAAGATAATTTTTTCTAAAAGAAGGCTAAAATAATTATGAATGAGATAACAAAGTTACTCAAGGTTTGCCACATAATATAATCAAAATATACAACATGGGGGGCTAAACCAATGTTGGTAAAATGAAAAATGGGCTTTGTAATATGTGTGTTCATTTTATTGACCTATTGGGTTTGTCTAAAAGATGATTTTCCTTTGCCTCATAGATCAGTTAGTGGATACGACGGCAGAGCATGTAGTTATTTCATTTATTTTATTTATGGATGTTTATGGTATAATAAAATAAAAATACATCTAAATGACAAGGAAATTAAAACGTACATGATAGAGCGATGACTATATTGTTATAAAGTAATTCTATTTGGTTTGGAAAATGTTGGAGAAACTTAATAAAAGCTCATTAATCATATCTTTGCTAATAAATTAGGTAAACTTCTAGAGGCATACGATGGTGACATGATAGTAAAACCTAATTATGAGACAATTAATTTCATGATGTTATCTGAAACTTTCAATAAGCTTAGAAAGTTCAGTTTAAAATTGAATTCGCTAAAATGTTTAATTGGGGTACCACTTGGTTATTGATACCTTGGGTTCCTAAAATTATGTTGTAGGTTCAAACAAGATAAAGTATAGTGCTGATGGTTCTCTTCAAAGGTATAAAGCGAGATTGGTTTGCAAATGATTTTATCAATATTCAAGCATTGATTTTGATAACGCTTTTAGTCCTGTAATGTAATCGAATCCTCCACAATTCAATTGTTTTTTAGCATTTATGTATCTAAACAATTAGGGTGTTGGCCAGTTACAATATTTTCTTAATGGATTTTTTCATAAGACAAAGTTTATGTCACAATCTTAAGGGTTTGTAAACCTACTGAAGCCTCAACATATGTGCAACCTAGGCTTTAAACATACCCAAAAAGCTTGGTTTTCAAGGTTGTGAAATGTGTTACTTGGTTAGGGGTTTCTATACTCTAAATCGGATAACTCGAATTTTTTTGCACTACTAGACAAGAAATTTTGATCATCTTGATTTACGCTGATGATATTATTGTTACAGCAAATAAACCACATGAGCTGCAAGGGTTTATCAGGAAACTGAATTCAAGTTTTTCCCTAAAAGATATGGGCAGCCTTTATGTATTTCTTGGAATGAAGGTTGCTAGATATGATATTGGTCTTTACATAACTCAAACAAATATGATTAGAACTTACTTGTTGCCATTGGCATGATGAGTTCCAAGTCTTGTGACACACGAATGGTTGTTGGTCAGTCTCTATGCTGGTGATTTTCTCCCTCACCCTACAACATATAGAAGCTTGTTAGGCTCACTACAATATTTGTTAGAAATTCGGTCTAATATTACCTTTGTGGTTAACAAATTATCACAATTTCTTGAAGCACCCTGCAGATATACATTTAAAGTTGTTAAACGTGTTTTGCACTACTTATCAAGTACGAAGCAGCTTGGTATTCATCTGAAACCATATTCTCAATTTCTTCTGATCGATTTTTATGATACCAACTCGGCGAGCTCTATAGATTACAGGAGATTAATGGGAGGCTATTGTATTTTTCTGGCTGATTCTCTAATTTTGTGGTATTTTAAAAAAACAGGAAGTTGCTGCTAGATTGAGCACTGAGTCAGAGTTTCTCCATGAACTCCGATTTCTTCTGGTTAGGTCTCCAGTTGCGTGTTGTGATAATTTGGGGGTGCTTCTCTCGCGTCCAATCCAGTGTTCCACACACGAACAAAACTTATTGAGATTGATGTGCGCTTTATTCGTGATCAAATCCTTAGTCGGACACTAAAATCGATATATATCATCTCATGATCAGACAACTGACTTGTTTACCAAACTTCTATCATATGCCCAATCAGAGTTATTGAGGGACAAACTAGGGATTTAGATTTTTTTGCTCCGTTTGAGGAGGGATAAGCTAAATGTAGGATAGAAATAAAATGCTAGATGATGACAAATGAAAGCTGAATGATGAAAAATGCCATAAAGAGAAAGAAACAAAACCAATATCTACAATGAACGATGATAAATATACTAAGTTGAGGAGACAAACATGAGTGGCTTAGTCTACCATAGAAACAAGAGCTCACTTTATCTAACTGGTTTATTTACTTGGAATGGATTTAATTTATTATTTTTATTTACTCGTTTACACTATAAAAATTTATTAACGCTTGTGATATCCTTTCAAATTTTAATCAAAAGATTTATGGTTTGCAAAGTCCAGAAAATTAGATTTGGAAAATAAATATTAACTACATGCGTGGTTAATGACGATGAAATCTATCCCTACACGTCTCCAACAGAAACCAAAGCGCCATTTCCTTCTGAAAATGAGACTTATATGCCAGACAACTAGCATTCACGCACTTAAAACTACAATACTTGGCAGTTTCCCGTTATGTATTCAAAAGAATCATCAGTACTAAGTTGGCATCATATGAGTTTACGTTACCTATTTAGATTCTTCAGGATATTCTCTTCGTTCCAAATTATAGATTTATTTCACAGATTTTTATGTCTTCACCATACAATCCCTGAACTAGGGGGTGGCTTGATAAGGGGATGATAACCACACAAAGAGAATAAACATGAATAACCGAACAAGGAGTAGAATAGAAAATATTATAGACTGAGGTGGTTGCAAAGTACGAAAGAAATGTGAACGGAGAAGAAATCATGAACCAATCGTCTAACAAACTTCGCCAAACATGGAAAAGGAAGGGCAAAGTCACGGGAAGATAATCCGACCCTTACTGAGGCTTAGAAACTGGAGAGGAGGTCGATTTATCGAGCATATAAGGATGATATATCACCTTACTAAAAGGAGAAGAGAAGGGCTGGAAAAGTGTTCAATACATTAAGCAAGTAAGGAAAACCAAACACACAAAGCCGATCGAGAACCTTTCCACGTCAACAAAAATGGTCAAACCATTAATTTCATGGCCATTAAATTAGGCCCCATCATGTAAACATAGTTAAAAATTAAGTTTAGTGGAGTCAGAGAGTGGGGTAATGGGAGATAACTTTAATAGATAATATAAATAAAGGAATGGAACTCTAATCAATGTAATTTCTCTCTCATTTGATAATATAATTTACTACTTGGTAGTTCACTTGTTATAAATATAAAAATACCCTTTCATTTTGGGGGAACAATATTTTGGCTAGAGGGGGAATTAATACAATTACAATTTCTTTATTTCTTCAGTTGTTTAGTCTTTGAGATCATTGGAAGTCTTTTGACGAAGTTATTCTTTTGTAAAGAATCAATTTGAACGAATATTGATGACTCGCATGATAGTTGAGATGAATTATTTGCAAGATTTGTTAGTTGTTATATGTTCTTATTTCAAGTATTGCTAATGTAATTTCTTCGGTCGTTGAAACTGAGGTAGTTCAAAGTGGTCTATATATTTTTAATATTATTTTTCTTGTGCGTGTAAGTGGTGACGTACGAGGTATTCGTACGATAAATTATCTAATTTTTGTGAATAAAATAGTTGGAAATATTGTTGGTTTGTCTAATATTATTTTGTTTATCCATGAAACTAAGGGGGTAAGAAGTGTGTCTACTATTGTTGTAACTAATTAGAAGGTATTTTTATCGCCAATTCGGTAATATGTGTTACGATTGGGATAATCTCGTGAAATGCATGATACAATTGAACGTAATGTTTTAACTCCTTCATTTTTTATGCGTTAAAAATAAAAATGAGTGAACTAACACATGAACAACATATATGTGTTATTTTGAAAATTCAAATAGATAAACAATGACATATTAGGTTGGAATAGTTGTCTACAACTTTACAATTGTTTATGGAAACATATATCAAAAAATAAAAGTTAATATAAAGTGATTTTAAATACACCTTGAGAATGGTGAACAGTCTAGTAATAAAGTGAATTCGGAGGAGAAATATATGTTGTTGAATGTATGCCATAAGATATTTAAAAGACCAGATTTAGATATGCATAAATTAGTACATTGTATTTTGTCTCACATAATTTTATAATGTGAGATACCTAGGAAGCTTGATCTGTATATAATGGATAAGTATGTTGAGACTGAATATGTGGAACATCATTTGGAACAATTCATAAATACGATTCTTGTATTTAATTATGATTACACTTATTTTGTAAATAATTTTCTATGAATTTTACAAAATACACGTTGTCTTGGTTTAATAATTCCTTTATGGATCAATTCATAATTTTAAAGATTTATGTATTTATTTCAGTATTTAGTTCGTTGAAAATAAATAAATAAATAAGGAAGAATATTATACTATGACATTGTATAAAAAAACATGGTGATTCTTTGAGAAGTTATGTGCAAATATTTGTTCAAAAAGTGAATATATTGGATAAATGTATAGAAAGTGTTGCATATAATGCTCTTAAAAGTCGACTCTCGATGGGTAACAAAATGCTTGAAGACTTGATTAGGTTTTCGGTGAATAGTATGGGAGACTCGTTGAGGAGTTATGATTCTTTTTTTTTGTCAAAATGGAAAAAACTAAATGAGGTGGATTTTTACCAACTAAAATATCAGAGAAAAAATATGTCATATGATGGAAAACATACCGACAAACAACGATCATAAGAGGTCGACAAAATGCAAAATTCATCTAGGTTTGCTTAATATGACAATTCACATAGAATTTTACATCTCTTATAACAAGTATTGTAATTATATATGATTGAACAAGAGATAAGGTGAACTATCGACCTCTGTAAATTATGGTGGCTCTGAAAAATGAAAGATCAATGGGATACTACTATAAGTATCATCCTAATTTTAGACATGCAACGTGGGACTTTTTTTTATTTAAAAGATGAGATTTAAAGGTTGATTGACAGTGGTGATTTTGTTGAGTTCGTTAAAAACAAATAATGAGAGAATGGAGAAGAATTTGATAGAAATACTAGTCAAAGAAAGCAAGAGATTGACAAGTAGGTGATTATCACCACTTTTTGTGGATACACTTGAGCATAAACATCTCAACTATCAAGGAATAAATATATGAAAATATTGGAAGTACATCTTATAAATAAATCATCAATGAATATTAATATATTTACTACACCATTGTTGAATTTTATCAATGACGACCTACAAAGAATAATTACTCCTCATTAGGTTGCTTTATTGATCATATTTAAAATTGTTGGAGTAATTATAAAAAAAATGTAATGATTAATACAGGCAGCTCAAATAATATGTTACACTGAAGTAGTTATGATAATATGATCAGAGTCGCTCTATGTAAAAAGATATAAATAATTTTGGCTAGTTTTATTAGATGGTTGACCGATTGTATATGTGAGCTAAATTACCATTGGTCGTGGGACATGGTGCAACAATGAAAAAAATTAACATATTGTTTATGGTATTTGATGCGTCAAGTTTATATAATGTTATTTTGGGTCTTCAATGGTTGCATAAGATGGAAGTAGTTGCTTCATCTCATCTTTAATATGTGAAGTATATTGCGGTTGGATTCTTAAAGTAATTTATGGGTAGCTAGAGATTTGTATTTAGTGTATATTTTACAAGAGTCAGAAAATCAATTATATATCACAAGCTAGCTATTGATAAGAAGTTAGACCAATACGATAAGAAAGATAATTTTTTCTAAAAGAAGGCTAAAATAATTATGAATGAGATAACAAAGTTACTCAAGGTTTGCCACATAATATAATCAAAATATACAACATGGGGGGCTAAACCAATGTTGGTAAAATGAAAAATGGGCTTTGTAATATGTGTGTTCATTTTATTGACCTATTGGGTTTGTCTAAAAGATGATTTTCCTTTGCCTCATAGATCAGTTAGTAGATACGACGGCAGAGCATGTAGTTATTTCATTTATTTTATTTATGGATGTTTATGGTATAATAAAATAAAAATACATCTAAATGACAAGGAAATTAAAACGTACATGATAGAGCGATGACTATATTGTTATAAAGTAATTCTATTTGGTTTGGAAAATGTTGGAGAAACTTAATAAAAGCTCATTAATCATATCTTTGCTAATAAATTAGGCAAACTTCTAGAGGCATACGATGGTGACATGATAGTAAAACCTAATTATGAGACAATTAATTTCATGATGTTATCTGAAACTTTCAATAAGCTTAGAAAGTTCAGTTTAAAATTGAATTTGCTAAATTTTTTAATTGGGGTACCACTTGGTTATTGATACCTTGGGTTCCTAAAATTATGTTGTAGGTTCAAACAAGATAAAGTATAGTGCTGATGGTTCTCTTCAAAGGTATAAAGCGAGATTGGTTTGCAAATGATTTTATCAATATTCAAGCATTGATTTTGATAACGCTTTTAGTCCTGTAATGTAATCGAATCCTTCACAATTCAATTGTTTTTTTAGCATTTATGTATCTAAACAATTAGGGTGTTGGCCAGTTACAATATTTTCTTAATGGATTTTTTCATAAGACAAAGTTTATGTCACAATCTTAAGGGTTTGTAAACCTACTGAAGCCTCAACATATGTGCAACCTAGGCTTTAAACATACCCAAAAAGCTTGGTTTTCAAGGTTGTGAAATGTGCTACTTGGTTAGGGGTTTCTAAACTCTAAATCTGATAACTCGATTTTTTTTGCACTACTAGACAAGCAATTTTGATCATCTTGATTTACGCTGATGATATTATTGTTACAGCAAATAAACCACAGGAGCTGCAAGGGTTTATCAGGAAACTGAATTCAAGTGTTTCCCTAAAAGATATGGGCAGCCTTTATGTATTTCTTGGAATGAAGGTTGCTAGATATGATATTGGTCTTTACATAACGCAAACAAATATGATTAGAACTTACTTGTTGCCATTGGCATGATGAGTTCCAAGTCTTGTGACACACGAATGGTTGTTGGTCAGTCTCTATGCTGGTGATTTTCTCCCTCACCCTACAACATATAGAAGCTTGTTAGGCTCACTACAATATTTGTTAGAAATTCGGTCTAATATTACCTTTGTGGTTAACAAATTGTCACAATTTCTTGAAGCATGATGAGTCAATAATTGTTTGGGAGAATATTTGGGATCTTGAACCAGATGTGACTAGAGAGAGAAAGTGTAGAGAGATAAAGGGGGTTGTCATAAAATAATGTTCAATAATCATTTACCAGGCAAGTGGGTCTCCTTTTATACTAGAATAAGGTGGACCCGCTTAAGTTCTTAGTGGGCCGTTATTACATATTTAACAAGCCCCCTTAATTAATTTCACGTTTACACATTGGTCCTCGAAGGACTTTTAACATCTCGATAACTACGTCAAATATCGTTTATTGCAATTAAACCCTTATGACTTATATTGGTAAATCCCGCCCTCATCAGTAGCCCCCCAGTCTTCGGGAGTATCAGGAGCGGAGACTTATTGCCGAGCTTGCACCGGTTGTCCGATCTCCCACGTTCTTCGGGCTAATTGCCTCGGGCGAATCTGTTCTTTTTCCTCTTGCGTCGGTCGCTAACCGATACTGTTCGTAACGATCTGACCTTCATTCGAACTTCGGGCTCTGCTGGACTTTCTTTCCCGACGTTCGTAGCTCCGATCCGGGTTGATTCCCGCGTTTTTTCAAGTTTTCAGCCCAAGCCCCTGTGATGGGCTGGTTTGTCTTATCGGACGCGGTTGTGACGGCCCATATTACCAGTGGGTTCATAAGGGCTGACTTAGGTAAACCCTTGCCAGACGGTGGTCAACACGTGTCATCAGCTCATGGGACACGTCTTTTCCAGACTTGGCTCTTAGAGAGAATCTTCATCTTCCCGCTGTGCTTTTGTCGATTGATATTCTCCGATATTTCAACCTCGCCTATAAATACTCCACAATCCTTGGTTTCTCTCAGAGGCATTCTAGAGAGAGGAAGTGCTGTCAGATCATTTCAAGAAAAAGAAAAATCCTGAGTGGAGTTTTGAAGAATGGTCTAGCATCAGAGATCGAGCAGAAGAATACCGACGCGCTGGTCTGATCTGGGGATCTAAGTCCAAACCTTTTATTTCCGCTCCGCTCCCTCACGCCCTGTCTTAGCCACCCCGATTCCTGCAGAATCTTTCCTCCTAACCGACCCTCCTGTTTCTCCATTTCCAGAGGCTAGTCTTTCCCCAGAAACCGTTGCCCTCTCTTCCAGTAGTAGCTCTTCTCATTCCCCTGTAGTTGGGTCGAACGATCCGACCCTATTGCCCGCCAACTCACACGCTCCTCCTCCTCTGTTCCTTCCCCGACGCGCTCGCAAATCCAAGTTCTTGATCATGGGAGAAGATGATCCCTCTACGTCTCCCGTAGGAGGTAACGATCCTGAAATGGTTCAACTTACGCCATCGATTCGAGGGTATCGGACCGGTATTAACACTACGGTCACTTTTTTAGGTTTGCCCAAACGCCAGCTGACGCCCGAGGAAGTGGAGGCGGCTCATCGGGCTTTTTCGGGCGATATAACCGAGGCCTCCACCTCTCGGGTCTGATCATCAGACCCTGATGCTGCTACTGCTCGAAGTTCTGATGAGGCTCCAGATCCTGAAGTGGGAGAATCAGAAGCAGACGTTGCTCCCGCGGAGGTCTGTGTTGCTGCTGCTGGCAACACAGCTAACCCTCCTGACGACCCCTTTCCTGAAGAAGTTGAGGCTGCCATTACTACTAAGTATTTCAGCTGGCTTCGGACGAAAGACGTCTTTTCACTTTACGAAGGGAAATACCTCTACTTCCCTGAGTCTGATCATAAAGATCTGCTGATCCGCTGGGGAATTCCCGAATGTGTCAATGTTCGGTTCCCGCTCCCCGGGGAGACCCCCGTTCATGTCCGATCTAGGGAGATTGTGGTGTTTACCGAGCTGTTCAACTGGGGGTTGCGCTTCCCTTTAGACCCCGAGATTGCGCTTTACTTTCGCACCCTCCAAATCTGCCCGTCGCAGCTGACGCCGAACGCCTGGTATACTCTAATGTCTTGTATCATGGCTTCCCGTCTTTCAGGTCGGGTTATGCCGATGGAAAAATATGTTGCAATGTCGGGTCTGTCCAAGGCTCCAAAATCCCCGTTCTTCTACTCTTCCCCGGGGAACAAATGGAAGATTGTTAATGATTTCTTGGAGGGGGACAAAGGCTAGAAGCATCGGTTCGTATTTCTGAGCGGGTGCTGGGAGAACGGTCTTCCCTACACTTCGGAGAATAAGAGGCAGCTGCTGCGGACTTGGGTCCATGATGGTACCACTCTGTTTTTTTTTTATTTACCGACCCTTTGTGCAGTGTCGAAGGACTGGTTACAAGGGCTGAAGAAGGACTACTCGAAAGCCGCTGAGGCCCCTTTCGAGGTGCTGAAAAACTACGCCCGGACGCACTGGGGTCGGGCTATGCATCGCACCTTCATAGATACGAACTTATTTATGAGTAACCTCTGGCGTTGCTCATCCGAGGTTCTCACCATCGAGCAGCTGCGACAGCCCCCGAACCTGGAGGACGTGATTGCTAGAACCGGCACTCCGGGGTCAATATTGTATCTACCCAAACGCAACAAGGCGCCTAGCAAGCGCCCGAAGTCAGACAGCGAGGGGGGAGAGAAGGAAACCGGAGCCGAGGGGGCTGGTGAACTGATTCGGGTGGAGGTGCCCGCGCCTGAGCGAACGGAGGCGAACCAGGACCGGGCTCCAGTGCAAAAGAGGAAATGCCGTGCTGATGCGGAGGGGACTAAGGTGAAGAAGTCCAAGCATTCGAGGAAAGAGAGTAAGCTAGTCGTCGGCGCGGGGGTGGGCACTGTAGGACCGAAGCTTTCTGATCAGGTCGGTAGTGCCCGAAGTATTCCAACGGCGGACGTTGTGGAAATTCCGGATGATGGCGAGCCCCCCGAGGCATCGAACCCAGCTGCAGCCTCGTCGAGTGGCCCGAAATTCCCTGTGTTGTCGATGCTCGGTAGTCCACACACGTTCCCGCTGCGGGGATCAGACGGTCTAGCTTTATCTTTGTATAACTTGCTTGTACCGGCGGCCATGAAAGAGCGTCGGGCACAGGAGCTGAGTCAGCAGTTAGTTTCAGCGGAGGCAAAGATCGCTAGTCTGACCTCGGAGGTGGAAACTGCCAAGGCGGCTCAGGCGTTGGCAGAGGGTCGGATTGCTGAAGCCGAACGTGCCGCGACAGAGGCAAAGACAGCTACGAAGGAGGCGACGAGGGCTACGGAGGTGGCAAAGAAAGCCGCGGAAGACCGCGCCGCTGCTCTGGCTCTGGAGGTCCAAAAGTTAAAATCCTCAAACGTCGCTTTCGCCAATCGGTGTAGGAAGTAGTCGGAGAAAGAAACTGCCGACGCCAAAGCCGCGTACGTGCTGTCATTCCACAACCGCTTCCCAGACCTTCACCTCGGGTCGATGTGGTTAGACGTGCCAGAGAAAGACCGGCCCGAGGGGGTCGAGTGTGGAGAAGAAGATTCCGACGATGCTGAGGAGGGTGAAGAGAATGAGGACGAGGATGAGTGATTCGGGAGTTGTGCTTGTTTGTTTTTTTTTTTTTTTGCTTACTTATTTTTGTAACTCTTTGAGGGCCGCGGGCCCCTCTGTCGTTATTTCTGATGAACATCTTTAACTTTGTTTTTGGAGGCTACGGGGTCCCCTATTAATATATCAAGTTTTCTGGTTATATCCTTTCACACATCGTTACCTGTGTAAAAACCCGAAACAGTCGAAGTTCGAACGTAATGTCGAAAAGGTCTGATAGGATCGGGGATCGTAAGTTGTGAAACGGTTCGGGAACTTTGAAAAAACCTAGGCTCTGCAGATTAAAGTAATATTGAAACGTTTCTTTGAGGGTCTGTTAAAGTATATATGTAGATCAGTAAAAACCGAAAAACCTATTAAGGTTCTGTAGATCGATGTATCATCGAAAATTTTCCCAGAGGATCGGGAAAACTATATATTTAGATCGGTAAAAACCGAAAAA
Organism: Limnanthes douglasii subsp. nivea; assembly: GCA_036936605.1. NCBI lineage: Eukaryota > Viridiplantae > Streptophyta > Magnoliopsida > Brassicales > Limnanthaceae > Limnanthes > Limnanthes douglasii. The sequence goes on along the minus strand of JAUPFV010000005.1, from coordinate 11,574,844 downwards.
CCCATTAAGGTTCTGTTGATCGATGTGTCATCGAAAATGTTCCCAGAGGATCGGGAAAACTATATATGTAGATCGGTAAAAACCGAAAAACCCATTAAGGTTCTGTTGATCGATGTGTCATCGAAAATGTTCCCAGAGGATCGGGAAAACTATATATGTAGATCCATTTATATTAATAGGAACGGACGATGTCCAGCTCGTCAGCTGTCCAAGGTCGTAACAATTCAATATTTGGAAGATAACTTTTTTGATTAACGTAATCGGGTGGTCGGGTTTTTTCGATGCCTCATTAAAACCTTCTCGCGCCACCGAGGTAGGAAAGAGTGCATCCCCGACCGTTACAATTGGAAACAACGTGAAATATAATTTGGATACAAGTTCACCACTATTCTAAATACAATTTCAAGTGTTCAATATTCCACGGTAGCCTCAAAAGATGTCCGAGCCTATTCTGCAGGCGGTATGTCCCGTTCTTGATTTTTTCGACAATTTCGTAGGGTCCTTCCCAATTCGGGGCGAGCTTGCCGAGGCTTTTATCTTTTGTGTGAAGAAAGACGCGCCGCAAAACCTTGTCTCCGACCTTAAACTCCCGACGGCGGACTTTGGATGCATATCGACTTCTCATCAGGGTCTGATAGTGCAAAGAGTTTAATTAGGCGCGATTGTGCCTCTCTTCTATGATGTCGAGCTCGAGTCGTCGGCTGTTGTCGTTTGTTTCCTCCTCATAAGTACCGACCCTGAAAGACGGAAAAATGGATTCCGCAGGGGTAACTGCGTCCATACCGTATACTAAAGCGTAAGGCGACTCTTGAGTGGCTGTCTGGGGTGTGGTTCGGTAAGCCCATAGTACTTCTTGCAGGTAGTCAGGCCATTTTCCGGCCTTTCCCTCGAGGTTCTTTCTGAGGCCATCCAAAATGGTTCGGTTGGTTACTTCGACCTGCCCGTTTGCTTGAGGATGGAAAGGAGCAGAGAAGCATTGTCGGATCTTATGAGTGGTGCAGAATGCTTTCATTTCTACGTTGTCAAACTGCGGCCCATTATCCATGGTTAGCCTCTGTGGTACCCCGAACCGACAACATATGTTAGCCCAGATAAATTTGATGATATCTTTGGTCTTGGTGGGGGATAAATGTTCGGCTTCGACCCATTTGGAGAAATAATCCACCGCTACGACGATCGTCTGTCTTCCTCCTGATGCCATCGGTAACGGTCCGACGAGGTCGATTCCCCATCGGTCAAAGGGTAGCCCTTCGGATATGGATTCTAAGGGAGATGCAGGTACGTTTATGGCGTTTCCGAACCGCTGACATGTATCGCAGGTTTTAACTATGAGTCGTGCATCTGCCGTTATCGTCGGCTAATAGAATCCTGCGAGGAGAATTCTCCTAATTAGAGCCTTGTATCCGCAGTGGGTTGCGCCCTCACCATCATGTAGCTCGGACACAATTACTTGAGATTCATGGAAACCTAAACACCGAAGCAGGGGTCGGCTAAAGGATTTATTGTATAGTACATCTCCTAAAAGGATGTATCCCCGAGCCTTGTTGCGCACTTTACGTGCCGAAGCGTTGTCATCGGGGAGCCAACCCTCGGCTAGAAAGGCGATAATATCCCGCCGCCAATCTGAGGTTGTTATTGAAGATATCTGGCATGCGATTTCAGGTCGGTTTTCCAACTCATGGCGTTTGATAATAGAGGGACTTTCTTGTTCTGTCACCCAAGGGTAGTTGCTAGAGCAGGAAATCGTTGCCAAAGAATCCGCAACCGTGTTTTCACTTCTTGGGACATGTTCATATGTGATCTTGTCAAATGAAGCAGCTAGGACCCTGAGTGCTGCTAGGTATTGTACCAGATGTTCTTTCCGAGCATCTGCACTCCCCGAAGCTTGGGTTATTACAAGTTGGGAATCGCTTATGAGGCGCACCTGCTTTGCCCCGCACACCTGTGCCAACCGCAATCCTACCAGAGCAGCCTCATATTCTGCTTCGTTGTTTGAAGTATGGAAGCCAAATCGGACGGCTTGGAGCATGCTAATGCCCGACGGGGTTATGATTTGTATTCCCGCTCCACAACCACTGATGTTCGCTCCACCATCGGTTCGGACAATCCATTCGCCTAGTGCGGTTTCTCGGGGAGGTACCTCCTGCTCGGGTTGTTCGGAATGGAACTCGACTAAAAAATCGGCCAAGACCTGGCCTTTGATAGCTGTCTGCGGTTCAAAGTCGATGTAGATGTCCCCTAGCTCTACCGACCACTTGGATATTCTCCCGGACATATCTGGTCGCTGGAAGACGTATTTGAGTGGAAATGATATTCGGACGACGATAGGGTGGGCTTGAAAGTATGGGCGCATTTTCCGCGCTGCTGTCACCAGGGCAAGCGCCATTTTTTCTAATTTTAAGTACTGAGTTTCCGCATCTAGTAAGCTTTTGCTCACAAAGTAGACCGCTGTAGGAGCCGGTCCTGATTCGCTTATTAGAGCTGCACTGACCGCGAAGTCCGTGACTGCGATGTAAAGGAAGAGTATCTCGCCCGTGGTAGGCTGTGTTAGGAGGTTCGGGGACGATAGGTATCGTTTGATCCCTAAGAACGCCTCATTACATTCGGGGGTCCATGCAAAATTTTTTGCTTGCCGCAAGACCTGAAAAAACGGAGCGCACTTATCAGACGAGCGAGAAATGAATTGATTTAGGGCGGCCAGACGCCCAGTCAGGATCTGGACTTCCTTGATGCTTCGGGGCGGAGTCATATCGGTTAGAGCTCGGAGCTGGACAAGATCCGCTTCAATCCCTTTCTCACTGATGAAGAATCCCAAGAACTTTCCTGACCGGACCCCGAATAAGCATTTTTCCGGGTTAAGTTTGAGATTTATTCCTCGTAAGTTATCGAAGGTTTCCCTAAGGTCAGCCAGGTGGGCTATATCGGTACCGTTTTTTACCAACATATCATCAATGTACACCTCCATATTCCTCCCGATCTGACCCTCGAATGTTCTGTTAACTAGTCTTTGGTATGTCGTGCCGGTATTCTTTAGCCCAAAGGACATTACTTTGTAGCAGTATAGTCCCCGGCCTGTGATGAACGTGGTATTTTCCTGGTCCGCAGAGTGTAATTTGATCTGATTGTAACCGGCGTAGGCGTCCATAAATGACAGCAGTTTGTTACCCGATGTTGAATCCACCAGTTGGTCGATTCTCGGCATCGGGAAAGGGTCATTCGGGCAAGCTCGGTTAAGGTCGGTAAAATCCACACACATTCTTCATTTCACGCTTTTCTTTTTGACTAAAACGGGATTAGAAATCCATAACGGGTATCTCGCTTCCTTGATATGACCGATGCTGGTCATCCTCTCAACTTCTCGTAGGATTACGTCCGCTTTTTCTGGGGAAAAAGCCCGACGCTTTTGAGTAATCGGTCTAACGTTTCTGTTGATGGTCATCTTGTGAACTGCAAAAGATTCTGGTACCCCTATGACATCTCCTGAGCACCATGCGAACAAGTCTAGGTTTTCCCGTAGGAGGATCAAAAGCTGCTCCCTTAGGGTCGGCAAGAGGCACGCCCCAATCCGCAGAGATTTCCCCGCAGCGAATTGCTACAGTTCGCATTCTTCGTCTGTTGTCAAAAGGCTTGGGGCTTCCCGAGGGTCATCAACCGGTAGCGATCCCGGGAGGAGCCCCCTTAATTGCTATTCTTGAGCTGGAACCATCTCTTGGTCTTTCTTAGGTGCCAACGCAGCCCGGTAACATTTCCGTGCTGCTTTCTGGCTGCTCCGGACCACACCTACGTTGTTTCCGACCACGTACTTTAAACATTGATGGATTGTAGAAGTTACTGCATGCATGCGCGATATCCAGGACCGACCAAAAATGGCGTTGTGGGAGGCCGGTGCGTCTACCACCGAGAATAAAACTGTGACCTCTTTCTTGAAAGGACCGCGGCCTAACTGGACTACGCCCTCGAACTCTCCTATAACGTCGGCTGCTGACCGCGTAAACCCGACAATGGTTCGGTCGGACTGCGCAATCATTGGCTGTGTTCTGAATTTAGCAAAAGTAGACGCGAAGATGATATTGGCTGAGCTTCTGGTATCCACCAAGATGCGCCGAACCTCCTCTCCCGCAATGGCTGCCCCGATTACAATGGCATCCTCATGTGGGCCGGCTATATCCCTCATGTCGTCGTCGTCGAAGTGCAGAATCGGAGAAGGGACGCTTTTGGTTTGGAAGCAAGTTCTGGTCTCCAACTGAGTGGTTAGGTTGACTATGTGCCTTTTCCTGGATGAGTGTGTAACTCCTGCCATATAATCTCCCCCGAAGATTGTCAATGATTCAAAAAATTCACAAAGACCTCGCACACAACCGAATCTCTACTCAGCTTCCTCCTCAATGATCCCGATAGAGTTGCGGTTCGCTTCGGGATCAAGGTACTCAATGGAGACATCGAAGTGGTCGGTTACCTCCGAAATCGCCATGATGGTCTCTGGTTTCGGTACAATTGCGACTTCTTTCGAGGTCGTGCCCTGTTGCGCCTTCTTTACATACTCCAATAGGTTTCCGTGTTCTATGAGCATCTGTATCTCTTTCTTCAAGGCAATGCAGTCCTTTGTATCATGCCCGACGCCCTCGTGATAGCGGCAATAGCGGTTATTCCTTTGTTCCCGAGGCATTGGGATCGGGAAAGGCCTTCGGTATATCCCGCTCTTCTTGGTCTTTTCGTAGATCGATGCTACACACTCCGTGAGGTCCGCGAAGTATGCAGGTTGTTAGTCCTTTTCTCACGCAAGTATACGCGGTCAAATCATAGCAAGTAATAAGTAAGAAAGATCGTTCCCACGAAGACTAGGTGTATAAGACAAAGATTTACTTATGCAACAATGTATGATTATTAGACTACTGCTGGAACAAATAATAAAGTATGAGTGAATGAATATAACTAAGAAAATTAACTAACGAGATTAACTTATGCGAGAGAAAACATGGAACCCTAACTTCAATGTTTATTTTACTTAGAGTATTAATATACTTAATCAATATGTAAAATATGTAAGATAACTACGATTACTAATCAGATAACACAGAATCAGAATACGCTACCTTTCAGTACACGTAAACCAAACCACTTAAACAACCACAGAAGAGATAACAGTTAAGCAGACATCGCATGCATGACAATCCTATATGTCTATATGAATTGAGGTACAATTGGTTTTAAGCACAAGTTACCTATTTCGATTACATAGGGTAATATGATATGGTTAATGACATATTACGAATCATGAACAATCACAATATGAATCATTCAAGAACCTATGCTAGCATGGCAAGTTCTAACCCTTAATTATACTTTCGCATTCATTTAAAGATAAACAATCTAGATGTTCGCGACGCATCTAACAAAAAAATTACAACCATACGAGGTAACCGATAAACATATCTCACAAAAAATCAATTAAGCAATAAACCCTAAATATTATTCAAACAAATCCGCTAGGGTTCCATGACAATGATTAGTTCATAATCGAACAAATCATCATCATGGTCTTAAAAATTAAGATAGTTTGTTGAATAAACATAAAAATAATAATAAATTAAAAAGAGTATAGAAAAATTAAAATAGCGTGATGTATAGAAATAAGAATAAAAATAAATTAAAAAAGTATAGAATAATTAAAATAGTGTGATGTATAAAAATAAGAATAAACATAAATTAAAAAGAGTATAGACACCAATTGATAATTACTCTTCGAACCGTCTACTTTTGAAACTGTCTGACGCTAACCTTTGAAACTGTCTGACGCTAACCTTACTTTTCGATACTCCCTTTTTCAATCTGACACAATTGGTGCTTTTCTCCTTTTTCAATCTGACACAATTGCTGCTTTTCTCGTACGATTTCTTTCTTCTAAAGACCAGAAACCAAAATGGTACACCTCTTTCTCTTTTACGTCTGTCTCTTTATATAGATATTCTGCCGAAACCCTAAAAACAATTAAATTACGTAAATATTTATGTTAAATAAAATAATATAAACAATTAAATTACGTAACGTAAATATTTATGTTAAATAAAATAATATTTTAATCTAATATTCTTTTCTTAATTCAGCATTAATTTCCATTTTTGCTTCGCTTTAATATTTTCTTCTTAATTTAATATTTTAAACAATATCTTAGAAAATATATTTTTCCTTTTTTTCAACATTACTCCCTCCGTTCCTTATTATAGGTCGTTTTAAGAAACTAAATTAATTCTATATTAGTTGACGTTTCAGAATTACCATAATATTAAATGATATTCAATTTAATAGCCAATGAAACCAATTGCCTTTTTTATCAAAATGCAGTTTTTTTATTATAATTGACCAATTAAATTTATTCATGCTCTAATTTTTATAGGAAAGAGAACTCATAATGAGTTTCCTTAATATCCGTGCTCCCACCTTAAACGTTAATATATTTTTCAAGCATTAATATATATATATATATATATATAGAAAATCACTGTCATAATATATTTTTAGCATTAATATATATATATTTTTTGGAAAATCACTTGTCATAATATATTTTAAGCATTAATATATTTTCTTTTATTTTCAACTGTTCCAAAATTTTCCTAAATACATTAATTTTCCAGTTTCTTCAATTTCAACTCAAATTTATTAATATTGTCACAATTTACCCGCCGCACAAGCGACTTTAATAATACTGGAAAAACACATTAAAACTCAACGAATACTTGAGAGCCGGTGATGATTTTAAGAATAATGGAAGCGTAATAAGTGATATGAAATGAACTTATCAAACCCCCAAACTTAAACCGTTGCTTCTCCTCAAGCAATGCAAAACAGGTTTAACAATTGATGCATGAATGCAACTGAATTTAAATGGATGCAAGAGCGCAATGATCCCGAACAAGTAACCGTAACTAATTAAGCATAAATGCCTCAACGAATGTTATGACCTCGGAATGTGAAATAACTAGGTACTCAAATGTTAGCAATACAAGTGAAGAAGCGTGCGTGTGTGCTCAAATTCAATCGACATGTTTTTAGTACAAATTAATGGACCTTACTTGTTCTCATCATAATAATCACAAGATTAGAAACGAAATACAACCTAGATTCTTCATAGTCAAGTTGCAAATCCATATTTCTCCGGGGTTGTCAAAGATTTATTATGCTTTACTCTATATACAGACACTCAAAGGCTTATTTAACCGTGCAATGGATGAGGTCCCTGAAAGACTTATACAATGGTGCCCATGTAGCGAGCTTTAGGTTAGCGGATCCCAGACCGGAAAAGTCTTAGGTCACTAGGCACAAAGTCCCCTAGAACTTAATAACTCGAGTACCAAAGAGCTCATCCTAGCCAATTTTGCCTTTTTTTATCTTTTTTTTTTGTTTTTTTTTTGTTTTTTTTTTTTGTTTTTTTTTTGTTTTTTTTTTTGTTTTTTTTTTGTTTTTTTTTGTTTTTTTTTGTTTTTTTTTTTGTTTTTTTTTTTGTTTTTTTTTTGTTTTTTTTTGTTTTTTTTTGTTTTTTTTTTGTTTTTTTTTTGTTTTTTTTTTTGTTTTTTTTTTGTTTTTTTTTTGTTTTTTTTTTGTTTTTTTTTTGTTTTTTTTTTGTTTTTTTTTTGTTTTTTTTTTGTTTTTTTTTTGTTTTTTTTTTTTTTTTTTTTGTTTTTTTTTTGTTTTTTTTTTGTTTTTTTTTTGTTTTTTTTTGTTTTTTTTTTGTTTTTTTTTTGTTTTTTTTTTTGTTTTTTTTTTGTTTTTTTTTTGTTTTTTTTTTGTTTTTTTTAAGCAATCGGATTAGGAATGAGTGTGTTTCGCTCCATCTCATTCCACCCCTAGACTACTCGCAATACACAGCCCCCAGCGAGAGGACGTACGTCGACGAGCGGCTACTAGCCTTTGACGCCTAACTGAATAATACGCATATTTATCTTTCAACTCCCCCAAACTTATCTTTTTGCAATCCATGAGCTAATAAAGGATTAAGGTGTAATTCTGAACCTAAGCAAGGATTATGTATAACAATACTCAAGTGTGTCCGTAACCAGCATAAAAATAATCGATGAGTCTACATGTATTAATTGTGCTTCTACATCAAGCAAGCTAACTAACAAGCAACCTAATTAGATTTTATTCCTACTATCATTCCAAACAATTTTTATCATCGGCTACTTAAGTAGAAACAGCAACTGAAGGGATCAAAGACGCGAAATGCAAAAAAAAATGCTATGTTAATAGACTAAGTCGATCCTAAACACTGTCTATATAATCATGGCATGAAAATGCAAATAAGCATGACTAACATGAATAACTACTATGATGAATGCAACTACAAGAAATTAAAAGATAAAAGAAACACTCCCCTATTCGTCCAGCAGTGTTGATCGTTGTTTCTCAGTGGGTTGCCTCCCACGAAGCGCTTGTTTAACGTCGATAGCTCGACGATACCACTCGGAATCATATAGTGTCGAGGCGGATACTGAATGTTTCACGGTTCCCCACATCTCTATAGTAATGCTTGAGTCGCTGACCATTGACTTTGAATGCTTTGTCTGGCGATTCCTCAAAGATTTCAACTGCTCCATGTGGATATACTGTCTTGACTTTAAAAGGTCCAGACCATCTTGACTTGAGCTTCCCTGGGAAAAGCTTTAGACGAGAGTTGAAAAGAAGAACCATTTGACCCGGTTCAAAAGCTTTATGTAGAAGTTTCCTATCATGCAATTTCTTGACTTTTTCCTTATACATCTTCGAGTTCTCATAGGCTTTAGACCGAAACTCGTCCAGTTCATTCAATTGAAGCACACGCTTCTCGCCAGCTGCTTGAATGTCGAAATTCAACTTCTTTAAAGCCCAGAATGCCTTATGCTCAAGTTCTGCTGGAAGATGACAATACTTACCATATACTAACTGAAATGGTGACATCCCAAGTGGAGTTTTGTAAGCCGTTCGGTATGCCCATACTGCTTCATCTAACTTCAGAGACCAATATTTCCTTGAAGGATTCACCACTTTTTCCAAGATTCGCTTGATTTCACGATTCGAGACTTCAGCTTGACCATTAGTTTGAGGGTGGTAAGCGGTAGCAACCCGATGAGAAACACCATATTTAGCCAACAATGCTGTGAACTGACGATTGCAAAAGTGAGTCCCTCCATCACTGATTATAGCACGAGGAGTTCCGAAGCGAGTGAATATTTGCTTACGAAGGAAATTGAGCACTACCTTAGCATCGTTAGTTGGGAGAGCTTCCACCTCTACCCACTTAGATACATAATCCACAGCTAAGAGTATGTATAGATTGTTGCAGGAGGAAACAAATGGTCCCATGAAATCTATTCCCCATACATCGAATACCTCAACCTCAAGAAGCACATTAAGGGGCATCTCATTTCGCCTAGAAATATTACCAACTCTTTGGCATCGATCGCATCTACGAACGTACAGATGAGCATCCTTAAACAAGGTAGGCAGTAGAAACCTGCTTGTCGTACTCGAGCAGCTGTCTTATCCCCAACATAATGTCGTCCATAAACCGTAGAGTGACAATCATGTAAAACTTTCTCAATCTCACTGTATGGAATGCAACGTCGGATCATCTTATCAGCACACTGTTTAAACAAGAATGGTTCATCCCAAAAATACCATTTCACGTCATGCAAGAATTTCTTTCGTTGAGCCCCAGTAAAATCTGAAGGGATCACATTGCTAACCAGATAGTTAACAAAATCAGCAAACCATGGTACTTCTCCTTGAATCACGAACAACTGCTCATCTGGGAAACATTCGTTGATAAGAATTCCATCTCTTTTGTCTTTCTCATGTTGCTCAAGACGTGAGAGATGGTCAGCTACCTGGTTTTCAGTCCCCTTTCTGTCTTTAATTTCCAACTCGAATTCCTGAAGCAAGAGTACCCATCGAATTAAGCGAGGCTTTGCATCCTTTTTAGATAGCAGGTACTTGATAGCCGAATGATCAGTGAAAACCGTGACTTTAGCACCAAGCAAGTAGGATCTAAACTTCTCAAAACCATAGACAACAGCCAAAAGCTCTTTTTCAGTAACTGTGTAGTTTCGTTGTGCATCATTGAGGGTTTTACTAGCATAGTGAACCACGTGAAACACCTTCAGCTTCCTTTGACCAAGAACGACTCCCACAGCGAAATCACTAGCATCACACATCATCTCAAATGGCTCTTCCCAGTTAGGCGCAGTGATGATTGGGGCTGATGTCAACTTTTTCTTCAAGAGCTCAAAAGCAACAGAACACTCTTCAGTAAACCGAAAGGGAGCTTCTTTTTCTAGTAGACTACAAAGCGGTTTGGTGATCTTTGAGAAGTCCTGAATAAAATGTCTATAAAATCCAGCATGACCAAGAAAACTACGAATTCCTTTTATTGAGATAGGAGGAGGAAGCTTTTTGATCGTTTCAAGCTTGGCCTTGTCTACTTCTAAACCTCTCTTAGATACCTTGTGTCCAAGGATGATACCTTCTTGAACCATGAAGTAACATTTTTCCCAATTAAGAATGAGGTTTGTTTTCACACATCTCTCAAGTACTTTACCCAGATTAGATAGACAGCCATCGTATGATTTCCCAAAGACCGTGAAATCGTCCATGAACACCTCCATGATATCACCAACCATTTCAGAGAAAATAGCCATCATGCACCTTTGAAAAGTAGCGGGTGCATTGCAAAGTCCAAACGAGACACGTCGAAAAGCAAAGGTACCAAAAGGGCATGTGAAGGTCGTCTTCTCCTGATCTTCTGGAGCTATACAAATCTGATTGTATCCTGAATATCCATCGAGCATACAGTAATATTCATGGCCCGCCAACTTATCCAACATCTGATCAATAAATGGCAAGGGAAAGTGATCTTTTCTAGTGGCCTTATTCAATTTACGATAATCCATGCAAATTCTCCATCCAGTGACTGTCCGAGTGGGGATGAGTTCATTCTTTTCATTTGTTACTACTGTCATTCCTCCCTTCTTTGGTACACATTGCACCGAGCTTACCCACTGACTGTCTGAGATAGGATAAATAATGCCTGCATCTAGCCACTTCAGGATTTCTTTCTTCACCACCTCTTTCATGATAGGATTTAGTCTCCTCTGATGCTCGATAGATGGTTTGCTCCCTTCTTCGAGCAGAATCTTGTGCATGCAGTAAGAGGGGCTGATTCTCTTGATATCTGCTATGGTCCAACCAATGGCTGATTTGAACTTCCTCAGGACTCTCAATAGCTTTTCTTCCTCACTACCTGAAAGGTTAGATGCAATAATAACAGGTAATGTAGATGACTCTCCTAAGTAAGCATACCTGAGATGATCTGGTAGTGGTTTTAGTTCAAGTTTAGGAGCTTCTTCTAACGAAGGTTTAAGCCTTTCCTGAGAATCCTTAAGATCACCCAGTCCGAGCGACTCATGTGGAATATTGAGCCTCTTTTGATACGGGGCTGCCTGTAGTAGTTGAACACATTCGGTTATCTCTTCGTCTTCTAAGTCAGATTCACCATGTAGAACTCTGCTTAGAACATCTGAACTCGCATACCGATCCACCTCATTGTTGTACAAAGAATCGATCATATCCAACCTGAAACATTCTTCATCCTCTGTTGGAGATTTCATAGCCTTGAAAACATTGAAAGTGACATTCTGATCTTGCACTCTCATAGTGAGTTCCCCTTTTTGGACATCGATCAGAGTTTTTCCCGTAGCCAAGAATGGTCTTCCCATGATGATGGGGATGTTTTTGTCCTCTTCTAAGTCCAAGATAACGAAGTCAGCAGGAAAGATGAGCTTGTCTACCTTTACTAAGACATCTTCTACGATCCCACGAGGATATGTAATAGAACGATCGGCCAGTTGCAAAGAGATATTAGTCGGTTTTGGCCCAGGTAGCCCAAGTTTCTCAAACACAGATAGGGGCATCAGATTGATGCTCGCTCCCAAATCACATAAACATTTGCTGAAAGTTAGATTACCGATTGAACAAGGAATGGTGAAGCTTCCTGGATCTTTGAGTTTGGGAGGCAATTTTTGTTGTAAGATCGCACTGCATTCCTCAGTGAGCGCCACTGTCTCAAAATCACCAAGCTTTAGCTTTTTCGAAAGAATCCCCTTCATGAACTTGGTATAACTAGACATTTGCTCTAATGCTTCAGCAAAAGGTATGTTGATGTGTAGCTTCTTGAATACCTCCAAAAATCTCCCAAACTGAGCATCTAGCTTCTATTTCTGTAACCTTTGCGGAAAAGGTGGAGGAGGGTAGATCGTAGGCTCAACAACTGACTGAGATGGCTTTTTAGGTGGCTGATCTTGACCAGAATTAACCTCAAATGAGGGCTGATTTTGAGAAGAATCCGCCTCTTGTTCAACTGTGGGGTTCTCAGCAACCTTTCCTGATCGCAAGGTGATAGCTTGGCATTGCTCTTTGCCGTCCCGTTTACCTGGATTATGTTCTGTGTCGCTAGGAAGAACTCCCTGAGGTCTAACAATCATGTTACTGGCCATCTGCCCAATCTGATTTTCCAAGGTCTTATGAGATACCATCAGACTTTTAATCATTAACTTCATCTCTTCGAATTCAGAGTCTCTCACAGAATGTTGAGAAAGGTCAGGATGTTGATTCTGAGGTTGTCTTGGGGCATACTGTTGGGATTGATGTTGCTGCCCTTGTTGCTGAAATCCAAGAGGAGCGTATGGCTTAGCACCATAATGCTGATTACCTTGTTGATTAATGCTCCAACTGAAGTTCGGATGATTTCTGTTGTTTGGGTGATAGGTGTTTGAGATTGGATGTTGATTCTTCCTCTGAAAGTTACTCACAAATTGCACTGACTCAGTAGATATTGGGAATTGTTGAGTGTCATGCCCTCCAGCACAAATCTCGCACACACTAGCTACCTGCTGTACCCCTAGTTTAGTCAAAGAATTTACCTTCATGTTTAGAGCTTCAAGCTGAGCTGCTAAAGCAGTGGCAGTGTCTACGTTAAGAATACCAGCTACTTTATGTTGTGACTGTCTCTGAGAAGGGTTCTGGAATTCATTAGCAGCCATCATCTCAAGGAGCTTATGAGCTTCCTCATAGCTTTTCGTTAATAAGGCTCCCCCAGATGCAGCATCGACTATGGGCCTTGTTTGCCCACCCAACCCATTGTAGAAGAAATTTATTACTAAACACATCCCATGATGAGGACATTTTCTGAGCATCTCCTTGTAACGCTCCCAAGCTTCACTTAAAGATTCACCATATGACTGAGAAAACTGAGTAATAGCATTCCTCAACGCGGCTGTTCTTGCCATAGGAAAGAATTTTGATAGAAATTTCTGTGCTAGTATATCCCAAGTAGTGATCGAGCCTGCTGGTAAAGAGTGTAACCAGCTCTTAGCTTTGTCCCTCAGAGAAAATGGGAAGAGTCTCAATCTTATGGCATCATCTGAAACACCGTTGAACTTGAAAGTATCACAGATTTCAAGGAAGGTCATAATGTGCATATTAGGATCCTCAGATGAAGCTCCCCCAAACTGACAAGAATTCTGCATCATCTGAATAGTGCTGGGTTTAATCTCGAAATTATTCGCAGCGATATTGGGTCTGACAATGCTAGACTGAATATCCATGATCTTTGGTTGAGAGTATTCCATGAGTGCTTTTGGAGCTGGATCTCCCATTGTAGAATTAGTATCAGAAACTGCGAATATTAACTCTGTTCCTTGCTGTGTTTCAAGCTCCTTTTGTACTAGTGCTCTAGTTTGAGACCGTGTTTGCATACATACTCAAGTACCTGAAGCACAAGAAAACACACAAAAAGAAAGTAACCGAATCAAGTCAGTAGTTTTATAATGACTCTTGTTGATAAGCAATAAAACTGTCAAATAACACCGAGTCCCCGGCAACGGCGCCAAAAACTTGTTAGTCCTTTTCTCACGCAAGTATACGCGGTCAAATCATAGCAAGTAATAAGTAAGAAAGATCGTTCCCACGAAGACTAGGTGTATAAGACAAAGATTTACTTATGCAACAATGTATGATTATTAGACTACTGCTGGAACAAATAATAAAGTATGAGTGAATGAATATAACTAAGAAAATTAACTAACGAGATTAACTTATGCGAGAGAAAACATGGAACCCTAACTTCAATGTTTATTTTACTTAGAGTATTAATATACTTAATCAATATGTAAGATAACTACGATTACTAATCAGATAACACGGAATGAGAATACGCTACCTTTCAGTACACGTAAACCAAACCACTTAAACAACAGTTAAGCAGACACCGCATGCATGACAATCCTATATGTCTATATGAATTGAGGTACAATTGGTTTTAAGCACAAGTTACCTATTTCGATTACATAGGGTAATATGATATGGTTAATGACATATTACGAATCATGAACAATCACAATATGAATCATTCAAGAACCTATGCTAGCATGGCAAGTTCTAACCCTTAATTATACTTTCGCATTCATTTAAAGATAAACAATCTAGATGTTCGCGACACATCTAACAAAAAAATTACAACCATACGAGGTAACCGATAAACATATCTCACAAAAAATCAATTAAGCAATAAACCCTAAATATTATTCAAACAAATCCGCTAGGGTTTCATGACAATGATTAGTTCATAATCGAACAAATCATCATCATGGTCTTAAAAATTAAGATAGTTTGTTAATAAACATAAGAATAATAATAAATTAAAAAGAGTATAGAAAAATTAAAATAGCGTGATGTATAAAAATAAGAATAAAAATAAATTAAAAAGAGTATAGAAAAATTAAAATAGTGTGATGTATAAAAATAAGAATAAACATAAATTAAAAAGAGTATAGACACCAATTGATAATTTCTCGTCCGATTTCTTTCTTCTTTTTTTATTTTTTGTTTTTTTTTCTTTTGTATTTTTGCCGAAAGACGAGAAACCAAAATGACACACCTCTTTCTCTTTTACGTCTGTCTCTTTATATAGATATTCTGCCGAAACCCTAAAAATAATTAAATTAAATATTTATGTTAAATAAAATAATATAAACAATTAAATTACGTAACGTAAATATTTATGTTAAATAAAATAATATTTTAATCTAATATTCTTTTCTTAATTCAGCATTAATTTCCTTTTATGCTTCGCTTTAATATTTTCTTCTTAATTTAATATTTTAAACAATATCTTAGAAAATATATTTTTCCTTTTTTTCAACATTACTCCCTCCGTTCCTTATTATAGGTCGTTTTAAGAAACTAAATTAATTCTATATTAGTTAACGTTTCACAATTACCATAATATTAAATGATATTCAATTTAATAGTCAATGAAACCAATTGCATTTTTTATCAAACTGCAGTTTTTTTATTATAATTGACCAATTAAATTTATTCCTGCTCTAATTTTTATAGGAAAGAGAACTCATAATGAGTTTCCTTAATATCCGTGCTCCCACCTTAAACGTTAATATATTTTTCAATCATTAATATATATATATATATATATATATATATATATATATATATATATATATATATATATATATATTATTTTTTTAGAAAATCACTGTCATAATATATTTTTAGCATTAATATATATATTTTTTTGGAAAATTAGTTGTCATAATATATTTTAAGCATTAATATATTTTGTTTTCTTTTCAACTCTTCCAAAATTTTCCTAAATACATTAATTTTCCAGTTTCTTCAATTTCAACTCAAATTTATTAATATTGTCACAATTAACCCGCGGCACAAGCGACTTTAATAATACTGGAAAAACACGTTAAAACTCAACGAATACTTGAGAGCCGGTGATGATTTTAAGAATAATGGAAGCGTAATAAGTGATATGAAATGCAGGTTCAAATGTTTAATTGGGGTACCACTTGGTTATTGATACCTCGGGTTCCTAAAATTATGTTGTAGGTTCAAACAAGATAAAGTATAGTGCTGATGGTTCTCTTTAAAGGTATAAGGCAAGATTGGTTTGCAAATGATTTTATCAATATTCAAGCATTGATTTTGATAACGCTTTTAGTCCTGTAATATAATCGAATCCTCCATAATTCAATTGTTTTTAAGCATTTATGTATCAAAACAATTAGGGTGTTGGCCAGTTGGACATCAACAAAGTTTATGTCACAATCTCAAGGGTTTGTAAACCTACTGAAGCCTCAACATATGTGCAACCTAGGCTTTAAACAGACCCAAAAAGCTTGGTTTTCAAGGTTGTGAAATGTGTTACTTGGTTTGGGGTTTCTAAACTCTAAATCTGATAACTCGATTTTTTTTTCACTATAAGACAAGTAATTTTGATCATCTTGATTTACGCTGATGATATTATTGTTACAGAAAATAAACCACATGAGTTGCAAAGGTTTATCAGGTAACTGAATTCAAGTTTTTCCCTAAAAGATATAGGCAGCCTCTATGTATTTCTTGGAATGAAGGTTGCTGGAGATGATATTGGTCTTTACATAACTCAAACAAAATGATGAGAACTTACTTGTTGCCATTGGCATGATGAGTTCCAAGTCTTGTGACACACGAATGGTTGTTGGTCAGTCTGTATGCTGGTGATTTTCTCCCTCACCCTACAACATATAGAAGCTTGTTAGGCTCACTACAATAGTTGTTAGAAATTCGGTCTAATATTGCCTTTGTGGTTAACAAATTATCACAATTTATTGAAGCACCCTGCAGATATACATTTAAAGTTGTTAAACGTGTTTCGCACTACTTATCAAGTACGAAGCAGCTTGGTATTCATCTGAAACCATATTCTCAATTTCTTCTGATCGATTTTTATGATACCAACTCGGCGAGCTCTGTAGATTACAAGAGATCAATGGGAGGCTATTGTATTTTTCTGGCTGATTCTCTAATTTTGTGGTATTCTAAAAAGCAGGAAGTTGTTGCTAGATTGAGCACTGAGTCAGAGTTTCTCCATGAACTCCGATTTCTTCTGGTTAGGTCTCCAGTTGTGTGGTATGATAATTTGGGGTGCTTCTCTCGCGTCCAATCCAGTATTCCACACACGAACAAAACTTATTGAGATTGATGTGCGCTTTATTCGTGACCATGTCCTTAGTCGGACACTAAAATCGATATATATATATATATATATATATATATATATATATATATATATATATATATATATATATATATATATATATATATATCATCTCATGAACAGGCAACTAACTGCTATCATATGTCCAATCAGAGTTATTGAGGGACAAACTAGAGATTTAGATTTTTCTGCTCCGTTTTAAGAGGGATATTAAAGCTAAAGGTAGGATAGAAATAAAATGCTAGATGATGACAAATGAAGACGGAGTGATGAGAAATGCTATAAAGAGAAAGAAACAAAACCAATATCTACAATGAACGACGATAAAAATACTAAGATGAGACAAACATGAGTGGCTTTGTCTACCATAGAACCAAGAGCTCACTTTATCTAAATGGTTTATTTATTTGGATTTAATTTATTATTTTTGTTATAAATAAACCTAAAACAAATATAACTAACTACAACAAAATTGGTTATAGATACAAAATATATAATCACACTCGTTTTTATAAAAATTTAAACAATTCAATATTTAAAACCAAATTTTCTCTCTATGGTTTTACTTCAAAATCTCAACTGGTCTACTCTTTAGAGTAACACATAAGTTTTTAACACAAATTATTTGATCTTTACGTAATATTTATTCAATTTTATTTTTATCTAAATTTGGTCCGTATGACAAGTTATAAACGTACATTTATTTCGATTATGAACAATAGTGAAAACTATTGATAATGATAAAGTTCGAATCAAATTACCTATATCATAGAAAATGAGAAAAAAATAATAATAATATTATTCGGAATAAAATCAGTATCTTTATTTTTCGAATTTAATTCCTATTTATAAGAATTATACAAAAAGTTTGGTAGCATCTTTTTATTTATACCTGTTACAAATATAAATAAAAAATAAAAAATAATATAACGTTAATTATTCTTAAAACTTTTTTTAAGCAAAGATTAATTTATTACCAAATTGATAGTTTTACAGTTTAGAGGACTAAATGTAAACAAATACAAAGAATCGGTTTTAGTAAGCAAATTTACAGAATTAGGGAATTCCCAAATTGAAGAAACCCTAATTTTATACACAGAACTTCGACGAAAGCCTTTCTTCCCCCAGAGCTTCAGAGTTAGCCAATATCGAGATATCTGATTCCCAAGCTTTCTAGTGTTGTGATGGCTAGAAGGGGAATCGGAACGTTGCGACCCACGAATGAAAGTTTTTGACAATCAGAAATGGGTCTCTTCGCTATCCAGTCAGCCGCATGGTTCTGATTTCTGGATATGTGACGGAGAGTCATTCGTGAATTGGAGCAGAGATGTCGCTTGCAAGCATGTTGATTAGAGTCAGACAATCTCACTATATATCAATATTTTCCCATCTGTTACGCTTGCAAGTGATGAACCCTTCGATAAGGGCTTTGCATTCTTCATGAAACGGATTCAACTTCCCAAATAAGCAGCCTCTACTGATTAAGATATCGCCATTTTCATTCCTGACAATGATGCCTCCACTCGACTCCCCCGAAGAACAACAAGCTCCATCAACATTAATTTTGAGTCTGCCAGGATTGGGGACTTGCCATTTCAGGTACACAGCTTTCTTCTTCCTTCTGTTAATCTTGTTGCACCCTAACGCTGAACATGCGTTTATTACAAAGGACCAGTGTTTAGAGTGTAGTTTGTTTCCTGAATCAATTCATAATATGATTTTAGTAATTCTGTCGACAGCACTCTTGAAATCGTCTCGAGTGTTGTTGAATTTGAGAACAGTTTCTATTATACCAGATGGTCCAACAAATTATTTGGGGGAACCAGATGAGTAATATGAAAATTGTAGTTTGTGAAACAAAACTAGCACTGAAGCATGTGATTAAGAGTCATAAATCGACTGATAGGAATTTTAAAAAGGCACCCAAAGTAGTTCGAAATAGCCCAAGAAAAGTTGTAGTTGACGAAGAGATGGTTTTTCTCTTCACAACTGCAACAAAATTGGCACTTGGAGACAGTAATAATGTGTCTTTTGGAAAGAATACTTTCTAGGGAAATAAAGTTTTTAATGATTTTCCAGCAAAGAAATGAGAATTTTTTTGGGATAAAATGGCTCCAATTTTTTTTGAAAAAGTTTGATTTGTTACTTTTGTTTCTAATTTTGTCCCAAGTCAACATTGTGTTAAAATTACTGTCATTAGATAGTTTCCAAACTATCTTGTCTTCCTGATCAGGGTTGAGTTTTAAACCATTTATATGGTTAACTCTATCCTGCGGCAGGAAGCTCAGGAGAGTTTGGATATCCCAACAGTTTTCTTTCCAAAAGGACTTGACATTAGCAGAGATAAACCAGCTGTTGGTGCTAAGGTTGGTGAGTAAATGAGGCATATCATGCCACTCATCAAGCCAAAAGTCCACACAACCATTACCAAGAGACCATTTTATATTTTTCTCAGCCTTATCTTTAATAAAATAGAGTATTTTCCAAACAATAGAGTCATTGGTCTTGCAATTAGCTTTAATGGGGTGAGAGTTAGGACTGTAAGTTTTGTGCATATGGTCAGACCAGAGACTTCTGTTCTTTCGAAAAAGAAACCAGAGCTTATGACTGAAAGTGTGTTGAATATCAATCAATCTTTTTATATTCAACCCACCTTCATCATAAGGCTTACAAAGCTGATTCCAGGAGGCCCAATGTATTGATTTTTCATTATACTTGGACCTCCAAAGGAATCGATTGAAACAAAGATCAATTTTATTAAGAATGGTAGTTGGTATAGAACTGTTGTGCATCCAGTAATAAACAATGGGATGAAGCACATTAGTGATTAGGGACATTCTACCCCCAAAGGACAAGTGTTTCATGTCCCACTCTTGAATTTTGTTATGAATTTTCTCAATAAGAGGTATGTAATTCTTCCCCTTGTTGTTTGCAGAGATGGTGATTCCCAGATAGGAGAAGGGATCAGAGTCAATCTTGAAGCCAGTAGCAACATTAAGCCTTGAAGCACAATCTTAGGAAGATTTAGTTGAGGTAATCACTTTCGTCTTATCTTTATTTATAGTTTTCCCAGAGATTGATTGGTAATTTTCAAGCAGATTGTTGAGCTTAGCAATGGTGGAGGGCAGACTGTTTGTGAAGATGATGATATCATCTGCAAAAGCCAAACTTGGTAAAAGGTAATCAGATTTAATATAGTACTTCATGCTTTCATTTGCTATAAAAAGATTAAAAACATCTTTAATAAGAACATCCTGCGCAATAATAAAAAGGCTTGGAGACAGGGGATCTCCCTGCCTTAAGCCTTTTTTTAGGAAAATAACCTACGCTTAGACCATTAATGAGGACAAAGATCATAATATTAAATATTAGGGTACTTATAATATAAGTAATGTCTTTGGAAAAACCAAAACAGTTTAAAACTTTTAGGACAAAGGCATGAGACATTCTGTCAAATGCCTTTGTCATGTCAAGCTGCATAATAATGTTACCCTTACTAGGCTTTTTGTTAATATTGTGTAACATCTCTTTTGTGATAAGAATATTCTCATGTATGAGTCTATTCTTCACAAAGGCACCCTGATTGTTAGAGACAATTTTAGGAAGGAAATCAGCTAATCTGTTGTTAATTAGACTATAAATTACCCTATTGAATATAGTCTTATAGGCTTGTAGTTATCCCAATTAATAGGATTAGAACCTTTAGGGATTAGACAAATCCCAGTGGCAAAGACACCCTTAGGGATACTACAACCTTTAAGATATGCATTAAGGGCATTATAAATATCAATTTTAATAATGTCCCAACATGTTTTCAAAAAGAAAGTGTTAAACCCATCAGTGCATGCATCACTGTCTTTCTTCATAGAGTTGATAGTAGTCCAAACTTCATCCATGTTTGTGGGTCTGAGCATTGTTTGATTGTCTGAGTTAGTTATTAGCTTTGTGGATGTTATCAAAGATGTGATCCTGCATTTTTGAGTTTGAATCAACAGAGTTATCATAAGAATCAGTAGATAGGATGTTTTTAAAGTGAGATTCAACTGACTTAGCTAAGTCATTTTGGCTATGGAGCCAGATGCCATCTTCCTTTATTCCATTAATTAGATTCTTCTTCCTCTGCTTAGAAACGTATCTATGATAGATCTTGGTATTGCCATCACTTTCATTTAACCAAGTGTTGAAACACTTTTGTCTCCAGTAGGTTTCCTCATTTTTGAGAGCCTGCATTAGGATGATGTTTGCTTTAGCAAGGCTGGCCTTTGAGTTAATGTTGTTCTCATTTTGGTGATTAGTCTCCTTTAAGTTAACATCATCAATAGCAGCCTTCATTTTGTTGAAAATATTGCCAAAGTGCTCGATGTTCCAATCTTTTAGCAGATTTTTAAGTCTCTTAAGCTTGAACCAGAAAATATTGTTATAATTTCCATGACAGGGAAGGTCCCAATTCTGCTTAACTAGACTTAGAAAGTTAGAGTCATTAGCCCATGCATTAATGAATTTAAAATTGAATTTGTTATAGTTAGAAACATTATTTAAATTATTAGATAAGGATATAAGTAAAGGGTCATGGTCAGAACAAGTTCTGACCATGTGAGACACCTAAACACTTTGCATAGTATATATCATACTATTGTTGACTAACGTTTGGTCTAATCTTTTCCAGCATCAGTTGTTGCTCCATGTGTACCTGGAGCCCACATATCTAGTTTCTTCAAGGCTACACATTCTGATGGCTTCATTGAAGTCTTCAGAGCTCTTTACATCAAAAGTGGAGCAACCAAGCTGGTCTTCAGAGCTAGTGATAGCATTGAAGTCACCAGCAACCACCCAGGGAATGTTATCATTAGTAATAGAGACCATGTTGTTCCAGAGATCCTTTCGAAGAGATCGCTGATTCTTGGCATACACAGAGGTAAGATTGAAGTAGTAGTTGTTAGTGTTAATCCCCATGTGAAGAAATTGGTCATGATCAACATTAACAGAGAGATTAATATCACAAGACCAGAACACCCACACCTTGTTAGAACAATTAGCAGCATAATTAACAAGACCAATTCTTTTAGATATATTTTCCATCTTGTCAATTCTGGCCATAGGTCCTTGGATGGTCATAACTTTAATCTTCTCAGTTTGAATCATGAAAATAAGCCTGGCTAAGGTAGAGCTATTGTTGATACCACGGGCATTCCAGCTAGCATTCTTTATCATTATCAGATAAAAACTTGTTTTGTTTGCTCTCCCTTTTTCGAAGAGACTTTATTGACAGTTTTTTGCTATGCTTGTTTCTGTTTGCAGATTTGATCTTGTGGCTGATAATCGAGTTAAAGTCATGACGGGGAGAAGTGAAGTCCCTCCTTCTGCGAATTGAGATTTAGGAGGGGACAAACGATTCTTCTTCTCCAAAATCAGCCGCTAACCCAATTTTTTTTTCTATCTCCGTCCTAGCTTCTTAATTCTTGTGTCTTTAAAACCATGCAGAAGCAATCAATTCCCCAGTTGACTTTGTTATACGAAGAACATGCATCCAAAAATGGCATCAGAAATTTTCAATGATTTCGTGAAATTAAAGCCAGAATCTCACATTCCTGCATCGAATGGACTTTGATTTTGAACCCGCAGTTTGTTGCAATTTGTGGATAGGAGCAGTAATTTCTAACGTTAATTAGATTACAAATATATTATATTAATATTCTGATATTGTACGCGGAATATTTTTTCATCAGCTACCGTTTGAAATTGATGCTACCAAAACTTAAAAATAATAAGAAGAAACTTAGAAAATTGTTGCATGTTTTTTAATTTGGGAATTCCTAACATTAACAGACCTCTAAATATAGCTTACTTCTAAATATAGTTTATATTTTATGTGTTGTAATATTTGATCCTGTCAAGAATTCTCTGAGAATTCGCCCTCTCCAAGAATGCTCTCTTTCTTCAAGAAGGTGACTGGTGTCTGAGTTTCCCCGTTTCCGGCGCCCTTCTCCGGGCTTTTGCGCCTCCATTCTATAGTCATATTTGATTGCTTCCTGGCAATCTGTGGTGTTTCGTTCTGGTTTTCTGGTTACTCTGTTTTTGTGAATGGAGAACAGAGGATTGGATGTCAATGAATTTCCTTTGTTAAATGGACTACAATCTACTGTTCCGTCTAAGGCTCCGTTCAAAGCTTCTACTGCTCCAATAATGTCGTATTCTGAGACTGTCAAAAAACAACCAGTGGTAAAAGAAACGAATCCGGAATTTGTTAAGGACTCTGGGAACCATTTTTCTGTTCAGTATTCTAAGGAGACGAAGGATCGTCTTCTGATGCAATCGAGAGTTACTTTAATTGGAAAGTTTATGGATGGAATTCCAAAGCGTGCGTCACTTCAACGTTTTCTTGACTCATTTAAGTTCAAGGGAAATTTTTCTTTCATTACAGTTGATTCCCGTCACATTTTCATCGAATTCTGCCTTAAAGAAGATGTGAGTCTTCTCTGGTCTCGTTGTGTATGGTCTGTCGAAGGAAAAAGCATGCGTATACTTAAATGGGATCCTGAGTTTTCAAGAAATGTTGAGAATCCTGTTGTCTTGTTATGGGTTAGGTTCGAACGGGTTCCTTAATTTATGTTCAATGTGTCTGTTATTCATGATCTTGCTCTATCTATTGGTGTTGTACACAAAGTTGTGGTTCCTGAAATGTATCGAGCCAGTAGAAACGCCTGTTTCGCTCAGATTGAAGTTAATGTTGCAATGGATTTGAAGAGAAGCATGTGGGTTGGATTTGGTGCGAATGATGGTCATTGGATAGGAGTAAGTTACAAAAATGTTCATGGGTATTGCTCTTATTGCAGTCACTTAGGTCACACTATTAAGGATTGTAGAAAGATGGAAAACAAGAAAGGGAAAGAGGAACAAAATGATAAAGAAAAGGAAGATTTATTAAACAATGATATGAATTTGGCTGCATCTCAAAATTCTAAGTCTATACAAGATCTGCAGCCTCTGGCTCAACCTATGCAGATTACTAAGGTTTACAAAAGGAAGTTGAAGTCTGTTATTACAAAAGAGGTCGAGTCTGTTAATGACTCTTCTAATCCTAATATTGTTGAAGAGTGCTGCTCTTCTAAGAATGATCAGGAGATCATTGGAGCTCTTCAGAAGCTTGATGTAGAGTTTCATGCTTGTTATGATAATCAGGAACCTAGCTCTTCTCCAAACTTGAAAAATGTTGGAAGTTGTGCTGTTTCTCCAGGGTCTTCATTAAGCAATTCCCCGAAGTCTCCTCAAGGCTTCAATAAACTTATCAATCAAAAAATAAAGTCTGCAAATAAGAAAAGAACCAGTCAGAATTTTACAATTAACTCTCTAAAGAAAAGAGAGAGAAACAGGTTTAAATCTTTATCTGATAATGATAAAGATTTGTAGTTGGAATGCTCGAGGCATCAATAATGTTTCAACCTTATCTAGGCTTAAGTTCATGATTCAAAATGATAGAATAAAGGTCTTTACCATCCAGGAGCCAATGGCTCGAGTTGATAAGATTGAAAGGATTTCAGCTAGTATTGGGCTGGCTAACTTTGCTTATAATTGTTCCAATAAAGTCTGGGTTTTCTGGTCATCTGATGTTAATGTTTCTATTATGATTAATCACGACCAGTTTCTCCATATGAGTATTAGCTTTAATACTCTATTCTTTACTTTTACTTCTGTTTATGCCAAGAATACTAGGGCTCTTCGTAAAGATTTGTGGAATAGTATGGTCTCCTTGGCTACTGATGGTAACCCCTGGTTACTGGCTGGGGATTTTAATGCTGTTACTAGTTCTGAGGATCAGATGGGCTGCTCAAATTTTGATTTTGGAAGCTCAGAAGACTTCAATGAGACTATTAGAGTCTGTAACTTGGAAGATACTGGGTTCGTGAGGTCTAGGTTCACTTGGAGCAACAATCGTTGCTGGAAAAGACTGGACAGGACTCTAGCTAATCAATGCATGACAACTACCTTTCAGAGTATCCAGGTGTTTCACATGGTCAGAACTTGTTCTGACCATGCCCCTTTACTCATCTCTATATCTACTAATTCTACTTCTGCTCTTCAATACAATAAATGTAACTTTAAATTTCTTAATGCCTGGACTTCTGATTCTGGTTTCTTAAGTATGGTAAAGCTGAGTTGGGATGCTCCTTGTTTTGGGAGTCATTGCAATGTTTTTTGGTATAAACTGAAAAGGTTAAAGAAAAGGCTTGTTGATTGGAATAAAAATTATTATGGGAATATCTTTAGTAAAGTTAAGACTGCAACTGATGAAGTTTCTACTAATGAATCCATTCATTTAAGAGAAAATACTGTTATATCTAAAGCTAGGTTGGATGCTTCTAATGACTCTCTTATTCAAGCCCTCAAAGCTGAAGAGTCCTATTGGAGGCAGAAATGTTTTAACACCTGGCTTAATGAGGGGGATGGCAATACTAAGACCTATCATCGTTATGTTTCTAAGCAGCGTAAGAAAAATTTTATTGCTGGTATTAAGCAGGATGGTAATTGGCTTTATAATCAGGAGGACATTGCTAAGTCTGCTGAAACTCACTTTAAGAACATTCTATCTAATGGTTCTACTGATATTTTATCTGATCTTGATATGCAGGATTCTCTTTTTTCTAATATTCCTAAGGCTATTACTGAGGCTGATAATCTTTTCTTACTTAGACCTGCTAATACTGAAGAAATCTGGGTTACTATCAGTAAAATGAGGAAGGATAGTGCTGCTGGTCCTGATGGGTTTAACTCATTTTTTCTTAAAACTTGTTGGGATGTTATTAAAGTTGACATGTGTAATTCTATTAATGCCTATCTTAAGGGTGGTAGGGTGCCTAAAGGGATTTTTGCCACAGGGATTTGCTTAATTCCTAAAGGCTCTAATCCTATTAATTGGGATAACTATAGACCTATTAGTCTTTGTTCTATTTTTAATAGGGTTATCTCTAGTCTTATTAACAATAGACTTGCTGATTTGCTCCCTAAAATTGTGTCTAAAAGTCAGGGTGCTTTTATTAAAGACAGACTAATTCATGAAAACATTATGTTAACTAAGGAAATGCTTTATAACATTAATAGAAGACCTAGTAAGGGGAATATAATTATGCAGTTAGACATGACCAAAGCTTTTGACAAAATGTCTCATGCTTTTGTCCTTAATGTTCTTGTTTGTTTTGGATTTTCTAAAGACTTTGTTTCTCTTATTAAAACTCTAATCTCTAATGTAATGGTCTCTGTCCTAATAAATGGTCTTAGTGTGGGCTTCTTTCCTCAAAGGAAAGGTTTGAGACAGGGTGATCCCCTGTCTCCAAGTCTTTTTATTGTTGCACAGGATGTCCTTTCTAGAGGGATTCAAAATCTATTTAATAAAAATGACAGCATGAAATTCTATACTAAATCAAATTACCTCTTACCAAGTTTATCCTTTGCAGATGACATCATTATTTTTACCAACAGTTTGCCTTCCTCTATCTTGAAGCTTGGAGACCTGTTAGACAAATATCAATCTCTTAGTGGTCAAGTTGTTAACAAGAATAAAACAAAAGTTATTACTTCTGCAAAATTCAGTCAAAGTGGTGCTTCTAGGCTAAGGGTGGCTACTGGTTTCAATGTTGACTCTGGTCCTTTCAACTATTTAGGTGTCACTATCGCAAACAACAATAAAGGGAAGCATTTTCTACCCCTTATTGAAAAGCTTCATAATAAGATTCAGGTTTGGGATATGAAAAATCTGTCTTTTGGAGGCAGATTATCCCTTATCTCTAATGTCCTCTATCCTATTGTGTATTTTTGGATGCAGAATAGTTTGATTCCTAACCCTATTCTTAATAAGATTAATCTTTGTTTCAATAGATTTTTGTGGAGGTCCAAGTATAATGAAAAGTCTATACATTGGACCTCTTGGAACAGGGTTTGTAACCCTTTTGAGGAGGGTGGGCTTAATACTAAAAGCCTTGTTGATATTCAGCTAGTTTTTAGCTTTAAACTTTGGTTTATTTTTCGTAAAAATAACTCTTTATGGTCTGACTTAATGCATAAGTCTTACTGTGCTAATACTCATCCTTCTAAGGCTAGTTATAGGTCTACTGACTCTGTGGTTTGGAAAAGATTATGCTCTGTTAAGGAGAAGGCTGAGCATCATATAAGTTGGGTGCTGGGTAAGGGAAATGTGGATTTCTGGCATGATGCCTGGAATGGTTTACCTCCTATTCTTAGTCACAATGATAGAAGGTGGTTCATTCCTGCTACTGTTAAATCTTTTTGGAAAGGGTCAAATTGGGATGTTCAAAACCTTTCAACCTTTTTGAATCAGGATCAGCTCAATCAAATTTGTGCTTTAAAACTCAATTCTGATCAAGATGACCAGATTGTGTGGAATTTATCAAAAAACAAGACTTTTAATACTCTGGATACTTGGAACAGCATTAGAAATGTTAAAATCAAATCAAGTTTATTTAAAAAGATTTAGAGCCATATTATTCCAAGAAAATTCTCTTTTTTATGTTGGAAAATCGTAAAAAATTTCATCCCAATTGACAGTGCTCTGTCTAGAAGACATTTTGTTATTGTTTCAAAATGTCAGTTTTGTTGTAACAGTGAGGACAGAAACCACCTATTTGTTCATTGTGACTTCTCTTGGGCCATTTGGAACTATTTTGGCTTGCTGTTTAAAGTGCCTATCTATAGATATATGTCATTCAATCACTTGCTCTATACTTGGTTTTGTTTTTCTAAGGGATCTTTTCATATCACTCATTTAGTCCCTCTGGTTGTTTGTTGGACTATATGGTATAATAGAAATAACTCTAAATTCAACAACACTCATGATGATTTCAAGAGTGCTGTTGATAGAGTCTGCAGGGTTATTATGGCTATTGACTCTGGGAATAAACTGAACTCTAAGCATTGGTCTATGGTCTACAATGCAGGGTCTGCTATGGGCTGTAAATCTATTGATAAAAGGAGAAGGAGTGGGATTTACCTGAAGTGGATAGCTCCTCCTTCTGGCCGGTTGAAGATTAATGTTGATGGAGCCTGTCAACTTTCTGGCGAATCAAGCGGTGGGCTTATTGTCAGAGATAATGGTGGGACTATTTTGCTGATCAAAGGATTTGTCTTTGGAAAAATGAACTCGTTTCAGGCTGAATTTCGTGCCCTTATTGAGGGTCTTCTCACTTGCAAGCGCTGTGGTTGGGAGGATGTCGATATAGAGTCAGATTGCCTGGCTCTTATCGACATGCTTGCAAGTGGAACCTCTGTGTCTTCATTGGAGCCACTGCGTAGCTTGTGCAGAAGCTTAATCAAGCCTAGAATGACTCTTCGTCACATATACAGAACGCAGAATCAAGCTGCGGACTGGATAGCGAAGAGAGCCATTCTAGACCGTAGAAACTTTGCCTTTGAAGGTGTAGACGTTCCCGGTGACCTCCTGGCTATCACTACCTTAGAAAGCTTAGGGTTGGGCTATTTCGATTTTGGCTAGGGTTTGCGATTAAATCAGGGCTGGTTGTACTTTGAATTAGTGCTCTTTTGATCGAATCGATGAAAGCGTCAACTGAATTTGCAAGTTTTTGGTTGTCTAAGATTGGTTTGTGCTCTGGAGGTGTGTGGTGGCTTCTGGTGCTGAAGAGCGTTGCTGTGGAGAGGGTGAAATCTGTTCGAAGAGTGTGAAGCTAGGGTTGGCTTTTGGGGATTCTGATTAATTTAGGGTTTCTGTTTCATTATGCCCCTCTTCTTTGTTGTCTTTTCAAATTTTACCCTATTCTTTTGTAAAACTTGTTATTAAGTAATATATCATTCTTTGCTTAAAAAAAAAAGAATTCCTAACATTAACAAATATGAATATAAAGTTAAGCACGCTTAAAACATTTTCCAATCTACCTAATTAAAAACTAATTCGTTTATAATTATATATTTTCACAAAATAAATTGATAAAACATGTCTTTAATTTACAATACATTATACACGATTATATTTTATTTTGATTCACAATTAGATTTTTCAAATATCCATAAATATTTAGAATAAATTAAAACAAAATATTCAAAGATTTGTTCATCTACTTTTTACTGTTTTTATTTTTTTTAAACCACAAATAAACTTATATTTTGTATATTAATTACTACCATTATTTCCGTATTTTCTTATTTAAAAACAAAATGTTCAAAGCTTTTTCTTAGATTACAATTTTATTATGTGCAATGTAATCTATTTTTTCCAAGGTTAAAATAGACTAATCTATTTTGTCACAATTTTTAATTTAAATTATAATTAGGTAAAACCCTAAATAACAATGGTAAATAACTAAATAAAGGTCTTACTATTCTATTTTAAACTCAATAATAGTCTTAAGTATATATTATAGGAACATACTTTTATAACAATCTGTTTTTTCACATACCAAATTAAAAACAAAACCTTTCATCTCCATTGATTTCTCTAGTTTGGTGAAATTTGTTTCTCATCTAAAATAAAATAAAACCTTTACATAGTAATAATTTGTTTTCTCTTTTCTTTTTAAAGCCACCAACCAAAACCTATATAAACCTTCATTATCATCTTCATTTTTCACACATCAAAACCCTAAAACCTCTATTTTTTCCATACACATAAAGCTTTGCATATTTAATTTACATTCCCATCTCTCTCTCTTTCTCTCTCTAAAGACCAAGAGAAAGAGAGAATCTTATTACTATCACATACCAACATCCAACACAAATTCTTTAACCTAGTTGTTGTGTTTTCTTTATTGAACAACAATGGCGAGAGAACTTAGGTCATTCAACACCGATGTTTTTTGGCTCGAAGTTGCTCCATCTCTTATCCAGTTTCCGTTGAGGACTTCTTGCTGCCCTAAGCTAGAGCCGATTAGAGAAGAACGAGCGGAAGAGTACGATCACGATGATGAGTAATTCTGGGTTTGGATGGTTTTTCTTTAGGGCTTCTCCGTCCTAGTTTTGGATATGAACGATAGAGACGTTGAGTGTATATAGAATTGCTCCGTTAAGCCGGTGGCTAATATGGAAGCGTTAAATATTCGATTATGTTCCCTGAATTACTGTATTATAAAGTGATGAGGGAAATAACTCATGTACATATTATTTTTTCTAATATATAATACTATATATATGTTTGTAAGATAATTTTTTGGTTGCAAATTAGGTCTATATTGTGGTTGCCGTGTGCGGTTTGGGATATATTTTTTTTTTGGGATTTATATCAATTGGGTACAAAAACGTATCCAATTTACTAATAAGTTCAGCCTCAAATAGATTTTACCAATATCTATAAAAAATATGATTTTATTTACGTATTAGTCCAAACTTAAATTTTAAATACAATATTATCCTTAATGAATTTGATAATATGACTAAGAAAGTTTGAGGAGAAAGAATTGATTTTGAAATTGGGGTTAAATATTTTAATTTGGGGATTTAATTATTTTGTTTTTATAAATAATTGAGTTTTTTTTCAAATGAGTTGGATCTATTTGTAAAATGGATCTGTTGGTGTATGCTTAGGTAAATAGAGACAAATTTTAGACCCATTACGTAAGTCTCCCTTTTATTTTTAAAAACCAACTGAACACCGCTAAGAGGTAGCTGAGTTGGTTGAATAAGGCACGTTATGAGTTTAAGTCCTTCTACATATATTTTTCCGGCTGAACGTATCATCTTGTGTGGTTTATCTTTTGGCGTTGGTTTGCAAATTATTGTATTAGATCGAAGGTTTACCCTGTGGACATTCATTGCATTTTGAGTAACGGCGGCAGATTTCATCCTCTAAAAAAAGCATTCTTAACCATTTTAGGTGAAAATTATGATAACCCTCTAATGTGATAAAGTACGGATAATATGAACTCCGAAATTTGATAAAGTTCGGATAACATGTCGCAATAAATGAGTATTGATTATTATTTTGTAGTTTTAAATGTTTGTTAACCTTTTTTTTTTCTTTTTTCTTAGAGGTTAACATTTTTTAATCAAGGAAAAAAGCATTCTACGAAATAAAATAGGGAGAAATATGCAATATACCAAAAGAACTTTACACTCAACTTGTATGCTATGCAGCTACTGAAACTCTAAGGAAATTGTCATCCTAAACTAATCCTCTATGCGTTGAATTTCACCCATCATTATACGATTGCTAGTGACTTTAAAACCAAGAAGTGCAGGATCGATTTGCCTGCCTTTCTTCCCTTTCTTCTTTGTAGCTCGGCTGCCACTGGCCTCTGATGTATCCACCTCTGCAGGAGCACTTTTCGTGAGTCTTTCTTGTTGTCCGATCCCCCATTTGATGGGTTTCCTACCAAATCTCGTTTGGTTCCGTCAATGCCGTTCAAAAAAACTTTTGCTCGATTAGCTTGATCAAATACCAGCTCGGACAATCCATCTTGTAATGATGAAGCACGTTTTTGGAGGACGCTTAAGCAAAATATTGTCTGGACTCCGGACCCTTTGATGGAATAGGCACCCGATTTATATTTTTTAAAATTAAAAAATTAGTATTATTCTTTTGATTTTTTTAAAACAAACCAAACTAATTTGATGAAGATCAAATTATTCTAAAGACAAATCGGACCAACGAAATGTAATGAGCTTGCGTTGTATTTGTGTTTGGGTTAACAAACATTGAATACGACTTTGCTAGTCTACTGGATATATTTTGCTATAAATACCCTTGTTTGAAGTTTATAGGATATGTTTTAGTGCGCAAACGTTTTTTCTTAAGCTTTTCTCTCTTTATTTATTAAAGAGGTCAATTATCTTTCTACACCATACATAAGGTTTAAATATTTTTTTCGTTTATTATCAAAACACCCTTAAAAAATCTTTGATGCTATGAGGGGTGACTACGGTGGGAACCTAAAGAGGTACCCGGATAATAACATCCAAAACCCTAGGTGTTTTTAAGTTTGTCTTTGGAATATACCGAAATATAGATTTTGAGTCGCAGTTCGATCCTGCAAAGATGACTAGGGGAGTTATGATCGAAGAAGGTTCGGATCAAACACTACATGCGAATTACAAGAAACAAGCACAATTACTCATGTAAGAAGAGCATGACCAATTGGGGGGGGGGGGTCGAGGGATTGAGATCCCAAAAAAAGAAATAATCACCCCACTAGGTAAGGTCCGCTCAGAAGTAGAAATAATCAAGGGACAAGAAGGCTATATGAAATGAGATACAGATTCAGATGTTCAGCGCAATTAAGAAAAATACCAAAGAGATAGATCACATAAAAGTCATCATTCCTGGAAAATAAAACATAAGACCAGGTATCGCTACAATCTTTCAAGGTCTAGTGAATACTCTGTGTCTAAGTCCTAAGAGTCTTTGTATTCTCCGAATATGGATCACCGTCATAAAAAGAGAATAAATCATTATGGTAAGCACTTTATAAAAAAGACATGATTATCAACATCAAAACCAAGAACAGAAGCACAGGTCAAGCAAACACCTCAAAAGGGTAAAGAAATAACAGAAATTGTGGGAAGGATAAAAGGTTCGGGAAACCGTATTATTGCTTAGCAGGTGAATAATCAATTTGTCATTCAATCCGAACATGATATTTATGCAGCTAATAAGGTTCATCAATATAGTTAGGGACACAATTTGAGACAATATTCCCTTTCTGTAAGAATTCTCTCTGGACATCTGCCAACACGATTTGACATATCCAAGATGGTAAAATTCGATAAGAGTAAAGATCCGGATAACCACCTCGAGCAGTTCTAAGATGAATTATGATGATGATGATGATGATGATGATGATAAATTGTTATGTCGTGCTTTCTCATAAAATTTGAAAGATAACACTTTGAAATTGTATAATCAGCTTTCGTAAGAATCTATCAAGAATTTTGATATGTTTAGGATTTCTTTCCGAAGGAAGTTTGTGGGAAGTAAAGAATAAAAGGAAATGGATACACAATAATTTAGTGTCGTCAGGTTATTGGAGAAAATTTGAAAGATTAAACTAAAAACTTCGTACAAACTAAGAATAGCTTGAATGATTGTTTTGAGCAAGTAATTATAGTTTCTTTCAGACATAGGCTTCTTCTCAGAGAATGAGCTGATAAAGGGACTAGGAAAAAAACATATCATTCGGAGGTTTGTTAGCACAAGTCAAGAAGAAAATCGAGGTGAAAGAGTCGGAGATATTAAAGTTCATCCCTTGGCAAAAGAAGGTTCCATAAGCTATCGTCTTCACCTCTCAATAGTAACAAGCCCAGATAGCCACCAACTTTCATCTACTACTCAGAATTTTCCTCGACCTAGGGTATACTAGCACCCAAAAGGTCAATAGTACGTATCCATGACAAATCAATAGGTTATACCCGACCACTTTGCAGAGCTAACATAGAGCGTTGCTACTATTTTTGAAAAAATAAATAATTTTGTTAAGTTTAGAAAACCGCTCCTGATGAGTCCGGATTCTGTTACCTCTTTGGACAGGGTCAATTCGGACAGTGTCTACCTAACCGAACAGGGCAGTTCGAACACCTCACCCACTAGACTGTTCGAACAAGAACTAAAGTACTTAAAACCTAATCACTTCTTGACTAAGCTGTCTGCTCTCCTACTAAGAGCTCATGGGTCCTTGAACTTAACCCGGGTCCATTAAACATGACCCGAAAACCCATAAGGCCCAAATGTAAGGGTACAAATACCCAACCACCAGGGAACGAGGCTGCTTAATTCTCCCTCTACTCTCTATTCAAATATTAAATACTCTCAAACCTCCACACAGTACTAAACAAAAAATTACAAACTTACCCTCAGACGAAAATAAACCTCACCAACTCCCAATCCAGAGTCCAAGGGAGAATCAAAATGTATGTTTTTCCAAATATCATAACGATGTGGGCCAATTCGTATAATGTTATTTTTGGTAGATCCTGGTTATCAAAAATACACGTTGTTGCCTCAACTATCCATTAATATTTGAAGTATGTAGTTCTAGGCCAGGTTGGAGTTCTTCGCAGCAGCCATAAGATGGCTAAATTGTATTATGTTATTGTTCTGGCTCCTAAGACGCTCCAAAATACGAAACAAAAAAAGAATACCAACTATTCGAGTCTATTCTGGAGTTAGACATTATATATGATCTGAGAGAGACTCCTAATACTTGATGAGAATATTGAGATGTATGTGTTTACAAATAGAAAGGACGTAAAGATTAGGGATCAGTTACCACCAGTTGTAAGGTAACAACTACTATATTTTTTGTCTGAGAATTTGCACATGTTTTTCTGGTGTACTGAGGATGTATCAGTTGCCCATGTAAGTATTATTTGTCAAAAACTAGCAATACGCCGCAACATACTCCCCGTTATCTAAAAATAAAAAGTATTTTCTGATGAAAAGTCTGAAGCAATTGTTATAGTGGTGGATCAGTTAACAAAATTAGGGCAGATCTGAGAATATCAATATCCATTATGGACAACAAACCCAGTACTCGTTAAAAATAAAAATGGGAAGTGGCACATGTGTTTTAACTTAACAGATCTAAATTGGTCTTGTTCGTAAAACCGTTCCATGTCCTTATAATTTATCAATTGATATATTTGACTTTGGATAATAGACTTTTATCATTCATGGAGGCCTTTGCAGGGTGTAACCAGATATAGATGGATCTGAGGGACCAAGACACCATAACATTCATAATAAATATGGACCTCCATTGCTATAAAATAATACCATTTAATTTGAAGTATACAAGGGTTACTTATCAATGTTTGATAAAGAAGGCATTCTCTAACTAGATCAAAAAGAATGTTGAGGTTTATATTAATAATATGTTAACAAAAGGTATAAGAGATGATGATCATTTCTCTGATTTGGAACAAACGTTTTCTAATCTGAAAGCTATCAATTTGAAATTGAAACCAGAAAATTGTATAGTTGGTGTGCCGTCTAGAAAATTATTGGGTTATATTTTGAGTGAAGATTCCATTCAAGCTGAATCGCTCCAGTTGAATGCTTTAATTTCCATGGATCCTTTGAGGTCTATCAAAGACGTAAACATTTTAACTGGAAGGTTAGTAGCTTTAAACAAATTTATATCAAGGTCTTGGGATAAGTATGCACCATTTTTCTAACTATTGAGAAGTGAAAATAGGTTCAGTTAGAGTTTAGAATACAATGAAGCCTTTAAAAAATAAAATAGTGTCGATCATCTCAGATACTTTAACCAAACCAATTGTGAGAGAAAGATTATATATCTACTCATTAGGGTCAGATTATGCAGTAAGTGCGGTTTTGGTTAGAAAAGTGGAAGGTTAGCTACGCCATGTTTATCATATAAGTAAAAGCTTATTAGATGCTGAAAACGATCTAAAATTGGAAAATATAGTTATGGCTCTAGTAGTTGTAGCTCAAAAAATGAGGCCATATTTTCAAGCCTATTTGATTATTGTTCAAACTTTCTTTCCATCTAAGAATGTACTACAAAAGTTAGACGTGTCAGGTTGGATGACTAAATGGTCCATGGAATTGGAAGATTATGATATCGAATTTACTCCTCGGAGATCAATTAATACACGGGATTTGGCATGTTTTTTAGTAGAGTTCAATTCCGAGCGACCAGAACCTGGGTCAGATATTGATAAACCTCTAATTAGTCGACAATTTAAATTGATGGAGGATAAAGTATTTTGGGTTGTGGAGTAGAGGTTTACTTGATATCTCCCTTCAGATATTCAATGTATCAAGTAATACGCTTTGGTTTTGAAGTGTCAAATAACGAGGCATAAGGCAATGTAAAATTTGCAGAGCTAAGACTTGCACAATCTTTTAGTGCAAAAAATGTATGTTTAATAAATGATTCACAACTTCTCGTTAATCATGTCTCAGATCAATCCGAAGTAAGAAAATATCATTTGGTAAAATAATTAAAGGCACTGAGAGACATCAGTTTTTTAAAACACATTTGATAGTTGACTCCTTAGTTACAATTGCATATATCAAAGAATATTCATGGATTTTGATACAAGAACATCATTTGATAATGACAAATTCTAAGCATAAGTTAGGCATCGAAGAAGCATTCCAAATCTCGACTACCACAAATAATGATTGAATGTATGAGATTAAATAATTTATACGTAAAGGGACTCTGCAAATTGATAAAGCATTGTGAAAATAACTAAGGTTCTATGCACATGGTTACACAGTCCATAGGGATATCCTCTATAAGAAGCCTATAAGTTGACCACTATTACGATGCCTCAGAATTAATCAATCACAAATGATATTATTTTAATTACACGATGTGGAAGATTTGCTCATTGTGGTTATAAGATATTAACAATAAAGGTTTTATTAGTTGGGTATTACTAGTGTTTTAGCATTACAGATGCCTAAGAATTAGTCTGATGATGTGATCTCTACCAACGATTTGCTACATATACCACTTGTACCACTTGAATCAATATCCGCATCATTTCCTTTTGATAGGTGAGGGTATGACTTGGTTGGACCTTTACGTATGACATCTAGAGGCCGCCAAACCATTATATTGGTTGTGGATTATTTTTCTAAGTGGGTGGAAGTAAATCCTTTACCCAGAGCTACATCAAAAACTGTTAATAAATTCATTATATCTAATATTTGTTGTAGGTTCGAAATCCTAAGAACCATTACAATAGATAATGGCCCCACAAGTATAAGCTTATGGATGTTGAAGAGTCTTCAACAATTACTTTTTCTAGATAAGTGGAATCGTTTCAAAATATTATCGCAGTTCACCATTCAAAGGGAAGGTCATGGACCTAAGATTCTCATGACACGTGTACAAAAGAAGAGTTCCAAATAATCATCTCCAAAGCACATATATAAATAAATTTGAACGATTTCATAAATAAGTTCGAGATTATCTCTCTAAGGCGTCTTCGAATCAACCAGAACTGGTAAAAAATTCTAACTATAGATGGTTTAATCCAAAGAGGTTCCAAGTTCAAATTCTCAAACATAGTTTAATCCGAAAAGGTTCCAAACTCAAATCCGAAAGGGTTCCAAACATAAGTCCTCCTAAATGATTTTTATACGGACTAAAGGGGATACTTATAATGATCAAATTATCTGAAGGGCAAATCGAATCAATGGATTATCTCTAAATTTATTTTATAATAGTAATGTAATATTTAGAGGTGTTTTAAATAATATGCTTGAGTTTTATTTGGGTTTGGGTTACCAAAATGGATCTATGGACCTTGTATGTCATTTGGACTTATTTTGCTATGAATACCCATATTGAAGTTAATGCAGGCGCATATGTTTTTACTGCCCAATTATTTTTTCTTAAGCTTTCTTCTTTATATTTATTAAGCAATCAATTATCTCTCCACAGCCTACACAAAGTTTAAATATTTGTTTCCTTTACTACAAGAACACCCTCCAAATATATTTGACACTATCAAGATCAATGAAAGATATATTTTTAAATTTCTTTTTAGTTGCATAATTACATGTAATTTGGTTGCGAAATAAGTTTGGAAAAAGCAAGTGTCTTCCAGTTGCGTAAGTACGTGTAATTTGGTTGCTAAAAAGAAACTATGTTCTAATTGCGTAATTATGTGTATTTTAGTTGTTAAAAACAAATTTGTTCCATTTGCAGAATTACCTACAAATGGGTTGCATAAATACAAAAAAAAAGATTTATGTAAATAGGAATTTGGTTGTTAAATAAGTCTGATTGTGTGAAAAAACAAAAAAAATGTTTTACGAAAATAAGTGTTAAATAGGTGTGAAACAACTAACTTTTTCTAGCATACCATTATTTTGTTTTTTAAGACGAACAAAACTAGATACATTCACGATTTGTTTGGAATTTTATAGAAAAAATTATATTTTACACTCGTTTCTCATTATACTGTTTCGCATCTATCATATGTCGAGTTTCGCATCTTGAATATAACATCTATCATAGTTGGCATGGTCTCTCATGTAGCAGTAGAAAATTAAAGAGGTTCCGCATCTAGCAAAAGAAAGATTCTCATCTTCTCATCTATCATGTTCCGCATCTAATAATACTTAAAGTAAAAAAGGTTTCGGATCCCCTAAACTTCATCTTCTTCGTTTACGCTATAAACCCTTTCTCGAACCAAATTTTCCAGAATCACAAAAATACACTAAAACGATCAAAACCTTAATGCAATACAACATTTAAACTAAAAAATCAAAGTAATACCATATGAAAACGAAAAGTCACGAAAAAAACATAAATCAAGTTACCTAAACAAAAATAAAAAACATAATAAAAAAATCAAATTATCTAAAAAAATGACTTACCTAAATAGAAATACAAAATGAAACATCAAAATCAAATAAAACACAATCAAAATCATACAGAAAAAAAAGACAATGAATCGAAAGGAAGTTGAATCGTTACCTGTTATTGTTGGCGTACTGTTGATGATCGCAAAACTAACGGGAAAAAACAAGGGAAAAAATTTTAAAATAAAAAATAAAAAAAAATGTTATAATTAACTAATGGATTTAAAGCATTATCGAATCTTAGATGGTAAATAATTGAGTTAAAAAGATTAAGATTAGGTGAAAACATAGGTATAGAAAATTAGTAATATATTTGTTTTTTTATTTATTTTAATTGTTTCTAAAAAAAGATTACAATTTAATTTTTTTAAATAATTATTGTAGATTTAAACTTTGATTGATAACTCATTATTATTATTATTATTTTAATTTGAAATATTATCATTTTACTAAAAAAAATTGATATAACCATTTTTTATTTCTTATTCGCAAAATAATGTCTGTAAATGAGACAAAGGTTAGGCTAATGTTTGAGGAGGCGAAGAACGGGTCACGCGATCGATTCTGGACCTGATAGTTCAGGTCAATGGTCATGAACGGCGCTGCTTGCGAGTTGGGTTGTCAATGCTTCTCAGAACCGAGAATCGGACCGAATTTTAATAGTTTGGTTCGCGGTTTCATCTTAAAAATAGAAAGGGATAAAGAATCAAAACAACAAAATTTGTTCTGAACCGCAACGATAAAACCGA
The DNA here is from genome assembly GCA_036936605.1 of Limnanthes douglasii subsp. nivea. Classification (NCBI taxonomy): domain Eukaryota; kingdom Viridiplantae; phylum Streptophyta; class Magnoliopsida; order Brassicales; family Limnanthaceae; genus Limnanthes; species Limnanthes douglasii. The sequence continues at coordinate 11,535,702 of JAUPFV010000005.1, read as the reverse complement.
TAAATCGGTAAAACCGATTAGGAACCGAACCGATAAAATCGATAAACCAATAAAATCGATAAATCGATAGAACCGATACGGAACTGAACCGATAAAATTGATAAACCATTAAAACATAACCGAACAGTATAAAAAACCGAACCGACAAGAAACCGTTAGACCCGATTAATTTATTATTATTATTAATTTTTTATATATTATATTTTCAAAATTAATAGTTAATTACCCATTTTTAGTTATAAAAAAAAGGATCAAAAATTAATTTCTAAATTTTGATTTTTATTTAATTTTTTTATTTTAAAAAATACAAATTTAATTAAATTTAAATTTTTTAAATAGAGCGGACCGGACCCATAACGGACCGAATCGAAACCGGACCAAAACAAAACCGGACCAAATTCAGACCGAACCGAAAACTTAACGGTTCAGTTCGATTCTAAAAAATGAAATCGAAAATTTAACGGTCCGATCCGGTCAGATAAGTTTAGTGGTCCGATCCGGTCCGGCGAAACCCGGACCGGTAAACACCCCTACTTGCGAGCTAAAAAAAGTCTTCCGATACCTAAACTAGTCACACTAGTCACTACGTTCCAATTCGAAAAGCCTGAGCCTAATCCAATCGGTCTACTATTTAACAAGAAACTGCAGCTTTTTGTCACACTACATTCTCCATTTCACGATATAACAACTCGTTTTTCTGCCACGTGGTGCTCTAATCTAAGTTCTAAAATTGACTTGAACGATGCCCAAAAAAGAACCCAACCAATGATATGATTATGAATTAAAAGCGATTTAATTATTGTTGGCCATATTATATTATTCGAATGGTATACATCATATCAACGTTTGTGACAATTAAAATTAATTAAATAATTAAAGTACTACATAAACGGTCGGTTCATAAATACTTATTTATATTTGTGGCCAAGTTTACAAAACTGGTCGGCTTTTCTTAATGATATATGTTAACCACCCAAAATATTATCTTTAAACATATCTCTAAACATTCATAGTATTGAATTTAAATCTCTTAATATAAGAAAGAAAATATTCCCTCTGTTTTGTAATATTGGTCGTTTTAGAAAATACAAAAAATTACATTTTAATTTTTATTTGGTAATATCAATAGAGCAATTAATTATTTTTTTTACTAATAATATTTTATTGTTTGTTTCTTTTTATTAAATTAATAACTTTAATCCAACATAATTAGATTATTTCTTGTATTTTATAGAGGAGGGAAATATTGGTTTCTACTCCAAAACTTTAAATGATTTGTATGTATTACAGAATGAAAGGAGTAGCTTTTTTACTAGCTAATGGAATATTATTGGTGATAATTTTATCCAAAAGTCAGAGTATTAAATTTAAATGTTTAGTTTTAATTGTAATACGACAATAACATGCAATGATAATGATTATATATAGAGGGAAGGCTTGAATTCATTAATGGAATGTTGAAAAAGAAAATTTACAATGAAAACAATATCCTATTTGTTTGATCATAAAGAGAAAAGCAAAGGAGAAGATTAAATAATTTTGTAATTTGAATGTCTTTTGTAACAAAAGAAAAGTAATTGTCTTAGTTATTTTGAATGTTTTGTTTAATTTTTTATATATATAATATGTGTATGTTTCCGTAGACGTAGGGTTTTTTAATAATATGAACCACGTTAAAAACGAATTAAGACTTTTGGATAGAAGATAGAGGGGTAATTGAGCTATTTGGGTTTAAATTTAAAAAAAGGAGTTCTGCCTTAGTGGTTAGACAGTAAATGCATTTCATCAGTTTCCTTAATTCAAACAAGATTATTCATAGTGAAATGAGATCAGTAGGTTTACATGTTTCATGTGTTCATTTCAGTAATCTAAGCCCAAATACAACTCAAGCCCGTTTATATAAAGCGCCTATAATTATTACACTTTATTACATCAGTGGTATAAAATAAAATTTGGTTTGACAACACATTGGTCCGACTTGCCCTTTAGAGAATTCAGTCCTTACCAGCTTTCACCTAATGTTAGAAATGAGACACTATCTTCTTGTATAGTGTTCTTGAGTTGGAGGGGTCTTTGATTGTTGCATTCTCATTAGTGCAGTCTTTTCTGGATATCGGCATGCTTTATAAGACGAAGGTACGTCATTGGGGACTACTTTATCGTACAATGCCAGACACGACTTCTGTACATTATCTATACAACTTTCGTACATTGTCAGATAAGGCTTCCATATAATTCAACGATACTCAGGAGAAGGACGAGCGACGGAGGCTAAGTGTTTATTGACTGGTGATCGTGGGGGCGTCGAGCACATGCTCGTTGCGAGCTTATTAACCAGATTCACGAGCCGCTCTTTTGGGCTGCTCCTAGTGAAAGGATGAGGTTCGGCTAAGTCGAGTATGTTTTGGGAGAAAGATTCATCTTTGGCATGCCAATTTTGGCTAGCTTCGCCTTAAGAAACCATATGGTCGCTTAAGGCCGTCAGGCTGGCATGCTTGATCGTGTCTAGCACCGAAGTCCAGTTTCTTAGGTTTGGGCTTGGTAAAAAACACCTCAGCCTTATTTGTACTATATCTGTAACTCCTTCGACTCATTTTCTTGCTTGTAAATGATTGGAGTTCTCTAGTCCTGATATCTCATAGTTCTGTGTTTGAGTAGCCCTTGGTCTTCAAAATGAGGTTGTATTGTGTTTGGGCTTCACTTGGTGAGAGCTTATTGAGTGGGCTCCCCTTAATTCAATGGTCATTTTTGAATTTTATAGATAGTGAGTTCTTCCTTAATGTGACCGAGTCGATTCCGAGCTAAAGTCAAGCCGATGTCAAGCTTAAGCTGACCTAGGGTTCAGCTTTGTTAAGTGAGAGGCTTCCAAGCTATTTTTCTTTCGAAAAACTATATTCATATTCATTGAGCGATATTCTCATAAAGAATCCCTAACTAAGGTTGAGCGAGGGCGGGGCTGATCTTATGTTGTCTTAAAGCCGAGTGAGGTTAAGCTGATATTTGAATGGTGTCGAGTTATGATCCTCTTTATTTTCTGTCTATATGAATTTCTATAGGTTATGAAATACCTGGTGGGCTAAAAGTCCATCCAATACCTAAAATAATATTAGTCACTACGTCCAGATGGAAAATCCTGAGCCTAATCCAATTGGTTGTACTATTAACAAGAAACTGCACCTTTTTGTCATACTACATTGTTCACTTTACGATATATAACAACTCATTTTCTGCCATGTGGTGCTCTGACTCCCGTCCATAGACAAAATCTAGGTTTTAAAATTAACTTAATGATGCCAAAAAAAACCCAACCAATTATATGAGAATGAGTTAAATATATTTCATTATTGTTGGTCATATTTGTTAGGATGGCGAAAAAATTCCTGCATCCCACATCGGTTAAACATGGGAATGATCAACTAGTATGAGGCCTTTTGAAAGTGGACCAAAACCAAAATCGTGCAAACCTTCGGGTCCAAAGCAGAAAAAACCATACTAGTGTTGAGATCATGAACCAACAATAGTTCTCAAGGTGAATAATTTTCTCTATATGATCTAATTCGTAATGCATTTGGCTCATTGAATCAATATGGTTTGACTTGTATGGAGTGATACTAAGGAACAAGCAGTGTGATCAATTGTAAGACCTAGTTTGTAGTGCCTATGGAGTCACGCTAATGAACAAGAAGGGTGGTTTTGAGTTAGTAGATAGAGCCGCTGTAAATCTCTATGACTCAACTAGTCTACAACCTGATTAGACTGGATGGATGGAAGCCACTTGAGAGGAGGCTAAAATTGTTCTTTGTTCGAGAGAATGATTTTTTAGGATGTTGACCAAAGTCCCACACCCACATCGGTTAAACATCGGAACGATCAATGGTATATTAGTAAGAAAATATCTCAACTAGTATGAGGCTTTTTGGAAGTTAACCAAAACCAAAGTCGTGCGGGTATTTGTGCCCAAAGTAGACAGTATCATACTAGTGTGCATATCAGATTATTCTTACTTGTATAGAGATGAAATATGTAATACCCATATTTCCAACAAATGGTATCAGAGGTCTAGGCTCAGACAACATGTGATATGGTTGAAATTTTCAAATGGTGAGCTTCTAAACCAGAAACCCGAAGCCATGCTTAAGGTGAATAATCTGCTCTATTGATGAAGTGCATGTGGCTCATTAAGAAGTGTGTCTTCATTAGAGTGTATCAAGATGGTGTGACTTGATCAAGAGTGATAATAAGGAACAAACAGTGTCCTCTGATAATAATGAGCATATAGATCCGTTATAAAGCTCTACAGATTAGATAGCCGCAACCTGATTGAGTGGACTGATCAAAGTTAATTGAGATGAGGTTAGAGTGGTAATTTTTTTGAGAAGAGGATTGTTAAGTGCGACCAAAGTCCCACATCCCATATTGGGTAAACATGAGAATGAAGAATAGTATATAAGTAAAGAAGATATCTCCATTAGTATGAGGCTTTTTGGAAGTGGACAAAAAAAGTCGTGAAGACCTTCGGGTCCAAAGGGAACAATAACATACTAGTGTTGAGATCGGGTTGTTCTTACATATATACAGACGCATAACATGATTCAGATAGTCTGCCACTTGATTGGAGTGGGCGGAGGGAAGTCAAGTGAGATGAGGCTAAGGTGGTATTTTATTTGAGATGAGGATTTATTAAGGTGGTGACCAAAGTCCCATATCTCATGTCGGTTAAACATGAGAATGATCAATGGTATATAAGTAAAAACATATCTCAACTAGTTGAGGCGTTTTGGAAGTTGACCAAAAGTAAAGTCGTACGGGCCTTCAGACCTAAAGCGGACAATATCATACTAGTGTAGAGATTGGGTATACATCATATCAATGTTTGTGACAATTAAAATTAATTAAATAATTAAAGTACTACATAAATGGTTAGTTCATAAATATTTATTTATATTTGTGGCTAAATTTACAAACTGGTCAACTTTTTTTAATGATTTATGTGAACAACCCAAAATATTATCTTTAAGTATATTTATATGATATTTTAAAACGTTTTACGACTAACAAACATTCATAAGATATATTGAATTTGAACATTTTTGTATAAAAAAAAGAAATTAATTTTTTTACTAACTAATGATTTCGGTTATTACTGGTGATGAATTTGTCCAAAATTGCAATATTATATTCAAATGATTATTTTTTAACCGTGAAATAGAAATTGTAAAAAAAATAAAATCACATGTTGTTGGATGACTAGAAAAATAATAATGATTATATTATGAATTATTTTACAATATATCACAAATAATTGAAACACAAAACAAAATAAAGAACATGAAAGAAAATAAAATAAGATTTTAACGTGGTTCAACTAATGTTAACGTCTACGAACGCCGTCACATAGAGTTTCACTATAACAAAAAAGGTTACAGATTTTTAGATCTCATTTTGTGTAGTCTTAGTAATCTATTTACGGAGAATAAATAGATTTACTAGATAATGGGTCTAATGGACTCATATACACAAGATTATAAATTGTAACACATACTATATTTTAACACAAGACTGTATCATCGAACACAAGGTACATTGTCCATAATACAAGATTGTACCAACGATGCAATATACACTGTCAACATTATTTGACTCATCCTCAATAAATCTTCCCATTGAGGCGAATATCATTTCTTCACTATCAACAAAGAAACTTATCATATTGTGACTCACCAAATGACCATAAGGGAATTATTTGATGTTGTAAACATAAATCCTGTTTAGACACTCCTAAATTTTTTATACCGATACTTACTTGGTTATGATATCTGTTGTATTATCGTGTATTGACACTTTGATATTACCTCTCAAATAATATGATACTTGACATCCATGTGCTTTGTACGCTCGCGGTACATTTGGTTCCATGTAAGGTGTATGGCGCTTTAACTTTTACCAAACATTTTTATACTAGTCCTATCCAAGCCGAAATCTTTCATCGTCATGTACTCTGCCTTTGGTGTTGACAAAACTATAGTAGTTTGCAAGTGTGATTTCCAACTGATTGCACTTCTAGCTAGAGTAAACACATATGCTGTCAAATATCTCATGTCATCCATATCACCTGAAAAATCAGAATAAACAAAACCAACCAACGATCCTATCATATCGTTCACCGATCCATTAACATCGGCCTTATTGATAATCAAGCCAGCGTTCGTAGTACTTTTAAGATACATAAGTATATATTTTCACTGCATGTGAGTGTTATTTCCCAGAACATCTCATGCACCTGCTGACTACACTAACCACATGTAAAATATCAGAGTGTTGGCATACCATAACATACATGATACTACCAATTACACTTTCATATGAAACCTTTAACATTTTTTTTCAACTCAACGTTGTCCTTGGCTGATCCTGTTGTAAATAACTTGAAATGAGTAGCAAAAATGATGTTAACAACCTCAGCATCATGTTGAATCGTTGTAGCACTTTCTCAATGTAGCTTCGTTGAGAGAAGTGTAATGATCCTACACTTCTGTTTTTGGTAATATCCATCCCGAGAATCTTATTTTCCATACCTAGATCTTTCATTTCAAACTCGAAACTAAACTGTTTTTTATCTACATAATATGTGACACACTACAAGCAGCAATAAGCATATAATTCTAACATAAGAATCATCTGACATCTTTTGATAATACACACAACGGTCATATATACTTTTTATGAACCATTTTGACACTATGAATATATCAAAACGTTTGTATCATTACCTAGGTGTCTATTTCAAACCATACAATGACTTTTTCAGCAGAAAAACCTTGTCTTCCATATTAGTTCGATAAATCCCTTTAGTTGTCTCATGTAGATTTCTTTCTCCAATTCACCATGTAGAAACGTAATCTTCACATCCAACCATTCAAGCTCTAAATATTGAAAAACTACAATGGCAAACAAAATTGTAATTAAACGGAATAGTAGCATAGAAATATGCACCTCGTTGCTCTTGGATCCAGTTTACCATCTCTCAAGTGAGCATATGCTAGATATAAGAACACTTTTAATTTTCCATAATCAGCCAACAATCCAGACCAAATCTCGAAAGGATTTTTACAATAAATAGTCATTCATGAAGACTGATTCACCAAGTAGCATGTTGTATTAACAACTTCAGCCCAAAAATCATTTCCCACATCGGAATGCAAAAGCATGCCCGATGACCTTGTCGCAAAATGTTTTGTTTATTTTTCATGCAATCATATTTTATTATGGTGTTCTTAAACAAGTGTGCTGGCGCACTATTCCCTCAGCTTCACATAACTAGTTAAACTTGCGACTACAAAATTCTAACCCAATATATGTCCTAAGATTGATCTTTCTTCCTATTTGTTTCTTAATCATCGTTAATCATTTAAAATGGTTGAATATGCCTCTTCTTTGGTTTTCATAAAATAAACTCACACCATCCTTGAATAATTCTCGATCAAACTCATGTAGTTTATTTGTTTCACCCTTTTGATAAAATTTTAGGCTCCAAAGATCGGAGTGAATGTAATCCATTGTCGCTTTAGTATTTATTACAACTGACTTGCTAAATTTGGCTCTAGTCTGTTCACCAAATACAATATTTAAAAAAATCTTAATGATTCTGCAAACAACTAAAAAAGTTTCCTAAATAAACTAATCCTAAAACAACTAATCCTCTTTCACTCATGTGACCGAGACGTCAATGCCATAACTTATTTTGGATCATGCCGAATTTAGCTATTACTTATTGATGATGCTACTGCAATATTACCCATAATAACACTCCTCTAGAATATAGAAAGCCTCTTCTGCAACCTGTCTTTCATACACACCATTAAGCTCTTTGTCACTTTGATTACACCATCATTTGTACGATCCATGTAACCCCGAGAGTCTAGTATAGCAAGAGATATCACGTTTCTCTTCAGCCTAAGAACATGCCAGCACGTCACGATCTAACAATCCCATCAAATATTCTGATCTTGATGTTATCGATCCCACCAACAGGCAACGAATGATTCTTCCGTAAATAAATAGTTCAATGCATTGGTTTGTGAATATCAAACTATTTCTTGAACTGAAAGTGATATATAGCATCAGTATCGACTACCCATGCATTTTTCCCATAGTCTGAACTCACAGACAACAAATTTTATCTCCCTTATTTTCACTATCCTTAGAATTATTCACATCTTCTGTTAGATTTAAAATATTTGTCTTTTGATCTCACTTCTTATCTTTCAGTTTCGAATAGTCTCTTATAAGGACCCTACTTGCCGCATTTATAATAATTTGATTTCTTAGATATTAATTTGGACCTCTAGTTCTTCTTCTTCTTTAATGAGCTCATCTTGTTTCTAAATATTCACATGGTCATAAGATCTTCCCTTTCTGTATGATTATCTGCCTGCAACTGTCTCAACTTCTTTGACTTCAGCGTCCCTTTGACATCCGTTAGAGATAACTTATATTTACCATACATTATAGTATCCACAAACTTCTCCTAGAAAGTTGGTAACAATCTCAATACAAATAAATCTTGATCCTCATTCTTAATAATGATATCAATGTTCTTCAAATCTATAATAATTTATTTAAAATTATCTAGGTGTCCAATTATGGACATACCTTATTTAAATCTAAAATCGTACAAAAATTTATTCAAGTATAATTGGTTCATGACTGATTTCTCTAAGTAAATTTTGCCAAACTTCTTTAATGTACATAAAGTAGTCTTCTCACCACTAATCTCATAAGGAACGTTGTCCTTTATATTCATTAAAATCCAATATAAAGCCATTTCTTTAAGATCTTGCTTCTCATCTTCTTCCATATCTTCTTATAACTTATTATACACAACTTTCCACAATCTTTGCATTACAAATGAAAATTTCAACTTAATATTCTACAACACAAAACTGGACCCCCCATTAAATCTTTTAATTTTGTATTTTGTTGATGTAGACGACATTGTAAACCCTAATTGCAAAACCTAATTCCATAACCCAATTATATGATTATAGTTTATTATGAATCACTATGAAATATATCACGAATAGCTCAAAAACGGACCAAAATAAAGAATATAAAAGAAAAGACCACAGATTTTAACGTGATTTAACAAATTTTTACGTCCACGAGCACCGTCAAAAAAAAAGTTTCACATTTTCATATCTCTTTTTATGTAGCTTTAGTAATATATTTAGAAATAATAAATAGAATTACTAGATAATGAGCCTAATGGGCTCATATACACAAGACTATGAACTATAACGCATGTTATATTTTAATGCAAGACTATATCAGCAAACACAAGGTACGTTGTCAATGTCATAAGACTGTGCTAACAAACATATTATCAACATTATTCAACTCATCCTCAACATATTATATATAATGGAAAAAAGTATGAATTCGTTGGTAGTCTAGTGAGAAAATTTATAAAGAGATAAAATATCGAGTTTGTTTGGTTTTAAAGAGAGAAACAAGGTAAATGATAAACACTGAGATCCATAGTTCATTCTATAATCTGAATATACTTTGTAACATAAGAATAGTGATTGTATTAGTTGTGTTTGAGAGACTCTTCTTGTTATATTATTCTATATGAAATATGTCTATGTTTTCATAGATATATGATTTCTTCACAATCTGAACCACACTAAATTTATCTTGTGTGATTGGTTTATATTTACATTTTTCTTATAAACTTTATGTTGGAAGGTTCATAGACTCGAAGCTCTATATCCTATTGAAAAATGCTATTTTAGGTGTAAAAATATTTGTTTGTAGGTGATACACATAAAAGTGAAAAATAAAAATCATTTCTGATATTGAGGTTAGAGATTTCGATCTAACACCAAGAAAAGGCACAAAGATAAGTTGCATGAAGTTTGATCTTGATAAATTCAGCATATAACATGATATTAACCTGTAAAAAATTAAGATTTAGGTTTTTGTAGTACATGAAAGGTTGTCAGCTACCATTGATGAGATAATCGAAAAAACTTTCGATGTTAAAGTGTTGTCTGAAACCCACAATGCTCTAATCTTAATATTGGGGGATGATGTATTTTAAGGTACTTAAAGAGGTGTCTGAAGAGCCTACGACATTAAGGATACAATTAGATTCAAGGTAAAAGATGAGGATTGATCAATAGTCATTTTGAGTTCTCTGTCTAAGATTTATGAGTATTTTGTTATCACCATCCTCTATGGAAAAGATTCATTTACGATGTCTGAAGTAAATAATGATTTAAACTTAAAATATCTATAATGGAAGACAGTTTTGAAGAGTGAATATGAAGGTCTCAGAGTGAGTGTGAAAGATATGCCTATAAAAAGATAATATATAAGAATATAGGAAACTCTTGGTCCAAATCAAGAATATTTGGGAATAGTTATAAGCTGAAATATTTATTATGTAAGAAGGATGGTCATATATGAGTAAGTACTGTATGGAGTTGGAGAAGGTATATGATTATCCAAAGAATGAAGTTGTGGATGCTGTTATAGTCTCAGATGACTATGAATACGTTGATTTTTAATGGATTTTTCTTATAGGTACAATGAGAAGTGGGTTTTGGACTCGGGAGCTCCATGTCACATAATATCCAACAAATATTGGTTTGAAAACCTGATATAGTTTTATGGTGGAAAAGTCATACTCAGAAATTATAAACCTTCTACTATAAAAAGGTTGGCAAACATTCAACTCAAGTTATCTATAAAACTTTACAGAGTGATAACAAATGTGAGATACGTAGCTAAAGCTTTGGATTTTTTTTTCATTTGACATATTAGTTAGTAAAAGTTTACATATAAAGATGTAGATAATGCACTTAATATTATGCAAGGCTTACTAGCCGTTATAAAGTCTTATAAGACAAATGTTATTTTAGTTCTTAAAGGTATGTAGTGGATGCAGATGTTTAATGTAGAAAGAGATTCAACCAAGATAGGACATATGAGGTTAGGGAATATGAGTTAGAAAGACCTTATTTAGCTTAGCAAACAAGGTTTTTTGGATGGTAACAAAGTTGAGAAGTTGAGTTTTTGTTAAAGTTGTGTGTTGGGTAAAAGAAAAATATTTAAGTTTGTACATAGCAACCATGCAACCAGTGATGTTCGTGAATATTTTCATTCATATCGTTGGGGTCCTACAAGGCAACCCATCATGGGTAGTGTTAGGTACTTCATATCATTGATTGATGACTACTCTGAAAAATTATGAGTTATACTTTTGAAGACCAAGGATGATGCATTTTATGATTTTAGGTATTAAAAGACATTGTTGGAGAATCATACTAGAATAATGTTAAATAAATCAAAGACTAAAAATGGCTTGGGATATGTTAATAAATTAATTAATAGGTATTGTTCTAAACTTGTCATTTCTAGAATATAGTTATGAGAAGATCTCCCTAACAGAATTGTCTTTGCTAAGAGGATGAACCAATCTTTACTGGAAAATATAAAGTATATGTTCTGACAAATGAAATAGGCCAAAAGGTTTATGGAGAAGTTATGATAATAATTGTATATATCATCAACAAGATTCCATCCATGATACAGAAGTTTAAATATCTACAAGAATAATAGACTGAGAAGAACCTTGTGTTTGAACGTTTGAAAGTGTTTGTATGTGTTGCGTATTCACATGTAAAGCAAGATAAGCTTTAGCCAAGATCACTAAAGTGTTTGTTCATCCGCTATCCGAAAGTAGTAGAACTATATAAGTTATAGTTCCTAGAACTTGGAAGTCATAAAGCTTAGTAGAGTTGATTATGTCATTGGTTAATACTAAGAGACCAAACCTAACAATGCCAATAAGCTATGTAAAGTTGATAATGGTTGAAAAGGCTGTTTATTGACATCACTAGTATAGAACAAGAAATGGCTATATTATGCCATAATACTAGTGGTCAATGATAAGGGAGAATGAAAGATGATGGAGTTTATTTAATAAAGAAAGTTTATTAGGAAAGATTTTTGATTATGTATTAGGATAATGACTAATCTAAAGCAAACAATGGAATTAAAGACTGGTCATGCAATTAGAAAAGTTGTTAGACTTGTGGAACCTGCTTATGTATTAAAAACACCACCTTATTTTGGGAAAAAAGTGATTGATAAACAATTGGTGTTGAGGGACTGAGAGCAGATACTGAAGGGAATAACGGCAGAAGAATTTTTTGGAGGAGGCTAAGTACCGTAAAATGTGGTGACAAGTGGCTCGGGTGTAGGATAGATGTAGGTACTAGCAGCTATTTTCTCTTCGAATTTTTGATTAATAAGCAACCACTCTGGAATCCAATGGAGTTAGGGAGTATAAGCTGTACTTTCTCTCTCAACAAATATTTAGGCAGAATTTTATCTCTCTAAGAAGTGTATCTAGAGAATGAAGGAGGAAAGAGATTTTATAGAGGAAAGTTGGGCTTCAAGAAAGGTTAAGGCCCAGAGACGCATGACTTGTTTGCCTAGGGGCATAATGGGTGAAGTAGGTGTAAAAATAGCATGGGGAAGTGGAAAATATTGGCTAAAATTTCTTTGTCAGGAAAAGAGGCACGCCAAAGAAGTTGAACCGATTTGTGATGTGGCAGAAAGGTGCTCATTGGAATGGTCAGAGTTTTCTTCTTGTGACGTCATTACTAAAGAAAATGTGGGAAAACGTGGTTGAAAGATTTTGCAAAATTCGAAGAGCGCTCTAAGAATTTTGTGCAGACCCTCGAATATCGAGGTTCGAGGAACATTTGGTCCAAAAGTTATGGGAAGAGAATTATTCGAGGGAGAACTTTTTACTTAAATGTTAGTAGTATTTGCAACATTTTTCTTTACAAAGACTGAGGGGCTACATATATAGTTTAATATTGAAATTTTTGAAGAAGACCAAAGCTAAGAAGTAGTTTTATATTGAAATTTTTGGAAAATATCAAAGCTAAGAAGCAGTTTCATATTGAAGTTTTCGAAGAGACCCAAAGCTAAGAAGCAGGTTTTATCTCCAAATATGAGGCACCAAAAAGATCGTATGCAGTCATTGGAATTTGGAATCTGGTCAGAATTCAGGGGAAAACAAGGAATAAGATTTGAAGGATACCTAAGAGTCTTTGCCAAAAACATTTTCACAAGGACTGGGGGGCTACTGATAATGGAGAATGAAAGATGAGGGATTTTATTTAATAAAGAAAGTTTATTTAGGAAAGATTGTTGATTATGTAATAGAAAAGGACTAATCTAAAGCAAATAATAGAATTAAGGACTGATCATGCGATTAGCAAAGTTGTTAGACTTGTGGGACCTACTTCTGTACTATAAAAACATCGGCCTATTCTGAGAAAAAATATGATTGATAAAAAAATATATTTTATCTCTCTAGAAGTGTAAAGTTTCTCTCTCTAAAACAATTAGATAAGTAATCATTGATACGAATTAAGTCCTCAAAACATTGTTTACTCTAAAAAAAACCCCAAAAGACTTCTAGCCACTTCAGTCAATATAATGAGGAATCCAAAGTTCCATGAAAGAACTAAATACATAGATATCAAACCACATTTCATTCGAGATATGGTGGAGCAAGAGAAAGTGGATGTGACAAAGATTGTAAGTGTTAAAAACCATTCAGATGCTCTCACCAATGTGTTATCAATTTTAAAATATAGGAACTGCATGAGACTTCCATAAGTATGAGAAACAGGTGGGTTGGATGTCTCCAAAGAGTAGTTGGAACGTCGTGTAAATGGATATTATAGTCACTATAATACTAGGTTGATAATTGTTAAGTGTAGGCTAAAATTGATTGGTGCAGCTCAGTCGAGACTTAACAACTGCAACTTTCGAATCTCTAAATTGCAGGATGCTCAGAGGAAAACTTAGGTGTGGATACGTATTCTGAAACCTAGTAGGTGAGCTTTATTGAAGACAAGTGGTATGTTAGCTGCTGGACCGAAAGTGCAAGAACATAGCCAAAGATTTTTTAATATGCCTATATGTTTTTAACATAAACTAATTTATTAATATGTTAAACAATCTCAATTTATGAATTAATCTCAACATTTATCAAATAACCGTTGATTTGAGTATGTTTGAGAAATAAGAATAATAGTATAAGTAAACGTCAAGTGTCAACATTGGTGGTTCCACTACCTCGTGTAGTATATCGTCGTACGTATGTCAGTGCTAGAACTTCGTTCACGTTCGACTACTTAGGGAAACCAATTGTAATTTTATATCGTGAGCTCGGGGGTTCAACTCACTCATTTTTCTATATATATATATATATATATATGCTGGAAAATACATATGAATTCGTTGTTTGAGCGGTGCGAGAACGAAATGATAGAGAGAAAAAGTCTCAAACTTATTTGGTTTTAAAGAAAAAATCAAACTACAAGATAAACATTAAGATTTATAGTTTCTTCTGTATACAAAATCTACTTTATAACTGAAGAAGAGTAGTTCTATTAGTTGTGTTTGAGAGAATATTTTTGTAACTTTATTCTATATAAAATATGTGTATGTTGTCCGTAAATGTAGAATTTCTTCACAATCGGAACCACGTTAAATATGTATCTGTAATTAGTTTATGTTCAAACTTTTCTATAACTGCATAAAAAAATCGTGTATGCGAGAATCTATTTCTTTTTTGTTACACTCGTAAAAAAGGAATTATCAAAATTTCAATTATAGAACTTACTACCGATTTATGTATCTTAAACGTGATGGTCTGATGGCCTACTCTCAAACTTATTATTTATAATGTTTGAATGAATTCCATTTTTTTTGTTGGTTACCATTCCAAACACTTTTGATCTGATCAATGATAGATTTGAAATATGATATGGCTAAACTATTCCATTAAAAACTATAAATGGTTCAGAAAACAAGGAATCTTTTGTTTGAGTTTTTTACTCTTTTACCCTTATGACAAAAAAAGCAAAAAATATTGACTATTTGAGAGAACTTAGTAAGTGAATTGGGTATCACACAATCTTGATCAAAGTCATGAAAGTGATTGTCATTAATAATATTTTTAGTAAATTTTTTCATGTTTTTCAGAATTTCTTTGCACGTCGTACAGAGCCATAGCATGCACTGTCAATATTTTTAACTAACGGAATAGACTGAGAGTACTAACAATGCAAAGTATTAAAGATAAATTACCATAGCCTTTTTATGTAATTATTTAATTAATCATAACATTTCATAATTAATTAATCTATTTATTTAGTGGATCAATCTTTTAATATCATCTTTAACTTACCGGTTTGTTGTCTAAAACCAATTTTTTAAAAACATTTGAAACACTAATAATAAACACGTATAATATACTGCAATGGAATTACATTATCATCATAAATACATAATAATGTCAGTGTTGACACTGGGTTAGCGTAAAGCGCCCAGTTGTGCACCATCAACGCTACATCACTGTCAGATACCAACAATAATAACACAATGGATTCAGTGTTGGTCTATGGCAGCGCTTTTGGAACAAAACTGGATGCCAGTATCCAACATTGGTCGTGTTATGCATATATATCGTCAGCGTAAGTGCATCGCGCTGCCATCATCAAAGAATGTGAAAAAATCCTGAGTTTTGTCTTTTCACGAAATCCTATTTTTAATTTTCTAAATCAATAACAAACACCGTCACTCAACCGAAAATTAACCAAATAAACACTTATATTCATGCAAAACTCTCTTATAACACTAAAACTAAACAATTTTAATACTTAAGTCAAAATCTATCAAAATCAATAAAATATAAAAACTTAGATTAAACTTTGAAAAACAAAATAAAGATAAAGTGAGTGAAAAGTTTTGTTTTTAAATATGTACAATTAAAACGTTTTCGAATAAACTAGTGAGGATATTTTTAGAAAAAAATAAATATACTTCAATTGAGTTTTGGATAAATTTTAATCGGAAATGGTTTGAAGTCATTTATTTACCCACACTTGTTAAAATATATTACCAACTCTAACTCACATGGGTCAGTACATATCTGGCCTCTATCTCAACTGTACTCCTACAAAATTCACACAAAAACTAGCATATGTGAGAGAAACGAATTCAAAACCCTAATTATTAGTGCATAGCTGGAAAGGGTGTAGATAATACAAATATATAGCTGTAAAGAATAGAAGTGATACAGTAGTTGTTGGTTCTAATAAGTCATAACCATGCACAGAACCGCCCCATGATATTGATAAGAACCAAACCACCACATTTCATTTCATTATCTTATTTTATCATTGACAGGCAAGTTTGTTCTGCCTATGTATATGTCAATTAGCCTCTAAACCACATAACAATACTATTTATATATACTTAAACTTATCTTAATGGCATCTACTGAAACACTTAAATTAATCATGTATAAAATAGTTTAATACTGGAATTAAATAATTAACTTAATTTATCGCCAATAAATACTCTATCAGTCACTAAATATATGGTTTTTTTTCCGGTACCGGCCGCTATTCAGAATGCCATGAGTGCAGTATCCGCAGCCGTTATTCAGAGTGCAATGAATGCGCACAGAGTAAACCCTCAGTCTGACGCAATAGCCTGCAAACCAACGCCAAAAGGTAAACCATACAAGGTGATAGGCTCAGCCGATTAAGCGTATGTAAAGAAACTCGAACTCATGAACTTCAGTCACAAACATACCTTACTCAATCAATTCGACTACCCCTTGGGGTAGTTTCAAAATACATGTTGTTAATACATGTTGTTGTAGGACTATGCACGAACATTAAGAAAAATAATATCATTTTAAAGTTATACATGAATATTCAAAAAAAATTACTCATTTTTTTTTTATAAAAAACAAAAAAAAAGAAATCTAATTGGCAGAATCTAATACGAGAACTACATTTTTTTTATACGCAAGAACTACATCTATTGCGGGATACAAATTATTTTCTGAAACGATTTCTTTTAGAAAGAACTCGCAGCCGTCTCACGCAATAGCCTCCAATGCAAACCAATTCCAGAAGATAAACCACACAAACTGACAAACTCATCTAAATTTTTTTTAAGGGATTCGAACTCATGACTTTGGTCACCAACATTTCTTACTCCATCAACTTAATTTTCCTTAAAAAAAATTATATTTTAAATCGAAAGGAAAAGGAGTAATATATCTACAAACTAACCTATACAAATAAATAAATAAACAATTCAAAATATAACCGTTGCACAATTCAAGTAGACCGTTGGGCTCGGCTTTTCTAGACAGAACAATTATCTGAGAAATTGGAAAAAGCAAAAAGAAAATATATAATATAAAAAAATGGTTTCATTCTAAAGTAAGAAAAAGGCGAAGAAGACGATAAGATTAAAAAGTGATGGTGGGACCATGTAATCTTGTAAATTATATGGACGGCGAGAAATAAAACCAATCTTTCTTAATCACATGATTATAAAATTAAACATGATTACCAAACAATTATATATATATATATTCTAGGATGAATGCGATTAGTCTAGAATTAAGCCCCATAACTAAATTTCTTACCAAATTTGAAATGGTTTTACTTTGGATTTGAATATGGATCATTTGGCCCTAATCTGTATCCTATTTTTAGTGGTCCGTTTGTGTAAGGTCGGTAGGGGAATCGAACCCTATCTTCGACCAAAAAACGGAATGAAAAAAATCATTTTTAGAAAATATACTGTATTTTTATTTATATATTAATTTGATACCGTTTTAGGTATTTTTAATGTTTAATTTAATTATTGAACAACTATATTGAATTAATTTTGAACCAATAGATAATAAAAATATATATTATGATTTTGAGATAGAAACAATTTGAGGTCATGTTAGTAGAGGGTAAAGGAATTTTAGATAAAAGTTTTAAAAAATATGGCATATAAACAACGGTTTAGAATAAAGATTTGATAATAAGTTATTGGATGAGGGTATTTAGACGAGGGTTTAAAGATAAGGGTTCGGTAATTATGGATTTTAAATTTAGGACTAGTAATCTTGTAAAAATTTCTTTAGTTTTCTTCTTTTATGATTGCATCGAAGAAAAAGAGTCATAGACTACTTTTATATAAAAACAATATATAGTAAGTCTGAAGATATAAACATATTGGTTGGACTCTTCTATCAATTTTTATATGTTTGTTTCACTGTTGTTTTTCATATTTTTTTCATTAATCTGTTTATAAAAAAATGCATATTTTTTTATCAACAATTGGTATCAGAGCTCCAGGTTGGTAGCGATCCAAATGAGGTTAAATTTGAGTGGCAGCAATGACTACAGACGAAGGAAAGAGGGGACTCGAAAAGTTCAATGGTGCAGATTTTGGTTTTGGAAGATGCACATTGAGGACTATCTATACCAAGAAAAGTTTTATCAACCTATCTCAGAAAAAAAAGTCAGAGAGTATGAAAGATGAAGAATGAGCTCTTCTTGATATATAAGCCTTTGGAGTCATCCAACTTATGTTATCCCGCAATGTTGCTTTCAATATCGTAAAGGAAATGACCACGACAGGTCTTATGAAGGCTCTCTCGTATGTGTGAATGTATCGGTTGTATGATTTCTTGTAACAGTATGATTGTTGTGGTTGCTATGATTGTTTTTATACTATAAGAGGTGTTTGGTAGGTTATCATTGTCAGGATATAGATTGGACTTTGACGGATCTCATGATGCCATCTTGGTATTGCTTTCAGGCACATTGTCTCGTCCACATTGATATGAGACTCGAACTAGGACATAAGGTGCCAAAATTTAATGTCTTCCTCTTCATTATATCTATGCCCAACAAATAAGGTAGTATCCTCTGGCGGTATGCGACACATGAAACAATCTCGTGGTAGTCCTCCAAACTTTTCTAGGTTTAGACAATATATTGACTTTAGTCCATCAATCTATCATTTGGCTCTTTCTTGTAGTGCATTATATAATCATTATCACTCTTGATTACCTTACTTCCAATAAATTAATCTTTCAACATAATCCACAATGATTTACAACTTTGGATAACCCACATGGGTAATTGGTTAAATCAACTCAGTGCACTTCCTTTAAGAGTCATCAAAAGGTTTGGTAGAGAAGTCGACCTCATAATGTAACATTTTATATTTAAACTACTACGATGTTTAGGGTCCCCAAAATCATCATATTTCTAATATTATACTAGTTAAACTTAGGTGGTAGACACAAGTAGGAAGATGCAACTTAGCAAACTATCTCCGGGAAAATAGGTTTGGTAGAAACAGTGGTCACCAAACCCATACACTCACCAAGGTTATGATGATGGTTCGATCATTGGGTCCAAAGATGCGACATCGAATGATACTGGAACAGTTAAAGAGGTTATTTTAAAGTTAAATCGAGGGTTGGAACTCAATATTTCTCTTTTTTCATCATTGAGGTAGAGTTCATTTGATGATGAAGATCCCTTGATTGATATTAATTCTTTGAATGTGACCTACTACACCGATTGTGTTGCTTGTCGAGAGAATTTAAACCTCATATGAGTCCAATCAGAAGGCTTTCACCAGAAAAGGGAAAGGGACAGCAGGATCGAGAACAGAAGACCCTTATTGAAGACATATTAACCTTATATGCACGAAATTATTGAAATGACTATGAAACCTCGTAATGTCAGTTATTTTTTCATGTTTCGTTTTCCACCTACCTTACTTCTAAACTCGAATTCTGAGGTTTGAGACCCATACTTTCTGCCAACCTTCAAATATTAACGAGTTTGGTCAGGTGAGAAGATGCAGACCGTCGAACTGCAATGAAGATGACATTTGGATGGGTAGGTTGTCGACCATTTGCTGGCCGACTCCCACCTCTGCGATAATTTCGTTTAAGATTTTCTATCACTTTAAATATTTTGACGTATGATATCTAAATTTCTGACAACGAAGTAGTTTGTTCTCTAAAAAAAGCTTACGGATACAACTCCCTTTCTAATTTCCAAATACAACGCCACTAATAAGATCTTTAGTAATTGTCTTCCTATATATATATATAAATAAAATAGAGACATTTAAAAATAATAATAATAATCTCATTCCCCAAAGTAATCATTATATATATATATATATATATATATTGTTTTTGTTAGGTTTTATTAAAAAATTCTAATATACATAACTAGTTATCATTTGAAACTCGAATCATGATCTAAAATATAATTTTGTATTAATAATATAGTAAATAGGCTTTAACATCTTTTTCTTAAAGTTCATTAAATTCAAGTCCGTCGTAACAGTTATGTTATTTATAAAGGAAATGTCACACTAAATACTTTTTCACCAAACTTATTACCATCTAGTACCCAACTTTCTTTTATGCCTACTAAATATCTATCTCAGCAAACTAATTCCTATTTAGTACCCATCTAATATTTCCCTTCCTGAAATACCCTCAAATGTGTCAGTCTATTTTCGAACCACAATTCAAATTTTGAATTTTTAATAGTACAGCCTAGTCTGCTATTTTGAAAAGTTGTAATGAACCTATACCTTTTTCAAAAGAAACAATTTTCAATCAATCTCCTTGTTTAAACTGGTTCCCGAAATCAGAAAACAGGTAAGCTTGTATCAACTTTTGTTATGTTTTTCACGAGTAGAAGTTGGGTTTTGTTTTTTTTTTTCCAACTTTTGTTAGTTCCTGGGTTTTTTTAGTTTTCAAAGATTTCAACTTTATTATGTTTACATTAAAGTCTTGTTTAGGTTCCGTGGAACTGGAAACCAGTTTTTTTAAGTTTTTTCATAGTTGAGATTTGGTACAGGTTCTTTTATGCCGTTTATATCTTACCTGTTGTGTTGTTGAAGACGATAGGTGCAATTGACTTTTGCATGTTACTTTATACCATGTCTCACGTTGTTCTCTGTTATAGTAGTGTACGCGAGTTGTAGCGTACAACATCCCGCAACTCACGCGACGTGTTTTTTTTAAATTGAATTTAAATATGAAGCGATATAGGTTTTCCACTGGAGGAGCTAATCGAAGTGTATAGTGATTCACGTTTCGCGCGAGTCACCTAGCAGGTATAGTGGATATATCTCGCGCCCTTGCTAACGTATTATATTATTCTTTTTTATATAACGCGAGTTACCTATCTTGTACGCGAGTTTCAGTACCTACGACAACGCGAGTCACTCTAGCAGTTAACATCACAACTCACACTTGGACTGACGCGATTTAGGGGAGCTCCCTCACCTAGCCTAATTCTGTTTATCATTTGCAGCGTACTAGATGTCTAAGCAAAAAGTTTGTATTTTTAAATATTTGAAGCAGACCTCAATCGCTCATTTTAGCGCGTTTGAAAACTTTGAATCTGTTGAAAAATATATTGAAGGTAGATGGGCTGATCTGGTTAAGGGTTGCTACATTATTTCCTACTCCTGTGGCGGTGAAAATTACTGCTTGTTTACTAACGAGACTGATTTCATTGGATTAACTGTTTATATCGATGTGGATCGTCTGAAAAGCGCTAGCTTCTTTATAGAACAACGAGTAGTTGAAACAGATGCGCATAACATTAGTAAATAGCCTACCGTAAGCTTTGTAGAACCATGTGATGATCATTTATTAAGTGGTGAGAGTAGTAATGGTTTAATCAGTTCGCAACATAAAAAAAGACATCTTTCCACTACGGGTTGGGTTGATGTTATCACAGGAGTTGGTCAGACATTCGCTGATGGTGCCTCTGGTATAAGGTTATCTTTATGTCGATGTGCTTTAGAGCTTGGTTTTGCTTTCAACTATATGCATAATACATCTACTAAGATCACTGCTTACCGTGTCAACAAAAAGTCCGGTTGTAAATGACGACTGTATGCATCAATAGATTCTAGCACTGGTTTCATGATGATCAAGCGCTTTGCCAACACCCATTCATGTAGCCCGGTATTTTCCAAGAAAAAATTAGGCATTTGACGTTTGATTTAATCGCGGATGAAATACATGAATCAATTAGGACAAGTCATTCTTTAACAGCAAAAACTATTCAGTCTTCTGTCAAACAAGTCGAATGCGTTAGAGAATGCGATGAGGGAAATTTTTGGAGACACTAATACTTCGTTTGGGTTGCTGAATGCATATTTTAGAAGATTAACAAGTCGAGATATTACTACGGATTGCCATTTGGAGGTTGGTTTTGGGAATGTCTTCAGGAGGTATTTTGTGGCTTGCAGATCATGCATTCAAGGCTTTCACTCATGTTGACCATTGCTGTACGTAGACGGTACCCATTTAAACGACAAGCATGGTGGTGTTTTGCTGTCTGCAGTGGCCAAGAACGGCAATAACGGTGTGTTTTAGACCTTCTTGTAAATGTAGATCTATATGCTTGGTAATAATATAAAATAATGTGTATCTCAAAAACCAGATAAATAATGTACATATAACACAAGGTGGCCTCACCCAATGTTAATGATTCGCGATTGACCGACTTTACCATCCTAAGCAATCGCGCGATGCTTAGGTTGATTATAGTTACACAACGCGCGATACATTATATATTATATGAAACATCACGCGAGATAGTAGCTGCATCATAGCAATCACGCCTTAATCAAGTCATATATCCTTATATTATGGACTCCTTAAACATATTTTCATATTGCAGACATTTTTCCAGTTGCTTTTGGTATTTTCGGTGGTGAAGATTCCGATAACTGGATGTGGTTCATGGAATGTCTTAAACCTCATTTGTTAAACCGTCAAATCACTTTTATTTCCGACAGACATTCTGGTATTATTAATGATGTTTCTGTTGTTTAGCTAAACTACTTTCATGCTTAATGTATATATCATATGCTTAATAATTTGAAGACAGCTCTTGACTGCACCAACCACGAGTTTAAGAATAAAATGTTGAAGTGATTCAAAGGTTGTGCTTACGCTCCAACAGTTGAACTTTTTAATGAGAGACTTTCCAAGTTTTTAAGTAAAGCTGGTAAAAATGTTAAGGCTTTCATCGAGAATTTACCTCCCGATAAGTACGCCCAGCCATTCGTGATTGGCAAACGTTACGGGGCGATGGCATCATCTGCTGCCGAATCCTTTAACAATCAGATTAAAAAGTTTTGCAATCTACCGATTGTTGAAATGATAGACAAGATTCGAGTTATGCTAATGACTCAGATTTCTAGACGTTATGCAGAAGGGCTAAGCTGGAACAGTTATTTATGCCCCGAATATGAGAAACAGTTTAAGGCAAATGTTCAAATGGGTCGAACCTGGGTGGTATCTAAGTCTTCTGCAGGTTCATTCGAAGTTTATTCTGAACCAGTTATGGTTGTCAATATACTTGATTTTAAGTGTTCATGCGGTTCATGGCAGCAAGAGTGTTTTCCATGTGTTCACTCATTGGCTGCAATAACATCCATGAACGAAGATCCTATGACATCGGTAGAACCATTCTACACTGTAAGTAATTATAGATCCACCTATTCGTTTAGCATACCTGCAATAATCGACTATGGTGAAAGTTCATCATCTAACGAATCCGAAGGACCTGTTGTTCTACCTCCTAACGTAAAAAGGTGAGCTGGAAGGCCAAGGAAGAAGAGGATTCCATCTAGAGGAGAAGTATCATCTACCCACTTGCGCTGTGGCCGTTGCTTTAAATTTGGACACAGCCGAAGGACATGTGATATGATATTATGAGCTCCCCGTCGAAATCTTATTTTGTTTACATTTGTTTTATTTAGTATGTATTAACTTGATTCCACTTGTTCTATATCTTTCTCATGGTATTCGTCCAAACTTTTTTTAGTTGATACCCTTTAATGACATAGAAGTTTTCATCTGTTATCGTAGATTACTTGAAGTTTTCTTTAATCATGGTAGACGTTATTGTAACATAACGCTAGGTGCGTCTAAGTTTCATACGTAGCACGAGATGTTAGTATTATACGACGCTAGATTAGTTGTGCCTGGATTATATTGCGCGAGATGGTCGTGTATGATGACGCTAGTCACGTTGCACTTTCACAAGGTGCGCGAGATATTATTGAGATATGACGCTAGATGCGTTGACGTTTTGCAAAGCATGCTAGAATTACGTGCACTACGCTAGATGTAACTATTATACGACGCTAAATGTGAATATGCTATTTGCCCAAACTCTTTCAGTTGATACCCTTTAATGTCATAGAATTTTTCATCTTATATGGTAGACTAGTTGAAGTTTGCTTAATTCACGCTAGATGTTATTGTACCGTAACGCTAGACGCGTTGCAGTTTTGTACGCAATGCGAGATGTTACTATTATACGACGCTAGATTAGTTGTGCCTGGATTCCTTCGCGCGAGATGCTCGTGTTTTATGACGTTAGTCATGTTGCACTTTCATATGGTGCGCGAGATGTTATTGAGATATGACGCTAGATGCGTTGACGTTTTACAAAGCATGCTAGAATTACGTGCACTACGCTAGACTTAACTTTGATACAACGCGAGCTGTGAATATGCTATGACGTTAGACACGATCATATCGCTTCAGACACCCGAGATGTTCGTCTTCTATGATGCTAGATTAGTTGCACTTCCACTCTAACGCGAGGTGTGTCTTACAAATCATAGTTCCGACGCGAGATCAGTATTACAATATCAACGTAATACGCGCCAAATAAGGCGACAAACGGTTCCAAATAACGCTACGATGCAATACAAGTATGCATCCCTCTGATTATGGATTGGGTGATTAACATTATGGTGCCAATGGTACGCGATTCATTGAGGATACATATTGCGTGACAAGTCACCTTATTCATCTCTACCGTTTTATGTGTTAATTAGTTTTACAAGTCCTCAGCGCGAATCATGTAGGATTTACAACGCATGACGAATGAATTTACTATGCATCTCTACTGTATTATGTTTTTCAATTGGAGGGGGGTCACATAAACTATCAAAATATCGAAACAGACAATCAGATCCATTAATAATTTTAATATTGCAAAAGGAAGGAAGAAAGACAAACTTAATACATATGGATAACAGAGGGCCTACCCATGCCCAGATACTAAACCCTAATAAAAAAAAACCAAATACAAAAGGGTTTACCAATTAAAAGCACAAAAAACAACTACAGTTTGAAACAACACAAGTATATTTTAATAATCTGAAGAGTTACCCTCCTCAGATGTGTCCTCCTCATCGTCAGACTCCTCGTCTGTCTCTTCATCCTCTTCCTCTTCATCCTCGTCGTCGGTTTCCTCCCCCCAGTAAGAATCGGCTGATGAGTCCTTCGAAAACTTCCTAGGAGTTATCTTCCTCCTGCCCGTCTTCGTCTTATTGTTCTTCAGTATCCTTCGTTGTTTAGGATACCAGTCGATGTCAGAATCCTCGTCCGGCCACGACAGGGAGTATTCAGAGTCATACTCAGTCGTAGGTGAAAGCGAGGGAGAGAAAGGATCCGACTCAGCGTCGGAAGAATACTCGGTGGTAGTCTCTCGCTTGTAGTCCAAGTACCGAGAACTCACGTCGGAAAACGTACCGTCAGAACTGTGATTGACGTAGGAGTCGTCTGAACCGCTCATCGTCGAGTTTAGCTTTTCTATAGAATATAAACAGTTTTTATAATTTTAATAGTCTGATGGATAACCATGCAAGCAAACGCGAGACGCCTATTTATATAATTTCGAAAACAACGAGTACCCTAGTGAGCATTTAATGTACATGCAATAAGTGCTTTAGCTACCCAAGTCACATCGTTAATTAATAAATCCAATGCAATTAGTGAAAAGACATCCCATTGTCTTTTCACTAGCCATTAATTATGACGCGATTTAAATTTGAATCACGATAACCAACGCGTACTACTACCCAAGTATTTTACAGCTCTCCTCTTATTGATTAATTCTAATTGTTGACTTTTTTAAGTTTATTATTATTTAATTTACGATTAACTAAATAATATATAGTTAAGTACATTATAAACAAATAAACAAGTGAATATTTAAACTTGGTTAGCTGAATATATAACTTGGTCCAGTTTTAGTTAAATTAAATATACATAAATATGTCCATTACCCCGCTGCTTGAGTTATATAAGTTGCAAACCCCCAAAAAAAACCCATGAAATAGCACCCTACATGTTCAGTTCATGTGATGCTCGATAGATGAAATGGGACACAACGCGAGACATTCGAGTTGTACAACACTAGATGGATTAATATCACGTGAAATGTGCGGTTCATTAGATGCTAGATGGATGATAATGGACACAACGCGAGAGATTAATGGGGTATAATATGGATGAATATGACGACGATTATGCAGTTCATGTGACGCTATAATAGATGATAATGGACACAACCCGCCATATTCGTGTTGTACAACGCGAGATGGATGAATATAACGCGAGATGTTAGATTCATAAGACGCGAGATAGATGATAATTGACACAACCCGTCATATTTGTGTTGTACAACGCTAGATGGATGAATATGACGCGAGATGTTATGTTCATAAGCCGCTAGATGGATGAAAATAGACACATCATATGACGCTAGATTAACATATCATATGACGCTAGATGTGCACGTCTTATGACGCTAGATGTGCACGTATTATGACGCTAGATGTAACCGTAATATCACGCTAGATGTGCACGTCATATGACGCGAGATTAGCCTGTAATATGACGCTAGATGGAAGCGTAATATGATGCTAGATGCGTTTGATTGGCCCTCAACACGAGGGAACTTCTTCCCCTATGACGCGCGAAACTGGCAACGTTTGTAATGGCGGAGAAACATTTAGGGAATCACGAATTGTAACCATTTGATGAAAATTACACTAACCAAAAAGTCAAACATTCTTATCATTACCAAATATATTCAATTACATCCAATTTAAAGAGTACTTTGTGCTTCGAATAAAGTTACATTTTTGACGTCGTGAAAAATAAAGCCTTAATTCAACAACCACGGTTATCATCTAACCGGTGAACAATTAACATACGGTGCTAGTTAACTTACCACTGTTTGATATTTCAATTTAAAGACCATTGTTGCGCGACTCACATACAACATACAGTGCTAGTTAACTTACAATTGTGGCGCGAGCCACATACAAAATACAGTGCTAGTTAACTTACCACTGTGGCGCGAGTCACACAAAACTTACAGTGCTAGTTAATTTACAACTGTGGCGCGAGTCACATCCAACATACAGTGCTAGTTAACTTACAAATGTGGCGCGAGTCACACAAAACATGCAGTGCTATTTAATTTACAACTGTGGCGCGAGTTACATACAACATACAGTGTGGGTTAACTTACAACTGTGGCGCGAGTCACACAAAACATACCATACTAGTTAAGTTACACCTGAGGAGCGAGTCACGTACAACATACAGTGCTAGTTAACATACAAATGTGGCGCGAGTCGCATACAACATACAAAGCTAGACATCTGACGCCCTGATATTAGTATTCTTATCATTCAGGAAGTGGTTAAAAACTTTTGCGCGTGCTTGAGCTGGCATACACTTGCTATATTCCTTTCCTACAAACCTGTGCAGGATAATGTCTTTGACATACTGACAGACGAACACTCCACAGTCAAGTGAATCTTTATCTTGCTGTGGAATCTCTCTAGCAGCTCTAACTTTGTATCAATTATTCACAAACGGTATGTATCTCTTCTTCATACAATAGTTCAGCTTGTCAAATAAGAAAAATCTTATTTATATTTTTAAAGTTAAATGTGTACTCGTAATGTTGCGAATCACTTTACAGTAGGACGCGAGTTCCATATTTTTACACGTGATTCGCACACAGACTGACGCGAGACGTATGCAATGCCCATTACGGTGCGATTCACCATCACGTGTAATGGATAATTAGCCTGCAAACAATGAACATACATCATCATCCAATAAGGTTTCATACTACTTACCAAGGCGTCGCCCGTTTTCCTAGTGTCATCTGGAGTGAATTTGCTAAGAGGGGCCAGGGGATTCTAGTTTTGGCCGAACCATTCTCCATGTCTATTACCAACAACGTCCAGTGGTTAGTACCTTTTTCATTTATGGTGCATACCGGAATGAATGCGATAAATGTATCTTTCGCATTTTCAAAAACTGCGTCAATAACGTTTGTAACATCTGCTTTTTTGGCTAGTAATGTCTGTAATAGAACCAATGTACACCATAACAATATCAAACTTCTTGTTCACTTTAAATGGCTATTTATTAATTAGATACTAACCGTTGCGACACCTGAAATCTGAATAGTTTTATATCTACAGTTGTACTCATCATCGAGCCCTTTAAAAGGTACAGTCTAGTTTGATTCTTGAAGCAACTTATATATCCAGGAATCGATGATCTACAGCACGTAAAAAATATAGCTAGTTGTCAATTATTTGTGTTATATCAAGTTTCTAAACTTTACCTTGAAATCTAGCTCCCCTTCGTATGCTACGGCTATTAGCTCTGTCACACTAACACTTAGCCAGTATATAAATTCGTGTTCTGGAAAATACCATACTTCAGAGTCTAGTTGATCTTCGTTTTCTTGTATTCGAACGACCTTGCGGTATTGAATAACGTCTATTAACTTCGTAGTTGCTGCTTTTGTTTCCTATGTTTGTTCAATAGCTCCTGCCTGTTGCCACTGTGTAAGTAAATTCCAATTTGGATTTATATTATCTACTAACTGTAAAACGACATAAATCGTGTTAAATAACCATCACCAAGTTACAACTCAGTATATGACTGTTAGGATAGTTTAGAACTTACCATTGTAGGTGCATCTCGTAACACACTTTTCGACGCACTAATGCCACTCGAATTTCCTCCACTCGAGTGTATAGCCGCCGCCTTATCAAATTCGTCAAAAAATGATTGTGTACACAATAGGAATGCATCATCAAGGTTTGGAAGATCAAAACAATCTGCTTCCACTTCCACTGCTGGTTGTAGTTGTTCTCTTATCTCAGGATGTGTTAGTACTTCCACCTTTGCTTTGCGTTGCACTTCCAACTTCGGTTGTAACTCATTTGTTGATTTTATAGGAGCTCCCAATTCCACTCCGGTTTCAGTTCTTGGTTTTTTTATTAATAGTTCGTTGTGCGCATGGAAGTATTCCTTTCGGTAACCTTTTTTTTCCACATGACATACTTGGGAAAATGTAACCAACGGTGCGTGTTATATTATACAAGGATGCGAGACATGTTTCATATGGCATACCACGCGAGGTACACAATATATACTGGCTCACAACGTGTGTTACGCAATAAAAATTAGTCTTGGTAGACTATCATGATGCGCGAGTTATGCTTTGATGTTTAGACTTAAAAACATTGACATCACGCGATTCAGGCAATTCAATATTGCCCTAACGCGACATGCACCACGCGATTCATGCAGGTAAATATTAGGCATACGACGCTAGATACGTTATAGTGAACTCATACAATTTTGCTTTTACAACGCGAGTTAGACAGTAGATATTACACTTACGCGACTTAGAAGACACTGGGGTTCCGTTAGACAGTAAATATTAATTTAACTGCTTGGTTTGAGCTGAGGTTTTGATCTTATAATATGAAGCGATATAAAAAGGAGATCTGGTATAATATTTCGCTTGCTTAATGCGAGTTACGAAGATGTCAAGTTTTAAAACTGCAAAACTAATCAGATAATAGCTATAACATAAGATTTGCGGTACTTGAAAATTTAAAAACATTCCTAATGTATTAAACAACTGTTAAAACCCTCTATTTAAATCCGAAGTTTCAAAAACAACAGCTTGGCCAAATTGAAAACAAATCAACTATAAGATAGCTATAAGAAGTTGAATCTTAATAATTTAAGATCCACTTACATCTTCATGTCCTTGCTCCATGGGCTTGGGTACGCTACGGGAGTTTCATATGGCCCAGTTGTATTCGTTTCCATCCCACTTGTTTGCTCACAACATTTGCAATTACCAAATCTGCCTCCGTGCTTTTTAAAGCAACATCACCACAAACTGTATCAAGTGCAACCTCTGCGCGATTCTGTTCTCCCGCAATCTCATTCGTACTCCATTTTTCTACAACATCTGCCTGTAACTCTTGTGCAGTTTTAGCTACGACTTCAAGAGGTTCTGCTTCTATTGGTATTGGTTCAGGTGCTGTTGCCATAATAATATGTTGCTCAGCTTGGTCTTGAAACTCTTGAGCAGTTTAGGCTACGACAACTTTTACTTCTGCTTCAATGGGTTTTGGCTCATGGTGCTCAGCTTGGTCTTCAAACTCTTGTGCAGTTTCAGCTACGACAACATTCGGTTCTTCTTCTATGGGTACAATAGAAATTATCACCTCAGCATCCGCTCCTACTGCACCCCACCAATATCTGCCTCATCCGTGGCCGCGACAAGCCTGCATTTGTCAACTCCCAAAACATACAAAGTTTTTTTCATTTACCTGCCCCTCCCCCGATGTCTCAGTAACATCGTTCGGTCCATCAGCAGCTCCAGATTCATTATTCTCCTCATCCGTTTCACCTCCATCTTCTACCCCATCGTGTGTGTCTTCTTCATTGTCGTCAGGTGTAGAACCCTCTACAACTTCTTCTTCTTAATTAGGTTTTTTCTGTCATTCTTCTAACTTTTTGAATCCATGTTTTCTTGAGATATAAACTATGGTTTTAGGAACCTCATCCACTATTACTGATACATCTACTCTTTTCACTGGTGACACATCTTCTACCGAACAGAAAGGTAGTACACAAACCTTCTCTAGTGCTTCATTAACTCTGGTGAGGATAAAAACAGCCTAAGGGTAGACTAGTAATTTTAAGTTGAGTTTCAAGATGGTGTAAAGGTGTTTCAGGGTGGTGTGAGGGTATTTCAGGGCGGTGTGAGGGTGTTTCAGGGTGGTGTGAGGGTATTTCAGGGTGGTGTGAGGGTGTTTCAAGGTGGAGAGAGAATTAAGCAGCTTGGCAGCAGTTAATTTTCATTACCAGAAGTTAATGCTGGTGGTTGAGTATTTATAGCATGTTATTTGGGCCCTTATGGGCTTTCGGGTCAAGTTTAATGGACCCGGGTCATGTTTAAAGACCCATGAGTTCTAAGCAGGAGGACAAGCAGCTTAGTCAAGAAGTGTTTAAGTTTTTTAGTACTTTAGTCATAGTTCGAACTGCCTTAGGCTCACATTGGTTCGAAGAGATCTGTCCGGTCCAAAAGTTCTGTCCGATTTTCGGAGAGAATTACACTGATTTGCCCTTCCGGGGAGCACTCCGAATTCGGACTCATCAGGAGCCCCTTTTTTAGATGTTTGAACAAGTGTCCTTGTCAAATAACTGAAAAACAGTCCGATTATAGGAAGTGGTTTTTCAATCCGGAGAGAGTTGTGGACAAATCCGGACAGATCGAATCGTTACGAATTCTAAACGGTTCTTGCCAGAGTTAGTGGGACACGTGTCATTCTCTGATTGGTCACTTTAGCCGTTTTTTCACCTTGAATTTTGCACCACTTTCTCGAACAAGTTACCTCTTTTAAAAGCCATTAATGACATCAGCGCCGTCTTTTAATCATTGCCCAACTTTTCGGATTCTCCTAGGAATCAACTCCTTTTTTCACTTTTACTATAAATTCTAATTCACTTTTCACTATCTCATTATCTCTTTCAAATTTCACTCTGCCATTTTTACTCAGAGCTTTATCTCTCTAGAATCTTCAAAACTTTCTTGGCTGTTTATGTTTACAGCAAGGACAGCACTAATCAAGGGTGGCTGGCTTAACCTCTCTGAATTGGAGAAATCTCAAAGAGTTGAGAAGGAAAAAAGGCTTGCAGCAGGGCTTCCAGCGTCACCTGTTGAGAAACCAGCCCCTTCAATCGAAGATTCTGACAGAGGTTCATCTTCTTCTAAAGGTACAAAACCTAAAAAACTCTTTCAATCAACGCTTTCTCCAATAGTATCTGGTTCTTCAGTTCAAGAGTCGATCCCTGTTGTTGAACCGGGAGTCACTGCCACAAGTGTTAGGAAGAAATCCTCTTTCATTGCTATGGGGTCTGATTCTGACCACTCCCCGGACAAATTGATCATGAAAAGGCCAAGTAGGTTGGTTAAAAGACTTTCCTCTAAAAACACACCCTCGAAATCGGGGGCAAAAAATAGTGAATCAGGGTCCGGGGCAACTATAAGGGCTCCCCGGGAGAGGCCGTCAGGATTGGAGGCCAGCAGCCCACTACCCCCCAAGGAAACTTCTACCTCAGAAACTCAAATTGAGGTAAGAAGTCGAGTATACACGGACAGCCAACAGTCCGGAAGATCAGCTCTGCCAAGCCTCAATCCTCCCCGGACCATTTCTACTGAAGCTCCCCCAACGATCATGGAGGAGAGGATGGAGGACTCCACTGAGGAGGTTAGATTTGAGTCCGAGTCCTCCGGACAGGCTGAAACTGCTATCATTGTTGCCAAGAAGGGCAAAGAAGACTTGTATCTAAGACGTCCGGATCTGCCGGAGAGCCTTGAAGGGAGAGTGGGACCATGCTTCCATAAGGTGGAGTTCAAGTATCTTTTGGCTCTGTTGAACCCCAAGTACGCGTTCATTCATACTTCAGATCTGGGCAGATTGCGCACAAAGTGGGGAATCCCTGAGAACGTAAAGATAAGGATTCCTATCGATCCGGAGACCCCGATGGATTGCAAAAGGAATGAGATAGTCTTCTTCACGAAGCTATTCAACTGGGGACTCAGGTTCCCACTGGACCCGGAGATAGTGCGCTATTTCCACTTGGTCAAGCTCTGCCCGTCACAGCTAAGCCCTAATGGTTGGTTTACCTTGATGTCATGTATTATGGCGTCTAGGTTATCTGGAATTCCTCTTCCTATGGAAGAGTTTGCAGTTGTGGCCAACTTGTGCAAACATCATCAGTTCCCCTTCTACCATTTCAACATGGGGAACGATCTTAAAGATGTTGACGATCTCCTGGAGTCGGAGAGCAAGTGGAGGAGCCAATTCTTATTTGTCAGTGACTCATGGGAGAATGGCAAGAAAATCAAGACCGGAGAGAATCCAAGCCTCCTTAGGAGTAGGTGGAGGAGTGACCGTAAGCTTCTTATCTTAATTCTCTGTTCGAATTTCCCTTTTCTTTCAAGTTTATGCTAATTAGTTTCTCTTTTGTTTTATCAGAGCTGCCAAAGGAGTTCGGAGACTATCTGAAGGCCGGACAGGTCACCTGTGGCAAAATCAACGCTTGGGCCGCAGATAACTGGGAGAATCGGTTCCATAAAGCCTTCACTGCTGGGAACTTAGCAAGGTCTCACCTGTGGAACACCACAGGTCGAAGAGACCTAACTTGGGAGGAGCTCTCCACACAACCTGATGAAGACATCGTGCTGAGAAGATCTCACGAACTGGATGAGACTCTCTTCCTTCCTGTCCGGGCCAAAGCCCCAAGTAAAATGAAGGGCAAGAAGAAGAAAGGCAAGAGGGTAGCAGGTGACGATGAGAAGGAGGCCCCAACAGACACAGAAGGACTGGCACAGGCTCAGATTGATGCAGCCCTTCTGCAGGTGGTGGAACAGGAGAGCGAGAAGCAGGAAGTGAACCTCCCTAAGCCTACAAGGGCCTCTAAGAGGACTCGCAAGCACACAAGTGAGAGTGCTGACAGAGAGGCAAAGAAGAAGAAGTCTTCCCAAGGGGATGAAGTTGCTCTCCGGGACCCGGAGCCCTCTTTCCCTACTGACCCTACACTGACCGAAGAGATCCCAAGGGACTTTCAAGAAGAGATTCCAAAGAAATTTCATACAGATGAAGTCGAGGGGGGAGAGCTCAACTTGGATGAAATGGACATCACCGGTCTGGGTGGACTTGGTGAATATTTTCTTGGCCTGCCCAGAGATGAGTTCGCAGGGCCCTACGTCCCTCCGAGCAGCTCTAACACGGTCAACTTCAACGGTAAGACTTTCATGGTTTCTAGCGAGAAGGACATCATAGCCCACTCTTTACTTAGCAATGTACAGCCAGTGCTTACTTTGGAAAGGCAAGTCCGAAGTCAGGCTGACACCATCAAAGAGCTCAAGTCTGAGAAGGAGAAGCTGTCCGATAACCTCCAGACTGCTGCCACTAAGATTGATTTGCTTAAAGAGTCGAATGAGCAGCTAAAGAAGAATCAAGATGAAGGCAAGACAAAAGTTGCTTCTCTGGAGGAAATCATAAAAGACCTCCGGGCTAAGGTGTCCGGACTGGAGAAGGATCTGACAGCCTCAAGAGGGGAAACTGCAGCAAAGGAGAAGCTTGTCACCAACCTGACCACTGACAAACTTGCTTTAGAGAATGCAGTGACTGAGGCTGTTGAAGAGAAAGCTGCTCTGGTGAAGGATCAAGAGGCCATGATCAAGGCCAAGATTAATGCTTATGTCAGGGAGATGATACGGAGTGAAGAATTAATGATTGAAAAAGTGAAGTCTGATATGGTCCTCCTGTTTCACGAGAAATTCCCGAAGAGGAGACTAGGGTACTCCGGTGAGTCCTCGTCTGGTGGTGAAGAGAAAACCGGAGAGAGCCCAGGTGAGGAAGAGATTGATCCCAAGGGCAAGAAGATAGTCGAGGAGAAGAGCGACATCAAGGGCAAGAAATCAGATGAGGGTGAGCCATCTTCAAAGGCTCAACCTTAATTTATAATTTGTTTTGTTTATTTTTTGCTTGAACTAAAGTCCTTGGAAGGCCAAGGCACTTTTTTTGTGATGGTGTCCGTATTATTCGGACAGATTTTTGTACTGTGCCTAAACTTACTCAAAAAGTCCTTGGAAGGCCAAGGCAGTTTTAAATTGTTGAATGACTATCTTATTTTGCTCAACCATCCTCTTCTTTCATTGTTTGTTTAAATAGCTCGAGTTTAAATAATTTTATTGTATTGTGAGAGTGTTAAGACTTTCCGGCTAGAATTTAAGTAGCCCTTAGATCTTTTAACCCAAGTAGTATGATAAGAGACAAAATGTTTAAAAATACTCAGAGAATTTTGAAGAAGGCACCAAATTTCATTGAAAACTCTCCGTGCCACCGAAGAGGGGAAGGTATGCCCCCAAATATTTACATGGATGTTCAAACAAGTAAATATTTACATAAGTTTTATTCCAAGTACATTCGAAGGTGTTCAATATTCCAAGGGTGAGTTAAAACCCTGCCATCTTTGTCTTCCAACCAGTATGTCCCAGACTTGATTCTTTCAACCAAAGTATACGGACCCTCTCAAGTTGGGGCCAGCTTTCCGAAGAGCTTTTCCTTTGTGTGCAAGAAAACTTTCCTTAATACTTTATCTCCTGGTTGAAAATCTCTTCTTTTAACTTTAAAAGCAAACCTGCTTCTCATCAAGTCCTGATAGTGTGCCATTCTAAGATGAGCTTTAACCCGTCTTTCTTCAATCAAATCAAACTGATTTCTAACTGCCATCTCATTAGCCTGCCCGGAGAAATTATGAACACGAAAAGAAAGGAGTGTCTTCTCTATGGGGGCTACTGCATCCATCCCATAGACCAAGGCAAAAGGGGATTCTTGTGTTGCAGCCCCAGGTGTTGTCCGGTAGGCCCATAAGACTTCTTGTAGATAACTAGGCCACTTTCCAGCAGCCCCTTCTAAGTTTTTCTTTAAGCCGGAGAGAATTGTTCTATTAGCCACTTCAACTTGCCCATTGGCTTGTGGGTGAAAAGGTGAAGAAAAACAGTGTTGAATACCTCTTGAGGCACAGAAGGTCTCCATCTCTCTATTATCAAACTATGGCCCATTGTCTGTTGTTATTTTCTGGGGGACACCAAATCTGCAACATATATTGGATAGAATGAATTTTATAACAGCTTTTGAGGTTGTCCCTGCCAAAGGGGCTGCTTCTATCCACTTCGAGAAGTAGTCAATGGCTACAATTATGGTTTTACGCCCTCCGGACGCCATAGGGAGAGGCCCAACTAAGTCCAATCCCCATCGAGCAAAAGGGATGGGCTCAGAAATTGATTCCAAAGGAATGGCTGGTACATGAATTTCATTGCTGTACCTCTGGCATGGGTCACACCTTCTCACCAGCTCCTTAGCATCTTTCATAATCGATGGCCAATAGTATCCGGAGAGTAGTACTCTTCTTGTCAAAGCTCTAAATCCACAATGGGCTGATCCCTCACCATCATGCAATTCGGAGAGAACCATTTGTGAC
This sequence comes from Limnanthes douglasii subsp. nivea, assembly GCA_036936605.1. Lineage (NCBI taxonomy): Eukaryota > Viridiplantae > Streptophyta > Magnoliopsida > Brassicales > Limnanthaceae > Limnanthes > Limnanthes douglasii. Next base: position 11,499,539 of record JAUPFV010000005.1, on the reverse strand, counting down.
TCATGATCCCCTAAACAACGCACGAGAGGTTTGCTGTAGGATTTTTTGTACAAGACTTCTCTAATCATAATAAAACCACGAGCCTTGTGTTTCAATGTTTTGGCTTGTGATTTATCCAAGGGCACGATGCCATCGGACAGATACTGTATAAGAGGAGACCTCCAGTCTTGAGGCCGATTCACTTGTATTTCAAAGACTTCCTCTTTTATACCTTCATTGAGTTGAATAGAAGGGCTTTCAAGCACATGGATCCATGGGTAGGACTCCGAATATGCTATTGTTGCCAATGAATCTGCTAGTTCATTTTCTGCCCGGGGGATGTGCTCATAGACAACAGCTTTAAATTTTAACGCTTCATTTTTGAGGAGGTGTAAATACTTGACCAATTGCTCCTTTCTAGCTTCTGATAGGCCCAAGGCATGGTGGACTAGCAACTGGGAGTCACTTAGTAGCTTGACCCTTTTAGCTCCACAAATGTAGGCCAATTTCAACCCAGCTATCGCTGCTTCGTATTCGGACTCATTATTGGATGCCCTGAAAGCAAAACAAATAGCTTGGAACATGTTGTCCCCATATGGAGAAATGAGACATATTCCTGCCCCAGATCCCATGGTACTGGATCCTCCGTCTGTTCGGACAATCCACACTTTCTTGTCTTTTGAATCAGTAGGCTGGTTCGAATCCCTGTCAGAATGGAATTCAACCAGAAAGTCAGCCACAGCTTGAGCTTTTATTGCTGTTCGGGGAGTAAAGTCTATGTCGAAGTCCCCCAACTCTACTGACCACTTTGTCATTCTGCTCGAAATGTCTGCTTTTTGAAGGACATTTTTTAAAGGGAAGGACGTTCGGACAATGATAGGATGAGCCTGGAAGTAGGGCCTCATTTTTCTTGCAGCTATCACCAAGGCCAATGCCAGTTTCTCGAGTTTCAAGTAACGCCTTTCAGCATCAATCAAGCTTTTGCTGATGTAGTACACTGGGTGAGGATGCCCATCAACCTCCCTCACTAGCACAGCACTGACGACACAACTTGAAACAGCCAGATATACAAAGAGAGTCTCCCCATCAACTGGTTTGAACAAAGTCTTGGGAGAGGAAAGATGTTTCTTGATTTCATTAAATGCTTCATTACACTGTGGTGTCCACTCAAACCCCTTTGCACCCTTCAAAGTTTGAAAAAATGGAGCACATTTGTCCGAAGACCTGGAGATGAATCTGTTCAAGGCAGCCAATCTCCCCGTTAATCGCTGTACTTCTTTAATGTTTCGAGGAGGCTCCATTTGGAACAAAGCATTGAGTTGGTCCGGGTCGGGCTGTATTCCATGCTCACTTATGATATACCCTAAGAACTTCCCGGACTGCACTCCGAACACACACTTTTCAGGGTTTAGTTTCAAATTCACTTTGGCCAAGTTGGCAAAAGTCTCCTGGAGGTCGAACAAGTGCAGCTGCTCATCCATGCTTTTTACCATCATATCATCTATGTAAACTTCCATATTTCTTCCAATTTGATCAGCAAATGCCTTGTTGACTAACCTTTGATAAGTAGCCCCAGCATTTTTCAAGCCAAAGGGCATCACCTTGTAGCAGTGTAAACCTCTATCAGTGACAAATGTGGTATGCTCTTGATCTTTTGGATCCACTTGGATCTGATTGTACCCGGAGAAGGCGTCCATGAAGGAGATTAGCTTGTTCCCAGAAGTTGAATCTACTAACTGATCTATCCGAGGAACCGGATACAAATCTTTTGGACAAGCTCGATTGAGGTCTGTGAAGTCAATGCACATACGCCATTTGCCATTCTTCTTTTTTACCAAGACAGGATTGGCAGTCCACAAAGGGTACTGAGATTCTTTAATGTGCCCCATCTTTGTGAGTCTGTCAACCTCTTGTACAATGACATCAGCCTTTTCTTTTGAGAAGGCTCTCCTTTTTTGTACCACCGGTGCCACATCTCTCCGGACAGACAGGTGATGGGAAATCACCTCTGATGGAACTCCAGTAACATCAGCATTGCACCAAGCAAAAACGTGCTGATGGTCTTTCAAGAACTTCAACATTTTTTCTTTCAATATCTGTGGCATTTTGAACCCTATCTTGACGTGTTTTCCTTCTTCCAAGCAGTGTGTTTTAACCTCCTGTATTGGAATCAGCACTCCAGGGGTCTCTCTAGGGTCATCAATTTCACCCTCACCCCCAGAAATGCCCTCAAACTGCTATTGATCGTTTATACGGACTGCCCCCAGCGTTCGTGGAGCCAAGGCAGTGGCATAACATTCTCTTGCAATCTTTTGACTGCTCCGGACAACCCCAACCTGCCCCTGAACAGCATACTTTAAACACTGATGGACTGTCGAAGCCACTGCATGCATCCTAGAGAGCCAAGATCTCCCTAGAATAGCATTATAGCAGGTGGGACAATCCACCATAATAAAGAGTATTCTAACCATTTTCTTGAAAGGGCCCCTGCCCAATAACACTTCTTCTTCAAACTCCCCGATCACATCGGCCGAGCTGCCCGTAAAACCCACAATCGACCTGTCCGACTTTTGAATCACAGCTGGATTTCTCATTTTCTTGTAAGTGTTTAGAAAAAGGATATTGGCAGAGCTTCCAGTATCCACCAGAATTCGCCTTATCTCATTGCCCCCTATAGATGCTCCTATGACAACAACATCCTCATGAGGGCCAGCAATATCTCTCAAATCATCCTCATCGAAGACTATGAATGGGAACGAGTTTGGAGATTGATAGGATGTCATGCCTCCTTCTAGTTGGGAGGCCAAATTATGAACATGTCTTTTTCTTGAAGAAGTAGTAGGAGCCGTCATAGTGTCCCCTCCGAAAATTGTTAGTGACTCAAAGAATTTAATGAGCCCGGAGACCGATCTAGAACGCTCCTCTATAGCACCTACTCTGTTTCGTGTTGGATCAGGATCCAGGTATTCAGACTCCACATCAAACCTTTCAACTATTACCATAGCCCCCTCCGGGGCAGCATTACTCGGACCAACCCGGTGAGTGTTGTCAGGCCGGTTGCCTCCTTTTCTCTTAACGTACGCACCCAGCTTCCCCCTTTCAATCAAATTTTGTACCTCTTGTTTCAATGCTATGCATTCATCAGTGGTATGGCCAATATCATTGTGGTATTGGCAAAAGGAGTTATTACGATGCTCTCTGGGAGACTGCAAGGTTTCCGGTCTCCGGTAGTGTACTTCATCTTTTGTTTTATCAAAAATGGTGGCCACGCTTTCTTTAAGTTCTGCGAACCACTCTGGTTGGACCCATGGCCCTCTTTTGTTTCTAGACTGTTGACTTTGAGCAGGAGCAGCTGGCTGGGACTGAGCTTTTCCCCTACCATGCCCCTGTCCGGTTTCTCTTGCTCTATTCCCGGACTGGTTTTGATTTGGAGTTGGTGCCACCGGGGTGGATCTCACTTGTCTGTGCACCCTGGTCTTTTTCGTTTCATCAACATTTATTTGCTTGCCAACTTGGTTTAGCAATCCTCCCTAGGTCATGGCTTTCTTCCTGGTCACCGAATCGGCCAGGTTGCCTGGGTTCAAACCTTGTCTCAGGGATGCTATTGCTACCTGTTCAAAGCAATCAGCCAACCCATTTTTTGTGTTTACAAAACGACTTATGTACTCCTTTAATGACTCATTCGGTTCCTGGGCACAATGGATTATGGTATCTCCGTTGCCCTTCAGCTCCTTACTCCCCACAAAATGCCTTCGAAAGGCCACCCAAAAAGTATCAAAGTCTTTAATACAACCCTGAGGCAGACTGTTGTACCATTTCAGAGCACTCCCCGTAAAAGACTGGGAGAATGCCCTACAGAGTAGTTTATCATCATCATCAAAGTTCATCATGAAGTTCTTGAATTGCTCCAGATGATTGTCCGGATCAGTACTACCATCATACTTCTCCATCTTTGTACTGTCAAACCTCTTGGGGAGGTTCCCGGACAGGATTTTAGAAGACAGTGGAGACTGCCTCCAATTCCTTCCACGACTGAACACGGTATCCTCATTAGGAGTTGCAAAGATACCTGGCTCATCATGGAAGGCAAAAGGATCCATCAGCATCCGGTCTACATGCCTTCGGTTGTGAGATGACCCTTTTCCAATATGCCTCTTCATTCTTCCATGGTGATCTCTTTTTCTGGAATACTTTTTAACTTGCTTTTGTTTCTTCTTAGTTCGTCCCTCATCACTGCTAGAGGACAAGGACTTTTCATTTCCCTCACTGTCCGAAGAGCTGTCCGAAGACTCTGAGCTCGAGTCAGAACTCTCCACAGGCTTGGACCGGTGAGACTTTTTAGAGCTGGCATGCGTCTTCTTAGTGCTCACATGAGTTTTGGAAACCTCATGCTCTCTCGGGTTATCGGTGTGGTGAGCAGTTGATGCTTTGGATTTCTCTTTCACGCCCATCTTGGCCTTTTCAGCCCTCAGAGCTTCTATCTCAAGTTTTAACCTGTCGCGCTCTTGGACAGTATACTCATCGTTCTCTTCCACCACTTCGAGCAAAGCTGGTGGAAGCTCTGGATTATCCGGATTCATTCGGACAGAATATCTTTACTTGGTTTCGAATACTTGATTCACACCGTCGCCTCCCACTGTGGTCGCCAATTTGGTGAGGATAAAAACAGCCTAGGGGTAGACTAGTAATTTTAAGTTGAGTTTCAAGATGGTGTAAAGGTGTTTCAGGGTGGTGTGAGGGTATTTCAGGGCGGTGTGAGGGTGTTTCGGGGTGGTGTGAGGGTATTTCAGGGCGGTGTGAGGGTGTTTCAAGGTGGAGAGAGAATTAAGCAGCTTGGCAGCAGTTAATTTTCATTACCAGAAGTTAATGCTGGTGGTTGAGTATTTATAGCATGTTATTTGGGCCCTTATGGTGGAAGCAGTTAATTTTCATGTCCAGTCTCCATCTTATTTGTTTCCCTTCCACTACAATACTTGCCCCGCTTCCCTCTTCTACTGATCATTGTCTTTTTCCTTTTGCTTGTCAACTTTCTAACAGACCCTGACCCGAAGGCCATTTCTTCAGCTTCTGTTAACTTGACCTCTCTTTCCAACACCTGCAACACGCAACATTACCGTTCAAACGAATAGCGCACACGCACGTATAAGACGCGTATCATTCGAATGAAGTATCAATATGACGCGAATCATGTTATGACTCAGTACTCATCTCGCGAAGCGTGTCATAAAACCATATGCTTCACGCGCGAGTCACTTTGTACTTGCAATGCGATTCGATCACCCACCATCAACATCTGACGCGATGCATGCAGTGCAGACGTTGTTGTTGGTTTTTTTACTTGTTCCCACATACGGCGCGAGTCTCGCACACGAATCGCGCACCCTACACGAGATTGGATGCAAATACATCTCGCGCGATAGAGGGCTTAATAGTTAATATATATCGCGCTACGTCACTTATGCCTAGCGCGATTCAATACATAAACAACATGAAACTGCCATATATTGCCTCATCATCTGCCAGCTTCCTCAGCCTTTTAACAAGCGCAATAGTGGACTCCTTGCACTCAAGCCCCCACCATTTGTAGCACCTAGGTATCATGTTTGGCCTTATCAAATCTGCCCCTAGCATGGTGTGCTCCATTATGAAGGGATGGGAAAAAAAGGCACACTCATATCACTTTTATAAGAGAACAAAATAATAAACTAATAGTTCAATACACACCAATAACACTGATACACAGCCGATGACGTGATCTGGTGTCCATTTCTCCAAACAATTAACCATAGACTTCGTCAACTTCTCAACAATTGTTCGCGACCAATCATAGTCATTAATTTTGAGCATGTCTTCTACGTAGAAAACCATTTTCCAGCCCATGATATCTCCGGATACAGAGTAGAACAGGGTAGAACAAATGAAGAGTATCAAAAGCTTTGCAACGTCGGTTACTGATTCCTCACTCCCAATATTTGCTGCATGTAACAAAAAAGACAGTAGTTATTTAATTGGATATGCTAAAACATACCTACGTTTCATAATCTGTTATTTCTACCTTTATCATCGCATTTGAAACAGCCTTTTGGTTTGACGGTCCACTTTTCCTCGCCCTTGGACGCAAGAAATATTTATGCATCAGTGGAGATTGGTTCTCCGCACCATCTGCAAATCTTCCAGTGAAAGCCTCTGTTCTGTTCATCGGCATTTCATTCGTTCCGTGTTTTAAGACCGAAGATGGCTTTAACATCGTTTGTTGTCAGCTTAACCCGCTTCGAACCTATTCTAAAACACCAATTCTTTACATAATATCTCTTTATAATCTCCTCTATAACTTTGTTAAACTTCTTCTTTGGCAGATCTTTGTTCCTTAGCATGAAGGAAGTTTTCAGCAAAGTATAGAATGACGTGTTCTTCGTAGCCTCGATATGCTCCTCAGCCACTATGTCTTTCTGCAGCAAATTTAATATGCTTACCAAACCAGACCTGTAAAAAGTACATTTGCCCATAGCAGAACTTGTGCGCACAAAAGAACACCCATGTCAGATTTTAGGAATGCATATCTCCTCGTAGAACTATGTCCTTGTAGAAATCATTATAAACCCAACATTAATGAGTCAACAAACACAAAGCGTGATAGACCAAAAATGTTGTGCGAGATACACGCCAACGACCCATGCTCTAGCCACAACGACCAACCCTACGACGCGATATATTCACTACATGTCGCACGTGTTACCTTTACCTGATTTGTCTAATTATAACTCTCACCTTCCCTCACGCGAGACACGACAAAGACTCAAGCGCAATGCAAAATTCCAAAGCATATCCCAATCTAGCACCCCCCATACGCGAGACACACACTAAAACTACTGCCAATATGATGCATCATAAAACTAGACGCGATACACACACACACAACCACTGCAAACCCCCTAAAAACTACCCAGAGTTCATAACCGACGCGAGATCAGTTTTACAATATCAACTTAATACGCGCCTAATAACGCGACAAACGGTACTCAAACAGAATACCCGTTTTCTAATCTAGCATGACTATCACGCGAGATGTACCCCACAACTGCTGCCCATACAATGCATTAAAACAACAAACGCGACACACACACGAACTACTGTGAACCGCCTAAAAACTACCCACACTTCAGCCCCTGGTGCGAGTCACTATACCAAACTGCTGTAAACCACCTAAAACCAACCCACATTTCATTCTCTGACGCGATACACTATAACAAACTGCTGCAAACCCCCACAAACTAGCCACAGTATAGTCCATGACGCGAGACACTTATACAACCCATTTTGAAACGCCTAAAAACGACACACAGTTCAAACCTAACACGAGATGATATAACAAACTGCTGTAAACCACCTACATACTACCGGTAGTTCATCCCCTGAAGCGAGACGCTAATACAAACCACTGTAAAACAACTAAAACTTCCCACAGTTCAAGCCCGGACGCGAGATACTTGACGGCCTACAGTTAACCACCTCAGAACTACCCATGTTTTGTATTTTCAAACAACTTACCGTACAATCACCGGCCGAAAAATATAACCAAAGTACTGAACCGATAAGCCAGTTATCGAACTAAAAGAGTTCATAGGGATATCATCCAACATGCAGTCTACTAAACACGATTAAGAAAAAATGTGATACCGAACCTTAACTACTTTAGTATTTGTTTGTGGCCATAACAAATAATATAAATTAGTTAAATAATCAAAGGGTGTAAAATAGAAAACGTACAGTTTCCCGATAGTTCTTGCTTCAGACGACGAAATAACTAGAGTCAGCCTACACGAAGATTATAGAGTTCGCCGAGCGCTTCGCACGACAGTTCTGCTACACTCACCGGAGTTTGTTCGCTCAAAACGAGACGGTGTACAGAGTTCTTTTAGGTTCAACTTCTTCTCTGACTTTCTCCTATTGTCTTTTCGGTTTCTAAAAGTTTTTAGGATTTGGGGGGAAAATAAAAATTATAATAATAATAACCTACTTTCTCTTTCTTCTAGTATTAGAGCTAATTTGGTAAAAATATTGGTTTCTTATTACTAGTGTAAGGGTCTCATATTTTGGTACTTATTTGAGATTACATACATGAAAAGATATTTAGGAGTACTTTTCTCTATTTATAAATTTTGATAAAAATTGATTTTTAATGTCTAAAAAGCTCAACTAATCAATGGACGAACTCCTGATTTAATCCAAACGAATAATTTTATTGTTATTTTTAACAAATGTATGTATGATTGTGTAGAACTTAATTTTTAAAATTTTTGTTTTAATTTTTCATTTGGATATTTAATTTATTTTTAAAATATTCAAAATTTTAAATTTGTAGGTAGCATCTAAATTTAGAATTTAGTTTTAAGGTTCACTTTACTTTTAGGAACCCGCCGTCACTATTCAGAATGCAATAAATGCGGACATGATAAACCTTTAGTATGACGCAATAACCTGCAAACTAACGCTAGAACGTAAACTACATAAAATAACAGGAACAATTGAGAAAGCGTATAAAAAAACTCGAACTTATGACATTTGGTCACAAACATGTCTTACTCAACTAACTCGGCTATACTATTAAAACTTTGAAGTTTTCTTTTGTTTGTGTATTAATGTATTTTACGGTGTGTGTTGATTTTAATTGCTTAATAAAAAACCCAATGTTACGGTGGGAAAAAATGTAAAATACGTGAAATACTTAATACTTTTTTTAAGCAACTAAAAATTTATTAAGAGAATTTCAAAATTGAAAAATACAAAATACGTGAAATACTTATTACTATTAATTTTTTAATATTTTACAAACCAACTATCAACGAATTTTAACTAACCCAACACCTTTTTCTTTATAATGGTTGCATATCGATTACATGAAAATAAAATCATTATAATAATGTTTTTGCGAAGAAGATGGGTACATAATATATTAACACATCAAAAACATTAAAAAAGAACACTAAAAAAACATAAAATCAAATCATTTTCGTTAATGATTCAACAAAATTCTCTCTCCTCACTTAATCTCTACAATATAAACCCCTATCCACTCCCACTACAACATCACACACCACCAACTAAACCACCACTCCTCTCTCCCTCTCTCTCTCTCATCCAACTAATCAATCCCTCACAATATGGCAAAAGGTGTCGAAGCTCAAGAACACGGCGGCGAATTCGCAGCCAAGGATTACCAAGATCCACCACCGGCTCCGCTTTTCGAATTGACCGAGCTGACGCAGTGGTCACTTTACAGAGCAGTCATAGCAGAGTTCATAGCTACTCTTCTTTTCTTGTACGTAACCGTCCTCACCGTCATCGGTTACAGCGTCTCGACCGATACAAAGGCCGGCGGAATCGACTGCGGCGGCGTTGGTATTCTCGGCATCGCTTGGGCTTTTGGTGGAATGATTTTTGTTCTTGTCTACTGTACTGCTGGAATTTCTGGTCAGTCTTGTTAGATATTAAATTTTAATTAATTAAAGTTTAATTTTGTTTTATTGTACTAATTAATTGTGACAAATTTGAACAGGAGGACATATAAACCCAGCTGTAACGTTTGGGTTATTCTTGGGACGCAAGGTATCGCTAATAAGAGCAGTTCTATACATAGTAGCTCAGTGTTTGGGTGCTATATGTGGATGTGGCTTTGTCAAGGCTTTTCAATCTGCTTACTACCAAAGGTACGGCGGTGGAGCTAACATGTTAGCAGACGGCTACAACATAGGCACTGGATTAGGTGCTGAAATCATCGGTACTTTCGTACTTGTCTACACGGTTTTCTCCGCTACTGACCCTAAAAGAAACGCTAGAGACTCCCATGTTCCTGTAAGAATATAAATTGTTTAACTCAAGAGTACGTTTTTAGTTTCTAAGACAAATACTGGTACTTGTTTAGCTTAATTTTTGTGATATTTTTAAAGGTTTTGGCACCACTACCAATCGGATTTGCTGTGTTCATGGTTCACTTGGCTACGATTCCAATTACCGGAACTGGAATCAACCCGGCTAGAAGTTTGGGTGCTGCTGTTATCTATAACAAGGAGAAAGCTTGGGATGACCAGGTATATTTCAAATCTAGGCTAAATCTCAATTTGTTTTTGTTCGATTTCGAATTTTGAATTTTAGATTTTGATATCGTCTTTTTTACCATTTTACCTTTTGAGTAGTTGAATTTACCTTTTGAGTAGTTGAATTTGGAGGTTGTTGGTGGGGTATTTTGGATAATTTAACTGTAAAAAAACAAAATTTTAAGTGTTAAACTGGTTAGCCACCGAAGTTGCTCACTTGTTTTGAAACAACCACCGATCTTATATTCGTATCAATATAGTATTATTGGTTTTTTATTCATATGTTGTAAGCATGAATAAAAAAACCAACAAAAATGACCATTTTGATACAAATATAATAATAATCGGACTTCTAGGCAATTCGAAGTAACTAATCACGATTCTTACCGTAAGATCTAACAAAAATAGATTGAGATTTAGCGTAGTCCATGTTTTCATGAATAATGTTAATTCGATTTTTTCGTAAAAAGTATAATTTTTTTTTTTTGGAAATTTTTGAAAACAAATGTCTCTATTTAATTAAAAAAAGTTAAAGAAGTTAAAATAAAATTCAAACATAAATATTTTTTAACAGTACTTTTCCTATTTTCTATAAGTTTTGGTTAATTTATTTATGTGTTTGTTTATTGAACAGTGGATTTTCTGGGTTGGACCAATGATTGGAGCTGCAATTGCTGCATTCTACCATCAATTTATTCTGAGAGCAGCTGCAATTAAAGCACTTGGATCATTCAGGAGCAATGCTTAATCTCAAAAAAGAAAGTTTTAGTTTTTAAATTAAACTCAAGAAGGGTGATGTTTGTGTTGGATTTGGCCAAAAGGAGAAACAAAGATTTACTAAAATTTTCTCATTGGAATTTGTAAATAAATGTTTTATGGTTAAAGTGTGCTTTTCTTTTTCTTTCAATCAATGTACTGTGTTTGAGTCTATGAGTGTATGTATCATCATTATCATTATGTAGTTTCTTTTTCAATGGAGTTAAAGTCTTGTCTTATGGAGTAGTACTTTTGTGATGAATTTTTTTTTTTATGGTTTTTATATACAACTTTCAAAAAAATGTTACAATTATTTTTATAAAAAAATAAAACTTTAGCCGGATTTTTTTAAAAAAGAAATAAAATAATTAGTAGATAGAATTTATATCGGCTAAAAATCATAGTTAGTCATAAAGATTGGTCAATTATTACAAAACTGTAATTTATCTAAAATATTTTATCAAAACAATTATTTTGTTGTACAAATTGTCGAGGGTTGAGTTCGTTTTCTTTGTTACAGTTAGTTAGTGACAATAAAAGTAAAAAATACTGCCTCTAAAGGGTAGTCGAATTGGTTGAATAATGTGATTATTGAATTGGTTAATTGGTTGAATAAGGTGTGATTATTGAATTGGTTGAGTAGGTGTGATTATAACCAAAAATTTTGAATTCGAATTCGTCTCCATACGCTTTTTCAGCTCAACCTATCATTTTTGTAGGCATTCTAAATAGCAGCTAGGGTTCTTAACCTATTTTTCTAAAATAGCGATTGATCATTAAAAACATATCTCAACTAATATATATTTTAAAATTTTCGTACCCATATTTAAAAAAAAAATGAATAAGTAAAATCTTAAAGTTGAAGAAGTGTGAGTTAAAAAAGAAAAAGAAAAAGCTTTATATTCCAAATAGCTAGAAAAAAGAAGTTCATAGGATTCTTCTTTTATTGTTTGTATTGCTTGTAGGTTTGAATTATTTGTAAGAGAGAATGTGCATTGTTTTTTTGTTTGGGTAATAGTGGCTTCATCCTACCAATTCTTATCCTGAATAAAGTGGGTAAAGAACAAGAAGGGTAGGGCCAAAAGATGGATAGGTCACATGAGTTGGAATATGGTGGTAGGTTCTTTTCCAAAGAGAGATGTACCATGTATTATTAGTTGATGACAGAACATCAAATGAAGCTAAAGAAAAAGGAAAAGAAAAAAAATGAAAATGGGTTTGGTAGAAAAAATTTAGACAGCAATAAAAAAAAAATTGAGTATTACCACTGGTGTAGTATATTGTCAATTTGGTGGAGGGTGAGACTGGTGGATACAGACCCGATCCAAATTCGAAAAATAGATGATTGGTTGGAATTATATATTAATGCTCAGTCACTTTCAAATGTGAAGAGTACTATTTATCTTGAAAATTTTGGTAATTTGTAAAATAAAAAAAATACTATAACCGGCATAATTTTTAAAACTTAAAAGCATAACGAACTCAAAATATATAATAGTTTAAAATAATTATAATTTTCATTTTAAAAATTAATGTTTACGGAAAACGAAACATGCAATATTTAATGTAATTTGACTTGTGTTTTTTTATACTAAAGAATAATGATAATAATATTTCGTTTTAATATCAATAATAAGTTATAAATAAATGCTTGAATATTGAATATCTATTCACTTAATTCTATTCCAATTTTTTTATAATCTTATAAAGAAATATAAATTTCTGAATGCAGATTCAAATGTTTATCTCATACCTCAACTATAATTGAAGCTACAGGTTTTATCTTTTTAAAATCAGAGCTTTCTCTTACTAGAAAAACATGAATTTGTCGCTCGACACTACAAGCCACACATCGCCACGTTGAAATACACTATCTTGATTTTTCTATTTATAGATTTCATAAGCAAACCCCTAGCTTCACTTCAGATATAACAGTTCAAATAAAAATCTAATACTTCAAAACGCTCCACATTAAATCAATTTAATAAATGGTTACAACAAAAACCTAACCCCAAAGACACTCCAAAAAATGACACCTCAAGCCAAAATGAATACATAACCAGTTGTACACATGTGAGTGTTCATGCACCTGGTGAAATCTGAAACCGAATAACATAAAATGTTTAAGTTATACGTATGTCAAATTGTAGTGTTTTTTTTTCCAAATGTGAGAGGAATCTCTTGACAACGTTTCGATTGTTGACGTGTAGACTGTTTAACCACCTTCCAACATTCCTACCATAAATGATAAATCTCATATGGTATACACTTAAACATACATAAAACTTCTAACAATCGAAAATTATGAACATGTATTCATGAAAAAATAATTATTAAGCTTGCAATATTAAATAATAAATATTATTATTATGAGACTATGAGTTAACTATAGCATAAGTCATCAGACATCCAATTCATTTTGGTTGTATTTTTGTAATATTTAACTCATTAATAAATGTATGTTTAGAATAAAAATGATAATTTTATTCTCTATCATAAATATTTTAACTAAAGCGCTTTAGTGTGACGAGTTATTATAAAAAACAAAAACAAAATAGATTGAGATTCTATTTTCTATTATCCGTTCAATTTCAATTTTATATATCATAACTCAAATATCCGGCCAAATCTAATATCACACATGTTCATTCCAAAATCCATACAAACTTTATATAAATTATGTTGAAAAATTTGCGCAACCTTTCCTATAACCAAATTAGTGAAAACACAAAATAACAGCGAAATAATACACACACAAATTGATAACAAAGTTCATCCTGTGCTTACACCTTTAGACATGTTGCAGATCATTTTATAAAAAATCTAGGTGACTCTCTAATACTTCAAACGCTCCATATTAAATCATTTTAATCAACGACTACAATAAAAACCTAACCCAGTAGACGCTCTTAATTAAATTTATGTAATCAACAACTATAATAAACCCCAATGCGATAGACGTTTAAATTAAATATTTTATTACACGATTGCGATTGGAATCATACTTAGAAGCTCATATGAAGAATCACATTTCCACCAATGAACAAATAAAACATTATTGAAGCTTCAGCGCATGTAGTATCGGTACACTGCTTCAGAATAGGTCATCGACAATATACATCAGCCATGTCTTTACTCCTTTGGACATGTCATAGGCCTAGTAGAATATAACCCACATGTATTCGGCCAAGCTTGCCCTTAGGTTTCAGCAAACGTCTCAGCATCTAAATTTTAGTTACAACTTTATCCTGAGAGAATCCTACAGTTTCTTCCAATACATGACTTTAACTATTCAATCTTCGGCCCGTGTAGTCCTTTGGCACTAATGTTGACATATACCTAAACATTCTCCACATATAATTATATTAACTTTAGCATCTGATGCATCCAATGTTATACGTTGGAGAGACAAAATCCCATTCATCACAGACAATCAAAAGACTCGTACAGATCACGAGCTTTGAAATCGGCAATACCTTGGTTAGAACATGTGAAGGATTTTCCTCGCTAGCAATCTTAGCTACCTTCACGTGCTCTCTCCATCATATATTGAATGAAGTGAAACTTGATATCTATGTGTTTAGTTCGCTCATGGAACTTTAGATTCATTATTAAGTGAATAGAAATAGTATTATCACATAATATATAAACACATCTTCCTCCATCAATGATTTTACTCAACAATCCCTTTAGGAAAATAACTTTATTTATGGTTTCCTTAGCAGCCATATATTTGTCTTCTGTGAATGATAATACATCGATATTCTATATACAAGAATTTGAGCTAACCACTCCTCCAAGTAAAATAAACAAATAACCCGAAGTAGACTTCATTGTATCAATGCCTATTGCATAGTTGGAGTCCACATATCTTCTCAATATTATATTACCAGTATTCTTCTACTTGTAATACCAATAAAACTTGTCTCACCATGTATGTTTTCTCATTCCATTAGATATAATTATCATATCAGCTATAGATGTGCCAGGTGGATCTCACAAAAGCATCAAATTTTCTATTATACTCTCTTGAAGATTGTTTCAACCCCAAAACGGGTCTCTTTTATAAACCTACACCATCTTCCTTGAATTTTTCGAACCCTATAGGTTGAACCATGTACATTATCTCTTTTAATTCACCATGTAAGATAGAAGTAATAATATCTATTTGTTCTAGCTCAAGATCAACTCTAGTAAAAATTGACAGCATAACCCTTAGTAAGGCTTATTTCACAACTGGCGAAAAAAATCTCATTGAAAACAATATCTTATTTTTTGTTGGAGCCTTTAACCACTAGCTTAACATTGTATCTGGGTAACTCAATACCAGGAATACCCGTCTTCCTTTTAAATATCTATTTACCCTTAAAATGCTTATAACCTTTTGGTTGTTTCACAAAAATCTAGGTGCTCATCTTCTTGAGAGATCTCAATTCTTCCCTCATGGTCGTAAGCGACTTATCTTTATCACTGTTATTTATAACATCATGATAGTTCTCGTGTTCAAGAACATGTCCCTATATTCCAACCGATAAGCATAACAAGTAACATCGGTGAAGTCATACCTCTGTGGTTATTTTCTTGGAATATGTGCTTTATCCCTCACCAATTTATAATTATCAAGTCCATGTTGCTCTCCAGTCTGATCATCCGAATTCCTCTAGAACACCAGGCACTAATACATCTTCATGAGCCGAAGCTGGACCAGGTTTTAAATCATCTTCTAGAGAAGCATCCCCATTTTACTCTCTAGATTATATCCATCATCAAATCCATATATTTTCTTGTCAAACCAAGGCTAGACCTGCACCGCATTCTTCAATGCAATTTCCTCCTTACTAAAAATAACTTCCCTACTTATCATAAGATTCTGACGTCTAGGTTCAAGACATTACAACCTATATTATTTTACTCATTTCGGATGACCAAGAAACAAATATTTTAGTGCTGCTAAAGCTTATCTTGCTTCACACGTGCGTATGAAACACATACGATCACCATCATATGTTCCAACTTAGGTTTCTCTCTAGTTGAGAACTCTTGAGGACAAATAAAATTCATCATCTTATATGGACCTTGTTGATAATATACATAGTCGTAGTCACAATTTTGTCTAAAAATATTCGGCCTATTCCAGTAGTATGAAGTATACACCTACCATTTCTAACAAGGTTTAGTTTGTTTTCAAAGCAAATATGTCATGTTAGGGAGTCTAACTAACGCTTTGGTGTCTAGTAAGGCCAAACTTTAGTTAGTGAAATCCTTGTATGTATATTCGGTGTCGTTATCAGTCCAAAGCATTTTTAACGCTTTTCCAGTCTAATTTTCCACTGAAGTCTTCCAAAGCCTAAAAACATCAAACGATTTATCGTTTGTCTTCAGAAGCATAACCCATAATTTTATAGAATAGTATATATCAGTGACATGAAGTACCTTGCATCGCCTATGGTAGGTTCTGGTGTCGGAGCTTAAAAATCCAAATGAACATACTCAAAACCACCAATGGTTATATGATGTCTAGGTAGAAACTTGACCCTCTTGCTCTTATCCAACACGCCATTTTCACAAAGCTCAATTTCTGAACTATGCTACCATCCAAAACTCCCTATTTGATAAGTTTACTAAGGTCTTGTGCGCTCACATACCCCAGTAGAAGATACCATAACTTGGTTGAATATTTATCCACACTAGAAAAACCATCTTACCATTATAAAACCCTCAAGAACTAACACATCATTAGTTTTATCGGCTTTAATAACAACAATGTATCTTTGCAAGGCTTTAAGTTTGTTGTCTCCACCCTTAATTGTAAAGCCTTCTTGATCTAACATCCCAATATAAAGATTATTATTAAATTGTGGCACATACCTTATGGTGAGAATAACTTTCTCAAGTAATGTAGACAAATTTAACCGAACTGTTCCTATCCCTTTGACCACACATCATTCATCATTCCCGATGATGACCCTTCCACTTTCAAACAATCTCAGGTCTTCAAATAAATGTTTATTGAGATTCGTATGGAATGATGGGCCCAAATGCAACACTTATTTATAATCAAACCTGAAGGAAGAAACAACCATTATAACATCAACGTACTTATAATCATTTGATACTATTACAACAACTCTGACTTTTATGTTAGATTACTATTCCTCTTTCTATTCTATGGCCAGTTACCATTGATATTGAATTCATGTATGCGCAACCAACATCTCATTTTAGAATGAATCCTAACCCTTTTAGAATTTGACTGAGAGTTTCCTCTTTTTTTTTACTTGAATCTCCTTTTTAGTCGACCCATCACACTCAGTTCTTTCTCTTTGGGGTCAACCTTCTGAACATGTTTTTCTTGAATATATTTAGAGTTCAAAACATGTTTCACTTCAACCATTTTAAAATATTATTTTTCGTAGAGCATCGTGGCCATAAAGTTTTTATACACTTTTAACGAAGAACTTAAAATGATTATATCATGCTCCTCACCCTCCACCTTGACGCCAACTACATTCAACTCAAGAATGATTTCATTAACAATGTGAAAGTTAGTTTTTTTAGATAAAATATGTTCGTTAAGGATTTCTTCATATAAATCACTTGCAGGTGATTCTACATTGTCAGTTCCGTAGGTTCTTCAAATACCATTAATCTCTCAAGTTCAACATGGGGGCATTATGAGATTTAGAAAGTATAACGACATCAACCTTAGTATATTTCTCATCAATGTCAACAACCAATCCATTATGTACTAGATAAGCTTTAACTTTAATTCTCTAGAGATAAAATCATTATATCGATTGATTTTTCTAGGTTAAACTGCATGGAACTCATACTTCCTAGATTTTTGGTTTCAAGGTGAGATATTTCTCTCCAAACGTCAGATCATCAATCAAGAAACATATATTCTTTGTTGCTTCACACTCACCGCACTACTTGTTGGGAAACCATTCGTCTTAAGAAGAACTTTTACCTTGTTCGTTGGAAATAATAATAAAAATAAACAAAAAATAAACAAAGTACACAAGACATTATATAACGTGGTTCAGTTTTTGAAGAAATCATACATCCACGGGCAGCATGCACTCTATTTTATTATCAATAGGAGGTTACAAGTCAGACTCTCAAACACTAAACACATAGTCACAAAACTATGTTACAAATATCCATTCTAAGCGTAGAAAGAAACATAAATATCAGAATGCATATTCAAGTGTTTATCTCATACCTCAACTATAACAAAAACTACAAGATTTCTCTAAAACTAGAGCTTTCTCTCACTAGAAAGAACATAAACATTCTACTCGTGCTACAAGTCACACGTCTCGTCGCACCAAAATCATGTATGGCCTTTTCTATTTATAGATTTTACAAGCAAAACCTTAGATTTACTTCAGATATGATGATTCACTAAAAACCCTCACACAACAAATGCTCCATATTAAATATCTTTAATCAACGTCTGTAGTAAAACCCTAATCCAATAAACGCTCCAGATTAAATCCTTTTAATCAACAACTATACTAAATACCTAGTAAAGTAAAAATTTAAGATTATATCTTTTAACCAACGAATAATACTATAATCATACTTTGAAGCCCATATAAAGAAGCACAGTTCTACACTGAAACAAAATTCAACATTATCGACGCTCCAGTCCAGGTAGCTTTGACTAACTCTTTGTGTCAAGTCATCGATAATATCTATCAGATCATTCTCCACTCATTAGGCCAAGGTCCTCGACCCAATAAAAAAACAACCAATATTTCTTTGGGCAAGCTTACCCTTATGTTTTAGCAAACATTTTTACACCTAATTCTTGGCCACAACTTTATCTTGAAATAATCCAACAATACATGCTTATGCATGTCTTTGGTTGATTCATCTCTGGTCCATGTAGTCATGCGAAAATATATCTGTTGGTGAGTTATTTCTAGTAACACCTAAAACATTATGTATAAGTAAATATTTTTCATTTTCGTGGTAATTTTAATTTTTTTATCGATACAAATCCTTTATTTATATTTGTGTCAACCATACAATATTTACTTTTGTCCTATTTTTATTTGTTCAATTTGTGGATAATGGGTTTTAATTGCATTATGCTAATTAAGTGTTCAAAGAGATACTGATAGGGATTTTCTATGATTCGTAGAGTAAAATTGAGTTAAGTAGAGAGAAGTAGAGAAAAATAGTTTCTAGAGAGAGAAAGTCAAGAAATGAATGTAGTTTAATTTCAAAAGTCAGAATCCTCTCTTAGTTCAGCCTTGACTATTATATATAGGCGCAAAGACTTAGCATAACTGAAACGGTTACACAAAAGGTCTTCAATCGCTTATTCATAAAGCTCTAAATATCTCATATAATTATACAATTTATCATACAAGATTTTATTCATTTATATTTTGATCTTCAAAATTCTATTTCCTTATCATATACCGTCAATAAAAAATGTTGATATTCAAAAGATAAAACCCTAATATAATAGCCTTTAGAACTATCATGTATGATAAGAAGTTCAAACACTAAGGATGATATACAAAACACATGACATTTTTAATGAACTAGTATATCGAAGATATTTGAAAAAATACATTATCATTCTAAAGTGCACGAGATGTCTATCTTGAAGAATTAAAAGCAAAAAATAATATACGAATTCAATCTTTTAATGTTTCAAAAATATAAGATGGAGAAAAGAAAAAATAAGATAGTGCTTAATCTAGTGATTATTAAGTTTTGTATATTACTAAAATCGTAAATCTTTTTTAATAAGATTACAAATGAAACCACTCAAATTTAAACTCCGACCTGACCGTTTTAAACTCTTTAGTCAATAGATATAAACTTGATTTGTGTATGTCTAACAAAATTTGAAGCTACTGTTGTTGTTTGAGATAACTGCCGAAGTATTATTACAAGTGAAAAGTAGTGGTTTTGTATTATTTTCACTTTACGTAATCATATTACAAAATTATTGAGCCACAACACATGGTTTAATGCTTCAAAACAAGAAACATACTATATTGAGATAATATACACTGTAACAAGTGTATATTTTGCAGTCTTCAATGAAATGACACCTTCCAGCTAGAGTGAATAGATAATGATTTGTAAAAATTTAAGTGTTCATGCGACTGGAAAAATCTACATCGGAATATCTTACAATCTTTAAGCTATCTGAACAATAGTATATCAAACCACAATACTTGATCTTCTTCAAACACTTGATAACTCTATTGGCTGCATTATAATGGCCAATCCATGGATTACTCTAGTACCTTTCCGCAATTCCTTCTAAAAATGATATGTATGGTATGCTGCAAACCTGAGCATATATGAGAAATCCAACAACTGAAGCATATGGGCATGTCTTCATAAACTAAATATC
This sequence comes from Limnanthes douglasii subsp. nivea, assembly GCA_036936605.1. Lineage (NCBI taxonomy): Eukaryota > Viridiplantae > Streptophyta > Magnoliopsida > Brassicales > Limnanthaceae > Limnanthes > Limnanthes douglasii. Next base: position 11,479,322 of record JAUPFV010000005.1, on the reverse strand, counting down.
TAACTTTATCATACGACCCTCACTTAATGATAACTTTTCAATTTTAGCTCTAAGGGTATCCGTAGATATTTTATTTTAAAATCCATAAAGATGGAATATGATCTCAGTGTATGCCATTTATGATAGACCCGTGATCTTTTACGTTTAATTTATCTTACAAAAAAGCCTTAGTGACATGTAAAAATTATATATCGTAAGAAGTATGTCATCAACGTACAACACTAAATAAATTACTGTACTCTCAATTAGCTTGAGGTACATATAATATACCATAGAATTCATCTGAAAACCAAATAAAGAAATGTTTACTAGGAATTTATGGTACCATTGACGAGACGCTCGTTTTAGACCATATATGGATTTTTTTAGTTTGCATACCATTAATTTTGAATCACAAGATTTTTTTAACTCGCTTCATGTAAATTATTATAAATTTCTCTACTTAGAAAAACAATCTTAACATTAATATGATGAACCTTTATATCAAAATGTGCAACCAAAACCATAGTCATCCTCAACAATTTCTTTGATAAAACTAGGGGAAAGTATCATAATAGTCAATAGTTTAATGTTAAGTATAACTTTTTTCCTACACGATGGGATTTATATCTTTCCATGTTGCATGGAACATCACGCTTGGTTTAAATATTTATATAAATACAACAAATTGTTCCTCTTCAGGTAACAGGAGAAGTTCCCATTCTGAATTTTCATGAATTGATTGTACTCAACATTCATTGCTTCGATCTAGAATATATATTTTGGGCTTTTCATTGCTTTCGAGAGGCGAATTGGATCACCTTCTCGATCTTAGAAGATTGCTCATGTTTATTTTATTTTTATAAAACCTGAAGGCATAATATTTATTATTTATTTGGTAGATCTATGCAATATAGGATCATCCAATTTCTTGATTTCTTGAGGTTATTGAGTTTGGTCACATGGAAAATATCAACAATTTATTATTGAGTAGGAAGAAAAATTTATGTCTGAGGTAGTAAACTCTCTAAAATATAAAAAAACCGAAAAACTAATTATAATTGGTGTGTAAATGTTAAAGACTGAATGAATTAGTTCTATTTTTTACTCAATAATGATATTGTTATCTTAATGCTTCCTCTCAAACTCTATATCATAAAAAACTTTATAGTTATCATCTAAAACTTATAAGCATACTGGAATAGTAAAATTTGAAAACTTGTGAGTGGTATGAATAACCTCTAAAATGACAACTAATTATTTTGGATTCCAACTTCTGGATGTTCATTAGATACAAATTTAGTTTAGTTGGCTATCCTCAAATATGTAAGTATTTTACATTTAATAGCTCCTCTAAAAATAACTAATAAGATTGAAGCTTTAGTTTTTTTTTTCCTTTAAAGAGCTCAAACAATATTTTAGTTACCGATTTATTAAGTACTCTATTAAAAAGATATAATGCACACTTAATAGTTTCTTCACATAGATAAAATGGTAAGGATATATAAATGACGATACTCATAATCATTTCCTGTAATGTATAGTTTCTTCGCTCATATACTACATTCATTATGGATAAAATAAGAGAAGATCTCACACTTTTCAAAGTAGAGAGAAAGTAAGCCAAGAAATTGTTCATAAAATCCATCATATATCATAATATTCTCCTCCACAATCGAATCTAATGGTTTAATCATTACATAGAATATTAGTAACTCAAATTTATCCTTAAAGGGCTTGAAGAAGATAAAGTATATTTGCTCGTTCCATATAGATATAGGGAATATACTGTAAATCTTTTATATGATTGGTATATTTTTATTTGATACATGCAACACATGTCTCAAAGTCAGTCGGTGTAATCAATAGGTACTAAAAGGATATCAACAACAAGCATGCCAATTGTTTTTTAGAATATGACCTAAACACTTGTACCAAAGGTAGACTAAACTATTAAAATTTATTTTTCGAAACATTTATAACAAGATGGTAGCTGAAAATATTATATAACATATATAAATTATCATTACTAATTAAAAACATGCCCCAACACAATGATTATCATAAAATAGATGAAATTCTTTGTTTCCCGAAGTATAGTTCTAACCAAACTTATCAAAAAAATAAAATAAAATAAAATTCCTTTAAAATAATATTTATATTGATAAGGAATTTATTAGTTGAGTCGTTATACATATTTGGATTTATATTTAATAATAAATAAGTAGCATGTGTAAGCATTATCGTAAAACTAGCCTTAAATGTAAATGGACCTCATGTGTGATATATTGATATAAATAGGCTTACCACATGTCTTGAGAATGATGAAAAATTATTATTATATTTTTTTAGTCTTTAACATCTCTCTAGAATTTTTTTTCTATACAAACTCTCTCATGTTTTTAGTGTTTATGCTAAGCAGTACTCGACCGTAGTATTATAGAAGGCCGAGTATCTTCTTTCACCATGTTATAAAATCCTAACCAAATCGAGCATAATCACATATAAAATATCATCCAAATATAACATACGTCCAATAGTAAAAATAAAACGAAACTAAAATTAGTCTTTACAAGGTATGAAGAATCTTGAATTTTAAATATAGAAATATCCCCATTATTGAGACTTCAACTTTATAGTGTACCATGTAAAAAGACACAAATATGAGTTTAAACTCATATGCCAATCTACCATGTGTCTTTTGACACTGAAATAATATTAAGTTTTTACTAGACCATGTAAGTAAGCTTTTATTTATTAGTCATTCATGCTTGCTAGGTCTCACAATCATATTTGATGTGATCCTAGCTATTGTGGTGAATACATGCCCTGAATTTATCATTGTTTGTCATTTTCTTAGGTTCATTATCCTTAGAGATGAAACTAGAACATTTATATTATTTAGATGTACAAGATTTATTATTTTGTTTATTCATTAGATAATTTTATATTGCAGTCACCATGTTAGCCTATTTACTCATTTGAGCATATTTTTCTTTCTTATACACCAGGTTGAAAATGAGAATACTTAAGTCCTATATTACCACATGGATATCCTAGGGAATAAATTGGAATATTCAGAAAACCAAAAGAATATGTTAAACAAAGTGATGGGCTTCAGGAGTTCGACGTCGAGGGCATGAAACTTATTGTGTAAAGAGGTCACGTCTTTGATGTTTTCTTAGATCTTGGCTTATCGTTTTTACTTTATCAGGCATTTAATTCTTACACATGAATACTTAAAAAAACATTCTCATGGGCGGATCCAAGGGGTGGCCATGTATGCCATGGACCACCCTAAATTCTAAAAATAAGTGTGGTATAGTGGTAGGAGTGTTTAGTTTCTAAGCTTGAGGTCAAAGACTCAAGACTTGGACCATCTTAAAATATATTTTTGGCACACCTTAAATTATAATCCTGGATCCGCCCCTACATGATGGTCTAACACATCTTTGGCATATTGTATCTCAGTTGGAAGAGAACTCAAGTAGACATGTGGAATTATCTTCTATAATACCTATGGACTAATATAGTTAGAACACTTCCACCTCTCATAATAGATCGTCTCAATACGAGTGCTATTTTTTATATGATGATTTTTTTATTCCATGGTCTAAAAATATATATCATTGACTCCGGATGAGTATGACATCACATTTTCACTCCTTAAAATTCCCACCTAAAAGAAAGGAAATGTTTCTCAACTGAGTGCTGAAAGTCGAACATAAATATTAAAAAACAACATAAAATATTTTATTAATGAAATAATTTAGATTTAACCAAAAAACATATAAATAAAATTATCTCGATTTCTAAATTTTAACCGGTAGTTATATGAATTGGGTCGTGATAATTATTAGAATAGATGTTAAGCTTCAGCACAAATGCATTACTTTTAGATATCAACTATTTAATAAAAATAGTATTGGTTACAACCATATATAAAAATAACCAATCTTTCTTTGTGGGTCGATTTGACTATTTCATGACATACCTAACTGAAATAATTCAACACGAAAGTTTATTTGTACATGATTATCTAGCGTATGAACACAACAATCATGTAACGGTTTTTTACTCCTCAACCAAATATGCACATCATTTTCCTACGTGGAGGCCTTCACACACAATAATTGGCTTCAATGTGAGCACCCAAACCTTTTTTATATGAATCTTGCATAGATACATAAGCCACTCGAATGACAAGACCAATGTGCTCTTGAAGTGTTCATATATTGATCAAGCTGAACAATAATTTTCCAAATGTAAAAGAATGAATGAGTTTTATTTCACACTATGAACATCTAAAGCAGTCATTAAGATCTAAAATATCCATTTGATAGCCATAATTAAACCATGTGTTTTCCAAGATAAAATATTATTATTTATATGTATTCGCTCTTTACATAGACTACGCAACTCAGTTGACATAACCTAAAGATCTTAAACCCCTCAGGGGGAGTTGATATTTTATTGGGCTCATAAAGCCCAATAACCATAATATTGTACTAAATGTAATCTTTTTCTAAGTCTTAATTATCCAACTTGTATCTACACTATAATTATATATAATATTGCTATTATTACCTTGTGGCCCAATTTAAATTAATAATAAATAAATAAATTTAAATAATTAGACTATAACTATAATAATTTGCATACTTTAAATTTAAATGGGTGATTACAATCTCTCACATGGATCATTCTATGTACTAAATGTATAATATTAAGTTAAAACTAAATAATGATGTTGTGATCACCTTATCACTTTAGATGATACTCAATAAAAATTTAAAGAAGGCGTGCCACTGAAGCGTAATAATTCCCACAATGGTCACATTGGCAACTATCACCTAAATAAGTTATGACTCCTTATGGAGTGCAACATCAAAATCATACGACCCCATAACTGTTATATTTATTATCAACGATATCCACATAAAATAGTATAACCTTTATATATTCGGGTCATTTGACTTAAATAAATACGTCGCGAGCTCTTGAATATACGTATCCAAACCAAATAAAGCATGCATAAAAGAATCAAAATACATTTTATGTTTTTACGTAAAAGAACTAGGCCATCTTAAATTTGAACCAGAGACCTTACCCACAATATCAATTATTATTTTAAATTATTCACGAGCCGTTGATTAGTTTGAACTTTGATTTTATATATTGTAATTCAAATCTAATCATAGTCTTACATCAACGGTACTTATTTTAAAATGCATATAAATTTCATATATATATATATATATATATATATATATATATATATTGATATAAAATCTATTTTACCTAAAATTTAATTAAATTTAAGTTTAGTTCCTATAATTAGGATTTTTTATCCATAAATAATTTATAGGTAACTTAAAATATTAAAATTATAATATCAATCAGATTCGGTTTAAAATTGAATACCTATCTTTCGGTCTAAATATATAAACATCTGACGTGCTTATTTACCTACCTTACCATTCCTAATTCACCTACAACTTGGAACGAATTTTACTAAAATATGCCATAAAATCAACAAAAAATATATTATTATTATCGTCTTTGTTTAATAACTGTGTTAGACTTTATTTTAATTTCATTTCTGTTTTTTAAAACTTTCATATAGATATAATAGTTATATTAAAAATGATTAATGATCGGTTTTGTTTACTTTTAAACAAAATCAGATTTATATGAAATTACATTTCCTTACGTTTAGGAGAAAAAAAAAATACTACTTTTCAAATTCTTTATATGGCATTGATGTAATTTAATAATACTAATTTTGAAAGAAGTTGTATGGTAGCTATCGGACTTGCATGAAAGAGACTATTAGTCTTATTAATAACTAGAATATATCGTTATTTGATAGTTAATTATACTTTATTTCTGATTAAAAAATCTAATAGCATATCCTTAAATATCAACAAAAACTAATAAAACACAAATGATAATAGAATATATTGTTTTGAGAATCTTCACATATGATGATATTGATGTTTTCATATTTTCGGACTTTTGTATTAGCTGGAAAATTTTCAGCATAGCTGGAAATGGTTGCACTATTATAGGGCGGGGACCCTGAATTTAATTTTGTTTTTGTTTTTCTGTGTTTTTATTTTTGGATGATTATGATATAAGTCTATTTGATTTTTAGATCTATTTAACATAAATTTTTTTATAAAAAGGACGTTGGATAATTGTTCAAACAAAGGTTTTACGTTCAAGTTCATAAGGATTTGGTGAGTACAAAGAATTATAAAAAGAAAATAAAAATTGTTGCTATTTTTTATATATTAAATATTATTATTGAAAGCGAAAAGGATTCAAGGGTCTACAAAATTAAAATACGGATGCAATTAAACAAAAATCAAAATTAATTGACTAACTACGACTTAACAAAAATTAAATTTGTTGGGTCTCTTCAACCTAAAAGTTTGAAGAAAACACCTGATCTTCAGATTCTTCACCAAATATTCCTTCATAAAGATACTTTCAGAGAAAACCAATTCCAACAGAGATACATTTTCTCCACTCCTTGACTATCATTTCAAGACCTTCGTATGGTCCTAGCCTAGCCAACAGCTTCGACTGCAGATCATCCATTTCCTTGAAAAACTTCAATCCGCTAAGAGAATATGTTCCATGGGATCCAAAAAGCTTAAAGCATCAACGGGCACAAGAGGGCCAAATAATGGGACCAGTAGCACTTGATGCCTAACTAAAAGTCGACTGCAACAAATTGGGAAATTGATTAGTCCGAGTTAAGGTTTATGTAACCTAACCCCGAGACTTTCAAGAAAAGTTATGGCGATAAGCCTATATGGAGCAGTGATGTAAGGATAACTTATCTTGTTTGGAGGATTCAGCACCATTTGGCAAAAAACATCAGCAGCTTGATTATGGGTACGAGAAGTGTGTTTGATGCACATGTTGGGAGTTATAAGAGCTCTTCAAATCTTGATGAGAGGACAAATATACCAAGGAGCATTGACTTATGCAATAAAATTTATTAAAAGTAAGCAATCAGAATCAATATCAACTTTAACCCAGCCCTTCTTTTTGCAGATGATCAAGGCTTCCATCAATACTATGGCTTCTGCTAACATATGCGATAATTTTCTATAGGTGTTTCCTGAACAATGGATGATATCCCCTTCACTGTTACAGACCACAATCCCATCACTCACCTCTCCATTCCTGGCACAAGCAGCATCAACATTGATCTTCAACCTCCCTTTTTCTGGAGCAGTCATTGAAAGCATCTTTCCAATGCTTTCTTTTAAGCCTATTAGAAATGTCAAGACCATATATAACTCTGTTAATATTGTAGATTGTAGTATTGATAGAGTCCCAAACTCCTTTAAATTTAGATTTGTTACGTTCTTCCAAATCATGTAGCAGATAATGAAAGGAATAACATGGGTTATATGAGTTTTAGAATTGGAAAACCAAAACAACTATCTAACAATACGGGTTGATACCATATGCTTATCAATATGAATGTTAAATAAGAGACTGAAATGACCCCAAATGCTCCAAGAATAATGACAATTATCCAACAGGTGGTTAGTGTCTTCAGTATTGGAGCAAAATTAACATTTGGAGGCCAAACTCACATGCTTTCTCTGCAAGTTAAAGTCAATGGAGACATAATTTTTAAGCAATTTCCATAAATGAAAACAATACTTCATAGGGGTGAGAATGAACCAAACTTTCTTGAAGAGACCAGACTTAGTAGCATGCTTCATAAGGCTATTCCAAGCTAACTTAGAATTGATCTTGTTATCCTGAGATAGGGTCCAAATCAACTGGTCATCCTTATTGTTATCCACCTTCAACCTACTGATGTCATTTAACCTATCAACCAGAAAGCAAGTTTTCCAAAAGGTCAATATCCCAGCTTCCATTAGACCAAAAGTTATTGACCTTTGCCTCTAAAAACCAATTGTTATAATCATTGTAGCTTGGATTGAGGATAGGGAGATAGCTATGCCAGTTATAGAGAAAATTGTTGCTAGAAATACAAGCGAATACCGGAAAATAGAGGAGAAATAAAATAGGTAGAAACTAATAATCTATTCTTATATATTTTTATTTACCTTTTTATTAGTTTGAGTAAAAAAAATATTGGACAAAAATTGATCTGGACAAAAAATAAAAGAAGCTTGCCTTCTACAAAAATGACTTAAGTTAAGAAGTTTAACAATATGCTATTATTTATTTAGTGCTAAATAATAAAAATAATTTTTAGAGACTTTTATAAAAAATTATATTCGATAAGGATATCTAGAATTGCGATAGAAAATTTGAGGATTCTAGCACAAACAATTACACTAATTAGCATTTTCCAACTATGAGGAGTCTGTTGTCATGAAAATATACGAACGAACTGAAAGAATTCAGTTATTAATGGATTAAGTGGAAACCTAAATTCAAAATTGATCTGAGTTAGAAAGTCTAGCAATACATTGTTACATACATAGTGCTATATAATATAAAAGGAAATATGGAGACTTTGACAAATTTACATTGGTTAAGGATATCTGAAATTGTGATAGGAAATTTCAGGGTTCCATCATAACCAATTACACTAATTAGCATTCTTCATCCATTAGGAGTCGTTGTGGTGAGAATATACAAACAATCTAAAATAATTTAGTAATTAATAGATGAAGTTGAAACCTAAGTCTATAGTTAAGTTAGTTATCAAAAATGTAAACTTTGCCATCTATGATGTGATGTGAAAGTCCTCCTTCCCGTGTAAATGAATGATTATATTTTAAGTTGAATAATTCATATCTATCAACATAGATATACGGTTAAAGCTATTTTTTTTAAAAAAATCTTCAAGAAAGTGACGACTTCTACTACATTGTGTTAGGGTAGCGACCAAAGTTCCACATCCCACATCGGTAATACATGGGAAGGAGCAGTGGTATATAACTAAGAATATACCTCAACTAGTATGAAACCTTCTGGTAGTAGACCAAATGCAAAACCGTGAGGACCTTCGGGTGCCAAAGCGGACAATATCATACTAGTATTGAGATCGGGTTGTTCTTACTTATATATGGAGGCGGAATATACGGACCGGATCCCCATATTCCTAACATGTGGTATCAGAGCTCCATGCCCAGACAGTACGCGATGTGGTGGGTGATCTGCTCTAGAGATCCTTGTTTGGAGTGCCTGTGGCTCATCAGAAAGTGTGGCTTGATTGGAGAGATCCTCGTTTGGAGTGCCCGTTGCTCATCAAGCAGTGTCGCTTGATTGGAGTGCATCAAGACGGTGGTATATTAGAGTAGCGACCAAAATTCCACACCCCACATCGGTAATACATGGAAATGATTAGTGATATATAAGTAAGAATATACCTCAACTAGTATGAAGCATTTTGGTAGTGGACCAAATGCAAAACTGTGAGGACCTTCGGGTGCCAAAGCGGACAATATCATACTAGTATTGAGATTGGGTTATTCCGTACTTATATACGGAGGCGGAATATGCAGACCGGACCCCCATATTCCCAACACATTTTACAAAGGAGTATTTAACGGACATGCAATATCATTTTGTTTAGATGATAAGACAATATTTTATTTTAGAGTTCGAAAGGGAAAGTGGTACAGACTTTTTTCTTAATTTCATAGGTTCATCAAGGGTAATGTATTTGTTTTTCATAAGTGTCGATTTAGGAAAGGTGACATGCATTTTAGGAGAATTTTTTTGTGAGGATGAAGATGACCTATTTTAACTAGTACATAAGTTTCTTGAGTTTTTATTTAAATCTTCAACTAAATAAGTATGTTGGTTATTTTGAAAGTCTAATTGATAAACATACATAATATATGAATAACGAAGAGTTTATAAGGACTCATAATTTTTACCTCTCATCCAAAAAATACTAACTAATAAATCTTAGTGTATAAAGATAAGTAAAAATACTTTTAGAGGAGTTTGAAGATAGGTATTATTATGGCTCGGTAAATTGAGTTTATTAAGTTTTTAGTGGTACTAGAGAGAGAGAGATAAATATTTAGAATAGAAAGTCTGAGAAAGATGAATATTCGAAAAGAGTAAGCCAAGTAAGAATCAACCTTATATACAGAATGGAAAGTGATAAGAGTCGTTGGATAAATTACAGATCAATGGTTCATAACTTACATTGCTTAAGAGAAATGTATGAATTTTAACAGTTTTCAAGTTACCTCAAATGTATCGATTATTATAAGCATATAAATTTGAAATTTAATTTAACAATAATCGAGTAAAGTTTATTATAAACGTATTGAATGTATGGATTATGAAATAAGTACTTACCTTATATTAAATTTAAATAGTCCTTAAATGAAGTGTATTTATTTAAGGAGTGTATATCCCGCTCGGGTAATAGTTGTATAAGGGATGCTTATAATGTCATAATAATTATGACAAACTTATATTGATGTGTAAGGAAATAAGTAATCAAGTCAAGGTAAAGTATATTATAACAAGTCTTCAAGACGATTAACACAAGAATGAGAGATGAACGATTATCGCGAGTTGGACTTGTGATTTATCACGAACAAACCATACACAATATTAAGATAAAAGAAGGTAGAACATATCAAAAAGAACAACAAAGTAAAATAATGTAAATTATCTTGAAAAAGTAAAAATATGTAAGATGATAAACTAAGATAAATAATGAATATAGGTTGATAAGAAAGAAGAAGTATGAAGATGAAAAATCATAGGCGTAAAAGAAGATAATATTAATTCGGCATTACAATGACAAAAGATTATTTAGCCAGAAGACCACTCTGGAAACTTCTAGTTCATTATTTAATACTACTAAAATAACTTAAGTCATTAGAGGATAATTGGCCATATTTGTAAAAAAAAAATCATGGATGGATGTCACATGCCCTTGTTAAAACAAACGGTGTTACAATATCACTTAACCCAAAAGTATTAGTTTTCAAAACTAAATTTTGAACGTGGTGGACATTAAGACTCCTATAATTTATTTAAATGCTTTATTATTTTACTTTTACCATTTGGTAGATTCAACCAAACATTAGCTTAAATTTATAATGTTTGTAAGGTTACTTTATAGAGAGTTATTTGATAAACTTATGTGATAAAAATAAGAATATTTTTGAGGTTTGCCGAGACTTAAATAAAGATGGCCACAACTTAGAAGATACTTAGAGACTTAAATAAAGATGGCCACAACTTAGAAGATACTTAGAAGATGAGGTAGGAGTGTAGAAGTTGTCTAGAGAACAAGTAGGAAAACTGATTGTTATAGGGAAAATGGGGATATGGTTAGAGAATAAGACATTTTAAGCTAAAGAAAAATGTAGGAAGTAAAAAAGATATTAGTATTTGCTAAATTATTTAGTGTTTTCCAAATGAAAAAAATACTTTTTAATTTATAGGAAGAAACTTTGGCCAAAAGCCTAGTTGATATTTTGTCTTAAGTTTCTTAGTCTTACAACATAGGTTTTATCCATTGACCTTTAAATTCCTAAGTTATAGCCTTAGGCTACAAAATTACAACTAACACATTTAAAAATGAATTCCCCCTTGTATAAATATATTTGTATCAACAGCCCCTTAGTTTGTGCGAGAGTATCGAGGAAGAACTAGAATTTGAATAATTTTTATTTAGCTAAATATATCTAATCCTTTGGAATTTTGAGATCATACAAAATCTTATATATCTTGTGGTACTGAAATTTAATGTTCATGCCCAACTGATGTCATGTAGAGCGAACTACTGAGCCAATTATAGCTTGACTCGTAAGAGTCTCGAGGTTTATTGGACATATACTTACCTTGTTAAAACCATTTTGCCAACCAAACCTCTCTTAAAGAAAAATATTCAGTTTTGAGGAAAGAAAAAAGTACTTATATATGTAGTATTTCATATGAATTTTGATTTAGTAGTAGTTGGTTATCTCATAGACATGGAGTTTGATCAGTTTAATATTAGCAAGAAGTTAAATTTTTTTTAATTTGAATAACCTGGTTTAGATTGATTGTAAATGTATATTAATAGCCTCTCGTCCTTTCAAAGTATGAAGAAGAAATTAAGTAATGATCTTATTATGCTTAGTAGTCTGAGACTTCATACTTCATTATGTCCAAGACGTTTCCAAGCGTGAGAAGAAATGAGGAAGTATTCATTTGTTCCCATGTCTAGATTTTTTAGCGTGAGAAGTTTATCTTATGTTATTGCTTTTGACTTATATTTCCTTTTTTGTTCATAATACTTATTTATATTAGTTTTTTTTTCTAATTATGTAATATTGGCACTTGTTTCAAAAATATAGTCCTTTGTACCTTGAAGGAGTATTTTAAACATTGAAAGGAGACCATAATATTCTTGGATAATTATTTGGTCATTTTGGCCAATCTAAATCTTATGAACTATGGTATGTGACCTAATACCGCCAATGCAATTGAGCCATCGGCCTCAGGCGGGCCAATCGAGAGTGCTGTTGCTGAAGAAAGTATCTTACCTACATATTATTTCATTATTGAAGCTCCTTCCAACTCTTGAAAGACTAATTTTCCCAAAGAGAACAGAGGTATTGTTGAGCTAAAACATCTTAAGAAGCTTTTTCCTGAGGTCCGCAGTTCTTAAGTACAAGTTATTGGAAAGCTTCAACTTCATTAATATGTCTAAGTATGTTGTCTGATTAAAATAATTGCGACATTCATAAAAAATAGGCTATTATCGATTATTTTGCCGACATTGTTGAGATATTAGGTAATGAGGCTTTTATTTTATGAAAGTATAGGTACGATAATTTGAAAGTTAGATGCTTTAATCCTAGATAATTTAGTCATTGATTCAAATCTAGCTTCTTCTAGCGAACTATATTCCTAGAAACCTATTCTAGAGAGAAGTCTTATTAAAGTTTTGGTTGTTGCTCTTTCTGGTCCCGTGGATCATGTGGTAGTAGTTAAAGTGTATACTCTAAGATATGTTGTTCTTTAAGGCGTGCTTCTTAAATTGGACTTTAATTTGACTAAAAGTTTTGTTGTTTATGTGGATGGTTCTTAAAATAAAATTTTTATTATGTTTGTGTATGGAAAAGGAAAAATAAAATCGGTGACGCTCCTACTAAACTTGACCATGATGTTCTTCAGTAGAAAACGAATCTTGAAGTTGATATCATTATAAAAATTATTTGAAAGATAGCTTGAACAATGAAGATTCTCTTGGACATTCTGGTGCAAAAAAAGACACTGGCTGAAATATGTAAATAAAGGCCCATCACTTATCATTGTGGTTGCTGAAAAAAATTCTTCGCTTGTTACCATTGTTACCAACAAAGAGAATGCTTCCAACAATTCTCCTACTTCTGCCGAAGAGATTACAACTTATAATCATGTGAGTCAATTTGGGGATGAATTTAATTTTTTTAAGACCTCTTTATATTTTGCATGTATATACCTTTAGAGGAGGTTTCTGAAGTTTTTAGTCATTTTGTAACTTCAGCTCGCATGAGGACGCTTCCCACTCATCTTGGTATTATGGAGTTGGCCGTGAGGTAGAGGGAGTTAGGTGTTGAGGTAAGTTTTTTTGTGTTTTTTGGCTTATTAATTTATTCAATTGAATTATTAAAAGTTTGATTTTTATTATTTTAGTCTTTATATAATGCTTTCACAATGCTACATCAATCTTGTGAAAGTCCAGCCATGTTGTCCCTAATGTCTTGAGATGGCTAGAGGCTTTAGTATAGCCATTTATGAGTGGTCAAGAGCTGAATATTAAACTTCAAGCTGAAAATGATGTTGGAAAGAAGTTGAAGATTGGTCGAAAGGTAAGGCCAAATTTAAATCATGTTCGAAGGCTCCACTTTAAGCTAAGGAAAAAAAATTAAGGAAAAACTTTAGATTGAGGTGAATAATTATTCCTCTCAAATACGGTGAGAATAACAACTTTGGACCATCGATCAAGAAGATCATAATATTTTTTTAATAATACTGAGGCCGAGAGGGATAAACTTTAATGGAGTTTGAATAAGGCGTTGGCTGAGAAAAATATTTTGGCACAGATCCTTCAGGCTAAATGTCTTGAGCATACTGAATTCTAAAATGAGATAGAGACTCGTATGAGAAAGGTTGCTAATAAAGAAGTGGATGAAACTGAAAATAAATTGGTTCTTTCTCTTCATGAATAATCATGAGTCCGAATTCGGCTGACCATGAGTTACTTAATACTAAATATATAGAGAGAAAGATACTAGAGAGAAATAGTATAATTAATGCTAAGTTAGAATAATTATTGTTCATGTTTTTTACAAAAGGGTGACAAGTTATATTTATAGTGACCCATGTGGGTCTTTGAGCTCTATTGACTCATTAATATAAAGAATCTCTCCTAAGGATTGTGCTTAACCTACAATTTATAAGGCCTAAAACCGGTAAAAGAAAGCCTTTAGCCCACCAAATAATTTTATTTTAATAGTCTCCCTATTTCTATCGAACTAGTCGTGACAAGAATACCAAAAGCCTTCTGGTAAGGTTCGAGTGTGCCTGTCTGAGAGTCCTCTGAATGCCATAAAATGTTCGGACTTTAAGTTGATATGACATTTCCTTATTCTTGACTATCAGATTTCTTGCTCCCAGAATCGGTTTCATAAAAGCACTTCTGTTGCTCGAACTAGTTTGCTTTGATATATTAAGTCTAAACAAAGTTCATTCGGGAGCGTCGGCTTCGAACTTCATTACATATGCGAATTTGAATCGTTTTAAAGAAATATTTTTGTGTTCCACCAATACATAGTATGCGTATTTTTTTTTCCATGTGTCATTCCTATTCTAACATTGCGACATCGATTTACTACTGCTTTTGGTATGCCCAACGATTCCACTCGTCGAACCTATTGATATGATTGCTTCCTAGGATAGAGTGAGAATATTTTTCATCTTTCCTTTCTATAAATAAGGTTAAATATCACCCTTAATTCTTATATTTTTAGGGAGATACACTCTCATACTTAGAAAGAGAAACTTCATCGTCCCCCAATTTCTTTTTATCCTTAACTAATCTTCGTTGCATTAAACCAATCTAGTGATTTATATATCAGACGTTTTCGGTCACTTTGAGCTCAAAAATATTCCTCAACCAATCTTTGTTTGGGTATTTTTTTTCAAGGAAGAGAAAAGTTACTTGGACCTTGTAAGTCACTTCAAGCTTAAGGTTCTCCTCAACCAATATTCGTTGGGTATTTTTTAAAGGATTAAAAATTGAACTTAAAGCATGTTCATTTAGAAAGAACACTAGTGCATTTTTACAGCAATATTTTCATTAATTTGTTGGCTATGTCAGCACTTTCTTAAAAGATTCTTGCGCGGCCAGGGGGGGGGGGGGAATTCGTGCCACCGAACCTTTCGCCATTTTACAATCATTTTAGTGCGAAAAATAACATCTTCGAAATATATAAAATTTTAAACAAGATAGAGTCGGAGATGCTCGATGATCCATAAGCGTTGAATCCTCATTCATTCTTCATAATAAGGTATTTCCTTCTGAAATGTAATAAAAATATGATGAATCATAATCTGAAAGAAATATCTTTGAGATTTCTAACTTTTTTATATTAAAGTGTGATCAGTCTCCAAATGAAGACTTTAGTCCTTATTTATATGATTTACCATAAATAAACTACCTATTACAAGCTTACATATGTTATCTTGTTATTATTGTCTAAGTACCATTCTTAATAACCTATAATATAATGACACGTGTAACTCCGTTATAACCGTTTGAACCATTTGTATCTTTGTCTCGTATTTATGTCTTCATCTTGTATATTTATATGACCCTCGTCCCATATTTTTATAACTATCATCCCATATTTTTTTATCATCCCCGTCCCTTATTTATTTACGACTCTCGTCTCGTACTTATTTATGATATTTGTCGCGTGTCGCTATATGACCCATGTCTCGTATATATTTATAACCCTCATCTCGTATCTCTTTATGATCCTCATCCTCTATTTCTTCATAACCCTTATCTCATATCTATTTATGATTTTGGTCTCATATCTTTGTGCAAACCTTGTCTCATACATATTTATGAGCCTTGTCCAATTATTTTAGCTCGTTGTATATCTTTCATGATTTTAGTTTATTATGACTTCTGCTTCTTGTACTTTTTATCCTCTATTTTGTCTGACTTGATGTTTCTTATAGAACCCTCGTGTCATATGTTCCCTTTTATCCAGCGACCTCTTATTATGTGTATCTTACTTACCTCATGAATATAAGGACATATACTATCTATGTGATATAGTTTTATCACTTCATCCACCAATTTATAAGTTCATGATTTGATATTTTCTACCACGATACATAGTCATTCCCAATTCGGACCTATCTTGCCTAACAGTCGATCCTTTGTGTGTAGGTACACATTTATTAATAATTTTCCCTTACTTCGAATTCGTGTATTCAGAGTTTATACAGATACATACTCCTCATGAGAGTTCAATAGTGTTGGACCCGTAGATGAGCCTTTGTTTTTTTATTGATTAGATTTACCTCAACCATCCTTCCTTCTTCTTTCCCCTCTTTGGAGTAAATTAAAATCTTGTAAGAAGGTAGAGCTATCTCCGTCGGCACCACTGCATTTATATGATAAGCAAGTCCTTGAGTTATTTTATAACCCCATAAAACCTTTTTCAAGTAATTTGACCATTGTTTCAGCTGCCCCCGTTAAACTCTTCTTGATACCCTCCAAAATGCTTCAGTTCGTTACCTTTACTTGCCTGTTTTCTCATAGGTGGAAAGGGAACATAACTATATGTTTAGGCCTCTGATTTGATAAAAGTTATGATTCTCTACATTTTGGAACTGAAGACCATTATTCAGGATGCCGAACCTATGACATATGTTAGTCAAAATAAAATTAATCATATTATTGGCAGTGATTCCGGAGAGAGGTTCAACTCTACCCAATTCAAAAAAATCATAGCAAAAATGATTCTTGCCTTCTCTTGAAGCACCAAGTAGCTGCCTGACCAGGTCTATGCCCTATTCATCAAAAGACAACGCATTAGAGATCGGTTCTAGAAGCACTACGAGAACATTAATTATATTATCAAAATATTGGCATGAGACACACTTTTTTACCAATTCTTTATCATAGGTTGATATGGTTGGCCAAAATAAACCCACTAGAGGAACCCTCCGAGTTAAGATTTTGTAACTGTAATGAGCCCGAACCGTGTGCGTGATCTAGGCTTTACATTTGGGTTAAGCAACAGCTTATGACTCTATTTTCAAATACCTTCATTGGTTCAGAAGCAATTTATAATTTTTTCCTTCCTCAAAACAATGCACCTCAACATTCTCTACTGACACAAAAAATTGAGAAACTCTTTTGGGTCATCAACTATCTCGATCCCCACTGAATGCCTCGAGTACTATTATTCATCTATATGTATTTTTATTTTCTTATCCTCACTTTGAACTTTATTCTTATTCTTTTTTATGCCGAATATGTAGCGTAATACTCCCTTGTAATAATCTGGTTACTTTAGACCACACCCACCTTGTACTTTATCACGTACTTTAGGAACTGGTAGATAGTGGAGTGAATTTCATATATTCAGTATAGCTACGATATGCCAAATATCAGGTTTTAAGAGGTTGGGTGATCAACCATCATGGAAAGTACTATGGTCGTCTTTTTGAAGTTAACTTGTCCGAGAATGATGTAAGTCTTGAAATCCCCAGTTACCAGTACATTGTTTCCCGGTGAACCCAACTATAGTTTAATCTAAGTGCCATATGGTGGAGAGACTTCTTTTCTGATCGTAGCCTCATTTATTAAACATATTTTAGCAGAAATTCATGCATCTGTCAAGACCTTGCAAACCTCCCCACCTCCCACGGAGGAATTTATCAAAATAATGTCTACATGAGGGACTGAAACGCCTCGTATAACATCATCTTCAAAAAATATGGGAGGGTAAAGAACACGGTTGAAGTATCGAGAGATTCTTGAATGGAACTATGTTTCAAGGCTCCTAGCATGCCTCGTCCTTGAAGAAGTTTTCATTCCTGAAGCGGTGTCACCCACAAAAATGGTTAAGAGTGATATAGTTGGATTTAAGTCTTCTGCCATCGATACAATCATGACCACATGACGCTCGGGATCCGAGTCAAGATATTCTATCTGAAAATGGCTTATACAATATGACGATATGGGTCAAGGTCTAGATATCCATTTGTTAGATCGCAAACTGTAACATCTCGACTAACACTGATGATATTATTGTATTTTTATTTTAGAATAACTACTTGAGTCCTGAGCCACCAGCCCTAGCGGCCCCCGCTATATCCTCAGTAGTTAGATGCACTTTGTTATTCTCTTTTACATATTAAAGTAACTTACTATTGTCAATTAAATTATGGATTTTTTCCGTAAGTGTTATGCAGTATCTCGTCTAGTGGATCTTGTCATTATGGTACTTACATCTCTCCACTTCATTATATCTGGTCTCGCATCTATCCACTTCATCATGCTTGGTCTCACATGATTTAATATCTGGTCTCTCAACCTCTATCATCCATGGTCTCTTCACTTTAACATTTATGGTCTCTCCATGTCCATCATGCATGGTCTCGTATGATTTAATAATGAATGGTCTCTCCATTTTATCATGTATGGTCTCTCTAATTCCATCATGCTTGATCTCTCCAATTTTATCATACCTAGTCTCGTATGATTTAATAATGCATGGTCTATCCACTTCATCATACTTGGTCTCTCCATTTCATCATACTTGGTATCTCTACATCCATCATGCATGGTATTTCCAGTTTATCACGCACGACCTTTCTACTTTCATCATACGTGGTCTTGCATAATTTAATGATTTATAGTCTTTCCACTTCATCATGTTTAGTCTCTTTACTTACATCGTACATGATTTCTTCATTTTCATCATGCCTAGTCTCTCCATTTTATCATGCCTGGCGTTGTATCTCTCTATTTTATATTGATTGGTATCTCATCTATCCACTTCATCATGTTTGGTCTCTCTATTTCATCATGTGTGGTCTCTCATCTCTACACTTTATTATGCATGGTCTCTTATCTCTCTATTTCATCATGACTTGTTTCTAAGTAATCAATTTCATCATGTCGTGTCTCGTATTTCTCTAATTTATCATGTTTGGTCTTGTATTTCTCTATACATCATGCGAGACCATAGAAAAATGAAGTACGATATGTGAAACTAAACAAACATAATGTGAGACCAAGGTTATCAACTTTGGTAAAAAAATTAAAAATATTATCTCTACATCTAGTTTTGTTTGCCTTAAAAAACAAATTTGATGTTACTTTCGATTTTTTCCCCGAGATTTGGTTTAAAAGATACAGACTTTAAAAAATAATTAAAAGAAAAAGTAAGAAAAATAAGGTTTGGATCAAAATGGAGAAGAAGGTCATGTGGCTGGTGATGAAGTATGGATACTTGAGGTATAATGAAAGTTGATGGGTGTTAGATGACCAATAAGTTCAATATTTTGTACCAAGTGTTCAATAGAGATACTTGAGGTACCAGATGACCCTAAAAATTATTGTTGGGTATGTTTGGGTACAACATCAAAAATACTAACCAGTAGAAGCCATCACTGGCTTCAATTAACTAGTAGCTTGTTGTTGCAACTAGATGTAAATATTTAATATAGAAACAAACATGTGATATAACCTAAAGAACTAATTCATACTAGAAACACAGTAAATATAAAAATATATCGAATTATTCAAATCTGCTTGAAGAATGGATAATGCTAGTACGTCCGATAAAATATGTAATATAGTATGTCCCAAGATAAGCACGTGCCTAATTTTCAAAATTCTCCAAAAATACATCATACTATAAAATGAAATAAAATATTGAATAGTCCGATTGAAGATATTATGTTGTGCTGAGTCACATACTAAAGTTTGTACATATGTATATTTCTTATATTGAAAACGGTGTCTCACATGGACGTTGTAATTATTGGAACGTGTCTAAAATATTTATCATAATTGAGAAATAATGGACGGACGTGAGGCTGGAACTCAATATGAAAATAAAAGGCAAACAAGATTCGTACTTGGAAGTTTATGGTTTAGAATATGCATTAAAACGTGATTATCCAAGCTACATTGTTATAAAATTCATTTGGATAAGATATTCAAATGACATTTTTCAAATGGCTACCAGGACATTCGAATCCAATAAAAGAGTTTCAAATCAATTTTGTTTATGAAAATCACTTCGTTATTGTAAATAAAGAAAATTTATGATATTTACATATTATAACATATATATACAATTTATAACATACATATCTTCACATATTATAACATTTACTTTTATATAAATAATACATCCAAAGATTGTTTTAAAAACTATGTTTTATTGATCGGTGTTATTTTGATCGTGCGTTTGTTTGAGCAAATTTGTTGGTGCTCTATGTTCGGTAGAATGTGATACTATTGCGTATATTTTACGTTTTTAAAATAAATATGGTAGTTATATGGTACACTTGGTTTTCGATGTCATAGTGAGTCGTCGTACATAGTTGATTATGTTTGTTAATTTAATATCTTCATAGTGTTTCCATCTCAGGGTTGCTATGGTTAACCAATGTTGCGATTTGACTCGTATGCCAGGGTACAATATGGTTACTTGCATATCCCGATGGTGTTTCCACCTCAAATTTTGGTTTGGTGCTCAATGTTAGGATTTGACTTATAATATGGCTACTTGTATATCCTCTTGGTATATCCACCTTTGGGTTGGTACCTAATACTAAATAAATTCAGTTGGATTGCATCATATTTCTAGATTGGCGGAAAAATATATCTTGCTGATCTAATCAAATATTTATAAATTATTATATTTGTGTTATATTTTTATTAAATTTGTGTTGTTAATTTTTTGATAATATTATGACAAAAGCTAGTATGAAAATATGGAAAATTTATGTAACATCATATATATATATATATAATGTTGATGGTATTATAATATATTTTTGCTTTTCAATTTCATAATTTTGTATAAAAATGAGTTGATATACGGTGGTTGAGAAATGATTTTTACCATAAATTGTATTATCAACCACATGGTTGAAAATTATTCGTTATGCATATTGCATTATCCAGATAATTGGACTATATATACTGAATATACATCTACTTTTGGCGTAAGAATATTATCGAAGATTCATACTCGAAAAAAGTCGTCAAGAAAGTAAAGAAAGTGATGTCAGAAAAGGTTTTTACTTTTCTATAAAGTAATATAAAACATTTATGAGATGAATTATGATGATCCATTTTGGTTTCCCGTGACCAAGAAGATATCAATTCTAGGTGGGTGTATCTCAAAGTGGAAAAAACTTATTGTGTATTTGACCATACATATAATTCAAATAAAGTGGTGTTTAAATTGTTCTCCTTATGTTTAATTAAAAGAATGTGTAAACACAAGTACGAGACATTGGCTAACCATTTCTTTGAACATAAAGAAGAATTTGTGCAAAGTAGTCTGTAAGTGCTAAGTATCAGTGACGTTGATGTTTTTTAAAGTTAATTTATTTATATTATATTTTTCTATTATCTTATCTCATGTAATTATTTTTATTAATGAAAAATATTTTAATGGCCATTTTACGTAGACAGAGTTTTATAATCAAATGATATTATATATATTGTCTAAAACCTAGAGTAGTGTAAATGGTCTAGACCATAAAATCTCGTACATAGTTTAGAATATAAAACACACTAAATGATCAAGCACATAAAACCTTATACATAATAAATAGGCTAAAAACCCTGTCAAGTCACCGGTGTTTGACCTATGTTGCATTCGTGCTACTAAATTTCCTTCGTCTTCAAAATGAGTAACTAATGTTTAAAATCATTGCATTTTTACCACTACCGCGTGTAAATTAACAGAAGGTTGACACGTGTCATTCCAATGTACTCTTCCACGTTCCATATACGATCACCCATTTAATACTACCTAAAATACCCTTTGTACTAATTTTTAACTTTTAGCTCTAACTTTTTATTTAACCTTATTTACCTTTTATTATTTTACTTTTTATATGTACTTTATTACTTTTAAATTAAGTTATTTACTATTTATTCTCTTCTTTAAAACCACTATCTTCAACCTTTCATTTATGTTAAACCCACAAATTCCTTCTTCTGGATTGGATCCATTTTCTAGTCATTCAAACATAAAGAAAAAAAGAAGAATGGTAGGTCCACCGTTTGAATCCACCAAACCTTCCCCAACTTCCACCATCAAGTTTCTGTGTAGCCACGGCCGTAAAATCCTATCTGACGGAAAGCTCCATTACCATGGCGGTGAAACTCGTGTCCTTGTCGTTCATCGCTCTCTTTTCCAGCGGTTAGTTTTCCATCTCAGTTAATTTCACTTTCGTCCTGTTTATTCTTTAAATTTCAAATTGGTTTCCGATTTTGAAATTGTTATTTGTCCCATCGATTTTAAAATATGCTTACTAAATGAATAATTTTCTGATCCTCCTCGTCTTCATTGACGTCTCCTAGACTCCTTCCGCTATCGAAGATGCCTCTATATGCGACGAAATCGGGTACTAATTTTATTCTCATAGAAACCATAGCCTCTATCGCGTGCCTAACAGAAATCGCAGGCTATAAGATCTGAGCTTGAGTTTCGTTTTGACTCGTTCGAGTTGGTTCTCGACACTGTTATTTGAAAAAACTCATCTGATCTCACTCGAAACCGTTGACTGTTTCTGTCCGAGTTAACACAAATATTATATTTTCTTAAATTATTATTTTTTAACTTGAGAAGAGCTGAGGAAGAAAAAAAGAATTCTTAAATTTGTGTATTTTATAATATAAATCTAGTATTTCGAGTTTCAGTGTGTTTAATGTTTAATCCAAATCAATGTTGGTGTTTTTTATTTATTGATTTAGTAGAAATGAAGAGAAGAAATGAATTTAGGTTAGTAAAGAAGACAAGGGTTGTTTAGGAAAATAAATTCTAAAACGATGGCTATTGTGAACAGAGAAATTAGGGTTTTATAGAAGCGAAGAAGCAGTAAATATGTTAAGGTTAAAAGTAAAAAGTAACCGAATTATAGGTATGAGGTAAAAATTTTATGAGGTAAAAATTTAAAAAGAATATAGGATAAATCCATTTAAGTAAAAAGGTATTGTAAATAGTTTAAAGGTAAAGTAAATAGGATAAACTAGTAAAGAAATGGTATTTTGGGTAGGATTTAATGGATGGCAGTATATAGAACGTGGAGGGGTACATTGGGGTGAGACTAGAGGTGTCTAATGGTTCAGGAACCACGGTTCAAAGCTGACAACCTGCTTAAGAACTGGCGGTTTACCTGCGAAACTGGTCCATTATGACTGCAACCTGGCAGGACCGCAACCCGCCAGGACCGCATAAGGAGCAACCCGCCAGGACTGCAACCCGGCAGGACTGCAACCCGGCAGGACTGCGAAACCACGGTTTATTTGTAAAAAACCGGCGGTTTATTGGTAAATATTATGCTGATTTTATTTATTTTATAACCAAAATGTTATATTTAAAAAATATTGAGATTAAAATATTTTAAGTGTTGGTTATTAATATTTTAAGTGTTGCAATTATTATATAGTCCAAAATTTTAAATATTACTTATGTTATTATCACATTTTCAATATTATTATTATGTTTTTAGATTTAATATTAGTAGTGTTGAATTTAATATTACAAACCAAAACTATATCTTATCATGTTAAAAAATTACAAAATTTATGGTTATAATTTTAATATTACATTTTGAATTTTATTACTATGATTTGTTTTTAAATATTACAAGTGTTATTTATTATTTTTAAGTTATATGGTTGTAATTATAATATTACATTTTGAATTTTATTATTGTGATTTGGTTTTAAATATTACAAGTGTTATTTATTATTTTTAAGTTATATTGTTATAATTTTAATATTACATTTTGAATTTTATTATTGTGATTTGGTTTTAAATATTACAAGTGTTATTTATTATTCTTAAGTTATATTGTTGTAATTTTAATATTACATTTTGAATTTTATTATTGTGATTTGGTTTTAAATATAACAAGTGTTATTTATTATTTTTTAAACCAAAATCATATTTTATCATGCTAAAATATTACAAGTTATATTAAAATATTTAATATTACAAATGCTAAAATATTACAAGTCATATTAAAATATTTAATATTACAAATGCTAAAATATTACAAGTCATATTAAAATATTTAATATTACAAATGCTAAAATATTACAAGTTATATTAAAATATTTAATATTACAATTGCTAAAATACATTTTTTAGTCTCTTGTCGCTAACCACTTTTTTAAGTCGCAAAACTTTCTCAACAGTAGCTGCAATTTGTAATGGATCTCCCAAAACTTGTCCTCGAGTCTCACGATTAACCTTACTTAACGCAGCAGCAATCAAATCGACCATCTTCGTCTTCGTACTAAGACTTTGTTTAGGAACAACGGTCTTACTCTTAGTCTTGGTTATAGTTGGGTGTTTGGCACTTCGTGTCACCTTGTCGACCATTTTAGAACTAAAATTTGGTTTGGCGGTCTTACTAACAGTCGTACGTGTAGTACTAACAAGTTTGAAGTTTCGCCTCTCCTTATCAGAAATTTTCAAACTAAAATTTTGTTTGAGAGTCTTACTCATATTCGTAGGTTTAGTGGCACATTTGATGCGTCGTGTGATCGGATCCCTCTCAGGTGGAGGAGACATCATAAAAGAAGAAAATTCCGAAAAATCAGTTTTTGGAGTTGCTTGTCCTAACCTGTTGTTGAAGCCACAAGACGGCATTGGAAATAAGAAATAAGCACAAATAATAACTAATACAAACTAATAACAATTTTTTTCGAAAAAAAAATCTAACTATTTCGAAAACAGAAGTACGATATGTAAAATTCAAAAGTTAAGCTTAATAACAAAATCTAGAACAAGTTGAAAGATTTAGAGAGTTTATAGTAGATTTAGAGAGTGTGTGAGGTTGGAGTTGGGGTCTCTTCTATTTATAGGGGAGACCCATTTTTGTTTTTTGAAAAAACCGAATTTTGTTTTTCGCCCGGACCATCCGGATGGGCGTCCGGATGGTCCGGGCACACGGTCCGGGGCATCCGGACGATTTCGCCCGGACAGGCAAATCGGACCATCCGGATATCGATCTGGATGGTCCGGTTGTAACCGGGGCATCCGGACGCACCGTCCGGATGCCCCGTTTCATCCAACGGCTAGTTCAAACGAGCTAGCCGTTGGCTATCGTCATCAAGCGGACCATCCGGATGATTGGCCGGATGGTCCGCTTGATGACGTCATGGATGACTATTAATTAATTAAAATGAAAACATGATTAATAAGTCCCTGGAAATTCACTTTTATGATGTTCTGGATTTTATAGTTCTAAATTCATTCAATATAACTATAAATTTAGGAGATTGTTTACATTGACCAACATCACGTGGGAAAATTGTTGTCCGATAATTTGTGAATTGTGTTTGGTATATATAATATATGAATTGCTCATGAGTAGTAACAAATTAAAATTAGAAGGTGATATAGTTCGAGTTATTTACTTAAAATATCAATATATAGTTATATATTTGATTTTTGAATTGATTTTTTTTATATAAAAAAATAACTATCAAATTATAATACATAATTATTGAATTATTTTTATAAAATTGATATTTTTGGATAAAAATATATAATGATTAATTAACATAAAATAGTAAAATTTAATATAAAATTTTGAATTTAAAAATTTATATTAATATTTTTGGATTGTTAATAAATGATCTAAAAGTAAATTGAACGAAGGTTTAAGAGCATATAATATAATTAATTAAAAATTTTAATTTTGTTAAAAATGTAAGCACTTTAAACTATTAAAAATAATCAAAACTCTATATATATAGGATTTCGCGCACTAATATTTTAAAAAAAATTAAAAAAAAATTATATAAATAGGAAATTCGAACTATTATTTAAAACAAAATAAAAATCTATAAATAGATTTTTCGAACTATTAGTTTTTTAATAATTTTAGTACTTTTATGAAAAAAATATAGATTAAATTCTCTAGATTAATGAAAGAAATTTTATATTATAAACCCTTCCTTTTTTTTTTTTCTAGTTTATTGAAAGAAATTTTATATTATTAACAAGTTAATTTGGAACATAATAGATAGTTTATATTGTTGATGATGTTAATCTCCTAAATAAATATATTTAATTAATTATATTTAATTATGTCATCATAATATAATTTCTTTTTAGGAACCAAATTACAGATACTTAATTGAAACATATTTGGTATTTTTGAATTTATTTCACAACCAAATTACATGTGTTTATGCAATTGGAACATAATCCAAATTTATAAAAATTTTAAAACTTTAAATTTATACTTCAAAAATTGAATACTTCAAATATTAAATTTATACTTCAAATGTTGTAAATTTGTAATCGAAATACAAGTAGATGTACTTATTTTATTGAATATCTACATAATATTAAATAAAATATCTTAAATACATAAATATAATTAGAAAAGAAAACGTATCAAAATCAAATTACAATTATTTTTTTAGAATGTAATTGATGATTATAAAATTTCGATTAAAATGATAACATATTTAAATTAAAATACATGAAATAGAATAATTAACTCAATTATTGAAATTAGATTCAATTAACACTTACAAATTAATTTTAAATAACATTATAAAATATTCTGATAAACGGTTCTGAAATGGTTAAATGGTTTGGCTGATGGTTTGAACTGGTAAACGGCTCTTAAATGGTACGTCTGGTGGTTTGAACTGGCGGTTTAACTGTGAAACTGGCCCAATAGGACTGCAACCTGGCAGGACCGCAAGACCGTTAGGACCGCATAAGAGCAACCCGCCAGGACTGCAACCTGGCAGGACCGCAACCCGGCAGGACCGCAACCCGGCAGGACTGCAACCCGTAGTTCTGATTTAAACGGTGCGGGTTGGTGCTGGTTCAACCCGTTTGACACCTCTAGGTGAGACGTGTCATCCTCTTGTTAATTTGCACGCGCTAGTGGCAAAAATGCAACGATTTGAAACATTAGTGACTCGTTTTGAGGACGATAGAAGCTTAGTGACACAAATGCAACAAAGGTCAAACACCGGTGACTTGAAAGAGTTTTTAGCCATAATAAATATATAAATGTATTATATGTGCATAATTTTATTCAACACACCATTTTTCTCTTCTTAAGTCATGAGGTTTAGTACGCTCGTAATAGTACGTTTCAATGATGACAAATAACTTCACCGTTTTTTTAATCAATGTAACTTTATGAATAAAATATTAGATCATATATACATTCATACAAATAAAACTAACCCAACAAATAAAAAAACACATATTAATTAGTTCTTCATATATTAAATAATACGATGAAGTGTTAATTCTATAATTTAACCTAAATATTATTCTCAACGCATTTATATTGTATGGTATGTTATTTTTCTAGAAATGTGCATTTGCTTTTACCAATTTTATTAGGTAAATGTCTACAAATATGGTATAGTGATCGAGTATTGTGCATCTATGAAAGTTTCTTCCGTTGTATTTTCATAACTCTTAATGGTTCTCCAAAAACGATAGATAGTCGATTTAAATGACATGAATAATTTTGTTATAAAAGACACAATAACAAATAAAGTATAAAAAATATGTATGTATTTCATAGGTGATATCAAAATCCTCTATATTAGAAACTACTCTATATTGGCAGTCGATAGAATTCTCACAACCTTTAAATCTGAAACACGATAATGATTATTGATGGTACAACCATCAGCTTTTTTAGACCTTGAACACATAATCGTGGCATCCAACTCAACAAACCTCGACTAATTATTTTGAAAGAATAGTGGCTCAAAGTCATCCCTAGCCACCGAAAGATCGTTTATGGTATGTAAGAAGTCCAACATTACTTTAGTACTAAACATAATTTGTTTTCGAGTGTTCATATCTCAATAAATACATCGTGAAAAGAAACGTTGGTTCTTCACCATAAATGAGGTTGATGAGTTTACTGAATGATGTACTTGAAAGCTCATCACATATAGTATTATGATTATCTAGGTTCTATTTTTAGAGTGTCTCAACACGAAACAAACAATAGTTTGTCATTTAAAAAACAAATAAATAAAAAGCAATATTAAAAAGATACGATAATGATTTATATCTAAATTATCAAACAATGAAATTCTAGTTTGATCGAATATTTAGATACTAAAACGATAATTTAAATATCATACAAACGAATTCATCAAATTATCACCACTTTGTTTAAACCAATTATTTAGCTATCTAACAAAATAATTCATCAGACTTAACATTACTTAGTTCAAACAAATCATTTTCGAGTCTACTTACTTACTTATTGTACACTTTACAAGTTGAGTGTTGTTTTTAACTTTTGTACATAATACGAACATACAAAGAACGTGCTCAAACGTAGTGACCAAGAACTATTAGACATTCACCGTATTTGTGACATCGTTGGAGAATATGATTCTTTATTCTAATAGATCTCGAATTGTAACACGTTGGTTAACGCACTTGAAATGATACGAAGGATCGTTGGATGTTTGCTATAGAACCACTGGATATTGTTGCTCTGGCTTAACAACACCACTTTTATTAACTCAACAAAATTTCTAGGCTAAAAACCTTGACTGGTCACTAGTGTTTAACTCATGTTTGTGCCTGAAACTAGTCACTTATGTTTAAGAATACTACATATATAGTCACTGACGCGTGATAATTAACCATACAAAGACATGTGGAACCCAAAGTTATAATGTTTTTGTTACATATACGGTCATTAGACATTTCACACCCAAAATATCTCTAAAACCAATTTGTTTATTTGGGTATAAAATATCCAGCCACCGTATTTGTTGTCGCACTAGTGCACGCTGCATTTATCATCAAGAAAGGGTATTTTGGATGTGAAATGTACAGTGAATCTATTTGTAACAAAAAAATTATAACATTGGATGTCACGTGTCACTGTATAGTTAATTGGCATGCCATATATGCAACATTCTTAGACAAAGATGACTCGTTTTAGAGACGAATGAACCTTAATCGCAAGAATGCAACAAGTACCAAACACTAGTGAACTAGTCACAATGTTTAGCCAAATTTCTATATTTTTAAAAAATACGTAGAATCATCTTATATTGAAATAATAATAATAATAAACACTTAAATTAAATAAATATGAAATGAAAAAAAATATGTATACAACAATATTATGGATATAAATTATACACTAAAAATTAATTAATAAATTCAATCGTCCACTCTAGTATAAAAAAAATATGTAAACTATATTTAAAAAAAAACATGTATCTAATCAACAAATTATTTCGACACATTTTGTACGAAATGTGTCTCATCTTTGCATGATTTATGTGGACAATCGTCTGTGTAATGATCCGAAATTTTTAAATATAAAATATGTTATTTATTTAAGATATACTATTTTAAATTAAAAAATAAGAAGATTTTTTTTACCTTTAATCTGAATTAATCGTCCCCTATTTTTCCGAAGGAAACTCACAACCACTATTCAACGAGTGCGCGTGACAAATTGATAAATTAAATTTATTATATAATATAATTAAAATAATTAAATATTATATTAATATTAGTTTTTTATATTTCAAATTTATAGATAAATAAATTATAATACTTTTGTTTAATTATAGTAAAACTAAAATATATAGAATAATTTAAAATTAGGATAGTTTAAGAAAGGAAAAGTTTTGAAAGGTATAAGAGGACAAAAATATAAAATTTTCATGCATGGACTAATACTATTATGGAATTATAGACTAAGCTATATTAAAACCTAGTTTTGTTGGATCAAGATCTCTATTAAAAAAAGATTTCAAAAACTTGAATTATCTAACATCTCCCTAACTTATAATAACATAATAATTGAATCTAACTATCCATAATTAAATCTATGTAGTCATCTCGTGAGTCATGGATTTATATGATTTAAACGACGATTTTAGTTACAGCACAAACAATTTTCTTTTGGAGGAGGAGGAACCATTAATGGACCATGTAAAGACACAAATCGAGATACATTTTGATTTAACATTACTTTCGTGGGTATTTTGCACGATGTGTGTGCATCGATGTACAAACCAAAGCATCTAGGTTGCGTAATTTGAAGCAAAATCGTGCACGAAGCCAGCACATAATTTTTTACAATTATGTATAATTTCGCGCATCACGATGCACAATTTTTCTAAAATATACGCAATTTTGCACTCGATTTTGTCATAGTTGGCATAATTTTATACACAATGTTGCAGAATTTGGAGCAATGCGTGATTTACGTAGTTGTTGATTTAATGAATGTGAATAGTTTGGTATCTTACTTTCATGTATGTTGTAAGATCCAGAACAACCACAATGTTTGATGACCGATTACATACATATTTTTACTATCCGCATGGGTTGAATTTGAAAGCAAGAAGTTAGGATTCATTACTTGTAATGTTAAAGACCGCGACGGTAGTAATATTGGAAAACACCTAAGATATGTTATAAATGTGAGAGACATGGTGTTTATAAACCTAGGCTCACATTTGGGTTTGTGAAGAAGAGACGACAATGTGCATCCAAAAACGACGGTTTTCCCTTCAAGTTCGAGGGAATAGTAGTTGAAAGATTACATGGTTATTGAAGATTGATAGTGGTAAATGGGAAACACAACCACAAACCATATTTACACTTAAATGGTCATTCCCAAAACGCTTGACTAAAAGTGGATAAAGAGGAATTAGTTCGTAAACCAAGGACAATTAGTTCCTGTCCAAAAGAGCTATACTGCGGTTTAAAAATTCAAAACCGTGAAAAAATGAATCTAGCATGCGTATGATTTACAACATCTGTACCGTTTGGTAAAAACAAAATAGGCAAAAATGCATTACTTGTTTCATAAACTAAAAGAGCACGAGTACTTTGTATATGAGCTAACTAAGTATACAACTGAAGAGATCCTCGAATTATTTTTCACGCATTTACAAGCAACAAGCTTTTACTTACATTTCCCTGAGTTTCTGTAATGGATAGTACATACAAAATTGTAAGGTGCAAGATGCCTTTGTTCGAAATTGTTCGGGTAACATGAACGAATAAGAAATTCTGTATTGCTTTCGCTTTTATGAGCTCTTAAAAACAAGCAAACTACATGTAGGCTTTGAGTGTTCTAAGGACCGTGATCACGGTTAATGATTGTGCATTTCCAGATATTATCATCACCAATAGGGAGTTGGCGTTGATGAAATTGAGGATGTATTTTCGGATTCCACCCACATGTTATGCAAATGACATATAAACAAAAACATTTTTTCTTACACTAAAAATGTATTGCCCAAAATAGACATGTCGGGCGATTTTTGAAAATTTTATGACGTCGTTGCCCAATCGGCCACGATTGAAGAGTAAAACAAAAATCTCGTCGAGTTAGCCCACGTGTTCTTCTTTTGCCCGATGGTTAAAAATTATGTCATAAATCAATGGATAATGATATACATTGAAATATTTCTTAATATCAACACGAACGATCATAAATATTTAGGAAACCAACCTAGCAATCAGTAAGTGATATTGTCATTTATAAACTTTAGTTTTGAGAGATTTGATGCTACAGTTGTAATTTATTTATTCATATGTAATAGGCCAAATGGTGCTCACTCGAGCCTAATACGCCGCACTCGGCTCAAACAATTTTGGGAAAGTATTCATGCGTTGCTTCACGCTCAACAGTCAGTAATAGACTTCTAATATATAATAATATAAAAGGTAAAATATCTTGTGCTGCCTTAGAAATTGTTCATAAAACTCTACAAAATACTCAGCGAATAGGCGTTGATCGAGTAGCTTGTGGTTGGATTGTTAGACAAACACACAGGTTACCGTGTGCATGCGAGGTAGTTATGGCCAATCGAGAAGGTAGGCTCATTCTTCTTGAAGAATGTGATATTCATTGAAGTACTTTAAAGATCATTCCTAGAGATAAAATTGAAACTTAAGATGAACTAACACGAAAAAATGGCATAATAGATAGCTTCATCTGTACTTGCGAGCCATATATTCAAGATCATATTATAAATAGACGATGCAAATCCTCGATCCCGCAACAAGTCATACATTGAAGCCTAAGGATCTGAGTATTACTAAAGGTAGGAAAAAAGTCGGTTTAGAAAATTCGACTAAACTAGATCCATCTCTATTCGAAGATAAACAAAGTCAAGGCAATAGTGCTAGCACGCTCGGTACGATAGCTAGCACGGCTGCCTCGGTAACAAAAGCATTCCTAGCACCCGAAATAAAGAGAAAGTTACTCGTGCAAAAAAATCTAGTAAAACCAATTTTTTTTTTGTTACAAGAGTTGGTTTCCAAACAAATTACATAACTATATTACTAGCATCGGTGACGTTGATCTTTACGGTTAGTGCGGTTATCCGGCTGTAGATTGGTAAGATTGGATTTGATGGCCAAATTGAAAAGTCACATAGTTTTGTGGGAGAGAGTGTTTGATGGTATAAAACATATAGACGACATGCTTGAACGATTAAGTTATTTCCAAGTGTACTTGGATGGTAATAAACATTGAACAAAATCATTCGCACCGAGGATGCACGATTTTGCAAGTTCTTCGGTGACAACCTTTTTAATCGGTGACAACCTTTTTAAGTCTAAATCCTTCCAATTGAGCAATTTTAACAAATAGATAACCAAATCAAAGATATAGAACTACCCTAGATAGTGAAACTAACTAAAAAACAAACGAATAACTATAAAAGACATAACAAAAATGATTTTTTCAATAGAATTTTCAAACCAAAATATATCAAGAAATATATATATATATATCCAAAATTGAAAAATACACAAATAGCAAAACTATACGTACCTTATCGTGGCTTTTAAAAAAAACGTTTTTATATCAAGAATAGAATTGTAAACAACGGAAGTCTTAGAATAACAAAAACGGATCATGATCCAACAAATTGATATAACATCTTAAAATATAAGTTATTATTATGGTAGTTTAATTTATTTTCGATTTTTAAAAATTCATTCTGGATCAGCGGATTTCTATTTTTGTGTTGAAAATTCCATTCTAATTTATATAAAAACTTTGATTTTGATTTTAATTCTAATTTAAAATTCGATTCTGATCGGATTTTTTTAATACAAACCAAGTCCATCCAATTTCTACTGCTCTTCTTCCGAAACAGATCTATAGGATATAAATAATATATTATTTTTCACTTATAAAATAAATCTAAAAATCTTACGAACTCATGTCTTGAATAAATAGTACCACTACTTTTACTATTTTAACTACATACTCTCTTTTTTTATCTCATATGGTCCTGGTATCACATAGCCCATCCCATGATCCGCCTCCTACTGCAGAACCGGTGGTACTAGTGGTGTATAAACACTGATTGGTTCATGGGCTAATTGTATTTTGGGCCTTCTGAAGCCTATTGTAAGTATGTTTAAGTCGTTTATATTTATCTACTTCCGGAGTTTGATTTGTCTCTTTTAAAGTCTGTTGCATAATATTCTCCGGAATGGGATAGATAAAAGATTTATTTATTTCAAATTATAATTTTGAAATTAAACCAAAATCAATTGAAATGTACGAGATTTCAAAAAATTAAGTTACTTGTTAAAAAACAAATTGTAACTTACACCAACTTTTATTAAAAAAATATATAAATATAATTATTAATTACTATATTATATTAAAAAAATGGCCCGTTACTATATATATTTATAGAAATATTTTAAGATTTTATTAATTAACTTAACATTTTAATTATATTAAAAATTAGATTAAAAAAATTGTGACCAATGTTTTTATTAATAAAGTTTAAATATAATTATCATTTTATCATTGCCTTTAGAAAAGTTAAAAATTATTAATTTAGGTTTTACTAAAGTTTATTATAATTTCTTTTTAAAAATGTATAATTCTTATTTTAACTGATCCCATCATTTATTGTATATATTTATTTATTAATTATTATGAGATTTTAAGAAAATAAAATTTAAATTAAAGAAACTAATATATGACCGGTTAACTTACAATTAGAAAAATTTAAAAAAAAAACAATTAAAATTCATTAAAAAATAGAATTCACATTAAATCAATTTTAAATACATAAATACATTAATATTTAAAAAAATGAAAAACCATCTTTATTCTATGAATACTAAAAATAATAAATGTTAATATGCTGAAAAAATCAAATGAGGTTAAGTAACACCTAAAAGTAAGTTATTAACACCATAAAATAAAATAGATAAAAACTTGAAAAATATATAATATTCAAAGATAATGTTTAAAAAAAATGGTTGTACACCAACATACCCTATCGGTCCTGTCATTTTCCAGTCGACTCCGGCAAGAAAAATGGTCCAAAAAAGGTCTCCAAATACCAGAAAATGGCTGGAATTTTTTTAAATATATTTTAGGGAGAGAATTAGAAAAAAGTGAGGGAGAAAAAGAAATTGAGAAAATGAAATGGAAGGAGTTAATAAAAAACTTAATACCCGAAAATATATTTCCATCCACAAATAAATTCTCTTATACTAAATGTGTCTAAACTTAGACTCGTTTTTTTATATGTATAGGTGGACCCTTAAGATAGTGGTGCTATTATAGAATGAACAATAATTTTATGTTATAGAATTCATTCGTGACCGTCTATTCATGTTAAGTCACGTCACATTTAATAGTTTATAATATTTTAATATATTTATTAAAAATTAATTTGTATGCGTTAATTAGTAGAAAGAAATAAACTACACAATGTATTTTATAAATAAAATATTAAAGATATTGTTTTGATATTTTCTGTAATTATATTCGGACATTGTTAATAGTTTATTTTCATGTTAAGTCACGTCACATATAATTTTAAATTTTTTCAAATTGGTTTATTAAATTTTCAAACTAATAGTTAATCAAAATTGTTGGAATTTTCCCAAATGGGGTAGTCGAGTTGGTTGAGTATGGCATTCTTATGACCAAAAGTTCATGAGTTCGAGTCCCTTCTACATACGCTTTCTCGACTGAGCCTGTCACCTTGTGTGGTTTATCTTCTGCGTTGGTTTGCAGGCTATCGCGTCAGACTGAGGGTTCACCCTGTGCGCACTCATTGCACTCTGAGTAGCGGCTGCGGGTTCCCTCCGAAAAAGAAAAAAAATTGATGGAATTTTATATACTTAAATAACAAATTAAGTAGTTGGATTTGGAATTATATATATATATACTCACGAGAATATAATACCCGGAAACGTTACTACATTTATGATAATACATTACCAACTTTTAGGTACATTTAAAATTAACGATAATACGGGAAATAGGGACATAACAACCCTAAAAGCAACAATAAAGTAAAATGAGGATGAGTCAAGTTATGATGCTTCAAACATGATTGCACGAAGTGAAAGTGAATCTGAATATCGGCATCGCATAAACTGAAATAGTGAACAAGAAGTTTCAAATTCATCTTCTTTACTCAAGATAAAATAACATGCGAGCAAGTGAAAATCCTATAGCCTACTAATCAAATCAAATATAATAACAAGGAACGTTAGTCTTCGAAAACATCACCAACAACAAAAATTACCCTATCATCACAGACTTTATGTCTCTATTTAGCCAACAAATCAACAACTTTGTTGAACTTTTTACTAACATGTCCAAATTATGCCTCAAACCTAAGATCATCAATATCAAAGAATTAATTCCTTAGAACTCAATACTTGAAATGAGATTTTGTAGCATTACTCACCAGTTAAGAATATCCTTCAGTAAGCAATTTGCAACCCAAAAGTATAATACGACATTCTGCTCATAAAGCATTCCCATTTCCTATAAATGAAGTAAAAGAAACAACCATGCCCCCATTCACATAGCATATGATTCCTCCAACTATACATTCTACATTGCAACACGACCATCAAAATTATAGTTCAAATATCATGTTAGAGGTATAATCAATCGTACCCATTTACCCATTTTACTCTGGGGTTGA
Source organism: Limnanthes douglasii subsp. nivea (assembly GCA_036936605.1). NCBI lineage: Eukaryota > Viridiplantae > Streptophyta > Magnoliopsida > Brassicales > Limnanthaceae > Limnanthes > Limnanthes douglasii. The sequence continues at coordinate 11,443,117 of JAUPFV010000005.1, read as the reverse complement.
ATTATTGGCAGTTTAAGTGAAAGCAAGATTCTTTCAGAACAAAAATTTAGAGTATCAATAACCTTCATTCAATTACATATAAATCAACATCCTTCGTATTAAATTTATCACATGTTGATTGAATGAAATTTTTATCATATTATTTCTTGATTGATTCCTCCATTTTCAAACATGCTAAGAAATAAATCCACGGAGAGAACGAGCGATAATAGAAAGTTGGCGATAACTTTTATTTATATCGCAATAAAATATAAATAATTATAAAACCAAAGATAATGTCTGGCTTTGTAACCAATAAGCAAAGTAACACCATAAATAATTAGCAAATTCATTGTGTAAAAAATATGATTCAAAGTTTCATATTGAGGATTCTTACAGCATACATAAACCTACACAAGTGAAATTCCAAGAAAAATAATTTGATTAAAATTAAATAAAATTCTTAGATTTTGAAGTTCAACCTTAATTGAGGTCGTAAAAAACTCCTCATGGGAACTCAAAGTCCATATTAACATATCTTCTTTATATAGACGAAGCCGAGATTGAAATTTATAAATTTCATGATGTAAATGGCTCAAAATATGTGAGAAAACTTGCTGTAATTTACAGGGTCACTTGAAATATCTTTGGCCAAAGCATCTTGAAAGGGACTTTCATCCCCACATTTTAATTTATCACACCATCCTTGAGAACACCAATATAATATATCACCTTTACCCAAATGCCAAGATGAAAACTCATATATTTTGTCAAAATAATTAAGTATTATGCGGTTGTGTTTAGATACGCCGAAATATGATACCAGATCCCATATTCCTAATTTTCTTCTCATACATTTAGTGTATAGACCTTGACATTTTTATGAATTTCCAAGTCATCTTAGAATGCAAAGCTTCCACCGTGTCAAACAAAGAAGTAATACCAAATTCACATTCATGTGTAAAACTTTTCACTGTGGCTTATGATATCCAATTATGGTTGTTATTACTAGACCTTCATATAAAACTCTTCATGATATTTTCAAGAGATTTCAAAACACTTTTCGACATAAGAAGAACCGCGAGAGTATGAATAGGGATTGATAGCAAAATAAAATTTATAAAAACAACATTACCAGCAGGAGAAAGCATAGCAGCAACCCAACCTTCCAAATGAGCTTTAAGTTTTCAACAAGAGGTTAAAAATATGAGATTTTATACCAACCCTTAAATAGAGAGGATCCCAAGTAATGTTTTGGGGAAAACCCCTCGTTTTCATATTAGTAAGACGAAGAATATTTTTCTTATTTTTATGAGTGATGGATTTGCCAAGAAAGATTTTATTGTAATTAACATTTTCACCGGCTAACACTTGATACATCTTTAAAAATGTATTTACTACTTTCATACTAGAATATCCTATATTAAAAATAAACAAAGATCACCAGTATAACAAATATGAGAAACGTGTATTTTTTATTTGACGCACTTAGTTCCAAACAATATTTTGATCTATTCCAAAAATTATCTAATGAATACATAAAAAAGGAAGGATATCATGTGTAATTGCATGAGCTAATCAAGTACAATTATGAATTCCTCTATCTTTAAGGAAACCAAACTATTCTTTCTTAATAATCTTATGGAGTAAAAAGGAAAACCTATCATTTAATTTTTTTAACATAATCATGTATGAAAAGTTACATAAGCTTATTAGATGCATATCATTAAAAGAAGATCGTTGTTGATTCATATGATTTAGTATAGAAGTGACGACGCATAACATTTAGGCCAAATAGAAACAAAAAAAGGTTCTAAACCGCACCACCACATCAACCCCAACCATCGACCCACATTTAAAAAGAATACCATTAAACCCATCAGGACCCGAAGAACTTGACATATTCATGTTTTTAACTGTGTCCTAAAACAATTCTTGTCGTGGGGATCTGAATGAAATCAATGATCTCCTGATTAGATATAGAACTCCCATGAAGCATAAAATTATTTAAATCTTGAGTGTTATCCTAAACGACAGAATGCCCAAAACTTCAGAATACAACTTAACCCTTTCACTACCCAAATAATCAGGCGAGAGCATAACACCATTGATAAAAGTTTAAGTAATGATTTCTTGAGGGCTCTAACTTTAAGTTCATCATGAATGTTTTTAGAATTTGTATCCCCACCTTCCACCACGTCACCCGCGGTTTATCTCTAGAAATCGCTTCATCCCGCCTAAGAAGAGTTGTATGCAGGTTTCAATAAGAACGAAGAGACCCAACTTTCATATCATCCAACATATCTTCACGTTCCTCTAGAGTTTTGATTTTAAATTCAACTTCTTCCAACTATTTGAAAACATTCCCAAAAACATTCAAATTCTAATTTTTCAAACATTTGTGAAGCCTTTTGAGTTTGATCTGTAAACAAACCATAAGGGATCCAAAACAATGTTGTTCTCGTAAATATTTATCCGTAGACATAAATGATATATGCTCAAGCCACATAGATATAAAAGTGAACTGAGAACACTTTTTAATAATATAACCATTGAATCAACAAAAGAGTGTGGTCATATTGCTTACGAGATGTATGAGATGCATAAATATTAGGCAATGTAGCAAGCTGAGTATGATTCAATATGCAATAAGTTAGAGCCTTTTCTAAACGATTTTTACACCATGTAAACCAAAGGCCAATAAAACCAGCATCAAACAAACCAACATGAACCATAAATTCAACAAAATCTCAACATCACATATACAAATCTCACATTTACCTTTTTTTCTCCTATGCTTTAGAAAAAACATTAAAATCTCCCACAACCAACCAATGAAACACTATATTCTCACTTATATACAAACGAATCATGCGACAAATTTTTTTCATGAATCTCTATCATATTTTGTATAAAGAAAACTAGCTAGGAACGACTTCCACGACACCTCTATTAAACATGTAATTTGTTGCAAAGAAACATCATATCATGAAACTTTGATGAAACTACCCATAATGCTCATATGTAAGAATTGATGTCTCCACTATATAATTAACTATCAAACTTAAGTCGTCCTAACAGCACTAGAATTCCAGTATCGCTTATCTTTATGTTATAGAATTACAATCATATATAAATTATATATATTTTTAATATGTATTAAGTACATAATTTTATCTTTACATTTGATCCCCTTTACAATCTAAATAAAAAACTAATAGTTCAGACTTGAAGATGAATTATATAAAACCTTTGGTCAGCTTGGGAATTAAACATTAGAGCAAACCATGACTTGATAAACTGAGATTATATAACATTCATATAATTATTCATACTATTTAGCTTCTCTTCAAAGTCTATATTGCATCTCTAAACATTACTTTCACAATTAAATGCATAATCAATTGGAGTATTAATACCATGATGATAAAGAACAACAACCTTAATATATATATCTCCTCATTCGTCCTACAATAATCAAGTTAGATATTTTTTATGTTATCATTACATACTTTATTCTTGACTGAAACAATAGACATACGGTGTTTGGATAAATCACACCATTTAAGTTGTATTTCCTTTCTATAACACACAAATTTTCCAATTGATAGCAAAACTATCATCATAATAACATAAAGCCAGTTTAACTTTTGAAACTTAAATACCATGAAATTCTTTAGATACTAAACCCGTTGGAGTATGATGCGCTCTTTAGGAAATAATTTTAATTTTTGAAAGAAGAATCATATTCTATTTCAATTTTTTTTAAACTCACTGGTAGCCAAAAAATTTACAGGAAGACTACTATTACTCGAAAAAAGTATCACCTCATCATAAATCTTATTTTTTTCTCCTAAGATATCGTTGCTTTTATCTAGATTTGAAAACACGTTAAGAGCATTATAAGAATTAAAAATTGGTACCTCAAAGTCGGGAGTATTCTTTCTCTGGCATTGAAAAGAATACTTCTACACTTGCCAAGTAGTAACTTTTGGTTCCACCACCAATAAGGACCGATTTGTAGTTTTATTAGGACTTGTTAAAAGATTAATGATATACCGATTAACTACATTATCCTCTTAATTGATATTTTTCTGAAATTCTCATAAGTATGCCCATGTAATTCACATTTAGGACAATAATTTAAATTAGACTCATAAGTCACGCGTTGCCAGAAACCTGACTTCTCATTAATAACAATCCAAAATTTATCAACTCTAGGAATTGTTACATTTAATTCTATAAAAATTTGTGCATATGAAAAATAGTCAAAGCTAGCGTACGACCATCAATTCGTGAAAAAAATTCATATCGCATTCACAAATAGGGTTAATACTGTAGTATTAAATATTCTTATCGGAAGTCCCAATAACAAAGTCGAAGTGGGTGTATGAACCGGTTCATGCTTTGGATCAAATAACGAAGTCCATCTAAAATTTAAAATAAATAAATTATCAACTTCTTTTATGTCCCTCGCTAGAATATTAACACAATCTGATTGTGACTGGTGAATATCGTTACACGAAGATGATCGATAAAACTACGCAAAACTTGTAAAGATATATTACACTCACTTTTGATGATATGATCTAAGTTTTCTAACGAAGGTTTTCCCATTTAAAATCTTTAAATTAATACATTATTAAATTGATCGTCCATGGCTTTTAAATCTTATAAGTAAAATGAATTGTTAGATACGTATCTTTGAAAGAAACTTTGATTGATAAATTAAGAAGAGTTCAGAAAATCACTCACATTAGTAGAGGGTAAAAACCCCTTCTAGATTTTAACACATCAGCAAAAGAAACCGAATTTTAATTCAGGTCACCATTAGAAACATCCTTACTTAAAATTAATTCAAACAACCCTTTGGCCTCAACAACATTTTCCACGGGAAATTATAGAACAAAAAAACCTTATAGGTCTCGAGAAATAATACCGAAGAAAAAGAGCCCTCAAATATCTCGAGAAATAAGTAATAAAGGAAAATAAATATACTTTATCACATAGAATTATAATTAAGGAGAGAAGAACATGAAGTTCTTCAAATTTGAAACACAGTTAGTCTCCATTTTTCAGATCCGGTGATTTATTAAAACTCTACATAAGTAAACAAGAGTTCCTCTATAATTTTTATGTTTTGATTTTACCAAATAACTATCAATCCTTCAAAACAAATCTCAAACATTTTAAAGAAAAACCAAGTCTACATGCATTGCGACATGGATTCCAAAAATATTTGCCCAAATGTGAAATATTCAATGATTGATTTATTGTCCTAGGTCAAACAGAATAGACCGATTAACTCTATTATCCATCTTAGTGATATTTTTCTGAAAATTCTCATAAGCATGCCTAGTAATCCACATTTAGATACAACAATACGTTCAAACATGTAATTATTAGAGATTAAATTTGAATAGAGAGAGAGTCTTTTGTAAATTAAATAGATAAGTACATAACTCTAGCGTAAAGATTAAATAATTTTTTATACAGAAAAAAACTATTATATTCTCTTCTTTATTATTTGTTATAATTTTAGTTTTATTTCATCTATAAAAAACCTTTTGGTGCTCGATTAGGGTTTTTGCCTGATCGTATACTTCACTACTTGTACAACCGTAATGAAAAAAATAATATTATAAGAATAATTAAAAACAACAAAAAAAGTTTAATATTCATATACATAAAACTAAACAATAAATTATTAATAATATCAACGTTTAATACAATAAAATTAGAAAAACATAATAAAATAAAATTAAATGTTTATTACAATCAAATATATATTAAAAAAACTAAGCAATTATAATTGGGGTGCTTGCGGAGGATCTTAACAGTCATGCAATGGTTGTGATGGAAGATATGGCATACGAGGAAGATCAACTTCCATTTCTTGAAAAAGCGAATCCAAATCAAACTTATGTATCATTTGTCGTATATTTTTACCGTGACACAATTTGGTGGTGCGTAATTCACCAAACTTAGTCTTGATATTATTCCAATTGTTTATATTTTGAGTCTCGATTCTATTAACCTCGGTACTGAAGCCTAATTGTTCACGTTTTGAGAATGCATCTATTTCTATATATTGTATGTCTGTCTGTCATCCCTTCAGGTTGATGAAAAGAACTACCGATATTGAAAGTGGACGGTTGAGGCTCTTGCATCGTAGCATGTCTGATAGGCCTCACCCAATATGTAGGAGGATTAGGTGGTTTGGTACACCCATTCAACTACCAGATTTGTTCCAAGTTATCCGAATGTGTTCCAACTATCAAACTAATATCTTATTCTATAATCTTTGATCAAAATTTATAATCAATCTACTCAATCAAGTTTGTTTGACAACGGAGGATCATTGTTGATAAAGTGCTTTGTGTACTCTTTTATTCTTTTTATATGCATTTTTTTATTTACTAGTTTTTATATTGTTTTTAAATGAATTTTTAAACGACACGAAAGCAATCAAATATCCTGCTTCACCGTGGGGCTAATGTCCCAACTCACTGTGGGGATAATGTCGTAACTTACCGTACGACTAATCTAGACCAAAATTCTTTTGATTATAATCATAATAAGCTTGATATCGTAAATACTGGTTTAAAAACTCTAATATTGTAAACACATTCTTCTCATGCTAGTAGTGGCAGTGGTTTGAGAAACTTGAAGATAATATAACTAAGTGTAATTTTTATGAAAAATCATATAGCAATAAGGGTGGGAAAACTAATTATGGAACCAGGGGTATATCGAGCTAAGCACAATATTTTTTATCATTTAAAAAAATATGAAGAATAAAATACAACCATGGATCCTCAGATCTTAAATGCATTTGTTTTTAATTAAAATACATATAGCGAATAAACCATGTGATATGTTGTTGGTACTTCACAACCATTAGATTTTAGCGATAATTAGAGATATATTGATTGAAAGTGTAATTGGGTCAACCCAAGAGCTACACGCATCGCACGTAGCTCTATGTAATCATAATTTTTTAAATATTATAAAAAAATCATAATAATATATTAACTTCCTATGGAATTTTTTTTACTAGTGATATAGGAACATTTCTTGATTTTATTATAATGTGTGTTACTTTAGATTGGATGGATTCTGAAAGGATACTTCAAAGAAGAATTGTGTATTTCAAGTCTATTGAAAGGCACAGTGCTGCTATAATTAGAGAGTACGTTAGAGTGTATAATGATTTTCAAATTAAATATACAATTATATCAATTTTGTTCGATAGTGTATCTGGAAACGGTTTAGCTATTGAGTTGCTTAGAAATTATTGCCAACCTAATTTTCCTCAAATGTTTCACACTATATATTTACGTTATATACTTCAATTGGTTACAAAATACGGAATAAATATGATAGCTAATGATTATATCAATCCTATTAAAATGGAGGGTCCTATTATGCTCGACCTCGGGTCCTAAAAAGTAATTAGAGCAAAATTATTATTGTTATTCAAAAGTCAAATAAAAAACTAGATTTAAATGTCAAAACTAGATGTAATTCTACATATTATTTTCTTGCACGTGTTCATATGTATAGACATTAAATTAATGAGCTTTATAATAGACATAATCCTAGTAGTCATCTTGACGGTCAACAGTCGAATTATTGTGCTTCAGTGTTCAGTTTCTTGAAGTTGTTTAAATATGCAACTAAAACGTTTTCTACGTAAAATAATCCTAACATTCACTTGGTCCTTTTTGAAATTACTAAAATTTTCAGGCATATCGATACATATAAGAGTAAGATTATATGTCGCAAAATAGTTCCCGATATTGAAGCAAAAATTATAAAGTATTTTCATCACATCACATACACTTATGTTGTTTGGTGCATTTTTATCCTTAAAAATGGATGGGTTTTACATTTTTGGTTGAGAATTTTTGAAACATTATACACCTTGGTGTAACCTATAACTATAAATAATGTATTCAAGAAGTTGGCACTGTTCTTTATATAATGTATAATACCTATGTTAAAAAATATGAGAAAATATAAATGTTAGATCTTTAAATTTAGCTGGTAGTAGTATATAGTAGTATTAAAGGAGAGGTAAAATAGTAATAATAACTATGTGGAAATGACAATGCTAAATAGTAGGGTGACAATATAAACTTTTCAAGCTGATAATAAAGTTGCCACATATTTGAACACTCTATTTGAGTTTGATCAGTATAATGAAAAAACTCTCTTGATATCTTAAGATGGTAGAAGTCTAAAGAAGACGAGTTTCCTATTCATTGTTATTAACCAGAGATATTTTATCAATACTTATGTCTACAGTGGCAAGTGAATGTGTGTTTAGTCAGACCAACCTGCAATTCACGACCAAATAAACAAGATTGATTGTGGGTCACTTGGAGTCCTTGTTACAATTAAGGACTCGACTGCGGTGGAACATAGGATGCAAGACCAAGTCTATAAAACATATTAGAATCAAAGGGACATCTTTAATGAATTTTAAAATGTTGAAGAAGATTTGGAGAATGAATTTGTTGCGAGATGTGAGGATGAAGAATCGGTTGAAGCAGATGAAAAATATTTTTAAGATTCATCATATTTGTAATAGAAATTTATTAGTGAATTTGTAATGACTTATCATAATTTTTAAATTATATATCCTCAAATTAGTAAAAATAATTATCCTTCAATCTCATAATGTAACAACTTATCACAAAAAAATTCACCATTTATAAAATAAACAAACTATAACAAGTTATACTATAATCAAACTATAACAATTATTTTATCACTCTAATGATAAAAATATAAAATTTATTGTACTTATAATCAAAACATAATAATGAGAGTGTAATAATAAAATTATAATAACAGTATAATACTTTTAAATTTATAATATACAAATTATAAAATCTATAACAATAACAACACTTTTACTATATATATACAAAAAATAATAGAATATTTAAAAGTAATTTTTTTCTGCTTAAATATTACAAACTTGGCTCTTATAATTCACCACATGATAAGAAATTTAAAATAAAAAATATTATGAGTTTTAGACGAGTAAAATAAAATATACCAAAATATTTATGTTACCTTGATGTTATCATGAGACTGTGATATGACGTGACGTGAATCTCATTGTGTTCTACCTTGATCGTAACAGACCATAAAACCCACTGTGTTATGTTACCGTGACAACTTGTTGTGTATCATGTTGTGTTCTATCACGTTTATTTTAGACTAAATAAGTAGAAAACAAGATATGAGATCCGGTTATCGTGATTGTTCTCTAATTATATTTAAAGATATTTTCGAAATTAGTAAAAATAAGGTAATCTAAATAAGATATGCAATTAATTATGTGTGTGCATGTTGAGTCTAAGTTATTATGAAATAAATGATAATTGTATTATGGTATAATAAAAGATAAAAAAAATATAATTTATATTAAGTCACGTTTTAATTAAAAAACATAATATTTGTTTTAAAATACAAATACGGTAATAAAACTTATAAAAAAAATTAAGCTATAAAAAAACGAGAGATTATTACACGAGCTATATGTTGATTTCAGTAGATATACATATATAACATACAATAATATATTTTTCGTTTTAGTTATGGTAAATAAAAAAGGGTTGAATATGCCTAAATACCACCACATTCATCAGATGTAGGTTTTAAGTTTAAGATTTAAAACATATGCAATCTTACAAATGACACTGGTAAAACCTAAAACCTATATGAGATCTTGTTCCTTACCGTATCAAGGTTTGTTTAAATCTTAAGTTTATAAATATATGTTTGTTAAAAAATATCATAAAATAAAAAACCACTCTTTCATAATGTTCTTCATTTTCTTTAAATTGGTGATCTGCCAAATGACAGAGCTCTTTGTACCTGGTTGCGGTAGTGTAAACTATGTTATTGATACTCAGTTATGATGTTGTATAAGTAGGGTTATAATTTGTATCTAATCTGCGGTCATATATTTTATATGATGTTCATTATTTAGTCGTATCAAAGTTGACGTGACTGAGAAGAGTCATCCAACTTTAAATTGACTGACCAGCATAATAAATTATTTAAGTTTCGACCTCCAATCGAATTACGAGTACAGTATTTTTAAGGACTCGATGTTTGTTTTCGAATTTCAAAATAATTTTCTAACTAATGTTAACTTATTTTATTCCATATTATAATTTCTCACTCAAATCAATAACTTTTTTCATTTTGATTTCCAATACTATTTTGAAACTGTTTAAAAAATCACTATATCTAAAGGACTTGGTTTTGGTCAATATTTTATAACAGCGAGGTGACGTCCACCTGAAAAAACAACAGTGGTAATAGAGTTTTAATTTTTTACTATTTCGAAAATTAAAGTTAACGAGAAATAATTTGAAAGTTTAAATAAAAAGACATAACATAAAGGATTAAATATAGTTTTGAATTGTGAAGAAATCTTATATCTACGGGCAACTAACATTGGTTTTATCGGAAAAAAATATTACAATGAGACTCTTTCGAACATAACTACTTCTTTTTTGTTACAAAACTACTTCAATTTATCGAAAAAACTATGGACCTCAATGTTTCTCTCAGCCTTTATCTCCTAAATTTGCTTCTCTCAAGACTCAACTTCATTAGCTACTTTGGGCCCCAGCTATTTGCTCATGCTACAATCGTATCTCACTACAAAAGTTGCTTCATACTTCTCTTCCAATATTTATAAAATCACGGATACATGACTCACATTACCAGCTGTTGACATGTTCAATTCTCTTCTATTTTTTTGGGATGAAGGGTCGCTCAAGTGAGTGATCCTTCTTTGAAGTAGCTCTAACTAAGTTGTTGAGATGAAGGGTTACTCAGATTAGCAATCCCTCTATAAAAAGGACTTAGTTATGGTTTTAGGATGAGGGTTCGCTATCGTGAGCGATCTTTCTTTAATTGGGTTTTTAGCCAAGGTTTTGGATCATGGTTCGTTCAGGTGAGCAATCCTTCTATAAAAGAGAATTGGCTAAGCTTTTGGGATGAGGGTTCGTTCCATAGAAAATTGCAATTGTACAATCTCCGTTGTAGTTTTAATGAGTATTTAACAGTCAGATTATCGAACTCTATAGTGAAAAAATCTTATTTAATTTTAAATTTCAAATCTAATATAAAATTTCTACTAATCAATGAACAAAAATAAAGTTTAATTGTTGATCTACGGGATCTGAATTTGTATATGAACTAACACTGAATAAAAGAAAATAAAAAAATTTAAATCAATATGAATAACTATTTCATAGTTACCAAGCATCTATCAATATTTTATAATATTTTTTTATATAATCAAATTAACTTAATTTTTACAATTATCATTCAAATGCATACTCTATTTCAGTCGATCGTGTTTTATTTATTTATATTCAAGCCCTTTACTTTAATTATGTTCTTCAGTTGTAGCTTATTTTTGTAATTTAGCTCATTTTTTTTCTCTTTTTATCAATCAATTTACTAATAAATAAATAAAATATAAAAAAGAGAGTATTTTATTCATTATTAATTAAAACTAACAATTATATTTGTACAAATATAATATAAAGTCAAGGATAAATATAATTTGATCATCGCTCAAATGAGCCACCCCTATTTAAATTGCTTTATGACGTGGGTTGTTAAAGCAAATGGTTTGATTGATAATTTGAAGCTTTTACTTGGTCGCCCTGATTTGTTGTTATAGCTCTTTTCATGATGTATCACTTAAGACGCTTCAGATTAAATCACTCTAATCAACGAATATAATATAGCCTTAATTCAATAAATGTTCTAGATTAAATATCTTTAATCAACAACTATAATAAAACTCTAATCAAATATACGCTTCAGATTGAATAATTTAATCAACTATTGAGACTAGAGTCATACTTAAAAGCCCGAATGAATAAGCTCGGTTCCTACTATAAACAAAATGCAGCACTAATGAAGTGTTTGCTCTAGGTAGATTCGACATACTGCTTTAGTCCAGCTCAACTCTCGTGTTTTGACTTAATACTCACTAGTCTCGATAGCTTATCTTCCCTTTTATGTTCCATTATAATTCTCTGCATCTAAATCGCTGCCCAAGCTCAACCTAGAGATTTTCAACAGTTATTTCCTATACATGTAAACAGTAAATCTATATACATACATGGAGCACTTTAATTGTACCTTTATTGATGAGTTACTTCTAGCTTATACCTGACAATTATCCACCAAGTCTTATAGTAACTCCCACTCTTATTACACCCAATGTTCCACTCTTTAGAGACCAACTCACCCACATCTAATACTTAAACAAGTCTCTTGCAGTTCGCGAGCTTTAAAATTAGAAATAACTTAGTTAGAGCATCCAAATGATTTTCTTCTCGAGCAATTCGAGACACCTTCACTTTCTCCTTATTTATCAAGTTTCCAATGAAGTGCAGCTTGATATCTACATGTTCAGTTCCCTCATAGAACTTCAGACTCTTCATTAAATAAAAAAAACTAGTATTATCACTAAATAGAACCACATCTTGCACCACACCAGTGATTTCACTCAACAATCTATTTAGAAAAATAACCTCTTTTTAAGCTTCCATAACAGCCATATATTTGGATTATGTATATGATAGAGCAACCATCTTCTGTATATAAGACTTCCAGCTAACCTCTCCTCCAGGAACAGTAAACTGATAACCCAAAGTAGACTTCATTATGTTAAAGTAACATGCATAATCAAAGTACACATAGTCTATCAACACTATATCAGACGTATCCTTCTGATTATATCACAACCTTACAGTAGCTGAAACCTTCAAGTATCTCATGAGCCATTTGATTGTGTGCCAATGTTTCTTTTGCGCATTATAATGAACCTGCTCAAGATACCTACGGTGTATGCAAGATCATATCTCGTGAAAATCATAACATACAAATAATATTTGCATAAGATATATCTAGTATATACTTCTTATGTGCAGCTTGGGTTGGTTCTTGAGTAGCATGAATTTTGAATTGGACATCATTGGGAATTCTAACCTTTTTGGATTTGGATATAGAGAGCTTATTTAAGATATTATGTATATATTCTTATTGAGATAAGAATAAATACCCCTTCGGTTTGTTCCCCTGATATCAACACCAACTATTCTATAAAGCTCTCTCTTTTCCTTCATTTTAAGCTCTCATTTCAGTTAAGTTTTCAGTGTTTCAATCTATTTTCTATCTCTTCTAGCTATTTACGTCATCCACATACAACATGAATAAGAATTGTCTCTCAATATGTGTTTTCTCATTCCAATAGACACATTTATCATAGTAGTTACATACATATTTCCTGGAATACTAGGTTGAACCTCCACCTTCTTCTTTAATGACATGTCCTCTTCGTTGAAAACCATATCATTTCTTGTCATATTTTTCTAACGTCCACGTTAAAGGCACCAGCTTATATACCGCTACCTAGGAACAGATATTTCAGTGCTCTCGGTCGAATCTTATCTTGTTACATGTGTACTTAGGAAATACATCTGAACACTCTCAAAATTTCTAGCTTAGGTTTCTCTCCAGTCCAGACCTCTTGAGGAAAAAAAAGTTAAGCCCAGTATATGGACTCATATTGATGATATATAAATTTGTTGTCAAGCTTCTTCCTAGAACTTTCAGCCCATTATAGTTGTATGAAGCATATATCTAACCTGTTTCAGGAGGGTTTGGTTCATTCTCTCAGCATACCCATTATGTTGGGAAGTCCCAATTAAAGTTTGGTGTCTAATAATGCCAAGATTTTCACAATATCTAGTGAACTCTGTATTCACATATTCCAAACCATTATCATTCTGAAGCTTCTTTAGCACTCTCCCGGTTTAATTTTCTACCAAATTCTTCAAGTTCACAAAGGCATTAAACACTTCGCCATTGGTCTTCAAAAGTATAACACATACTTTTTTGAAATAGTCATTTATCAGCGACATAAAGTATATTGCACCATCTATGGTTGGTTTCCATGTCAAACCCTAAAGATCTGAATAACCATACTCAAGCACTTCATTGTTTGTCTAATTGATAAGAAAAATGTTACCCTCTTGCTCTTACCCAATACACAACTTTTTATAAAAGTTGAGCTTCTAAACAACGGAGTCATCTAACATACAATATATGTTTAGTTCACTAAGTTCATTTTCACTTAAATGTCACATCTAATGATGCTACCACCTGGTGGAATCTTGCAGGTACATTAAGCACACCCTCTACTACTACATATCCATCGAGGACTAACAAACCATTAGTCTTATTAGCTTTCATAACAACAAAGGAGTCTTGAAAGACCATAAGTCTCGAATCTTCAGCCCTATAGGTAAACCATTCCTCATCTAACATCTTAATAGAAAGAATATTATGTTTAACTTCGGGTACATACCTTAAGTTATTAATCATTATCTCAAGTATTATAGATAACTTTATCTGAACAGTCCAAATCGCTTTGATATCACATGATTCGTCACTCGCGATGATGACCCTTCCACCATCAAGCATTTTGAGATCTTCAGACAAATGCTTATTGAAATTCGTGAGGAATGACGTGCACAGATCCAGAATACATTTATATTGGTACATGTAAGAATACGAATTCATTAACCCACCAATGTACTCACAGTCATCATATACCATTGCGGCATTTACGCTTTCGATTTTCTGATAGTTTCTATCATTTCCCTTCTCTGGAGAGTTCCTACTTGATGAGAGAATTTCTTTCTTATAATATTGCCAAAATGATATGACTATAAATGATCAAGAGTAATTATATAGATAGTGTGATTAATTCTAGAATCTCATTTTTACAATGATTGGATCTTCTATTTATAGCTACTTCATTTCTAAATTTTAATGATGGATAACATGTGTATTTTTTTACACGTGCATATACCTATTATATAAGTTATTATTTTATCATTTAATCGATACATTACAACTTATCTCAAATATTTCATTCTCTATAAGTTTTTTCTATCTTCAATTGGATTCTATTTATAATGTCAACTTCCCTTAATTTTGTATTTTGTTGATTCTTCCATCTTCACTATTTGGTCACGTCTTTGGCTAATTATTTTACAGGTGATTTCTTCTTATCTTCTTTATTTGTTCTTATTTTATTTCGACATCTTAATGATAAATTTTGTCGATGTTGTTATCTTTATGATAATAATCATATATTTCCTTAATAATATAAAAAATAATTTATCGTCATTCAATCTAATCACGACTTTTTTATAATCTTAAAATATACTTCATATATTTCAAAGACTACTTACAAAATAAGAGAGATAAAAATATTATCACTTAAAAAATAATTTTACCGTCGGTTACATTTTAAAAATAATAATTATTTTATACATTATAATTAATCTTGAAACATGTTCGTGACATCATTAATACATATTTCTTAATCGCTAAACTCATGATGCTTTGCCTCTGATATATCTTAAATTTAACTTGAACTACTTGTTCTAATTTAGATTAACGATTATTATTTATTCATTTATTTTATGTATAAATAGAAACCTATTTTTATTTTATTTTTATAAAATTTTAATCTCTGCAACTTCTCTCTCTAATTATTCTTCTCACTGAACTTATTTGATGGACCATACACTTTATTCTTTCATTTCTCAGTATAGTATATGTCGATTTCCTTAGGTGAGACATTTACTTTTTAATTCAATTAATTTGATTATCATAACTAAAATCATTTATATAATTAAAGTTAACCAACATCATCTCATACCATCATATACCATTTGTCTTTTATTATTTATTCATAGGGTAACATGACAATGACTAGAGAATCAAATATGACTACAACTCAAATGAGAAAGATAATACTAATTCTCCAAATAGTTGTTCTTGGGGTTGTAGTAGCTCAAAAAAACCCATCATCGTTCGAGGATTTAAATCATGAAACTCTAATAAAAAAGAAGATGATCAAGAGTTAAAAAAACTAATATTCGTGATATTTTTTATTCCTCTAACAAATCTAAAGAAAATAAAGTTTGTTTTTAACGATTGTTTTCCTGTCATAAATTTGTATATGCTGAAGATAAAGAAGAAGAAGAAAAGCACATACGATTTAAATGAGGTATTCTTTACAACAATAAAATTTACATCCCATAAAAAGGAGAACACCCACATCATAGTGTTGGTGATGAAGTATACTTTTTATATATAAAAAATGAGAGGGGTATTAGATTGCCCTTTTTTCCTAATTTTTAGGATTTTTTCCATCAATATAGAATATGTTCTAGCCTGCTTACTCTAAATAGCTAGCGAATGATTACTAGCATTATCATAACATCGGTTTTGCTAGAGAAACTATTTTAATTTTCTAACATAATGTACAAATGCATGTTCAAAAAAAATTAGGTCTTATTTCTATTATTTTACTGTTTAAAACATAAAAGGATGGTTACACTGCCATCGTCAGATCATGGTTGGAAAAAAATATTATTTGTAGTTGGGAATCTGAATCATCTAAACAAACTGACGAAGTTGAAAGGTAATGGATAACAAGAAGTATGTCTTATTTTTAATATATTATTTATATTTTAATACTTTTACATCATATACTCATCGTAACTTTCATTCATATCTCAAAACTCGTGACGCAATCACCTAAACAAACTTTCAATCATTCCTTAAGCAGTTTAGGAGGAGAAGTTTCGAAATATTTTTACTCACATCAATTTACTTTGCTCCTTGTTCAGTCCACTAAAATATGTCTTTCTGATGAATAATACATAATGGATACCAATACCCAAGCTCTTGTTATAAAAGATGATTTTACCGATGCTCTAAAAAAACCTTCTTCAAGATGATCATGAATGGGATTTAGATCTTAACATCGTCAAAAAAAATTCAATGAATCAAAAGAAAATGTAAAGAAACAATTCGAAGAAAAAAGTATCAAACCACCCACGTATCATGTTCACCAGAAGAACCAACTCCAAAAGAGTCAATATTTCGATTAATCTGGCTATCAGAGCGTTTATAATCTTCATTGGTTTTATCCATTTATAAGAAAACTAATTAAAAAAACTAAAAAACTAGAGAAGAATGAGAAGTAAAAGTCGAGTCGAAAAATCAAAGGAGGAATGATGGCGTATTTATAGCCAAATGTATGATTTAATTTAAACCGTCGATCTTCATTATAATGTATCTTGGATTAATTTGTATGATGAATGACTTGGATACAAAGATGCGTGGAGGGCCAAGATTGCAGAAGTTGAATAGGGTGCACGCATATACTTAAAAGAGGTAACTTTTCTACGTGTGTAACCTTTTGTCAACCTTTTGCATTTTCACTTAAATAATACAAGCAGACCATCCAGTTTTACAAAATATGACCACTTGTAAATAAAAATATATCAGCATGAAATTTATTGGCCATAAGTATCCACCTGAGTATAATCTCAGCCAAACAAATACATTAAACCTCGGTCGACTAAAAAAGCCAAAAATAATTTGATTTACCTTTTTAGCCCTTAACCTCACTCTTCATCAAAGACTAGAAGGGATACTTAAGGAATATGAACGAAGAAGTCAGAGCCGAAGAAACAAATTAAGATCATTGGCATAAAATAAATTACACGACAAAAATTTGAATTGGTATAGTCATTCCCTCATCTTTCATTAAGGGACATGGGCTACTGGAATACTTTCATAACAAGCTCGGTCGAAGCATAACTGCAACTGCTTAATAAAGTTAAAGAAATAGCAACAGTCCAGATAACATAGTAGCCCTTACTTCATCATTCACCAATGATTATAAGGGCTACTCAACTAAAGCCAACAAAGAATTGAAGTATTTTGAAGCTACTAGTGATAAAAGTAAGTTAGACAATAATAAATAGGTAATATCCTAGCAGCCTGTTGTAGGTTAGTTGTACTCTTTTTTCGACAAAATAAAAAAAATTCTCCTCAAGAAAAGTTTTTCTCAGCAAAAGGTTTTAATGAGGCAGGAACAGATTAGTAAAAACCTAACTTGAGACATCTCTGGTGACAGTTAGATAAGATAAGATAGAATAAATTGGCCTTTAGCCTCTTAAAAGCTTGCTGAAGACGGCTGATATAGATATTTCAATATATTAAAATATAAAATGTAATATATTTAGATGTATAAAAGAAATTTTGATGAATAACATAATCCAAGGCAATCTCAAATCAACATCTATGATATGTTTTCGCAATATCAGCATATGCTTTAACCAAGATTAGTAGAAGCTTATACTAATGTCATATACTTTGTACAAATCGAAGCTAATCTTTCTTTGTTACTCACGCAACAAGTAAAAGAGATACAAATAAAGAAATATTTTTACAATGACCCGTTGGAGATTCAGATAGTTAAACTCTATAAAACTTAATGAAAGGTATATTAATATATATTAAATAAGTAGTATGAAAAAAGAAAAAAACTAAACCTTCGTAGCACAGGATCTTTACTATAACTACCGATTATATAAATAAAAAAATCTAACAATTATTAATAAAATCATACTTTTATTCCTTCTATATTTTTTTTAAAAATTCATCCTTTATCTATTTACCTAAACTTTTTAATTTATTTACAAATTAATTCTGGATTTTCAACTTCAATACTCTACCATTTTTTAGTTTAGATTTTGGTTAGAGTTTATACATCCACTACCTATATAAAATACTCTACAATTTTTTCTTCTACTATTATTACATTAAATAAAATCTATGGGAATTTAATTTTCGACAACCGAAATCTAAATATCAAGGCAAGTAAACAAAAAAAATCACGGAAATAATAGTGTGATATTTAGAATCGGTAGTACTGTACATATTTACTTCAGGCATTATTAGAAGTGTGTTAAAAGCATGTGCTCATAATACTTCAACAATCATGTCTGAACCTTCACGCCTTAGGGTTTCATGCATTTATTGATATTCTTTATAATCCATTGCTGATGCTTTAAGCGAACTGAGAAACTTTTTATGCATTTTTCTATTTATTTGCTTGTTTTAATGATAAGGGTTCTTCTTCTAACCAAAAAGTTTATTAATAATTTAATTGTTCATAGTTTGATTCTTGATTAATCAATATAATAGTATGTTATGATTCAGCTTTAGCTATGTTGATATTTTAGTCATATTGTATATTTGATAGTATTATTCTAAGATTTTCAAATTTAGACAATGAAGGGAGGAAGGATAACATTATAAAATTTAGTTGGATCATAAAAAAATGCTTTTTAGATTAAAATTAAAATAAACAACTAAAAAACCTTTCCTTTAGAGGAAAGTACACTTAAATAAAAGAGTGCTATGAACAAAGTCAAATTATTCTACCAAGTGACGTATTTGGTGAAATATTATTGCTTTTCAAGCGATAAAAGATAAATTTAATAAGATAAATCAGTTCTTATTTAAAAAAAATGAAAAAGTATTGAAATTTTATCAATATTTTTTTTTACTGAATAAAATAGATTTTGTTTTCTTGGGAGAAATATATACGATGCCATCCAAGACGATACAAATGACAAAATATTATTTATCTAAGATTTATTATATGTTCACCTCAAATATATATATTTCAAGACTCGCGTAATCAAAAAAAATTAATCAAAGTTCATCTTTTTTTTATTTTTTATTTTAATTTTAGTTTTGAAAAATCTAGATTTTTTTCAATCGGAATTCGGTAAAAAGAAATTTAAAAATATTATCGGTTTTGTTTTATAAGACGAACAAAATAGATTCATTTGAAACTTTTTCGCGAGATCCAATAACTTTTGCTTCGCATGATAAAGTTGAAAGACGATACATTATTAAATCATGCAAGACCAAGTATGATAAAATTTAAAGACCATGCACATTATTAACTCTTGGCGAGATCAAATATGATAAAATTGTTCATGCGAGACCAAACATGATAAAGTTAAGAGACTATACATTATTAAATCATATCAAATTGTTTGGGTTGTTGTAACCGATTTTTTTTCGCAAAAAGTCAGTTACAAGAAATCAAGAATGCTCCAATACTTGGAGCCTAAGGCTAAAATGTTCTCTTGATTCTCTTGGCTTCCATATGGAGGAATCTGAGTGCCCTTCTATGCATCAGCGAGCTGCTGATAATCAGGAGAGTTTTCCGGCGCTAATCTCGGTCTCTGATCAGCCAAACATCAGGATTAATCCTATATTTGAGTCTGCCACAAGTAAACCAATGTGTCAGCTACAAAGAGTTCATATGCAGACTTATTTAAACACAATGATGGGAACATCGTACACAAAAAGGTAACCAAATCAGTCGAGAATGATAATGTTGAGATACATTTCGAGGCTGAGGATTTGGAGATTTTAAAACAGAGGGCAAAACACACTATGGTTGGCAAGTTTGTCACTGGGAAGCCTAGTTATGCATCTGTAATGGCTTTCTTGGATAAATTTAAGTTTCATGGTGAATGCAATGTTTCAAGTTGGGACTTTAGACACATATTTATTGAACTTTCTCTCAAGGAAGATCTTCTGAAATTGTGGAAAAAAAAAGTGTGGCAAATCGGGGATAAGGTCATGAGATTGCTAGAATGGTCCCCAAATTTCAACCCTAATGTTGAAAATCCAGCAACCCCTGTTTACATTGACCTCCCAAATTTTCCTCAGTTTATGTACTGTGAGGAAAATATTATTGAGGTAGCTAAAGTTATAGGATCTCCCTTAAGTGTCTGGGTTTCATCCAAGAACAGAGCTAAACAAAACTATTATAGAATATGGGCAGTGCTAGATGTTTCTAAGGCTCTCCCTAAAAGAATAAAAATAGTATTTGGATCTTATACTTTCTGGCAAGATCTGGTGTATAAAAATATCCAAGTTATTGTATGCAATGGTCTCACCTGGGCCATTCATAGAATGAATGTGAGAAGTTTACTCAAATGAAGATTGTTGATCAGTTTAAGTCCTCCAAACCACAATTTCTCGATTCATTGATTCCTACATTCAAAATCAATGATAAGGGAACCAAACTGAAATCTGTTGTTATAGATAAATAGAGTGATCAGTTTGAAAATGAAGTGAGAGAAAAGAGTAATTCTACTGAATGCAAAGAAAAGCAGAGTTCTCATAAAGGTATAGAAAGAAGTGAAGTAATTGGTGCTTTGCATATGTTAGAGATGGGTTCTACTTATCTTGAAGAAAGTTCTTCTACGAATCTGTTGATGATCAGTTGTTCTCCTACAAAGCAAAACACAGGTAGTCTTCCCTTTTCCATGTAAACAAACAAATTGGGAATGGTAAGAAATTTGAATTGAAGAAGGTTAAAAAGCTAAAACTTTCAATACAAAGGGGATTATAGCTCCTAAATACATGCAGCATAAGATGCTGCAAAAACTTCTAAGCAATTTAAATTACCATTGCCTTCCTAAGTTGGAATGTTCGTGGTGTTGGTAACAAACAAACTCAAGCTAGAATAAAATCGATTAAAAGGGCTAAATATATTTCTTTTCTTGCTCTTCAAGATCCCATGGTCTGTGGTTCTCAGTTGGAGGTGATTGCTAAGAAACTGGGGTTTCAGGGTGATGTGGAATGGTGAATACAAGGTGGATATCATTGTTAATGATGATCAGTTTCTGCACTTATTGGTCAGGCATAACTATATTCCTAAAGACTTCATGGTCACAGTAATCTATGCAAAATGCTCTAGGAGTCTAAGGAGACTGTTGTGGGATAACTTGAGAAAGGTTGAAGAAGAAAATATGGAATGGATTTTGGTGGGGATTTTAACATTATTGCTGATCCTAATGAGCAACTTCACTGCACTTCTAACTGTTATGGGAGTATGGAAGAGTTTAATGACTTTATCCTAGACTGTAATCTTCTGGATGCTGGGTTTTCGGGGAACAAATTCTCTTGGTCTAATGGGAAGCAATGGAGGAGGCTTAATATAGCTTTATTGAATAACATCTGGGTTAACTATTTTGATGATACTATTGTGACTTATTTACCTAAGTCATGCTCTGATCACTCCCCTCTTTTGATTACTATATCTACTACTACTACTAAAAGAATCTCAAACTTTAAGTTCTTGAACATGTGGTGCAAGCACAAGGACTTTTACAAGTTTTTTAGGAATGCTGGGCTATTGAATACAAGGGGGTTCCAATGTTTAAGTTCTGGTTCAAGTTAAAGCATTTTAAGGCAAAGCTGAAAGTCTGGAATAAGCCGGTTTTTTGCAATGTTTTTCAGTCAATTACTCATGTGGATGAGGAAATAAACAGCTTGGAATCTAAGATACTGGTTTCTAACTCTCTTCAGGATATTGAGAACTTAAAAAAGGAAAATGATTATCATCTCTTGCTGCTTGCAAGAGAGAAATACTATTGGGCTCAGAAATCCTATACTAGTTGGGTTAAATAGGGTGACAGAAACACTGTTTTCTTTCACAACTATGTGAAAAGAAAGCATAAGAGAGCTAAAATATCTCGTATTTGGACTGGTACCTATTGAGAGGAGGATGAAAAAGCAATTGAAGAATTTGTTGTTAATCATTTCAAATCCTTAATTGTTGATCTGCCTAACCCTTGGTATCCTAATTTGCTTGAGGATTCCATTCCTAAGATTGTTGATGACACGGATAATGAAATGCTTATGAAGGTGCCTATGGACTCTAAAATTTATGAATCTATTAATGAACTAAACTCTAACTCTGCTGCTGGTCCAGATGGATTTAATGGAAATTTATTAAAGAATGTTGGTCTATCATTAGAACTGACGTGTGTGATGCTATTAAAGACTTTTCCAGGGAGGGATCATTTCCTATGGGTTTATATGCTACTGCTCTTTGTTTTATCTCTAAGGTAAAAGATCCTAAATCTTGGAAGGATTGTAGACCAATAAGTCTAACTACTTTTCTGAGTAGAATTATATCAAAGCTTATTAATAAAAGACTGTCTATCATTCTTCCTAAGCTAATATCTCCTGAGCAAGGTGCCTTCATCAAGGGCAGGAGCATTTATGACAATGTTTTGATTGCTCAGGAGCTGATCAGTGACTTAGATAACAAAGTCAAAGGTGGGAACATTCTACTAAAGGTGGACATGGACAAAGCTTTTGAAAGAATGGATCACGTGTTTCAATTAAGCATTTTGAATGCTTTTATTTCTACAAGTATGGTTGAAAGGATTTTGGTGAACTGCCAGTTTTCGGTTTTGGTCAATGGTGCTCTAAAGGGGTTTTTCAGATCTAATAAAGGTCTGAGACAAGGTGATCCACTATCCACAGTCTCTTTATTTTGGGTCAAGAATATTTGCTAAGAGGTCTCTATCAGTTACTCAGCAATTCTACTTCTACTAGATACAAAAGCAAATGAGAGTTTAGCTCATCTTGTTTGTGCTTTGCTGACGATATCCTAGTCTTCTGCAATGGCTTCATTGATTATGTCACAAAATATATGAAGATGTTTAGCTTATACGAGGAAACATCTGGGCAACTTGTTAACAAGGATAAGTCAAGAATCATTACCTCAAAGAAATTTTCTGCTCAGCAAGCTAGGAAGTTGGAGTTTTTACTGGGATTCAAGCATTCTAATTTTCCAATCAAGTATTTGGGAGATGTTTTAAACAACAAAAAGAGAGTTAGCAACCATGATGAGATTATTGCTAAAACTATCAATAAGATTTGAGAATGGGACCAGAAAAATCTATCATTTTGGGGTAGATTAATGTTGATTCAGACTGTTCTTTCTACCTACCCGATTTATACTTTTCAAAATTTTGAGTTTCCCAAAACTACTATCAAGAGGCTTGAGGTCCTTTATAATAAGTTTTTGTGGGGCAACAAAGCTAATAAGAATACTATAAATTGGTGCAAATGGTCAAATCTTTGTATGAGTTTTGAAGAATGAGGCTTAAACCTAAGGAATTTGGATGATATGATGGAGGTCTTTGCTGCTAAGAAATGGTTTAATCTAAGAAAGAAGGATTCTTTATGGGCTGTCTTTATGAAGTCTATCTATTTCAAATACCAACATCATTTATCTGCTCCTGTGAATTCTAAGAGCTCTCTCACTTGGAAAAGACTATGCAAAATTAGGGACAGAGCTGAGAAATACTTGATGTGGCATGCTAAGTCTGGAAAGGTGGATATCATGTTAGACAGGTGGTGTTCTCCTGAGGCATTCAGGGTATTTTCTGACAATGAGGACAGGCTTCTATATATAGGTTCTCTAGCCAAGGATTATTGGGAAGAAGGAGCGTGGAATGTTAACAAGTTGGAAACTGTATTAAATTCAGAACATATTCAATATATTAATAAAGTTTCTCTGGACAATTCTCTTAAGGACTCAGTTAGTTGGACTCTTAGTGGAGATGGTCAGTTCTCCACTAAAGTTACTTGGGAGGAATTCAGGAAAAAGGGAGTGAAGTCTTACCTTTACGCTAGAACCTGGAACAAGATAACACCCACTAAATTTTCGTTCACCTTATGGAGAGCTCTCAAGTGCTGGATTTCGGTTGACTTTGTTTTGCAAAAAAAGAAGCTGTAGTTAGTTTCAAAATGTCAAAATTATAGAAATTCAAAAAATATTAATCATGTCTTTGTGGAATGCCAAAAGGCTTGGGAAGTCTGGGTCTTTTTCGCAGCTCATTTCAACATCTACATTTCCAAACCTATGTCTCTATCTCACATGGTTAGGTAATGGTACTGGTCTACTGAAAAGGTTATCCACTTACGTACTATTCTTCCCTAGAAACAAGAGTAAAATGGAGGGTAAGGTCCAGAAACCTGAAGACCTCATTGGCCATATCTGTTACATTATGTCTAGTCTCGACAATGCTAATTTACTGAAGAGAAATGCCCGGGGCAAAGACAGTGGATTTGGGTCATCATTGGGTTGCTTAAACCATCTGAAAAGGACTAGTGTTCCTGTCTCTCTAAGTTGGGTGTGTCCTAAACTTGGAAGGTTCAAACTTAACACAGACGGCGCTTGTAGCGAGTCTGGGGAGTGCTTTGGTGGGGGTCTCCTGAGAGATAGTACTGGTAAGGTCCTTTTTGGGTTTGGTAAGGTTTACGGCAAGGACAGTCCTATCATTGCAGAGACCAGGGTATTGTTTGATGGTCTTCAAATCTGCTTTGATATGGGTATCAGCATGTTAGACGTTGAGACTGATTCTCGTATTTTAGCACATATGATCATCACGGGAAGACCTCTCTGGTATCTTAAGGTTGTGATCGATTGCTGCTATAAACTGATATCTTCAAACATGAAAATCATCCATGTTTTCAGAGTACAGAATGTAGCAGCCAATTAGGTTGAGTTGGTTGAGTATGGCATTCTTATGACCAAAAGGTCATGAGTTCGAGTCCCTCTGCATACGCTTTCTCGGCTGAGCCTGTCACCTTGTGTGGTTTACCTTCTGGCGTTGGTTTGCAGGCTATCGCGTCAGACTGAGGGTTTACCCTGTGCGCACTCATTGCACTCTGAGTAGCGGCTGCGGGTTCCCTCCGAAAAAAAAAGAATGTAGCAGCCAATTAGGTTGCTAATTCTGCCCTTGAATCTAACAGGAACTTCACATTCGAAGAGAGCGAAATTCCTGACAGATTAAGAGCCATAGCATTCCTTGAATGCTAGGACTTATGCTATTAAGAAGAAATCAAAATGATTAAGGATGCATTATCGAACCTGGCTGTTTTTGTCAACCCTGAGCATTTCTCTGCAAAACTTGAGACTGCTTGGAGCTCAGAAGATTGATTCGACATATGAAGGTCTATTTCTGGGTTTTGGTTGTTCACTTTGGCTCGTGGATTGGTTTTAGGTGTCTGAATAAGGGAGGAAGACGACCAGAAGTTGAAAGGAAGATGAAGAGGGAAGCTTTATGATTTCTTGGATTGGAGATTTCCCTGTAATAAGTGCAATGGAGCTGAAAAAGATTTGAGTGTGTATTTTATTCGACCCATTATGAAATAAAAGCCCAAAGGTTAAATGGAAAAAAAATACATTATTAAATCATGTGAGACATAACATGATAAAGTTAAGATACCATAAATTATTAAATCATGTGAAACCATACATGATTGGAGTGGATAGAGATATGCGACATAAGTATTGCTTTGTTCATAAATATGCGAAACCAAAATTATTATATTTCATGGAAAAAAAATAAAAAATAAAAAATAAAAAATTCAAAAAATATCTCTAATAAATCTAGTTTTGTTCTTTTTAAAAAACAAAATTTACGACAATTTCAAAACTTTTTTTCAAACTATTGAAAGACATGCGTTCTATATTTATAAAAAGAAACAATAATAATAAAATGATTCAAATACTTATAATTTCAATTTAGTCCAAATAATTTATACTAATTTATGGACCTTGGATATTAAATAGTAATATCACTTTTAGCCGGGTATTTATGAGCAGTTCTAAATAAAAAAGGTCAAATTGTGCATGAAAAATAAAGTTGTGTGCGGTGGACCTAAAACATTTGCATCAAGGATTAGGAAGAAATCATTCACATCATTTTGTTCCCTTCTCTTTCCTCCCAACTTTTTCCACACAATATTCAACTTCAAGCAAAGCAACCACCTAACTCCATACAACTCCTACTTATTAGCGTGACTCAACTATAATATATTATATTAATATATTTTATATTGTATAAATATAAATAACATAATCGATTAAACACAACTCTTCTCACGAGGGAGACGTTTTTGAAAAATAAATCAGATACAACAATATTCACTTCTATACTATAAATAATGCAATTTTTTGGGTGGTAATTCGTAGAAAGACGAATTTTTTTATTAAGAGAGAATCCGCAGCAGCTATTCAGAGTCCAATGAATGCGCACAGGGTAAATCCCAGTTTGATGCAACAGTCTGCAAACCAATGTTAGAAGATAAACCACACAATGTGACAGGCTCAGCCGAGAAAGCGTATCTAGACGGACTGGAACTTATGACTTTTGATCACGAGCATGTTTTACTCAACCAACTCGACTATCCCTTGAGAGCTATAAAGACTAATTTTATATCGTACATGAATGGATATTAAATACGTCACAGATAATAATAATGCATTTTAAATGGGTACTCGAATTGGTGGAGTAGATGAACTTATTTTTTGGTTTGAACCTATCAGATTTACTTTCTAACGTTGCTTTGTAGACTATTGTGTCAAACCGAATTTTTTTATTATGCGTACTCATTGATCAGCGATGGCAGGCTTCTTCCAAAAAAATAGTAATAACGCAACATCAACCTTCTTAGACTCGGTGTCTCTATAAATAACACTACAAAGACCTCGAAACTCAAAACACTTATAGCAAAACACTTGCTACTAGAATTGCTCTAATTTCCTTACACGTACACTCAAACCCAAAAACTAGAAAGAGAGTAGAAAAAATAAATCAAATAAAGATGGCATTATCAAGGCTTTTGGTATTTCTCACTTGTTTCACCATCATGGTCTCCATCTCCATGGCACAAGAAAGAGCCCCTCATGGCTTAGCTTATGAGAACCAAATGGCATTTTCACCATCAGCCTATGATTTCTTCCACCCAAACCCGCAAAACCAACCATGTACTGGTTGCTCACCGTTACCAATGGCAGCCAAAGTTGGCACAGCAGCAGCCACCACCGGTGAAGGTGCGACGGAGAAAAACAAGAGCAGTGTTGGTGGTATTATAGTCATTGTGTTGGGTTTCGCAGTTGTTGTGTGCTTAGCTATGGGAGCTTACCGTGTCATGATCATGCGTCGCGGCGCTAACTTGGGTCGTGATGATTTTGTTAAGCCTGAGGTTTAAATTTATGTGATGTTTATTAGAAATGTTGTGACTTGTCCTTGTAAGGGATAACTTGAATGTAGCTGAGAGATCCATGAGAGATTAATATGAGGTTTTTTGCCATAGATATGTAATAGGCCCGGAATTTATGGTTTGTAGTTGAAGTCATGAATGAATATAGTTAATATGGGTTTATATGCAGTCATTGCTATGTTTTTCAATTTTTCTACCGAAACCTACAAAATTGAAAAATACTACTATAATGGTCGGAAGAGATAAATTTCTTCCTGTTCGGAAAAAACTATTTCCTCCATTTTTTTCATTCTCATTATATTATAGGGGATTTTGTCATTTTCTTCGTAAAAGAAAAGCAAATATACCCTTTATAAAATATAAAATTTTGTATTTTACAGAATAACGTCTAATTCCGAAAGCCTCAAAATTAGTTTTCTTTTTTTTTTTTACCTTGCAATTGTTCTTAATTTTTTTGGAAATCAATATTTTAAGGTTTAATGAATCTAAAACTTATATTCAAGACTAATAGATTTTGTTATGATATTTTCGATTCATTGTTTTTTTTTTTCATTCATTGTTTTGTTTTCTTATTCACGGAGTTTAGTGTTAGAAGTTTCCGAATATAATTTGGGTTAAACATGAATAAATTAAGTGTTTGTAGAAAGTTAAAAAAAAAAGAAAAATAACATTACAATAATATCGGTTGAATAAAAAAAATATTATGTATTTCTAGGAAATAAAGGTGAAATGACATAAAAACATATATTAAAATAATAAAAACATATTTGATTGTTTAAAAAAATAATAGATGAAAAATAATAAACTTTAGGGAAAGCTTTTCCCCAAATGTTTTTGCTTCAGTGATTCGTTATAAAGTAAATTCTTGTAATAAATATTAAAGCAAATAATAGAGAAACAAGAAGAAGAATGATTTTTTATCAGATTGTATCAGGATTATATAAATAAATAACAATAGAATCGGTTAGAATTTATTGGAGCCAAACAAACACACCCTATCTTTTGAGGAAGATGTTCCTTCTGTGATTCATAAAATAGAGGAAATATCCAGTTTGTACTCATGTTACATAAGCCGAACATAGCAAAAACACTGATCGAGAATTACAATATTTTTACCATTTACGTGAACTAAGAGATGCAATCACGGGTCCAAAAGTCTGGTCCACTGCTTTGTTCCATACGCAGGCCAACTCTGAGCGGTATTGCTTTCCGAATATGGGTTCTACAGCCTATAATAAGTTCAAATTCAGGGCATAAACAACTTAAGCTCTCTGTTCAGATCTCGGAGTGTTTAAAGGAAATAAAAATGTTAGCATGCAGAATTCCGTTTAATGTTTGGTTATAAGGAAGCTACAACATCACAGAAACAAACTCTAAAAGAAGAATTGCATACAAACAACCATAAACAGACTTTCTACGCAAAACTAAAGACTTTCCACGATTTTAATGGTGCACAACACAGCACACAGTCCCTGGAGCCATAGCTCATAGAGCAGCAAATAGTGCAACGCATAGCGCATATATGTATGTGTGTATATATATATATAATAAAAAATATTAGTAATATATACATATTATAAAGATTTTAATAAAAATAAATGAATTTGATGAAATATATCCATTAAATATAACCCATACCTCTGAATATCCTCGTAAAAAAGTCAAGTCTTACAAAAATAACTCGGATAATTCTTCACTTAAATAAGCATTCAATATATCAAAATGATTTTAAATTTCATCATCCATCAAATATATTCGTATATGGGCCAGGCCCAAAAAAATTGTTTGGGCCAAGCCATAGCGCAGAGCTTTTGCGTTGCTCTATGGCCCTTTAGCCCACTTAGTGTGGGATAATTGAAATCCGCGGCGCAAGGTGCTGCGAAACGGCATGGGTGCGGCATGTGCTATAGCGTGCACTATGTGGGCTATTAATAACTATGAGAGTTTCAGTTTTTACTTTTAATACTTCCTAACAGGATAAGTATTTTTGTGAATTCAGTTGAGTCCAAACAAGATCAAGTAAACAAGACATATATTACTGACAAAAGGCATAAACAGAAAGATGTAATAACTCTTTCATATCTAATCCAGGTGGCACTACTATCAAAGGAGATACAAATCGCAGCCTATGAAGAAAGAGTAGAAGATGCTCAGTAAATCAACAAAGGTGGCCTGATTAAATCATGTAAAAAGATTACAGAACCGGCTGATACGTAAAAGTTGGGGTGTAAGACTTATATGTAAGGCTGAAAACCATACGAGCTGCTCAACTAGTCCTAGATTCAAATATAGCATAATGTAAACGGATAAAGATTACAGAACCGGCTGATAACGTAAAAGTTGGCGTCTAAGACTTATCTGTAAGTTTGATAATCGTATGAGCTGCTCAACTCCTCCTAGATTCATATATAGTATAATAGCCAAGCTGGAGTATATGTAAGGCTGAAAACCATACGAGCTGCTCAACTAGTCCTAGATTCAAATATAGTATAATCTAAACGGATAAAGACTACAGAACCGGCTGATAACGTAAAAGTTAGCGTCTAAGACTTATCTGTAAGTTTGATAATCGTATGAGCTGCTCAACTCCTCCTAGATTCATATATAGTATAATAGCCAAGCTGGAGTATGATATTCTGACTCATTTAACTCATGGTATCATATTTGTTAAAAGTTCTACCGTAGTTAGTTTATGTCGAGCTCGAGCAGATGATGGTTCTAGCTCGACCTTAAACTCTACAATCTTTTGTGACGAACACTAAATGCTCGAGCTTGACTCACTTCAACCCCCATGGTTTTGTGTAAATACAAAAAGGGAGCGATACTCTCTAACATGAATTTCGACTATGAAGTTTCTCATACCGGCAATTCCAGAAATTCTAATGGCCATATGCTTCTGCTAAGGTTTGACTAGCACCTATAAACCCCAAAAGCTTTGTTTCGGAAGCACATTCTTAGTGGGTGTATAATATTTTATAATGCAAGCAATTCTAATCTATACCAATTCCATCCAATCATCCACATTGCTAACTATCCATAAATAAAAAATTTCTACCAAATAAATTCTAGTAACAAACGTAGCACAATCAAAACACGCGTAATATTAATTTCGATAATACAACACGGGAAATGCAAATAATTTCTAGGGTTTTCATATGCGAGAAAAGTTCAGAATCAAGAGTTCAAACCGGTTTGGTGGAAACAGGAGATCGATCGTCAGAAATCGATTTGTAGATGCATTTTCGTTGTTCGAAGACAACGAAACTGGTGAAAACTGTACCCAATGCTGCGCCAAGAAGACGCTCCTACAGAAATCATCAACGTATTAGAAACTAGTTTCAATCGATTAAGAAAGTAAAATCCTAGGTTTGAGAAAATTCAAAGTATACGTATGTGAAATTGACATTTTAGAGTAATGTTGTTACCTGAGCGAGAACGCTGATCATGATGATGAGAATCGATTTGGGAAGGAAAGGTTGTTTGGTTACCTAGAAAATGAAAAGGCAGAGAAAGCTTCAAGTTAGAATGGATGATGGTTTACTTAGCCCAATAAGCCCATGAGGCCCTGTCAAGTAGCCTTTTAAAATTTCCTAGATTAATTTTTAGGGAATTTTAGTACAATAAAATATTAACTTACGGTGAAATAAAATCAGAATACTATCTATAGAAACAAATTATTGTATTTTTATACTATTTTTTATTTTTTATTTTATTTAAATTTTATTTTATTTATATTTTTTTTGAAGTTCGAAAGAAAATAAAGCTAAAACTTAAAATATCAAAAAACTCATTTAATAAATCTCAATCAGTTTTTGTAAATATCTGAGATAACATTTTTATCCCCTAACAATTTCTCGGAAGTTATCAAACTAACACAAAGCCGAAAAAATCGCATTAAAAATCAGTTTTATGAAACATTTTGATCATGTTCGTTCGCACTTTTTTCTATACATTTTTGTCGCCATAAACTTTTGGAAAAAGTTATCTCTTAGATAATCTGATGCATATCCACTCATTCGTATAATGCTAATATTAACGGAGAGCTTAACAGAAATTATCAAGATAGGAAGGGATTCAGACAAGGTGACTTCATTTCTCATTTAATGCGCGTCATTGTAATACAAGTCTTATCCAATATCTTCAAGGATAAAAGCAATGATATGAATCTCAAATTCCACTGAAAACGTAAAAATCTAAATATAGTTAATATATGTTTTGTTGATGACGTTATTGTTTTATATCATGGTGATCTAAACTCATTCAATCTAATCATAAAGAGCATGGAAAAATTATCTTCAATATCGGGTCTCCATGAAAGTCCTACTAAAAGTCATATTTTATTCTATGGGGTAAACCCTACCCTTTTATATGATCTCGTCAACATCTTAGGGTACAATTTTGGCTCTCTTCCAATTAAGTATTTGGGTGTCCTTCCTTACAATTCAACTATTCTATAACGACTCTCGACCTATCCTAGAAAATAGCAATTCTCGTATAAGTTTTTGGAATTTTGACACCTTTCTTATGCAATGAGTCTCTAGTGTATCAATTTTTCACTTTGTAGACCAATTATATTGGTCCTCAATCTTATTCTCCGGTCTAGGGTTCTCAAAGAGTTATCTTAATCCTTCATTTCTTTCGTTTGGTCAAGTTGTAAGATGAAGGTTTCAGAAACTAGGATAGTTTGGTCCAATGTAACATTGCCCGCAGTGGAAGGCGACCTTGAGATTGTGGATCTATAAATCTACAATCAGGCGGTTTTCTTTCAACATATGTGGTATTTAGTTAGTAAAAATAACAACTTGATCTAGTGTGGCTAGATTAATGCTAAAAAGATTAAAAATATAAATTGTTGGATTTTAAGTCTTGACTTCTCTTCCTCTTGGATTTGGAGGAAAGTTTAACGTGTTAGGCCTTCGACTAGCATAATATATAGGGCAATGATCGATAATGAGGAGTCTAACTCATTCTAGTACGACACATGACTTCTCCCTACCTCTTTAGTAACCCATTATGGGTAAGGTAATATTCATCACTCTATGATAAACAATAACACCAATATATGAAGCATCATTATGAATGGACTATGGAACTAGCCAAATAAAACAAGACCTTCTAGGGATATAAATTGTCACAACCTCCATAAGATTAACAACCGCATTATACATAAAGAATAAAAACTCATAACCCGAGGTTGCAGCAACTAGTTGATCAATCTGAGGCAAAAGAAAAACATATTTTGGACATGTTCGGTTGAGATCAGTGAAATCTACACACATCCTTAATTTTTCATTCTTTTTTTTAACTAACATTAGTTTAGCAACCCAAGTCAGCTACCTCGACTCATTTATATGTCCAAATTTGATAAACTTATTTATCTCTTTGAAATAGCCTCTGCTTTTTCAGGAGAAAAAACTCTCATATTCAAATGAAATCGTTTTAACCTTTTATCAACTTTTAATTCATGATAAATAACGAAAGAATTGACTCCGGAAACATCATCAGCATTCTAAGAAAAATATCTGAAATTTCTTCAATAATCCCACAAGTTTACTCATGAAGTTTTGACTCAATTAATTTTCAATTCTGCCCACTTCTTCATCTACTAATTCTTCTTCAGTCACCTTCTTCAATGGCTATTCAAGTTGCATATCTTCTCTATGATCTTCAACATCGTTTTCAAATTCATCACTCTTAACAAGTTGTCGACCCTCCCCCATATTTTGTGATTGTTATAAAGTCAATTTTGTAAGATACAAAGAAACTGAATAACACTATATAGTTTCTCTTTGTCTTCCTATAATTATACCTACCAAATTTCTAACCAGATACTCAACACATTATCAGAAAGACAAAGTAGCTACCTCAAACTTGTGTAGACATAGTTTACCAAAAATTATATTATATGAACTAAAGACGTCGTTTATCATGATAAAAGTTCTAGTACTTTTCTCAGTCTTTCCATATTCAGTTGTTATAAAGAGTTCTATCTTTCACACACAATCAATGCAGATTATTTCATAATTAACTAAATTATGATCACGTGGCTTATGCGGTGGTACCTCAATCATCTTATCATAATTATTTTTAAAAATAATATTTGTTATTTTATCAAACACTACAGAAATAGAAAATTAAATATGTACAATTGATTTTATTATAATTGGGTTTTTTATCACAAAAAATGAGTATCATAATTATTATTTATTTTGTAGGCGCGAGAGTGCTCACTTGGCTCTTAAAAATACTTTGGTACCAACCAATGCAATTTTGAACTATTTTGGGAAAAAGTTCACAAGATCCTAACGAAACACCATGCGGGGATCCTCAAATCTTTCGAGCGAAGTAAGTTTTATACTCAACATGGTTTTGCAAATACTTTAACCTCACAACTGGTCAGTCATGTATCCCAGAATTGTACAACGCTATTATACGTTCAAAAAATATAGGCGTAGATTGGGTAGCACATGGTGAAATACGTCTTTAGGAAAACACACAGGTTACCTTGCGTATGTGAAATATATTCAATAGAAAAAGAAGGTATATATATTCATAGGGAAGATATGGATGTATTTTGGAGACGACTATATATTATTCATAGGCATGCTTAAAGGAATGAAGATTTCTTGCTTAAAAAAATCATTCATCATAGATAGTTTCATTTGTAGTTTCGGCCATAAAAAATAAGATTATATTATCAATAGGGTTATATAACTCTTAAAGCCCAAAACCAGTCACGCCCAAGACCCTAAAAAACCAATTAATGTTAAAGGTATGCCAAAAGCCGACGTAGACCAGTCGACCAAACGGAACCCTAATTCATGGGAATACCCCATTGGACAAACCGTGAGTGCTAGCACGCCCACGAAACCGTTAGGTGGCATACCCATGAACACGTTATGGAGCAAAGCTACCTCAAAAGTGCCATCGTTTGTAGTATCCAAACCTACATGCGCAAAAAAATAAAGTAGGTCGGCCTAAGAAAATTACTAAGGAATGAAAGTTAAATTTATACCCGGAGTGCATCCCGATGTTTTTACATCCTTATATCACTAACTTGGTAGGCGTTATCCCAAACGGACAATGTGGTTATTGGTTCGTATCGCATTCGATATACGATATCAAGAATAATTAGCAAATTGTTATATGCGATTTGTTGACGTAATTGAATGAACATCGTGTTTTGTGGTTGGAGGTTTATGCTTTGTCTGATGTTTTGGATGATATAGTACGTAGGTTGGATTACTTCAAATCTTATCCTTCAAGACATTATTGGATGACATTTCCTGACATCGGATTAGTGTTAGCCACAAGATATCAATGCTTGGTATATGATGTCTCCCAAACATGGTATTTAACTTTTCTACTAATTCGCGGGAGTCCACGTGTTAGTTCATCAACTATTATGCAGATTGGAATAATTTTCGTATATCGCATCCACTTCGTAAAAGTAAGTATATCACTTTGATTATATTATGATTTTATCATTTGTGCAGGTTTTTATTCTCTATAATGCACAAATTTTATTTTATGGATTATGACTCTTTCTGATGAATAATTACAGCCATTATACTTTGCATGGGGTGCCCACATCATCGACGAAGCGAGTCAATAGATGTATCCGTACTAAGGTAGATTAAAAAAGATATACATAAATTATGTCGGTCATGCAAATAAATCTTAACGAGGAGCTGATGTTTATCAATCTTGCCAAATATGCAAACTAATCTCGTCTTATTTTACGTTTCACTTGATTATGTAATATCTTAACTTTTGTGTAATATTTGTTATCATTTTTATTTGTTTTCCTACCTATTTATATTTCCCGGTGCTACGAAAAATCGCAACTTTACAATTTCTGTAATCGCAACTTTACGATTTTTGTTGTAGAGTATTAGTTTAGATTATTTAAAACTCAAAATATCCAACCCAAGAGAGGAATCGATTTATTTTAGATCTAAATTAAACAAAAAAAATAAATTAAATTATATAATAAATTAAATTTAAATAAATTTAAATAAAAACACTTAACTAAATTGAACGAGATTTATATTAAAACAATTCCGGAGTTAATTAAACTTGTATAAACAGTTTCTATGGTTTTTATCTAATTTATATAATTTAAATTAAATTTACATGCTTTAAAACCAGATTCTCTAAAGGAAGGGTGTTGTCATTATCTCTCGATCTCACACAACTAACCTTTTTTATGACTAGTTGTATCTCTAGCCCTTACCTCTTACAATTGGGTCATAAAAACTAAGTATCTAGTTTAAATTTCAATAGGTCTACAATTGGGTCATAAAAACTAAGTATCTAGTTTAAATAAAAACTAAGTATCTAGTTTAAATTTCAATAGGTCTACAATTGGGTCATAAAAACTAAGAATCTAGTTTAAATTTCAATAGGTCATGGTCGTAGCGTACTACTCATTCAACCTAGTGACATTGATATAGTTCAGATATAGACTTTACCTCTCCGTCTCGGTCATAAATCTATTATCGGGCAACTGAACCCATAAGTAATTGCAAGCGTTAAGTTGAATATCAATGATAAAGAATATAAATAAAATAAATTTTTTAATTAGAATAAAAATCACATAGTTTTTGTATTTACAGAGGTTTTCTAACTCCGGAACAAAAAAGAATTAGCTCATGCTAATCTTGTTCATAGTTTTAACAATAAAATAAGAAGAAAAAAATAGTTTTTTGTGTTGACGGTCGTCTAGATCTCCTTCGTTAGGGTTTTATTTATAGGAAGAGTTATTGGGATTTTTATTGACCGTAATCTTCTAAAAATAAACCACATCGAGAGTATAATTATAATATTAAATAAAATAAAAGAAATATTTTATTCTCCTAGAAATAAAATCATAATCTTTATCAAATAAAATAAAAGAATTATATTATTCAATTAAATAATAAAGATATTATAATTCATTATTTAGGAAACTAAAATATTAAGATGGTGATCTTCGATTAATATCTTATCTTTTTTTTTTCTTTCTTTTATTATTTCTTTAATTATCTTCAAGTCCTTGACTTTTATCATCTTCTTTAATTATAGCTTATATGTCCAATCTTAACTTATTTTTGCTCTTTTTCCTCCAATTTCACTATTAAATAAAAAAATAACCAAATGAGAGTATTTTATTCATAATTAATTAAAACTAACAATTAAATTAGTATAAAAGTAATATAAAATTAAAGATAAATATCCTTTGATCATATTATCTCACACTTATTAATTTTCTAGTCCTGAGAAAAAAAAATATCACTAGTAAAAGTATGATCAAATGATATTATCCTATGGTATAAATTAAGACCAAGTTTCTTAATTTCAAAACAAGCTAACGAATCAAGTGAAAAATTCATAACCACATGTTATAGATGGAAATTTGAAGACATCTAAAGAATATTCAACATGTCTCAAAAAAAATTAAACTTTCATTATATACTATTTACTTAAATATTTTTTTAAACATTTTATTAATAAACCAAAATAATATCAATTTTTTTTAAGAGTTGTCAATTGTATCTTTTTTTTATTTTCTTTTTTCTAAATATAATTCTTTTTTTTTATGTGACAGTCAATGAATCCTAAACTAGTTGGTTTAAGTCATAGGTGATAAAGCACCCCCAGAACATATAAACTTAGAAAAAGAATTATATATATACATGTGAGTTGTGTCGTATCTACTTAAGTTTTCTAATTAATATAACGAGTTTTAGATCAATGACATCCTTCAAAGTTGGTTAGGAGCATTAGGTGATGAAGCACCCCAAAAGAAGAGACAGGGTCACTCAGTAAATATTTAACATAAATATTTAAACTACAAAAATATTTTCCCTTTGTACGCGAATCTCGACCAGATTAGGAAGAGACCGGGTCACTCAGTAAAGAATTATGCAACCTTTTTATTTAATAAATAATATACGATTTTTTTATAACTTTTTTTTTACAATGATAACTGTTTTTTTTTCTAAAATATATTAATTATATTAGTAAATTAATTTACATGTAAAGAAAAAATACTCTGAGTAAATTTGCAATATAATTAATTTTAATAATTTCTAGACATAGAAATTTCTAAAGATCTAATCAAATAAAAATCTCAACATGCAATTATGAAATCTTTGAACTAAAAGTCACTTCACAAGTTTGAATCAATCTATGAGGTCGTAAAATATACAATAAACAATATTAAATGATCAAAACAAATAATTATAATTATAATTTTTTGTGATATATTTGTTCAATAATTTCCCACTACCCCACACTTAAACTCTAACATTGTCCCACTTGTGCGCTGGTCTGAGGATGATATGGTGTAAATACCTTGTGGGTAACTCCATATTTTGCTAACAGAGTGTTCAATTGACGATTGCAAAAGTGTGATCCGCCATCACTAATAATCGCTCTTGGGGTTCCGAAACTTGAGAAAATATTCTTCTTGACAAATTTTATTACCACTATCGCATCATTTGCTTCAACCCATTTGGAGACGTAATCAACTGCAACTAGGATATACTTTTTGTTGAAGGATGATGGGAATGGTCTTATAAAATCGATACCCCATACGTCGAACAACTCTACCTCAATATATTTCTCAACGACATCTCATTTTTGTTAGAGATGTTTCTTACTCTTTGGAATTTATTACACCTCATAACATACTTATAAGCATTTTTGAATAAAGTAGGCCAAAAGAAACCAGACTGTAGAACGTTTGCTGTTGTTTTTGTTGCGCCAAAATAACCTCCAGTCTCTAAAGAGTGATAATGACGCAGTATGTCAAATGTTTCTTCCTCTGGTACATAATGTCTAATAATTTGGTCTCCACATTGCTTGTATAAGTATAGATCATCCCAGTAGTACTTCTTAAGATCACGAAAGAATTTTTTTCGTCGTTGATAATTCATGTTTGGGTAGAACTGTTTATCAAAAATATATTTTGCTACGTCTGCAAACCAAGTTTCAACTTTAACTGCCAGTAACTGTTCGTTAGGAAAATATTTATTTATCGGCTTACTCTCTTGAACATATTCATTTGCCTCCAAGAGAGATAAATGGTCTGTTATAACATTCTCTGAACCTTTTTTTATCTCGGATCTCAAGATTAAATTCCTGCAAAAGTAACACCCATCGTAATAACTGTACTTTTAAATCTTTCTTTTCTAAAAGATACTTTAGTGCAGCATGATCAGTATGTATTATCACTTTCGTACCTAATAGAAATGATCCAAACTTGTCTAATGCAAAAATTATCGCTATGAATTCTTTTTCAGTTGTTCCATAATTCAGTTGTGCACACTTAAGTGTTCTACTAGCATAATATACAGTATGAAAAACTTTATTTTTTCGCTGCCCAAGTACATCCCCTATCGCATAATTGCTAGCATCACACATCAATTCAAATGGTAAAGTCCAATCAGGAGATACAATAACAGGCGCATTGATTAACTTTTATTTTATTAAATCAAATGCATCTAAACACTCGGTAGAAACTTAAAATTCAGCATCTTTCATCAATAGATCACAAAGAGGTTTAGAGATTTTTGAATAATCCTTAATGAATCGCCTATAAAAACATGCATGGCCGAGGAAGCTCCGGATTCCTTTTACCAAAATAAGAGGTGGTAATTTTTGGATGACTTTAACTTTAGCTTGATCGACCTCTATACCTTTTTCTGAAATGTGATGTCCTAATATAATTACATCTTGTACCATAAAATGATATATCTCCCAATTGAGAACAAGATCGGTATCTACAGATCGTTGTAAAACAAGAGATAGATCAGCTAAACAATTATAAATCGTCCATAAATATTTCCATGGATATTTCAATCATATCTGAAAAAATGGACATCATGCATCGCTGAAAAGTCGCAAGAGCGTTACACAACCCGAAAGGCATCCTCCTATAGGCGAAAGTCCCATACAAACATATAAAAGTAGTTTTCTCTTGATCCTCAGGTCGAATAGAGATTTGGTTGTACCCGTAGTAACCATCGAGGAAACAATAGAAGGCATGTCTGGCTGATCATTTCAACATTTTATCGATGAATGGTAGTGGAAAGTGATCTTTACGTGTCGCATCATTCAATAGTCTATAGTCAATACATACTCTTCATCCGGTCACTGTTCTAGTAGGTATCAACTCATCTTTGTCATTCTATATCACTGTCATCCCTCCTTTCTTTGGGACTACATGTATCGGACTCACCCATCTACTGTATGAGATAGGATATATGATGCATGAATCCATTAGTTTTAGTACCTCTTTCATCACTACCTCATGCATTGCTGGATTTAGTCGTTTTTGAGGTTGAATGATTGGCTTATAAACTTCCTCTATTAGTATTTTGTGTTGACATGAAGAAGGACTGATTCTCTTGATGTCTTCAATTATCCATCCAATGACTTCCTTGTATTCCCTCAACACCCTTAATAATTTTCGTGTATCTGTATCACTCAACAAGGCATTAATAACCACATAAAATTTATCAAGTTCTTCTAGAAAAATATAACACAAATGTGAAGGTAACGGTTTCAATTCCAAA
Organism: Limnanthes douglasii subsp. nivea; assembly: GCA_036936605.1. Taxonomy (NCBI): domain Eukaryota; kingdom Viridiplantae; phylum Streptophyta; class Magnoliopsida; order Brassicales; family Limnanthaceae; genus Limnanthes; species Limnanthes douglasii. Next base: position 11,402,741 of record JAUPFV010000005.1, on the reverse strand, counting down.
TTTGATGTGCGTCAACTTTTTGTGATTTCAACTCTAAAATCTGAACATTTAAAGGTTTAACTGGTAGTTTATTTAAGTCCATCACACATTCTCTTACCTCTTGACTTTCAATTTCAATTTCATCTAATCTAGTATGGACTATAGAATTTTCTAAAGCAGATTGAGGAAAAAATTCATCCATACAATTATCAGCCAATTCATCTACCACATCAATCATATAAGCATTAGCATCATTAGGAATTTTAAAGACTCTAATATGTTAAATTCCACTTTATCATCTCATACACGTATGATTAATTTACCAAATTTAACATCAATAATCGTTCGACTAGTAGCTAGAAAAGGTAGACCTAATATCAAGGGAACAAGTCTATCTTCCTCCATGTCTAAAATAATAAAATCTACCGGAAAGATAAACTTGTCAACTTTAATCAATACATCTTCAGCTATGCCTTTCGGATATGCAAGAGATCTATCAGCTAATTGAAGAGAAACAGTTGTAGACTTTATTCCTCTTATCCCTAGCTTCCTATAGATAGATAAAGGAATCAAATTAATACTAGCACCTAAATAACACAATCATTTATCAAATGCTAAATTACTAATTTTACAAGGAATAGTAAAACTCCATGGATCTTTTAGTTTGGGTGGTAATTTATTCTGAATTAGCGCGTTCCATTCCTCTTTCAATGAAATTGTCTCAAAGTATTTGAATTTTATTTTGTAAGATAGGATGTTCTTGAGGAATATCGCATATTTTGGCATTTGCTCCACCAAATCTAAAAAAGGTATGTTAATTTCTAAGCTGCGAAATAATTCAAAAAATCGAGAAAATTCATCATTAGAGTTTTGTTTCTTCTTCCTACTTGGGTAAAGAATTTGTGGTACATATTTTGAAATTTGAAGAGCATCTCGGGCTGCAGTTTCTTCCATCAAGTTGTTGCGCCGAACAACCCCGGAATCAGCCCCAAAACCTGCAGTATTTTTTAAGCTTTTGGATGCTCTGATCAGCCCCACAATCAACTCCATTTTCAGCCTTGGAATCAGCCTCAAAACCTGCAATTTTTTCGAGCTTTCTGTTGGTCGGATCAGCCCCAAAATCAGCTCCAAAAATATCCCTAACACCTATTTGTCTCCCCGTTCTCAGCGTGGTTGCATTAGCTTGTTTCGGGTTATTCTCTGTGTTGCTTGGCCAAGTTCCTTGAACTCTCGATGTCATCACTAAGTGTAGTTGTCCTAATTGAACATCTAAGTTTTTCAAGCTTGCATCATGATTTTGAATTGAGACTTCAATATTTTTCATGCTCGACTCGTTTTTCTCAAAACAGTTTTTAGATGATTCAACAAACCTATTCATGTTTTCTTCAAAGGTTGCTTTCTTCTCCAACTTCTCCAAGTCTTCCTGTTTCTAAACTTTCTCGTTATTCTTCCAAGAAAAGTTTGGATTTTGCCTTCTACATGTTTGATAGTTATTAGAATAATAAGGTTTAGGCTCGTGTTGGGTTTGATGGATGATACGCATTGATGTCTGATACTGCAGCTGAATTCATCATCAATTGGTTTAGCTGTTGCTCCAGCGCTGCTATCTTCGCTTGCATGACAATTTCATTGTTGTCTGCATACATTCCAGGTTTTTTTTCTTTTTGTCAGATGCGTAGTTGTTTGTAGACCACAACTCCAATAATTCATATGCTTCTTCTAGCTTTTGTTCATTAGAGACCCTCTGTTTGCAGCATCAATCATCAATTTATCATTTCTAAATAGTCCATTGTAAAACATTTGGACTATCATCCATATAGGAATCTCATGGTGAGGACATCTGCGCAGCAATTCCTTATATCGTTATCATAAGTCATACAATAACTTATCATTCATTGAGCGTAATTGCTGATATCGTTTCGGAATTTCGCCGACTTCATTGGTGGAAAGTACTTTAATAGAAATAGTTGAGCTATACTCCCAAGTCGTGATGAAGCTGGACGGTAGTCATTGAAGCCAAGCCTTTGATTTTCCCTTAAGAGAAAACAGGAAAAGTCTCAAACGAATTGCATCAGTTGGAACATTGGTATACTACATATATCCCAGAGCTCCAGGAAACTGGCTAGATGTATGTTTGGGCAATGTTCTGATTCTCCGGTGAACATATTGTTCTGAATCATATTGATCAATGCCGGTTTGATCTCGAAATACGTTACCTCCATTGTTGGTCTCACTATGCTTGGAGTGAATCCAATAAGTGATGGATTAGCATAGTCACTCATTTGTATCATATAGGAGATTGTTACACTGCTAAATTGTTTCTATTCTCTCTTGTATTGGCTATTGTTTCCAAAGGGAGAAGGCTTCTTTCACCTACTATATAAAAAAAAAATTAAAAAAATCAAAAAATCAAACTAAAAAATAAAAATAAAAATAGATCTAAAAAAATTAGATTACCTCTTCGGCGCCAAAAACTTGATACCAAAAATCGCAAGTCTAGATTTCTGTTGTAGTTTTAGAGAATTTAAAACCCAGAATATGGAAGGGAGGAATCGTTTTATTTTAGATCTAAATTATAAAAATAAAATAAAATTAAATAACATAAATTAGATCCAAAGATCAAGAGTTTATTATTAAAATAAATTTAAATAAAAAAACTTAACTAAATTAAATGAGATTTATATTAAAACAATTCCGGAGTTAATTAAAATTGTATAAACAATTTCTATGGGTTTTATCTAATTTATATAATTTAAGTTAAACTTACATTCTTTAAAATCAGATTCCCTTACAGGGTGTTGTAATTATCTTTTGATTTCACAACTGTATGACTGGTTGTATCTCTAGTCCCGTACCTCTTACAATTGGGTCATAACAACTAAGAATCTAATTCAAATTTCAATAGGTCATGGCCGTAGCGTACTACTCATTCAACATAGTGGCATTAATATAGTTCAGATATAGACTTTACCTCTCGGTCTAAGTCATAAATCTATTTCCGGGAAATTGAACCCATAAGTAATTGCAAGTTAAATATCAATGGTAAAGAATATAAATAAAATAAAAATTTAAAATAGAATAAAAATCACATAGTTATTGTATTTACAAAAGTTTTCTAACCCCGGAACAAAAATGATTAGCATGACCATAATTAAAGAAGAAGAAAAATAGTATTTTGTGTTGACAGCCGTCTGGATCTCCTTCGTTAGGATTTTATTTATAGAAAGAATTATGGGTTTTTTTATTGACCATAATATTCTAAAAATAAAATAGTATAATTATAATATTAAATAAAATAAAATAATTTATTTATTCTTTTAAATTATATAATATAATATTATAATTTACTACATAAGACCAAATATTTTATAATCCTAAAAATAAAATAATAATCTTTATCAAATAAAATAAAATAATTATATTCTTCTTTTAAATTAAATAATAAAGATACTATAATTTATTCTTTAGGAAACTAAAATATTCCATTAATATCTTTTCTTTTTTAGATAATCTGATGCATATCCACTCATTCGTATAATGTTAATATTAACAGAGATCATAACATAAATTTTCAAGGTAGGAAGGGGTTTAGACAATGTGACCTCATTTCTCATTTAATGCTCGTCATTGTAATGCAAGTCCTATCCAATATCTTCAAGGATAAAAGCAATGACATGAATCTCAAATTCCACTGAAAACGTCAAAAGCTATATATAGTTAACATATGTTTTGTTGATGATGTTATTGTTTTATATCATGGTGATCTAAACTCATTCAATCTAATCATAAAGAGCATGGAAGAATTATCTTCAATATCGGGTCTCCAGGAAAGTCCCACTAAAAGTCGTATTTTATTCTATGGGGTAAATCCTACATTTTTATATGATCGCATCAACATTTTAGGGTACAATTTTGGCTCTCTTCCAATTAAGTATTTGGATGTCCTTCCTTACAATTCAACTTTCTATAACGACTCTCGACCTATCCTAGAAAATATCAATTCTCGTATACGTTTTTGGACTTTGAACACCTTTCTTATGCGGGGAGTCTCTAATGTATCAATTTTTTCACTTTGTAGACCAATTATATTGGTCCTCAATCTTATTCTCCGGTCTAGGGTTCTCAAAGAGTTATCTTAATCCTTCACTTGTTTCCTTTGGTTAAGTCGTAAGATGAAGGTTTCAGAAACTAGGATAGTTTGGTCCAATGTAACATTGCCCGCGGTGGAAGGCGACCTTGGGATTGTGGATCTATAAATCTACAATCAGACGGTTTTCTTTCAACATATGTGGTATTTAGTTAGTAAAAATAACAACTTGTTCTAGTGTGCCTGGATTAATGCTAAAAAGATTAAAAATATAAATTGTTGGATTTTAAGTCTTGACTTCTCTTCCTCCTGGATTTGGAGGAAAGTTTAACGTGTTAGGCCTTCGACTAACATAATATATAGGGTAGTGATCGATAATGAGGAGTCTAACTCATTCTAGTACGACACATGACTTCTCCTTACCTCTTTAGTAACTCATTATGGGTAAGGTATTATTCATCACTCTATGATAAACAATAACACCAAGGTATCAAGCATCATTATGAATGGACTATAGAACTGGCCGAATCAAATAAGACCTTCTAGGGATATAAATTGTCACAACCTCCATAAGATTAACAACCGCATTATACATAAAGAATAAAAACTCATAACCCGAGGTTGCAGCAACTAGTTGATCAATCTGAGGAAAAAGAAAAACATATTTTGGACATGCTCGGTTGAGATCAGTGAAATCTACACACATCCTTCATTTTTCATTCTTCTTTTTAACTAACATTAGTTTATCAACCCAAGTGAGATACCTCGACACTCTTATATGTCCCAATTTGATAAACTTATTTATCTCTTTGAAATAGCCTCTGCTTTTTCAGGAGAAAAAACTCTCATATTCAAATGAAATCGTTTTAACCTTTTATCAACTTTTAATTCATGATAAATAACGGAAGAATTGACTCCGGAAACATCATCAGCATTCTAAGAAAAATATCTGAATTTTTTTCAATAATCCCACAAGTTTACTCATGAAGTTTTGACTCAATTAATTTCCAATTTTGTCCACTTCTTCATCTACTAATTCTTCTTGAGTCGCCTTTTTCAACGGCTGGTCAAGTTGCATATCTTCTCTATGATCTTGAACCTCTTTTTCAAATTCATCACTCTTAAGAAGTTGTCGACCCTCCCCCATATTTTGTGATTGTTATAAAGTCAATTTTGTAAGATACAAAGAAACTGAATAACACTATATAGTTTCTCTTTGTCTTCCTATAATTATACCTACCAAATTTCTAACCAGATACTCAACACATTATCGAAAAGACAAAGTAGCTACCTCAAACTTGTGTAGACATAGTTTACTAAAAATTTATTATATGAACTAAATGCGTCGTCTATCATGATAAAAGTTCTAGTACTTTTCTCAGTCTTTCCATATTCAGTTGTTATAAAGAGCTTTATCTCTCACACACAATCAATGCATATTATTTCATAATTAACCAAATTACGATCACGTGGCTTATACGGTGGTACCTCAATCATCTTATTATAATTGTTTTTAAAAATAATATTTGTTGAGCTTCTATTATTCACCAAAATTCTTTTAATTATTACTTTGGATATGTTTAAAGTAATCAATAGTGCATCTTAATTGTAAGTGACGATCATTTTTAAATCATCATTATTAAAAGTTAAGTCAACATATGGTTTCTTGTAGTTATGATGTGATGACTCATCAACGAGGTAAACTTACAAATATGTATATGACTTTTTCCAAAAGATTGATTCGCCATGGATAATGTATTTCCCCCAAATGGCATAGAACAACTATTGTTTCACATTATCCTCTTTATTCCATTCATAGCTTCATATTTATGTCCTTAATCATTTCTTTCTTCATTAATTTCTCCTCTTCTATTTTTATAAATGGACTAATCTTCTCACTATTTATCAATATTTTCATTTTACATCCATTAACTAAAAACAATCACTTGACATATGTTCATGATCATGATGGTAAGTATAAAACTATCTTCCAAATATTTTATTGTTTGAAACAATCAATACAAGTAGGTTCAGTAATTTGCTTTCAATATATAATTAAAATAAAATAAAACTTAACCTTAAAATTTACATTGTACTTGGTTAGGCTATAAAAAACCACATTTTGTTGGATCTCTCATCCTATCTTTTTTTATGTTAAATTAAAATTTGAAACCCCTAAAATACCATTTTCATACCTATCTAACCTTAATATTATGTGCAATATTAATTTGTTGTAGAATGAATGAGGAAACCATCATATATGATGGCAGATTACACCAAAATTATTACAACTGATAGGTTTTTTACTAAGACAAAATGGATGTTTTTGTAAAGGAGAGAGGAAAACATATTAAATTCGTCAAAATTCTCACACTATATGACGATGAGAGATGGGGAAGAGATCCCAGGGTACAGTACCAATATGAGAGGTACAATATTTTTAAATCAAAAGTAAAATCGGAAACTTTGAGAAATCGAAAGTTTACAACAACAAAAATGCAATTATATGTTTGGATTAAAAGAGCATCTGATCAACATACATGTTATGTAGTGGCGCTTGTCCGTTGAAAACGGGAAATACAATCACAAACCTTATATTCGCTTAAATGTCATTCCCACGCTTGTAGACTCAAACTAGATAAAGAGACACTAGTACGTAATTTATATTTTCTTGGATCGCGCCCTAAGAAGATATATATTGGTTTAAAGCATAATGACCCAGAGAATTTTCCCAACATGTGTACAAACTATAATGTTTGCCAAAAATATCAGGATATTGATCGCGGTGGACAAACTTAAATGCAATATTTGTTGGCCAATTTGAAGGAACATAGCCCACATGGGAGCGGTTAGGCAACGAATCGTAAGTGATCAACGATTTATTTTTTACGCATCCTACAAGTATAGAATTGTTGTGTACATTCTCGCATGTGTTTGTTATGGATTATGGGCACAACTAACTTGTTATGCAAGTTTCATATAAATAAGAACATTCTTGTGACGGTTTGAAATTTGATGTCTGATGCGATTTCGAAACAATTTATTGAGTGTTATGGTTTTGTTGTTGACGCAGACATAGTCGAAGCTTACAAAACAAATCTAGCAACATTGCGCGAAATATACGTCGTTTACCCTTGAAGAGTTTTAAGAATTCTCAGGGGTGATTTTGTGATACGAAGATCTTTTAGTATCAAAATAGTCTGTTGTACTTTGGTTAGGAGTCGTTTTAGAGAGAGAAAGTTAATACTAGCTTAAGTAGAGAGAGAAAGTAGTACTATATTCATCCCGGGATCTGTGAAGCGTGTGTGGTCCTTTTATAGTACAATTGCGGGTCCCACACGCTTTAATTCCCAGTTATTACATCTTTAGTCCCTATATCTTTTCACCTTCTCATTATAGCTATCTCTTTTACAACTTACAAAATTTTCTCCTAATAAACTTCTTCTTTACAATTATTTCCTAATAAACTTATTCTTTACAATTCTTTCCTAATAAACTTCTTCTTTACAATTCTTTCCTAATAAACTTCTTCTTTGCAATTTTACCATGTCTTTTATTCTCCCTCATCAGTAGCCCCCCAGTCATAGTGAAAATATTTTCGCTGGGACTGCAAAGAAATCTCCGTTGCTTATTTCAATCTTCCTCGAAGATCCATTCCCTCGAACATGCTTTTTAACAACGCTTTTAAGTGCCACGTATTCCTTCGAAAAAATGTTTCCCAAGCAACTCTTTCCTTGTATATCATATTAACCAGTGGTAGCCCCTCAATCCTTGCAATGGCTTAACGAGGACTGACTTGTGCATTCGTGATCTTGCCCGTCAGAATTCGCTGTATCAACAAGTCATAGCTACCAAGACTAGGCTAATACATTGTAAGGATTGAATCCAAACGAGATGACGTCATCAGTCGCACTTTCTTGTCAGCGTATCTTTTTAGTGGTCGTTTCGCATTCCCTAGACTAGATTATGCCTCTGTAACTTCACCCGCATGTTTTTGTCAACAATTGTGCACATATGATACCCATAATGCCCCTAGGCAAACAAGAGAAAATGTCCCCAGGCCTGACTGACCCGAGAGGCCCATTATCCTCTATAAATACTGATTTACTTTCTTAACATTACAAACTTTACATCCTAAAATTTCTAGAGAGATAAAGCTAGCTTATAAACCTCGTCGGATTCCAGAGTGGCTGCTTATTAGTAAAAAATTCGAAGAGAGGGTTGCTGCTGGTGAATACATTGAGCCCCAACCCCACATGTTGTTACTAAATTTTACGGCTCGTGGCCTCCACCAGAAAATTCCACTGCTATCATACCCCTAGAAGTTTCCCGGCAGAGCCTAATTTCTGATCAAAGTAAAATCGGCCTCATGGGTAAGGACAAACAACATAAACACTCGTCCGAAAAAAGGAAAAAGCATCATAAGAGAAAGTCTGAGGAGCACAAACGTGCTAAAATAATACCCTCGGAGACTTCGAACGCGCCGTTGGTTTTGATCGCTGAAAACCCCCTTCCAAAAAATGACAACTCAACATCAAGTCTTCCTACCACTCCTTCAATCACAGGGAACGGTACCCCTCGATTTTCTCCAGGAAGGAATACCTTAACCGAAGAAGAGCTGCGAGATATGCGAAACAAAGCCTTGGCTGCTAAAGGAAGAATGATCGCCTCGGATACCCCTGAGTCAGAAACTCACCCATCATCTCCTGAAGAGCAACATAAGACCACTAACTTGCCCACAGAATCTGATAAAGGAAAACAGATTGCCTCGAATATCCCTGATTCAGAAATTCAGCCAACATCTCCTAAAGAGAAAAATAAAACCACCAACTTTCCTGGGGAGTCTTCTAGTCAAATGACTACCAGGCATCTCGTAATGTCCAAGGAACTAGCTCGCCGGGTTGCGCCTAAGTCCAAAGGAGATATTACGCTTCCCTTAGAACTTGATGCTATTGTAGGCAACAATATCCGAGGGATCGAAAACAAACACTTGGTGGCACTGCACAACATTCAATATAAGTACTTTTCACCATCGGAAGAACCCATGCTGAGAAACCGGTGGTGGATTCCTTCGTACATTAACATAAGGTTCCCTTCTGAAGGTGAGTCTCCTCTATCTGTGAGGGATGATGAACTGATTGTATATACCGAAATAATGAACTGGGGATTAAGGTTTCCTTTAGACCCATTCTTTATTGAGTACTTTGCCAAGATTAGTCTGTGCCCCTCACAAGCTGGGCCAAATATGTGGTTCACACTTATGGTGATCATCATGGCTTCAAGGATTTCAGGCATCGAATTTTCCTTAGAAGAGCTTATCGGACTTAGTGGCTTAGCAAGGAATCCATTTTTTCCTTTTTACTCACTAAACTTTAGTCGACGACAAAAAGTGTTAAAAGACTTACTAGAGGCAGATAAAAAATGGAGGCAACAATTTATCTTCTTTTCTGGTCACTGGGAAACAGGGTCAGAATCGACGCCTTCGAATCCTCACAGGTTATCCCTCATGTGGACCAATAAATGTAAGTTGAATATCTTTTGTAATCTTTTTTCCTCGGATAATAATATGCTAACTTAAAAAATTCTTGTAGTTATGATAGGTATGTCAAAACCCTACTCAGACTATGTAGAGAGTGCTACTACTGTCTTCACCAAATTGAGTGAGTGGGCTAAGGAACACTGGGAAAATAGATTTCGCATGTGCTTTGTCAACAACAATTTAGCCATGGGCTGGTTGTGGAGGTTGAATCCTCTTGACCGATTGAACCTGAAAGAACTGATGACCTCTCCCCCACAACAAGAAGTCTTAGACCGTGTGACGAAAAAAGACATAGTCATATACCTCCCAAAACGTTCCCGTGCCAAGAGTCATATTGGAGAATCCGACGAAAAAATCTCCTCGAAAGATCGTCAGTCAGATAACGAAAGAAAAGTCACCAACGATGAACCACCTCCCACTGCCATCATTGAGATACCCGATTCCAACTTCCCTCCAACCAAATCTGTCCATCCACCAAAGAAGAAAGACACCAGAGCAAAAGAGAAAAAGAATAAAGCTATTTTGGAGCCCATCCAAGAAGTACCCGAGGATGGCAAAATGCAAGAAGATATTCAAGAAACCACTCATACCAATGAACTCCCCGAAACACCGAGGGAGCAAGAACATGAAGTTCGAGAGAACTCTCCCAAGGAAAATTCTAACCAGACACCAAACTCTCCCCAAACTCAAACTTCGAGGCCTGTCCTCATCGAAAATTCCCCTGTGCTGGCACCACTCCTCATTCCTCGAAGCAAACCTCCTCAGAATGTGGACCTGGACATTGTAATTGGGGAGACTTTAGATTACGATCCTACAGTACTAGGCTCACCCACCAATTCCTTCGAAGTTCCTCTTGATGATGAGTTTTCATTGAGTCTTCAAAGTTTGTTACATACTTCTGTTATTAAGGGAAGGAAGATGCAGCATCTTGAAGATCGAAAAAATCACTATAAGTTCAAAGCCTCCCTGTTGGCTTCGCAATTTGAAGAAGCCAAGAGGCAATATGCCATTATGGAGAGCCAAGCAGATGCACTGTATGAGAGACTATCTGCATCTGAAAAATTACGTCATCATGCTCGAAAGGTGCTGCCAAGAAGAAAGGGACCTCGACCAAAAGAAGACGAAGGGCCAAGAGAAACTCATTATTGAATATCAAAAGGATCATGAAGTGGCACGCAAAGGTTTTAACAATTGCTGTAATGACTATGAAATTTTTTATAAAGATAGAGTAAAGTTGGTGAAGCGTATCGAAGATTTTCCTCGGCAGGTGGAAGAGGAGAAGGAAAAGGCCGTGAATGCCTATGCGACCAAGTGTACAAACAATCTTTCCGTTCGAGAAGCGACAGTTCAAGCAGGCCTAATAACTCAACTTCATGCAGAGCACCCCGAATACGACCTAGGCAGCTTTTGGAAACTCGTGTCCCCGGATCTTCGTCCTCCTCATATTATTGTCAGTGAAAGTGAGTCATCAGACTCCGAGGAAAGTCATTCCCCAGATAAATCTCAGTAGTAGGTAAAAAATGGTGGCACAGTTTGTAGTTTTTATGTATAAGACCTTATAAGGCGGTTTTTGTTTCCCCAACTGGGAATATTTAATCGTGTAACTTATTATTTATCGTTTTATCCTAATTGTTTGCCAATTCGTATCGTAATTGGTGTGGATAAAAGTAGCCTGAGGGTAGGCTGGTAATTTTAAGTGGAGTTTTAAGGCGGCGTAAGGGTGTTTCACGGTGGTGTGGTGGTGTTTAATGGTGTTTCAAGATATTTCAGGGTATTTCAAGGTGTTTTAAGGGTGGTGAGAGAATTGAGCAGCCTGGCAGCAGTTAACTTTTCTTACCCCTAGTTAATGCTGGTGGTTGGGCATTTATAGTGTAAGATTTGGGCCCTTATGGGCTTTCGGGTCAAGTTTAATGGACCCGGGTCATGTTTAAAGACCCACAAGTTTTAAGTAGGTGAATAGACAGCTTAGTCAGATAGTGTTTAGGTATTTTAGTACTTTAGTCATAGTTCGAACTGACTTATATTTGCAGTGTTCAAAATGTTCAAAATCATCTGTCCGGTTCAACCAGTGCTGTTCGAATTGTAGTCATGGAGTCTGTCCGGTTTTACGGGGTGATTTACTTTGGACTACCCTTCCGGGGAGCTCTTCGAATTCGGACTCATCAGGAGCCCCTTTTTTAGGTATTTGAACAAGTGTCCTTGTTAAAGAACTGAAAAACAGTCCGATTTGAGAAGTGGTTTTCCAATTCGAAGAGAGTTGAGTTAGGCCCGGACAGCCCAACCGTTACGAATTCCAAACGGTTCTTTGTCAGAAGTAGTGGGACACGTGTCACCCTCTGGTTGGTCACCCCAGCCGTTTTTCTACCTCGAAAATTACACCACTTTATTAAATAGATAACTTCTTTAAATGGTTTTGATGACGTCAGCGCCGTCTTTTAATCATTGCCCAACTTTTCGGATTCTCCTAGGAATCAAACCCCTTTTTTACATTTACTATAAATACTATTTGTCTTTCACAGTTTCACTTTCACTTTTACTCTGCTACTTCACTCAAAACTTCATCTCTCTAAATCTTCAAATTCTCCTTAATCGTTTTATGTTCACAGCAAGAACAGCTTTAATCAAGGGTGGCTGGCTCAATCTTTCAGAACTAGAGAGAGCTCAAAGGGTTGAAAAAGAGAAAAGGATTGCAGCAGGGCTTCCAGCATCGCCAGTTGAGAGACCAGCCACTTCAATCGAAGAATCTGATAGGGGTTCGTCTTCTTCAAAAGGTACAAAACCTAGAAAACTCTTCCAATCAACACTCTCCCCCATAGTTTCTGGCTCATCAGTCCAAGAGTCAATTCCCACCGTCGAACCGGAGGTTGTTGTTACAAGTGTTAGGAAGAAAACTACCTTTATAGCTATGGGGTCCGACTCTGATCATTCCCCAGAGAAACTGATCATGAAAAGACCAAGTCGACTGGTTAAGGGACTCTCCTCGAAAAACACCAGTGAGTCTGGGTCCGGAACAACTGCTAGGACCCTCCGGGAGAGGCCGGTCGGTCCGGAGGCCAGCAGTCCACTACCTCCAAGGGAAACCTCGACCTCAGAGACTCAAGCTGAGGTGAAAATTCAAAAACATACAACGAGTCGCCAGTCCGGAGGATCAGCTGTACCAAGCTTCATCCCTCCCCGGGCTGTTTCTGCAGAAGCTCCCCCAACAGTTATGGAGGAGAGGATGGAAGACTCCATTGAGGAGGCTAGGTTTGAGTCCGAGTCGTCCGGACAAGCTGATACTGCCATAGTCGTTGCCAAGAAAGGCAAAGAGGACTTGTTCTTGAGCCGTCCGGATCTGCCGGAGTGCCTTGAAGGGAAAGTTGGGCCCTGCTTTCACAAGGTAGAGTTTCAGTATCTCTTATCTTTGTTAAAAACCAAGTATGCATTTATTCACACTAGAGACTTGGGACGGCTTCGCACTAAGTGGGGGATCCCTGAAAACGTAAAGATCCGAATTCCCATCGATCCAGAGACCCCGATGGATTGTAAGAGGAATGAGATTGTATTTTTTACAGAGCTGTTCAATTGGGGACTCAGGTTCCCATTGGATCCGGAGATAGTGCGCTATTTCCACTTAGTGAAGCTATGTCCATCGCAGCTGAGCCCCAACGGATGGTACACCCTGATGTCATGTATTATGGCATCCAGGCTGTCCGGAATTCCTCTTCCAATGGAAGAGTTCGCTGCTGTTGCCAGTCTGTGCAAACACCACCAGTTCCCCTTTTATCACTTCAATATGGGGAACAATCTGAAAGCTGTTGATGATCTCCTAGAATCGGAGAATAAGTGGAGGAGCCAGTTCTTGTTTATAAGTGGCTCATGGGAGAACGGGAAGAAGATCAAGGTTGGGGAGAATCCTAGCCTTCTTCGAAGTAGATGGAGGAGCGATCGTAAGTTCTTTCCTTAAGTTTCTGTTCGAATTTCTTTTCTTTAAGCTTTCACTAACTAGTTGCTCTTTTGTTTTGCCAGAACTGCCAAAAGAGTTCGGAGACTATGCGAAAGCCGGACAGGTTACCTGTGGCAAAATAAACACATGGGCCGCAGAGAACTGGGAGAACCGGTTCCACAAGGCTTTCACTCCGGGAAACTTAGCCAGATCTCACCTGTGGAACACTAAAGGTCGGAGGGATTTAACATGGGAGGAGCTCTCCACCCCTCCTGATGATGACATAGTGCTAAGAAGGTCTCACGAGCTAGATGGGACCCTTTTCCTCCCTCTTCGGGCCAAAGCCCCAAGTAAGATGAAGGGCCAGAAGAAGAAAGGGAAGAAAACAGCAGGAGATTCAGAGAAAAAGGCCCTGACTGACACAGAGGCGCCAATTCCAGTTCAAGTTGATGCAAGCCTTCTACAGGTGGTAGAAGTGGAAAGTAAAGAGCACGGAGAGACTCCCTCAAAACCTACGAGGGTCTCCAAACGAACCCGTAAACAAGTAAGTGAGGGTGTTGAGAGAGAAGTAAAAAAGAAGAAAACTTCTCAAGAAGAAGAATTTGCTCTCCGGGACCCGGAGCCCACTTTTCCAGTTGATCCTACATTAGCCGAAGAGATCCCAGAAAACCTTAACGAAGGGATTCCAGGGGAGCTTCACACTGATGACATTGAACGGGGAGAGATCAACATGGATGAAGTGGATGTCACCGGCCTGGGTCCTCTAGGTGACTACTTCCTTGGTTTGTCTAGGGACGAGTTTGCAGGGCCATATGTTCCTCCAAGTAATTCCAACACGGTGAATTTTAATGGCAAAACTTTCTTGGTCTCCAGTGAAAGGGATATCATAGCTCACTCTCTCCTTAGCAACGTGCAACCTGTGCTTACCTTGGAAAGGCAAGTCCGGAGTCAGGCAGAAACCATTAAGGAGCTTAAGTCCGAGAAGGAAAAACTGTCCGATAACCTCCGAGGTGCCACTACCCAGGTTGACTTGCTTAAGGAGTCGAACGAGCAGCTGAAGAGGAGTAAAGATGAGAGCAACACAAAAGTTGCCTCTTTGGAGAAAACCCTAGAAGATCTCCAGGCTAAGCTGTCCGAGTTGGAGAAAGACTTGAAAACCTCAAAAGATGAGACTGCAGCAAAAGAAAAGATTGTCACCAATCTGACTACTGACAAACTTACTTTGGAGAATGCAGTGACTCAGGCTATTGGTGAGAAAGCTGCCCTGGTGAAGGATCAAGAGGCCATGATCAAGGCCAAAGTCAATGCTTATGCCAAGGAGATGCTACGGAGTGAAGAACTACTGATCGAAAAGGTAAAGTCTGACATGGTCCTCTTATTTCACGAGAAGTTCCCGAAGAGAAGACTTGGGGACTTATGGCGTTATGTGGATGACGACGATCTTCCATATTGGACCATGGTTGATGAAGGGTATACTGATATATCCTCATCTGGTGACGAGGAGGAAACCGGAGAGAGTCCGGGAGAAGAAGAGGCTGACCCCAAAGGAAAGAAGGTCATTGAAGACAAAAGCGATGTTAAGACCAAGGGAACAGATGAGGGTGAGCCATCTTCAAAGGCTCCACCTTAAATGGTAATTTGTTTTGTTTAATGTTTGTTTGAACCAAAGTCCTTGGAAGGCCAAGGCTCCTTTTTTGTGATGCTGTCCGTTTTGACCGGACAGATTTTTGTATTGTGTTTAAACTTATTCACAAAGTCCTTGGAAGGCCAAGGCAACTTTAAGTTTATTGAATGAATGTTTTATCTTGCACAACCTTTCTCTTATTCTAGAGTTTGTTTAAATACTTCGCATTGTGAGAGTGTTTAATTTCTCCGGCTAGAATTTAAATAGCCCTTAGATCTTTCAGTCCGGGTAGTATGGCAATCAACAGAATTTTGTAAAAACTTAGAAAATTTATTCAAAAAAGCTCCAAGTTTCATTTAAAGCTCTCCGTGGCGCCAGAGAGAGGTAGTGGTATGCCCCCAAATATTTACATGGATGTTTAAACAAGTAAATATTTACATAAATTTTATTCCAAATACATTCGAAGGTGTTCAATATTCCAAGGGTGAGTTAAAACCCTGCCATCTTTGTCTTCCAGCCAATATGTGCCAGGCTTGATTCTTTCAACCACAGTATACGGACCCTCCCAGGTTGGGGCCAACTTTCCGAAGAGCTTTTCCTTAGTGTGCAGGAAAACTTTCCTCAATACTTTATCTCCTGATTGAAAGTCCCTTCTTTTAACCTTGGAAGCAAACCTGCTTCTCATCAAGCCCTGATAGTGTGCCATTCTAAGATGAGCTTTTATTCGCCTTTCTTCAATCAAATCAAGCTGATTTCTGATTGCTATTTCATTAGCCTGTCCGGAGAAGTTATGAACACGAAAAGAGGGGAGTGTCTTCTCTATGGGAGCTACTGCATCCATCCCATAGACCAAGGCAAAAGGTGATTCTTGTGTGGCAGCCCCAGGCGTTGTCCGGTATGCCCACAAGACTTCTTGTAAATAACTAGGCCACTTCCCAGCAGCCCCTTCCAGATTTTTCTTTAAGCCGGACAGTATTGTTCTATTAGCCACCTCAACTTGCCCATTGGCTTGTGGGTGGAATGGGGAAGAAAAGCAGTGCTGAATACCCCTTGAGGCACAGAAGCTCTCCATTTCTCGGTTGTCAAACTGTGGCCCATTATCTGTTGTTATTTTCTGAGGGACACCAAATCTGCAACATATGTTGGATAAAATGAATTTTATAACAGCCTTTGATGTTGTTCTTGCCAAGGGGGCTGCTTCTATCCACTTCGAAAAGTAATCAATGGCCACGATTATGGTTTTGCGTCCTCCGGACGCCATAGGGAGAGGCCCAACTAAGTCTAATCCCCATCGAGCAAAAGGGATAGGCTCAGAAATTGATTCCATAGGAATGGCTGGTACATGAATTTCATTGCTGTACCTCTGGCATGGGTCACACCTTCTTACCAGTTCCTTGGCATCTTTCATTATTGAAGGCCAATAATATCCGGAGAGAAGCACTCTTCTTGTTAATGCTCTAAATCCACAATGGGCTGATCCCTCACCATCATGCAATTCGGAGAGAACCATTTGTGACTCATTATCTCCTAAACAGCGTAGGAGAGGTTTACTATAGGATTTCTTGTACAAGATCTCTCTAATCATGATGAAACCACGAGCCTTGTGCTTTAACGTTCTGGCTTGTGATTTTTCCAAAGGCACAATACCATCAGACAGATATTGTATAAGTGGAGATCTCCAATCTTGAGGTTTATTTGCTTGTATTTCAAAAACTTCCTCTTTCTCCCCTCCATCAAGTTGAATAGAAGGACTTTCAAGCACATGGATCCACGGATAGGACTCTGTATATGATATTGTTGCCAATGAGTCTGCCAATTCATTCTCTGCCCGGGGAATATGCTCATAGACAACAGCTTTAAACTTCATTGCCTCATTTTTCAAAAGAAGTAAATACTTGATTAACTGCTCTTTTCTAGCTTCTGATAGGCCCAAAGCATGGTGGACAAGCAATTGGGAGTCGCTTAGTAGCTTGACCCTTTTTGCTCCACAAATGTAAGCCAATTTTAATCCAGCTATAGCTGCTTCGTATTCGGACTCGTTATTGGACGCCCTAAAAGCAAAACAAATAGCTTGAAACATGTTGTCCCCATAAGGAGAGGTTAGACATATTCCTGCCCCAGATCCTATGGCACTGGATCCCCCATCTGTTCGGACAATCCATACTTTTTTGTCTTTTGAATCAGCAAGTTGTTCTGAGTCCCTATCAGAATGGAATTCGACCAGAAAATCAGCCACAGCCTGAGCTTTTACTGCTGTTCGAGGAGCAAAGTCTATGTCGAAGTCCCCAACTCTACTGACCACTTTGTCATTCTGCTCGAAATATCCGCTTTCAGAAGGACATTTTTTAAAGGGAAAGATGTCCGGACTATGATAGGATGAGCCTGAAAATAAGGCCTCATCTTTCTTGCAGCTATCACCAAGGCCAACGCTAATTTTTCAAGTTTTAAGTAGCGCCGTTCAGCATCAATCAGGCTTTTGCTGATGTAGTATACTGGGTGAGGATACCCATCAACCTCTCTAACCAACACAGCACTGATGGCACAACTTGAAACAGCCAGATACACAAATAGAGTCTCCCCATTGATTGGTTTGAATAAGGTCTTCGGAGAGGACAGATGCTTCTTAATTTCGTTGAACGCCTCATCACACTGTGGTGTCCACTCAAACCCCTTTGCACCTTTCAAAGTTTGAAAGAAAGGAGCACATCTGTCCGAGGACCTAGAGATAAACCTGTTCAAAGCTGCTAACCTCCCCGTTAACCGCTGCACTTCTTTAACATTTCGAGGAGGCTCCATTTGAAACAAAGCATTGAGCTGGTCCGGGTCAGGCTGGATTCCATGCTCACTTATAATGTACCCTAAGAACTTCCCGGACTGCACTCCAAACACACATTTTTCAGGATTTAGCTTTAAATTTACCTTGGCCAGGTTGGTAAAAGTCTCCTGGAGGTCGGACAAGTGTAGCTGCTCATCCACACTTTTCACCATCATATCGTCAATGTAAACCTCCATATTTCTTCCAATTTGATCAGCAAAGGTTTTATTGACTAACCTTTGATAAGTAGCCCCAGCATTCTTCAAACCAAAAGGCATCACCTTGTAGCAGTGTAATCCTCTATCAGTAACAAAAGTGGTATGCTCTTGATCTCTTGGATCCACCTGGATCTGATTATATCCGGAGAAAGCATCCATGAAGGAGAGTAGCTTGTTCCCAGAAGTAGAATCTACCAGCTGATCTATCCGGGGGACCGGATACAAGTCTTTTGGGCAAGCTCGATTGAGATCCGTGAAGTCTATGCACATTCGCCATTTACCATTTTTCTTTTTTACCAAGACTGGATTGGCAGTCCACAAAGGATACTGAGCTTCTTTAATGTGCCCCATCTTTGTGAGTTTGTCAACCTCTTGTACAATGACATCAGCCTTTTCTTTTGAGAAAGCTCTCCTTTTTTGCACCACTGGTGCTACGTCTCTCCGGACAGATAAGTGATGAGAAATCACTTCTGACGGCACTCCAGTAACATCAGCATTGCACCAGGCAAAAACATGCTGATGGTCTTTTAAGAATTTTAACATTTCTTCTTTCAATACTTGTGGCATTTTGGACCCTATCTTGACAGATTTCCCTTCTTCTAAGCAGTGTGTCTCAACTTCCTCAACTGGGATCAACACTCCGGGGGTCTCCCTGGGGTCATCAATTTCACCCTCACCCCCAGAAAGGCCCTCAAACTGCTATTGGTCATTCATACGGACTGCCCCCAGCGTTCGTGGAGCCAAGGTAGTGGCATAACATTCTCTTGCAACTTTTTGACTGCTCCGGACAACCCCAACCTGCCCCTGAACAGCATATTTCAGACACTGATGAACTGTTGAAGCCACTGCATGCATCCTAGAGAGCCAAGATCTCCCTAGAATAGCATTGTAACAAGTGGGACAGTCCACCACAATGAAAAGTATTCTGACTGTTTTCTTGAAAGGGCCTCTGCCCAACAATACTTCTTCTTCGAACTCACCAATTACATCAGCTGAACTGCCTGTGAAGCCTACAATCGATCGGTCTGACTTTTGAATCACAGCTGGATTTTTCATTTTCTTGTAAGTATCTAGGAAAAGGATATTGGCAGAGCTCCCAGTATCTACCAGGATTCGCCTTATCTCATTGCCCCCTATCGATGCTCCTATGACAACAGCATCTTCATGAGGACCAGCAATGTCTCTCAAATCATCCCCATCAAAGACAATGAATGAAAATAGATTTGACGATTGATAAGAGGTCATGCCCCCTTCTAGTTGGGTTGCCAAATTATGAACATGCCTTTTTCTTGATGAAGTGGTAGGAGCCGTTACGGTGTCTCCTCCGAAAATTGTCAAGGACTCAAAGAATTTAATGAGCCCGGAGACCGACCTGGAACGTTCCTCTATTGCACCCACTCTGTTCCTTGTTGGATCAGGATCCAAGTATTCTGATTCCACATCAAACCTTTCAACAATTACCATGGCCCCTTCTGGGGCAGCATTAACCGGACCAGCCCGGTGAGTGTTATCAGGCCTGTTGCCTCCTCTTCTTTTGACATACGCACCCAACTTCCCTCTTTCAATCAGGTTCTGAACCTCTTGCTTCAAGGCTATACAATCATCAGTAGTATGGCCAATATCATTGTGATATTGACAAAAAGAACTGTTTCGATGTTCTCTGGGAGACTGCAAGGTTGCCGGCCTCCGGTAGTGTACTTCATCTTTAGTTTTCTCGAAAATGGTTGCCACACTCTCTTTGAGCTCTGCAAACCACTCCGGTTGGACCCACGGCCCCCTTTTGTTTCTAGACTGTTGACTTTGTGCAGGAGCAGCTGGTTGAGACTGAGCTTTTCCTCTTCCATGCCCCTGTCCGGTTTCTCTAGCTTTGTTGCCGGACTGGTTTGGATTGGAAGTTGGTGTTACCGGGGTGGATCTCACCTGCCTGTGCACCCTGGTCTTTTTTGTTTCATCAACATTTATTTGCTTGCCGACTTGATTTAGCAATCCACCCCAGGTCATGGCTTTGTTCCTTGTTACTGAATCGGCCAGGTTGCCCGGGTTCAAACCCTGTCTCAGGGATGCTATTGCCACTTGTTCAAAACAATCAGCCAGCCCGTTCTTTGTATTCACAAAACGACTTATGTATTCTTTCAATGATTCATTTGGCTCTTGGGCACAATGGATTATGGTATCTCCATTGCCCTTGAGCTCCTTACTTCCCACAAATTGCCTTCGAAAGGCCACCCAGAAGGTGTCAAAGTCTCTGATACAACCCTGAGGAAGGCTGTTGTACCACTTCAGAGCACTCCCCGTAAAGGATTGGGAGAATGCCCTGCAGAGTAGTTTATCATCATCATCAAAGTTCATCATGAAGTTCTTGAATTGCTCCAGATGATTGTCCGGATCAGTACTGCCGTCGTACTTCTCCATCTTTGTGCTGTCAAACCTCTTGGGGAGGTTCCCGGATAGGATTTTAGAAGACAGTGGAGACTGCCTCCAATTCCTTCCACGACTGAACACGGTATCCTCATTAGGTGTTGCAAAGATACCTGGCTCATCATGGAAGGCAAATGGATCCATCAGCAACCGGTCTATATGCCTCCGGCTGTGAGATGATCCTTTCCCAATGTGTCTTTTCATTCTTCCATGGTGGTCTCTTTTTCTGGAATACTTTTTAACTTGCTTTTGTTTTTTCCTGGTTCGCCCTTCGTCACTGCTGGAGGACAAGGACTTTTCATTCCCCTCACTGTCCGAAGAGCTGTCCGAAGATTCTGAACTTGAGTCAGAACTCTCCACAGGCTTGGACCGGTGAGACTTTTTAGAACTAGCATGTGTCTTTTTAGTGCTCACATGAGTCTTCGAAGCCTCATGCTCTCGAGGGTTATCAGAGCGATGAGCAACTGATGCTTTGGACTTCTCCTTCATGCCCATCTTGGCCTTCTCAGCCCTCAGAGCTTCTATTTCAACCCTCAACCTGTCACGCTCTTGGACAATATATTCATCGTTCTCTTCCACCACTTCGAGCAAAGCTGGTGGAAGCTCTGGATTATCCGGATTCATTCGGACAGAATTCTTTTACTTGGTTTTGAATGTTCGATTCAGGCACCGTCGCCTCCCACTGTGGTCGCCAATTTGGTGTGGATAAAAGTAGCCTGAGGGTAGGCTGGTAATTTTAAGTGGAGTTTTAAGGCGGCGTAAGGGTGTTTCACGGTGGTGTGGTGGTGTTTAATGGTGTTTCAAGATATTTCAGGGTATTTCAAGGTGTTTTAAGGGTGGTGAGAGAATTGAGCAGCCTGGCAGCAGTTAACTTTTCTTACCCCTAGTTAATGCTGGTGGTTGGGCATTTATAGTGTAAGATTTGGGCCCTTATGGGCTTTCGGGTCAAGTTTAATGGACCCGGGTCATGTTTAAAGACCCACAAGTTTTAAGTAGGTGAATAGACAGCTTAGTCAGATAGTGTTTAGGTATTTTAGTACTTTAGTCATAGTTCGAACTGACTTATATTTGCAGTGTTCAAAATGTTCAAAATCATCTGTCCGGTTCAACCAGTGCTGTTCGAATTGTAGTCATGGAGTCTGTCCGGTTTTACGGGGTGATTTACTTTGGACTACCCTTCCGGGGAGCTCTTCGAATTCGGACTCATCAGTAATATCGATTCAATAGTTAATCTATATCAATTCTCGCTGTGATATGCATTAAGAACTATGCTAAGATTAGCTAAAAGGAAATAGGCTAAGGCACCAGATAAACGATGGCATCGAGAAAGTTGAGGTACAAAATATGATGACCCAAATAATAGTGTAAGGGATTAAACAATTCGAGGCACAAAATATTGTGACCCAAATAATAGTTCGAAGTATTAACAATTCAAGGCACAAATTATTGCGACCCAAATAATAGTTTCAAGGCAAAAAACAATTCGAGGCACAAATTATTGTGACCCATATAATAGTTTAAGGCAAAAAGCAATTCGAGGCACAAATTATTGTAACCCAAATAATAGTTTAAGATAAAAAGCAATTCTAAGCACAAATTATTGTGACCCAAATAATAGTTTAAGGCAAAAAACAATTTGAGGCACAAATTATTGTGACCCAAATAATAGTTTAAGGCAAAAAGCAATTTGAGGCACAAATTATTGTGACCCAAATAATAGTTCGAGGTAAAAAGTACGTTGTATTAAGCAGCTCATAGGGACACCTCGTTAAAACCTTCTTGTGCCTATCAGGATAGGAAAGAGTATGCCCTCACTATGTTTTGTAACTTGGAGATACAAAAAATGACAAATGTTACGCTCTAACTAATTCCTCATTCAAGATACAATTTTAAGTGTTCAATGTTCCATGAAAGCCGCAAATATCGCCCTTCCCTGTCTTTTAATCGATACGTGCCCTGTTTTACTTTCTCGGTTACTTCATAAGGGCCCTCCCAATTTGGTCCCAATTTACCAAGACTCTTTTCTTTAGTGTGTAGAAAGACTTTACGTAGTATTTTGTCTCCCACCTTGAAATCTCTATGCTTTACTTTAGATGCATATTGACTCCTCATAAGAGTTTGATAATGTAAAGACTTCAATTTTGCGCGTTGTCTTTTTTCTTCAACCAAATCTAACTCCAGGGCTCTGCTTTGATCATTCACGTCTGCTGTATAAGTTGTCACACGATATGAAGGGAAAACAATCTCTGAAGGGACAATGGCATCCATACCATATACTAAAGAAAATGGAGATGCAGCAATGGCAGTTCGAGGCGCTGTCCTATAAGCCCACAATACTTTTTGTAAATAATCAGGCCATTTCCCTGCCTTTCCTTCCAAATTCTTTTTCAAACCATCGAGAATTGTTCGATTGGTCACTTCCACTTGTCTGTTAGCTTGGGATTGAAATGGGGCAGAAAAACATTGTCGTATGCCCCTAGAAAGGCAAAAACTTTTAAACTCCTTGTTATCGAACTGAGGCCCGTTATCCGTTGTGATTTGCAATGGTACCCCAAAGCGACAGAAAATATTTGACACGACAAATTTAATTGCATCATTGGCTTTTGTCCCTGCTAGGGGTTCCGCTTCCACCCACTTAGAGAAATAATCCACCGCTACTATTATAGTCTGTCTGCCTCCAGATGCCATTGGTAGGGGCCCAACTAAATCAATGCCCCACCTGTCAAATGGGACCGCCTCTGAAATATTCTCCAATAATACCATAGGCTTGTGGATTACTTTTGCATAGCGCTGACACGTATCACATCGTTTGACCAGGTCTTTTGCATCTGAAGCAATAGTCAGCCAATAGTAACCAGCTAGAAACAACTGTCGAATTAACGCTTTATATCCGCAGTGGGCTGAACCTTCCCCATCGTGCAATTCAGATAGGACAAATTGCAACTCCTCCTTGTTCAGACACCTTAGTAATGGTCGGCTCAAATATTTCTTATACAGAACGCTTCCCAACAAAATATACCCGTGAGACTTGAACCTGATTTTCCTAGCCTCGTACTTTCCAACAAGTAAAGTATCATTTTCCAAGAAGTCAATAATTGCTGACCTCCAATCATTTTTTATCACATTTCTCACCTCGTTAACATTCATTGAATGCTCCGCATCGATCATGACTGAAGGATGTTCCTGAATCAAGACCCATGGGTATCCCTCCGTTCGTGAGGCCGCGACCAAAGAATCTGGGACAACATTTACCTCTCTTCGAACATGTTCATATTTGACCTCCTCGAACTCAGAAAACCAAATCTTTTAATTCCTTAAGATATTGTATCAGCTTATCTTTTCTGGCCTCAGATTCCCCCAAAGCTTGGTTTATCACCAACTGTGAGTCACCGATCAGTTTAATCTTTTTGGCCCCACATATCCGAGCTAAACGCAACCCCGCCAATGTTGCCTCATACTCCACTTCATTATTAGTTGCTTTGAAACCAAATCGAATAACTTGAAACATAACTATCCCTTCTGGAGAAATTAATTGGACACCTGCACCACTTCCAGAGTTATTCGACCCTCCATCCATTCGTACCAACCATTCTGTATCATCAAAATGGTTGATAGTCTCCATGTCCTCTCTGTCTGAGTGGAATTCAACCAGAAAGTCAGCCTAAACCTGGGCTTTTATCGCCATTCGAGGCTCAAATGCTATGTTAAAATCTCCCAATTCGACTGACCATTTAGTCACTCGCCCAGAGATATCGGGCCTTTGCAACAAACCTTTTAGGGGGAATGTTGTTCGAACAAATATAGGATGTGCCTGGAAGTAAGGTCTCATCTTTCGGGCGGCTGTTACCAAAGCCAAAGCTACCTTTTCCAACTTAAGATATCGTTTCTCTGCATCAAACAAACTCTTACTGGCGTAGTAGATAGGCTTCAAAAGAGCGTCTCCTTCTCGGAGTAAAACAGCACTGACCGCGCAATCTGAAAGTGCTACATAGATAATTAATCTTTCCCCCACCAATGGTTTAGACAATATATCCGGGGATGTCAAATATTTTATCAGTCCAATTAAATTGTTTCGCGTTTCGTAAGACCTTAAAGAAAGGTGCACATTTATCCGAGGACCGAGAAATAATCTATTGAGTGCTGCCAATCTCCCTGTCAAGATTTGGACTTCCTTGATATTTCGAGGTGGATTCATGGTGATTAAATATTTTATCTGTTCTGGGTCAGCCTCGATGCCTTTTTTGCTTATCATATAGCCAAGGAACTTTCCTGATCGTACCCCAAAAACTCACTTTTCCGGGTTCAGTTTCAAATTGACCTTACTCAAATTATTAAAATTATCCTCTAGGTCAGCAAAATGATCTTCGTCCCGCAAACTCTTGACGAGCATATCATCAATATATACTTCGATATTCCGACCAATTTTCCCCTCAAAGGTTTTGTTAACCAAGCGCTGATAAGTTTCCCCTGCATTCTTGAGGCCAAATGGCATAACCTTGTAACAATATAATCCTCTTCCGGTAATAAATGACGTGCTCTCTTCATCTTGTGCATCCAACCGGATTTGGTTATAGCCTGAATATGCGTCCATGAAAGACAACAAACGATTGCCCGAGGTTGAATCCACTAATTGATCAATACGGGGCACCGGAAAATGATCCTTAGGACAAGCTCTGTTTAGGTCCGTGAAGTCCACGCACATTCTCTACTTACCATTCTTTTTCCTGACCAAGACAGGATTCGACGCCCATACGGGATAATGTGACTCGCGAATGTGGCCTATGCTTAATAGCCTTTTGACTTCTAACAGAATAGTTGCATCCTTCTCATGAGAAATAGTCTTCTTTTCTGGACAATGGGTCGAACATCAAGTCGTACCGCAAGTTTATGACATATTATCTCTGATGGTACTCCAGTAACATCATGTGCACACCAAGCAAACATATCGAGTGTGTTAGACAAAAACGCAATTAATCTTTCTCTAAACTCAAAAGAAAGTTTTACTCCAATCTTCAAAAATTTGCCCTCTCCAAATTTATGTTCCTCGGAATCTTCTTATGGGACCAGAAATCCGGGGGTCTCCCTCGGATCATCACACTGAATGATTTCCGAGGGAGGCCCCTTTAATTGCTATGCCTTGTCTGATACTTCTTCCTGAACTCCCTTCGAAGATAAAGCGATCTGGTAACATTCGCGGGCCATCTTCTGGCTGCTCCTAATTATCCCGATGTTGTTTCCTACCACATATTTAAGACACTGATGCACCGTCAAAATCACACAATGCATTCGGACAGCCAAGAGCGACCCAAAATTACATTATACGAAGTTGGTGCGTCGACAACAATGAACAATACTTCCATCTCCTTCTTGAATGGCCCACAACCTAACTTGACCACACACTGAAATTCCCCAACAACCACTGCCGTGGCTCCCGTAAATCCTATTATGGTTCTGTCAGATCGTCGTCTAATCGGTGGGTCAGAAATTCTCCTGTAAGTGCTCATAAACAAAATGTTCACTGAACTTCCTGTATCAACAAGTATCTTCTGAACTTGATCACCAACAATACCCGTGGCAATTACCACCGCATCTTCGTGCGGGCCCGCGACATTTTGCATGTCGTCATCATTAAAACATATGATGGGGGAAGGTAATCGGTGCATTTGCGCTGATACTCCTGCTTCAATCTGGGTAGTCAGATTGACCATATGTCTTTTCCGCGAGCTATTAGAATTCCCAGCGATGGTATCCCCTCCAAAGATTGCCAGTGACTCAAAGAAAGCACAGAGGTCGTTTACCTTCCCTCTAGGAATAATCTCCTCCACCATATTAAGTTGTTCCTTCCCTCCTTGGGATCCAGATACTCTTGCTCAATATCGAAGACGTCAACTTCCTCAGAAATCACCATAGCTGTGTCAGCGTTTTTTGGAACAGCCTTCACCATTGTATTTTTCTGAGAGTGTTTTTTCACAAATTCTAGCAACGTTCCATTCTCACTCAAAGCTTGCACTTCTTTTTTTAAAGCAATGCAGTCCTTTGTATCGTGTCTGATATCCTCGTGATACTTACAATACTTGCTAACGCTTCTACTTTCCCTCGGAGTTTGAATAGGAAAAGGTTTCCTGAACGACACTGTTGATCTTGCCTTATCAAATATTGTGGCGACATTTTCCGTTAACTCCGCAAAGTAGTCCGGTCGTACCCACTTGTTCGAAATTGGTCTAGCTCTTTGGTTATAATTTTGCTGGTTGCCATAATATTGTTGGTTTGTTTTCTGCCTCGGCGGATACTGACTTGTGTTTTTTGCCTGAACATTGGCACGAGGCCCTTGATTAGTAGACTCATATCTCTGAAACTGGTTCTGATCCAGTTGATCACCAGATCTTTTCTCAGATGCCTGAGTTTCCTCCATTAGAATTCTCTTCTCCACCTAATCCAGCAATGCCCCGAAGGTCATGGCCTGACTCTCCGCCATCGTGTCCTTTAATAGTCCGGGGAGTAGGCCCACTCTGAAAGCTGCAAGCGCCACTGAGTCTTTATAATACTTCATATCTGTTTTCGTTTTGACGAATCGATTAGTATAATTCTTCAAGCTTTCCCCCAACTTTTTGTCTACAATAGATTATCGTATCTCCGTTAGCTCTGAACTTTTTGCTCCCCACAAAGTGATGTCTGAAGATATTCCAGAACATGTCAAAATTCTTTATCGAGCCCTGCGGAAGCCTATTATACCACTTGGAAGCTACCCCCTTGAAGGTCTGAGAAAACGCTCTACACAAAAATTTATCATCATCATCGAAATTAATCATGTAATTTTTGAATTGCTCGATGTGGTTATCAGGGTCTTGTGTCCCATCGAACTTTTCTAACTTTGAGATATCGAAATGCTTTGGGAGATTGCCCACCAATATTTCCAGGGACAAAGGAGAAGCCCTCCAATTATGGCCCGTCCGATAAACATTGGATCTCGAGTTTTCATTGCTCAGAAAATACAACCCCTCCTCGGATGGTAGAGTATATTGATGCTGCCACTCCAAATTTTGCGGGCTAACGTTTTGGTTTCCAGCGGGAAACTTAGTTTGGCCATAACCCCGCTCGTTAACTCGAGTACGATAACTCTTCTCGCTCGGAGATTTCCTCTACGAGCTTCTTCCCCTCCGGTAATCTGCGTGTCCTCGACCATGTTTTTTCTTTCGGTGTTTTTTCCTAGGAGATGATTCCGACGAGCTGTATCGAGAATAATCGCTCGAGTCAGATGAATCCATACGTCGTTTTTCTTTCCTCCTTGACGACCGTCGTTTGTATCCCCTATATCTGTCATCCCTGGCTTTAGGACGAAAATCGGTTTCGCGCTCCTCTTTTCCACTGTCTGGCTCCCTTCTTATCTCGGAGCGAAGATTTTCCTGAATACTTTCCTTTTTTGGCTTCAATCTTTCGATCTCCAGCAACAGTTCATTCCTTCGGGCCAACAGATATGAGTCATCAAAAGTTTCTCTGACTCGCTGGCCCCCACGTGCCTCATATTCCATGTCGTTCCGATAATCGTCGCCCATCAGATTCTCCTCGCAATTGTTAACAAAATCGTCCCCTTGCTCTTCCATAATTTCCCTCGGAATGGGAAATATTTCCAAGAAGCGATTGTCGTCAGAACAATCTTCGTTTCCCACAGACGGCGCCACTGAAGAGTTTTAAGAATTCTCAGGGGTGATTTTGTGATACGAAGATCTTTTAGTATCAAAATAGTCTGTTGTACTTTGTTTAGGAGTCGTTTTAGAGAGAGAAAGTTAATACTAGCTTAAGTAGAGAGAGATAGTAGTACTATATTCATCCCGGGATCTGTGAAGCGTGTATGGTCCTTTTATAGTACAATTGCGGGTCCCACACGCTTTAATTCCTAGTTATTACTGATGAGTCTGGATTCAGTCACCACATTTTATGGGAACTGGACAGGGTCATTTCGGACAATGTCCACCTTACCGGACAAGAGCAGTTCGGACACCATCATCCATTGAACTATCCGAACAGAACTAAAGTACTTAAAACCTAATCACTTTTTGACTAAGCTGCTTGTTCACTTACTTAGAACTAATGGGTCCTTAAACTCAACCCGAATCCATTAAACACGACCTGAAAGCCCATGAGGCCCACATATAAGGGTATAAATACCCAACCACCAACATTAAATGAGGGTAATGAAAATTAAATACAACCAGGCATCTCAATTCTCCCTCTACATTCTACCCAAACATTAAATACTCTCAAAATTCCAGAAAACTCTAGACAAAAGTTACAAACTTACCCTCATACAAAAATAAACCACACCAAGTTGGCGACCACAGTGGGAGATACGACGTTGCCTGAATCTAGCATTCAAAACCATCAGAAAATTCAGTCCGAATGAATCCAGACGTACCGGAGGTACCACCAGCTTTGCTTGAAGTGATGGGGGGAAACGATGAGTATACCATCGAGGAACGTGATAGATTAAAGGGCGAAATAGAAGCTCTGAGGGCAGAGAAGGCAAAGATGGGGATGCAAGAGAAGTCAAAGGCATCAACTGCTCATAATACTGACAACCCTAGATAGTATGAGCCTTGGAAGACCCATGTGAGTACGAAGAAGACTCATGCTAGCTCTAAAAAGTCTCACCGGTCCAAGCCAGTGGAGAGCTCTGATTCAGACTCAGAATCTTCCAGTAGCTCCTCGGATGAAGATGGAATTGAAGAATCTTTGTCCTCCAGCAGCGATGAGGGTCGATCTAAAAAGAAACAAAAGTTGGTTAAGAAGTATTCAAGAAAAATGGATAGGCATGGAAAGTTAAAGAGGCATATAGGCAAAGGATCATCTCATAGCCGGAGACAAATAGACCGGATGCTGGTGGATCCTTTTGCTTTCCATGATGAGCCATGTATCTTTGCAACTCCTAACGAGGATACCGTTTTCAATCGTGGCCGGAATTGGAGACAATCTCCATTGTCTTCCAAGATCCTGTTCGGGAACCTCCCCAAGAGGTTCGATAGCACGAAGATGGAAAAATACGATGGCAGTAAAGACCCGGACAATCACTTGGAACAATTCAAAAATTTCATGATGAATTTCGATGATGATGATAAGTTACTTTGTAGAGCATTCTCCCAGTCTTTTACGGGGAGCGCCCTGAAGTGGTATAACAGCCTACTACAGGGGTGCATCAGAAATTTCGATACCTTTTGGGTGACCTTCTGGAGGCAGTTGGTTGGAAGTAAGGAGGCGAAGGGCAATGGAGATATAATTATCCATTGTGCCCAAGAACCGAATGAATCTCTGAAGGAATATATAAGTCTCTTTGTAAATACCAAAAATGGGTTGGCTGATTGCTTCGAGCAAGTAGCAATAGCTTCTCTGAGGCAGGGTTTAAACCCTGGAAATTTGGCTGATTCAGTAACCAGAAAAAAGGCCATGACATGGGGAGGTTTAATGAATCAGGTCGGAAAGAAAATTAACGTGGATGAAACAAAGAAAACTAGGGTGCACAGGCAGGTAAGGTCTGCCCCAGTTGCACCAAACCCCAACCAAAATCAGTCTGGGAATAAGGCAAGGGAGGCCGGGCAGGGTCATAACAGAGCTAAAGCTCAGTCTCAGCCAGCTACGCCTGCCCAGAGTCAGCAATCTAGAAATAAGAGAGGGTCTTGGGTTCAACCGGAGTGGTTTGCTGAGTTAAAATAAAGTGTAGCCACCATTTATGACAAAACAAAGGAAGAAGTGCACTATAGAAGGCTGGTTGCACTACAATCTCCTAGGGAGCATCGTAGCAATTCCTTCTGTCAGTATCATAATGATACTGGCCATACCACTGAGGATTGCATTTCCTTAAAGCAAGAAGTCCAGAATTTGATTGAAAAAGGAAAGTTGGGAGCGTATGTTAAAAGAAGAGGAGGAAATAGGCCTGATAATGCTCATCGGCCTGGTCCAAACAATGCAGGCACATCCGCTCTGGAGGGAGCTATGGTGATAGTCGAGAGGTTCGATGTAGAGTCAGAATACTTGGACCCCGATCCAACTCGAAACAGAGTGGGTGCCATTGAGGAACGTTGTAAAACAGTGTCCGGGTTTATTAACTTTTTTGAGTCACTCACAATTTTCGGAGAGGACACCATGACAGCACCCACTGCTTCTTCAAGGAAGAGGCACGTTCATACATTAGCTACCCAACTAGAGGGAGGCATGACTTCCTATCAATTGCAGATTCTATTTCCCTTCATTGTGTTCGATGAGGATGACTTGAGGGATATAGCAGGTCCTCATGAAGATGTTGTTGTCATAGGAGCATCCATTGGGGGCAATGACATAAGACGAATTTTGGTGGATACTGGGAGTTCAGCCAAAATCCTCTTTTTAACTTCCTACAAAAAGATGAAAAATCCTGCAGTAATTCAGCGTTCGAACAGGTCAATTGTGGGTTTCACTGGAAGCTCAGCAGATGTGATCGGGGAGTTCGAAGAGGAAGTTTTGTTGGGAAAGGGCCCCTTTAAGAAGATGGATAGAATACTGTTTGTTGTAGTGGATTGTCCCACTTGTTATAATGCTATTTTAGGGAGGTTTTGGCTCTTTAGGATGCATGCAGTGGCCTCAACAGTCCACCAATGTTTGAAATATGCTGTGCAAGGACAAGTGGGAGTTGTTCGGAGCAGCCAAAAGATTGCAAGAGAGTGTTATGCAACAACACTGGCTCCTCGGACGTTAGGAGCAGTTCGTATCAATGAGGAATAGCAGTTTGAGGGGCTTTCAGGGGGTGAGGGTGAAATTGATGACCCCAGAGAGACCCTTGGAGTTTTAATACTGGTTGAAGAAGTTGAAACACATTCTTTGGAAGAGGGAAAAAATGTTAAGATAGGGTCCAATAAGGCATCCGAACTGAAGGGTAAAATGTTGAAGTTCCTAAAAGACCATCAGCATGTTTTTGCATGGTGCAATGCTGATGTTACTGGGGTGCCAGCAGATATTATATCATAACACTTGTCCATCCGAAGAGAAATAGCACCTGTGGTACAAAAAAGAAGAGCTTTTTTCCAAAGAAAAGGCTGATGTCATCGTTCAAGAGGTCGACAGGCTTACTAAGATGGGGCATATAAAGGAGTCTCAGTATCCTTTATGGACAGCCAATCCGGTCTTGGTGAAAAAGAAAAATGGCAAGTGGCGTATGTGTATTGATTTTACAGATCTCAACAGGGCTTGCCCAAAGGATCTATACCCTGTCCCCTAGATTGATCAGCTGGTGGATTCTACATCTGGGAATAAGCTACTATCTTTCATGGATGCCTTCTCCGGGTATAACCAGATTCAAGTAGATCCGGGGGATCAGGAGCATACTACGTTTGTCACTGATAGGGGCCTTCATTATTACAAGGTGATGCCATTTGGGTTAAAAAATGCTAGGGCTACCTATTAGAGGTTGGTAAACAAAGCCTTTGCTGATCAAATTAGAAGAAATATGGAAGTCTACATTGATGACATGATGGTTAAAAGTGTGGACGAAGAGCTACACTTGGCAGACCTCCGAGAAACTTTTACCAAGTTAGTAAAAGTAAATTTGAAACTAAATCCAGAAAAATGTGTGTTCGGAGTACAGTCCGGAAAATTCCTAGGGTACATAATAAGTGAGCAAGGGATACAGCCTGATCCGGACCAGCTTAATGCTTTATTTCAAATGGAGCCTCCTCGGAATATTAAAGAGGTACAACGGTTGACTAGGAGGTTGGCTACGTTAAATCGGTTCATCTCGAGGTCTTCGGACAGATATGCCCCGTTTTTTCAAACTTTAAAAGGTGCAAAGGGATTTGACTGGACTTCACAATGTGATGAGGCCTTCAATGAGATTAAAAAACATTTATCCTCCCCTAAGACTTTATTTAAACCTGTTGATGGGGAGACACTCTTCGTATATTTGGCAGTTTCCAGTTGTGCCATCAGTGCTGTATTGGTAAGAGAGGTGGATAATTATCCCCGTCCGGTGTATTACATCAACAAGAGCTTGATAGATGCATAAAAACGCTATCTAAAGCTTGAAAAGTTAGCACTAGCCCTGGTAATTGCTGCTAGGAAGATGAGGCCTTATTTTCAGGCTCATCCTATTATTGTCCGGACGTCCTATCCCCTGAAAAACGTTTTACAAAAGGCGGATATTTCGAGTAGAATGACTAAGTGGTCAGTGGAACTGGGGACTTCGATATTGATTTTTCTCATCGAACATCAATCAAAGCCCAAGCTGTGGCTGATTTCTTAGTTGAATTCCACTCGGATAGGGATACAGAGCAAACGACTGAGATGAAAGACAAAAAGGTCTGGGTCGTCCGGACGGATGGTGGATCGAGTACTATGGGATGTGGTGCATGGTATGCTTGACCTCTCCGTATGGTGACAAAATGTACCAAGCTATATGTTTTTCTTTTAGGGCTTCTAACAATGAGTCCGAATATGAAGCTGCTATAGTTGGTTTAAAGTTAGTTTTTATTTGTGGAGCCAAAAGGGTCAAGTTGATGAGTGATTCCCAGCTTCTTATCCATCATGCGCAAGGTCAATCTGAAGCCAAAAAGGAGCAGCTAATAAAATACTTACTTCTTCTCAAAGATGTGGCACTTAAGTTCAAGAGTGTTGTTTATGAGCACATACCCCGAACAGAAAATGAGCTAGCAGACTCCTTGGCAACCATAGCCTATACTGAATCATACCCTTGGATCCATGTGCTGGAGTGCCCTTCCATTTAACTCAATATGGGTAAGGAGGAAGAAAGCTTCGATATACAGATGGGACAGCCCCAAGATTGGAGGTTTCCCCTCCTTCAATATCTCTCCGATGGCATCTTGCCTCCGGATAAGTCAATAGCAATAAAAGTGAAGTACAAAGCTCGTGGTTTTATCATACTAAGGGATGTTCTTTATAAGAAGTCTTACAGTAAACCATTCTTACGATGTTTGGGGGTTGATGAATCTCAAATGGTCCTCTCCGAATTACATGATGGAGAGGGATCAGCTCATTGTGGATTCAGGGCTCTAACATGGAGAGTTTTATTGGCTGGTTATTACTGGCCTACTATAATGCAAGATGCTAAGGAGCTGGTGAGAAGGTATGACCCATGCCAGAGATATAGCAATGAAATTCACATCCCACTCATCCCTTTAGAGTCAATTTCTGAGCCTATACCTTTTGCTCAATGAGGGTTGGATTTGGTGGGACCTCTACCTATGGCGTCCGGAGGACGCAGGACAATAATTGTTGCTATTGATTATTTTTCGAAGTGGATCAAAGCAGCCCCATTGGCAGGTACAACATCAAAAGCTGTCATAAAATTCATTTTATCCAATATCTGTTGCAGATTTGGAGTTCCACAGAAAATAACAACAGACAATGGGCCACAGTTCGACAAGAAGGAAATAGAGAGTTTATGTGCCTCTAGAGGTATACAACATTGTTTCTCTTCACCTTTCCACCCACAATAAAATGGTCAGGTTGAAGTGGCTAACCGAACTATACTGTCCGGTTTGAAGAAATATTTAGAAGGGGCTGCTGGAAAATGACCTAGTTATTTACAAGAGGTCCTGTGGGCCTACCGGACTACACCTGGGGCTGCAACACAAGAGTCACCTTTTGCTTTAGTCTATGGGATGGATTCCATAGCTCCCATAGAAGTAATTCTTCCTTCATTTCGAGTTCACAATTTTTCCGAACACGCTAACGAAGTGGCAATCAGAGGTCAGCTTGATTTAATAGAAGAAAGAAGAGTTAAGGCACACCTTAGAGCTGCACACTATCAGGGTTTGATGAGAAGCAGGTTTGCTTCCAAAGTTAAAAGAAGAGATTTTCAGCCGGGGGATAATGTGTTCTTCTTGCACACTAAAGAGAAGTTGATCGGCAAACTAGCCCCAACTTGGGAAGGACCCTATATGGTCATTGAAAGGCTTAAACTTGGGACATGCTGGCTAGAAGACAATGATGGAAGGGTTTTGAATCACCCTTGGAATATTGAGCACCTCCGGATGTACTTGGAGTAGAAACTATGTAAATATTTACTTGTTTAAAAATCCATGTAAATATTTGGGGGCATACTATTTCCTACCCTGGTGGCGCGGGGAGGTTTTAATGAGGTGTCCGAGCTTTTTTATAAAATTTGATGCCTTCTTAAAAATTCGGAGTGTTCTTATTTTGTTTCTTGTCAAATTTTTGTTTAAACACCGGCCGGATTGAATTAAAGGTGTGATGACTACTTAAACATTTGTCATCGTAGAATTTAAACACTCTCACTTTAAGATGTTTATGAAATAACTAAGGCATGTTTAAACATTAGCCATCAAAATTAAAAAACTATGAAAGAATGCAAGAATTGTGTAAGATGAACATACTCATTAAAATGACCAGAGTGCCTTGGCCATCCAAGGACTTTAAATTGTCAATCAAAGCAAAAATATTTGTCCGATCAAACACCGGACACAGTTACAAAAATGCCTTGGCCTTCCAAGGACTTTAGTTCAATCAAAACAAAAGGTAAAAGATAATTGATATTCTAAGACTGAGCCTTTGAAGACGGCTCAGCCTCACTTGTTTTCTTCTTCTTGGGGTCATCATTCTCCTCACCTGGACTCTCCCCGGTGTTCTCTTCTTCATCGGATGAGGATGCACTGGAGAAATCAAACCTGTCACCCTCAGCCATTGTATGAAAGGGAAGGTCTGGATACTCTACAAAAGTCCATAAGTCTCCCAGATTCCTCTTCGGAAACTTCTCGTGAAAAAGAAAGACCATGTCCGACTTCACCTTGGCATACATCTCTTCTTGACTTTCTATCACATTATTGGCATAAGCATCAATCTTGGCCTGGATTTTTGCCTCTTGCTCCATTAGCATATCAGCTTTTTCCTCTATAGCCTTGGACACTGAGTCCTCGAGTGTGATCTTGTCGTTGGTCAAAGTAAGAATGACTTGATCCTTGGTCTTCATCTCCTCTTTTGAAGAGGTGAGATCTTTCTCTAACCCGGACAGCTTTTCCCGGAGGCCTTTGATGGTATCTTCTAAGGTAGCAACCTTTGTGGTCCAACCCTCCTGGCTCTTCTTTAACTCCTCGTTTTCTCTCCTCAAAACATCAGCATTTTGGGTGGCAATGAGGAGGTCGTTGGATAGCTTCTCCTTGTCAGAATTAAGGGCAGTAATGATAGCTGACTAACCTTGCACTTGCTTCTCCAGGACCAACACTGGCTGAATCGTACTCAGTATAGAGTGAGTTATAGCCTCTCTTTCACTTGAAATGGTGAAAGATTTACCATTAAAGGTAACGGTGTTCGAAGTGGTTGGAGGGAGATAGGGCCCAGCAAAGTCATCCCTGGGGAGATTTTCAAAGTAGTCACCAAGCCCCTCAAGCCCTGTAATGTCGACACCGTCAATACTGAGGTCTCCTCCTCCAACCTCATCAGTTCGAAAGTTACCAGGGATCTCTTCTGCTCTTGTTGGATCAGTAGGGTCAATAGGAGGGAGAGGCTCCGGAGGCCGGAGAGAAAGTTCATCACCCCTGTCAAGAAAAGAGATAAGACCAGTCAGTTAAACAAATTTGATAAAAATAAAATTGAAAATGTAAGGTGGGATTCTTACGATCATTTCGCCATCTGCTGGTTAGGAGACTCGGGTTGACTCCGGCTTTGATCTTCCTCCCATTCTCCCAAGCGCCACTCACAAACAAGAAGTGAGTCCTCCAATTTCTCTCCGACTCGAGCAGGTCATCCACTGCCTTATATTTATCACCCATGTTGAAGGGATAAAAGGGGATATGAGGGTTTCTGCAGAGGCTGGCCACAGCAGCGAGTTCCTCCATCGGAAGAGGAATTCCGGAGAGTCTGGAAGCCATGATATAGGCCATGAGAGTGTACCAGGCATTAGGGCTTAGTTGACTTGGGCAGAGCTTTATGAGGTGGAGATATTTGACTATCTCCGGATCTAAGTGGAACCTTAGTCCCCAGTTAAAAAGTTCGATGAAGATGACTACTTCACTAAGTTTGCAGTCCATTGGGGTTTCAGGGTCTATTGGGATCCTTATTTTCACATTCTCCGGAATCCCCCATTTCGTTCGCATCCGACCCAGTTCGGCTGTATGGATGAAGGCATAATTATTTTTTTGCAAAGCAAGTAAATATTTAACACTCACCTTGTGGAAACAAGGTCCAATTTTTCCCTTAAGGATCTCTGGCAGATCTGGGTGCCTAAGGTATAGTTTTTCTTTGCCTTTATCCTTCTTGGCAGCACCAGCATCACTAGTTTGTCCGGAGACTTCGGACTCAAACGGAGCCTCTTCGATAGAATCCTCCATTACTTCTTCCATCACCGAGGAGGGGTTTCGGTTGTTTTTGGGTGAGGGGAGTTAGGAGTTGGTTCAGTCTGACCTCCGGACTGTTAGGCTTCAGTGCTTTCCTCAACTCTGACCTCTGGCTGGGGCTCAGGTACGGTGGTTTCTTTTTGGGGGCTTGAGCTAGAGGCCTCCGGCCCGGACAACTTGTCCTTAGGAACTTTAATGGGTGCCTCTGACCCCGTGTTGCCTTCTTTGGCCCCTGATTTTGAAGGAGTACCCTTTGAAGCCTGCCCTTTTACCAGGCGACCTCTTCTCCGATCAACTAGTTTATTGGGAGAGACATCTGCATCTGACCCCATGGCGATAAATGGGGAAGGCTTTTTGAAACTGGTAACTGCTTGCCCTGGTTCAACAGTGGGCTCTGATTCTTGAACCGACGAGCCTGAAACAATAGGAGAAAGGTTGGTTTGAAACAATCTCCTTGGTTTAACACTTCTGGTTGAGGAGGAGCCCTGGTCAGGCTCTGTGTTTGGGATTAATGGTTTGTCGATAGGGGAAGTAGGTAGGCCTGTAGCAATGCGCCTTTCCCGTTCAATATTTTGTGCCTTTTCTAGCTCTGATAGATTAAGCCACCCGCCTGTGATTAAAGCGTTCCTAGCTGTGAACATAAACTCACAACCAAAAATAAATGTTTGTTTTTTAGAGAGAAAGCTCTGAAATTTAGCAAAGTGAGAATGAAGAAGATAGTAAAAACAGTGTTGAAGTGATTAATTTATAATAAACACACAAAAGGTGCTTTGATACCTAGGAGAATTCGAAAAGATTGCAATGATTAGGCAACGACGCTGATGTCATCTTCATTAAATGAAGAGGTTACTTTTTGGAGAAGGTGGGAGAAAATTCTAGGTGAAAAAACGGCTAAAGTAACGAACCAGAGAGAGACACGTGTCCCACGAACTCTGAAAAGAAACCGTTTAGTTTTCAAGAACTTTT
The DNA here is from genome assembly GCA_036936605.1 of Limnanthes douglasii subsp. nivea. Taxonomy (NCBI): domain Eukaryota; kingdom Viridiplantae; phylum Streptophyta; class Magnoliopsida; order Brassicales; family Limnanthaceae; genus Limnanthes; species Limnanthes douglasii. Next base: position 11,364,839 of record JAUPFV010000005.1, on the reverse strand, counting down.
TTCAGTCCGGGTAAAGCTGTGACACAGTCGAAGGACCTGTCCGGATGTAACTGTCACCAGCAACAGGCTGTTTTCTAGGTCTTGCCAAAGATTTTTGAACACCACCTAAAAAAGGGGCTACTGATGAGTCAGGATTCAGTCACCACATTTTATGGGAACCGGACAGGGTCATTTCGGACAATGTCCACCTTACCGGACAGGAGTAGTTCGGACACCATCATCCATTGAACTATCCGAACAGAACTAAAGTACTTAAAACCTAATCACTTTTTGACTAAGCTGCTTGTTCACTTACTTAGAAACTAATGGGTCCCTAAACTCGACCCGAATCCACTAAACACGACCCGAAAGCCCACGAGGCCCACATATAAGGGTATAAATACCCAACCACCAACATTAAATGAGGGTAATGAAAATTAAATGCAACCAGACAGCTCAATTCTCCCTCTACATTCTACCCAAACATTAAATACTCTCAAAATTCCACAAAACTCTAGACAAAAGTTACAAACTTACCCTCATACAAAAATAAACCACACCAATTACATCTTTAGTCCCTATATCTTTTCACCTTCTCATAATAGCTATCTCTTTTACAACTTACACAATTTTCTCCTAATAAACTTCTTCTTTAAAATTCTTTCCTAATAAACTTCTTCTTTGCAATTTTACCATGTCTTTTATTCTCCCTCATCAACCCTAAATGTATCGAATATGTTATGTTGGCATGAATAACAAAATATGGCGACACGAGTTTTAACATGAGCCAATTAATGTTAGAGTTGATGATGGAGAATAAAAGACATGGTAAAATTGCAAAGAAGAAGTTTATTATACCAATCGACCAAACGGAACCCTAGTTCATGGGAATACCCCATTGGACAAATTGTGAGTGCTAGCACGCCCACAAACACGTTAGGTGGCATACCCATGAACGCGTTAGGGAGCACGACTACCTCAAAAGTGCCATCGTTTGTAGTATCCAAACCTACATGCGTAAAACAAAATAGGTCGGCCTAAGAAAATTACTAAGGAATGAAATTTATACCCGGAGTGCATCCTAATGTTTTTACATCCTTATATCACTAACTTGGTAGGCGTTATCCCAGACGGACAATGTGGTTATCGGTTCGTATCGCATTCGATATACAGTATCAAGAATAATTAGCAAATTGTTAGAGGCGATTTGTTGACGTAATTGAATGAACATCGTGTTTGTGGTTGGAGATTTATGGTTTGTTTGATGTTTTGAATGATATAATACGTAGGTTGGATTACTTCAAATCTTATCCTTCAAGACATTATTAGATGACATTTCCTGACATCAGATTAGTGTTGGCCACAAGATATCAATGCTTGGTATATGATGTCTCCCAAACATGGTCTTTAACTTATCTACTAAATCGCGGGAGTCCACATGTTAGTTCATCAACTATTATGGAGATTGGAATAACTTTCGTATATCGCATCCACCTCGTAAAATTAAGTATATCACTTCGATTATATTATGATTTTATCTTTTGTGCAGGTTTTTATTCTTTATAATGCAAAAAAATTATTTTATGGATTATGACTCTTTCTGATGAACAATTGCAGCCATTATACTCTGCATGGGGTGCCCACGTCATCGACGAAGCGAGTCAATAGACGCATCCGTACTAAGGTAGATTAAAAAAATATACCTAAATTATGTCGGTTATGCAAGTAAATCTTAACGAGGAGCTGATGTTTATCAATCTTGCCAAATATGCAAACTAATCTCGTCTTATTTTACGTTTCAAACTTATTTTCTTTACCTACTTCGAATGCTAACACTTGATTATCTAATATCTTAACTTTTGCGTAATATTTGTTATCATTTTGATTCCTACCTATTTATATTTTCCGGTCATACAAAAAATCACAACTTTACGATTTCTGTTGTAGTTGTAGAGTATTTAAGACTCAGAATATCGAACACAAAGAGGAATAGTTTTATTTTAGATCTAAATTAAACAAAAAATATAAATTAAATAATAAAAATTAGATCTGAAGATCAAGAGTTTATTATTAAAATAAATTTAAATAAAAACACTTAACTAAATTGATTGAGATTTATATTAAAACAATTCTGGAGTTAATTAAATCTGTATAAACACTTTCTATGGTTTTTATCTAATTTAAATTAAATTTAAATTCTTTAAGACTAGATTCCTTTACATGGCATTTTCTCTCGATCTCACACAACTAACCAAGAATCTCTAGCCATACCTCCTACAATTGGGTCATAAAAACCAAGAATCTAGTTTAAATTTCAATAGGCCATAGTCGTAGCGTACTACTCATTCAACCTAGTGGCATTGATATAGTTCAGATATAGACTTTACCTCTCGGTCTCAGTCATAAATCTATTATCGGGCAATTGAACCCATAAGTAATTGCAAGCGTTAAGTTTAATATCAATTCTAAATAATATAAATTAAATTATAATAAAAATCACATAGTGCTCCGGAACAAAAAAATAATAATTAGCTCATACTAATCTTGTTCATAGTTTTAACCATAAAAACAAATCAGAGTAGAAGAAAAAAAATAGTCTTTTGTGTTTACGGGCTTCTGGATCTCTTTCGTTAGAGTTTTATTTATAGGAAGAGTTATGGGGATTTTTGTTGACCGTAATCTTCTAAAAACAAACCACATCGAGAGTACCATTATAATATTAAATAAAATAAAAGAATTAATTCATTCTTTTAAATTATATAATATAATATCATAATTTACTACATAAGACCATATATTTTATTCTCCTAAAAATAAAATCATAATCTTTATCAAATAAAATAAAAGAATTATATTATTCTTTTAAATTAAATAATAAAGATATTATAATTTATTCTTTAGGAAACTAAAATATTAAGATGGTGATCTTCAATTAACTTATTTTTGCTCTTTTTGCTCCAATTTCACTATTAAATAAAAAGATAACCAAATGAGAGTATTTTATTCATTATTAATTAAAACTAACAATTAAATTAGTATAAAAGTAATATAAAATTAAGGATAAATATTTTTTGATTAAATTATCTCATATTTATTAATTTTCTAATCCTGAGTAAAAACATATCACTAGTAAAAGTATGATCAAATGATATTATCTTATGGTATAAATTAAGACCAAGTTTCTTAATTTCAAAACAAGCTAACGAATCAAGTGAAAATTCCTAACCACATGTTATATATAGAAATTTGAAGAAATCTAAAGAATCTTCAACATATCTCAAAAAAATTAAACTTTCATTATATACTATTTCCTTAAATATTTTTTAAAACATTTTATTAATAAACCAAAATAATATCAATTTTCTTTTTTTTTAAGAGTTGTCAATTGTATTTTTTTTTTCTTTTTTTCTTTTTTTTCTAAATATAATTCCTTTTTTATGTGACAGTCAATGAATCCCAAACTAGTTGGTTTAAGTCATTAGGTGATAAGGCACCTCGAACATATAAACTTAGAAAAAGAATTTTATATATATATATATATATATATATATATTTACATGTGAGTTGTGCAGTATCTACTTAAGTTTTCTAATTAACATATTTAACGAGTTTTTGATAAATGACATCCTTCCAAGTTGGTTAGGAGCATTAGGTGATGAAGCACCCCAAAGGAAGAGACCGGGTCACTCAGTAAAGAATTAACATAAATCTTTAAACTACAAAAGTCTTTTCCCTTTGTAAGTGAATCTCGACCAGATTAGGAAGATATCGGGCCACTCAGTAAAGAATTATGCAACCTTTTCGTTTAATAAATAATATACCATTTTTTGATAACTTTTTTTTATAATGACAACTGTTTTTTTTCCAGAAAATATTTATTATATTAGTAAATTAATTTACATGTAAAGAAAAAATACTATGAGTAAATTTGCAATATAATTAATTTTAATAATTTCTAGACATAGAAATTTCTAAAGATCTATTCAAATAAAAATCTCAACATGCAATTATTAAATCTTTGAACTAAAAGTCACTTCACAAGTTTGAATCAATCTATGAGGTCTGATAAATAATAATAATAATTATTATTATTATTATTTTGTAATATATTTGTTCAATAATTTCCCACTACCCCACACTTAAACTCTAATATTGTCCCACTTGTCCGTTGGTCTGAAGATGATATGGTGTAAATACCTTGTGGGTAACTCCATATTTTGCTAACAGAGTGTTCAATTGACGATTGTAAAAGTGTGATCCGCCATCACTAATAATCGCTCTTGGGGTTTCAAAACTTGAGAAAATATTCTTCTTGACAAATTTTATTACCACCCGCGCATCATTTATGGGTAGAACAATTGCTTCAACCCATTTGGAGAGACGTAATCAACTAAAACTAGGATTTACTTTTTGTTGAAGGATGATGGGAATGGTCCCATAAAATCGATACCCCATACGTCGAACAACTCTACCTCAAGAATATTTCTCAACGGTATCTCATTTTTGTTAGAGATGTTTCTCACTCTTTGGCATTTATCACACCCCATAACATACTTATAAGCATCTTTGAATAAAGTAGGCCAAAAGAAACCAGGCTGTAGAACGTTTGCTGTTGTTTTTGTTGCGCCAAAATAACCTCCAGTCTCTAAAGAGTGACAATGACGCAGTATGTCAAATGTTTCTTCCTCTGGTACATAATGTCTAATAATTTGGTCTCCACGAAAGAATTTTTTTTGCTGTTGATAATTCATGTTTGGGTAGAACTGTTTATCAAAAATATATTTTGCTACGTCTGCAAACCAAGTTTCAACTTTAACTGCCAGTAATTGTTCGTCAGGAAAATACTTATTTATCGGCCTACTCTTTTGAACATATTCGTTTCCCTCCAAGCGAGATAAATTGTCTGTTTTAACATTCTCTTAACATTTTTTATCTCGGATCTCAAGATTAAATTCTTGCAAAAGTAACACTCATCGTAATAACTGTGGTTTTGAATCTTTCTTATCTAAAAGATACTTTAGTGCAGCATGATCTGTATGTATTATCACTTTCGTACCTAATAGAAATGATCGAAACTTATCTAATGCAAAAATTATTGCTATACTTCTTTTTCAGTTGTTCCATAATTCAGTTGTGCACCCGTAAATGTTCTGCTAGCATAATATACAGTATGAAAAACTTTATTTTTTTGCTGCCCAAGTACAGTCCCTATCGCATAATTGCTAGCACCACACATCAATTCAAATGGTGAATTCCAATCATGAGATACAATAACAGGCGCATTGATTAACTTTTATTTTATCAAATCAAATGCATCTAAACACTCGATAGAAAATTAAAATTCAGCATCTTTCATCAATAGATCACAAAGAGGTTTAGAGATTTTTGAAAAATCCTTAATGAATCGCTATAAAAACCTGCATGGCCAAAGAAGCTCCGGATTCCTTTTACCAATATAGGAGGTGGTACTTTTTGGATGACTTTAACTTTAGCTTGATCGACCTTTATACCCTTTTCTGAAATTTAATGTCCTAATACAATTCCATCTTGTACCATAAAATGATATATCTACCAATTGAGAACAAGATCGGTATCTACACATCGTTGTAAAACCAGAGATATATTAGCTTTCAATTATCAAAAGAATCACCAAAAACATATAAATCGCCCATAAATATTTCTATGGATATTTCAATCATATCTGAAAAAATAGACATCATGCATCGCTGAAAAGTCACAGGAGCGTTACACAACCCGAAAGGCATCCTCCTATAGGCGAAAGTCTCATACAAACATATAAATGTAGTCTTCTCTTGATCCTTAGATCGAATAGAGATTTGGTTGTACCCGGAGTAACCATCGAGGAAACAATAGAAGGCATGTATGGCTGATCGTTCCAACATTTTATTGATGAATGGTAGTGGAAAGTGATCTTTACGTGTCGAATCATTCAATCGTCTATAGTCAATACATACTCTTCATCCGATCACTATTCTAGTAAGTATCAACTCATCTTTGTCATTCTAGATCACTGTCATCCCTCTTTTCTTGGGGACTACATGTATCGGACACACCCATCTACTGTCTGAGATAGGATATATGATGCCTGCATCTATGAGTTTCAATACCTCTTTCATCACCACCTCCTGCATTGCCGGATTTAATCTTTTTTGAGGTTGAATGATTGGCTTATAAACTTCCTCTATTAGTATTTTGTGTTGACATTGAGAAGGAATGATTCCATTGATGTCTTCAATTATCCATCGAATAACTTCCTTGTATTCCCTCAACACCCTTAATAATTTTCTTGTATCTGTATCACTAAACAAGGTATTAATAACCACAGGAAATTTATCAAGTTCTTCTAGAAAAATATAACACAAATGTGAAGGTAACGGTTTCAATTCCAATTTATGTGCGTCGACCTTTTGTGATTTCAACTTAAAATCTGAACATTTAAAGGTTGAACTTGTAGTTTATTTAAGTTCATCACACATTCTCTTACCTCTTCACTTTCAATTTCAGTTTCATCTAATCTAGCATGGACTATAGAATTTTCAAAAGCAGATTGAGGAAAAAATTCATTCATACAATTATCAGCCAATTCATCTACCACATCAATCATATAAGCATTAGCATCATTAGGAAATTTTAAAGACTCTAATATGTTAAATTCCACTTTATCATCTCATACACGTATGATTAATTTACAAACTTTAACATCAATAATCGTTTGAGTAGTAGCTAGAAAAGTTCAACCTAATATCAAGGGAACAAGACTATCTTCCTCCATGTCTAAAATAATTAAAACTACCAGAAAGATAAACTTGTCAACTTTAATCAATACATCTTCAACTATGCCTTTCGGGTATGCAAGAGATCTATCAGCTAATTGAAGAGAAACAGTTGTAGACTTTATTCCTCTTATCCGTAGGTTCTTATAGATAGATAAAGGCATCAAATTAATACTAGCACCTAAATCATACAAACATTTATCAAATGCTAAATTACTAACTCTACAAGGAATAGTAAAACTTCATGAATCTTTTAGTTTGGGTGGTAATTTATTCTGACTTAGCGCATTGCATTCCTCTTTCAATGAAACTGTCTCAAAGTTTTTGAATTTTCTTTTGTGAGATAGGATTTTCTTGAGGAATTTCGCATTTTTCGGCATTTGCTCCACCAAATCTAAAAAAGGTATGTTAATTTCTAAGCTGTGAAATAATTCAAGAAATCGAGAAAATTCATCATTAGAGTTTTGTTTCTTCTTCATGCTTGGGTAAAGAATTTGTGGTGCATATTTTGAAATTTGAAAAGCATCTTGGGCTGCAGTTTCGTCCATGAAGTTGTTGTGCCGAACAACCCCGGAATCAGCCCCAAAACCTGCAGTTTTTTTTAAGCTTTTGGATGCTTTGATTAGCCCCAGAATCAGCTCCATTTTCAGCCTCGGAATCAGCCTCAAAACCTGCAATTTTTTTGAGCTTTCTATTGGTCTGATCGTCCCCAAAAGCAGCTCCAAAATCATCCCTAACACCTATTTGTGTCCCCGTTCTTAGTGTGGTTGCATTAGCTTGTTTCGAGTTATTCTCTGTGTTTCTTGGCCAAGTTCCTTGAACTCTCGATGTCATCACTAAGTGTAGTTGTCCTAATTGAACCTTTAAGTTTTTCAAGCTTGCATCGTGATTTTGAATTGAGACTTCAATATTTTTCATGCTCGACTCGTTTTTCTTAAAACAGTTTTTAGATGATTCAACAAATCTGTTCACGTTCTCTTCAAAGGTTGCTTTCTTCTCCAACTTCTCCAAGTCTTCCTGTTTCTAAACGTTCTCGTTGTTCTTCAAAGAAAAGTTTGGATTTTACCTTCTACATGCTTGATAGTTATTAGAATAATAAGGTTTAGGCTTGTGTTGGTAGTTACTCACATACCTGACACTTTCGGATTCCGTGAATTGGTTTGATGGATAATACGCATTGATGTCTGATACTGCAGACAAATTCATCATCAATTGGTTTAGCTGCTGCTCCAGCGCTGCTATCTTCGCTTGCATGACAATTTTATTTTTGACTGCATACATTCCAGTTTTTTTCTTTTCGTCAGATGCGAAGTTGTTTGTAGACAACAACAACAATAATTCATATGCTTCTACTAGCTTTTGTTCATTAGAGACCCTCCACTTGCAGCATCAATCATCAATTTATCATTTCCAAATAGTTCATTGTAAAACGTTTGGACTATCATCCATGTAGGAATCTCATGGTGAGGACATTTGCGCAAAAATTCCTTATATTGTTCCCATGAGTCATACAAAAACTTATCATTCGTTGAGCATAATTGCTGATAACGTTTTGAAATTTCGCCAACTTCACTGGCGGAAAGTACTTTAATAGGAATATTTGAGCTATACTTCCAAGTCGTGATGAAGCTGGATGGTAGTGATTGAAGCCAAGCCTTTGTTTTTCCCTTAAGAGAAAATAGGAAAAGTCTCAAACGAATTGCATCAGCCGGAACATTAGTATACTTACATATATCCTAGAGCTCCATGAAAAAAAAAACTTGCTAGATGTATGTTTGGGCATTGTTCTGATTCTCCATTGAACATATTGGTCTGAATCATGATGAGTCCGACTTCGAAGTGCTCCCCGGAAAGGTAGTCCAAAGTAAATCTCCCCGTAAATTCGGACAGGCTCCAAGTATTTAATTCGAACAGGACTTTTAACCGGACAGATGATTTCGAACACTGTAAACTTAAGGCAGTTCGAACTATGACTAAAGTACTAAAAAACCTAAACACTATCTGACTAAGCTACCTGCACATCTGCTTAAAACTCATGGGTCTTTAAACATGACCCGGGTCCATTAAACTTGACCCGAAAGCCCATAAGGGCCCAAATATCACACTATAAATACCCAACCACCAGCATTAACTATGGGTAACAAAAATTGACTGCTGCCAAGCTGCTCAATTCTCTCTCCACATTAAAAGCACTTTGAAACACCCTTAAACACACACACACACACCACCGTGAAAAACCCTCACGCCGCCTTAAAACTCCACTTAAAATTACCAGCCTACCCTCAGGCTACTTTTATCCTCACCAAATTGGCGACCACAGTGGGAGGCGACGGTGCCTGAATCAAGCATTCAAAACCAAGTAAAGAAATTCTGTCCGAATGAATCCGGATAATCCAGAGCTTCCACCAGCTTTGCTCGAAGTGGTGGAAGAGAACGATGAATATACTGTCCAAGAGCGTGACAGGTTGAGGGTTGAAATAGAAGCTCTGAGGGCTGAAAAGGCCAAGATGGGCATGAAGGAGAAATCCAAGGCGTCAGTTGCTCATCGCTCTGATAACCCTCGAGAGCATGAGGCTTCAAAAACTCATGTGAGCACTAAAAAGACACATGTCAGTTCTAAAAAGTCTCACCGGTCCAAGCCTGTGGAGAGTTTTGATTCAAGTTCAGAATCTTCGGACAGCTCTTCGGACAGTGAGGGAAATGAAAAATCCTTGTCCTCTAGCAGTGATGAGGGGCGAACCAGGAAAAAACAGAAACAAGTTAAGAAGTATTCCAGAAAAAGAGATCACCATGGAAGAATGAAAAGGCACATTGGAAAAGGGTCATCTCACAACCGGAGGCATGTAGACCGGATGCTGATGGATCCTTTTGCCTTCCATGATGAGCCAGGTATCTTTGCAACTCCTAATGAGGATACCGCGTTCAGTCGTGGGAGGAATTGGAGGCAATCGCCATTGTCTTCCAAAATACTGTCCGGAAACCTCCCCAAGAGGTTTGATAGCACCAAGATGGAGAAGTACGATGGCAGTACTGATCCGGACAATCATCTGGAGCAATTCAAGAACTTCATGATGAACTTTGATGATGATGATAAACTACTCTGTAGGGCATTCTCCCAATCCTTCACGGGGAGTGCTCTGAAGTGGTACAACAGCCTTCCTCAGGGTTGTATCAGAGACTTTGATACTTTTTGGGTGGCCTTTCGAAGGTAATTTGTGGGGAGTAAGGAGCTAAAGGGTAATGGAGATACCATAATCCATTGTGCCCAAGAACCAAACGAATCGTTAAAGGAGTACATAAGTCGCTTTGTGAACACAAAAAACGGGCTGGCTGATTGCTTTGAACAAGTGGCAATAGCATCCCTGAGACAACGTTTGAACCCGGGCAACCTGGCCGATTCAGTAACCAGGAAGAAGGCCATGACCTGGGGAGGATTGCTAAATCAAGTTGGCAAACAAATAAATGTTGATGAAACAAAGAAGACCAGGGTGCACAGACAGGTGAGATCCACCCCGGTGGCACCAACTCCAAATCAAAACCAATCCGGGAACAAAGCAAGAGAAACCGGACAAGGGCATGGAAGGGGAAAAGCTCAGTCTCAACCAGCTGCTCCTGCACAAAGTCAACAGTCTAGGAACAAAAGGGGGCCATGGGTCCAACCAGAGTGGTTTGCAGAACTCAAAGAAAGTGTGGCAACCATTTTTGATAAAACAAAAGATGAAGTACACTACCGGAGACCAGCAACCTTGCAGTCTCCCAGAGAACATCGAAACAGTTCTTTTTGCCAATATCACAATGATATTGGCCATACTACTGATGATTGCATAGCATTGAAACAAGAGGTTCAAAACTTGATCGAGAGAGGAAAATTGGGTGCATACGTCAAAAGGAGAGGAGGCAACAGGCCTGACAACACTCACCGGGCTGGTCCGGTTAATGCTGCCCCGGAGGGGGCTATGGTAATTATTGAAAGGTTTGATGTGGAATCTGAATACTTGGATCCTGATCCAACAAGGAATAGAGTGGGTGCTATAGAGGAGCGTTCTAGATCGGTCTCCGGGCTCATTAAATTCTTTGAGTCCTTGACAATTTTCGGAGGGGACACTGTAACGGCTCCTACCACTTCATCAAGAAAAAAGCATGTTCATAATTTGGCTTCCCAGCTAGAAGGGGGCATGACCTCTTATCAATCGTCAAGTTTATTCTCATTCATTGTCTTTGATGGGGATGATTTGAGAGACATTGCTGGCCCTCATGAAGATGTTGTTGTCATAGGAGCATCGATATGGGGCAATGAGATAAGGCGAATTCTGGTAGATACTGGGAGCTCTGCCAATATCATTTTCCTAGACACTTACAAGAAAATGAAAAATCCAGCTGTAATTCAAAAGTCAAACAGGTCGATCGTAGGCTTCACGGGCAGCTCAGCCGATGTGATCGGTGAGTTTGAAGAAGAAGTGTTGTTGGGCAGGGGCCCTTTCAAGAAAACAGTCAGAATACTCTTCGTTGTGGTAGATTGTCCCACTTGCTACAATGCTATTCTAGGGAGATCTTGGCTCTCTAGGATACATGCAGTGGCTTCGACAGTCCATCAGTGTCTAAAATATGCTGTTCAGGGGCAGGTTGGGGTTGTCCGGAGCAGCCAAAAAGTTGCAAGAGAATGCTATGCCACTGCCTTGGCTCCACGAACGCTGGGGGCAGTCCGTATAAATGATCAATAGCAGTTTGAGGGCCTTTCTGGGGGTGAGGGTGAAATTGATGACCCCAGAGAGACCCCCGGAGTGTTGATCCCAGTTGAGGAGGTTGAAACACACTGCTTGGAAGAAGGAAAAAATGTCAAGATAGGATCCAAAATGCCACCAATGTTGAAAGAAGGAATGTTGAAATTCTTAAAAGACCATCAGCATGTTTTTGCTTGGTGCAACGCTGATGTTACTGGAGTTCCATCAGAGGTGATTTCCCATCACCTATCTGTCCGGAGAGATGTAGCTCCAGTAGTTCAGAAAAGAAGAGCTTTTTCCAAAGAAAAGGCTGATGTCATTGTGCAAGAAGTTGACAGACTCACAAAGATGGGGCACATTAAGGAATCTCAATACCCTTTGTGGACTCCCAACCCTGTCTTGGTAAAAAAGAAAAATGGTAAATGGCGAATGTGCATTGACTTCACAGACCTCAATCGAGCTTGCCCGAAAGACTTGTATCCGGTTCCCCGGATAGATCAGTTAGTAGACTCTACTTCAGGGAACAAGCTACTCTCCTTCATGGATGCTTTCTCCGGGTACAATCAGATCCAGGTGGATCCAAAGGATCAAGAGCATACCACTTTTGTCACTGATAGAGGTTTACACTGCTATAAGGTGATGCCCTTTGGCTTGAAAAATGCTGGGGCTACTTATCAAAGGTTAGTCAATAAGGCATTTGCTGATCAAATTGGAAGAAATATGGAGGTTTACATTGACGATATGATGGTGAAAAGTGTGGATGAGCAGCTGCACTTGTCCGACCTCCAAGAGACTTTTGCCAACTTGGCCAAGGTAAATTTAAAGTTAAATCCTGAAAAATGTGTGTTCGGAGTGCAGTCCGGGAAATTCTTAGGGTATATCATAAGTGAACATGGAATACAGCCCGACCCGGACCAACTCAATGCTTTGTTCCAAATGGAGCCTCCTCGAAACATTAAAGAAGTACAGCGATTAACGGGGAGGTTAGCAGCCTTGAACAGATTCATCTCCAGGTCTTCGGACAGATGTGCTCCATTCTTTCAAACCTTGAAGGGTGCAAAGGGGTTTGAGTGGACACCACAGTGTGATGAGGCATTCAATGAAATTAAGAAGCATCTGTCCTCTCCCAAGACTTTGTTCAAACCAATTGATGGGGAGACTCTCTTTGTATATCTGGCTGTTTCAAGTTGTGCCATCAGTGCTGTGTTGGTAAGGGAGGTTGATGGGTATCCTCACCCAGTGTACTACGTCAGCAAAAGCTTGATTGATGCTGAGAGGCGTTACTTGAAACTTGAAAAACTAGCATTGGCCTTGGTGATAGCTGCAAGAAAAATGAGGCCTTATTTTCAGGCTCATCCTATCATTGTCCGGACATCTTTCCCTTTAAAGAATGTCCTTCAAAAAGCAGACGTTTCAAGCAGAATGACAAAGTGGTCAGTAGAGTTGGGGGATTTCGACATAGACTTTGCTCCCCGGACAGCAGTAAAAGCTCAAGCTGTGGCTGACTTTCTGGTTGAGTTCCATTCTGATAGGGATTCAGAACAACCTGCTGATTCAAAAGACAAAAAAGTGTGGATTGTCCGAACAGATGGAGGATCCAGTACCATGGGATCTGGGGCAGGAATATGTCTCACTTCCCCCTATGGGGACAACATGTTTCAAAGCTATTTGTTTTGCTTTCAGGGCATCCAACAATGAGCCCGAATACGAAGCAGCTATAGCTGGGTTAAAATTGGCATACATCTGTGGAGGAAAAAGGGTCAAGCTACTAAGTGACTCCCAATTGCTTGTCCACCATGCTCTAGTCCTGTCAGAGGCCAGAAAGGAACAATTGATCAAATACTTGCTCCTCCTTAAAAATGAAGCGTCAAAGTTTAAAGCTGTTGTCTATGAGCACATCCCCCGGGCAGAGAATGAGTTAGCAGACTCATTGGCAACGATAGCATATACGGAGTCCTACCCATGGATCCATGTGCTTGAAAGCCCTTCTATTCAACTTGAAATACAAGTAAACCGGCCTCAAGACTGGAGGTCTCCTCTTATGCAGTATCTGTCCGATGGCATCGTGCCCTTGGATAAATCACAAGCCAGAATATTGAAACACATGGCTCGTGGTTTCATTATGATTAGAGAAGTCTTGTACAAAAAGTCCTATAGCAAACCTCTCCTACGCTGTTTAGGGGATCATGAGTCACAAATGGTTCTCTCTGAATTGCATGATGGTGAGGGATCAGCCCATTGTGGATTTAGAGCTTTGACAAGAAGAGTGCTTCTCTCCGGATATTATTGGCCATCAATTATGAAAGATGCTAAGGAGCTGGTCAGGAGGTGTGACCCATGTCAGAGGTACAACAATGAAATTCATGTACCAGCCATTCCTTTGGAATCAATTTCTGAGCCCATCCCTTTTGCTCGATGGGGATTGGACTTAGTTGGGCCTCTCCCTATGGCGTCCGGAGGGCGTAAAACCATAATTGTAGCCATTGACTACTTCTCAAAGTGGATAGAAGCAGCCCCCTTAGCAGGGACAACATCAAAAGCTGTTATAAAATTCATTCTGTCCAACATATGTTGCAGATTTGGTGTCCCCCAGAAAATAACAACAGACAATGGGCCACAGTTTGATAATAGAGAGATGGAGAGCTTCTGTGCCTCAAGGGGTATTCAGCACTGCTTTTCTTCACCCTTCCACACACAGGCCAATGGGCAAGTTGAGGTGGCTAATAGAACGATATTGTCCGGTTTGAAGAAAAACTTAGAAGGGGCTGCTGGGAAGTGGCCTAGTTATCTGCAAGAAGTCTTGTGGGCCTACCGAACAACGCCTGGGGCTGCAACACAAGAGTCCCCCTTTGCCTTGGTCTATGGTATGGATGCAGTAGCTCCCATAGAGAAGACACTCCCCTCCTTTCGTGTTCATAACTTCTCCGGACAGGTTAATGAGATGGCAATTAGAAATCAACTTGATTTGATTGAAGAAAGGCGGGTAAAAGCTCATCTTAGAATGGCACACTATCAGGGCTTGATGAGAAGCAGGTTTGCTTCTAAAGTTAAAAGAAGAGATTTTCAACCAGGAGATAAAGTATTGAGAAAAGTTTTCCTGCATACCAAGGAAAAGCTCTTCGGAAAGCTGGCCCCAACTTGGGAGGGTCCGTATACTGTGGTTGAAAGAATCAAGCCTGAGACATACTGGTTGGAAGACAAAGATGGTAGGGTTTTAACTCACCCTTGGAATATTGAACACCTTCGAATGTACTTGGAATAAAGCTTATGTAAATATTTACTTGTTTAAACATCCATGTAAATATTTGGGGGCATACTGCTTCCTCTCTTCGGCGCCACGGAGAGCTTTCAATAAAACTTGATGCCTTCTCCAATAATTTTCTAAGTTTTTGCAAAATTCTGTTGCTTGTCATACTACCCGGACTGAAAGGTCTAAAGGCTACTTAAATTCTAGCCAGAGAAGCTAAACACTTTCACAATATAATAACTCAAAGCTACTTAAATTCTGGCTATCTAAAGTAAGACAAATAATAAAGCAAGAAGACGGTTGAGTAAAATAAAAGCATTCATTCAACAACTTAAAGTTGCCTTGGCCTTCCAAGGACTTTTTGAACATGTTTGGGCACAGTACAAAAATCTGTCCGAATAATACGGACACCATCATAACAAAGGTGCCTTGGCCTTCCAAGGACTTTGGTTGAAGCAAAAGATAAACAAAACAAATTATAAATTAGGGTGGAGCCTTTGAAGATGGCTCACCCTCATCTGTTCTCTTGCTCTTGATGTCGCTTTTTTCCTCAATAATCTTCTTACCTTTGGGGTCAACCTCTTCCTCACCCGGACTCTCTCCGGTTTCCTCTTCGTCACCAGACGAGGATATATCAGTATACCCTTCATCAACCATGGTCCAGTATGGGAGATCATCGTCATCCACATAGCGCCATAAGTCCCCTAGTCTCCTCTTTGGGAACTTCTCGTGAAACAGGAGGACCATATCGGACTTCACTTTTTCAATCATTAATTCTTCACTCCGTATCATCTCCCTGGCATAAGCGTTGATTTTGGCCTTGATCATGGCCTCTTGATCCTTCACCAAAGCAGCTTTCTCCTCAACAGCCTGAGTCACTGCATTCTCTAAAGCAAGTTTGTCAGTGGTCAGGTTGGTGACAATCTTCTCCTTTGCTGCAGTTTCTCCTCTTGAGGCTGTCAAATCCTTCTCCAATCCGGACAGCTTAGCCCGGAGATCTTTTACAGTCTCTTCTAAAGAAGCAACTTTTGTGTTGCTTTCATTTTGACTCTTCTTTAGCTGTTCGTTCGACTCCTTAAGCAGGTCAACCTTAGTAGTAGCAGTCCTGAGGTCATCGGACAGCTTCTCCTTCTCAGACTTGAGGTCTTTGATGGTTTCTGCCTGACTCCGGACTTGCCTTTCCAAGGTGAGTACTGGTTGCACGTTGCTAAGGAGGGAATGGGCTATAACATCCCTCTCACTGGAAACCAAGAAAGTCCTACCATTGAAGTTTACTGTGTTGGAGCTACTTGGGGGAACATATGGCCCTGCGAATTCGTCTCTGGACAGGCCAAGGAAGTAATCACCTAGAGGACCTAGACCGGTGACATCCACTTCATCCATGTTAATCTCTCCCCTTTCAATCTCGTCAGTATGGAATTCCCTTGGAATCCCTTCATTAAGATTCCCTGGGATCTCTTCAGCCAACGTCGGATCGGTTGGGAAAGTGGGCTCCGGATCCCGGAGAGTGAGCTCTTCACTTTGGGAAGTCTTTTTCTTTTTGACTTCCCTGTCAGCACTGTCACTCGCTTGTTTGTGAGTCCGTTTAGAAACCCTTGTAGGTTTTGGGGAATTCACTCCTTGCTTCTCGCTCTCCTGTTCTACCACTTGTAGAAGGTTTGCATCAACTTGAGCCTGGGCTGGCACCTCTGAACCTATGGGAGCCTCTTTCTCAGTATCCTCTACCGCTTTCCTGCCTTTCTTCTTCTTGCCCTTCATTTTACTTGGGGCTTTGGCCCGGGCAGGAAGGAAGAGGGTCCCATCTAATTCATGAGACCTCCTCAGCACTACATCTTCATCAGGTTGGGTGGAGAACTCCTCCCAAGTTAGATCCCTTCGACCTGTGGTGTTCCACAGGTGGGATCTCGCTAAATTCCCAAGAGTAAAAGCATTGTGAAACCGGTTCTCCCAGTTCTCTGCGGCCCAAGCGTTTATCTTGCCACAAGTGACCTGTCCGGCTTTTAGGTAGTCTCCGAACTCCTTTGGCAGCTCTGATAAAACAAGAGAGTAATTGATTAGCATAAACTTAAGGAAAAAAGAAATTCGAACAAACACTTAAAGTAAAAACTTACGATCGCTCCTCCATCTACTTCGAAGAAGGCTAGGATTCTCCCCGGCCTTGATTTTCTTGCCATTCTCCCATGAGCCACTTACAAACAAGAACTGGCTCCTCCATTTACTCTCCGACTCCAGGAGATCATCAACGGCTTTAAGATCGTTCCCCATGTTAAAGTGATAGAAAGGGAACTGATGGTGTTTGCACAAACTAGCTACAGCAGCGAACTCTTCCATAGGAAGAGGGATTCCGGACAGCCTAGACGCCATAATGCATGACATCAAGGTGTACCAACCGTTAGGGCTTAGCTGTGATGGACATAGCTTGACTAGGTGGAAATAGCGCACTATCTCCGGATCCAGTGGGAACCTAAGTCCCCAGTTGAATAGCTCCGTAAAGAAGACTATCTCGTTCCTTTTGCAATCCATCGGGGTCTCCGGATCGATGGGAATTCGGATTTTTACATTCTCAGGGATCCCCCACTTAGTACGAAATCGTCCCAGATCTCTAGTATGGATAAACGCATACTTGGTCTTTAACAGAGATAAAAGCTATTTGAACTCTACCTTGTGAAAGCAGGGCCCTACTCTCCCTTCGAGGCTCTCCGGCAGGTCCGGACGCCTCAGATACAAGTCCTTTTTGCCTTTCTTGGCAACAACAATAGCAGTTTCAGCTTGTCCGGAAGACTCGGACTCAAACCTAACCTCCTCAATGGAGTCTTCCATCCTCTCCTCCATTATTGTTGGGGGAGCTTCTGCAGAAACAGCCCGGGGAGGGATGAAGCTTGGCACAGCTGATCCTCCGGACTGTTGGATCTTTGTATGTTTTTGAGTTCTCACCTCAGTTTGAGTTTCTGAGGTCGAAGTTTCTTTGGGAGGTAGTGGGCTGCTAGCCTCCGGACCAACCGGCCTTTCCCGGAGAGTCCTAATAGTTGCCCCGGACCCTGATTCGCTAGTATTTTTGGAAGAAAGCCCTTTAACCAACCTACTTGGTCTTTTCATGATTAGTTTATCTGGAGAATGGTCGGAGTCGGACCCCATAGCAATAAAAGTGGATTTTTTCCTAACACTTGTGACCGTGACCCCCGGTTCAACAATAGGGATCGACTCTTGGACTGAAGAGCCAGATACTATGGGGGAGAGTGTTGATTGAAAGAGTTTTCTAGGTTTTGTACCTTTAGAAGAAGATGAACCTCTATCAGATTCTTCGATTGAAGGGGCTGGTTTCTCGACAGGCGACGCTGGAAGCCCTGCTGCAAGTCTTTTCTCTTTTTCAACCCTTTGAGCTTTCTCCAATTCTGAGAGGTTAAGCCAGCCACCCTTGATCAGTGATGTTCTTGCTGTGAACATAAACAACTAAGGAAATCTTGAAGTTTTAGAGAGATGAAGCTTTGGGTAAAATGGCAGAGTGAAAGTGATAGTGAGGCTGTGAAAGATGAATAGAATTTATAGTAAATGTAAGAAAGGGGTTGAATCCTAGGAGAATCCGAAAAGTTGGGCAATGATTAAAAGATGGCGTTGATGTCATTAATAGCATTTAAAGAAGTAACTTGTTCGAGAAAGTGGTGCAACTTTCGAGGTGAAAAAACGGCTAAAAGTAACCAACCAGAGAGTGACACGTGTCCCACTAACTCTTACAAAGAACCGTTTGGAATTCGTAACGATTGCCCTGTCCGGGTCCGTCCTCAACTCTCTTCGAATTGGAAAACCACTTCCCAAATCGGACTGTTTTTCAGTTCTTTGACAAAGACGCTTGTTCAAAAACCTAAAAAAGGGGCTCCTGATGAGTCCGACTTCGAAGTGCTCCCCGGAAGGGTAGTCCAAAGTAAATCTCCCCGTAAATTCGGACAGGCTCCAAGTATTTAATTCGAACAGGACTTTTAACCGGACAGATGATTTCGAACACTATAAACTTAAGGTAGTTCGAACTATGACTAAAGTACTAAAAAACCTAAACACTATCTGACTAAGCTACCTGCACATCTGCTTAAAACTCATGGGTCTTTAAACATGACCCGGGTCCATTAAACTTGACCCGAAAGCCCATAAGGGCCCAAATATCACACTATAAATACCCAACCACCAGCATTAACTATGGGTAACAAAAATTGACTGCTGCCAAGCTGCTCAATTCTCTCTCCACATTAAAAGCACTTTGAAACACCCTTAAACACACACACACCACCGTGAAACACCCTCACGCCGCCTTAAAACTCCACTTAAAATTACCAGCCTACCCTCAGGCTACTTTTATCCTCACCAAATCATATTGATCGATGCGGTTTGATCTCAAAATACGTTACCTCCACTGTTTGTCTCACTATGCTTGGAGTGAATCCAGTAAGTGATGGATTATCATAGTCACTCATTTTTATCATATCAGGAGATTGTTACACTGCTAAATTGTTTCTATTCTCTCTTGTATTAGCCATTGTTTTTTATTTTTGCAACTCTCCTCTTTGCCTGTGAAAACTTTTTTCTATTTCCGTATCCAAAAGGAGAAGGCTTCTTTCACCTATTATATAATTTTTTTATAAAAAAATCAAAAAATTAAACCAAAAAATAAAAATAGATCTAAAAAAAATTAGATTGTCTCTCCGGCAACGGCACCAAAAACTTGATACGTAAAATCGCAAGTCCACGATTTTCGTTGTAGTTTTAGAGTATATAAAACCCGGAATATGGAAGGTCCTTTTATTTTAGATCTAAATTAAACAAAAAAAATAAGTAAATTAAGTAATAAAAATTAGATCCGAAGATCAAGAGTTTATTATTAAAATAAATTTAAATAAAAAAACTTAACTAAATTAAATGAGATTTATATTAAAACAATGCTGGAGTTAATTAAACTTGTATAAACAATTTATATGGTTTTTACCTAATTTATATAATTTAAGTTAAACTTACATTTTTTAAAATCAGATTCTCTTACAGGGTGTTGCGATTATCTTTCGATCTCACACAACTAACCATTTTGTATGGCTGGTTGTATCTCTAGTCTCATACCTCCTATAATTGGGTCATAAAAACTAAGAATCTAGTTCAAATTTCAATAGGTCATGGCGTAGCGTACTACTCATTCAACCTAGTGGCATTAATATAGTTCAGATATAGACTTTAACTCGCGGTCTCAGTCATAAATCTATAACCTATAAGTAATTGCAAGCGTTAAGTATAATATCAATGCTAAAAAATATAAATGAAATAAAATTTTAAAATAGAATAAAAATCACATAGTTATTGTATTTACAAAGGTTTTCTAACCCCGGAACAAAAAAAGATTAGCTCATGCTAATCTTGTTCATAGTTTTAACAATAAAATTAAATGTGAGAAGAAGAAAAAGAAAAATAGTATTTTGTGTTCACGGCCGTCTGGATCTCCTTCGTTAATCTTCTAAAAAATAAACCACATCAAAGAGTATAATTCTAATATTAAATAAAATAAAGTAATTAATTTATTCTTTTAAATTATATAATATAATATTATAATTTACTACAAAAGACCAAATATTTTATTCTCTTAAAAATAAAATCATAATCTTTATCAAATAAAATAAAAGAATTATATTCTTCTTTTAAATAAAATAATAAAAATACTATAATTTATTCTTTAGGAAACTAAAATATTAAGATAATAATATCTTATCTTTTTTTTCTTTCTTTATTTTATTATTTCTCTAATTATCTTCAAGTCCTTGATTTTTATCTTCTTCTTTAATTATAGCTTTTATATCCAATCTTAACTCTCTTTTTTCTTTTTTTGCTACAATTTCACTATTAAATAAAAAATAACCAAATGAGAGTATTTTATTAATAATTAATTAAAACTAACAAGAAAAATTAGTATAAAAGTAAAATAAAATTAAGGATAAATATCTTTTGATCATACGCTTATTTCTATTTCTCACCGACTTAAGATTACTGCCCATGTTAGATTAGTTTATATAAATCAACCGGATCATGCCATATTACTTCATCTATCCACTATTCTAAAGTACAAAAAACTCGAAGTGTCTTAGTCATGGAGTGGATCGTTGATGAAGACCACCACATGCTTTAAGCCGTCAAATGTGTTAAAAAATGTATGATGAGACCAACGATGCTTTTTTGATGAATTTCTTTGTAAGATGTACTATAACTAGGAATGTCAAAGATTTCCATACCCGCATCCGTGTAATCGTGCAGAATTCTATGCAAGATACAATCTTCTAAAATCCGACCCAATGCGTCGGGTGTTTGATTTTTTGTACAAAGTAAAGCAACGGGACTTCAAGGTGTGGCAGTTGAAAGTTATTGATTTCATTACAAGAGATATGATAGCTTATTTGGAGGAGAGCCTTGTTGATAAAGTAGATACGATTGCTAATTGCTCACCTATTGACTTTAACCTAGGATATGACTTTTATTAATAAGTTTTTGTGGTTTTTTAATTTATTCTATTTGTAAGTGTAACATTATCTGCATTTATGATTAATCTATGGTGGCTTTCTGGCTTTAAAAAGTATATTGTGCTTTTTGCACAAATGTCGTGAAACATTACACTGAAATTGCATATACTATGCGATAGTAAGCTTAGATTTTAGCATTAAAAAAACATGAGAGGTGATTTCGCATGTTCCATACGACTATGTATGTGTTTGGTCACGCGTGTTATGCCGAGCAAACTTTTTGGCTCAGGAAAGTCAGCAAGAACGTTGGTTTCGCACAGCATGCGCTACAGGGCTTCATATAATTGTGCATGTGCGATCATACCATAAGTATGTGTTATAACAGATTGGAGATTAGGTTGTGTCATAGGAGTTTTTGTTGTGTTATTTTACTCCTTTATGATTTGATGTGTTAAAAATTATAAACTTAATGTTTTTTAATCGAAAAAAAACACTAACGTTTTTATACAATTCGTAACCAAACAATGTTAGAGAGTGGGGTTTCTTCGTTTATGATGGAATACCACGAATCATTAAAAAAAATAAGTTTGTGAAAGAATTTGTAATCAAACAACGTAATACAAAAGCGTCGTAATACTAACACAAAATGCATCAACGGTACCAAATAAGTAACACAAACACACAAGTCAGTAAAACATCATAATACATAAAATAGTAATACAAACACAAAAGTCAATAAAACGAATCAAAAACCTTTATACTGTTTGGCGATACTAACAACCTGCTCCAACGCATCGACAGCCTCCTGAGGCATCATTATGGCCATACGAGATCGATATGCGCATATCTACGGATGTCAAAAAATTCCGAAAAATTCGATATCCGACCTAAATATTCGATATCGAATCCGAAGAAAACGGATAATATCCATATTCGAAAGAAAAAGGATAATATTCGTATCCTAGTTCGTTCCGAAAATGACGGATATGAATATAGCAATATCCGTATTCGAAATATCCAATATCCAAATTTTATAAATAAATATATATTTATTTTTTATTTAAGCATGTTCTTTAGCTATCCCATATTGTAAAAAGCAAATAAATTACTAACAAAGTTGGCTACAAATATGGAAGGTTGCTTCTCTAAAAATTGTATCTTATCCTACATCTAAAGTTGGAAAAATAGTTGCTACCAAGCTGTTTATAAAACACATGGTGGATTTTATAAACAAGTATATTTTTTTAGTCTTATCCCACATATAAAATCTGAAAAAGAATTGCTACCAAGCTGTCTATAAAAGATATGGTGGCTTTTGAAAATAAGTATATTTTTCTTAGCCGTATTCCCACATCTAAAATGGGAATATGAATTTTTACTAAAGTGCTTATAAAAGACATGGGCTAACCAACAAATTGTGGATGTAATTAGTTAAAAAATTTAGTTGAATTCAGATATTCGGATACGGATTCAGATATAATTTTAAAAAAAAAGGATTTTAATTTGGATTCTGATAATGATTTCGGATTCAGATATAGGCAGATTTGTATCCAAAATATCTGTTTGACAGTCTTACGCATATCTTATCATATCCTTCCCTATCACTATCTTGGAGATGTACTGGTGGGTTATTTCTAACATACGTATCAACACCTACCAAGGCCGGATTGACCACCGTATACCATAAGTTACTCCTAACCCAAACAGGGTACATCGAGTATATACCATCAGTACCATCTCGAATGGAGCACACAAAGTCGTAAAAAAATAGTGTTACCAATTCTCCTGAATCAAAAGATCCCACGGTAATTTATGGATAACTTTTTTACCTTCTTTCTTAGCCACGATAAGACATATGTAACACGATAACATCTGAATGTGGCTCATATAACAGATCACGAAAATAAAAAAGAATACAAATCTAAACCGCAGAAGCAAAGTTCGAAAAAAATCGAAAATTCTTCTATTTTCTCCTAATTATTGTAAATAATAGTACCGAAACAAACATAAAAAAAAAGACGAGGTCAATTAGAAAATTTAGATCAAAATTAGAAGCGAATAGAATCTCCGGCGGGAGCAAAGTTCCATAAACTCTAAGAGAAACTATAATTATACTTTGCAGAGGTGTATTCTGTGTTTAATTATAATAAAATTATAGACCATATGTTTATAATATTCTTTTAAAAAACAAAAAATAATTATATACATTTTAAACAATATTTTGTATTCAAATCATTTATTGGGTATTTTCAAAACTTGTTTTAAGCATTAAAATTATTATTTAGAAATTGTAAAACATTAAAATTTCATATCCTATTTCACCTTTTCCATAAACTTCATCCCATTCTCTAAGCCACAGCCTCAATTTATTAAAACTTCCACTGGAAATAACTCCAGTTTCACACAGGCAACCATGCACACAAACCATTCCGCTTTATTTGAACAGTCTTAACATAATCTAATTAAAGCCCCCAAGAGAAAAATCCAACAAGTTTTGGCAGGCACTTGAATGAGAAATGTGTAAAGCATGTAAAATCTGTTTTGAGAAAAATGGAATAAGTTGAAGGTAACAATGATCTCTCAAACCTTCATGAGTTAAAGTAACTTTCTAGCACCGATTTAGTTTGCGAATTTTCGAGGGCCACTACTCGAAGGGCCACCTTCATCTCGTCTCCTTTGGCCACTCGAAGGGCCACCTTCATCTCGTCTCCTTTGGCCAGTCGAAGGGCCACCTTCATCTCGTCTCCTTTGGCCACTCGAAGGGCCACCTTCTTTGCTCATTAGCTGCAATGTAACCAAAGCGTCTACGCATTCTTTATCTTCAGGTGCCATCATACCCTGCCATTTAAAGTAATGAAACACTTTACAAACAGAAAACCTCCCATTTACAAAACTAAGTACAGCGTATGTTTGTTAGAGTAATTAGAAATTATGAATGTTTTTATTTTTCCAATAATTATAATTACCGTCGTTTTAGTATGGCCACTGGAAGAAGCTTTGTTTTTCTTTGACGCAGGTGCCTCAGACTGCTTAGCCCAATCAGGAGACACACTGTCATCATAATGGTAGTCGAAGAAAAGCTCATCCCCAGCCTTTATCTGCTTCTTAGCATATAGACCAATTCGCCAATTCCCCAAGACAGAAGTATGCTGCCATGCAATGTCATGTTCATTGTTAACCTCAAAAACAGTGAAAAAGCAGTTGGGGAAATATATATGGCACTTAGTTTCTCGGTTTCCAAACAAACAATAGAAAAGCGATTTTCACAATTTATTTTGCGCATTATAACAGCTTAAGTTACTGAGGTTCTACTGTACAATCCAAACAAGTACCCTTGCATAGCAGTTAGGATCCGAAGAATGGTTGGCGAACTTTAATGCGCTACCGATTCGGAGAGCATCGATGCAAAACTGCAGAAGAAAAAAACAGTTCATAAACTTTGTGACATCTGGAAGAAATAAAGAAAACGTGATCGAGATTTTTAACTGAAAATGAAAGATGTTAAAATATAACATGCCTCCTCATCTAATACGAAACTATATGCCGCATCCGGACGCTTTTCTGCTTCCTCATGGGTTAACAGCTCTCCAGTGTACTCGCCGATGAATTCGTTTTTGGCAATGTTGTTCTGCAAGGGTGGCCAGATATGTGTTTATGAGTGACAAATTTAGGTTCTACTATATTTCATCTGTATATTACCTTAGCAAACGCGCCCCGGCCAGATATCTTCGATTCTGCTACAAAAACCTGTACATGTTTAAGTCGGTCAATATTTTATGAAGAAAATTGTTGTGTACAAACAAGAGAATAAGTGACCCGACAAGGTGACAACTGTAGCGAATCAACTGCAATTGGCTACAAAATAAGTATCATTTGTAGGTGACACCAAGGGTCCAACACGAATGACAAGGAGAGGAGAGGTTAAAGGTGCAAAGTTAATGAAGAATAATGATAATAGATTCATATAATTTTCAAAACAAAGAGGCAAAAGAACCTGGATCGACTGTTCAAGGAATGATATTCATATGGATAAATAAATGGAAAAATATCAAACATAAAAGAAAATTGAGGCATTTACCTCCTGATGTAGTCCACGGAGCATCTTCATATTCCTACATTCATGATTATCTCCTGTCTGAATAGGGCTACCATCACCAGCCCTGCAAAGCCAGTTAAAAAGACATTAACTGCTTGACCATTTTCTTGAGAGAATGTTCAAAACCCGCCTTATGATCCTTATCATTTATAAGCGACATCAACTTGTAAGGGCAGTTTTGGAGGATTAAGAAAGCTTGAAGTCTTCCTGTGATAGGAAAAACTTGGCGTGGGAAGTCTTTGAATGTGAGAACCTCTCTGGAGCGATTCCAGATTTTATCCTTTTTATCATGCTGCATCAAAAAATGTACTGTATCTACGAACATACCCCAAAATGTCTATACTAAGCAGCTGGACTATCATAATCTTTGCTTTTCATATACCCTTGCTTCCTAAAACTATTATTATAATTCACAGATCTATCCATATCCCCTTTTCGCCAGTTGCATCCTGGCTTGTGATGCTTTAACTAAAAGTCATTTTTATTTGTGAGACAAAATAGATAAAGTAAGCAGGCATTCCCATGAGAACGGTAAACAACCACATCATAAATTGACGAGGAACCACAAGAGGCCACTATGAGTGTGAACTACTAGCGAAAACAGGTAAAGTAACTAGGCATGATAAGTAGTCAGGAACTCACCGGAACATGCAATTCCTGCAAACATCTGGATCGCATTCCCTGTGTGCAGCGAAACATGGACACCGACGAGTCTGACATTCAATAAGACAATAACACCCTCTATACTGATTGCTGCATCCCTTAGGACATCTAATATCAGAAAAGAGGGTTAGTGCATAACTTTATTCTCCTGTACACTAAAAACATATAACTGCTGTGCAAGAATCGAGCCTCCAATATATTGGACTTTGATTTTCACAGGGATTTGGAAATAAACAACAGGTCCTTGATCAATGATATTTAAATCTCTCCCCGATACAAATAAACCAAGCCTTAATCATCGATGTATAAATCTTTCCTCTAGAAATAAAAAAAACGAAG
Organism: Limnanthes douglasii subsp. nivea; assembly: GCA_036936605.1. Lineage (NCBI taxonomy): Eukaryota > Viridiplantae > Streptophyta > Magnoliopsida > Brassicales > Limnanthaceae > Limnanthes > Limnanthes douglasii. The sequence continues at coordinate 11,338,518 of JAUPFV010000005.1, read as the reverse complement.
CCTTACCCGCACAATTTCTCACAGCATATCCCCTTTGCACGACATGAACATTGCTGACTGCATTCGTCTCGGCAATCACATGGCCTGTAGTGAGGAAGAAGCCGATCTTGTCTACCTCTATTATTACTGCTTGACATATTCAACACAAGTGTTGTCAGAAAACATAGAGAAACAACTTATAAAGTATAGGTTTCAATTTTGATCTGACCTAGGTCGCAGCTAAAGCGGCTGCGGTATCCACCTTTACTTTCAAATATTTTTCGTTCCAGATTTAATTTAAAATATTTAATAAACAAATATTCGATAAATTATAGGCCTACCATAAGCAAATAAAGTATGTGGATATAGCTTTAGGTTCTGCCACGTCACCTGCAACCTCCATTGCATCCGAATTCATCCTCACTTTAACACTATTAGCAAATTTTTCTGCCACAGTTTAAGCGATGTGGAGGCTAAATGATAGCAAGTGCAATATGAACATCGATAATCTCCACATATTGGATAGATTTAAAGATCGAAGGAAATATAGATACTTAATATATACTTGTTAGAAACAATAGACGGAAATAATGACACCTAGAATTATAAAGACAAACATCCGTTTCCACAGCAACACAACATCATACACAAATATGAAAATATCATCCAATTTTATTTATCTACAGACCGATTTCTGCCAAAAATCTCCGCACCTCGATAAAAGAAGCTCTTTCTAATAGGTTCCAATATTGTGCCAAACTACTTAGAAAAAAAATTGTTACCCAATATTTACGGCTTGATAGCAATGTGAGCCACATGGTATATTCTTGTTATCTAGGTCGCTCCATGTAGGTTGCTTCTCAGCCTAACAACAATCAGTAACGACAACAATTGAAAAACTATCTAAAATAAGTATTAATTGCAAGAGGGCACGGAACCACTCATACGAAAGAAGATAGTCATATACCACATAGATCATATGCATAGTAAGAAGAGATGCTTACATCACATTGACAGCAGAAGAAGGGAGCAAATGAATCTAGGGAAGCATTGAAACCTATGTCAATAGAAGCGTCCGAAGTCTGAGCTTTGGTGTTCCTGGTGTTTCATGTGTTTATAAAGCAAGCACAAAGCTGAAGGGGTTCGCAAGCCCAAAGCATATGTTCACACCATGACCGGTTTACAACAGATGGACACATAGGAAAATAACTGATTAGACACATAGGGAAGTTTGAGTAATCTATTGCGGCGTTGACATCTGCAAAAGTTCAAGCGGAAGTGAAACTTTGTCCCAACACACATAATGCAAATATTAATTGAGAAGATATAGGGTAAATGAAATTACATATTAGCATAATCAAAAGTTTATCCGCATTGGCAAAGATAGAATGTTTGCAAACAATGCAGATTTTATATTTAACATATATCTTGTTGCCGCATATGGTACAAATCTTTTATGACTAGGAATGCATTAAGGATCATGAAACTAAAACTCGAACCTTCTTTCCAACTCATGCGTGTGCAACAATACTCTACCCCATTGTGATCCATGTTTGAAAATCAATCTGTAAGTGAAAGAAGTATACAGTTCATTAAGATAATAAATCTTTCCCACTTGCTCACCAAACATCATCTCTTTGTTAAAATCCTGATGAACAATTTAAGATATTATTTGTTTCAATGTAGAAGAAATCAACACTACAATCAACATTCCTTTTATTAGAATCATCTCTCTCCATAAACTCTACGATTTAGGGAAAAAAAGCAAGCGAGATTCGTTTTTCAATAGAAATAAATTACTTAACAATACCAATCAAACATGAATCACAATCAGAGACTTACGAGATTAGATCGTAAACTAAAACAAGACAAAAGGGCTTAAACCTGGAATTTGTGACGAGAGAAACTGAAGTTAGCAAGCGGAGGGAAAATTGCACCGCCGTGAGGTAGGCGAAGGGACCTAAACTGCTACAGTCTCCATAGCTGTCCGCCCCATACTTTCTCTTTTGTCTACTTTTAGCGAATAAAATTTTGACAATGGATATAAAAAACCAAATAAATATGGCTAGTTACCAAATCAAGTTTTTATTTTTTTTATATTACATATTATCTTACACGCGCTTTTTTTTAAAAAAAAAACATTAAATAAATATTTAATTTATTTTTACAATATTCATATAAAAATATTTTGGAGATCCGCATAAATTTTTTAAATAATTATAATGTAAAAACCAAATTCAAAATTATTCCAGACATAAAATATCCAAACGACACAGACATAAAATATCTCGATACCAAAATAATATCATCAATAAGCATGTAGGCCATCACGTTTAGTATTCTATTGCGACAACGACCGCAATAAAAAAGGATGGTAAATATATACAACAAAAATAAGCTAGAAAAACAAGTAACAATCACGTTCGTCGTACAATCTTGGTTCAGAAGAATTTGAACCAAATGTCAGAAAATATATGGTGCAAAACCGCATAACGGAGGGCATAAATGGATCCAAATGTTTTGGCATTATGCTTCCCTAAACGTGGTATATCATCCCACCAAATCATGAAAGATGACGGATGCAAGGAAATTGGTTCGACGCCTCTCTAATCCATGAAGGTTAATTAGTTTTAGAGTGAATCTGAGCTTTGAACTACAAATTTCTAGATACTTTGAGGAAAGCAGCCTTATATGATATAATTGATGATTTCAGCATATACATTGAATAACACACATTCCGGAGGAGTTTAGTCCACAACTTATGAAATTGTTTTGGGTTGATCATTCTCCGTAGATGCTTTATTGGAAGCTTATGCACATGGATTCTTGGCTTGTTAGCTTATGCACATTTGTGTCATATCTCGAAAGCTTGTACACATATGTGTTATTTGGTGAAGGTGTTGCTCCTCCAAAGTGGTACTACTTTGGCATAATGATGTTGTCTTGGCACAAGTAACTTATATCGTATGAATGTGGAACAAGACACAAAGTAAGATGTCATCATAATTTTATTAAAAGATGGTTTTTTTATTAAAAACTACATGTGTCACCAAAGTAGAAAAGAGTACACCTGGAAGCGGAAATAAACTAAAATAATAATTTTAAAGTCATATAAAATCTTATCTAGGTATATCCAATTCGTTCCATGGTGTGTAGAGTTTTAATTTTTCCACGTTTCAAAGGTGTAGCAAAGGTACTCCATCTACATCTAGTAGTTTGTAGGTTCCTGTTTTGAGTTTGGACCTGGTACTTGATCATTTACCTGAAAATATTGAACACGAACCTTAAAGTCATATTCATGTTCTACATTATCATTCTATAATGTTCCATACACATGCGTATTTTTATTTATTTATCCTCTATAAGGTCCAATTTGGCCTAACAACTATTCATGTTTGTGTCTTTAGTTATACGGACGAAGGCAAAAAGGTTTATGTTTGAACCACAACTTCCATCATATAAACTAAAGTAATATGGGTCTCCCATTTGTATAATTTGAGGTAGTATGGTGGGATCATAATACTTCTTAAAATGTAATAGGATGCTTTCCTACAATTCATTTTAGAATGTGGTGTATCATCTTTCAATAAGGTTTAATTAATTACTTAAACATGTATGTTAGTTTGGGGATTAAACTATGTTGAAAAAATATTGATGGATTTACCTTATTCGGCATAACAATTTAAGTTCTTCATTCTGGAATTATAGTATATTATTAGTCGTGATTGTTACGTGAGTCCCAATATGCAACAAAGGTTGGTCTGAATTAAGTAGATAACCTCTTTAGCTCGTGTTTTTGCCAATATTGTTTCTTCAACCTACTGAACCCTTAATATCTTGGGAAGTGGCCGCACTATATCCAGACCCCAATATTGAAGGAGATTTCTTCAAGAATAAAATCCAGAGGTATTGTTAAGGTATGAATAGAGTTTTTTTTTTAAACCCAAGTATCACAACATTGTACAAATGTTTTAGCATATGTAAGGATCATTAGCTAGTAATATCCTACAAGCAAGATTCGTTTTTGGTTAGTTTTATCCCCACATTGACCCCATTTTTCAATGACAATCTCAAATTATTCTGAGCCAAGACATATGAAGTAGAGACTTTGTTAGCCCATGATGATATAATTTTTCAGCGAGTAACATATAGAAGTCATATCGTATTTTGATGCCTTTAGTGTCAGTTTATTCTCAAAACATGTTCTTTATATGAGATATACTATAATTGAGGTTTACCAATCTACTAGTTCGTCAATAACCATGATTGGCGTTCACAGAGAGGCAATGTCATGAACTACCATATTTTAAGCTCGATGTACTTGGTTGTAATGGATTTGTTCAAGCTTTGAGGCTTCAACGCTTTGATTTTGTAAGTAGAGGACAATGGTATTTTGTTTTTTCTTCAGTTATCCGCATAGTATGGTTGACTACCAACTATGAGCTAGTGATGAGTTTTACACGCTAGACCCCACATATATGGGCCAACCAAAGTCTTGTTAATGTTATTTTATATTCAACCTTATTTTAAGACATGAAATCCAAAATTGATATACTAGTACATAGGATCCTCCAAAAATGATATTACTTGTGTGACTACTCTAGAGCCCATGTCGGCTCAGACTATACACATGAGTTTCATATTATCATATGAATGACCTAGCCTTTTGGAATATAATTTAGTTATGATATATGCCAAAGTTTGGGTCTTGATGACAGTATTTTATTCAGACATGATATCAAAATTTCTAAGTTTTACCCAGTATCGCGTTAATCAACTAGAGATATTGTGCTTCTAGAGAACGTTTTGCATAGAGAAAGATGTTATGAATACGAATGTATGGTCTTGAAAATATGTATGTATCTTCATAAAAACCATCATTATAGCCAATGTTAGTTTCTCCAATTGTAAGTACCAATTTTTGGCATCGAGGATAGTTTTATTAACATAATAAATGACTTTACACTCATTCTTTCCTGACCATGACTGCACTAACAATATGATTAGATACTTATAAGTAATAATAAAAAATATCACTTGAGTTAGCTTGTGTCAAGACTTTGGGGGAAGCCATATGTTTTTTAAATTTTTTGCAATGTGTAATCATACTCCGGTGTCCTTTGAACTACCAATCCTTCTTCGTGATTAGGATAAAAGTAGTGCACTTATTAGAAAATCTGAATATTACCTTCCTATGAGGATTTGGACCTTATTGATATTTTTAGCGGGTCTATAACTGCTAGATTGGTCAACTAATTTGGGTCTATTTTGATATTTTTGTTGACTAAGTACCCCAAAAATTATCCTGAGCGAATTTTGTGCATTTACTTTTCTGATTTCTGTTTTGTATTAACTTTCTAAAGGTTCTTGAAGGTTTCTCCGATGTTGTCCAAGTGGTTTATCTTCTTTTCTTGTAATTAATATATCATTGATGTATGCTTGAACGTGTCTTCATATTTGGTTAGAGAACGCTTTGGTTTCCAACCTCTAATATGTTGTACTTGAACTTTTGAGACCGAATGACATTACCTTGTAGCAATGCAACCCTCTTTTGGTCATGAAGGTTGTGAGTTATTTATCTTCAATATCTATATCGATTTGGTTGTACCCTGAATAAACATCTATAAACGACAATAGTTTATTGCCCAAAGTCACATCCACCAATTTGTCAATACGTGGGACCGAGAATAGGTTATTCTGGTATGTTCGGTGAAGTTTGTGTATATATTTTTTATTATTATTTTCTCTTTCACTAAACCAGATTCGTTTTCTATAAACAGTAAGAAGCTTCTGTGATGCAGTTGAACTAATTTAGTCAATTGACCTCAACTATGATGACTTTATCTTTCTCATGGGAGAATGGTATGTGATTTTGCTTTATTGGCCTATAATTGATATTTATAGATAACTTTTGACATTTTATCAAAGTTGGTACTTGTATTACAACATTTGCGGACCAACAAAAATGTCTTTTTTTAAATAAAGGTTATTAAATCTGTTCGGATGACTAACTATAAGTCATGGTTGATGCGGACCATATGACATGTTTTAATTTTTACTTGTTACATTGTTTCCATGGTTCTAATATACAAAGGATCTTCATTGGATTATCTATATCGTCTAAGATTATAGTGCTTTTGAAAATTTGTATTTATTATGAATATATTTTTTAGTATAATGTTGTATGGTTTACACGTAAAATGTTAAGAATTACTTTGATCTTTCCATTAATTATATATCGTGTGCACGAATGCAAGATAGTTACGACATCGTGTATTTTGTTAAGCCATGGGCATCCGAAGATAGCTATTGATAAGGTCGAATTTTGTTGATAGTGAGGGTCAAATTTTCTTTAGAGAGTAGCTTAGACATAATAGAAAACTATGCCATGTGAGCTGACTGCTTGTTAACTAAACAATATGTCTACTTCGAACATTACTGAGCCTGAAGGCTCATAAGGCTAAACCATATTTTTTACCCGATGCAATAAGCCCATACACCTAAACTCTTCTATAAATTGACTGAAAAACAGTATTAAATGAGTTAGTTGATACTCTATGCAACATTAATAGTTATCGCATCAATTATCTCTCTTATTTTTCACTAAAAAATCTAAATAGATTACCAAAAATACCCTTGCGCCAGATTTTACCATCACCAAATTGGTTACCACGGTGGAGCGAATGGTACCTAAATATCAATATTTAAAGCTTTTGAGCCTTCAAATTTTATTGGAACATAGAATTATAGATGTAAATAGATCCCCATCTAGAGAATGAGGGGATCGAAGGCAATGACGAACCTATTATTATGTCTCATGTGAATCATAATGTTGAGGATATACTCTTAATACAAGTGAAACGTGATCTGCTTAGAGCTCAGATTGAAGCATTCAAGGCCCAGAGGCAGACTGAAAAAGATTTATGTAAAAAAATCCAACGGAACACTTCAAATCTGATGGAATAGAAACCTTAAGCAGAGTTCAGATGATCAGCTCAATAGAGCTCACGAAGAATCTAAGAAGGAAAATGGGCTAAGCATGGTAATGATTCGGAGATTCGGTCACTCTACCTAAGCAAATCCATTTATCCGAACAGGGGAAATTTGGACCATATCACACCACTAAAAATCCGAACAGGACAAATGTATTAACTTTTGACTAAGCCGATTAGTAATTAACTTAAAACTAATGAGTCTTTAAATTCAACCCGGTATCGTGACCCGGCCCAATAATCCCATGAGTTCATAATTAAGGTATAAATTCCCCAACCACTCTCATTAATGAGGGTGATCAGAATTTAATACTAGTAGACAACTTAATTATCTCTTCACTCTCCACACTAAACATAAAACATCCAAAATTATAAAAACACTTTCTAAACATTTTACCAATCTACCCTCAGCCTAAAATAAACCAAACCAAATTGGTGACCACAATGGGAGGCGACGGTGCCTGAATTTTACATTCAAAATCAGCGAGAAAAGCAGTTCAGATGGATCTGAATGGGTAAAATACTCCACCTCCTAAGGTGGAAGGTGCAAAAGAAAATAAGGAATACACCATCGAGGAATGGGATCAGCTGAGGGTTAAAATAGAGGCATTAAGATCCATAAAACAAGCATAGAAAGGTATCAAAGATAAATCTGGAGCGTTAGTACTTCACCATACTGATAACCCTAGGGAGAATGAGCCATCCCTAAAGACTTACCTCAATTCAAAGAAAACACACCGGTCTAAGCCTGTGGAAAGTTCTGGATCTAAATCCTCCAGTAGCTTTTTGAATGAGGCAGAGCTTGAGGAATACTTGTGTTCAAGTAGCGATGAGGGGAGATCCAGAAAAAAGATGAAGTTAACCAAGAAACACTCAAGAAATAAGGACCGACATGGTAGGCTCAAAAGACACCAGGGCAAATGATCATCCTACAAACATGTTGATCAATTGTTGATTGATCCCTTTGCCTTTCAGTCCGAACCAGATATTTTTGCAACTCCTAATGAAGGTACTATTTTTAGTCGCAATAAAAACTGGAGACAGTCACCTTTGTCTACGAAAATACTCCCCGGACACATTCCTTAAAGGTTTGATAGCTCTAAAATGGAGAAATATGATGGAAGTCGGGATCCATACAACCATCTGGAATAATTCAAGAACTTCATGATGAATTTTGATGACGATGATAAGCTATTTTGTAGAGCTTTCTCCCAAAATTTTACGGGGAGTGCTCTTAAATGGTATAACAGCTTGCCTCATGGATGTATTAGAAACTTTGATACCTTTTGGGTTGCCTTCCGGAGGAAATTTATTAGGAGTAAAGAACTAAAGGGTAATGGGGATACCATTATCCATTTTGCACAAGAACCAAATGAATGTTTGAAAGATTACATAAGTCTCTTTGTGAACACAAATAACGGATTAGCAGATTGCTTTGAACAAGTGGCGATTGCGTCTCTTAGGCAGGGATTGAATCCTAGGAACTTAGCTGATTCTGTGACCCGAAAGAAGGCTATGACCTGGGGTGGCTTATTAAACCAAGTTAGAAAACCGATTAATGTGGAAGAAACAAAGAAAATAAGGGTGCACCTTCAGGTGAGGTCCACCATAACCACAGCTCCTCCGGCCGCTAACCAATCCGGTTACAAGGCGAAGGAGACTGGACAAGGGTCTAACCGGTCCAAGCAAACTCAATCCAACCAGAACCAGACCCAGAGCCAACAATCCAGAAGTAGCTACGATCTATGATAAAACTAAGGATGAAATACACTTTTAGAAACCGGCGGTATTACAGTCTCCCATAGAAAACCGAGACACTTGTTTTTGCCAATATCACAATGATATAGGCCATAATACTCAGGAATGTATAGCGTTGAAACAAGAAGTCCAGAACCTTATTGAGAGTGGCAAACTGGGAGCGTATGTCAAAAGATGAAGTGGAAACAGACATGAAAATGCTCATCGGGCGGGTCCTTCGAACAATCCTGGAACATCTGCTCAAGAAGGTGCAATGGTGATCCTTGAAAGGTTCGATGTAGACTCTGAATATCTGGATCCAGACCTAACTCGGAATAAGGTGAGGGTAATAACAGAAAAAACTAAGACAATATTCAAACTGATCACTTATTCGAATCATTAACTATATTTGGAGGAGATACTGTAACTGCACCTACCCCTTCATCAAGGAAGAGGCATGTCTATAATTTAACTACCAAGTTAGAAGGGGGAATGTCTTCCCTATCAATGCCAGCCCCATTCTCATTCATAGTCTTTGATGAAGATGACTTGAGGGATACGAGGATGTGGTGGTTATAGGAGTTTCTATAGGGGAAATGATATATGCCGAATTCTGATTGATACGGTCAGTTCAGCAAACATCTTATTTTTAAGCTCCTACAAACAGATGAGGAATCCAGTTGTTATTCAATGTTTGAACATAACCATTGTGGGCTTCACAGGGAGTTCTACGGATGTAATTGGTGAGTTTGAAGAAGAAGTGTTGTTGGGCAAGAGGCATTTTAAAAAGATGTTAAGAGTACTATTTGTTGTTGTAGATTGCCCCACATCATACAACGCAATTTTTGGGAGGTCTTGGCTTTCCAGAATGCATGTTGTGGCCTCTATAGTCCATCAGTTCTTAAAGTATGTGGTTCATGGACAAGTAGGCATTATCCAAAGGAGTCAGAATATAGCCAGGGAGTGCTATGCAACAACTCTTACTCCTAAGACATTGGGGGCAGTTCGAATTAATAAAGAGTAGCAGTTACTGAAGCCTTCTACTGAGGAAAGTGAGATTGATGACCCTAGAGAGGCTCCCAGTGTCATAATACCCATTGAAGAAGTTGAAACTCATTCCCTTACAGAGGGTAAGAACGTCAAGATTGGTTCCACGTTTGTGCCGGAATTAAAGAAAAAATCGTTGTCTTTTTTGCTGAACAATCAACACATGTTTGCATGGTGCAATGGTGATGTAACCGGAGTACCAGCGGATACTATTTCACATAAGTTGTCTATCCGGAATGATCTTGCACCTGTTGTACAAAAAAAAGAACTTTTTCTAAAGAAAAAGTAGACGTGATAGTTCAAGAGGTTGATCGACTAACTAAGATGGGCCATATTAAAGAGTCCCAACATCCTCCATGGACTGCCAATCCGGTGTTATTCAAGAAATGAACGGAAAATGGCGTATGTGTATTGATTTCACTGACCTCAACAGGGCTTGCCCAAAGGATCTTTATCATGTCCCTCGGATAGATCAGCTAGTAGATTTTACATCTGGAAATAAGTTATTGTCCTTCATGGATGCCTTTTCAGGGTATAATCAAATACAAGTACATCTAAAGGATCAAGATCACATCACTTTTATCACAGATAGAGGTCTCCACTGCTACAAGGTGATGCCCTTCGGATTGAAAAATGTTGGGCAACCTATCAGAGGTTAGTGAATAAAACATTTGTTAATCAGATCGGCAGAAACATGAAAGTCTACATAGATGACATGATCGTTAAGAGCTTGGAAGAGGATTTACACATAAGTGATCTCCAGGAAACTTATTCTAACTTAGAAACTGTGAATTTAAAGTTAAATCCAGAGAAATGTGTGTTTGGGGTCCGATCTAGAAAAATTTTGGGTTACATAATAAGTGAGAAAGGTATCTAGTCTGACCTGGATCAGCTTTATGCTTTATTAAAAATGGATCCCTCTCGAAATGTTAAAGAGGTTCAAAGGCTCACCGAAAGGTTGACTGCTTTAAATAAATTTATTTCAAGGTCATCGGACAAGTGTGCTCCTTTTTTCCAAACATTAAAAAATGCTACAGACTTCAATTGGTCCCCACAGCGTGACCAAGCCTTTATTGAAATAAAGAAACATTTGTCCTCACCCAATACTCTTTTCGAACCCGTTCAAGGAATAAAGCTTTATGTATACCTTACTGTATCAGAATGTGCTATAAGCGTTGTCCTAGTAAGGGAAGTAAACAATTACCCTCGTCCGGTGTACTACATCAGTAAGAGTTTATTGGAAGCTGAAAGAAGATATTTGAAATTGTAAAAGTTGGCACTAGCTTTAGTAATTGCAGCAAGAAAGATGAGGTCGTATTTTCAAACTCATTTGATTATTGTCCAAACGTCTTTCCTGTTAAAAAATGTTCTTCAAAAAGCAGATGTATCAAACAAAATGACCAAGTGGTTAGTGGAATTAGGTGACTACGACATTGATTTTTCCCCTCGCACGACAATTAAATCTCAACTAGTGGCTGACTTTTTGGTAGAATCTCATGCTGATAGGTATTCTGGATAAAACTCAAAAGATAATTTCAAGAAAGAATGGGTGGTCCGAACTGATGGAGGATCAAGAACTATGGGTTGTGGAGCTGGAATTTGTTTAACCTCTCTGTATGGTGATAAAATGTATCAAGCTATATGTTTTGGATTCACGGCCTCTAACAATGAGTCCGAATACGAGGCAGCTATAGTCAGTCTTAAGTTAGATCTCCTCTGTGGATCTAAGAGAGTCCGGTTAATGAGTGACTCTCAATTATTCATCCATCATGCACAATAACAGTCTGAGGCTAAGAAGGAACAACTGGTAAAGTATTTGCTCATTTTGAAATAAGTGGCAGCGAGTTTCAAAATTATTTTCTATGAGCATATTTCCAGATTGGAGAATACATTGGTAGACTCTCTAGCAACTATAGCCTATTCTATATCCTACCTTTACAAGAATGTCCATCCATACAGTTTGATCAAAAGAAAGAAGATGAATAAAATATGAGTATACTTATGGCCCAATTTAGAGATTGGAGATACACATTTTTTCAATATATTTCTGATGGGATATTGCCTTTGGATAAAACTATGGCAAAAAAGATTAAATACAAGGCTCGTGGTTTTTTGATAATAAGAGAAGTTTTCTACAAAAAATCTTTCAGCAGGTCTCTCTTACGCTGTTTGGGGTTGGAAGAATCCCAACTTGTTTTATCGGAACTACACGATAGGGAAGGCTCAGCGCATTGTGGATACAGGGCACTTACCCAAAGAGTCTTGTTAGTTGGATACTATTGGCCAACCATAATGGCAGATGCTAACGAAATGGTGAAAAAATGTGATCTATGTCAAAGGTATGGGAATGAAATTCATGTGCCAGTTGTACCTATGGAATATATTTTTGAGCCAATACCTTTATCTAGAAGGGGGATGGATTTAGTTGGACCTCTTCCTATGGCATATCGGGGGTACAGGACTATCATAATCGTCATTGACTATTTCTCTAAGTGGATAGAGGCAGCTCCCTTGGGTGGGACCACATCGAAAGCTGTTAATAAGTTTATCTTATCCAATATATGCTGTAGATTTGAAGTTCCCCAAAATATTACTACAGATAATGAGCTGCAGTTTGATAACAAAGACATGGGGGCTTTCTGTGCCTCTAGAGGCATTCAACGTTGTTTTTCCTCTCCTTTCCATCCTCAAGCGAATGGCCAATTTGAGGTTGCAAATAGAACCATTTTATCCGGATTAAAGAAGAATTTGGAGGGAGTTGCGGGGAAATGACCAAGCTATTTACAAGAAGTATTGTGGGCCTACCGAACTACTCCTCGGGCTGCCACACAAGAATCTCCTTTTTCCTTGGTATATGGGATGGATGCAATTACTCACATAGAGGCTAATTTACCATCATACAGGGTCCATAACTATTCCAAACAGGCTAATGATGTAGCAATTAGAAATTAATTGGACTTAAAGCACATTTTAGAACAGCACACTACCAAGGCTTGATGAGGAGCAGATTTGCTTCCAAAGACAATATTAAAAGATTTTCAAACAAGGGATAAAGTATTAAGAAAAGTATTTTTATATACCAAGGAGAGACAGTTCGGTAAATTGACTCCGAACTGGGAAGGTCCTTATGTGATCTGTGAAAAGGTCAAATCGGGGACATACAGGCTTCAAGACAAAGAAGGAAAAGCTTTAAAACATCCATGGAATGTTGAGCATCTCAGGTTATATCTAGAATAAAGTTTTTCTGTAAATATTTACTTGTTAAATACCAATATAAATATTAGAAGGCATACTCTTTCCTACCATGGTGGCCCGGAGTGGTTTAATGAGGTGTCCAACTTTTTTCAATAATACATTATGCCCTCTTCAAAAGTCTGGTGTGATTTTACTTCAATTCAATTCAAGTATAAGTTACTTATTCAACACCCCGACTCTCAAGTCTTCTTGAGTAGATCGGGTATGCTTAATGATTGGTCATAACTATTAAACATGTATGATCAGAGATATTAAATACTCTCAATTCAATACTTCTGAAATTCTAGGGGCTACTTAATCATTAGCCATGAAATATTTAAAACAAAGTATTAAACAAAAAGGGGAATTGGATAAATTAAACCTGATCGAACTCGAACCGAACAGCAGTACAGAAAATGCTTTGGCCATCTAAGGACTTATGTTTTTCAAAAACAAAAATTACGTAATAAAACCTTAGGGATTATTCCCTTCGGATTTTTCTTCACCACAATCCTTCTTGGGACTCTTAAGTTCGGCTCGAACTCTCACCTGTTCCTTCTTCATCATCAGTTATGGAATCTATTCCACTGGAGTAGTTGCGCTTGTCACCATTTGCTAGAGTATGGAATAGGATGACATCATACTCTACATAATTCCATAAGAGACCAAGGGTTCTCTTAGGGAAGGTCTGATGGAACAACAACACCATATCGGATTTGATCCCATCATCTCTTTTCTATAAAGAATCCACTATTCCATTGGCATATTCCTCTATGCCTGCTTTGATAGATTGTTCTTGCTGACGTTCCAGGGCTTCCTTCTCCTTAACCTTCTCCAAAACAATGCTTTCCAACTTGGTCTTCTCATCGGATAAAGTACGGATAGTACTTTATTTAATTTTCAGCTGCTCCTTCAAAGCTATGAGGTCTTTTGAGGAAGAAGTCTCCAGATTGGAGTACTTGGTTTGGAGCTCGGTATTGGCTGTCTCCGATGCGGTCAGTTTGGTTGCCAAGTCTTCATTCTCCTTTTTTAGCACCTCTATGCTCTGCTGAGCACTCGGAAGACTGTCTGACAAACTTTGCTTGTCAGTGGTAAGAGAGTTAATAATACCGGTTTTATTTTTTATCTGCCTCTCCAGATCAAGTACTAGCCGGATGTAACCGAGGAGAGTATGGCTCAGAGTATCTTGTTCTCCGGATATGGAGAAGGATTTCCCATTATAGGTTACCATGTTAAAGGAGTTAAAGGGACGGTAAGGACCTGCAAAATCATCTTGATCAAGATCATTAAAATACAGACCAATGTCTTGAAAGGCTGAAAGGTCCACGTTATTGTTTCCTTTACCAGCAATCTGTCTGGACTGAAGGTCTGTTGGGATTTCCTCTTGCCCATAGTAACCTTCTTTTTATTGGCAGCTTTCTCATCGTTGCTGGCTTTGCATTTCCAATATTTTTTAGGAGGCCTTGGTGGGTTCTTTGACCCTTCGGCTTCCTTCACAGTTTCAACCTCTACTGCCTTTAGCAAGGCCATATTTATGCCACATTGGTTCTCCGAACCAGTTCCCTCTGTAGTTGTTTGAGCTAAGTCTGTTGTAGCCTTCCTTTTCTTGTTCTTCATTTTGTTAGGAGCTTTGGCCCTGGAAGGCAGATACAGCTTGGTGTCTTTAAATTCTGTCCTATTTAGGATCGCATCAGCAGGGGAGGGGTGGTTAACTCTTCCCATGTAAGGTCTCTTCTGGTTGTGGTGTTCCACAGGTGAGACCTCACAAAATTGCCCGACTTGAAGCAATTGTGGAAAACGTTCTTCCAATTCTCTGAAGCCCACGCATTAAGCTTCATATAATTTTTCTACCCTTCTTCCAAGTTTCCTACGAACTCCTTCGGTAGAACTGGGGAGAGATATAAATTAGTGAAAATAGGAAAAATTGCAACTTATGAAATAAAAAGGAAAAGAAAGAAGAATTTACCAGTGCTTTTCCATCTGCTGGTCAGGAGGCTGGGGTTTGTGTTGGCCTTGATTTTTCTACCATTCTCTCAAGTCCAACTGACAAAGAGGAACTGCGTCCTCCAAAGCTTTTCGGACTCCAGCAGGTCGTCCACGACTTTGAAATCATTCCCCATATTGTAGTGGTAGAAGGGGATTTGGTGATTCTTGCATAGGCTTGCTACAGCAGCAAACTGCTATATGGGATGTGGGATTTTTTATAACCTAAACGTCATGATACATGCTAAAGTGTATACTGGGCGTTGAGACTCAGCTGGCTGGGGCATAGTTTGATCAGATGAAAGTATCTGACTATCTCTGGGTCTAAGGGGAACCGAAGTCCCTAGTTCAGCACTTCGGTGTAGACCACCATTTTGTTCAACTTGCAATCCATGGGGGTCTCCAGAGTAATTAGAATCCTCACTTTTACAGACTTCATGATCCCTCATTTGGTTAGGATCCGACCCAATTCAGTCGTGTGGGTATAGACATAATTGATGTTCTATAAAGCTTGCAAATATTTGACACTAACATGCTTAAAACAAGGGCATACCTTGCGCTTTAGACTCTCCGGAAGTGCGTCCGGATGAGTCATACCAACCTTAGTTTTATCTTTCCGATCTGAGGCGGCATCCCCTGTTTGACCGGAAGTCTCGGTCTTGAAAGGGGCTTCCTCGATGCTATCCTCCGTGTTCTCTTCCATCACTATGGAAGGTTGTTCGGCTCTGTTTGAGGGAAGTTGCTTTAACTCCTTCATTGGAGATTGTACAGCTGGTTGAGAAGTTATTGCTTCTGAAGACCTGATATCTGGCAAAGGCTGCTGTCAGGAGGTTTTGGCTTGTGTAACGGCCTTTGCTACCTCTGATCCGGAGGGTTTTGAAGATGTTGGTGTTGATTGGGTTTTTGCTTGACGAGTAATCCGACGAGGGGTTATCTTCTTTGGTGGTTTCTCTGCGTCTGAGCCCATCGCTATAAAAGGTTACAGTTTTCTAACACTTGAGACATCTTTTTCTTTGGAAATAGGGTGTTGAGACTCTTACACTGAAGAACCATATGGGAGACGTGAAAGGTTTATTGTGAATGGAAGTTTTCTGGTTCTAAGGTTTCTTGAGGAAGACGACCCTTAATCGACATTCTTGCTTGACTGGTTACCTTTCTCACTTGGAGAAGCAAGAAGACCGGTAGCGATCCAATTATCTCTCTCTACTTTCTTTGCTCTTTCTAATTCAGACAAGTTCAAATAACCTCCTTTAACTAAGGTGTTTCTGGATGTGAACATATATGTCTCAATAACAAATTTGAATATGAACTAAGACTAAGTTTTCTCTCGAGAAAGATTTGAGCGTGGAAGACAATGAAACAGTACAAAGATATATATATATATATATAACAGTGAAAACGACAGTTACCAAAAAGAAGGTGAACATAATTTTCGTAATTATTAAAAGATGCGCAATGTGTGAAAAATGAAATCTAGGTAACTTTCTAGACCTAGTGGGTACGACAATCTAGGAGAAAAAATGACTGGAAGGTCAAACCAGTTGTTGACACGTGTCCAACGATTTAAGAAAAACTCTTAGAATTCTAGGAAGGAAAATCAGTTCTGGTAAAATTCGAACAGGGTCGTTTGTGAAAAGAAAATTTTCAATTCGAACAACGTAAGCAAATCGGACAAAATTGATGCCAGCTTGGTGGATTTTTAGCCCTACCAAATATCTTTTACAAGGCCTAAAAAGGGGCTACTGATGAGTTCAGATATATTGATCACTCTTTCTAAGCGAATCCACTTATCCGAACAGGGGCAATTAAGACCATATCACACCACTAAAAATCTGAACAGGACAAATGTATTAACTTTTGACTAAGTTGTTTGCTAATCAACTTAAAACTAATGGGTCTTTAAATTCGACCCGGTATCATAACCCGATCCAATAAGCCCATGGGTCCATAATTAAGGTATAAATACCCCAACCACTCTCATTAATAAGGGTGATCATAATTTAATACTAGTAGACAGCTTAATTATCTCTCTACTCTCCGCACTAAACACAAAATACCCCAAAATTATAAAAAACACTTTCTAAACATTTTACCAATCTACCCTCATCCTAAAATGAACCAAACCACATGGTACAAGTATATCAGATTTTGTTGATGGATCTACAACTGATTTTGATTCAAAAGTTTCTTCTTCCTCTTCAAGTAGTAATCACGAACGTAAATATAAAAAATAAAAAATAAAAGTTAATTAAAAAACTTTCAAAACAGAACTTAAAGTAGTTAAAACATGATTCTTCGGTAAAAAAGAGAAATTGAGGGGGGGGGGCGGAAGAAAAGGAAAAAGGGAAAAAGTTGTATCAAAAGAAAATTAAAGGGTCAGCAGATCATAGTATAGATCACTTACTAAGTGATAAATTTGTTGTCAAATCTGAACCTCGTGTTTTTGCTACTCCTAATGAAGATCGCATGTTCAGATATGGGATAATTGGAGGCAATCACTATTGTCTACAAAAATATTATATGAACATCTGCCCAGATAATTTGATAGTTCAAAAATTGAAAATTACGATGGAAGTCATGACCCTTACAATCACGTTGAACAATTCAAGAATTTCATGCTGAGCTTTAATTATGATGATAAACTGCTACATAGGGCATTTCCACAAATTGTTAAAGGTAGTGCGTTGAAATGATACAACCGATTACCCCAAGGGTCTATTATATTTTTTGATATGTTTTGAATGGTAGGAGACAATGGACTTACAGGGAATAAAGACGCGATAATTCATCATGCGCGATATTTAAATGAATCACTTAAATGTTATATCAGCTGTTTTGTAAATATTAAAAATGGGTTAGTTAATTGCTTCAAACAAGTGGTCATAGGCTCACTTCGACAATAGTTGTTAGTTGGTGAATTGGCTGATTCAGTAACTCGGAAGAAAGCTTATACTTGGGGTGGATTGTTGTATTGGGTTGGAAAATAGATTACGGTTGAGAAAACTAAGAAATCAAGGCAACCTAACAATCACGACTAATAATAGATTATAATTCTAGAATGAAGAACTTGAATTATTATGCAGGACAAGGTAAATCCATCAAAATAATTTAGTATATTTTTATCCGCAAACTAACAATCAAGTTTAAGTAACTAACTAATTTTTTTTGGAAATACTACATCATATTCTAAAATGATTTGTAGGGAAATGTCGTATTACATTTCAAGAAGTATTATGATCCCACTATACTGCCTCAAATTATGCAACTCAGGTACTCATTTTACTTTAGTTTACATGATAGAAGTTGTGAGTCCGAAATAAATCTTTATGCCTTCGTCCGCATAACTAAAGACACAAACATTAATAGTTGGTAGGCCAAATTGGACCTTATAGAGGATAAATAAATAAAAATCTGCACGTGTATGGAACACTATAGAATGATAATGTGGAACATAAATATAATTCTAAGGTTCGTTTTCGAGATTTTTAGGTAATTAACCAAGTATTGAAAATGGTCTTCCATGGCAACAAAGTTGGGAAACTAGGACCAAAATCATGCAGGAACTCACAAACTATTAGATTCAGAGGGAATACCTATACTACACCTTTGAAACATGGAAAATTTACAACCTTACACACAATGGCACGAAATGGATACACTTAGATAAGTTTTTACGTGATTTTAAAATTATTTTTTCAGTTTGTTTCCGCTTCCGGGTGTACTCTTTTATACTTCGGTGACGCATGTAGTTTTTAACAAAGAATCTCTCTTTTAATAAAATTCTGATGACATCTTATTTTGCATACTGTTCCACATCTATACGATATAAGTTACTTGTGCCAAGACAATACCATTATGCCAAAGTAGCAACACTTTGTTGCAAGAACACCTTCACCAAATAACACCCACGTGTATAAGCTTTTAAGATAGGGCACCAATGTGCATAATCTTACAAGCCAAATAATCCATGTGCATAAGCTTCCAAGAAAACTTTAGGGAAAATGATCGACCCGAGTCGAATTAATAAGTTGTGGACTAAATTCCTCCAAAATGTCTGTTGTGCAATTTATGCGCTGAATTAATCAATTATATCCTATATGATTGTTGCTTCACTTGAAGTATCTCGATAGTTGTTAGTACAAAGCTCATATTCAATATATTTACTAATTAACCTCCATGGATTAGGGAGGCGTTGAACCGGTCTCCTTCTCGCATCCATCATCTTTGACACTCATGATTTGGCGAGATGATATACCACGTTTATCGGAAGCATAATAAAATATTTTTTGGGTCATTTGCCTTCACCTATGCGGGTTCGCACTGTATAACCAACGTAATTTTTACTTGTTTTTTTTAACTTATCTTTGTTGTATGCAGGTACCATCCCCTCTTATTATGTTTGCTGCTGCAATAAATGCTAGACGTGATAACCTATATGCTTGTTAATTTTGAATAGATTTTTATTACAACTATGCATCCAATATTCGATTTTCTCATAGAGTTTGGATGGTAGTTGGCCTTCGGAATTGTACAACATTTCTTAGTCTTTTCGTAGATAGCAGCCACATTTTCAACCAATTCTGCAAAATAATTAGGTTGAACCCACTGATTTTCTCTTGGCCTTGATTGCTGACCTTTAATAGATTGACTATTCTAGGTCAATGTGAACCTTGCCTTCGAATCCATAAGTCGATAATTAACCGTGGACTGCGATTGAGTATATGCTTGTGGAACAAAAGCTACAGGTATAGATTTATATTAACGAGTAGGTATGGGCGTTCGGTTCTTCGGTTCGATTCGGTTCGGTTCTTTTGGTTCTCGGTTCTTTCGGTTCCTTAGAACTAGTACCCATTTAGGAACCGATTAAAATTCGATTCGGTTCGGTTCGGTTCGGTTCTCGGTTCTTTCGGTTCTTTAAAACTAGTACCCATTTAGGAACTGATTAAAATTCGGTTCGGTTCGGTTACATTCGGGTTTCGGTTCCAAATGGTTACTTTCTAACCAAATGATTACTTTGTAACCAGAAGAACCGTTTGGAAACGAATCCGAAAGGAACGAAATGGTTATTTTCTAATCAAATGGTTACTTTCTAACCAAAAAAACAGTTTGGAACTGAACCCGAAAAGAACCAAATGCTTACTTTCTAACCAAATGGTTACTTTGTAACCAAAAGAATCGTTTGGAACCGAACAGTGAACCATGGATATTCAAGGATACTATTACTTATTTGGTTTTTTATGGGTACCATTTGGTTCTCGGTTCCGAACCGAAGCGAGAACCGTAGGTATTTAAGATAAGGAATCGTACGGGTATTTATAAGGAACCGGAACCGAACCAAATCCGTTATTTCTGTTTGGTTCTTCGGTTCCATACCCATATGCCCATTCCTATTAATGAGGTTGATTTCTTAGTTTCCTCAACCGTAATCTGTTTTCCAACCCGATACAACAATCCACCCAAAGTATAAGCTTTCTTCCGAATTACTGAATCAACCGATTCTCCAGCCAACAACCCTTGTCGAAGTGAGCATATGACCACTTGTTTGAAACAATCAACTAACCCATTTTTAATATTTACAAAACGACTGATGTAACATATAAGTGATTCATTTAAATATTGCGCACGATGAATTATTGTGTCTTTATTCCCTTTAAGTTTACTGCCTCCTACCATTCAAAACATATCAAAATTCTTAATAGACCCTTAGGGTAATCAGTTGTATCATTTCAACGCACTACCTTTAAACATTTGTGAAAAAATCCTATGTAGCAGTTTATCATCACAATTGAAGCTCAACATCAAATTCTTGAATTGTTCAAGATGATTGTCAGGGTCTTGACTTCCATCGTAATTTTCAATTTTTGAACTATCAAATCTTCTGGGAAGATGTTCATGATGAGTCCGAATTCTGCACGCTCCCCGGACAAGGACAGATCGGTCCAAGGCCTCCGGACCGGACAGATCACTTTGAACACTATGACCATAGGACTGTTCGAACTATGATAAAAGTACTAAAAAACCTAAACACTTCTTGACTAAGCTACTTGCTCTCCTACTTAGAGCTCATGGGTCTTTGAACATGACCCGGGTCCATTAAACATGACCCGAAAGCCCATAAGGGCCCAAACATTAGGGTATAAATACCCAACCACCTGCATTAAGTGTGGGTAATGAGAATTAACTGCTACCAGGCTGCTTAATTATCTCTCTACTCTCTACTCTAAATGCGTAACACTCACACACTACTATAAAACACCAACCAAAATTACTAGCCTACCCTCAGGCGATTATTATCCACACCAGTTCATACAAGATTTTTGAAGACAATGGTGATTGCCTCCAATCATGCCCATGACTGAACATGTGATCTTCATTTGGAGTAGCAAAAAAACGAGGCTCAGATTTGACAACAAATTGATCACTTAGTAAGTGATCTATAATATGATCTGCTAACCCTTTAATTTTCATTTGATACAACTTTTTCCCTTTTCCCTTTCGTTTTCTCTTTTTTTTACCAAAAAATCATGTTTTCTTTACTCTAATTTCTTTTTTGAAAGTTTCTTAATTAACTTTTCTTTCTTCTTTTTAGGTCTGTAATTACTACTTGCAGAGGAAGAAAAAATATTTGAATCAAAGTCAGTTGTAGATCCATCAACCGAATCTGATATACTTGTACCATGCTAAGCACGATTTTCCTTCTTAGATTCTTGGTGAGCTCTAATGAGCTGATCATCTAAACTCTGCTTGAGGTTATTTTCTATTCCATCAGTTTTTGAAGTGTTGCGTTGGATTTTTTTACATAATTCTTTTTCAGTCTGCCTCTGGGCCTTGAATGCTTTAATCTAAGCTCTGAGGAAATCACACTTCTCTTGTATTAAGAGTCTATCCTCAACATTGTGATTCACATGAGACATATTAACAAGTTCGTCATTACCTTCGACCCCTCAATTCTCTAAATGTGGATCTATTTACATATCTAATTCTATGTTCCAATGAAATTCGAAGGCTCAAAAGCTTTAAATATTGATATTTAGGTACCATTTTCTCCACTGTGGTAACCAATCTGATGATGGTAAAATCTGGTGCAAGGTATTTTTGGTATTGTATTTAGACTTTGTAGTGAAAATAAGAGATATAATCGGTGTGATAACTATGAATGTGCATAAAGTATCAACTAACTCATTTAATACTATTTTTCAGTAAATTTATAGAAGCGTCTAGGTGTATGGGCTTATCGCATCGGGGAAAAAATATGGTTTAGTCTTATGAGCCTTTAGGCTCAGTTGTGTTTGAAGTAGACATATTGTTTAGTCAACAAGCACTCATCTCAGATGGCATAGTTTTCTATTACGTCTAAACTACCCTCTAAAGAAAATTCGACCCTGACTATCAACAAAATTCGACCCTATCAATAGCTATCTTCGGATGCCCATAACTTAACAAAATACACGATGTCGTAACTATCTTGCATTAGTGCAAACGATATGTAATTAATGGAAAGATCAAAGTAATTCGTAACATTTTGCGTGTAATCGTACAACATTATGCTAAAATATTTATTCATAATTGATGAGTTCGGAAACTTCAGACACAGCCCACTGCATAATCCAGACAGGTGTAATTCGGACAATGACACACCACTAGAAAATCCGGACAAGACAAAAGTAAAACACCTTTTGACTAAGCTATTTGCTAATCTACTTAAAAGACTAATGGGTCCTTAAACTTGACCCGGTTTCATAACTTGACCCGTAAGTCCACGGGTCATTAATTAAGAGTATAAATACCTCAACCAATCTCATTAATGAGGGTGATCAACATTTAATACAAGGAGGCTGCTCAATTATCTCACTACTCCTTACACTAAACACTAAATACTTTAAACTTCACAAAACACTTTACCAAACTACCCCCAGCCCAAAATAAACCAAACCAAATTGGCGACCACAGTGGGAGGATGAGGGTGCCTGAATTTTACATTCAAACCCATTAAAAAGAATCAATTCGGATGGATCCAAACGAGCAAGGAACTCCACCACCTGTGGTGGAAACGGTTGGGGAAAACAAAGAATACACCATCGAAGAGCGAGACAAGTTGAGAGCAGAAATAAAGGCATTAAAGGCCATAAAACAAGCAGAAAATGGTATAAGAGAAAAGTCAGGGGCACCATCTGTTCATCATACTGACAACCCTAGGGAGAATGATCCATCAATAAAAATTCATCTGAGTTCGAAAAATACCCATGTTAGCTCTAAAAAGACTCATCGGTCTAAGTTTGTTGAAAGTTCATATTCTGAGTCCTCAAGCAGCTCTTCGAACGAGGCTGAGCTTGAGGAGTCTTTGTCATCAAGTAATGATGAAGGGAGGTCCAGGAAAAAATAAAACTAATTAAAAAATATTCAAGAAAGAGGGATAAGGATATGAGGCTTAAAAGGCATCTGGGCAAAGGGTCATCTCACAGCCACATGCATGCTGATCAGTTGCTGATAGATCCTTTTGTTTTTCAGACCAAACCAAGTATTTTTGCAACACCTAATGAAGACATAATCTTCAGTTATAATAAAAATTGGAGACAGTCATCTTTGTATGCTAAATTACTATCCGGAAACCTACCCAAAAGGTTTGACAACTCCAAAATGGAGAAGTATGATTTAAGTAAGGATCCAGACAACCATCTGGAGCAGTTCAAGAACTGTATGATGAATTTTGATGATGATGACAAATTTTTGTGCAGAGCCTTCTCCCAAACTTTCACGGGAAGTGCTCTTAAGTGGTACAACAACTTACCCCAGGGGTGTATCAGAAACTTTGATACATTCTGGGTTGCCTTCCAAAGGTAGTTTGTTGGAGGTAAGGAGGTGAAGGGAAATTGAGATACCATTATCGATTGTGCCCAAGAACCAAACGAGTACTTAAAGGACTACATAAGTCGGTTCGTGAATACAAAGAACGGGTTAGGAGATTGCTTCGAACAGGTGACAATTGCTTCTTTGAGACAAGGGTCGAACCCTGGGAACCTGGCTGATTCGGTGACCAGGAAGAAAGCCATGACTTGGGGAGGCCTATTGAATCAGGTGGGAAAACAAATTAATGTGGAAGAACCAAGAAGACCAGGGTGCACCGTCAAGTGAGGTCCACCGCAACAGCTCAGAACCAGTCCGGATATAAGGCTAAGGAGACCAGACAAGGGTCCAACCGGGCTAAACAAACTCAGTCCAACCAGAATCAGTCTCAGAGCTAGTAGTCAAGAAATAAAAGAGGCCTGTGGGTTCAACCGGAGTGGTTTGCAAAGTTGAAAGAGAATATGGCCATAATATATGACAAGACTAAGGAAGAAGTCCATTTCCGGAAACCAGCATCACTGCAGTCTCCCAGAGAAAGTCAAAATACTTGTTTTTGCCAATATCATAATGATATAGGCCATAACACTCAAGACTGCTTAGCATTGAAGCAGGAAGTCCAGAACCTTATTGAAAGGGGCAAGCTGGGAGATTATGTCAAAATGAGAAGTGGAAACATGCCTGACAATGCTCCTCAGACGGGCCCTACAAACAATGCGGGAACATCTGCTCAATAATGAGCAATGGTGATCCTTGAATGATTTGATGTTGATTCGGAGTACCTGGATCTTGATCCAACTTGGAATAAAGTGGGGTCATAACAGAACAAACTAGGACGGTATCCGGACTCATTAATTTCTTTGAGTCACTCACCATTTTTGGAGGGGATACTGTGACAACACCCACTCCTTCATCAAGAAAGAGGCATGTACATAGTCTGGCCACTCAGTTGGAAGGGAGAATGTCTTCTCATTAGTACCAAATCCCTTTTCCATTCATAGTTTTTGATGAGGATGATTTGAGAAATATTGATGGGCCTCATGAAGATGCGGCGGTGATAGGGGCATATATTGGGGGCAATAATATTCGTCGGATTTTGATTGACACAAGCAGTAAGATCCTACAAGAAGATGAAGAATCCGGTCGTTATTCAACACTCAAACAGAACCATGGTGGGCTTCATAGGAAGCTCTACGGATGTAATTTGTGAATTTGAGGAAGAAGTGCTTTTGGGAAATGGGTCATTTAAAAAAAAAGTGAGGGTGCTATTTGTTGTGGTAGATTGCCCCACATTTTACAATACAACTTTTGAGAGGTCCTGGCTTTCCAGAATGCATGTTGTGGCCTCAATGGTCCATCAGTGTTTAAAGTATGCAGTTTAAGGGCAAGTAGGTGTGTCTGAAGTAGTCAGAAGATAGCTAGGGAGTGCTATGCCACTACTCTTGCTCCTAGATTTTTGGGAGCGGTACAGATCAATGAAGATTAGCAGTTACTGAAGCCTTCTGAGGGGGAGGGTGAGATTGATGACCCCAGATAGGCTCCTAGTGTTTTAATACCAGTTGAAGAGATTGGAACCCATTCCCTTTCAGAGTGTAGAAGTATCAAGATTGGTTTCAAGATGGCGCCAAAGTTGAAAAAGAAATTGTTGTCCTTTTTATTAAACAATGAGTATGTCTTTGCTTGGTGCAATAGTGATTTAACCGGACTATCGGCAAGCGTTATCTCATACAAGTTGTCAATCTGGAGTGATGTTGCACCTGTTGTACAGAAAAGGAGAGCTTTCTCTAAGGAGAAAGCTGATGTAATAGTCCAAGAAGTTGATCGGCTTACCAAGATGGAACACATAAAGGAATCCCAGTATCCTTTATGGACTGCCAATCCGGTATTGGTCAAGAAAAAGAATGGGAAATGGCGTATGTGTATTTATTTTACTGACCTCAATAGAGCTTGCCCAAAAGATCTTTATCCAGTCCCCTGGGTAGATTAGTTAGTAGATTCAACGTCTGGAAACAAGTTGTTGTCCTTCATGGATGCTTTCTCTTAGTACAACAAGATACAGGTGGATCCGAAAGACCAAGATCATACTACCTTCATAACAGATAGAGGTCTCCATTGCTACAAGGTGATGCCTTTTGGGTTAAAAAATGCTAAGGCTACTTATCAAAGGTTGGTGAATAAGACATTCGCTAGTCAGATTGGCAGAAATATGGAAGTATACATAGATGACATGATGGTTAAAATCTTGGAGGAGGATTTGCACATAATTGACCTTCAATAAATATTTGCTAATCTGACAGCTGTGAATTTGAAACTGAATCCATAAAAATGTGTCTCTGGGGTTCAATCAGGAAAATTTTGGGGTTATGTAATAAATGAGAGGGAAACAGCCCGATCCGGATCAGCTTAATGTCCTATTAGAAATGGATCCTCCTCGAAATATTAAAGAAGTCCAGAGGCTCACTGGGAGGTTGGCTGCCTTGAATCGTTTTATTTCAAGGTCTTCAGACAAGTGTGCTCTGTTTTTCCAAACCTTGAAAAACGTTAAAGATTTTAATTGGTCTCCACAGTGCAACCAAGCTTTTGTTTAAATAAAGAAACATTTATCCTCACCGAAGACTCTTTTAAGCCCATTCAAGGAGAAACACTCTATTTATACTTGGTTGTGTCAGAATGTGCTATAAGTGCAGTATTAGTAAGAGAAGTGGACAACTACCCTCGTCTGGTGTACTACATCAACAAAAGTTTGATAGATGCTGAGAAGAGGTACTTAAAACTTGAAAAATTGGCAATAGCCTTAGTAATTGCGGCAAGAAAGATGAGGCCGTATTTTCAGTCTCATTCCATCGTTGTCCGAACATCTTTCCCATTGAAAAATGTTCTTTAGAAAGCGGGCATATCAAGCAGGATGACCAAGTGGTCAGTAGAGTTGGGTGATTACAACATTGATTTGTTCCCCACGAACGGCTATTAAAGCTCAATTAGTGGCTGATTTCCTCGTAGAATGCCATTCGAACAGGAACTCTAAAGAAACTTCAGAAGAGAAAACCAAGAAATAGTGGGTAGTCCGAACTGATGGTGGTTCAAGCACCATGAAGTGTGGAGCTGGAATTTTCCTAACCTCTCCATACGATGATAAAATATACCAGGCTATATGTTTTGGATTCAGGGCCTCTAACAATTAGTCCGAATATGAAGCAGCTATAGCTGGTCTGAGACTAGCCCTTATATGTGGGGGAAAAAGAGTCCGATTAATGAGTAACTCTCAGCTTCTTATCCAGCACGCTCAAGGTCACTCTGAGGCTAAGAAGGAGCAACTGATCAAGTACTTACTCATCCTGAAAGATGTGGCAGCCAACTTCAAAAGTGTTTGTTATGAGCATATTCCTAGGTCAGAGAATACACTGGCAGATTCTTTGGCAGCCATAGCATATTCTGAATCCTACCCTTGGATTCACATATAAGAATTCCCATCCATACAACCAAGACAAAACAAAGAAGAGGAGGAAAGCTTGAGCGTACAAGTGATTCAACCTAAAGATTGGAGGTTTTCCTTTCTTCAATATATTTCCGGTAAGGTTTTGCCTCCGGATAAAGCTATGAGAAGAAACATTAAGCACAGGGCTCGTGGTTTTTTTATCAACTATAAAAAAATCTTTCAGTAGACCTCTCATGCGTTGTTTGGGGGTTGAAGAATCTCAAGTCGTTTTATCCAAACTACACGATGGAGAAGCATCAACACATTGTGGGTACAGGGCACTAACCCGGAGAGTGTTGTTGGCTGGGTACTATTGGCCATCCGTAATGGAAGATGCTAAAGAAATGGTAAAGAAGTGTGATCCAAGTCAAAGGTATGACAATAAAATTCATGTGCTAGCAGTACATATGGAGTCTATTTCTGAGCCAGTACCTTTTGGTCTTTGGGGATTGGATTTAGTTGAGCCTCTGCCTATGGCGTCCAGGGGGTGCAGAACTATTATAGTTGATATTGATTACTTCTCAAAATGGATAGAGGCAACTCCTTTGGCAGGAACCACTTCGAAGGCTGTCATTAAATTTATCATATCCAATATATGTTGTAGATTTGGGATTCCTCAAAAGATTACCACAGACAATGGGCCATAGTTTGATAACAAGGATATGGAGAGTTTTTATGCTTCTAGAGGAATTCAACATTTTTTTTTCTTCTCCTTCCATCCACAAGAAAATGGCAAGGTTAAAGTTTCCAACATGACTATTTTGTCCGGATTAAAAAAGAATATAGAAGGAGTTACAGGGAAGTGGCCAAGCTATCTGCAAGAAGTGTTGTGGGCATACCAAACTATTCCTCGGGCTGCTACACAAGAGTCTTATTTTTCTTTAGTGTATGGAATGGATTCCATTACCCCCATAGAAGCTACCCTACCATCATACAGGGTCTATAACTATTCTGAACAAGCTAATGAGATAACAATTAGGAATCAGTTGGACTTAATAGAAGAAAGAAGGGTTAAATCTCACTTAAGAACAGCTCACTACCAAGGCTTGATGAGGAGCAGACTTGCTTCCAAGGTCAAGAGAAGAGATTTTCAACTGGGAGATAAGGTGTTAAGAAAATTTTTCTTACACACCAAGGAGAAGCAGTTCGGTAAGCTGGCTCCGAACTGGGAAGATCCATATGAGGTATCTGAAAAACTTAAGCATGATGCATATAGGCTTCAGGACAAAGAAGGAAGAGTTTTGAAGCACCCATAGAATAATGAACATCTCAGGTTATATTTAGAATAAAATTTGTGTTTAAGTATTTACTTGTTAGATATCAATGTAAATATTAGGGGGCATAGTCTTTCCTACCCTGGTGGCGCGGGGAGGTTTTAATGGGGTGTCCGGTTTTTTATTTAATAATATGTGATGCCTTCTTAAAAAATTCGGAGTGGTTTTACTACAATGCAATTCAATTCAAGTACAAATCACTTGTTCAACACTTTGGATCTTTAGTAGATCGGACAAACCTGGTTAAGTGATGACTATTAAATACATGTCATCGAAGATATTAAACAGTCTCACTATAATACTTCTGAAATGCTAAGGGTTACTTAAATATTAACCATGAAAAATTTAAGGGAAAGAAAGTATTGGATAAAAGAAGGTTTGATAAATTTAACCTATTCAGACTTGAACCGAACATGAAAACAAAACATGCCTTGGTCATCCAAGGACTTTAGGTGTTTGAAAGGCTTATTCGGACTCTAACCGAATACCATTACAAAATATGCCTTGACCATCCAAGGACTTTAACTGTTCAGAATGACAAAAAATAATATAAAACCTTAAGGCTTGTTCCTTTCGGACGTTTCTTCATCACCATCACCTTTTTAGGACTTTTGAGTTCGGCACTCGAACTCTCACCAGTTCCCTCTTCATCATAAGTAGTGGAATATATTCCACTGGCATAGTTGTGCTTGTCACCATCTGCCATGGTGTGAAATGAGATGTCTTCGTATTCCATATATTTCCATAAGGGACCAAGGGTCCTCTTCGGAAAAGTCTCTTGGAAGAGCAGCACCATGTCAGACTTGACTTGATCATCTCTTTTCTCTAAGGAGTCTATCACTTCATTGGTATATTTATCAATACCTGCTTGGATAGCTTTCTCTTGTTGGCTCTTTAAATCTTCATTCTCCTTGATCATCTCTGAAACAGAGTTCTCCAGCTTAGCCTTCTCATCCGATAAGGTTTGAATGACACCATCCTTGGTCTGCATTTCCTCTTTCAGCATTGTGAAGTCTTTTTCTAAGTTAGATTAATTAGTCTAGAGGTCAGTTCTGGCTGTTTCCCATGAAGCTAACTTAGTTTTTGAATCCTCTTTATCATTCTTCAATGCCTTCATCTCCTTCTTTAGTTCCTTTATACTCTGCTGAGCGTTTAAGAGATTGTTTGATATGGATTCCTTATCAGAGGTGAGGGAGTTGATAAGGGTGTTCTGACTTTTCACCTGTCTTTCTAAGTTGAGTATTAACTGGATATGACCGAGGAGGGAGTGACTCAGAACATCTTGCTCTCCGGAGACAGAGAAAGATTTACCATTAAAGATTACCATATTGGCAGAGTTGGAGGGGCGGTAAGGACCTACGAAATCATCCTTCTCATAATCATTCAAGTATAAATCAATGTCTTGAAGGGTACTAATGTCCACTTCTTCATTTCTTCCCCCCGTAATCTCTCCGAACTACAGATCTGTTGGGATTTTCTCTTGTAAGGTGGGATCAACAGGGGCTGGCAGAGGCTGGGTTTTCGAAGGACGAATAATTATATCTTCTCCTAGGGTGACCTTCTTTTTCTTAGCAACTTTCTCATCACTGCTGGCCCTCCTTTTTCTGTCCTTCTTAGGAGGTTTTGGTGGGTTCTGCGACTCTCCAGCCTCCCTTACTGTTTCAGCCTCTACTACTTTGAGTATGGCAGCATCAATTCCCTATTGGTTCCCCAAACCAGTCCCTTATATGGCTGCTTGAACCAACTCTGTTGCAGCTTTCTTCTTCTTGTTCTTCATCTTGTTGGGAGCCTTTGCTCTGGAAGGTAAGAACAATTTGCCATCCTTGTCCTCTGTCCTTTTGAGAATTACACCAGGAGGATGAAGGGTAGTTAGCTCTTCCCATGTGAGGTATCTCTAGCCAGTGGTGTTCCATATATGGGACCTCACAAGATTCCCTGATGTAAAGCAGTTGTGGAAGATATTCCCCCAATGCTCCGCAACCCATGCATTAAGTTTTGCACAGGTTTTTTGCCCCTCCTCTAGGTGTTCACACAACTCCTTCAGTAGCAATAAAAAAGAGTAACAAGTCAATCAGAATGGGAACACTTATAATTTAAAAAGAAAAACATGAAAGACAAAGAGAGAAAGGAACTTACCAGTACTTTTCCACCTGCTAGTCAGCATGCTAGGGTTGGTGTTGGACTTAATCTTCCTCTCGTTCTCCCTGTCCCACTGACAAACAAAAATTATGTCCTCCAGTTATTTTCGGACTCCAGCAAGTCATCCACAACTTTGAAATTATTCCCCATATTGTGATGGTAGAATGGAATCTGGTGATTCTTGCACAAGCTTGCCACAACAACAAATTGTTCCATCGGAAATGGGATTTTTGACAACCTTGATACCATGATGCAAGCAAGGAGAGAGTACCAGGCATTGGGGCTTAGCTAGCTACGGCAGAGTTTAACTAAGTGAAAGTACCTGACGATTTCTGGGTCCAATGGGAACCAGAGTCCCCAGTTCAGTACTTCGGTGAAAATTACCACCTCGTTAAGCTTGCAGTCCATAGGGGTCTCAGGAGTGATAAGTATCATTACCTTTACTGACTCTGCAATCCCCCATTTTGTCGTGATTCGGCCCAACTCAGCAGTATGGGTGTAGATGTAATTTATGTTTTGTAGGGCCAACAAGTATTTGACACTAACATGTTTGAAGCAAGGGCCTACTTTACCCTCTAAGCACTCCGGAAGCGAGTCCACATTAGTCATGCAGACTTTCACCTTACTTTTTCCCTTCTTATCAGAAGACGCATCTTCTATTTGATCTGAGGCCTCGGTCTCAAAGGGGGCATCCTCAATACTGTCTTCTATTACCTCTTTCATTACCGTGGAAGGTTTATCAGCTGTCTTGGAAGAAGGAGGGGGGGTCAGTTTCTTGCACAAAAGGTTGTTCGGATGGTTGAGTGTGGGTTACCTCTAAAGGCCTGGTATCTGGTTGATGTTGGGATCCGGAGGGCTTGGCTTTTGGGGCTGCTTTAGATACCTTTGATCCGGAGGGTTTTGTCAGTAAAAGTGTAGATTGGGTTTTACTTTGGCAGGTTATCCGGCGAGAGATTATCTTCTCCGGGGACTTCTCAACATCAGAACCCATAACAATAAAGGGAGAGGGTTTTTTGATACTTGAAACAACTTTTTCTTTAGGCGCAGAAGGTTGGGACTCTTGAACAGAAGAACCTGAGGGAAGTGGTGAAAGGCTTGGTTTGAATGAAAGCTGTATGGGCCTAGGGTTTTTGGATAAGGATGACCCTTGATCAGCGTCCTGAGTCGGTTCACTGGATTTCTCACTTGGAGAAACTGAGAGGCCGGCAACAATGCGGTTCTCTCTTTCTAACTCTGATAAATTTAACCAACCACCTTTAACTAGTGCGTTTCTGGCTGTGAATATAAAACCTCTCAAGAACAATTTGAAGGTAAGGATGTAAATCTCTCTAA
This sequence comes from Limnanthes douglasii subsp. nivea, assembly GCA_036936605.1. Lineage (NCBI taxonomy): Eukaryota > Viridiplantae > Streptophyta > Magnoliopsida > Brassicales > Limnanthaceae > Limnanthes > Limnanthes douglasii. Next base: position 11,306,485 of record JAUPFV010000005.1, on the reverse strand, counting down.
AAAAGCTTTGAGTGTAGAAGACAATGAAATAGTGAAAGAGAATTTATATAACAGTAAAAAAGTCACAATTACCTAGGAGAAGTTGAAGAGGGTTTTACAATGATTAAAGGTTGCGCAAACGTGTGTATTATCAAATGTCTGAGTAACTTTCTAGACTTAGTGGGTGCGCCGGTCTAGGAAAAATAACGGCTGGTAGATCGAACCATATATTGACACGTGTTCCACGATCCAAGAAGAAAACTCTTAGAACTCTGGAAAGAGAAACCAGTTCTGACAAACTTCGAACTAAGTTGATGTTGAAAATAAACTTCTTGGTACGGACCCCACAGACAGATTGGGTGAAGTTAATATTGGCTTAGTAGATTTTTTAGCCCTACCAAAGATATTTGCAAGGCCTGAAAATGGGCTACTGAGGAGTTTGGAAACTTCAGACACAACCCACTGCATAATCCGGACAGGGGTAATTCGGACAATGACACACCACTAGAAAATCCAGACAGGACAAAAGTAAAACACCTTTGGACTAAGCTATTTGCTAATCTACTTAAAAGACTAATGGGTCCTTAAACTTGACCCGGTTTCATCACTTGACCCGTAAGCCCATAGGTAATTAATTAAGAGTATAAATACCCCAACCAATCTCATTAATGAGGGTGATCAACATTTGATACAAGTATGCTGCTCAATTATCTCACTACTCATTACACTAAACACTAAATACTTTAAACTTCACAAAACACTTTACCAAACTACCCCCAACCCAAAATAAACCAAACCAATAATAAATACCAATTTTTAAAGGCATCATAATCTTAGACGATATAGATGATCCAATGAAGATCCTTCGTATATTAGAACCATGGAAACAATGTAACAAGTAAAAATTAAAACATGTCATATGGTCCGCATCAACCATGACTTATAATTAGTCATCCGAACAGATTTTAATAACCTTTATTTTAAAAAAATAGATATTTTTATTGGTCCGCAAATGATGTAACACAAGTACCAACTTTGATAAAATATCAAAAGTTATCTATAAATATTAATTATTGGCCAATAAAGCAAAATCACATACCATTCTCCCATGAGAAAGATGAAGTCATCATAGTTGAGGTCAATTGACTAAGTTAGCTCGACTGCATCACAGAAGCTCCTTACCGTTTATAGAAAATGAATCTGGTTTAGTCAAAGAGAAACAAAATAAAAATAAAAGATATACACAAGCTTCACCGCACATACCTGAATAACCTATTCTCGGTCCCACTATTGACAAATTGGTGGATGTGACTTTAGGAAATAAACTATTTTCGTTTATAGATGATTATGCAGGGTACAACCAAATCGATATAGATATTGAAGATGAATAACTCACAACTTTCATGACTAAAAGAGGGTTGCACTGCTACAAGGTAATGTCATTCGGTCTCAAAAGTTCAAGTACAACATATTAGAGGTTGTAAACTAAACCATTTTCTAACCAAATATGAAAAAACGTTTAAGCATACGTCAATGATATATTAATTACAAGAAAAGAAGATAAACCACTTGGCCAACATCGGAGAAACCTTCAAGAACCTTTAGGAAGTTAATATAAATCTGAAAGCTGGAAAAGTAGATGGACGGAATCCACTCAGGATAATTCTTGGGGTACTTAGTCAACAAAAATATCAAAATAGACCCAAATTAGTTGACCAATCTAGTAGTTATATACTGGCTAAAACCATCAATAAGGTCTAAGAACTTCTAATCACCCTGATCTAGTCATCAAAGTAGAAAAGAGTACACCCTGATCTAGTCATCACCATTTGAAAAAAAAAAGAACTTCTTTGAAGAATACATTCCAATAGACGACGCAAAAAATGATGAAAGAGTTTTCTTCCTCAAAATATTACCAAAAATATAAGCTAAAAATGATCAAGATTAATATTATGAATTAATAAATCAAACTTTTTACAATGATTGAAACTCCTATTTATAATAACTCTTACACCAAAATTATAGGGATGGATGACACATGTATCTTCGAACACGTGTTGGTCAACTATTACAACATTTTATTAAAGATTACTATTTTATTACTTAAGAACTATGAAAAATTTAGTCAGATACATAATTTTTCTTGAATATACTAATATCTTTAAGTTCTTTATGTCTTCAGTTGACTATCATTTGGCGTCGGTTATCCATTGATATATGCTTTGTTGATGCTCACATCTTGTTACATTGTATTGTTATTTTATCGATACTTTGGACGAATTCTTTTATTGATGCTTCCATTTCACTGATTAATTACTCTTAGTTTCCTGATGTGTTCCATATTCTCCCAATATTACTTTTGCTTACAATGATCAACTTTTCTAGATGCAAATCTTGAAGCTTTATCTTTTAATATAAATCTTGACATATCCCAAAAAAAGAATGACACTTAAGCGATATATAACCTTATCACGTCGAATTTAAGAAGTTATCTTGTGTGAAACATTCATAGCAATATGGTAATTGTTAATATATATATTAACAATTGACATGTACCTTGCAAAGCGATACAAACATGAGTTGAGATTGTTGTATTAATCCATAATGTGCCTTTTGACATTGAAACTATATTTACTTTTCTACAGACCATGAAAGTGAGCTTACACATCTTAGATACTTACATTTTATAAGACTAATAATCATGTTTCATGTGATATGGGATCTAGTAGTAAAAGCAAGCCCTTAGTTTACATGTGCCTGTTGTACCTATTATGTTTATTCTTGTGATAATTTTATGTTTTAGTTTCCATGTTAGCATATTTGCTCATTTGAGTCTATTTTTCTTCCTTATGCACAAGTTTGGAAATAAGAGTACTAAAGTCTTATTGTATCACCTGATAGTCGTTGAATCATCTAAAATATATTGAATCAACAAATAAACAACATAAATATGCATGATACGACAACGACTTATGGGAGCTTAACATTTAGTGCGTTAAACTTATTATGAAAAGAGCCTATCTCCAATGATAAGAATATGAATTGTCAGGGACTTAAAATAATAACATTAAGATTGTTTTAGATAAACTGTAAAGTTATGAGGGGAGATTTGTATTATTTGTAAGTATAAAGGACTACAATGCAATTTGTCTATTTATGTAACTAATTTAGTTGAAGTCTTTTTACGTGTCTATGAATAGAGCAGGAGACGATGAATAAAGGGTTCGACTATTGTTTACTTGAGATAGATTCTGTTAAATTTCTCTTTATAGAATTCCACACTTTAATTCTCTCTCAATTCATTTACTTTCATTTTTACGATCACAGGTTTAATTCGGTTTATTCGTAAGAATATATCTAACACTTGTCATTGGTGACCACAGTGGGAGAGATTACGATACCTGGATTTTACATCTAAAACAAAAAAATATAAAATTTATTGTTGATAGTATTAGACGTAATTGACCAGATGAGATAATAGATGATCCAACGGTTCATGAAGCTATTAGATCAGATTTACACAGGGAAGTAACTGTCAGGGAAGAAGGTCGAGGTAATACTCAAATTCTTGAGCAAAATAATCAATATAATATTGAGAGTCGCATGAATCATTTGTTAAAAACTATTTAAATGATGAATATGCACGAAGAATAAATCCGCGGTTAGAAAAAATAACTATTTTAAATGATAAATATGCACGGAAAAAACAACAAATTTGATACGGTAGATTGAAATCCGAATTTGAATTAAAGGCGAAAGAAATATCAAGCTGAAAGCTCGCGAAGTCCACAAACAGTTCCAAAAGGCTATAGTTATAGAGAATATGATTGATAGTTTAATCGGAGTTGCAAATTGGAAGGTCGATTTTGCGATAAAAAATATTTTATAGACTATATATTTGTAATAATATTTTCAAAATAAATATTCTGTTTATAAAAAATTATATATATTTTATGATATAAAAACAATATTTTGTATTCAATTTATTTAGTTCCAAACTGACCTACTTGTAACTAAAATAAAATATATTGACAGATTTTACATGTCTTACGCAATGTATTGAAAATTAGATTTGCAAATTTAAAAGTAATTTTTTAGATAAAAAAAATGTTCGTAATAATTTTTTTGAAAAATATTAATTTTTATAATATATATATATATATATATATATATATATTATAAGAACAATATTTTGAATTCAAATTATTTAATTTCAAATTAAGCGTACTTATAACGGAAATAAAATATACCAACATCTTTAACCTTTCTTATACAACATGATAATATATTGAGATAATAATAAAATTATTATTTAGACATTCTAAAACTTTAAAATTTCAAGTACTATTTCCTCCCATTCTATAAACCACACAGCCTCAATTTATTAGAACTTGGAGGCTTGAAATAACTCCCGTTTCGGCCATGCCGCATTATTTGAATAGTCTTAACAAATCTAATTAATGCCCCCAAAGGAAAAATAAATTGTGAAAATCGCTTTTCTATTGTTAGTTTGGAAAGCGAGAAACTAAATGCCACATATATTTACCCAACTGCTTTTTCACTGTTTTTGAGGTTAACAATGAACATGGCATTGCATGGCAGCATATTTTTGTCTTGGAGAATTGGCGAGTTGGTCTATTTGCTAAGAAGCAGATAAAGGCTGGGGATGAAAAACTCGTCAATGATGTGGTAGCTACCTTCCGAGATGCCGGAAAACGTCATTTAACACCGAAAAAATCGTCAATGATGTGGTAGCTACGTTCCGAGATGCCGGAAAACGTCATTTAACAACGAAAAAATCGCAAACATGCGAAGGATTTTTAGAAGGAGAAACTATCTCGTCTCTTTAGAAACTCTAATAGCCCAAAAGCGTCCCTCTTTTCTATGGAGCCGCTTTTCTGTTTCCACTAAAGATAAACTACAACTGGTTTTGTGCGCGGCGTGGATGTTCCCTTTCGTCTTTCACCAGCAACCTGTGTCGGGATGTTTTTTTTATCGCTGTTTCGGTCCAAATCTGGAGGTTTGAAGCTCATAATTTTACCTTCACACTCTCAGTACCTATCTCCACTCAACCACCCTAATGGAATCTTCTTGGCAAAGTTGTCTGCTCGGCTTCTCTACCACGCTCTTGCCAGCAAGACACCCTTCATTGTCGCACTTTAAAAACTCATTGACGCTCTGGATCCCTACTTTGAAGCAGGATCTGTTTTTTCCAGGACAAAAAACCTCTCTTCGTCAATGGAGAGAGAGGAACTCTCGCCTCTCTCTATAAACCCTAATTAGGGTTTGAGATCCAAGCTGTCAATAACTATTTTGAGGCGATTCAATCCTCTCTTTATAATCAAATTTTTCTTTTTGAGTTTTGAATCTAGAGTTTATCATTTTCTTGGCCGTCTCCTTGTTAATTTTTTTCTTTTTGTTTCATCTTCTTTCTTTTTGGGATTTCATAGCTTTTGTTTCCCATAGATATACAGTGGTCTTCCCGAAGGGGTTTAGATAGGAACGGAGAATCGGTACGAGGTACTTGGTTGTCCAGTGACTCCTCTGCTCGAGGATTGATAAGTATTACGGTTGTTGGGGACTTTGTTGGCTCTGATTTCACTGGTCGTGATTTCGCCGTGAAGGTGCATGCACTAGTAAAACATGCACCCTCCGATCTGAAGTCTACTCTTTGATTAGAAGTCTGAGGGCGATATTATCCACCAGATCTGCCTCAGATCTGGTTCGTACGACGTTGTGTTTTGTGTCTACTGCGCTGGAATCTGTTTGGATTATATTTTCGTTGTATTCTTGTACCGGAATCAATTTCTATAGAATTTCTGATGTATTTAGGTGCCGAATCTTTATCGGCCGTAGTATTTGATTCCGGAATCTTGTTTCGGCCGTTTGCAGATGCGGTAGGCTATGTTGTATTATACTGTAAATCTTTTTATTATAAATTTAATGCTTTTAAAAACAAAAAAAAGGCTGGGGATGAGCTTTCCTTTGACTACCATTACCATGACAGTGTGGCTCCTGATGTCACGTGGCTCCTGATTGGGCTAAGCAGTCTGAGGGACCAGCGTAAAAAAAACAAAGCTTCTTCCAGTGGCCGTACTAAAACGACGGTAATTATGATTATTGAAAATATAAAAGCATTCATAATTTCTAATTACTTAAACAAATACGTTGTACTTAGTTTTGTAAATGAGAGGTTTTTTATTTGTAATTGTTTCATCACTTTAAATGGCAGGGTATGATGGCACCTGAAGATGAAGAATTCGTAGGAGTTTGGACTACAGAGCAACTAACGAGGGAAGAAGGCGGCACTTCGAGTGGCCAAAGGAGAGGTGAAGGTGGCCCTTCGGGTAGTGATCCCGAGAATTCGCTTATTAATTCGTGCTAGAAAGTTACTTTATCATTGTTACCTTCAATCATTCGATTTTTCTCTAAACATATTTTACATGCTTTCAAGTAGCCTGCCAAAATTTGTTTGTGTTTTCGCTTGGGGCATTAAATTTTTTTGTGAAGTTTTAATAAATGAAGGCTATCGTGGTTTATGAAATGGGAGGAAGTTTATAGAAAATGAGAAATAGTATATGATTTTTTTTAGTTTTATAATGTCTAAATAATAATTTTAATGTTTAAAACTGATGAGATTAGATATTTTAGCTATTTTGTTTTGACTTAATCAAGTTGCTTCTGGTCAGGTTATTAACAAAAGCAAGACAAATATCATTACCTCTTGCAAGCTTCACTCTAACATGATACAAAAGATTGAGTGCCAAACTGGTTTTGCTACTGACTCTCTGCCTATTAGCTATCTTTGTGTGATAATCAGTAATAACAATCATTCAAAAAACTATTATAGTATCATTGACAAAGTAAATGAAAAAATACATGAAAGGAATGGTAAACACTTAAATTTTGGGGGTAGACTCACCTTGATTACTTATGTGCTTATGGATTTTCCAGTTTATTGGATGCAAAACTCTATTCTTCTTTCATGTATCATCAGAAGATTAGAGTTAATCTTCAATAGATTTTTTTGGAGATCTAATTACAATGATAAGAGCATTCATTGGTGTTCTTGGGACACGATATGTAAGCCTTTTGAAGAAGGTGGGCTCAACATCAGAAGTCTTTCTGATTTACAACACACTTTCTCTCAAAAGTTATGGTTTAACTTTAGAAAGAAAGGCAACTTATGGTCTTCTGTTATGCATAATATTTACAGTAACAACAAACATCCTTCTCTGGCTAAATGTAACATGAATGCTTCTCTTACTTGGAAAAGAATGTATGCAGTTAGAGATGTAGCTGAAGGCAACATAAAGTGGCTGTTAGGAAGAGGTGAGATGGATTTCTGGAGAGAAGATTGGCATAATCACTCTCCTATCCTGAAGCACAACAACAATGACAACAATGCCTCGTACCTGGAAGCTAAGGTCAATACATTCTGGAAAGATAACGATTGGGACATTGAACAGTTGAGTCAATTCTTGCCTGCTGATAGGATTGATCAAATTAAGAAAGTAAGAATTGACAGCAACAGGGATGATATGATGATTTGGGCTCTTTCTCACGACTATAGTTTCAGCACAAAACTTACATGGAACAGCATTAGAGCTCATTCAAACATCTTGGGTATCTTCAAAAAGGCCTGGAATCATCTAACACCCAGGAAATATTTGTTTCATCTTTGGAAACTTCTTAAAAACTGATTCAAACTTGCAAAGAAGGCATCTTACTCTTGCTTCTAAGTGCCAATTTTGCTCCAACTATGAGGACACTAACTATCTGTTTGTTAGCTGTCACTACTCTTTGAGTATATGGCAGCATTTTAGTAGTATTTTTAACATCCTAATTGGAAAGCATATGGTCTTGACTCATATTATTAGAACCTAGTTTTGGTTCTCAAAATCTAAAGTTCATATTACCCACTATATTCCTGCAATCATATGTTACATGATTTAGAAAAACAGAAACAACTCTAAGTTTAATGGGCATCATGACACTGCTTTAATGACTATAAACAATATTAACAGAGTGATTACTGGGCTTGATATATCTAACAAGCTTAAATATAAGCACTGGAATCATGCTATTAATGCATGTATTAGTTTGGGTTGCTATACTTTTATCAAAAAATCAAAAAAGTAGATTACCTTACGTAGATTGCGCTTGAGGGTGAAAGACTGAAGATGAACGTGGACGCAACCTGTTTCAATAATGGAGAGTGTAGTGGTGGGATAGTGATTTGCAAAAGAGAAGGAGATATCATCCATTTCTTTGGTAACACTTATGGGAAGCTATCCCCGATGCTTGCGGAAGCCAGAGTCCTTCTTGAAAGGCTTAGTTATTTGCGCAAAGAACAGATGGAGTAAAGTTGACATAGAATCAGACTGTTTGCTTCTATTCAATTTGATTGCAGATAGCAAGTCTCTGTGGTACCTCGAGCCGTTAATCAAGATATGCAGAAGGCTTATTTCTTCGAAGATGAATATCAAATTCATTCCTCGTATTCAAAATTAGGCAGCAAATTTTCTTGCTAAATGGATTTTAAATTCAGATAAAAAGATAAGTTTTCCTTATCTCAATATCCCGATTCAACTCATAGCCATAACCTTTCTCGAAAGTTTGGGTTTAGGTTATTTAATTATGAATTAGGTTCTGTCTCTTCATCTTTTGAAATTTCTGCAGCTTTTTTCCTGAGAATTGGATGAGTATGAAGATGTAGATGGAAGAAGATTGGAGGGCTGAATGGGATGAAGAAGGAAGGAAGATTGCTGATGAAGATGGTTTTTCCTTGAAGCTGTGCTTCAATGGAGTCTCTCCTCAAAATTTTGGCGGGGAAGACTCTGTTGTAGCGCTCAAATTTTCAGTATAAACTTTAGGTCGAATGTAACAAATTTTGTTTTAGTGGTGGGCCTCCCTCCACAATTTAATAAAAGGCTTGATAATTTTACTTAAAAATATTGTAAAAAAACAAACAGGACGAACGTAATAAATACTAACTATGATAGTTGATGGTCATTCCACGCCAGATTATTATGGGTTTTTAAACTTGATCCGACTTCAATATCTGACCCAATAGGCCCATGGGTCAGTAATTAAGTATAAATACCCCAACCACTTTCATTAATGAGGGTAATTAGAATTTACTACTAGCACACAACTTAATTATATGATTATTCTCTAATCTAAACATTAAATTCCTCAAAACACCTAAAACACTTTACAAAATTACCCTCAGACAGATTTAAACCACGCTAAAGTGGCAACCATAATGGGAGCATGACGGTGCATGAACTTCACAATTCAAAACCAGCAATTCAGATGAATCCGAATAAGCAGAATGTTCCACCTCTTGAGGTGGAAGGTGCAAGGGAAAATAGGGAGTATACTATCAAGGAGCGAGTCCAGTTGAGGGTTGAAATGGAGGCGCTGAGAGCAATAAAACAAGCACAAAAAAGAGTTAAGGAAAAATCTGGAGCGTCAATACTTCACCGTGCTGACAATCTTGGAGAAAATAAGCAGTCTTTGAAAACCCATCTAAGTTCCAAGAAGACACATTGATCTAAGCTCGTTGAGAGTTATGCATTAGACTCCTCCAATAGCTCATCAAATGAGGCTGAAATTGAAGAATCATTATCTTCAAGTAGTGATGAGGGGAGATAAAAAAAAGAAAATGAGGTTGACTAAAAAACATACAAGAAAAAAGGATATGCATGAAAGGCTCAAGAAGCACCATGGCAAGTGTAAAAGGCCAACCAATAAGCATATTGATCAGTTGCTGATTGATCCCTTTGCCTTTCAGTCTGAACCATTTATTTTTGCAACTCCTAATGAAGACACTGTTTTTAGCCGTAGCAAAAATTGGAGGCAATCGCCTTTGTCTGAAAAAATACTCTCTAGACATCTTCCTAAGAGGTTTGATAGCTCCAAGATGGAGAAATACGATGGGATTCGAGATCTGGACAACCATCTGGAGTAGTTCAGGAACTTCATGATGAATTTTGATGACGATGACAAGCTATTAGGGCTTTCTCCCAAACTTTCACAGTTAGTGCCCTCGAATGGTACAACAGTCTCCCTCAGAGGTGTATAATTTTTTTTTGATACGTTCTAGGTTGCCTTCCAGAGGAAATTTATTACAAGTAAGGAACTTAAGGGTAATGGGGACACCATTATCCATTGTGCTTAGGGACCAAACGATTCCCTGAAAGAATACATCAATCGTTTTGTGAACACACAGAATGGGCTAGCAGATTGCTTTGAACAAGTTGCAATTGTTTCCCTCAGGTAAGGTTTAAATCCAGGTAATCTAGTTGATTCAGTGACTTGGAAGAAGGCTATAACCTAGGTTGGTTTGTTGAATCAAGTGGGAAAATAAATCAATGTATAAAAAACCAAGAAAACCATAGTACACCACCAAACGAGATCTACTACTACAACAACAACTCCTCCAGCTACTAACCAGTCCGGTTACAAGGCAAAAATGACTGGAAAGGGGTCCAACCGGTCAAGACAGAATCAGTGTAACCAAATATAGAGCCAACAGGTTAGAAGTAAAAAGGGGCCCTAGGTTCAGTCTGAGTGGTTTGCTGAGTTGGAGGAGAGTGTGGCTACAATTTATGACAAGTTTAAGAATGAGGTGCATTTTAGAAAGCCAGTAGCATTATAGTCCCCCAGAGAAAGCCGGAGCACTCACTTCTTCCAATACCACAATGACATAGGCCACGATAATCACGATTATATAACCTTGAAGCAGGAGGTCCATAACCTAATTGAAAGGGGCAAGTTGGGGGCCTACGTCAAAAAACGAAGGGGAAGCAGACTGGATAATGCGCAAACCAACACTCCTCGGACTGGTCCTTTAAACAATCCTGGGACATCTACATAAGAGGGTGCAATGGTCTTTGTTGAAAGATTTGATGTAGAATCAGAGTATCTTGATCCAGATCTGATTCGAAATCAGGTGGGGATGATAACAGACAAGACCAAATCGGTTTCTGGTCTGATTAGCTTTTTTGAGTCACTAACTATTTTCGGAGGGGATACTATGACTGCGCCTTCTACTTCATCCATGAAGAGGTATGTCCATAATTTGGCCACGCAGTTGGATAATGAAATGTCCACCCACCAGCGTCAATCCTCATCCCCCTTTATAATTTTTGATGAGGATGACCTGAGGGACATTGCAGGGCCTCATGAAGATGTGGTGGTAATAAGGGCTTCAATAGGGGGAACGATATACGCTAGATTCTGATTGATACAAGCAGTTTGGCAAACATCCTGATTTTAAGCTCCTACAAGCAAACAAGAAACCCTTCGGTTATAGAACGTTCGAACAGAACATTGTTGGCTTCACGGGAAGTTCTGCAGATGTGATTGAGAAGTTCGAAGAGGAACTGTTGTTGGGCCAGAGACCCTTTAAAAAGATGGTAAGAGTACTACTTGTTGTAAATTTCCCAACATCTTATAATGCAATATTTGAGAGGTCTTGGCTCTCTAGAATGCATGTTGTGGCCTCTACGGTCCACCAATGTATAAACTATGCTGTCCAGGGACAAGTAGGTATTTTCCGGAGCAGCCATAAGATAGGCATGGAATGTTATACAACAGCCCTTGACCCTAAGACTCTAGGGGCAGTCAGAGGTAACAAATATTAGCAGCTAGTGGAGCCTTCTGTTGAGGAAAATGAAATTGATGATCCCAGGGAGGCTTCTAGTGTTATAATACCTATTGAGGAGTATATATTTGGCGTGGTTTATTTATGTCTGAGGGTAAGTTTGAATAGTGTTTTAGGTGTTGTGAGGAATTTAATGCTTAGAGTAGAAAGTAGTGAGATAATTAAGCTGTGTGCTAGCAGTAAATTTTGATTACCCTCATTAATGAAAGTGGTTGAGGTATTTATTCTTAATTACTGACCCATGGGCCTATTGGTTTGGATAATGAATTCGGGTCAAATTTAAGGACCCATTAGTAATCTGGTGTGAAGTGACTAACAAGTAGTTTAGTCAGTATTTATTACGTTTGTCCAGTTCGGTTTTTTACAATAGTGGTTATGGTCTGAACTGCCCATCGGATTAAGTCAAGACACAACAGCTAAAATATACGATCTCATCAGTAGCCCCTTTGGAAAATCTAACTCTTAAAAATCAATACCAACATTCTCCGATCTATTGTTGCGTCTGAACTGTAAACTTTTCCTTCAAGAGTTACTTTGTTCGATTTTTGGTGGAACTGATTTTTGAGTTCAGAATTCTAAGAGTTTTTTTTCAATCGTGCGACACGTGTCAAGTTCTAGTTCGACCTCTCAGCCATTTTTCTCCTAGAATTCGTACGAAGGGAGGAATCTGGAGCCTCTGAAGGTGAGAATCCTAGTCATCCCGGAAACTCCGATGGACTGCGAACCCAATGAGTTGGTGGTCTATACAGAAGTGTTGAACTGGGGACTCTGGTTTCCTTTGGATCCGGAGATAGTCATGTACTTCCAGTTGACTAGGCTATGTCCCAGTCAACTGAGCCCCAATGATTGGTATACCCTACTGGCCTGCATCATGACATCCAGGCTATCTAAGATTCCATTACCAATGGAACAATATGTTGCTGTGGTGAACTTGTGTAAGAATCATCACATCTCCTTCTACCACTACAACATGGGGAATGACAAAAAGGTAGTAAATGATCTTCTGGAGTCAAAAAGTGGTGGAGGACGCAGTTCTTATTCATCAGCGGGGCCTGGGAGAATTGGAAAAAGATCAACGTTGACTCAAACCCAAGCCAGCTAACTAGCCGTTGGAAGAGAATTGGTGAGTTTCTTTTATGTCCTCTTTAATATTTCAAGTATTAAATTATCATTCCGAACTGATTCATATTTTTTCTTAGTGTTTCCGAAGGAGTTTTCAGACTATATAGAGGCAGGTCAGGATACATATGCTAAACTGAATGCTTGGGCCTTAGAGAAATGGGACAACGCTTTCCACAACTGCTTCACATTGGGGAACTTTGTAAGGTCTCATCTATGGAACACCATAGGGAGAAGAGACCTCTCATTGGAAGAGCTGACCACCCCTCCTCCTACAGATGTCATCCTGAGAAGGACAGAGATTAAAGATGCTAAACTTTACCTACCTGCTGGTGAGGTTTATTTTTGTCTGAGGGTAAGTTTGTAATTTTTGTTTAGAATTGTGTGGAAGTTTGTGAGTATTTAATATTTGGGTAGAGTGTAGAGAGAGAATTAAGCAGCCTGGTTGTATTTAATTTTTATTACCCTCATTTAATGTTGGTGGTTGGGTATTTATATCCTTAAATTTGGGCCTTATGGGCTTTCGGGTCGTGTTTAATGGACCCGGGCCAAGTTTGAGGACCCATTAGTTCTAAGTAGAAGAACAGGAAGCTTAGTCAAGAAGTGGTTAGGTTTTAAGTACTTTAGTCCTGTTCGAACAGTCCAATGGATGATAGTGTCCGAACTGCCCCTGTCCGGTTAGGTAGTCATTGTCCGAACTGCCCCTGTCCGAAGTGGTAACAGAATCCGGACTCATTAGTAGCCCCTTTTTTAGGTGGTGTTCAAAAACCTTCGGCAAGACCTAAAAAACAGTCTGTTGCTAGTGACAGTTACATCCGGACAGGTCCTTCGAATTGTGTTATAGCTTTATCCGGACTGAAAAAGGTTCCTTGAATCTAAACGGTTTTTTTCCAGAGTTCGTGGGACACGTGTCTCTCTCTGGTTCGTTATTTCAGCCGTTTTTTTACCTTGAATTTCGCTCCCACCTTCTTTGAAAAGCAACCTCTTCATTAAATGAAGATGACATTAGCGTCGTTCTTTAATCATTGCAAATCCTTTCGAATCCTCCTAGGTATCAAAGTGTGTTTACTATAAATTAATCACTTCAACACTGTTTTATCATCATCTTCATACTTACTTTGCCAAATTTCAGAGCTGTCTCTCTCAAACACAAGTTCTTCTTTTTTGTTGTTTATGTTCACAGCTAGGAACTCTTTAATCAGAGGCTGGTGGCTTAATCTATCAGAGCTTGAAAAGGCATAAAAAGTTGAAAGGGAGAGGCGCATTGCTGCAGGCCTACCTACCTCCCCCATCGACAAACCAGTAACCTCAAACACAGAGCCTGACCAGGGTTCCTCTTCAACAAGAAGTGTCAAACCGAGGAGATTGTTTCAAACCAACCTTTCTCCTATTGTCTCAGGCTCATCGGTTCAAGAATCAGAACCCACTGTTGAACTAGGGTTAGCAGTTACCAGCTTCAAAAAGCCTTCCCCATTTATAGCTATGGGGTCAGATGCAGATACCTCTCCCAACAAACTGGTCGATCGAACAAGAGGCCGGCTGGTTAAAGGGCAGGCTTCCAAAGGCACCCCTTCAAAATCAGGGGCCAAAAACAGGAATATAGGGCTAGAGGCACCCATAAAAGTACCTAAGGACAGACTTTCCGGACCGAAGGCCACTAGCTCAAGCCTCCGAAGAGAAACCACCACATTTGAGCCCCAACCGGAGGCCAGAGTCCAGGAAAGTATTGAAGCTCCACAGTCCGGAGGTCAGACTGAACCAACTTCTAACTCCCCCCTCCCAAAAACAACTGAAAACCCCTCCTCGGTAATGGAGGAAGTAATAAAGGATTCTGTCGAAGAGGTTCCGTTCGAGTCCGAACCCTCAGGGAAAACTAGCGATGTTGTTGCTGCCAAGAAGGACAAGGGCAAAGAAAAACTATGCCTTAGGCACCCAGATCTACCAGAAATTCTTGAAGGAAAAGTGGGACCTTATTTCCACAAGGTTAGTGTTAAATATCTCCTTGCCTTACAAAAAATTACCTATGCTTTCATCCATACGGCCGAATTGGGCCGGATGCGTACGAAGTGGGGGATTCCGGAGAACGTGAAAATAAGAATCCCCATAGACCCTGAAACCCTAATGGACTGTAAGCTTAGTGAAGTAGTCATTACTGAGCTCTTTAAGTGGGGGTTAAGGTTTCCCTTAGACCCAGAGATAGTTAGGTACTTCCACCTTATCAAACTTTGCCCCAGTCAACTGAGCCCCAACGCCTGATACACCCTTATGGCCTGCATCATGGCCTCCATGCTCTCCGGAATTCCTTTACCAATGGAGGAGTTCGCAGCTGTGGCCAACCTCTGCAGAAACCACCACATTCCCTTCTATCACTTCAACATGGGTGATAATTATAAAGCAGTGGATGACCTGCTTGAGTCGGAGAGAAATTGGAGGACTCAATTCTTGTTCGTAAGCGGCGCTTGGGAGAATGGGAGGAAGATCAAAGCCGGAGTCAACCCGAGTCTCCTCACCAGCAGATGGAAAAGTGATCGTAAGGATCCTACCTTGCATTCTGGTTTTTACTTTTATCAAATTTGTTTAAACTGACTGGTCCCGTCTTTTTTCTTGACAGAGCTGCCCAAAGACTTCAACGACTATTTAAAGGTCGGGCAGACCACTTGTACCAAAATCAACACTTGGGCTGCTGAAAAGTGGGGGAACCGTTTTCATGCCGCCTTTACCGGGGGCAATCTCGCAAGGTCTCATCTCTGGAACACTACTGGTCGGAGAGACTTGACTTGGGAGGAACTCACCACTCCACCCCGTCCGGATGTAGTCCTTAAAAGAACACATGCACCGGACGGGTCACTGTATTTGCCAGGTCGAGCCAAGGCCCCAAGTAAGATGAAAGGCAAAAAAGGGAAAGGCAAGAAGGTTGCGGGTGAGGCTAACCTTGCCGAGGTGGAGGAGACTGCTCCAACAAACCCAGAGGGGCCAGCCCCAAGCCAGATCGATGCTGGTCTACTAGAAGTGGTGGAGCATGAGAGTGCTAGGGAAGAGGCAAGATCTCCAAAACCCCCAAGGGTTCCTAAGAGAGACTGGAAACGGGGAGCAGAAAGCAAGGAGAGGGAGGCCAAGAAGAAAAAGACCTCCAGGGGTGATGAACTTTCTCTCCGGCCTTCGGAGCCCTTCCCTCCTGTTGACCCTACTGATCCAACAAGAGCAGAAGAGATCCCTGGTGACTTTCAAACCGATGAGGTTGGAGGAGGAGACATTAACATTGATGGTGTTGACATCACAGGGCTTGATGGACTTGGTGACTATTTTGCAAGCCTCCCCAGAGATGACTTTGCCGGGCCTTACCTCCCTCCAAGCACTTCGAACACCGTTACCTTTAATGGTAAAACTTTCACTGTTTCAAGTGAAAGTGAAGCTATAACTCACTCCATACTGAGTACCGTTCAGCCAGTGTTGGTCCTAGAGAAGCAAGTACGAGGTCAGGAAGCAATCATTACCTCCCTTAACTCTAACAAGGAAAAAATGTCCAACAACCTCCTCACTGCCACCCAAAATACTGATGTTTTGAAGGGAGAAAACGAGGAGCTAAAGAAGAGCCAAGAGGGGTGGACCACAAAGGTTGCCACCTTAGAAGATACTATCAAAGACCTTCGGGAAAAGCTGTCCGAATTAGAGAAAGATCTCACCTCTTCAAAAGAGGAGGCGAAGGCCAAGGACCAAATCATCCATAAGTTGACAAATGCCAAGATTCCGCTCGAGAACTCAGTGTCCAAGGCTGTAGAGGAGAAAGCTGATCTACAAAGGGAGCAAGAGGCCAAAATTCAGGCTGAGATTGATGCTTATGCCAATAATGGGATAGACAATCAAGAGGAGATGTATGCCAAGGTGAAGCCGCACATGGTTTTGCTGTTTCATGAGAAGTTTCCGAAGAGGAATTTGGAAGACTTATGGAGTTTCGTAGAGTATCGAGACCTTCCCTTTCATACAATGGCTGAGGGTGACAGGTTTGACTTCTCCAGTGCATCCTCATCCGATGAAGAAGAGAACACCAGGGAGAGTCCAGGTGAGGAGAAAGACGACCCCAAGAAGAAGAAAACAAGTGAGGCTGAGTCGTCTTCAAAGGCTCAGTCCTAGAATACCAATTATCTTTTACCTTTTGTTTTGATTGAACTAAAGTCCTTGGAAGGCCAAGGCATTTTTGTAACTGTGTCCGGTGTTTGTTCGGACAGATCTGTTTGTTTTGAAAACTTAAAGTCCTTGAATGGCCAAGGCACTTCGTTTATTTTAGTGGATGTCTTTATTTTGCACAGCTCTTGCATTCTTTCATCGTGTTTGTTTCAATTTTGGTGGCTAGTGTTTAAACAACCCTTGGTTATTTCATAAATATTCTAAAGCGAGAGTGTTTTAATTCTCCGATGACAAATATTTAAGTAGTCATCATTCCTTTAATTCAATTCGGACGGTGTATAAACAAAAATTTGGCAAGAAACAAAGTAAGAACACTCCGAATTTTTAAGAAGGCATCAAATTTTATAAAAGAGCCCGGACACCTCATTAAAACCTCCCCGCACCACCAGGGTAGGAAAGAGTATGCCCCCAAATATTTACATGGATTTTTAAACAAGTAAATATTTACATAGTTTCTACTCCAAGTACATCCGGAGATGCTCAATATTCCAAGGTTTAATCAAAACCCTTCCATCCTTGTCTTCTAGCCAGTATGTTCCAGGTTTAAGCCTTTCAACGACCATATAAGGTCCTTCCCAGGTTGGGGCTAGCTTGCCGAGCGACTTCTCTTTAGTGTGTAAGAAGAATTTCCTTAACACCTTATCCCCCGGCTGAAAATATCTTCTTTTAACTCTGGAAGCAAACCTGCTTCTCATAAAACCCTGATAGTGTGCAGCTCTAAGGTGAGCCTTAACTCTTTTTTCCTCTATTAGGTCAAGCTGACCTCTGATTGCCACTTCGTTAGCGTGTTCGGAGAAATTGTGAACTCGAAAAGAAGGGAAAGTTGCTTCTATGGGAGCTATGACATCCATCCCATAGACCAAGGCAAAAGGCGACTCTTGTGTTGCAGCCCCAGGTGTAGTCCGGTAGGCCCACAAAACCTCTTGTAAATAACTAGGCCATTTTCCAGCAGCCCCTTCTAAATTTTTTTTCAAACTGGACAATATAGTTCTGTTAGCCACTTCAACCTGACCATTTGCTTGTGGGTGGAAAGGTGAAGAGAAACAATGTTGTATACCCCTAGAGGCACAGAAACTCTCCATTTCCTTGTTGTCGAACTGTGGCCCATTGTCTGTCGTTATCTTCTGTGGAACACCAAATCTGCAACAGATATTGGATAAAATGAATTTTATAACGGCTTTTGATGTTGTTCCTGCCAGTGGGGCTACTTCGATCCACTTCAAGAAATAATCAGTAGCAACAATTATTGTCCTGCGTCCTCCGGATGCTATAGGAAAAGGTCCCACCAAATCCAACCCCCATCGAGCAAAAGGTATAGGCTCAGAAATTGACTCTAAAGGGATGGCTGGGACATGAATTTTATTGCTATATCTCTGGCATGGGTCACACCTTCTCACCAACTCCTTAGCATCTTGCATTATAGAAGGCCAATAATAGCCAACCAATAAAACTCTCCTTGTTAGAGCCCTGAATCCATAGTGAGCCGATCCCTCACCATCATGCAATTCGGAGAGGACTATTTGAGACTCATCATCCCCCAAACATCGCAAAAGAGGTTTACTGTAAGACTTTTTATACATAACATCTCTTAGTATGATAAAACCACGAGCCTTTTGCTTCATTTTTCTTGCTAGTGATTTATCCGGAGGCAAGATGCCATCGGAGAGATACTGCAGAAGAGGAAACCTCCAATCTTGAGGTTGTTTCATCTGTACATCGAGAATTTCTTCCTCCTTACCCACATTGAGTTGAATGGAAGGGCACTCCAGCACATGGATCCAAGGATATGACTCAGTATAGGCTATGGTTGCCAAGGAATCTGCTAGTTCATTTTCTGTTCGGGGTATGTGCTCATAGACGATGCTTTTGAACTTAAGTGCCTCATTTTTTAGAAGAAGTAAGTACTTCACTAGTTGCTCCTTTTTAGCTTCGGATTGACCCTGTGCATGATGGATAAGAAACTGAGAATTGCTCATCAACTTGACCCTTTTGGCTCCACAAATGAAGGCCAACTTCAAACCAGCTATAGCAGCTTCATATTTGGACTCATTGTTAGAAGCCCTAAAAGCAAAGCATATAGCCTGGTACATTTTGTCACCATACGGAGAGGTCAAGCATACCCCTGCACCACATCCCATAGTACTTGATCCACCATCTGTCCGGACAATCCAAACCTTTTTATCTTTCATCTCAATCGTTTGCTCTGTATCCCTATCTGAGTGGAATTCAACTAGAAAATCAGCCACAGCCTGGGCTTTGATTGCTGTTCGAGGAGCAAAATCAATATCGAAGTCCCCCAACTCTACTGACCATTTAGTCATTCTACTTGAAATATCTGCCTTTTGAAGAACATTCTTCAAGGGATAGGATGTCCGGACGATAATAGGATGAGCCTGAAAATAAGGCCTCATCTTCGTTGCAGCAATTACCAAGGCTAATGCTAATTTTTTGAGCTTTAAATAGCATTTTTCTGCATCTATCAGGCTCTTGGTGATGTAGTACACTGGATGGGGGTAATTATCCACCTCTCTTACCAATACAGCACTGATGGCACAACTGGAAACTGCCAAGTATACGAAGAGTGTCTCTCCATCGACAGGTTTAAATAAAGTCTTGGGAGAGGACATATGTTTCTTAATCTCATTGAAGGCTTCATCACACTGTGAAGTCCAGTCAAATCCCTTTGCACCCTTTAAGGTTTGAAAAAACGGGGCACATCTGTCCGAAGACCTCGAGATGAATTGATTTAAAGCAGCCAACCTCCCAGTCAACCGTTGTACTTCTTTAAAATTCTGAGGAGGCTCCACGTGGAATAAAGCATTAAGTTGGTCTGGATCGGGCTGTATCCCTTGCTCACTTATTATATACCCCAGGAATTTCCCGGACTGTACTCCGAACACACATTTCTCTTGATTTAGTTTCAAATTTACTTTTACTAAGTTAGCAAAAGTTTCTTGGAGATCCGCCAAGTGTAGTTCTTCATCCATACTTTTTACCATCATGTCATCAATGTACACTTCCATATTTCTTCCAATTTGATCAGCAAAGGCTTTGTTCACTAACCTCTGATAGGTAGCCCCAGCATTTTTTAGCCCAAACGGCATCATCTTGTAACAATGAAGACCCCTATCAGTGATAAACGTGGTATGCTCCCGATCCTTTGGGTCTATTTGAATCTGATTGTACCCGGAGAAGGCATCCATGAAAGACAATAGCTTATTCCCAGAAGTTGAATCCACAAGCTGATCAATCCGGGGGACCGGGTACAAATCTTTTGGGCAAGCCCTATTGAGATCTGTGAAGTCAATGCACATACGCCACTTGCCATTTTTATTTTTTACTAAGATTGGATTGGTTGTCCACAAAGGATACTGAGACTCCTTTATATGCCCCATTTTAGTAAGCATGTCAACTTCTTGAACAATAACATCAGCCTTTTCCTTGGAAAAAGCCCTTCTCCTTTGTACCACAGGTGCTATGTCTCTCCGGACGAATAGGTGATGTGATATAATATCTGCTGGAACTCCGGTAACATCAGCATTGCACCAAGCAAAAACATGCTGATGGTCTTTTAGGAACTTCAACATTTTACTCTTCAGTTCGGATGGCATTTTGGACCCTATCTTAACACTTTTTCCTTCCTCCAAAGAATGTGTTTCAACTTCTTCAACCGGTATCAACACTCCAGGGGTCTCTCTGGGGTCATCAATTTCACCCTCACCCCCAGAAAGCCCCTCAAACTGCTATTCTTCATTGATACGAACTGCCCCAACGTCCGTGGGGCCAGTGCTGTGGCATAACACTCTCTTGCAATCTTTTGGCTGCTCCGAACAACTCCCACTTGTCCTTGAACAACATATTTCAAACATTGGTGGACTGTGGAGGCCACTCCATGCATCCTAGAGAGCCAAGACCTCCTTAGAATAGCATTATAACAAGTGGGACAATCCACCACAATAAAAAGTATTCTAACCATCTTCTTAAAAGGGCCCTTGCCCAACAAAACTTCCTCGTCGAACTCTCTGATCACATCTGCTGAGCTTCCAGTGAAACCCACAATTGATCTGTCTAAACGCTGAATTACGGCTGGATTTTTTATCTTTTTGTAAGAGGTTAAAAAGAGGATATTGGCTGAACTCCCAGTATCCACCAAGATTCGTCTTATGTCATTGCCCCCAATGGATGCTCCTATGACAACAACATCTTCACGAGGGCCAGCTATATCCCTCAAGTCATCCTCATCGAAAACAATGAAGGGAAATGGAATCTGTGATTGAACGTGCCTCTTCCTTGAAGAAGCAGTGGGTGCTGTCATAGTATCCCCTCCGAAATTTGTGAGTGACTCAAAAAAGTTAATAAGCCCGGAGACTGTTTTACAATGTTCCTCAATGGCACCCACTCTGTTTCGAGTTGGATCAGGATCTAAGTACTCTGAATCTACATCGAATCTTTCGATTATAACCATAGCTCCCTCCGGAGCAGATGTGCCTGCATTGTTTGGACCAGCCCGATGAGCATTATCAGGCCTATTTCCTCCTCTTCTTTTGACATATGCCCCCAGTTTTCCTCTTTCAATTAAATTCTGAACTTCTTGTTTTAAAGCAATACAATCGTCACTGGTATGGCCAGTATCATTATGGTACTGACAGAAAGAATTGTTACGATGTTCCGTAGGAGATTGCAGTGTAGCCAGCCTTCTATAGTGTACTTCTTCCTTTGTTTTGTCATAAATGGTGGCCACACTCTCTTTTAACTCTGCAAACCACTCCGGTTGAACCCAAGGCCCTCTCTTATTTCTAGATTGTTGACTCTGGGCAGGCGCAGCTGGCTGAGACTGAGCTTTAGCTCTGTTATGACCCTGCCCGGCCTCCCTTGCCTTGTTCCCAGACTGATTTTGGTTGGGGTTTGGTGCAACCGGGGCAGACCTCACCTGCCTGTGCACCCTAGTTTTCTTTGTTTCATCAACGTTGATTTGCTTTCTGACCTGATTCAGTAGACCTCCCCAAGTCATGGCTTTCTTTCTGGTCACTGAATCAACTCAATTTCCAGGGTTCAAGCCCTGCCTCAAAGATGCTATTTCTACTTGCTCGAAGCAATTGGCCGATCCGTTTTTGGTGTTTACAAAATGACTTATGTATTCTTTCAGTGATTCGTTTGGTTCTTGGGCACAATGGATTATTGTGTCCCCATTGCCCTTCAATTCCTTACTCCCAACAAACTGTCTTCGAAAGGCTACCCAAAAGGTATCGAAATTTCTGATGCAGCCTTGTGGTAGGCTGTTATACCACTTCAGAGCACTCCCCGTAAAGGATTGGGAGAATGCTCTACAGAGTAACTTGTCGTCATCATCGAAATTTATCATGAAGTTTTTAAATTGCTCCAAGTGGTTGTCCGGATCTTTACTGCCATCGTATTTCTCCATTTTTGTGCTACCAAACCTCTTAGGGAGGTTTCCGGACAAAATCTTGGAAGACAATGGAGATTGTCTCCAATTCCCGCCACGACTGAAAACAGTATCCTCATTGGGAGTTGCAAAGATACCTGGTTCATCATGGAAGGCAAAAGGATCCACCAGCATCCGGTCTACATGTATCCGGCTGTGAGATGATCCTTTGCCTATATGCCTCTTTAACTTTTCATGTCTATCCCTTTTTATTGAATACTTCTTAACTAACTTTTGTTTCTTTTTAGATCGACCCTCATCACTGCTGGAGGATAAGGACTCTTCAATTCCATCCTCGCCCGAGGAGCTACCAGAAGATTCTGAGTCTGAGTCAGAGCTCTCCACTGGCTTGGACCGGTGAGACTTTTTGGAGCTAGCATGAGTCTTCTTGGTACTCACATGGGTCTTCGAAGGCTCATGCTCTCTAGGGTTGTCGGTATGATGAGCAACTGATGCCTTTGACTTCTCTTTTATGCCTATCTTTGCCTTCTCTGCCCTCAGAGCTTCTATCTCGCCCTTTAATCTATCACGCTCCTCGATGGTATATTCATCATTTTCACCCACCACTTCAAGAAAAGCTGGTGGTACTGCCGGGGCGTCCGGATTCATTCGGACTGATCTTTTCTGATGGTTTCGAATGCTAGATTCAGGCACCGTTGTACTCCCACTGTGGTCGCCAATTTGGTGAGGTTTATTTTTGTCTGAAGGTAAGTTTGTAATTTTTGTTTAGAGTTGTGTGGAAGTTTGTGAGTATTTAATATTTGGGTAGAGTGTAGAGAGAGAATTAAGCAGCCTGGTTGTATTTAATTTTCATTACCCTCATTTAATGTTGGTGGTTGGGTATTTATATCCTTAAATTTGGGTCTTATGGGCTTTCGGGTCGTGTTTAATGGACTTGGGTCAAGTTTGAGGACCCATTAGTTCTAAGTAGAAGAACAGACAGCTTAGTCAAGAAGTGGTTAGGTTTTAAGTACTTTAGTCCTGTTCGAACAGTCCAATGGATGATGGTGTCCAAACTGCCCCTGTCCGGTTAGGTAGTCATTATCCGAACTGCCCTTGTCCGAAGTGGTAACAGAATCTGAACTCATCACCTGTGACAGCCAAACCCCCTAGTCATCTGAACAAGATGAAGAACGAAAAAAAGAAGAAAACCACAACAGACCCACCTCAAACAACCACTGAAGGGACCAGTTCAAAGAACCAATGAGGTATTAATGTTTCTTTACTAAAAGCAGTAAAAGTTATTGTGAAGGAGGCTGGTGGGTCAGACAACACACCAAAGATTTCGAAGAAGGACAAGAAACGTAAGGCCAACAGTGATGAGAAAGATGCCAAGAAGAAGAAAGTTACTCTGGGATCAGAGATAATTCTTCTTCCTTCTAAAAATCCCTCTTCCAGCTCCTGCCAATCCTACCTTACAGGAGGAAATTCCATCCAATCTCTACTTCGAACATGCTACTGGTGATGGTAACGAAGAGGTAAACCTTGACCCTTTTTAGAACATCAATATATATTTTAATGACTCAGAAAAAGATTATTTCGCGGGGCCTTATCGTCCTCCAAACTATTCCAACGTTGTGACTCACAACGACGAGACTTGCGCGATATCTAGTGAGAAAGATACCTTGAGCTATTCCCTCCTGGGTTATATTCGTCTAGTGCTTGATATGGAGAGACAAGTGAGGGATCAAAATGTTACCATCAAATCTCGGACTACAGAAAAGCAAAGCTTGTCAAACGTTCTTCTCAACGCTCAGCAAATCATAGAATTATTGAAGAAGGAAAAAGAGGATTTAGCTGCCGAACAGCATGAGTCAGAAAATACCACTAAAGACCTTTTAACCAAGTACTCCAATCTGGAGACTTCTTCCTCAAATGATATCACATCTTTGAAGGAGCAACTACAAACTAAGAACAACACTATCCAGACTTTATCTGATGACAAAGTCAAGTTGGAGAATACTGTCCGAGAGAAGACCCAAGAGAAAACTACCTTAGAATGCCAACAAGCTCAAACAATAGCCGCAGGGATAGAGAAGTATTCCAGTGGAGTAGCAGATTTGCTGGAGAAGAGAGATGATGGAATTAAGTCCGATATGGTCTTATTTTTCCATGAGACGTTTCCTAAGAGGACTCTCGGTCCTTTGTGGAAATATGTGGACTATGATGATCTCTATTTCCATACAATGGTTGATGGTGATAAGCGTAAATATTCCAGTGGGATTGATTCCAAAGACGATGAAGAAGTGGGTGAGAGTTCAAGTGTTGAACTCAAAATCCCCAAAAACGATGGTGGTGAAGAAAAAACCGAAGGGAACAAGCCCTAAGGTCACATTATGTACTTTTTGTTTGAAAGACTAAAGTCCTTGGATGGCCAAGGGATTTTGTTGCATTGTTTGTTTAATCTTTATGTTGTAAAAATCTAAAGTCCTTGAATAGTCAAGATTTTTTGTGTATCAGAGATCAGTTCTAATCCGGTCAGATTTTAATATCATATTCCTCTTTGTTAAATTTTATTTAGCTCTTTCCGACCAATGTTTAAATAACCTTCAATATTTCAGATGTGTTGAAAAAAAATAGCAAACATCCTTAACCACATGTGTTTAATGAATCCGATCACCTCAAAAATACTTGAGAGCCATGGTGTTTAATAAGTATTTAATATCTGAACTGAAACAAAATTGTACCATACTTTTAAAGAATGCATAATATATTATTGAGAAACCCGGACACCTCGTTCAAACCTCCCCGCGCCACCAGGGTAGGAAAGAGTATGCCCCATAATATTTAAATTGATATTTAAAAAGTAAATATTTACAAAAAAAAATTTATTCTAAGTATAACCTGAGATGTTCAACATTCCATGGGTGTTATAGTGGTCTCCATTCTTTGTCTTGGAGCCTGTATGTTCCTGGTTTAACCTTTTCATAGATCACATAAAGGCCTTCCCAGTTAGGAGCCAACTTACCGAACTACTTTTCCTTGGTGCGTAAACAAACTTTTCTTATTACTTTGTCTCCTATTTGAAAATTCCTTCTTTTAACTTTGGAAGTAAATATGCTCCTTATCAAGCCTTGATAATGCGGTGTTCTCATATGTGCTTTAACTCATTTTTCTTCAATCAAATCCAACTGATTCCTAACTTCTATATCGTTAGCCTGTTCGGAATAGCTCTGGACTCTGTGAGATGGTAAAGTAGCTTCTATGGGAGTAATTGCATCCATCCCATATACCAGACCAAAATGAAACTCTTGTGTGGCAGCATGAGGAGTAGTTCGGTAGGCCCATAATACTTCTTGTAAATAACTTGGCCACTTTCTTGCAGCTCCTTCCATTTTTTTTTCAATCCGAATAAGATTGTTATATTTGCAACCTCAGCCTGACATTTGCTTGAGAGTGGAAAGGAGAAAAAAAATGTTGAATTCCTCGGGAGGTACAAAACGCTTCCATGTATTTATTATCAAACTGTGACCCATTATGTGTAGTAATCTTTCGGGGAACCCTAAATCTGCAACATGTGTTGAATAAAATAAATTTAATAACTGCCTTCAAAGCGGTTCCAGCCAAAAGAGCTGCCTCTATCCACTTAGAAAAATAGTCAATAGCGACTATGATTGTTATGCATCCACGGAATGCCATAGGAAGAGACCCAACTAGATTCATATCCCATCTGGCAAATGGTATTGGTTCAGATATGGATTCCATATGAACTGCTGGCACATGAATTTCATTTCCATACTTTTGACAAGGATCACATTTTTTCACCATCTCTTTAGCATTTGCCATTATGGTTGGCCAGTAGTATCCTGCTAATATGACCCTTCTGGTTAAGGCCTTATAGCCACAATGTGCAGAACCTTCTCCATCATGTATCTCATATAATACAACTTAGGATTCTTCAAATCCTAAGCAACGTAGGAGAGGTCTCCTGAAAGATTTCTTGTAAAGAACCTCTCTTAGTATCAAGAAACCACGAGCCTTGTACTTTATCTTTTTTGCCACAAATTTATCCGAAGGCAATATCCCATCGGAGATGTACTGGAGAAAAGCATATCTCAACTATTTGGGTTGTAGTATATTCAGATTTTCTTCACTCTTTTTTTTCTTAACCTGTCTGTACGGATGGGCATTCCTACACAAGAATCCATGGGTAAGATTCAGAATAAGCTATAGTTGCCAAAGAGTCTGCCAGATTATTTTCCAATCTAGGAATGTGCTCATAAGAGGTATTTTTGAAGTTTGTGGCAACTTATTTCAACATAAGCAAATATTTAATCACTTGTTCTTTCTTTGCTTCAGATTGTCCTTGAACATGTTGAATCAGCAATTGGAAATCACTCATTAACCTGACTCTCTTTGTCGTACATAGGAGAGCCAGCTTAAGACCAGCAATGACTCCTTCATATTCAGACTCATTGTTAGAAGCTCTGAAACAGAAACATATGACCCGGTACATATTGTCACCATAAGGAGAAGTTAAACAAATCCCAGCTCCACAACCTATAGTACTTGATCCACCATCAGTTTGAACTACCCATTTCTTCTTAGATCAGTTTTTTGATTCCTGTCCGGAGGATCTATCAGCATGAAATTCTACCAAGAAGTCAGCCACTGACTAGCCTTTAATTGTCGTTTGAGATGTTAAGTCAATATCATAATCACCACTTGGTCATTCTTCTCGACACATCAGCTTTCTGAAGAACGTTTTTCAAAGGGAAAGATGTTCGAACAACAATGGAATGAGCTTGGAAGTATGGTCTCATCTTTCTTGCTGCAATTACTAGGGAAAATGCCAATTTTTACAACTTTAAATATTTTCTTTCAGCATCCAACAGACTCTTGTTGATGTAATAGACCGGACGGGGGTAATTGTCCATCTCTCTTACCAGCACAACACTTATTGCATATTCTGATACAACTATATATACATAGAGCTCCCCCCCGATAATGTTTGAAAAGAGTTTTAGGTGAGGATAAATGCTTTTTGATTTCAATAAAAGTTTGGTCACATTGTGGAGACCAATTAAAGTCTTTAGTATTCCTCAACACTTGGAAGAATAGAGCGTACTTGTCTGATGGTCTTGAGATAAACCTATTCAATGCAGCAAATCGTCATGTCAGCCTTTGAGCTTCTTCAATATTCCGAGGAGGGTCCATTGCTAGTAAGGCATTAAGCTGATAAGGATTAAGCTGAATTCCCTTCTCACTTATTATGTAGCCCAAGAAATTTCCAGATCGGACCCCAAATACACATTTCTAAGGGTTCAATTTTAAATTTACAACCTCTAAATTGGAGAACGTTTCTTGAAGGTCAGATATATGTAAATCTTCCTGCAAGCTTTTAACCATCATATCATCTATGTAAACCTCCATGTTTCTGCCAATCTGATTAGCAAAAGCTTTATTCACTAACCTCTAATAAATGGCCCTAACATTTTTCAATCCGAACGACAACACCCTATAACAACGAAGACCTCTGTCTGTGATGAAGGACAATAGTTTGTTTCCAGAGGTAGAATCCACCAACTGATCTATCTGAGGAACATGAAAAGGTTCTTTAGGGCATGTCCTATTAAAGTCAGTGAAATCAATACATATGTGCCACTTGTAATTCTTTTTCTTGACCAAAATAATGTTGGCAGTCCACAAAGGGTATTGAGATTCTTTAATGTGACCCATCTTGGTTAAACGGTCAACTTCTTGAACAATTACATCTGCTTTTTCCTTGGAAAAATACCTCATCTTCTGTACAACTGGTGCAATATCACTCCCGATTGACAACTTATGGGAAATAATATCATCTGGCACTCCAGTGACATCATTTTTACACCATGCAAAAACATGTTGATTATTCATTAAAAAGGATAATAATTGGTGCTTTAATTATGGTGCCAGCTTGGAACCAATTTTAACACTCTTTCCCTCTGTGAGAGAGTGGGTTTCAACCTTCTCAATAGGTATTATAACACCGGGAGCCTTCCTGGGATCATCAATTTCATTTTCCTCAACAGAAAGCTCCAATAGCTGCTAATCTTTATTAACTCTGACTTCCCCTAGAGTCTAAGGGGCAAGTGCTGTTGTATAGCATTTCCTGGTTATCTTATGGCTGCTCTAGACAACACTTACTTGTCCCTGTACATCATAATTCAAACATTGGTGGACCGTAAAGGCCACAACATGCATTCTGGAGATCCAAAAACTCCCAAATATTTCCTTGTAAGATGTTGAGTAATCCACAACAACAAACAGTACGTTTACCATATTTTTAAAGGGTCCATTGCCCAACAACACTTCCTCTTCAAACTTCCCAATCACAGCTGTAGAACTTCTTGTGAATCCTACAATGGTTCTGTTCGAACGTTATATAATCGAAGGGTTTCTCATTTTCTTAAGGAGCTTAAAAAGGATGTTTGTCTAACTGCTTGTATCAATCAGAATCCGGCGTGTATCGTTCCCCCTATTGAAGCCCCTATTAACACCCCATCTTCATGAGTCCCTGTAATGTCCCTCAGGTTATCCTCATAAAAAACTATAAAGAGGGATGGGGATTGACACTGTTGGGTGGACATTCCACCATCCAACTGGGTGGCCAAATTGTGGACATACCTCTTCCTGGATGAAGTAGAAGGCGCAGTCATAGTATTCCCTCCGAAAATAGTTAGTGACTCAAAAAAGCTAATCAGACCAGAAACCGATTTGGTCTTGTCTGTTATCACCCCCACCTGATTTCGACTCAAATCTGGATCAAGATACTCAGAGTCTACATCAAATCTTTTAACAATTACCATTGCACCCTCTTGTGTAGATGTCCCATGATTGTTCGAAGGACTGGTCCGGGGAGTATTGGTTTGCACATTATCCGGTGTTCTTCCCCTCGCTTTTTTAGGTAGGCCCCCAAATTGCCATTTTGAATGAGGTTCTGGACATTCTGCTTCAAGGCTATACAATCGTGAGTATCATAGCCTATGTCATTGTGGTATTGGCAAAAGTAAGTGCTCCGGTTTTCTCTAGGGACTACAATGTTGCTGGCTTTCTAAAATGCACCTCATTCTTAGTCTTATCATAAATTGTAGCCACACTCTCCCCCAACTCAGGAAACCACTCAGGCTGAACCCAGGGCCCCCTTTTACTTCTGACCTATTTGGCTCTGACTTTGGTTAGACTGATTTTACCTTGACCGGTTGGACCCCTGTCCATTCTCTTTTTCCCTGTAACCGGACTGGTTAGTAGCTGAAGAAGTTGTTGTTGTAGCAGTAGATCTCGTTTGGCGGTGTACTCTGGTTTTCTTGGTTTCTTCTATGTTGATTTGCTTTCCCACTTGATTCAACAAACCATCCCATGTCATAGACTTCTTCCGAGTCACTGAATCAGTTAGATTACCTGGAATTAAAACTTGTATGAGGGAAGCAATTGCAACTTGTTAAAAGCAATCTGCTAGCCCATTCTTTGTGTTCACAAAAGGATTGATGTATTCCTTTTTGAATCGTTTGGTTTCTGAGCACAATGGATAATGGTGTCCCAATTACCCTTGAGTTTCTTACTTCCAACAAATTGCCTCCGGAAGGCAACCCCGAACATATCAAAATTTCTTATACACCTTTGAGGGAGAATGTTGTACCATTTTAGGGCACTTCCTTGTGAAAGTTTGGGAGAATGCGCTACACAATAGCTTGTCATCGTCATCAAAATTCATCACGAAGTTCTTGAATTTCTCCAGATGGTTGTCCGGATCTCAACTCCCATCGTATTTTTCCATCTTGGAGCTATCAAACCTCTTAGGAAGATGCCCGGAGAGTATTTTTGCGGACAAAGGTGATTACCTCAAAGTTTTGCTACGGCTAAAAACAGTGTCTTCATGTTTGGATGATTATCCATGGGTGATCACGTAGGATTTTCCTTCGATTACCAAAGATACAGAGCAATCATCGATGATAGTTGAGGAAGAATTTCAAAGGACAAGTGTTATGACAGATGATTGGAGGTCGAAAATAGTTGAGTTCTTGGAGAAAGATGTGCTACCTACGGATAAGTCGATGGTGAAGAGTTTAAGAATAGCTCTAAGGTAATTTTGTGTTACGAGAATCTTTTAGTGTTAAAATAGAATTAAGTTCTTTGTTTAGGAGCCTTTTTAGAGAGATAAAGTAATAGCCAAACTAAGTAGAGAGAGAAAGTAATATTATATTCATCATAGGATCTGTAAAACGTGTGTGGTCCTTTTATAGTACAGTTATGGGTCTCACACGCTTTAATTCCTACTTATTACATCTTTAGTCCCTATAGTTGTCTAATTCTTTATAATAACCTTCTCTGTTGGTTTCTTTACAATTCTTCCCTAATACAACTATTTCTTTATAATTCTCTCCTAATAACACTATTTCTTTACAATTTTGCCATACGTCTTTTATTTTCCCTCATCAGTAAACCCCTAGTCCTAGTAAAAATATTTTTACTAGGACTGAAGACGTCTCTACTGTCCACTTCAATCGTCCTCGGGAATTTGCTTCCTCTAATATCTTCTCCTCGGAAAATTCCTCCTCAAATACAAAATTCCTCCTCGAAAATGCTCTTACTTGGATGTTTTCTCTTTGAATAATTCTTCTTCAAATTCAAAATTTCTCCTCGAAAATTCTCTTTCTTGAACAAAGTTTTAAATACCACATCTCTTCGAAAAACAGAAAGTCTTTTCAACAAATGTATCCTTCGAATACAGAATACCTTTTACACCATTACCGAAGACGAGCTTCGAGAGATGCGAAACAGAGCCTTGGCTGCCAAGGGAAAGACAATCGCCTCAGATAACCCCAAACCATCGACTCAATCGATTCATGTTGCTGATCAGAACAAAGTCATCGAAATTCCCTCATAGTCATCTAGTCAAAGGTCCATCGCTCCTCTAGCGATATCCGAAGAGCAAGCGAGCTGAATTGCCCCCAAATCTAAAGGAGACATTACGCTTCCATTGGAACTTGATGCCATTGCAGGCAACAATATTCGAGGGATCGAGAACAAACATATGGTTGCTCTGTACAACATATCCTACAAGTAATTTTTGCATTCGGAAGAAACTTTGCTGAGGACCCGATGGTGCATTCCTTCGTATATCGACATTAGGTTCCCCTCAGAAGGCGAGACCCCTTTATCATTGAGGGATAACGAACTTGTTGTGTATACTGAAATTATGAATTGGGGACTAAGATTCCTTTAGACCCATTTTTCATTGAGTATTTCGCTAAGATTGACCTCTGCCCTTCACAAGACGGTCCCAATATGTGGTTCACACTGATGGCATGCAT
Organism: Limnanthes douglasii subsp. nivea; assembly: GCA_036936605.1. NCBI lineage: Eukaryota > Viridiplantae > Streptophyta > Magnoliopsida > Brassicales > Limnanthaceae > Limnanthes > Limnanthes douglasii. The sequence goes on along the minus strand of JAUPFV010000005.1, from coordinate 11,274,792 downwards.
CATGGCTTCGAGAATTTCAGGCCAAGAATTTTCCTTAGAGCAGCTCATCGGACTGTCTGGTCTAGACAGAAACCCGTTCTTCCCTTTTTACTCACTGGCTTTTGGTCGAAGACAGAAAGTGTTAAAAGACTTGTTGGAGGCTGACAAGATGTGGAGACAGCAATTCATCTACTTCTCGGGCCATTGGGAGACAGGCTCAGAGTCAACCCCTTTGAATCCTCACAAACTATCCCTTCTGTGGACCAACAAATGTAAGTCCTCGAACTGTTTCATCTACGGTGACTCCTCGAATAATTATGTTCTAACTTAATGTCTTTGTAGCTATGACTGGTGTCACAAAACCATACGCAGACTACGTGGAGAGTGCCACCACCAACTTCACCAAACTGAGCGAATGGGCCAAAGAACATCGGGAAAATAGATTTCGGTTGTGCTTTATGAACAACAATTTAGCCCTGAGCAGACTTTGAAGGCTAAACCCCCTTGACCAGTTGACCCTAAAAGAACTAATGACCCCCCCCCCCTTCTCAAGATGTACGTTCTAGAGCGAGTGACTAAGAAGGACATAGTAATTTATCTTCCAAAGCGTTCTCGTGCTAAGAGTCATTTCGGTGAATCCGAGGAGGAGGTTTCCACCAAAGACCATCAGGCAGACACCGAAGGAGTAGTCACCAATCAAGAACCGTCCTCCTCGGCCAACATTGTGACACCCAGTCCCAGGTCTCCTACAAAGAAGTCTGTCCATCCTCAGAAGAACAAAGATTCGAAGGCAAAAGAAAGAGAAAACAAAGCTGTCCTGGAGCCCATCCAGGAATTATCCGAAGACGGCAAAGTTCAAGAAGACCCCCAAGAAACTTCCCAAAGAATCGAGCTCCAAGAGATTTAAGTGAGCCTAAAAAAGGGGTTGGATATAGTTCACCCAAAGAACACTCAAATCAGACACCCAGCTCTCCTCTCACTCAGGCCTCAAATCCAGCTCCAATCGAAAATGCCCATACATTGGCACCACTCCTCATTCCTCGAAGCAATCCTCCTCAACATGTTGACCTTAATATCCTAACGGGTGAGTCGTTGGATTTTGATCCCACGAAACTAGGCTCATCCACCAGCTCCTTCGAAGTTCATCTTCATGATGAGTTTTCACTAAGTCTTTGAAGCCTGCTTCACACCTCTGTCAACATGGGAAAGAAAATGCAGCATTTAGAGGATCAAAAAAATCATTATAAGTTCAAAGCGTCTCTGATCGCCTCGCAACTTGAAGAGGCAAAGAAACAATATGCCATTGTGGAGAGCCAAGCAGATGCACTTTATGAAAAACTATCTGCCTCTGAGAATTATGTCATGATGCTCGAAAGATGCTGCCAGGAAGAAAGAGACCTCTACCAAAAGAAAACGCGGGCTCAATAAAAACTCTTGACCGAACTCCAAAAGGCTCATAAACTGGCATACAGGGGACTTAAAGACTGTTGTGATGACTATGAAAAGGTGATGAAGGACAGAGAAAAGTTGGTGAAGCGAATCAAAGATTTTCCTCGACAAGTTGAGGAGGAGAAGGAAAAAACCGTGAATTCCTATGCGGCTAAGTGCACAAACAACCTTAATGCTCGAGATGCTACAGTCCGAGCAGGCCTGATTACCCAAATTTATGCAGATCACCCCGTATATGACTTAGGAAGCTTTTGGAAACTCGTCTCCCCGGACCTCCGTCCTCCTCACATTGTGGTGAGTGATAGTGAGTCATCAGATTCTGAGGAAAGGCACTCCATGGATAAGTCTGATTAGTTAGGAAAAATGGTAGCATAGTTAGCAGTTTTTGTGTATAAAACCTTTTAAGCCGATTTTTGTAGCCCATCTGACTTTATTCGAGGAGATGGACTCCTCGGATTTTTGTTTATGCCACAGCTTGGAATGTCAATCGTGTAACTTATTAATTGTCATACTTTTCATAAGTGTTTGCCAACTTGCGTTTAATGGTTAATCTATACCTACTTGCATCGTAATATTCATTATGAACTGTGCTAAAACTAGCTTAGGAGAAATAGTTTGAGGCACCAAAAAATTCGAGGCACAAAATATTGTGACCCAAATAATAGTTCGAGGCACCAAAAAATATAAATAGTTCGAAGCACCAAAAAATTCGGGGCACAAAATATTGTGGCCCAAATAATAGTTCGAGGCAAAAAATGCGTTGTATTAATTAGCTCATAGTGGCACCTCGTTAAAACTGTCCTGTGCCTAACAGGGTAGAAAAGAGTATGCCCTCGCTGTTTTTTTAAACCTGGAAATACAAAAAAGACAAATATTACATGCTAACTTGTTCCTCATTCAAGGTACAATTTTAAGTGTTCGATGTTCCATGGAAGCCTCAGATATCGCCCTTCCTTGTCTTTTAATCTATATGTTCCCTGTTTTACTTTCTCTGTTACTTCATAGGGGCCCTCCCAATTTGGTCCCAATTTTCCAAGACTCTTCTCTTTAGTGTGTAGAAAGACTTTACGTAATACTTTGTCCCCCACCTTAAAATCTCTGTGCTTTACTTTAGAAGCATATCTACTCCTTATTAGGGTTTGATAATGCAAAGACTTCAACTTCAACTGTACGCGTTGTCTTTTCTCTTCAACCAAATCTAATTCCAAGGTTCTGTTTTGGTCGTTCAAATCTTCTGTATAAGTTGCCACACGATATGATGGGAAGACAATCTCCAAAGGGACAACTGCGTCCATACCGTACACTAATGCAAATGGAGATGCAGCAGTGGCAGTTCGAGGCGTTGTCCTATAAGCCCATAATACTTCTTGTAAGTAATCAGGCCATCTTCCTGCCTTTCCCTCCAAATTCTTTTTCAACCCATCCAGAATTGTTCGATTGGTCACTTCCACCTGACCGTTAGCCTGGGAATGAAATGGGGCAGAAAAGCATTGTCGTATACCCCTGGAAAGGCAAAAGCTTTTAAATTCTTTGTTGTCGAACTGAGGTCCATTATCCGTTGTGATTTGCATTGGTACCCAAAAACAACAGCAAATATTCGAAACGACGAATTCGATAACATCTTTTGCTTTCGTCCCTGCTAGGGGTTCCGCTTCCACCCATTTAGAAAAATAATCCACCGCTACAATTATATTCTGTCTGCCTACAGACGCCATTGGTAGGGGCCCAACTAAATCAATGCCCCACCTGTCAAATGGAACCGCTTCTGAATATTCTCCAAGAACACCCCCAGGCTTGTAGATTATGTTTGCATAGCGCTGACACGTATCACATTGTTTTACCAAGTCTTTCGCATCCAAAGAGATAGTCGGCCAATAATAACCAGCCAGAAAACACCTGTTGAATTAACGCCTTATACCCACAATGGGCTGAACCTTCCCCATCGTGCAATTCGGACAGGACAAATTGCGACTCATCCTTGTTCAAACACCTTAGTAATGGTCGGCTCAAAGATTTCTTATACAAAACGCCTCCCAACATGATATACCCATGAGACTTGAACCTGATCTTCCTAGCCTCGTACTTTCCAGCGGGTAAAGTGTCTTTTTTCCAAGAAGTCAATAATTTCTGACCTCCTATCATTTGTAATCACAATGCTTACCTCTTTAATGTTCATTTAATGCTCTGCATCGATCATGACCGAAGGATGCTCCTAAATCAAGACCCATGGGTATCCCTCCGTTCGCGAGGCTGTAGCCAAAGAATTTGGGATGACATTTGCCTCCCTTCGAACATGTTCATACTGAACCCCATCGAATTCAGCAACCAAATCTTTTAATGCTTTCAGATACTGTATCACCTTATCTTTTTTGGCCTCAGACTCACCCAAAGCTTGATTTATCACCAACTGTGAATCACTGATCAATTTAATATTTTTGGCCCCACATATTCGAGCTAAGTGCAAACCCGCCAATATCGCCTCATACTCTGCCTCATTATTAGTTTCCTTGAAACCGAATCGAATAGCTTGGAACATGGTTATCCCTTCTGGAGAAATTAATTAGACACCCGCACCACTTCCAGAGTTATTCGACCCTCTATCCATTCGAACCAACCATTCTGTGTCATCAAAGTGGTCAATAGTCTTCATGTCATCCCTTTCTGAGTGGAATTCAACCAAAAAATCAGCCAAAACCTGAGCTTTTATCGCCGTCCGAGGCTCGAACGTTATATCAAAATCTCCCAATTCGACTGACCATTTAGTCATCCTCCCAGATATATCGCGCCTTTGTAACAAACCTTTCAGGGGAAATGTCGTTCAAACAATAATAGGATCTGCATGGAAATAAGGTCTCATTTTTCGGGCGACTATTAGCAAATCCAAAGCTACCCTTTCCAACTTAAGATATAGTTTCTCAGCATCCAACAAACTTTTACTGACATAGTAAATGGGTTTCAAAAGAGTGTCCTCTTCCCTGAGTAAAACAAAACTGACCGCACAATCTGATACCGCCACGTAGATAATTAATCTCTCCCCCACCAATGGTTTAGATAGTATATCAGGGGACGTCAAATATTCTTGAATTTGGAAAAAAACTGCTGAACACTCATCGGTCCAATTAAAAAAATTCGCATTGCGCAATACCTTGAAGAAAGGTGCACACTTGTCCGATGATCGAGAAATGAATCTATTCAGTGCTGCCAATCTCGCGGTCAGGATCTGGACTTCCTTGATACTCTGAGGTGGAGTCATGGTTGTTAAAGCTTTTATCTGTTCTGGGTCAGCCTCTATACCTTTTTTACTTATCATATAGCCAAGGAACTTACCCGATCGTACCCCAAAAATACACTTTTCCGGATTCAGTTTCAAAATGGCCTTACTCAAATTGTTAAAAGTTTTCTCCAAGTCAGAAAAATGATTTTCGTCCCGCAAAATCTTGACAATCATATCATCGATATACGCTTCGACATTCCTACCAATTTGCCCCTCAAAGGTTTTGTTGACCAAACGTTGATAAGTTGCCCCTGCATTTTTTAGGCCAAATGACATGACCTTGTAGCAATATAATCCTCTCCCGGTGATAAATGACGTGCTCTCTTCATCTTTTGCATCTAACCGAATTTGATTATATCCTGAATATGCATCTATGAAAGACAATAATTGATTATCTGAAGTCAAATCCACTAACTGATCAATGCGGAGCACCGGAAAATGATCCTTAGGGCAAGCTCTATTCAGGTCCGTGAAATCCACGCACATCCTCCATTTGCCATTCTTTTTCCTGACCAAGACTGGATTTGAGACCCATACGGGATACTGTGACTCTCGAATGTGGCCTATGCTTAATAACCTTTCCACCTCCGAAAGAATAGCTGCAGACTTCTCCTGAGAAACTGGTCTCCTTTTTTGGACAATGGGTCGAACATCAAGCCGTACTGCAAGTTTAGGACATATTATCTCTGATGGTACTCCCGTCACATCCTGTGCACACCAAGCAAACATGTCGAGCTTGTTAGACAAAAACGCAATCAATCTTTCTCTGAACTCAAAAGAAAGTTTTACTCCGATCTTCAAAAAATTTCCATCTCCAAATTTATGCTCCTCGGAATCCTCTTCTGGGACCAGAAATCCAAGGGTCTCCCTCGGATCATCACATGGAATGATTTCCAAGGAAGGCCCCTTTAATTGCTACGCCTTGTCCGATACGTCTCCCCGAACTCCCTTCGAGGATAAAGCTAGCTGGTAACATTCTCGGGCCATCTTCTGGCTGCTCCTGATTGTCCAGATGTTGTTTCCTACCACATATTTCAGACATGGTGCACCGTCGAAATCATACCATGCATTCGGGACAACCGAGAGCGACCCAAAATCGCATTATATGAAGTTGGTGCGTCAACAACGATAAATAGTACTTCCACTTTCTTCTTAAACGGCCCACGGCCTAACTCGACCACGCACTGAAATTCTCCAACAACCACTGCTGTGGCTCCGGTAAACCTCACTATGGTTCTGTCGAACCGTCGTATAACATGTGGGTCAGAAATTCTCTTGTATGTTCTCATAAACAAAATGTTTGCGGAACTGCACGTGTCAATAAGTATCTTCTGAACTTGATCTCCGGCAATACCCGCAGCAATCACTACCGCATCTTCGTGCGGGCCCGCGACATTTCACATATCATCATCATCAAAACATATGATGGGGAAAGGTAAGCGATGCATTTGTGCTGACACCCCTGCTTCAATCTGAGTGGTCAAATTGACCATATGTCTTTAACGTGAGCTATTAGAATTCCATGCGATGATATCTCCTCCAAAGATAGCCAATGACTCAAAGAAAGCACAGAGGTCGTTTACTTTCCCCCTCGGAATAATCTCCTGCACCATGTTCACATTGTTTCTCCCCTCATTGGAATCCAGATACTCTTGCTCAATATCAAAAACATCAACCTCCTCGGAAATCACCATGGCTGTATCAGCGATTTTTGGAACAACCTTTACCACAACATTTTTCTGGGAGTGTTTTTTCACAAACTCTAACAACATTCCATTTTCGATCAAAGCTTGCACTTCTTTTTTCAAAGCAATACAGTCCTTAGTATCGTGCCCAATATCCTCATGATACTTACAATACTTGCTAACACTTCTGCTTTCCCTCGGAGTCTGAATAGGAAAAGGTTTTCTGAACGGCACCGTTGATCTTGCCTTATCAAATATCGTGGCAACGTTTTCCGTTAACTCCGCGAAATAGTCTGGTCGAACCCATTTGTTCGAAATTTGCTTTGTCCCTTGGTTGTAATTTTGCTGGTTGCCATAGTACTGTGGGTTTGTTTTCTGTCTCGGCGGATACTGACCCGTACTTTTGGCTTGAACATTGGCACGGGGCCCTTGGTTACCAGACTCAGATCTTTGAAACTGGTTCTGATCCAATTGATCGCCAGATCCTTTCTCGGATGCCTGAGTCTCCTCCACTAGAATTCTCTTCTCAACTTGATCCAACAATGCTCCAAATGTCATGGCCTGACTCTCCGCCACCGTATCCTTTAATAGTCCAGGAAGTAGGCCCATCCTGAAAGCTGCTAATGTTATTGAGTCTTTGCATTACTCCATGTCCGTTTTCGTTTTGACGAATCGATTGGTATAATTCTTCAAGCTTTCCCCAACTTTTTGTCTACAATAGATTATCGTATCTCCATTAGCTCTGAACTTTTTGCTTCCCACAAAATGCTGTCTGAAGATATTCCAAAACATGTCGAAATTCTTTATCGAACCCTGCGGAAGCCGATTATACCACTTGGAAGCTACCCCCTTGAAAGTCTGAGAAAACGCTCTACACAACAATTTATCATCGTCATCGAAATTAATCATGAAGTTTTTGAATTCCTCGATATGGTTATCAAGGTCTTGTGTCCCATCAAACTTTTCTAACTTCGAGATATCAAAATGTTTTGGGAGATTGCCCACCAAAATTTCTGGGGACAAAGGAGAAGCTCTCCAATTATGACTCGTCCAATAAGCATTAGATCTCAAGCTTTCATTGCTAGGAAAATACAATCTCTCCTTGGACGGCAGAGTATATTGATGCTGCCACTCCGAATTTCGCAGGCCAACGTTTTGGTTCCCAGCGGGAAAAATCGCTTGGCCATAACCCGCTCATTAACTCGAGTATGATAACTTTTTTCCTTCGGAGATTTCCTCTCTGAGCTCCTTCCCTTCCGGCGTTCTGCGTGTCTTCGACCATGTCTTTTCTTTCTGTGATTTTTCCTAGGAGACGAATCCGACGAGCTGTAACGAGAATAATCGCTCGAGTCAGAAGACTCCAGACGTAATTTTTCTTTCCTCCTCGAAGATCGTCGTTTATATCCTCTATATCTATCATCCTTGGTTTTAGGACAAAAATCGGCTTCGCGCTCCTCGTTTCCACTATCTGCTCCCTTCTCACCTCGGAGCGAAGATTTTCCTAAACAATTTCTTTTTCCGCCTTCAATCTTTCAATCTCCAGCAACAATTCGTTCCTTCGAAGGTGTCTCCGGCGCGCTGGCCCCCATGCGCCTCGTACTCCATGTCATTCCGATAATCGTCACCCACCAGATTCTTCTTGCAGTTATTAAAAAAATCGTCCCCTTGCTCTTCCATAATTCTGCTCGGATTAGGAATTATTTCTAGGAAGCGATTGTCGTTAGAACAATCTTCGATTCCCACAGACGGCGCCACTGAAGAGTTTAAGAATAGCTTTAAGGTAATTTTGTGTTACGAGAATCTTTTAGTGTCAAAATAGAATTAATTTCTTTGTTAGGAGCCTTTTTAGAGAGAGAAAGTAATCGCCAGACTAAGTAGAGAGAGAAAGTAATATTATATTCATCATAGGATCTGTAAAACGCGTGTGGTCCTTTTATAGTACAGTTATGGGTCTCACACGCTTTAATTCCTACTTATTACATCTTTAGTCCCTATATTTGTCTAATTCTTTATAATAACCTTCTCTGTTGGTTTCTTTACAATTCTCCCCTAATACAACTATTTCTTTATAATTCTCTCCTAATAAAACTTTTTCTTTACAATTTTTCCATACGTCTTTTATTCTCCCTCATCAGATGGCAAGGAAAATACGTTTCAAATCCCATGGTTACATAGTCGTAGGAGGAGTTCTGTACAAAAAATCGTTGAGTAGACCTTTACCCAGGTATTTAGCTAAGAACGAATTGTAAATCATTTTGTTAGAATTGCATGACAGAGAAGGTTCTGCGCACTGTGCATATAAAGCTTTGATTCGAAGGGTATTTTTATTAAAGTATTACTGGCCAATTATTTCTAGTGATGCAAAAGAATTATTGAAAATATGTGATACATGTTAGAGGCATGCTAATATAATTCATAAACCTGGGGTCCCTCTTGAAAGTATTTCCAAGGCATTGCCTTTCGATCGGTGGGGTGTTGACTTGGTTGTGCCATTACTGATGACAAATGGGGAAGGCAGACAATAATAGTGGCGGTTGATTACTTTTTTAAATGGGTTGAAGCAGAGCCTTTTAGCAGGAACAAAGGCAAATGATGTGATTAAGTTTGTCGTTTCAAACATTTGTTGTCGTTTTGGAATACCAATGAATTTTACACTAGATAGTGGTCCCCGATTTGATAACAAATAATTCAAGAATTTTTGTGTTGCCAATGGCATATAACAATGTTTTTCTGCTCCTTTCATCCACAAGCTAATGGGCAGGTGAAGGTTACTAATAGAACGATCCTTGACGGTTTAAAGAAGAACTTGGAAGGTAAGGCTGGGAAGTGGCCAGATTATCTACACGAAGTACTTTGGGCCTACATAACAACCCCTCGAATAACAACTTCTCAATCTCCATTTAATTTGGTTTATGGAATGGATGCAGTACTTCCTTCGGAAGTTATTTTCCCATCTTATCGGGTGACAGCGTATACAGAGGAATTAAACGATCAAGATAAAGCAGTGGACCTTGATTTGGCGGAAGAAAAAAGAATACGTGCACAACTAAATTATTTACACTACCAAACGCTAATGAGAAGTAGGTATGCTTCGCGAGTAAAGCAAATGGAATTTAAGGTGGGTGATAAAGTATTACTGAAGATTTTTCTTCACACCAAGGAAAAGAGCCTCGGAAAATTAGGACCCAATTGGGAAGGCCCTTATGAAGTAATAGATAAAGTTAAGCATGGGACGTATCGTTTGAAAGATAAAGAAGGAAGAAACCTCAAGCATCCTTGGAATATAAAACATCTAAAGTAATAGATAAACTTTTATGCTTTATTTTGTCCTTTTCTTTGTAATACAGCGGTGGCACACTCTTACCTACCCCGATAGGCACATGAAGGTTTTAACAAGGTGTCATTCTAGCCGATTTATGCATATGAAGCTTTTTCCTTACTCTGATCTTGAGCCTAAAGTATTTTCCACAAAATTTGGCACACAACTATTATTATGACCAATTTAAGTTGGCACACAATTATTATTATGACCAACAAAAGGTGGCATACAACTATTATTATGTCCAACAGAAGTTGGCATGTAACTATTATCACAACCAACAAAGGTTGGCACACAACTATTATTATGACCAATTAAATTTGGCATGCAATTATTATCATAACCAACGAAAGTTAGTGTACAATTATTGCTAGGACAAACAAAATTTATCATACAAATATTATCAGATTCACAGCAGTTGGTCTACAAAAGGTATAGCAAAATAAGTCATACAATAATGAAAGTCCATTTAAGAAAGTAAACCCGCCTCAGAAAGCATTGGGAACATTTCAGAAATTGCCTCGAAGGATAAGAGGCCTTATACAAAATAACCTCAAATATTATGAGAACATTTCTCAATATTTCTTAAAATATATTTTTTTCTTCTACTATTCTCTCAAAATATTCGAGGGAATCTTTAAAGCCTTTTATCGAAAGTTGATGTGTTTTTTAGAGCCATAAAGTGTTTTTCTTGAGCATCTGTTTTCTTATTGTAGAGGTCCATTTCATTTTGGCAACATTTCTCCAAAAGCATAACATAATTTTCTTAGGCAAACAACTTTTCTAAGAGAGCGTCAGCTTATTTTTTTAAGATAGAATGTTGGAGTTTGATCTCTTCGAATATGGAGGAAGCAAATGATGCTTCAGATTTGTAATGATTCTTCTTATTTTCCAAATGTTGCATCTTTTTCCCCCATTGTGACTGAGGCGTGAAGTAATCTTCGAACACTATGAGAAAATTCGTCTCCTTGGGGAACCTCGAAGGAACTGTCGGGTGAACCAATTTTTGTTGAGTTAAAACCCGAGGACTCGCTCGTCTGTATAAATGTTTCAAAAGCTTGAGACGGTTGACCCTTGAGAGTAGGAAGATGAGCTAATTTTGGAAAAAGCCACTACTTGATTGAGGATTTGGTCGGGAGTTTTGTATTTGGCCAGAATTGATTCCCTCTTGGTCTCTGGCATCTCCGGATATTTCTTGAATAGGCTCTAGAATAAGCTTTTTCTTCTTCAGTTCTTTTTTCTTCATTGGGTGAATGGGAGCCTTCTGAAGAGTGGAAGTAGAGGCTTTAGTTGTATAAACTTTTAGCCCTTTAAAATCAGAGGTCTGGTCTTTCACTGAAACCTCATCGTCAAAAGTTTATCTAAACGACTTTTAGCTCGGGAGCGCTTTGGAAGATATATGACAATATCTTTAGCTTCTAGTTGTTCGAGGAATTCTTGTTATGAGGGAGGAGTCATCAATTCTTCCAAGGATAATCTCTCCAAAAGGTTCAATCTCCACAACCGACTTTTAGCCAGATTGGTATTCATAAAACAGAGTCGGAATTTGTTTTCCCAAGCTTCTTTGGCCCATTCATTTAATTTGGTAAAGACAGTTGTGGCACTTGTGACAAAGTCAACATAGGGTTTGGAAATGCCGGTCATGGCTACAAAAAATTCCTAGAAATTAATACTTAAGATAACTGAAATTATATAGAAAAGAATAGTTCAAATAATACATACCTTTATTCGTCCATAAAAGAAAGAGTTTGTGAGGATTCGAATAAGATGATTCAGAGCCTCTCTCCCAATGTCCCGAGAAGAAAAGGAACTGTTGTTTCCACTTCTTGTCAGGTTCAAGTATGCATTTTACTACTTTTTATCCTCGGCCAAATGTGAGTGAGTAAAAGGGGAATAATTGATTTTTGGCTAAACCAGACAACCCGATAAGCTCTTCCAAAGAGAAACCATTCTCAGAAATCCTTGATGTCATGATACACGCCATAAGCGTGTACCACATGTTGGGACTTGCTTGTGTGGGGCAAAGATTTATTTTGTCAAAGTACTCAATAAAAATGGATCTATAGGGTATCTTAACCCTCAGTTCATGACTTTTGTATACACGACCAATTCGTCGTCTTTGTATGAACGAGGGTGTTTCTCCAGCACTCGGAAATCTGATGGTTATGTGGGAAGGAATCCCCCAATGAGTTCTAAACATAGTCTCTTCGGATGGTTGAAAGTACTTGTATTTGATGTTGTGAAGAATCATTATATGCTTGTTTTTTATGCCTCAGATATTGTTACCTACTATGGCATCAATTTCGAGGGGAAGGGTGATGTCTCCTTTAGATTTTGGAGCTCTTCTTAAAGACTGTTCCTCGGTTGTTTCAAGAGGGTTGGCAGTCTCATGGCTTGTTGAGGCTAATGAAGGCTCACCGGCATTCTTCTCAATTGGTTTGGGGGCTTCTGGTTGGTCTAGTAGCATCTGATTTAACTGACTGAACTTCTTCGTTAGTTACTGTAACTTTTGGCAATTGTGTAGTTTCTTCTCGTGTTAAACTTCAAGGAGGAATGTTTGGGGTGAACCTAAGGCTTCCTTGAGCAGTTATGGAACGAGTGGCAAGTAAATCCGACCCAGAACCTTCTCATTTATATTTTTGAGGCTGGATATCAACCTTGGGTTGGACAGTGGGGCTACGAACATCGGAAGGAGAGTTTTTTGGGCGTTTGTGTTCCTTGGAATGCATTTTATCTTTATGATGCCTTTTCTTTCGATAGAAGAGCTTTTTTATGTTTATTTTCCCCTTTGATTTGAGGCTACTACTGTTAAAGGTTGAACAGTTGGTGTTAAGGGATTGAGAACAGATATTAAAGAAAATAACGGCAGAAGATTTTTCGGTGGGATGCCAAGTACCGTAAAAAGTAGTAACGGGTGGCTCATACTTAGGACAAATAAAGATATCAGCTGCTTTTCTCTCCTTGAACTTTTGACTAATATAAGCCACTCTGGAATCCGACGGAGTTTAGGGGGTATAAGCAGCATTTTCTCGCTCTATAAATATTTCGGCAAAACTTTATCTCTCTAGAAGATGTGTCTAGAGAATGAAGAGGGAAAAATGTTTTATAGAGAGGAGTTGGGCTTTAAGAGGTGTTGAGGCCTAAGGATGCATGACTTGTTTGCCTAGGGACAGAATGGGTGAAGTAGGTACGAAAATAGCATGGGAAAGTGGAAAAGTTTCACTCAAAAAATGTTGTTAGGAAAATAAGCACCTCAAGGAAGTTCAACCGATTTGTGATGTGATAGAAAAGTGTTTGTTAGGGGTGTCAGAGTTTTTTGTGACGTCATTGATAAGGAAAACATTTTGTATGGGTTGAATATTCTTACAAAGTTCAAAGCGATCTACAGATATGGATATTAATATTGGCAGCTTTTCGAATATCGAGGATAGAGAAATACTTGCTCCAAAAATTGTTTAGAGAGAATTATTCGACGAAGAAATTTCTACTAAATATTAGCAATCCTTGTCAACATTATTTTTGCAAGGACTGGGGCTACATACATAGATTCATATTGAGATTCTCGAAGAAAAAGAGAAATTTGAAGAAATCCACTCATATTGAACAAAATAATCAATATAACATTGAGAGTCGAATGAATCAGTTGTTATAAAAATAACTATTTTAAACGATGGATATGCGCGAAGAATGAATCGGCTGTTAAAAAAAAATAACTACTTTAAAGGATGAATATACACGGAAAGAACAACAAATTCGACTGAAATCCAAATTGAAATTAAAGGTGAAAGGGATCTCAAACAGAATCCAACAAGCGTCGAGAAACTATAGTTATAGAGAATATAACGTGTCCTATACAACATGATTTATTGAGATAATATATGAATTTTTATTTTCAAAACTTGTTTTAAACATTAAAATTATTATTTAGACATTCTAAAACTTGTAAAATTTCATATACTATTTCATCTTTTCTATAAACTTCCTCCCATTTTATAAACCACACCGCCTCAATTTATTAAAACTTTCACTGGAAATAACTCCAGTTTCACACAGGCAGACGCATTATTTGAAGTCTTAACATAATCTAATTAATGCCCCAAGGAAAAAATCCAACAAGTTTTGGCAGGCACTTGAATGAGAAATCGGTAAAGCATGTAAAATGTGTTTGGAGAAAAATGGAATAAGTTGAAAGTAGCAATGATCTCTCAAACCTTCATGACTTAAAGTAACTTTCTAGCACGGAATTAATAAGCCAATCATCGAGGGCCACTATTCGAAGGGCCACCTTCTTCTCCTCTCCTTTGGCCACTCGAAGGGCCACCTTCATCTCCTCTCCTTTGGCCACCATTCAAAGAGCCACCTTCTTCGCTCATAAGTTGCTCTGTAGCCAAAACGCCTACGTACTCTTGATCCTCGGGTGCCATCATACCCTGCCATTTAAAGTGATGAAACAATTTACAAATAGAAAACCTCCCATTAACAAAACTAAGTACAGCGTCTGTTTGTTTGAGTAATTAGAAATTATGAATGTTTTTATATTTTCAATAATCATAATTACCGTCGTTTTAGTATGGCCACTGGAAGAAGCTTTGTTTTTCTTTGACGCAGGTGCCTCAGACTGCTTAGCCCAATCAGGAGCCACACTGTCATGATAACGGTAGTCGAACGAAAGCTCATCCCCAGCCTTTATCTGCTTCTTAGCAAATAGACCAACTCGCCAATTCCCCAAGACAAAAATATGCTGCCATCAATGTCATGTTCATTGTTAACCTCAAAAACAGTGAAAAAGCAGTTGGGTAAACATATATGGCAATTGGTTTCTCGCTTTCCAAACTAACAATCGAAAAGCGATTTTCACAATTTATTTTGCGCATTATAACAGCTTTAGTTACTGAGGTTCTACTGTACAATCCAAACAACTACCATTGCATAGCAGTTAGGATCCGAAGAATGGTTGACGAATGCGCTACCGATTCGGAGACCATCGATGCAAAACTGCAGAAGAAGAAAAACAGTTCATAAACTTTGTGACATCTGGAAGAAATAAAGAAAATGTGATCTAGATTTTTAACTGAAAATGAAAGATGTTAAAATACAACATGCCTCCTCATCTAATACGAAACTATATGCCGCATCCGGACGCTTTCTGCTTCCTCATGGGTTAACAGCTCTCCAGTGTACTCGCCGATTAATTCGTTTTTGGCAATGTTGTTCTGCAAGGGTGGCCAGAAATGTGTTTATGAGTGACAAATTTAGGTTCTACTATATTTCATCTGTATATTACCATAGCAAAAAAGCCCCCGCCAGATATCTTCGATTCTGATACATAAACCTGTACATGTTTAAGTCAGTCAATATTTTATGAAGAAAATTGTTGTGTACAACTAGAGAATAAGTGACCCAACAAGGCGACAACTGTAGCGAATCAACTGCAATTGGCTACAAAATAAGTATCATTTGTAGGTGACACCAAGGGTCCAACACGAATGATGAGGAGAGGTTAAAGGTGCAAAGTTAGTGAAGAATAATGATATAGATTCATATAATTTTCAAAACAAAGAGGCAAAAGAACCTGGATCGACTGTTCAAGGAATGATATTCATATGGAAAAACATCAAACATAAAAGAAAATTGAGGAATCTACCTCGTGATGTACATATTCCTACATTCATGATTATCTCCTGTCTGAGTAGGGCTACTAAGAATACCATCACCAGCCCTGCAAAGCCAGTCAAAAAGACATTAACTGCTTGACCATTTTCTTGAGAGAATGTTCAATACCCGCCTTATGATCCTTGATATTTACTAACTACTCAATCCACACGCAATAACTTGTAAAACACAGTGTTTCCAGCCTAAAATGAGGGGGGAAGACAGCCAACCATTTAGTTTGGAGCTATCAATACAGGCATTGAACAGTAAATCGTCCCTCGACTATCGCGTTTGGTGGCAGATAGTCCCTTGACTTTCAAATGTCCGTTGACAGTCCCTGGACTATCGCGTTTGGATAAAGTTAGTCCACCAGATCCTCTAATCCATGAGAGGCTGCCACCTGTCACCATAGTCCCCAGATTTTTGTATCACCACTAGTCCCTTGAGTTTAGGTCAAACCCAAAATGTAGAAAATTACAGAAAACTAAACTCAAGGGACTAGTGGTGATACAAAAATCCGGGGACTATGGTGACACGTGGCAGCCTCTCATGGATCAGAGGATCTGGTGGACTAACTTTATCCAAACGCGATAGTCCAGGGACTGTCAACGGACATTTGAAAGTCAAGGGACTATTTGCCACCATACGTGATAGTCGAGGGACGATGTACTGTTCAAAGCCTATCAATACATCTAGAGTTCAAGAATTAGGACTCAAGCATCTTGAACTTAGTGTGTCTGCTGAAAAATTTAGTATCACTCTTATAAATAGGCAGGAACATCAACTTGTAAGGGCAGTTTTGAAGAACTAAGAAAGCTTGAAACCAGTGCTTCCTAAAACTATTATTAGTATTCGCAGATCTATCCATATCCCCTTTTCGCCAGTTCCATCCTGGCTTGTGATGCTTTAACTAAAAGCCATTTTTAATTGTGAGACAAAATAGTTAGATTAAGCAGGCCTTCCCATGAGAACGGTAAACAACCACATCATAAATTGATGAGGAACCACAAAAGGCCACTATGAGCGTGAACTACTAGCGAAAACAGATAAAGTAACTAGGCATGATAAGTAGTCAGGAACTCACCGGAACATGCAATTCCTGCAAACATCTGGATCGCATTCCCTGCGTGCAGCGAAACATGGACACTGACGAGTCTGACATTCAATAAGACAATAACACCCTCTATACTGATTGCTGCATCCCTTAGGACATCTAATATCAGAAAAGAGGGTTAGTGTATAACTTTATTCTCCTGTACACTAAAAACATATATCTGCTGTGCAAGAATCGAGCCTCAAATATATTGGAGTCCAATATTGGGCTATAGCGAAGCGCAAAAGCAGTGCGTTATAGTCGGTCCAATTTAAATATTTGGGCCTGGCCCATAATTACACTAAAATACAGAATAGTCGTGAAACCCTAATCGAGAAGCCTTACCCTTACCACCAGATTAGACATAGAGAAAGGAAAATAAAATCGTCTAAGGTGAAAAGACAAAACTTTTTCCTATCTTCTTCGACAAAATCTAAGAAGATATGTGGCATGAGGAAATTTAAAATTGTTTAATTGTTTGATATTATGGATCGAAGAATTCTTGAACTTGTTTGATTTAAGAATGATTTGAGTTATCTTTTTAAGACATGTTTATTTTGAATATTTTGAGTTTTAATATTAACATATTATTTATATTTATATTATTATATGTGTGCACTATATTTACGAATAGCGCGCGCTAATCGCGTCGCTATGCGCTATTGCTCCGGAGATCCTTTGCGCTACGCTGCGCAAAACGCTATTAATAACTATGTATTGGACTTTGATTTTCACAGGGATTTGGTAATAAACAACAGATCCTTAATCAATGATACTTAAATCTCTCCCCGATACAAATAAACCAAGCCTTAATCATCGATGTATAAATCTTTCCTCTAGAAATAAAAAAACCAAGCCTTACCCGCAGAATTTCTCACAGCAGATCCCCTTTGCACGACACGAACATTGCTGACTGCATTCGTCTCGGCAATCACATGGCCTATAGTGAGGAAGAAGCCGATGTTGTCTACCTCTATTGTTACTGCTTGACATAGCAATCAAACAGTTATGATTGCAAAGAAAGCACAGATATCAGGTGGAATATCCAAAAATTTACACAGAGAAAGTTTAGTCGGAAAAGCATAAAGCAACACAAGTGTTCTCAGAAAACATAGAGAAACAACTTATAAAGCATAGGTTTCAATTTGATCTGACCTAGGTCGCAGCTAAAGCGGCTGTGGTATCCACCTTTACTTTCAACTATTTTTCGTTCCAGATTTAATTTAAAATATTTAATAAACAAATATTCGATAAATTATAGGCCTACCTATAAACAAATAAAGTAGGTGGATATAGCTTTAGGTTCCGCCACGTCACCTGCAACCTCCATTGCATCCGAATTCATCCTCACTTTAACACTATTAGCAAATTATTCTGCCACAGCTTAAGCGAAGTGGAAGATAAATGATAACAAGTGCTATATGAACATCGATAATCTCCACATATTGGATAGATTTAAAGATCGAAGGAAATATAGATACTTAATATATACTTGTTAGAAACAATAGACGGATATAATGATACCTAGAATTATAAAGACAAACATCCGCTTCCACAGCAACACAACATCAAACACAAATATGAAAATATCATGCAACTTTATTAATCTACTGACCGATTTCTGCCAAAAATCTCCGCACCTCGATACGAGCATTAAGGGTCTGAAATGTCTGAATTTTGTTAATCTGTTTGTTCACACACTCACACAACCCATTTGAGAACAATGTGTTTTAATGGTTCCAAAGACTAAAAGATACAGTGATGTCCATCTAAGAATGCTACTAAAGTTTACGAATTTTGTTCCAATTCTATTACCTAACCTTATTCAGTCTAAGACTATATAACCTTGTGTAAAGCATAGTCACACCAAAATAAAGGAAAGAATTGAAGATCATCATGAAACTAAAACTCGAACCTTCTTTCCAACTCATAAGTTCTTTCCAACTCATGCGTGTGATTCATGTTTGAAAATCAACCTGTAAGTGAAAGAAGGAACAAGCTTTAGTTCGTATACAGCTCATTAAGATAATAAATCTTCTTTTATTATATGAGATAACATTTAGGGTAAAAAAGCAAGCGAGATTCGTTTTCAATCGAATAAATTACTTAACAATACCAATCAAACATGAATCATCCAAAAGAATCACAATCACAATAAAACAAGACAAAAGGGATTAGACCTGGAATTTGTGACTGGACATAGAAACTGAAGTTTGTAAGCGGAGGAGAAATTGCACCGCAATGAGGTAGGTGAAAGGAACCTAAACTGCCAGTCTCCGTAGCTGTCCATTGCTCTCCGCCCCATATTTTCTCTTTTGTCTATTTTAGCAGGTAAAATTTTGATAACCGATATGAAAACATATGGCTAGTTACCAAATCGAGTTTTTACTTTCTATATAAGATGCTATTATCTTACACGCGTTATTTTTCTTTAAAAAACATTAAATAAATATTAAATTCATTTTTACAATATCCATCTAAAAAGTATCTCGGAGATTTGCATAAAATTTTATAATAATAATAATAATAATAATAATGTTGTTGTTGTAGGTTTTTTTTTTAGACCAAAACTTATACTTGATAAATTAATAAACAAAATTTGAATACAAACATAGTTGGCGCCAAATTCTGCCCAAACCAAGCCCTATAAACAAAGGGTTTACCTAAAGACTAAAGAACATCCTAAAGCCTAGCACAAGCTTTAAAGGTACTAAAAGCTTAACACCCACTTAATGTAGGAAGGATTAGCAAGCTTTGATACATCCACAGCAAACAACCACAACAACTTGAAACCACGAACTCAATTTCAGCAACCAAAATCAAGAAACAACTCCATAGAATTATAGCAATCAGCCGGCTCCTAGCAATTGCCAACCATCAGCAACCATCAGCTCCAGCCAACGAACAGACAGCCCCAATCACTATCACTCAACCAGCTTTGAATACACAACCCAAGGCAAGAAAAAGCAACGCAGCATCTTCAAGCACCATCCAATAAACAGACAGCCTCAACATCATTCAACGAAACAGACAGCCCCAATAACCTATGATGAAAGCATCTTGAAACACAATTAGAACATAACTGAGGAGCTATTAACATAAGGAATACCTAAACTTTCTAAGACAAGAATAGACTTAAGATCATTAGGGGCAGTAGAGAAGTCGAAAGCAATCTTCATTTTGCACTTGATCGTCCACCGAGCTAGCCAATCAGCAGCTCGATTGCTATCTCGATAAACATGATTGATAGTCATAGAAGAAGTGATTAGCAATCTACAACAATTTATAAGGGGAACAAGAGACCAAGGAACTATGACATGATTAACATTCTTGATATAATCAATAAGCAAAGAAGAATCAGTTTCGATATCTATGTTACTAAGCCCTTTAGAGTTACAAATTAGTAAGCCATCCATTAGAGCTCTAGCTTCAGCCGCTATAGGAGAAAGCTTACCATAAACCTCACCAGCAGCATAAACAAGATTACCCTCATGATTCCTAATGATCACACCTGCACTGGCTTCACCATTATATAAAACAGAAGAATCAGTGTTTACCTTCTGTCTGCCAGGACTAGGAGCAGTCCACTTGTGAACAATAAATCTGGTAGCTAACTTAGGCTTGCTTGTTAAGCTAGAGAGCCCAAAACAGACAGCTTTATTACAATCATTAGACCAGTACTTCAGCTTAAAACTACCAGCAGCATTCATGTAAGAAATGATTTGATAAACAGCTTTAATAATGAAGGAAGAAGTAACACGAACATTCTTAAACTTCGCCTGGTTTCTATATTTCCAAATAAGGCTAAAGATGACAGAAGGAATAACATGTCTAATGTGATTGACTTTATTATGGAAACTATACCAAGTACGAGTCATATGAATAAGAGTCATGTATCTATAAATTCTGATATCAAATAGATGAGCAAAATGCATCCAAACCTTCCACACAATATCACAAGCAATAAACAAGTGATCATTAGATTCATAGTTATTGCAGAAAGAACACTTTGAGACTATAATCATATGCCTATTTTAAGAGTTGAATCAGTAGAAATAAAATTTTTGATTATCTTCCAGTAAATAAAAGCATGTTTTTTAGGATTTAAGTCATTCCAAAAAAATTTAAAAAGACTGGATTCTCTATGCTTAACTCTGATGAAATCCCAAGTGTGCTTAAGACTAAAACCACCAGTAGTTGACAAACTCCAAACAATCCTATCACTATTATTACTATCAATGAAGCAATTGCTAATTTTATCAAAGTCATTTTTACAAATTAAATTCTCAACACTAGAGAGATTCCACTGGTGATTAAACCAGTACTTATTGGCCTTTTCAGGATAATACCACATGTTATCAATAGAGTCATCTAAAGTAAGCAGAGGGTCTGAGTTAAACCACCTGTCCAACCAGAAGTCTACACTACCATCCCCAAGAGACCAGCAGACAAACTGCTCAGCAGTTGATTTAATCCTCTGCAACCTATTCCAAACCATAGATCCTTTCAAGTTATTAGTAATCTGAAGAGGGTGTTTAGACTTACAGTAAATGTTATGAAGAAGATTGGCCCACAGGAGCTTATTATCCCTTAGCTGCATCCAAAGTTTGCAGGAAGTTGCAAGTTGAACATCAGCCAAGCTTCTTATGTTTAAACCTCCTTCACCAAATGTTTTGCAAACACTTCTCCAAGAGCACCAATGGATCCTATTCTCTGTTCTAGTAGAGCCCCACAAAAAGTTGTTAAATGCTTTCTCAATTTTAAAAATTACATTACCAGGAATAACATTGACATGCATCCAATAAAGAACAATATTCATTAGAACAGAGTTAATCAATGTTAACCTCCCAGTAAAAGAAAGATGTTTGGATTCCCACTCAGCAATACGGTTGTTAATCTTAGTAAGCAACTTAGTATAGATAGAGGACTTATTATGAGTGCTAATAGTAATGCCTAAGTAATCAGTAGGCAAGCTAGCATCATTAAAGCCAGTAACATTAGAGATAGAGTTGATCTTAGCTTCAGTAGTTCCAATAGCAGTAATAACTTTAGTCTTACTCTTATTAATAACTTGGCCAGAGATTGTCTGATAATCCTGCAAAAAAGAGCTAAGTGATGCTAAAGTAGCATCCTTACAATTAGTGAATAAAAGAATGTCATCAGCAAAAGCAAGATTGCTGATACACAAACTGTTCCTACACTTATACTTCATAAACTTATTCTCATGAAAAAGCATAGAAATACCTCTTAATAAGACCTCCTCAGCAATTATAAAGAGACTAGGCAAAAGGGGATCACCCTGCCTTAGCCCCTTGACAGTTTTGAAGAAGCCATAGGAAGCACCGTTGATTAAAATAGAAACATGAACATTAGATATCATTCTATAAACAAGGTCAGTAAAGCGTTTAGAGAATCCAAAACAACTCAAAACCTTAATGATAAAAGAGTGATTCAGTTTGTCAAATGCCTTGCACATGTCTAACTGAACAATTACATTTTTATCTTTAACATTTCTATTGAGGTCATACAACAGCTCCTTAGCAGTAAGGATATTAGATTGAATAGAATTACTAGAGACAAAACCACCCTGAGACTTAGAGATAATCCTAGGTAGATGAACAACCAATCTACTGTTAACAATCCTAGCCATGATACGATTCATTAGAGAGCACAAGCTTATAGGCCTGTAGTCTGACCAGCTAACAAGATTAGTGGATTTTGGAATCAGGCAAATGCCAGTTACAAAAATACCTTTAGGGATATTAAAACCTCTAATAAAATGATGAATAGCAGACATAAGATCATGCTTAATGATGCTCCAACAATTTTTATAAAAAACAAGATTGAAACCATCCAAACCTGCCACACTAGAAGCTTTAAGGCTGTTGATAGCTCTATGAACCTCATCCTCATCAGGCAGCTTTAACAGACTTTTGTTCTCATCTTGAGTAATAATCTTGGGAATAATTTTAAACATTTTATGATTCATACTATCTAACTCCTCCTGCCTGTCTTTGTAGGGACTTGAAGCAAGGGCCTGAGTGAAAAAATCAACAGCAGAAGCACCAATGTTATCCTTATCGAAAATCCACGTGTTATTCACTTTGACTCCATTGATAGCATTGCTCTTTCTTTTCTTAGCAACATAATTATGAAACAATTTAGTGTTATTAGAACCATCCTTAAGCCAATCAACATTACACCTTTGAGACCAGTACTCCTCTTCCATATTGTAAGCATTCAAAAGCTTAGCATTAGCTTTATTCAGCTCCTCTTTAGTAGTACTGGAATTCTGCTCTTGATGCAATGCTTCAGCTCTTAAAACATCATCCTCCAGAACTTTAACCTTACTAAAAACATTTCCAAAGTGTTGCTTGTTCCAAATACTAAGATCAACTTTTAACCTCTTTAATTTCAGCCAGAAGACTGTCAAAGGATCCCCATCCATAACCTTAATCCAGCTCTCAGAAACATAAGGAAGGAACTCCTTATCCATAAGCCACATGTTTTGAAACCTAAAGCTCCTCTTAACATCCTGAGAAAAACTAGCAATATTAATAAGAATGACCATATGATCAGACCCAGTCCTAGCCTTGTGAATCACATTAGTATTATCGAAAAGATTAGCCCAAGTATTATTAGTGAAAACCCAATCTAAACGTCTCCACTTAGCCTTATTAGACCACGTGAACCTCGAGCCTGCAAACCCAGCATCAATCAGCCTACAATCCCTAATCATTCTGTTGAAGTCATCCGCACTGTTTTGACAAAAGGTAACGCAAACTATCTGATCATCAACAGAGCGAATAGAATTAAAGTCACCACATACAAGCCATGGCTTATCAGTGCACGAAATACTACCTAAAATATCCCAAAGATTGAGCCTATTCAAGCATTGACACTTCGAATAAACAAAGGTTAACATAATGTTTTTATTAAACTGAAAATGACTTGCCTCAATGTGAAAACATTGCTCATGATCAATTAAAACATTAGCAGTAATACTATCATCCCAAAAGACCCAGATTTTGTTAGAAACATTTCTAGCACTATTACTATAACCAAGCTTAGAAGCATAAACACTAAGATTATCACCACAGATCAAAGGCTCTTGGACAACAACCATAACAGCTTTATTCTTTTTAGATAAATGCTTAAGCCTTCTAAAAGAAGACTTAGCTTTGATACCTCTAATATTCCAATTAAGAAGACTAATCATAGTTAAGAGAGCGTTTAGAGTTACTTGTGACAGAAGTCTGTCTAGAGTTTTTAATCAGCCTTTTTTCCTAGCCTGCTTCAATTGCTTGTCTATAATCGAACCAAAATCCTCATCATCCTCTGAAGTATCCTTCCTTATCTGACTCCTAGTTAGCCTCTTGAACTGCTTAACACTCTTAACACCTTTGTCCTTAGCTTCAACAACAGTTTGGTTTATAACAGAAACTTGAGAACTCTCTACAATAGCCTTTGGAGAAGGCAGATCATCATCAGGAGCCAAATTCTCATATTCCAAAGTGTTAACATTATTTTCAGGGCTTTGAAGAGCAGCAATCATTTCTGCCTCCTTACCAATATCCTTCAATTCATTATCATCAGAAATCAACCCAATAACTTCCTCAACAACTCGAACACCAGGATCAGACTAACAGCCATCTTTATTCAAACCAACCTCCCAACTCTTAGCCTTAGGAGAAGACTGAAGACTACCATAGTTAGAACACTTAGGAGAAGTGTAATCTTTACCCTTATCCTTAGCATTTTGAATAGTATTAAACCTTAATTCCAAAGTATGAACCGCCCTATTAATTTCCTCAGAAGAAACCATAAAATCAGTCTTTTGCACCTCCACATTCTCCACAATAGCCTTAACATTTTGAGCCAAATTACACCCTTCATCACAAGTTTGGACCATCTTGTTAACATCAGGAGAAACCAAAGCATCAACATTCCTAACATCTTCTCGATCTTGAACAGCAATCTCCACAACAGCATTTTTATTTAAAATATTATCATCCCTACCATCTTAATCATTTCCAGTAGACTGAGTATCATTAACCTTCTTCTTTTTACACTGATCAACACTATGACCAATGTGGAAACAAGACATACAATATTTAGGCATGTTCAAGTAAGAAACACTCACCCAGCAACCTTTGTTTTGACCAAAACCCACCCATACATCATTGTATATTTTTCCAGCGATATCCATCTCAATTCTGGCCAGACAATGGCCATAGTACGCTCTATTCTTGGGTGGAACTTTGATCTACAATGGATTACCAAGAACAAAAGCAATATCAGTTATTATTTTCTCGTTAAACATATGTTCTGGCAAGTTTCCAATCTTGATCCACAATGTCGTTATTGAACTTTCATATCTGATATTGAAATTCTCCGACCATTTCAAGATCCTCAGCCTAGTCGAACCAACAGACCAAACATTTCTTCTCCACAACTTTCCATAATCCTTAAAAGAGTAAAACTCTACCAAAATGTGTCTCGAATCTTTAACAGAATAGTTATATTCTAGTACAAACTGAAACTTACTGAAAAAATCATTCAATAGCGATTGTTTAGGCAAACCGGATGAGCATTTGCAAACAAGAGTATGCTTAGACATGGATTTCAGATGAAACAGAGCATTTTCACCATACTGCATCGATACATGATTATCTTTAAAGCAAATAGACTCCTGGTTGAGTTCACCATCAGAACTGTTGTGACTAGCAGTCACCACATTAACAAAAGATTTACCTTGCCACTGATTCAAGTTTCGATTAGAAGTTTGTGCTTCCTTTTTTGATGTAGAACTATAAACATCATTAACCGCAAGAAATGGGTCCATGAGCCTCAAATCCACAAGCTAACAGAGAGAAGATTCATCAGAAGATGAAAGGATTAAACGAAGAAGAAGAACTTCGAAGTTCTTGAATCTTGGAGAAAACGGTTCCCAATTTAGACTATTTTATTAAATTTTTCTATTTAGTAACTTCATGTTGTTGTTGTTGTTGTTGTTGTGAGAACCAAATTCAAAATTAGACAATGACACAAAATATCAAAATAATATCATCGAAAATATTAGATCTTTAGTTGTAATAAAAAATTATTCAAAATGAGTAAACATATGGATCATCATGTCTATCTCAAATTGGAGGCAATCACCTTTGTCTTCAAATATACTTTCTGGACATCTTCTTAAAAGATTTGATAGTTCTAAGATGGAAAAATACGATGAAAGCAAAGATCCGGACAATCATTTCAAACAATTTAAAAACTTCATGATGAACTTTGATGATGATGACAAGTTGTTATGTCGGGCGTTCTCTCAAACATTTAAGGAAAGTTCCCTCAAATGGTATAATAGTCTCCCTCAGGGATCTATAATTTTTTTTGATATATTCTAAGTTGCGTTCATGAGGTAATTTGTTGGAAACAATGAGCTTAAAGGTAATGGTGATGCGATTATCCATTGTGCCCAAGAACCGAACGAGTCTCTGAAAGAATATATAAACAGGTTTGTAAATACAACAAATAGGTTAGCTGACTATTTCGAACAGGCTGCAATCGCCTCCAATCACCTTTTTATTACAAGGTTTAAGTCCAGGTAATTTGGCTGATCCGGTGACCCGGAAAAAAATAATGACTTTTGGGGACTTTTAAATCAAGTTGGGAAGCAATTTAACGTTTTGGAAACTAAGAACTCTAGAGTGTCTCTTCAAAACAGATCCACCACCATAGTATCAACTCCTCAAACAAAAACTCAGTCTGTTTATAGATCAAAGGAGGTTGGACATGGATCTCATCGGCCCAAGCAGAATCAACCCAACCAAAACCCAACAAGTTCGAAGCAAAATGGGTCATTGGGTTCAGCCTGAATGGTTTGCTGAATTGGGGGAAAATGTAGCAACAATCTATGACAAGGCCATAAATGATGTACGCTTTAGAATGTCGGCTCCACTGTAGTCTCTTAGAGAAACCCGAAGTACCTGATTCTGGAAATATCACAATGATGTGGAACATAATACCTATCATTGCATAACCTTCAAGAAAGAGGTGCAGAATCTTATTGAAAGGGGTAAATTGGGCGCTTAGGTTAAAAAACAAGATGGCAGCAGGCCGGATAATGCACCATCCAACACTAATACTCCTTGAACGACTCATTCGGTAGCCCTTGGAACATCCAGATAGGAGGATACCACGGTGATTGTTGAAAGGTTTTATGTGGATTCTGAGTAACCTGATCCGGATCTGGATTGGAATCAAATAGGGGTGACAGTGGACAAGGCTTCCACTATTTTTGGTCTGATAAAATATCTTGAATCATTAACCATGTATGGGGGAGATACGGTGACAGCACCTTCAAATTGTTCAAAAAAAGGCATGTCAACATCTTGGCTACTCAGCTGGTTGGAAAGATGTCCACACATTTATACCAAACTCCAGCTTCTTTTATAGTTTTTTATGAGGATGACCTAAGAGATATTGTGGGGCATCACGAAGACGTCGTGGTGATAGGGGCATCAATAGGACGAAATTATGTACGTCGAATCCTGATTGACACAGGTAGTTCGGCAAACATGTTGTTTTTAAATATATATATATAAACAAATGAAAAATCCCTTAGTTGTTCAACGTCTGAACAAAACTATTGTGAGATTCATTGGGAGTTCGGCAAATGTAATTGGAGAATTTGAGGAGAAAGTATTATTAGGCAAAATACCTTTCATGAAAATGGTGAATTCTTGTTTGTTGTGGTTGACTGCCCAATATCTTACAATGCTATCTTTGGGAGATCTTGGCTCTCCATGATGCATGTTGTAGCCTCTACTGTCCATCAGTGCTTGAAGTATGTTGTGGGTGCACAAGTGGGTGTTGCCTGAAGCAGTCAAAAGATGGCTAAAGAATGATATCTGACGGCTCTTGCCTCAAAGTATTTGGAGGCAAACAAAGTTAACAAAGAATAGCAGCTATTGGAGCCTTCCACCGATGAGAATGAAATTGATGATCCCCAGGAGGCTCCTAGTGTTAAAATGCCTATAGAAGAAGTTGAAGTCCATTTCCTAGCAAAAGGAAAAGATGTTAAGATTGGTACTAAGTTGCCAATAAGTTTGAAACAAAAGATATTGTTTTTCTTGTCGGACAATTTACATGTGTTTGCATGGTGCAATGATGATGTAACAGGAGTACCCACTAAGGTAATTTGTCATAAACTGTCAGTCTAAACTGATTTTGGACCAGTCATACAAAGAAGAAGGTCTTTTTCCAAAGAAAAAGCAGATGTGATTGTGTAAGAAGTTGATCGGTTGACCAAAATGGATTATATCAAAGAATTTCAGTACCCATTGTGCACTGTCAACCCTGTCTTGGTCAAGAAAAATAATGACAAGTAGCGCATGTGTACTTCACTGAACTTAATTAGGCATGTCCCAAAGATTCGTACCTCGTTCTTATAAAAAAATCAGTTAGTGGACTCTACCTCTGGGAACAAGTTGTTATCCTTCATGGATGCATTTTCAGGGTACAATCACATACAAGTAGATTTGAACGATCAAGACCGCACAACCTTTATTACATACATAGGGCTTCATTGTTATAAGGTGATACCTTTGGGTTGAATAATACTGGTGCTACTTATCAACGATTGGCGAATAAAACTTTCGCAACTCATATTGACAAAAATATGGAAGTATATATAGAAGATATAATGGTGAAAAACCTTTAAGAAAAAGAACACATATCCGATCTTCAAGAGAATTTTTCTAACTTAGAAGCCATCAACCTAAAATTAAACCCGGAAAAGTGCATTTTTGGAGTCCGATCTGGTAAGTTTTTAGGGTATGTCGTAAGTAAAAAAGGCATACAGACTGTTTTGGATCAACTAGATGCTCTATTGGATATGGATCCTTCCCGTAATACTAAAGAAGTTCAAAGGTTAATCGGACGGTTGGCTGCATTAAATATGTTTATTTCAATATCGTCTGACAAATGTGCTCAATTCTTTCAAGTTTTAAGGAATGCTAATGATTTCAGTTGGTCTCCAAAGTGTGATCAAGCTTTTCTTGAGATAAAAAAGCATTTATCTTCACCTAAGATGTTATTCAAACCTATTTAAGGGGAGACACCTTTTATGTATTTGGTTGTATCGGATTATGCTGTTAGTGTTGTTCTAGTAACGGAAGTGGATAACTATCCTTGTCTAGTTTATTACGTGAGTAAGAGTTTACTAGAAGCATAAAAACATATTTAAAGTTGGAAAAACTAGCCTTGGCATTGGTAATAGCAGCCAAAAAATGAGGCCTTATTTTCAAGCACACTTGATCACGGTTCGGACGTCTTTCCCCGTAAAGAATGTTGTACAAAAAGCTGACATATCAAGAAGAATTACTAAATGGTCAGTTGAGCTTGGAGATTATGATATTGATTTTGCACCCTGAACTACAATTAAAGCTTAAGATAGAGCTGATTTCTTGGTAGAATTTCATACTAAAAGGTCTCGTAAACAAGTAAAACAAAACAAGTTTAAGAAAGAGTGGTTAATCCGTACAGACGGTGGGTCTAGTTTTATGGGATGTGCGGCTGGAATTTGTTTAACTTCCTCTTATGGTGATACCATATACCATGCTATATGTTTTAGTTTCAAGGCATCTAAAAATGAGTCATAATATGAAGCAACTATCACTGGACTGAGACTACCTCAGATATGTGGAGCAAAAAGGGTTTGGTTTGTTAGTGACTCCCAGTTACTTATTAATCAAGCTCAAGGGAAATCTGAAACTAAAAAAGATCAGTTAATATAGTATCTTCAGGTGTTGAGGGAAGTTTCCATAAGTTTTAAAAGTATCGAGTATGAGTATATCCCTATATCGGAGAATACTATGGCGAATTCTTTAGCCTCCATATCTTATTTTGAAGCCTACCCTTGGATTTTTTTACAAGAATACTCATCCATAATTTCAATCCAATAGAAAGAGGGTGAGTGTGAAGAAAGTTTGAGTGTATCTGGCCTATCATCCAAACATTGGAGATTTGATATACATTGATTCATTTCCGATGGCGTTTTACTGTGGACAAGATCTTAGGGGAAAAATCAAGTACAAGGCTCATGATTTCCTAGTTTTAAGGGTTTTTAAAAAAAAAAATCTTTCAGCAGGCCTATTACACGTTGTAAGTTTAAAGAATGCCAAAGTGTTTTATCTTAATTGCATGATGCAAATGGATCATCACATTGTGGATACAAGGCCTTAACCAGAAGAGTTTTGTTAGCAAGATACTATTGGCCAACAATAATGGCAGATACCAAAGATATAGTCAAGAGGTGTGATCATGAGATATGGGAATGAAATCCATACGCCAGCAGTTCCTATGGAATCCATATCAGAACCCATACATTTTGATAGATGGGATTTGGATTTGGTTGGGCCTCTTCCGATTTGGAATTCCTCGGAGAATCACTACAGACAATGGGCCACAATTTGATAATAAAGACATGAAGATATTTTGCATTTCCAGAAGCATTCAACACTATGTTTCTTCCCTTTTCCACCCTCAGGCTTATTGGCAAGTTGAAGTTTCTTATCGAACGATCTTGTCAGGGTTAAAAAAACATCTAGAAGGAGCTCCATGAAAGTGGCCAAATTATTTGCAAAAAGTATTGTGGGCTTACTGAACTACTCCCCAGAGTGCTACACAAGAATCCCCTTTTGCCATCGTTTATGGGATGGATGCAATCACACCCATATAAACTACTTTACCATCCTTCAGGATCCAAAGCTGTTCCGAATAAGCAAATGATATGGGAGCTATGAATCAGTTGGATTTTATTGAAGAAAAAAGGGTCAAGGCATATTTAAGAACAACACACTATCATGGTTTAATGAGAAGCAGATTTACATCCAAAGTTAAAAGAAGAGATTTCTAGTTGGGAGAGAAAGTCTTAAGAAAGGTCTTTTTGCATACTAAAGAAAGACAATTTGGGAAGCTGGCTCTGAACTGCAAAGGCCCTTCTATGGTATGTGAAAGAGTCAAGCCAGGAACATATAGACTTCAAGACAAGAAGGGCAGATTTTTGAAGCATCCATGGAACATCGAACATCTCAGGTTGTATTTAGAATAAAACATTTTTGTAAATATTTACCTTCTCATACCTCAGTGTAAATATTTCGGAGCATACTCTTTCTTACCCTGGTGGTGCGGGGAGGCTTTAATGAGGTGTCTGGTTTTTCATCAATGGTATTTTATGTCTTCTTCAAAATTGTTGTGAGTAGTATAAGGAGATCGGGTAAATAGGATACTTATTAAAAACCTCAACTCTCAAATGAGGTATCTTTGAGGTGATCAGATTTATTAAACACTTAATTAGATTTATTAAACACTCGTGACCGGAGTTATTCAACACTTTATCCTTCAAAATGAAATATTGTTGAAGTGATTTTATAAATTAAATATTTATCAAACAAGTCGGAGAAATTAAATACCAATTAAAAATTATCCATAGGAAGAAAAAAAATTCGTACAAAAGAAAGATTTAAAATTATATCCTGATCGGAACGAGTCCGTGGTACAACCAAAAAAATACCTTGGTCTGGATCTCCTTTTGGGCACTCTTGGACTGGCGCAGTTTGGTAGCCAAGTCCTCCTTCTCTTTGTTTAAAGCTTCTATTTTTTGTTGAGCAGTAGAGAGATCGTGCTTGAAACTCTAGGTTGTTGTGGTGAGAGTATCGATGTTCTCAACTTGATCCCTAACCTGCCTCTTTAAATCCAATATCGGCCTAATAAATCCCAAAACTACATGAGCTAAGGTATCATGTTCGCTTGACACCTCGAGATATTCGCCATTGTAAGTGACAACATTGGGAATATTGGGATGAGGGAAGGATCCAACAAAATAATCCTTATCCATGTCATTGAATTACATGTTGTGAAACTCATCAAGGTTGGCCTCTTCTTCAATAGATGGTTGGTTAGCCGTATGAAACATTGGATAATGAGGGTCAACTGCTGCGAAACTCATCAAGGTTGACCATAAGTTACTTTTGTTCTTCTTCCTTGTTCTTCAGTCATCGCCTTCCTTGGGACTTTTATGACCTCTCTTCTTAGCCTGAGGGGACTGGTCCGGTTCCCCAGTTTTCCCAATAGTTACAGCCACAACTTCCAACAAGACAACATTTATCCCTTCAGTGTGCTCCGAACTGGCAGCTTCAGGATTCTGTATAGATGGATCGGTTCCAGTCTTTGGATCGGTTTCAGTCTTTGGATCGGTTTCAGTCTTCTTCTTCTTCTTCTTCATCTTGTTTAGATGACTAGAAGCTTTACTTTGGGCTGGTAAGTACTGATAAGGAAGAATAAAAGACAAGGAGAAAATCGTAAAGAAGAAACATGATAGGAGAAAATTGTAAAGAAGAAGTATGATAGGAGGAAAATGCAAAGAGGAAATTGTGTGAGGGGAAAATTGTATAAACTATCAAAGAAGTAGCTAGAATAATAAGAAAATAAGATGTATGGACTAAAAATGTAATAAATGGGAATTAAAGCGTGTGGGGTCCACAATTGTACTATAAAAGGACCACACATGCTTCACAGATCCCAAGACGAATATTATATTACTTTCTCTCTCTACTTAAGCTAAGCTTCCACTTTCTCTCTCTCTAAAACAACTCCTAAACAAAGTAAATCAACCTATATTGACACTAAGAGATTCTCGTATCACATAATCACCCCCGAATATTCTTCAAACTCTTCAGTGGCGCCGTCTGTGGGAAGCGAAGATCTTCTGACGACAATCGCTTCCTGGAGATAATTCCGAGGAAAACTATGGAAGAGTAAGGGGAAGATTTTGTCAATAATTGCGAGGAGAACCTAGTAGGCGAGGACTATCGGAATGATATGGAGGACGAGGTGCATATGGGCCATCGAGTCAAATACACTTTCGATGACTCGGACCTATTGGCTCGAAGGAATGAACTGTTGCTGGAGATCGGAAGATTGAAGGCAGAAAAGGAAACCATACAGGAAAATCTTCGTTCTGAGATACGGAGGAAGCCAACTAGTGGGAAAGAGGAGCGCGAAACTGATTTTCGTCCCAAAAACAGGGACGATAGATACAGGGGATACAGACGGCGATCGTCGAGGAGGAAAGAAAAGCGACATTTGGATTCGTCTGACTCGAGCGATTATTCTCGATACAGTTCGTCGGAATCATCTCCTAGGAGAAATCACAGAAAGAAAAAGCACGGTCGAGGACACGCTGATTACCGAAGGGGAAGAAGCTCGAAGAGGAAGTCTCCAAGGGATAAGAGTTACCGTGCTCAATTCGACGATCAGGCTTATGGCCAAGCAAAGTTTCTTGTTAGAAAAAAAGACATGGGCCCGCGAAATTCGGAGTGACAGCATCAATATACTCTGCCATCCGAGGAAGGGTTGTACTTTCCGAGCAATGACAATTTAAGATCCAATGTTTATCGTACGGGTCACAATTTGAGAGCTTCTCCTCTGTCCCCGGACATTTTGGTGGGAAACCTCCCAAAGCATTTCGATATCTCGAAGTTAGAAAAATTTGATGGGACGCAAGATCCAGATAATCACATCGAACAATTCAAAAATTTCATGATTAATTTCGACGACGATGATAAGTTGCTGTGTAGAGAACTTTCTCAGACCTTCAAGGGGGTAGCTTCCAAATGGTATAATAGGCTTCCGCAGGGCTCGATAAAATTTTTTGACATGTTCTGGAATATCTTCAGACAACACTTCGTGGGGAGCAAAAAGTTCAGAGCTAACGGAGACACGATAATCTATTGCAGACAAAAGTTTGGGGAGAGCTTGAAGAATTACACCAATCGGTTTGTCAAAACGAAAACGGACATGGAGTATTGTAAAGATTCAGTGGCACTTGCAGCTTTCAGGATGGGCCTACTCCCCGAATTGTTGAAGGATACGGTGGCGGAGAGTCAGGCAATGACCTTCGGAGCATTGTTGGATCAGGTCGAGAAGAGAATTCTGGTGGAGGAGACTCAGGCATCAGAGAAAGGATCCGGGGATCAGTTGGATCAGAATCAATTTCAAAGATCTGAGCCGAGTAGCCAAGGGCCCCGTGCCAATGTTCAAGCCAAAAGTACGGGTCAATATCCGCCGAGGCAGAAAACAAATTCACAGTACTATGGAAACCAGCAAAATTACAATCAAGGAACCAGACCCATGTCGAATAAGTGGGTTCGACCAGACTATTTTGCGGAGTTGACGGAAAATGTTGTCGCTATATTTGACAAGGCGAGATCTACAATACCATTCAGGAAGCTTTTTCCTATACAGACTCCGAGGGAAAGTAGAAGCTGTAATAAGTATTGCAAGTATCACGAGGATATTAGGCACGATACCAAGGACTGCATAGCTTTGAAAAAAAAAGTGCAAGCTTTGATCGAGAATGTAATGTTATTAGAGTTTGTCAAAAAGCACTCCCAGAAGAACGCTGTGGTGAAAGCTGTCCCAAAGAATACTGACACAGCTATGGTAATTTCCGAAGGGGTCGACGACTTTGACATTGAACAAGAATATTTCGATTCCAAGGAGGGGAGGAACAATGTGAATATGGTAGAAGAGGTTACTCCGAGGGGGAGGGTGAATAGCCTCTGTGCTTTCTTCGATTCACTGGCAATCTTTGAAGGAGATACTATTGCGGGAAATTCCAATAGCTCGCGAAAGAGGCACATGGTCAACCTGACTACCCAGATCGAAGCGGGGGTGTCAGCACAAATGCACCGATTACCATCCCCCATCATTTGTTTTGACGACAATGATATGTGAAATGTTGCAGGCCCGCATGAGGATGCGGTGGTGATCGCCGCGGGCATCGCTGGGGATCAAGTTCAGAAGATACTTATCGATACAGGGAGCTCAGCGAATATCTTATTTATGAGCACTTACAGGAGAATTTCTGACCCACCAGTTATCCGACGATCCGATAGGACTATAGTGGGCTTTACGGGCGCTACAACAGTGGTGGTTGGAGAGTTTTAGTGTGTGGTTGAGTTGGGCCACGGGCCATTCAAGAAAGAGGTGGAAGTATTATTTATTGTCGTTGACGCGCCAACTTCGTATAATGCCATTCTGGGTCGCTCTTGGTTGTCCCGGATGCATGGCGTAATTTCGACGGTGCATCAGTGTTTAAAGTACGTGGTTGGGAACAATGTCGGGATAATCAGAAGTAGCCAGAAAATGGCCCGTGAATGTTACCAGATAGCTTTATCCTCGAAGGGAGTTCGGGGAGAAGTGTCAGATAAAGCGTAGCAATTAAAGGGGCCTTCCTCTGAAGTCATCCCATGTAATGATCCGAGGGAGAACCCCGGGTTTCTGGTCCCGGGAGAAGATTCCGAGACACATGAATTCGCGAGTGGAAAATCTCTGAAGATCGGAGTAAAACTTTCTTTGGAGTTTAGAGAAAAGTTAATTGCTTTTTTATCTAACAAGCTCGATATGTTTGCTTGGTGTGCACAGGATGTCACTGAAGTACCATCGGAGATTATATGTCAAAAACTTGCGGTACGACTTGACGTTCGACCTATTGTCCAGAAGAGGAGACCAGTCTCTCCGGAAAAGGCTTCCGCTATTCTTTTGGAGGTAGAAAGGCTACTAAGCATAGGCCACATTCGCGAGTCACATTATCCCGTATGGGCATCAAATCCAGTGTTGGTACGGAAGAAGAATGGCAAGTGGAGAATGTGCGTTGACTTCACAGATTTAAACAGAGCTTGTCCCAAGGATCCATTTCCAGTGCCCCGCATTGATCAGTTAGTAGATTCGACCTCGGGTAACCGACTGTTGTCGTTCATGGATGCTTACTCAGGGTACAACCAAATCCGGTTAGATGCTAAAGATGAAGAAAGCACTTCTTTTATTACCGGGAGATGGTTATACTGCTACAAGGTTATGCCGTTTGGCTTAAAGAATGCAGGGGCAACTTATCAGCGCCTGGTTAATAAAACCTTTGAGGGACAGATTGGACGGAACATGGAAGCTTATATCGATGATATGCTAGTCAAAAGTTCGCGGGACGAAGAACATTTTGCTTACCTGGAGGAGACGTTTAACAATTTAAGCAAGGTCAATTTGAAACTCAATCCGGAGAAGTGCATCTTCGGGGTGAGGTCGAGCAAATTTCTTGGTTACATGATCAGCAAAAAAGGCATCGAGGTTGATCCAGAACAGATAAAAGCTTTAGTCCCCATGACTCCCCCCGGAATATCAAAGAAGTCCAAGTTCTGACAGGGAGATTGGCCGCTCTGAATAGATTTATTTCTAGGTCTTTGGATAAATGTGCACCCTTCTTCAAGGTGTTGCGAAATGCGAAACAGTTTCGTTAGACCGACGAATGTTCAGCCGCTTTTCGCCAAATCCAAGAGTATCTGACGTCCCCTGAGGTATTATCTAAACCATTGGTAGGGGAGAAATTAATTATCTATGTAGCAGTGTCAGGTTGTGCAGTCAGTGATGTTCTACTCCGCGAAGAGGAATCTCTTCTGAAACCTATCTATTATGTCAGTAAGAGTTTGCTGGATGCGGAGAAGCGATATCTCAAATTGGAGAAGGTAGCGTTGGCTTTGGTAACGGCTGCTCAGAAAATGCGACCTTACTTCCAGGCACATCCTATAATCGTTCAGACAACTTTTCCCCTGAAAGGTTTGTTGCAGAGGCCTGATATCTCTGGAAGGATAACTAAATATTCGGTGGAACTAGGGGATTTTAACATAGCATTTGAGCCTCGAACGGCGATAAAATCCAAAGTTTTAGCTGATTTTTTGGTCAAATTCCATTCGGATAGAGAGGATAAAGAAGTCATTGACCATTTTGATGAAACAGAATGGTTGGTAAGAACAGATGGGGGGTCGAACATTTCTGGAAGTGGGGCAGGTGTCCAATTGATTTCTCCAGAAGGGATAGCTATGTTCCAAGCTATTCGGTTCGGCTTTAAGGCCACTAACAATGAAGCGAAGTATAAAGCTGCATTAGCGGGTTTGCGTTTAGCTCAGATATGTGGGGCCAAAAAGGTTAAACTGATCAGCGATTCACAGTTAGTAATAAACCAAGCTTTGGGAGAATCCGAGGCCAGAAAAGATAAGCTGATACGGTATTTGCAAGCATTAAAAGACTTAGTATCTGAGTTTCAGGAAGTTAAGTATGAACATGTTCGAAGGGAAGCAAATGTTGTCCCAGATTCTTTGGCTTCAGCCTCACGAACGGAGGGATACCTATGGGTTTTGATTTAGGAACGTCCCTCGATCATGATCGATGCGGAACATGCAATGAACGTTACCGAGGAGAGCAATGTGGTCAAAGACGATTGGAGGTCAGCCATTATTGACTTCTTCGAAAATGATACTTTACCCGTCGGAAAGTACGAGGCAAGGAAAATCAGGTTCAAATCTCATGGGTATGTTATGCTGGGAGGCATGCTGTATAAGAAATCTTTGAGTCGACCGTTACTATGATGTCTAAACAAAGATGAGTCACAAATCATCCTGTCTGAATTGCACGATGGGGAAGGATCTGCCCATTGTGGGTATAAGGCATTAATTCGTCGGGTGTTTCTGGTTGGTTATTATTGGCCGACTATTGCCTCAGATGCAAAAGATTTGGTAAAACAACGTGGCACTTGTCAGCGCTATGCCAATGTGATCCACAAGCCGGGGGTATTATTGGAGAGTATTTTGGAAGTAGTCTCATTCGATAGGTGGGGCATCGATTTAGTTGGACCTTTACCGATGGCATCCGGTGGCAGGCAAACTATAATTGTCGCAGTAGATTATTTCTCTAAGTGGGTAGAAGCAGAACCCTTAGCAGGGACAAAGGCCAAAGATGTAATCAAATTTGTGGTGTCAAACATTTGTTGTCGTTTTGGGGTGTCATTGCAAGTCACAACGGATAACGGGCCTCAGTTTGATAACAAGGAGTTTAAAAGTTTTTGCCTCTCTAGAGGCATACGACAATGTTTTTCTGCCCCATTTCATCCTCAAGCTAATGGGCAAGTGGAAGTGACCAATCGCATAATTCTGGATGGTTTGAAAAATAACTTGGAAGGGAAGGCAGGAAAATGGCATGATTATTTACAAGAAGTATTGTGGGCTTACAGGACAACTCCACGAACAGCCACGACTGTATCCCCGTTTGGCTTAGTATATGGCATGGATGCCATTGTCTCTCCAGAGATTGTTTTCCCTTCATATCGTGTGGCAACGTATACAGCGGAGGCAAATGACCAAAGCAGAGCATTGGCGTTAGATTTGGTTGAAGAAAAAAGACAACGAGCACAGTTTACGTCCCTCCATTATCAAACTCTTATGCGGAGTCGATATGCGTCTAAAGTAAAGCATAGAGACTTCAATGTGGGAGACAAAGTACTACGAAAAGTCTTTTTGCATACTAAAGATAAAAGTCTGGGCAAATTGGGACCAAATTGGGAGGGTCCTTATGAGGTCACTGAGAAAGTAAAACCTGGAACATATCGGCTAAAAGACAAGGAAGGGCGATACCTCCGTCTCCCATGGAATATTGAACATTTAAAGCTGTATCTTGAATGAGAAAGTTGTCCCTTTTTGTATATGAAAGTTCTGAACATAGTGAGGGCATACTCTTTCCTACCCTGATAGGCACAGGAAGGTTTTAACGAGGTGTCCAATGAGCTACTTAATATGACGTACTTTTTGCCTTAAACTATTTTTCGGGTCACAATAACTTGTGCCTCGAATTTGTCTCTATCTTAAACTATGATTTGGGTCATAATGATTTATGCCTCGAATCTTTCTTTGCCTTAAACTATAATTTGGGTCACAATGAGTTGTGCCTCGAATTTCTCTTTATCTTAAACTATGATTTGGGTCATAATGATTTCTGACTCGAATCTTTCTTTGCCCTAAACTATAATTTAGGTCACAATGAGTTGTGCCTCGAATTTCTCTTCATCTTCAACTATGATTTGGGTCATAATAATTTATGCCTCGAATGTTTCTTTGCCGTAAATTATAATTTGGGTCAAAACAACTCGTGCCTCAAATTTTGCCTATCTCAAATTATTGATTGGGTTATGATAATGAGTGCCTCGAATTATTATTTGGATAAATTCTGCTTTATACTTCAAATCGTTTCACCCTTCGAATTATAACTTGGGTCTCTTCGAATCATTCTTTGAGACACAATATGTTGTGCCTTAAATTATTTACACTCTTATGTTATTATACACGCTATGAATTTTCAATGTAAACCACAATTAGAAATGATACAACAATGTAAATTGCCACACACTACATATTGCAGGGTTAAATGTTACAAGTTGGGGCATACACAAAAATCCGAGGAGTACATCTCCTCACATAGGATTCGAAGGAAAACAAAAATCGCCTTATAAGGTCTTATACACAAAACACTTTCTCCACGATTACCTATTGTTGGGATTTTTCGAGGGAGTCACTTTCCTCGGAATCTGATGACTCACTCTCACTGACAACGATGTGAGGAGGACGGAGATCTGGGGACACAAGTTTCCAAAAACTGCCAAGGTCATATTCGGGGTACTCCGCATGAAGTTGCGTTATCAAACCTGCTCGAACTGTTGCATCTCGGTCAGCAAGGTTGTTGGTACACTTGGCAATATAGGCATTCACAGCCCTCTCGTTCTCTTCCTCTACCTACCGAGGGAAATCTTCAATGCGCCTCGCCAAGTGATTTCTATTATCGAAAAGTGTTTCATAGTCCTTGCAACAGTCAGTAAAACCTCTGCGCACTACTTCTTTGGCCTTCATATATTCAGCAATGAGTTTCTCCTGGCCCTCGGTCTTTTTCTGATAGAGATCCCTCTCCTCTTGGCAACATCTCTCTAACATAATGACATAGTTCTCCGAGGTAGATAATCTTTCATATAGTGCATCTGCCTGACTCTCCATAATCGCATGTTGTTTTTTGGCCTCTTCAAGTTGTGCAGCCAACAGGGAAGCCTTGAACTTATAATGATTTTTCATGTTCTCCAAGTGTGCCATCTTCTTTCCCTTCATAACAGAGGCATGCAGCA
The DNA here is from genome assembly GCA_036936605.1 of Limnanthes douglasii subsp. nivea. NCBI lineage: Eukaryota > Viridiplantae > Streptophyta > Magnoliopsida > Brassicales > Limnanthaceae > Limnanthes > Limnanthes douglasii. The sequence continues at coordinate 11,235,288 of JAUPFV010000005.1, read as the reverse complement.
GGCTGCGTATACTCATTGAGAATTCGTCGTCACATGGAATTTCAAAGGAGCTGCTGGGAGAGCCAAGGCTAAAAGCGTCAAAGTCAGATGTCTCCCCCTCGAGAATCTCAAGATCAATGTGTTGGGGATGCTTACTTTGAGGCATGTGAAGTGGAGCAAGTATGGGGGGCTCCTCTAGGGGAGCTGGATGTGATGCTTGGGTCCGAGGAGTGCTGGGTGTTAAGTTAGAGTTTTGTTTGGGAGAGTTATCTCCCATTTCATGATCAGACACATCAAGAGCCCTTTGATCTTCAATCTCCTGGGCCGGTTCGGGGTCGTCGTTTTGAACTCTACTGTCCTTGGACTGCTCCTGGATAGGCTCTAAGGCAGCCTTCTCTTTCCCTTTGGCTTTCAAGCTTTTCTTCCTCCGAGGGTGAATGGCCTTTTTTGAGGAAGGATCAGGACTGGGAGCTACTCTGTTGTCCGAGAAGGCTGGGTCCGGGGCGATGGGCAATTCTAGCTGTAGTTGTTGTTGCTTAGCAGGAAGTTCCTCATCGGGTGCATCTCGATGACTTTGTGCACGATCACGCTTCGGAAGATATATTACTATTTCTTTATTTGTTACTCGTTCAAGCACCTCATCTTGGGAATGAGGGGTCATCAATTCTTTCAAAGACAGTCGATCAAGGGGATTTAACCTCCACAGTCTGCTCAGAGCCATATTGTTGTCACTAAAACATAAGCGAAATCGGTTTTCCCATTTTTCTTTAGCCCATTCACTAAGCCTCGTAAAAACAGCAGTGGCACTCTCCACTTAATCAACATATGGCTTGGAAATGCCAGTTATAGCTACAAAAATGTTTAAGTTAAACTCTTAAACTCTCACAATTCGAAGGACTATTATAAACAAAGTGATTCGAGGACTTACATTTATTGGTCCATAGCAGAATTAATTTGTGAGGGTTCGAAGGGGTTGCTTCAGAGCCAGTCTTCCAGTGTCCAGAGGCAATAGATTTTCCCTTAGCAGCTAGGGTTTTGTTGTGCAGCTCTTGAATTCCTGCCTCGATAGCCACGGTCTGTCCTGGAGAAAACCGGGGAGTCCCATTTCCTGTTATGGATGGAGTAGCTGGAAGGCTTGAGACAGGATCCCCGATCCTCGGAAGAGGAGGGTCAGCTGCTGTAGTTCGAGGAGACTCAGGGTCAGCTGCCATAGTTTGAGGAGACTCAGGGCTCAGGGGTAGTTTCTGGTACATCTTTCAAACGCTTGCGCTCTTGTGAATGTCTGTCCTTGTGGTGTCTTTTTCTTTTTCCCGAAGAATGTTTATGGTGCTTTTCTTTCCTCATTTCTTCGAGGGTGATCTGGTTGTTGACTTGATTCTGATGAGATATTTCGAGAGGGATTATGGCCGTCGAATTTGCAGGAGGGGCCACGAACCGTAGAAGGTAGTCACAACAGGTGAAGGCTGAGGCTCAATGTATTCACCAGCAGCGACTCGTTCCTCGAATTTGTTGCTAATAAGTCGCCACTCTGGAATTCGACGAGGTTTGTGAGCCAGCTTTCTCTCTCTAGAAATTCTGGGTGGAAAGTTTGAGCCATTAATGAAAGAGATGAGTATTTATAGAGGCCAAATGGGATTCTAGGAAAAATCGGGCCTGGGGACATTTCTTGTTGTTTGCCTAAGGGAATTATGGGACCCCTAGGTAAAAAATTGTTGACAGAGGCGTGGGAGAAGTTGCAGAGGCAATATCTCTCTAAAGATACGCTGACACAAAAGCATGACTGCTGATGTCATGCCAAATTTTTACAGCCAATCATTGCAATGCCTTAGCATCGAATTCTAATGGTTTTGATATGCTCACAGGGCAAATTCCGATGGGAAAGGATTTTAGGTATTGGCTTATCTTTATTAACTCATTGCAAGGATTGGGGGGCTACATTGGTTAATATGAAATAGAAGATATTTTCGAAGAGATGCAGCATTCGAAGAGATGTTTCGAAGAGATGCAGCATTCGAAGAGATGTTTTCGAAGAGATGCTGTTTCGAAGAGATGCAGCATTCGAAGAGATGTTTTTTCGAAGAGGTGCAGCATTTGAGGTATTTGTTTCGAGGAAAAGATGTTCGAAGAGATAATGGAGATTTTTTTACAGTCCCAGTAAAACTATTTTTACTAGGACTGGGGGCTACTGATAAGGAAGAATAAAAGACAAGGAGAAAATCGTAAAGAAGAAACATAATAGGAGAAAATTGTAAAGAAGAAGTATAATAGGAGGAAAATGCAAAGATGAAATTGTGTGAGGGGAAAATTGTATAAACTATCAAAGAAGTAGCTAGAATAAGAAGAAAATAAGATGTATGGACTAAAAATGTAATAAATGGGAATTAAAGCGTGTGGGGTCTGCAATTGTACTATAAAAGGACCACACACGCTTCACAGATCCCAAGACGAATATTATATTACTTTCTCTCTCTACTTAAGCTAAGCTTCCACTTTTTCTCTCTAAAACAGCTCCTAAACAAAGTAAATCAACCTATATTGACACTAACAGATTCTCGTATCACATAATCACCCCCGGATATTCTTCAAACTCTTCAAGTACAACTTGCCATCTTTTGCCTATGTCCTTTTAAGGATGATATCCGATGGGGGAGTGGTCAATTGTTCCCAATTAAGGTCTTTGCTTTCAGTGGTGTTCCATATGTGAGCCCTTAACATGTTTCCCGAGGTGAAAAAGTTATGAAAACCAAATCCCCACTTTTCAGATGCCCATTAGTTCAATTTCGCAGAGGTAGATTTTCCAGCCTCCAAGTGCTCAGGATACATCTTTGAAGTACTGCAATATATAAACAACAATCAGTTCAGTCTAAACAATAGAGAGTTTGAATATAACTAGAAGAACCAAATGAGTGTTACCTGAACTCCTCCAATACCTAGTCAGTTGACTAGGATTTGTTTGGTACTTGATCTTTTTGCCATTCTCCCAGGCTCCTCTTATGAACGAAAACTGGGTCCTCCATGGTTTTTCAGCCTGTAGCAGTTTGTTCACTACTTTGTTGTTATTCCCCATGTTGTAGTGATAGAAGGGGATCTGGTGGTTCCTACATAAACCAGCAACGAAAACGAATTGCTCCATGGGCAATAAAATATTTGATAGCCTGGAAGCAATGATGCTGGCTAGAAGGGTATACCAGGAATTCAGACTCAGCTGGCTAGGGTAAAGCTTAATCAGATGGAACTACCGAACTACTTCCGGGTCCAAGAGGAAACGAACTCCCCAGTTTAGCACTTCGGTGTATACCACTAGTTCGTTAGTTTTGCAGTCTAAATGAGTCTCTCGAGTAACTGGAATCCTAACCTTGACAGACTCTGGGAAGCCCCACTTTGTCCTTATCCGATCCAACTCGGCGATGTGTGTATACACATACACAATTTTTTAAAGGGCCAACAAATATTTCACGTTCACCTTGCGAAACTTAGGCCTTAAGTTTGCTTCAAGACACTCTAGAAGCTGTTTGGTGTTTGGAAATCCCACCTTTTCCCTGTTGGACAGATCCGGAACAGTATTTTCTGTCTTTCCGGATGTTTCAAGTGGGGTGTACTCCCCACTGTCCTCCATAACTTCCTCCATTATAGTTAACAGTTGTTCGGTCAACTTAGCATTTGTGCCCTCTTTTTCAACGTGGGTGATCTCATTATGGAGAGACATGTTGTCCGAATTTACTGGGGATTGGGCAGTAAGGTTTAATGCATCTGCTCTAATATTTTTGGAAGAAGAAGAGGTGCCTTTAGATTTGGAGAGTCGAGTAACTCTCCAAATCTAAAGGCACCCCTTCTTCTTCCAAAAATATTAGATCAGATGCATCGAGTAACTCTCCGGGGCGTGACCTCTGTTGAGTAACTTTCCAAATCTAAAAGCACCCATTCTTCTTCCAAAAATATTAGATCAGATGCATCGAGTAACTCTCCGGGGCGTGAACTCCGTTGTATCTTATCCCATAGCTATGAAAGGTGAGGGTTTCCCACTTAAGTGTTTCGTTTGGGGAAGATGAAACGGTCTGAATAATGATGAGGGCTATTAAGTCTACCCTAATTACTTTTTGAATGTAGGTACAAGTCCTATGGAAGAAAAATGTATGAGAGGTTGAATCAAAGTGTGACACGTGTCAGATTTCAGAATTCTAATCGTTGTCTTTTCATCTACAAAAATGAACCCTTTCGGATCCGTCAGGGTCCTTTTTTCCTTATAATCAATCCTTTAAAAGACACTTTGGATCCGATCTGGATATTTTTATGAATAAATTAGCTCTTCCAAAATATTTTTGAAAGAACTAAAGGGCTACTGATAGGTTCTGATATTTTTGGAAGGACAATACTGTGTAAACAGGAGGGGCAGTTCGGGTATATCTTAGACCAAGCAAATCAAGAACAGTCCGACCAATCAATACATGACTCAGTTGTGTGCTAACATTATTTATGGTTTGAGATTTAAAGATTGACCCGGATCCAGAGTCCAACCCGTAAGGCCCATGGGTCACAAAATTAGTATAAATACCCCAACCAACTTCATTTAATAGGTTGGACTTTTTTCCAAAAACATTAACTACAAGCATACACCTCTCTTATCTCACTACTCACTACTCATACAATAATATTCAATTTACAAACTCCCTAAAATTCCCCTCCCACAAATTACCCATACCAGGGTTGATCATTTTCCCTATATCCTTTCTTTGAAGCATATGCACATGGATTATTTGGCTCGTCCGCTTATGCACATTGGTGCCCTATCTCAGAAGATTATAAACATTGGTGTTATTTGGTCAAGATGTTACTGCAGCAAAGTGGTGCTACTTTGGCACAATGGTGTTGTCTTAGCACAAGTAACTTATTCGTATGAATGCAGAATAATACGTTAAGTAAGATGTCATCAAAATTTTATTAAAAAAGAGATTCTTCGTTAAAAACTACATGTGTCACTGAAGTAGAAAATAGTACACCCGTAAGAGGAAACAAACTGAAAAAATAATTTTAGAGTTGTGTAAAAAGTTTCTAAGTGTATCCATTTCGTGTCATGGTGTGTAAAGCTGCAAATTTTCCACGTTTCATAGGTGTAACAAAGGTATTCCCTCTGCATCTACTAGTTTGTAGGTTCCCGATATGCCTTTGGTGCTAGTTTTCCGAAATATTTATCTTTGGTATAGCGAAAGACCATTCTTAATACTTGGTCAATTACAAAAAAATCTCGAAAACGAACCTTAGTGTTATATTCATGTTCCACGTTATCATTCTATAGTGTTCCATACACATGCACATGCAGATTTTTATTTATTTATCCTCTATAAATTCCAATTTGGCTCAACAACTATTCATGTTTGTGTCTTTAGTTTTGCGGATGAAGGCATAAAGGTTTCTTCCGGAACCACAACTTCCATCATGTAAACAAAAATAAAATGAATATCTCAGTTATATAATTTGAGGTAGTATGGTGGGATCATAATACTTCTTGAAATGTAATAGGATATTTCCCTACAAATCATTTAGAATGTGGTGTACCATTTCTAATAATGTTTAGTTAATTACTTAAACTTGTTTGTTAGTTTGGGGATACAATATACTAAAAAAATGTTGATGAATTTACCTTGTTCTGCATAATAATTCAAATACTTCATTCTGGAATTATAGTCTATATTAATCGTAATTGTTACGGGAATCCTAATTGCAGCGAAGGTTAGTCTGAAAGAAATAGATAACCTCTTTAGCTCGTGTTTTTGCCGATAGTTTTGCTTCAACCTATTTAGAAATCAAGTCTTTCATTATAAAAGATACTACTCACCCCTTAATGCCTTAGGGGTGGCCCCATTATATTCAGACCCCATATATTGAAGAGGATTTTTCCAAGAAAAATTCTAAAGGTGTTGTTAAGGCATGAATAGAATTTTCAAAAAAAATCCAAATCTCACAATAATGTACAAATATTTTAACACCCGTAAATATCATTGGCTAGTAATATCCTACAAACAGGATTCGTTGTGAGGACCCCATTATTTATCCCTTATGGAGTTTTTCAATGACGATAGCAAAATCTTCTGAACCAAAACATCTAAGTAGAGGTCTTGTTAGACCGTGATGCAACATATATCAATCAGTACCTTAATGTTTATACATCAATTTATTCTCAAAATATGTTTTTTTTATATGAATTATACTATAATTGAGGTTCATCGATCTACTAATTCGTCGATAACCATGATTTCATATTCGACACCCTGAACCCTAGCAAACTAAAAACCAAACACTTGCAGCAGATTATAAGACCGGATATGCTCCTCTCTGCTAGTTGGAAAAATATGGGCTTATAGCTAGACGGCCGGAAGGGGTGCCACTCGTGCGTCGTCGGTAAAGTTAAATAGCGAAAGTGGATAGAGAGATGTGGAGCCACAAAATTTTTTTTGGTGTAATCTGGCCAACATGTGGGTATGGTGTTGCTCGTGAAAAGGATAAAGAAGGGGGTTTAGTTATGTTTAATTAAATTTAAGTTTACCAACATAAATTTAAGTTTACTAATATAATTTAACTATTAGTTATTAGGTTATTAATCTTTAATTTTTAGTTTCTTCAGAAAGAAAACACAGTAAATGTTAAATTTTTCTAAAATTATGGTAATTTTGCGGAATAATTTCTTTTTCACAAATGGTAAAATTGTAATACCATTGAGTAGTAATTTTGGGGGGAAAAAAAAGCGAATTCACATAGTAAAAACGGTTTTTTTTACAATTTTCTTAAAATAATTATTTAGACATTCTAAAACTTAAAAAAATCATATACTATTTCACCTTTTCTATAAGCTTCCTCCCATTTCATAAACCACATAGCCTCAGTTTATTAAAACTTTCACGGGAAACAAGTCCAGTTTCACAAAGGCAATCATGCAACTTTATTTGAACAGTCTCAACATAATTTAATTAATGCCCCCAAGCGAAAAATCCACCAAAATTTGGCAGGCAACTTGAATGAGAAATGTCAAATGTGTAAAGAATGTAAAATCTGTTTAGAGAAAAATGGAATAAATCGAAGGTAGCAATGATCTCTCAAACCTTCGTGAGTAACTTTCTAGCGCCGAATTAATAAGTGAATTTCCGAGGGCCACTACTCGAAGCTCTACCTTCTCCTCTCTTTTGCCACCGGAAGGGCCACCTTCTTCTCCTCTCTTTTGGCCACTCGAACTGCCATCTTCATCTCCTTTCCTTTGGCCACTCGAAGAGCCACCTTCTTTCCTCATTAGTTGCTCTGTTGCCCAAACGCCTACGCATTCTTGATCTTCAGGTGCCATCATACCCTGCCATTTAAAGTAATGAAACACTTTACAAATAGAAAACCTCCCATTTACAAAACTAACTACAGCGTATGTTTGTTTGAGTAATTAGAAATTATGAATGTTTTTATTTTACCATTAATTATAATTACCGTCGTTTTAGTATGGCCACCGGAAGAAGCTTTGTTTTTCTTTGACGCAGGTGCCTCAGACTGCTTAGCCCAATCAGGCCACACTGTCATGATAATGGTAGTCGAAGGAAAGCTCATCCCCAGCCTTTATCTGCTTCTTAGCAAATAGACCAACTCGCCAATTCCCCAAGACAAAGACCTGTATATGTTTAAGTCAGTCAATATTTTATGAAGAAAATTGTTGTGTACAACTAGAGAATAAGTGACCCGACACGGCGACAACTGTAGCGAATCAACTGCAATTGGCTACAAAATAAGTATCATTTGTAGGTGACACCAAGGGTCCAACACGAATGACGAGGAGAGGTTAAAGGTGCAAAGTTAGTGAAGAATAATGATATAGATTCATATAATTTTCAAAACAAAGAGGCAAAAGAACCTGGATCGACTGTTCAAGGAATGATATTCATATGAATAAATAAATGGGAAAACATCAAACATAAAAGAAAATTGAGGAATTTACCTCCTGATGTAGTCCACGGAGCATCTTCATATTCCTACATTCATGATTATCTCCTGTCTGAGTAGGGCTACTAAGAATACCATCACCAGCTCTGCAAAGCCAGTCAAAAAGACATTAACTGCTTGACCTTTTCTTGAGAGAATGTTCAAAACCCGTCTTATGATCCTTGATATTTACTAACTACTCAATCCACACGCAATAACTTGCAAAACACAGTGTTTCCAGCCTAAAATGAGGGGGGGAAGACAGCCAACAATTTCGGGTTTATCATGAAAAGAATTAAAAAAGTAAAGAGAGATCTACTCTAAGATAAAAAAACATTTAGTTTGGAGCTATCAATATGTACAATTAAATACTCTACATCAAGAGTTTAAGAATTAGGACTATAGCATCTTGAACTTAGTGTGTCTACTGAAAAAATCTAGTATCACTCTTATAAATAGGCGGGAAAATCAACTTGTAAGGGCAGTTTTGGATAATTAAGAAAGTTTGAAGTCTTCCTGTGATAGGAAAAAGTTGGTGTGTGAAGTCCTTAAATGTGAAAACCTCTTCGGAGAGGTTCCAGATTTTACACTTTTTATCAAAAGATGTACCGTATCCACTACGAAACTGTCTATACTAAGCAGCTGGACTACCAGAATCTTTGCTTTTCATATACCCTTGAAAGTTTAAACCAGTGCTTCCTAAAACTATCATTATAAGTCACAGATCTATCCATAACCCCTTTTCACCAGTTGCATCCTGGCTTGTGATGCTTTAACTAGAAGTCATTTTATTTGTGAGACAAAAGGTAAAGTAAGCAGGCCTTCCCATGAGGACGGTAAACAGCCACATCATAAATTGATGAGGAACCACAAAAGACCACTATGAGCGTGAACTACTAGCGAAAACAGGTAAAGTAACTAGGCATGATAGGTAGTCAAGAACTCACCGGAACACGCCATTCCAGCATAATTCTGGATCGCATTCCCTGCGTGCAGCAAAGCATGGACACTGACGTGTCTGGCATTCAGTAAGACAATAACACCCTCTATACCGATTGCTGCATCCCTCAGGACATCTAATATCAGAATAGAGGGTTAGTGTATAACTTTATTCTCCTGTACACTAAAAACATATAAATGCTGTGCAAGAATCGAGCCTTATATAAATTGGACTTTCATTTTCACAGGGATTTGGAAACAAACAACAGATCCTTGATCATTGATATTTAAATCTCTCCCCGATAAATATAAAACCAAGCAATTATCATCGATATAAAGCAACACGAGTGTTGTCAGAAAACATAAAGCAACAACTTATCAAGTGTAAGTGTCAATTTTGATCTGATTGTTCGATCTGACCTAGGTCGCAGCTAAAGCGGCTGCGATATCCACCTTTGCTTTCAACTATTATCGGTTCAGATTTAATTTTAAAGTATTTAATTAACAAATATTCGATAAATTACAGGCCTGCCATAAACAAATAAAGTAGGTGGATATAAATTTAGGTTCCGCCACGGCACCTGCAACTTCCATTGCATCCGAATTCATCCTCACTTTAACATTATTAGCAAATTATATTGCCACGGTTTAAGCGAAGTGGAAGATAAATGCTAACAAGTGCATTATGAACATCGATAATCTCCACATATTGAATAAATTTAAAGATCGAAAGAAATATAGATACTTAATATATACTTGTTAGAAACAATAGACCGAAATAATGACACCTAGAATCATAAAGACAAACATCCGTTTCGACAGCAACACAACATCATACACAAATATGAAAATATCATGCAACTTTATTAATCTACTGACTGATTTCTGCCAAAAATCTCCGCAGCTCGATACGAGCATTAAGGGTCTGAAATGTCTGAATTTTGTATATAAGTCAATCTGTTTGTTCACACACTCACACAACCCATTTGAGAAAAATGTGTTTCAATGGTTACTAAGACTAGAAGATACAGTGATATCCATCTCAGAATGCTACTAAATTTTACATAACCTTATTCAGTCTAAAACTATATAAGCTTGTGTAAAGCATAGTCACACCAAAATAAAGGAAAGAATCGAAGATCATCGTGAAACTAAAGCTCGAACCTTCTTTCCAGGTCATAAGTTCTTTCAACTCATGCGTGTGCAACAATACTCTACCCCATTGTGATCCATCTGTAAGTGAAGGAAGGAACAAGCTTTAGTTCAATTGTTGTTAGAGATTTGTTGGGACGTAAACATATGTATGATTCACACACAAAGGGAAATAAACATAAACTCTGCGATTTAGGGTAAAAAAGCAAGTGAGATTCGTTTTTCAATCGAAATAAATTACTTAACAATACCAATCAAACATGAACCATCTAAAAGAATCACAATCAGAGACTTAGGAGATCAGATCGTAAACTAAAACAACACTAAAGGGCTTAAACTTGGAATTTCTGAATGGAGAGAGAAACTGAAGTTTGCAAGCGGAGGGAAAATTGCACCTAAAGATCAAGAATACGTAGGCGTTTGAGCAACTAATCAGGGAAGAAGGTGGCTCTTCGAGGAGTGGCCAAAGGAGAGGAGATGAAGGTGGCAGTTCGAGTGGCCAAAGGAGAGGAGAAGAAGGTGGCGCTTCAAGTAGTGGCCCTCGAAAATTTGCAAACTAATTCGGTGCTAGAAAGTTACTTGGAGGTTTGCGAGATCATTGCTACCTTCAAAGCTTACCTCTTAGATACTTACGTTTTATAAGACTCATAATTATGTGATATGGGCTCTAGTAGTAAAAGCAAGCCCTCGGCTTACATGTGTCTCTTATATCCATTATGTTTATTTTTGTGATAATTTTATGTTTTTAGTTTTTGTGTTAGAATATTTGTTCATTTAAGTATTTTTTTTTTTTGTGCACAAGTTTGAAAATAAGTGTATTAAAATCTTATTCTATAATCTGACAGTCGTTGAATCATCTAAAATATATTGAATCAACAAAAAAATAACGTAAATATTCCTGATACGACAACATAAATAATAACATTAAAGTTTTTTTAGATAAATTGTAAGGTTACGAGGTAAGATTTGTATTATTTGTAAGTATAAAAGACAACAATGCAATTTGTCTCTGTATGTAACTGATTTAGTTCAAGTCTTCTTATGTGCATATTAATAGAGAATGAGACGATGAATAAAGGGTTTGACTATTGTCTGTTTTAGATAGATTCTTTTAAATTATTTATCTCTCTAGAATTCAACACTTTAATCTCTCTCAATTTATTTGCTGTCATTTCTACGATCACGGGTTTAATTCGATTCATTCGTAAGAATATCTCTAACACTTGTCATTGGCGACCACGGTGGGAGAGATTACCTGGATTGCACATCTAAAACAAAAAAAATAATTGTTGATAGTATTGAACGTAATGGACCAGATAAGATAATAGATGATTAAACAGTTCATGAAGCAATTGAAGATATTAGGTCAAATTTACACAGGATAGTAATTGTGAGGGAAGAAGGTCGAGGTAATACTCAAACTACCTCAAACTGTTGAGCAAAATAATCAATATAACATTGAGATTCGAATGAATATCTTGTTAAAAAATAACTATTTTAAATGATTAATATATGCGAAAATAACAACAAATTCGATATGGCAGATTGACATCCGAATTGGAATTAGGAGTGAAAGAGATCTCAAGCCGAAAGCTAACGAAATCCCACAAGCTTATAGTTATAAAGAGTATGATTGATCAAAGTTACAAATTGAAAGGTAGATTTTGCGATAAAAAATATATTTTATAAACTATATGTTTGTAATAATATTTTCAAGCAAAAAATTATTTTAAAAAAAACTATATATGTATATTACCATATAAAAACAATATTTTGTATTTAATTTATTTAGCTTAAGACTCACCTACGTGTAACTAAAATAAAATATAACGACAACTTTTACATGTCTTATACATTAGATTTTAAAAATATTTTCAACGGAGTTGCACGTTGAAAGTAGATATTGCAATAAAAAATATATATTTTATAGGCTATATGTTAGTAATAAATTTTTCAAAAAAGATTATTTTTATATAAAAAATAGGGAAATTGCACTTAAAGTACCCACTCAACTATTCAATTGTCATCTAGTACCCAAGGTTTGATCAATTGTTACTTAATACCCAACTCAACTACCTTATTGTCACTTACTACCTAATATTATTTTAATACCCTAACTACCCTTAACCCACTATATAAACACAATTTTCTGTTTTCTTTCTATTTTTTCTAGCTTTTTTGAAGATTTGAATTTGTTAGCCGCTCTAACCACCTAACCCTATGAACCACCACGAAGCACGGTTGAAATCACATTTTCCGGTGATCCGAGTGTTAGAAGGTCTGTTTATTTATGTAGTTTGTGGTGTAAAACCTATCTAACCACTGTCTTCTACGTACATGAACTGGTCGTGTTTCCACGTACATGAATCTGTTGTTTTGCAAGTAATCGTGTTTCTTGTCCCAGGTAATCGTAATTACCTACTGATTTCAAAGTTAGTTTCTTGGTTTTATAAGTGGGAATATGTTATATTTTACTGTTTTTAAACATCATAGCCTGATTTCGAGTTTTTCTCTATTTTTTTTGTTACAGTGATCTGCTGTTGTTTTGTTAGTATTTGTCGTTATATACACATGTCCTTGTTTTTTGATGTTATATACTAATTTTGTAGTGCATTAGATTTTTATTTCGGACGTTAAACATGTATAGATTACGAGTTTTAGTTGTCCAGGCGTTCCATGCATGATGCGAATTGTTTGATGTATTCAATGAGGAAGATGCTAATTGTGTTACCAATTCGCATGGTGACGTGCGAATCACATGAAAGAATTTCAAAATTTGCTTTAAAATATGTTGTGAATTGTACGGATGTTCAAACATATGTAAGGACTCTTAGTTGCTTACAAAACTCAGGATGGGTTGCGAACTATGTGGAACTCTAGAGTATTGTATTTTCAAACAAATACCAGGACTTTTTTAGTTACTTTTTTACGTTTTGCATGTTATGATGCGAACTATTTTGACCTCTAGAGTATTGCATTTTCAAACAAATATCAGGTTTTTTTAGTTACTTTCATGTTTTGCATGATAGGACGCGAACTGTGTAGAACTCTAAAGTATTGCATTTTCAAACCAAATATCAGGACTCTTATTTTCTTACAAAACTCAGGATGGGTTGCGAACTATGTAGAACTCTAGAGTATTTTATTTTCAAACAAATACCAGGAGTTTTTAGTTACTTTTCTACGTTTTCACATGTTATGATGCGAACTGTGGAGAACTCTAAAGTATTGCATTTTCAAACAAATATCAGTACTTTTTTAGTTACTTTTACGTTTTGCATGCTAGGATGCAAACTATCTAGAACTTTTTTTAGTATTGTATTTTGAAACAAATATCACGGCTTTTTTAGTTGATTTACAAACAACCATCAGGAGAGGATGCGAATTGAACACAGTTCGCAGCTTGTATATATACACAAATCGCAAAATAGGATGCGATATGTTTGATGCAGTAATAAATAATTTGCACTTTATTTTTGGGACTAATAACTAATAGCTTGTTCTGTGCAGGGTAATGTATGTCCAAATCACGAGTTTGTATTTTTAAATATGGTCACCAAACCGTAATTGTTAAAGCTTTCAAAGTATCCAAGCTTTTGTGTCTTTTCGAATCATGTGGCTGTTGTTAATCTATTGGATTTCAAATGTTCTTGCGGATCATGGCAACAAGAGTGTTTTCCATGTCCTCACGCTTTAGCGGCAATACAATATACTGACCAAGATCCATTTACCGTAATAGAGCCCTTCTTTACGGTTAAGAATTACAGGGAAAGTTACTCTTTCAGCATACCAGCTATAACGGATTTCGGGGAAGGTTCCAGCGCTAACGATCCTTCGTTTGTTGAAGTTCTGCCTCCGAACGTTAAGAGAGGCTCCGGAAAGCCTAAGAAAAAGCGAATCCCTTCTAGAGGAGAAATCTCAACCAAGCAGTTGAGGTGTGGCCATTGTTCGAAATCAGGCCATAACATGCGGACTTGTGATGTTCTAGTTTAAGCACAATCCGTCTTGTGGACAATTCTCGTTGGCCACATTTATTTGTAATACTGTTATTGTTCTGTACAACAAACTAAATATTTTTACATTTTTGTGTTTGTAATGCTTTTATTAGAGTAAAAAAAATGTTAAGTGCTTTGAGTTGCATGCAATTCGCATCCAGTATTGCGAATTGTGTACAATATGTTGATATCATGTTGCAAACATCTATCAGGTTTCTATGAGATTTGTGTGAAATTTCACCAGGACGTGAATCGTTAGTAAAATCATATCAAATAATTATCAGTATTTTATGCTGCGACTTGTGTTGAGCTATAATATAATACATTTTCAAACAAATATCAGGACTCTTATTCGCATACGATTCGCACGATATGCTGTGAATTATGACCATAACATATATCAGGACTCATGGCTGCTTATGTAAAGAGATATGATGCGAATGGAGAACAACCAGAAGTCCTGATATTTGGTCACATGCTAAGTTGCGAAGCGTGCTTTGATAAAAATACCATGATATTCAGTGGGTTGCAAATCGCATGGTAGGCTGCGAATTGCATGAAAATCAGTAATATTGAAAACAAGTAATATATTAGGTTACGATGCGAATTATTTGCAAATTGTAATTGGATGCGAATCATTTATATGATTAAAAGTCTGTAAACAAATTGGATTACAAAAAAGAGGATTACAGTCTTCATGCACTAACAAATGTTTACATAGATATCTACAACCTATTAGTGTTAATTAGTTGCATTCCAAAAAAGCAAAAAAGAAAAGCCAACTCTATGAGTCATCAGTAGAGGATTCTTCACCATCTTTCTCCTCTGTGTGCCGATCATCAGTCTTTTTCTCTTCCTCTTCCTCTTTATTATCGTCCATCATGCATAAATTTTTTGTCCTTGATGAACCGGTTCGTCTTCCCTCTTCCTTTTGTTGTTTGGAACCTCTGTTGGCTGAGGTACATCAGCAACCATTGGAACCTCTTCTAGCTGAGTTTCAGCAGCAACCATTGGAACAACTTCCACTGGTTGAGAGTCAGCAGAGTAGTAGTCATCATATATGTCTAAATCAAAGACAGATACTGGGTTATTTGGTGCTGTCGCTGGCATGATCAAGTCATCGCTCCAGTTAATGGTTAAGGATGACCAGAAGTCACCCAGAGAACCAAGTGGACCAGAGTATGAGTATGAGCTGGTGGTTGTGGTGGTGGAAAAAGACATGACTGTTTGAATTCGAAGAGAACAAGAAGTGTTTTATAAAAAATATAGAGTTTGTTTTAAAATTAGCCTCTGGTTTACTAGTGTTATTTATAGGGAAAGAAGGTAATCATTACATAGCCTCCATGTCCAATCAGCAATTAATGGTTCTGGATATCTAGTGATTAGATTGTTTTTTGTGTACTCAATGCAGTAAACGTTTACCAAGGCATATGTCATAGCCTGTTCGTATTCTTGAACGATATATTTTGAATTATTTATTTTATACCAGGCTGCGAACTGTTTGTTAATGTGATATACCAGGGTTTGATGCGAACTGTTTAGTGATAAGTAAGCATCTATCATGTTAGGATGCAAATTGTTTGGTGAGGATCATTTTTTAAGACATACCAGAGATTGCTGCGAAATGTTTGCTGGGAATTATTTGAATATTAACTAACCCTTATATATCAGGTTAAGATGCGAACGATTTGATAAGAAATATGTCCTACATATATCTTTGGAATTGCACGATTTTGAAAATGTAATTGTAAATGTATGCACACCAAAAAATTACAATCAATGTATTTACATCAAAAAACCATAATGTTTTACTTCGAATCACCGGTATGTCACAGTGTCTTTATCATTTAAGAAGAAATCAAACATTTCTGCTCTGAAGGCAGTGACCATATTTTCAGTGTATTTTGTCTGCACATATCCATGCTGGATAATATCTCTGGTGTATTTGCAGACAAAAATACCATAGTCCAGGGTGCCTTGTTTTTGTTGTGGTATTTTTCTTTCATTTTTGACCTTCCACCCTGTCCTTGATTTAGGTAGGAATCCTTTGTCCAACAAATATTTGATCTGGTTATAATAATTAGTGTTAGGAACCAGCACAAAAACTTAAACAGTTGTTACCACACAATTCGCACCGTAGGCTGCGAATTGTATGACAACCAATCCAACATGGACATGTCAAGCAATTCGCAGCATAGGGTGCAAATTTTCATATATCCAATCCATTTTGTCTGCAAGCATTTTGCAGCCTATTTTATTGAAATATGCATCATCCAAAACGATTCGCATCCGATGCTGCGAAATGTGTTATGGATACGCTTCGAAATGCAACTGATTTGCTCACATTTTGCAGCATATCTCTATCACACTTCGCAGCATGTATTGATCATGCATAATTAAAAATGTGTTTAAACGTAAGTGTATAGCTGGGAATATTACCAGTTTTGTAGGTGTCCTTGTGGTGTGGTCTATGGCTTTCAGTTTAGGCAGAAGTGGGTTGTAGTTTGTTATCGACCTGCCGTCAACGTCAATGACGAGCAACGTCCAATGGTTTATCTGGTCCTTTGTCTCGGTGCAGATTGGGTTCATGATGATGGTGGGGTTTTTGGGCGCATTTCTAAAAGCTGCGTCCACCAAATTTGTTACTTCCCAGTCGGATTCTAATTGATGCTGCATCCAAGCAAGAATACATTACAATGAGAACATTTTCTGAAACTTTGAAATTTACCTTAGCTAAACTTACCGTAGTCATGCCCGAAATCAGTACGGTGTCATGTTGCACTCCTTGAGCTTTATTGCATTGAACTTTGAAGTCTACTTCTTCAAGCATCTTTCGAATCCAAACGTCGATAGCCTAAGAAATGAGTTGTTTATTTATGTTAAATATACAAGACATGTTTGAAACATTAAAAAGAGAATTGGTTGACAATTGGATACCTTTACGTCCAACTTCAGGTCTAAAGGTAGTGTCATCGCATCACTCGCTTGCACTCTGATTCAGTATGAAAATTTGGACTCTGGTAACTGCCATACCACTGGATCAAGGGTGTCACTCTCGTAGGCTTTAACAAATTGTATTTTGTGGTATTCTGCGACAGAGATACGGTTAGTTACTTTTGTTTTCTTTGGCCAGCCGCTGTATTCTACTTTTGGCGGTTCCCGTTCTATTATAATTATCTTTTCCTCTTCCTCTACCACTGGAGGCTGTGTTGGTGTCAGTAGATTAAAATTTGGCTCATCTGTCTCTTTACTTGGCTCGAGCTTAGTAAATAACAAAAATCAAAAGTAGAAAGGTGTCAGTCATTATAATGGTAACGACCTCATACACCATGCTAACATGCGAACTGTTTGGTTCCAGCTGAATACATTTCAGAGTATCTATCAGGGTAGCATGCAAACTGTTCGAGGTTCCACTGAACAGTTTGCATGCTACCCTGATATTCGTTTGTAACATTTAAAATAAATCCATACAATTCTCATGTTATGATACGAAATCATTATAAGTAGCCCTTACCGCACGGCCAGCGACAACCAATGTTGTTGACTTGTTCGGCATAGGATCTGGATCGTGTCGGCAGAGATCATTAAAGTCATCCTCGACATGTTCTCCAAATACCGTTGTATTATAGAATCGTAATATATATTATCAATTTCATTTAAAAATGTCTGTGAAACTTGAGTGTAAATACCATCAACAAAATCATCGGGTAAACCTACTGTGTTATTGTTTGACTCTGGAGCTTGCAGTTGATTTGTTACTGGTGCTACAGTTTCACGTTGGCTTAACAATTTTAACTTTGCGTACACCACCGTTGGTCTTTGAGGTGCATCTCCATATGTGGTGTTGTCTTCCAAGGATGGTCCTTCCTAGCTGAGTAGTTCCATCTTCTCACATGGATGGACATGTTATGACTCTTGCGGTGCTATCTCTTGCGTTAGCCTTTCTCTCTTTGCCAAGGCTATCTGTTGCTGTTGTTGTTGTTCTTGTTGTTGTTGTTGTTGAACTTGTTTCTGTTGCTGTTGCTGTTGTTGGTGTTGTTGTTGTTGTTGGTGTTGTCGTTGTTGTTCGTGTTGAACTTGTTGTTGCTGCTGTTGTTGTTGGTGGTGGTGTTGTTGTTGTTGGTGTTGAACTTGTTGTTGTTGTTGTTGTTGTTGTTGTTGTCTGTCGGTCTCTTGTTTCATAAAAATTACAAAAAATGGTGAAAGGGTTAAGCATACTATAATCATAGTTGCGAACGATTCACATGCTGACCTGATATTTGTTTTGTCAATCTCAAACAAATCGCAGCTCAGCATGCGAAGTGTAAAATAACCAACCAACTAAAGTAATACACAATTGGCAATATAGGATGCGAATTTTTTAGACAAGACTACACAACAGTCCTGATATTTGTTTGATATTATCGTATCATGTGATGCATTGTTTTGAATATGTATTCAACTGGAAAACCCCGTTGACTGTTTTAAATAGATACACTAACTTTGTTTGAATATTTATACAACAGTAAATATTATTATAGAAACAATTTCATCATAACAAATAAATAAGATATTTGAATATTAGTGAACTTTTGATCCACTTACATCTTCTAGGCTGTCTGGTTTTGCCACTTCTTTCCCACGATATTCTATCTCCTTTGCACTATGAAATACGAGATGTTGGTCATTCAGAGGAGAGTCGTGTCTTTCTTTCTTTCTTCGTCTGTGTCTCTGTGGTATCCATCTCTATGGACACCAACAACTCTTCATGTATCCTTACAAATTGTACCGGTATGGGTGAATGGTTTCCATCATCATCCATCTCTTCTGGCAGTACTCCATCAGCATGGTGCTGATTAGCATCAGACACGGATGCCTGCAATTCAGTGGATGCTGCTTTATTTGGAAATGCTGGCACCTTCTCAACTATTGGGCTTCCAATCTGGCAAATTGGCTGAGAGATAAAATTGTGGAGTTGTTGTGCTTCAAGATCCGCTATCTTCCGTTTCAATTCTTCCAGCTGAAAAAATGATAGCAGACGTTTTATAAACATATTAAGTGCTGATTATAGCGATTATTTAAGGCTCAATTTCATACTTACTTCTTGTCGGCATATGTCTTCAAACGCTTTGATTCAGCAACAATTATAGACTTCTTTGGACCAGGTGCTCTGCGTTTGAGTACATAATCACCAATTGTTTCACTCACACTGGTTGTGCCCTCGTCGTGGGGCTCCTGCCTGGATTTGCCTATCGATGGTAGTGAAATTGTTTGTTTAGAAAGTCTTGGTGGTGGAATCGTTGGCTCGGGGAGTGTTGGTTGTTCGGGTATGGGAGATATCACCTGATTCGTTTCTTTCTGTTTCTGTGATGCTCGTCTCCTTTGTCTTGGTTTTGGTGCTGTGTTTTTCTTCCTCTTCCTTGATCTTTCTTCCGGTGAAATAGGTTCCTCATTTGCATCTCCACTATCTACTCGTTCTCCAAAAGCTTCGCTTCCAGTCTCGGTAAGAAGTACTGGACCTTCAAAAACCTACCAACAGAGGCACATGTAAGTAAATAGATGCAAGCGGCTTGTTTTGAAAGTATGAGGGTGTAGACAAACAAATTGTTTTTTACAAACAGTTCGCATTATATGCAGCGAAATGTGTGAAATCTATCCATGTTAGAGTTGCAAATAACTCGCATGGTGAGCTGCAAATTGTGTCTAAACAGTATGCTGCGAACTGTGTGGAAACAATAAGTTGCGAACTAAGTATTCATCTCAGGCTGCGAAAAGATTGATGCATTGTTATAATATAACACCAATCAAAACGCATGATATGTTGCGAACTGTTTGCAACCCCAATTCAATACCTATATAAAGCTCATACATGGTCATCTTTCAGGTTAGGTATTCTAAGAAGCAGCGCCACGGTTGTTTCTTGGCACTCTAATCCCAACTATTTGAAAAACCTTGGTATCGAGGTTGGCTTCGCTACCTCGAGGCCGACTGTTGTGTGCTTCATGAAGAAGGGCTGCATGGGGACAAGTTTTATCATCAAGATGCTTTGTACATAACTAATTTTTATACTGAATAGATTAATCTTAAATTAGAAGGGCGATGCAGCCGACGACTCTATCAGGTTTTTCGATTGCTAAGCAACTCCTGATAGACTGTCGAAGCTTGTACAGTATTGAACCGGACCAGTCGTAATTGTTTATTTTGCGGAGGTCTTCAACATAATAAACCGTGCTCCAACCCAGGATATCTCCAGATGCGGAGTAGAATAGGGTGAAGCACAAAAACAGTATCAACAGCCTCGCAACGTCTTCCAACTCATGCTCCCCCCCCCCCCCTTCGCTTATGGCTTTTTCTATACTTGCCTGTAAAACCAACGACAACAGGATATGTTAGAAAAAGTACAGCATCCTGCTTTATAAGATGAAGTCGATTTTACACGTACCTTTTGATAAGGAAGAATAAAAGACAAGGAGAAAATTGCAAAAAATAAGTATGATAGGAGAAAAACGCAGAGAGGAAATTGTGTGAGGGCTAAATTGTATAAGATATCTAAGAAATAGCCAGAATAGGAAGAAAATAAGATGTAGGAACTAAAGATGTAATTAATAGGAATTAAAGCGTGTGGGGTCCGCAATTGTATTATAAAAGGACCACACACGCAATTGACACTAAGAAATTCTTGTATCACAGAATCATCACTAAGAAATCCTCGTATCGCATAATTACCCCCGGACTTTCTTGAAACTCTTCAGTGGCGCCGTCTGTGGGAAGCGAAGATCGCTCTGACGACAATCGCTTCCTGGAAATAATTCCTATTCCAAGGAGAACTATAGAAGAACAATGGGACGGTTTGGTTAACAATTGCGAGGAGAACCTAGTAGGCAATGACTACCGGAACGATATGGAATACGAGGGACTAGGGGGCCAATGAGTCGAAAACGCCTTCGACGACTCAGATCTGTTGGCTCAAAGGAATGAATTGCTGCTAGAGATCAAAAGATTGAAAATAGAAAAGGACACCGTACAGGAGAATCTTCGATCCGAGATAAGGAGGAAACCAGTTAGTGAAAAAGAGGAGCGCGAAACTGAATTTCGTCCCATTAATAGAGACGACAGATACCGGCGACGCGAACGGCGATCGCCGAGGAGAAGAGAGAGGTGACGTGTGGATTCGGCTGACTCAAGTGATTACTCTCAATACAGCTCCTCGGAGTCATCCCCTCGGAAATACCACAGAAAGAAAAAACGCGATCGTAAATACACCGATTTCCGAAGAGGAAGAAGCTCGGAGAGAAAATCTCCGAGGGAAAAGGGCCGCCATGCTCGAGGTGGCGATCGGTCTTATGGACAGGCAAAGTATCCTGATAGGAAAGAGGATATGGGCACGCGAAATTCGGAGTGGCAGCACCAGTATACTTTACCATCCGAGGAGGGGTTGTACTTCCCGAACAATGACAACTTACGATCCAACGTTTATCGCGCGGGTCAAAATTGGAGAGCCTCTCCTGTGTCCCAGGACATTTTGGTGGGGAACCTTCCAAAGCATTTTGATATCTCAAAGATAGAAAAATTCGATGGGACACAAGACCCGGAAAATCACATCGAACAATTCAAAAAATTTATGATCAATTTCGACGACGATGATAAGTTGCTGTGCAGAGCGTTTTCTCAGACTTTCAAGGGGGTAGCTTCTAAGTGGTACAATAGGCTTCCGCAGGGCTCGATAAATTTTTTTGATATGTTCTGGAACATCTTCAGACAACACTTTGTGGGGAGCAAGAAGTTCAGAGCTAACGGAGACACGATCATCTATTGTCGACAAAAGGTTGGGGATAGCCTGAAGAATTACACTAATCGTTTTGTCAAAACGAAAACAGACATGGAGTATTGTAAAGATTCAGTGGCGCTAGCAGCTTTTAAGATGGGCTTACTCCCCGAATTGTTGAAGGATACGGTGGCAGAGAGCCAAGCAATGACCTTTGGAGCATTGTTAGATCAGGTCGAGAAGAGGATCCTGGTGGAAGAGACTCAGGCGTCGGAGAAAGGGTCCGGGGATCAGTTGGATCAGAATCAATTCCAAAGATCCAAGTCGAGTAACCAGGGATCCCGTTCTAATGTTCAGACTAAAAATACGGGTCAATATCCACCGAGGCAGAAATCAAACCCATAGTACTATGGCAACCAACAAAATTACAATCAAGGAACGAGACCTATGTCGAATAAGTGGGTTCGACCCGACTATTTTGCGGAGTTGACGGAAAATGTTGCTACAATATTTGACAAGGCAAAATCTACGGTACCGTTCAGGAAGCCTTTTCCCATATAGACTCTGAGGGAAAGCAGAAGCGTCAATAAGTATTGCAAGTATCACGAGGACATTGGGCACGATACCAAGGATTGCATAGCTTTGAAAAATGAAGTACAAGCCTTGATCGAGAATGGAATGTTATTAGAGTTTGTCAAAAAGCACTCCCAGAAAAAAAAACCGTGGTGAAAGCTGTCTCAAAGAACAGTGACACAGCCATGGTGATTTCCGAAGGGGTCGACTACTTTGACATTGAACAAGAGTATTTAGATCCCAAGGAGGGGAGGAACAATGTAAATATGGTGGAAGAGATTATTTCGAAGGGGAGGGTGGATAGCCTCTGTGCTTTCTTCGATTCCCTGGCAATCTTTGGAGGAGACACTATCGCGGGAAATTCCAACAGCTCCCAAAAGAGGCACATGGTCAACTTGACTACCCAGATCGAAGCAGGGGTGTCAGCACAGATGTACCGATCGCCTTCCCCCATTATTTGTTTTGATGATGATGATATGCGAAATATTGCAGGCCCCCATAAGGACGCGGTGGTGATCGTTGCGGGCATCGTTGGCGATCAAGTGCAGAAGATACTCATCGATACAGGGAGCTCAGCGAATATATTGTTTCTGAGCACTTACCGGAGAATTGCTGACCCACCAGTTATCCGAAGATCCGACGGGACTATAGTGGGCTTTACTGGCGCTACAGCAATGGTAGTTGGAGAATTTCAGTATGTGGTCGAATTGGGCCGTGGGCCATTCAAGAAAGAGGTGGAAGTACTGTTTATTGTCGTTGACACGCCGACATCGTATAACACCATCCTGGGTCGCTCTGGGTTGTCTCGGATGCATGGCGTAATCTCAACAGTGCATCAATGCTTAAAGTACGTGGTTGGGAACAATGTTGGGATAATCCGAAGTAGCCAGAAAATGGCCCGTGAATGTTACCAGATAACCCTGTCCTCGAAGGGAGTTCGGGGAGAAATGTCAGACAAATCATAGCAATTAAAGGGGCCTTCCTCCGAAATCATCTTGTGCGATGATCCGAGGGAGACCCCCGGAATTCTGGTCCCAGAAGAAGATTCTGCGACACATGAATTTGCGAGTGGCAAATTTCTGAAGATTGGAGTCAACCTTTCTTTAGAGTTTAAAGAAAGGTTAATTGCTTTTTTATCTGATAAACTTGATATGTTTGCTTGGTGTGCACATGATGTCACTAGAGTACCGTCGGAAATCATGTGTCATGAACTTGCAATACGACTTGATGTCTGACCTATTGTCCAAAAAAGAAGACCAGTCTCTCCGGAAAAGGCCGCGGTAATTCTTTTGGAGGTCGAAAGGCTACTGAGCATAGGCCACATTCGCGAGTCGCGTTATCCCGTGTGGGCGTCAAATCCAGTGTTGGTACGTAAGAAGAATGGCAAGTGGAGAATGTGAATTGATTTCACGGATTTAAACAGAGCTTGTCCCAAAGATCCATTCCCTATGCCTCGCATCGACCAGTTAGTAGATTCGACCTCGGGTAACTGACTGTTGTCATTCATGGACGCTTACTCAGGATACAACCAAATCCGGTTAGATGCTAACGATGAGGAAAACACTTCTTTTATTACTGGGAGAGGGTTATACTGCTACAAGGTTATGCCGTTCGGATTAAAAAATGCAGGGGCAACTTATCAGCGCCTAGTCAATAAAACCTTTGAGGGGCAGATTGGGCGGAATATGGAGGCCTATATCGATGATATGCTAGTCAAAAGTGCATGGGCAAAGACCATTTCGCTGACCTAGAGGAGACGTTTCGCAATTTAAGCAAAGTCAATCTGAAACTCAATCCGGAGAAGTGCATTTTCGGGGTGAGGTCGGGCAAGTTTCTTGGTTACATGATCAGGGAAAAAGGCATCGAGGCTGATCCAGAACAGATAAAAGCTCTGATCACTATGACCCCCCCTCCCCCGGAATATTAAAGAAGTCCAAGTTCTGACAGGGAGATTGGCCGCTCTGAATAGATTCATCTCTAGGTCTTCGGATAAATGTGCACCCTTCTTCAAGGTGTTGCGAAATGCGAAACAGTTTTGTTGGACCGAGGAATGTTCGACCACTTTTTACCAAATCCAAGATTATCTGACGTCCCCTGAGGTATTTTCTAAACCATTGGTAAAAGAGACATTAATTGTCTATGTAGCAGTATCAGGATGTGCGGTCAGTTCCGTTCTATTCCGCGAAGATGAATCTCTCCTGAAGCCTATTTATTATGTCAGTAAGAGTTTGCTGGATGCGAAGAAGCGATATCTCACGTTGGAGAAGGTAGCTTTGGCTTTGGTAACGACGACTCGAAAGATGAGACCTTACTTCCAGGCCCATCCTATAATCGTGCGGACGACTTTTCCCCTGAAGGGTTTATTACAAAGGCCTGATATTTCTGGTAGGATGACTAAATGGTCAGTGGAACTGGGAGATTTTGACATAACATTTGAGCCTCGAACGGTGATAAAAGCCCAAGTTTTAGCTGATTTCCTGGTCGAGTTTCATTCGGATAGAGAGGAAAAAGAAATCCATGACCGTGTTGATGAAGCGGAATGGTTGGTACGAACAGATGGGGGGTCGAACATTTCTGGAAGTGGGGCAGATGTCCAATTGACTTCTCCAAAAGGGATAGCTATGTTCCAAGCCATCCGATTCGGTTTTAAGGCTACTAACAACAAAGCTGAGTATGAAGCTGCACTAGTGGGCTTGCGTTTGGCTCAGATATGCGGGGCTAGAAAGATTAAACTGATCAGTGATTCACAATTGGTGACAAACCAAGCCTCGAGAGAGTCTGAAGCCAAGAAAGATCAGCTGATACAGTATTTGAAGGTACTGAAAGATTTAGCATCTGAGTTTGAGGAAGTCAAGTATGAGCATGTTCGAAGAGAGTTAAATGCTGTCCCAGATTCTTTAGCCTCCGCTTCACGGACGGAAGGATACCCTTAGGTTTTGATTCAGGAGCGCCCCTCGATCATGATTGATGAGGAGCATCCAATAAACATTCCGGAGGAAAGTAATGTGATTACGGATGATTGGAGGTCGGCCGTCATCGACTTTTTGGTCAATGATACTTTACCCGTTGAAAAGTACGAGGCTAGGAAAATCAGGTTCAAGTCTCATGGCTACATCTTGCTGGGAGGAGTGCTGTATAAGAAATATCTGAGTCGACCGTTATTGGGGTGTTTGAACAAGCCTGAGTCGCAAATCATCTTGTCTGAATTACATGATGGTGAAGGTTCTGCCCATTGTGGGTATAAGGCATTAATTCGAAGAGTGTTTCTGGCTGGTTATTATTGGCCTACTATTGCTGCTGATGCAAAAGATTTAGTAAAACGATGTGACACATGTCAACGCTATGCTAATGTGATTCATAAGCCTGGGTATTATTAGAGAGTATTTCTGAGGCAGTACCGTTTGATAGGTGGGGCATTGATCTCGTCGGCCTTTACCACTGGCATCGGATGGTAGGCAAACCATCATTGTAGCGGTGGATTATTTTTCTAAGTGGGTAGAAGCTGATCCACTAGCAGGGACGAAGGCTAAAGATGTGATCAAATTTGTTGTGTCAAATATTTGTTGTCGTTTTGGTGTGCCTTTGCAGATCACAACGGACAACGGACCTCAATTCGATAACAAAGAGTTCCAAAGTTTCTGTGTCTCGAGGGGCATACGATAATGTTTTTCTGCACCATTTCACCCTCAAGCTAATGGGAAAGTGGAGGTGAGTAATCACACGATTCTTGATGGTTTGAAAAAGAACTTGGAAGGAAAAGCGGGAAAATGGCCCGACTATTTGCAGGAAGTACTGTGGGCATACCGGACGACTCCGCGAACGACCACTGCTGTATCTCTATTTGCCTTAGTCTATGGAATGGATGCCATTGTCCCTCCATAGATTGTTTTCCCCTTACGATTAGCAACATATGCAACCGACACGAATGACCAAAGCAGAGCATTGGCTTTAGACTTGGTTGAAGAAAAAAGACAGCAAGCACAGTTGACGTCCCTCCATTATCAAACTCTTATGAGGAGTCGGTATGCGTCTAAGGTAAAGCACAGAGATTTTAAGGTGGGGGACAAAGTCCTGCGTAAAGTTTTCTTGCACACGAAAGACAAGAGCTTGGGAAAGTTGGGACCGAATTGGGAAGGCCCTTATGAGGTCACTGAAAAGTTAAAACCAGGCACGTATCGGCTAAAAGAGAAGGAAGGGCGATATCTTCGTCTCCCGTGGAACATTATACACTTAAAATTGTATCTTGATTAAAGAGCTAGTTAGCGAGTAGTGTTCGATTTTATTTTTCTTTTCTTCTTTGTATCCCACAGAACGAAATTTAGCGAGGGCACACTCTTTCCTACCCTGTTAGGCACAGGAAGGTTTTAATGAGGTGTTTCGATGAGCTGCTGAATACAAAGAATTCTTTGCCTTAACTATTATTTGGGTCACGTTAACATGTGCCTCGAATTATTGTCTCTTCAAACTATTATTTGGGTCACAGTAAGATGTGCCTCGAATTATTGTCTCTTCGAACTATTATTTGGGTCACAGTAAGTTGTACCTCGAATTATTGTCTCTTCGAACTATTATTTGGGTCACAGTAAGCTGTTCCTCGAATTATTGTCTCTTCGAACTATTATTTGGGTCACAGTAAGTTGTGCCTTGAATCGCTATCTCTTAGCATTATTATTTGGGTCACATTAATGTGTGCCTCAAATTCTATTTGCCTTTATTATCATTTGGGTCACATTAATGTGTGCCTCGAATTCTATTTGCCTTTACTATTATTTGGGTCACATTAATGTGTGCCTCGAATTCTATTTGCCTTTTATTATCATTTGTGTCACATTAATGTGTGCCTCGAATTCTATTTTGCCTTTACTATTACCTGGGTCACATTAATGTGTCTCAAATTATTGTTTCTTCGAATTATCAGTTGGGTCACACTAATGTGTCCCACGAATTCTATTTTCCTTAGCTATTATTCAGGTCACAGAAAGCTGAGCCTCGAAATGTTATCTCCCTAAATTATCATTTGGATCACATTAACTTAGGCTTAGCTATTACTAGTTTGAGCTCTTGACATTACAATAACTGATTTTTGGTTCAAAGGGTTTGTCTCTTCGAATTATTGGTGGAAACACAGTATTTGGTGCCTTAGATTGAACTTATACATAAAAATAAAAATTGATTAAAAAATCAGCACATTATAGCATGCCTTAGTCACCTTACAAAAAGAAGCCTTACAGGGCCATAAACAAAACATTGAAATCTCCTACATTTTCCCTTAATCTAAATTTTTCGAAGAGACACTCCCCTCTGCTTCTGAGTCTTCACTGTCACTCACTACTATATGAGGAGGACGAAGTTCCGGAGGGAAAAGTTTCTAAAAACTCCCCAAGTTATATTCGGGATGCTCAACATGGATTTGGGTAAGTAAACTAGCTCGAGTAGTGGCATCCCGGGCCTTCAGCTTACTTGTGCACGTAGCTGCATAAGCGTCCACAACCTTATCTTTTTCCTCCTCGACCTGCCTAGGAAAATTCTCAACCAGTTTTAGTAATTGATCTCGATCCTCTTTCACCTTTTTAAAGCTGTCAGTACAGTCTGCGAATCCATCGCAGGCCAAACAATGCCCTTTTTTGTACTCAGCTATCAATAGCTCTTGAGTGTCAGTATTTTTCTTATACAAATCCCTCTCTTCTTGACAACATCGTTCCAGTATTATCATATAATTTTCGGAGGCAGATAAATGCTCATACAAAGCATCTGTTTGGCTCTCTATCACTGCGTGTTGCTTCTTGGCCTCTTCGAGCTGAGAAGCAGCTAACAACGACTTAAATTTGTAGTGATTTTTTTGCTTCTCAAGGTGCTGCATCTTTTTCCCCTATTAACTGAGGTGTGCAGCAGTCTTTGAAGATTCAGTGAGAATTCGTCGTCTAAAGGAACTTTGAAGGAGCTCGTTGGCGACCCTAGTGCTGTAGAGTCAAAATCAGAAAACCCACCACCAAGAGCATCTGGATAAATGTGCTGAGGAGGATTGCTCCGAGGGATGGGGAGAGGTGTTAACTTTGGACTATTTTCGAAGGGGACAGGGTGTGAAGCTTCAGTAAGAGGCAAGTGTGGTGTTTCATGAGAATTTTCCTTGGGTGAATTGCCACCTCTGTCCTCGGGTTCACTTGATATTTCTTGAATATCTTCGACTGGAGTAGTTTCCTGATTGACATCAGGTGTCTCACCATCCTCGGATAATTCTTGGATGGGCTCTAGGACAGCTTTACCTTTCCTATCTTTTGTCTTGACCCTCTTTTTCGATAGAAGGATGGGAGCAGGGGTGGAGGATTGGAGTTCGACGACACAACATTGTTTGGGGGAGGAAGCCCTTGGGTATTGACCGTTCCTTCAGGGTTTAACTGTTGTTCTTTCATTGAAACCTCTTCCTCTGGAGGATCCCCGAGATGACTCTTCGAACGAGAGCGTTTGGGAAGATATATCACTATATCTTTTTGGCTCACGTGCTCCATCACTTCTCGCTCCGAGGGAGGAGCCATTAATCCTCTCATGCTAATTCGGTCGAGGGGATTGAGCCTCCACAATCGACTCCTGGCGAGATTATTATCTGTGTAGCAGAGTCGAAATCGGTTATCCTAGTGTTCTTTTGCCCACAAGCGAAGTTTGGTGAACACATTCGTGGCGCCCTCAACATAGTCAGAATAGGGCTTCGATATCCCAGTTATAGCTGCAACAAGTAGCCAACATAAAGTCTAGTCACAAACCAAAATTCGATGGAGAATAAATAATTTCGAAGGCCAGGAACTTACATTTATTGGTCCACATCAGAGATAGCTTGTGAGGATTCGAGGGAGTGGCCTCTGACCCGGTCTCCCAGCAACCGGAGAAGAACACGAACTGCTGCCTCCATTTCTTGTCAGCCTCTAATAGATCTCTCAGGACTTTTTGTCCTCGGTTGAAAGTCAATGAGTAAAAGGGAAAAAAAGGATTCCTGGCCAGACCAGCAAGGCCGATGAGTTGCTCTAACGAAAATTCGTGACCTGAGAGCCTCGAGGCCATAATGCAGGCCATCAGAGTAAACCACATGTTGGGGCCAACCTGTGAAGGACAAAGGTCTATCTTCGCCAGATATTCGATGAAGAAGGGTTCTAAGGGATACCTTAGCCCCCAGTTCATGATCTCAGTATACACTACCAACTCATTATCCCTCACTGACAGAGGCGTCTCACCTTCCGAGGGAAATCTAATTGTAATATAGGAGGGGATGCACCATCGAGTCCTCAGCATAGCCTCTTCGTTTTTTGAAAAATACTTGTATCTGATATTGTAAAGAGCTACGATATGTTTATTTTCGATGCCCCGAATATTGCGATCGACAATGCTATCCACTTCTAAGGGTAGTACGATATCCCCTTTGGATTTCGGGGCAATCCGACGAGCTTGATCCTCGGATATTGTTCGAGAAGAGGAGGTCGCGTTGCTCGAGGAACCTAAAGAGGGGATTCCAGACACTTTCGGTTCGAGGGACGTTGTTGCAGGTGCTTTTCCCTTGGCATTTAGACTCCCGTTCCGCCTGTTTTGCATATCCTCCTCGGTGATGATCGTCTTCGAAGGCAAAAACTGAGTCCCATGAATGGTCATGGATGAAATAGAGGGCAGACTTGACTCATCTAATTCCCTTTTCCGCGGAGGACTGATAGATGTTTGATGAGGTCTGGTAGATTTCCGAAGAGGGCTGGCTCCCGAATGACCAGGGGCGCCTCTTTGGCACGTTTTCGCTCCTGCGAACTTTTCCTATCCTTATGAGATCTCTTTGTCTTCCCAGAATAGTGTTTGTGCTGTCTATCTTTACCCATGTTTTCGAAGGGATTAGAATCACTACGAAAACTTTGTCGAGCGACTTCGAGGGGAATAATGGCAGTTGAATCAGCTGGGGGAGGCCATGTACCAAAGAAAGTAGTAACAGATGGTGGGGGTTGAGGCCTCACGTCTTCTCCAGCATCAACTCTCTCCTTGAACCTCTTGCTGATCAACAACCAATCAGGAATCCGACGGGGTTTGCTTGCCAGTTTTCTCTCTCTAGAAATGTTTGAACAAAAGTTGAAGTAATGAGGAGAGAAGATTGATATTTATAGATGAGATTGGGCCTTCCAGACAGACCAGGCCCGGGGACTTTTTCTGGTGTTTGCTTAGGGGAATTATGGACTATATAGGGGCGAATAGTCCTGACACAAGCCACATGGGAAAACGCAGAGTTTTCCTAGTCAGAAGATGTCTTGGGAATAGGGAACGTTTCTACAAAAGATATGCTGACAGGCATTGTTGCTTAATGACGTCATTATTAAGATTAATCCTAGCACCCTATTTAGCCTTGGATTGAATAAATTTGGGGCATCGATACAGTCAAAGTCGAGGGGCTTATATGGCTAATATGGTGCAAGGATTAGGGGGCCCTGGTTATCATGATGAATTCGAAGAGATGAGATCTTCAAAGGGCGATCTATGGCTTCGACAGTTCGAGACAAATTGTCGGGATTCGAAGAAAGAAAATGTTCGAAGAAGATTCTTTGATTTTTGTTAAGATTCGAAGAAAGAAAATGTTAGAGGAAGATTCTTTGACTGGGGTTATTCGAAGGTAGTTATTCGAGGATGTGTGAAATGAACGGTCCGAGAATTATTCAGTCCCAGTAAAAGAACTTTTACTAAAACTGGGAGGCTACTGATAAGGAAGAATAAAAGACAAGGAGAAAATTGCAAAGAAGAAGTATGATAGGAGAAAAATGCAGAGAGGAAATTGTGTGAGGGCTAAATTGTATAAGCTATCTAAGAAATAGCCAGAATAGGAAGAAAATAAGATGTAGGGACTAAAGATATAATTAATAGGAATTAAAGCGTGTGGGGTCCGCAATTGTACTATAAAAGGACCAGACACGCTTCACAGATCCCGAGATGAATAAGATAATACTTTCTCTCTCTACTTAACCTAAGAGCTCTCACTTTCTCTCTCTCTAAAACTAGCACCTAAACAGAGTAGATTTGCTCACATTGACACTAAGAAATTCTTGTATCACAGAATCATCACTAAGAAATCCTCGTATCGCATAATCACCCCCGGACTTTCTTGAAACTCTTCACCTTTATAATGGAATTCATTATTGTTTTAGTATTACTCGCTGCTACTTTCCTGCCAGTTTTACCCATGAAGTATTTCTTCATCATCCTCGATTCGTCCTCCTCGCCGGGCGCGTATATGTTGTGAAATGCTTCGGTTTTCGTTAACCGCATTTTCTTCGTGCCATGCCTCATCCCGAATATGACCTTCACATCGTCTTCGGTTATCTTTACAAACTTTGAGCCAATACGGAAGGCGTCTCTATCAACAGAGAACGTCTCGACGAGATACTGAATGATCGAGTAGAATTTCTTCTTTGGCAGCTCTGCCTCATTACGGATGTCGAAAGTCGTTTTCAAAAGCGTGTAGAAGGGTGTGTTTCTTGCAGCTTTAATGTGGGCACGGGTAATACCTATCTCTTTAAGTAGCTTCAGAAGGCTCACCAACCCTGATCTGTAATAGCTTGGTTTTGTTGTCATACTTCCTACACAAACACAAATGAGTTGGAGTGTCACACACCTCGCATCACAAGCTGCGAACTTCATATCTTATCAGTTAAAATGTCACACGATTCGCATGACAAGCTGCGAAATGCATGGCATAAACACTCAATCCAGCTGCGAATTGCTTGCATACTGGGTGATAAAGATGCGAACTGTACTACAGCGCACACGTACAGGCTGCGAACTATTCTATTTTTTACATGCACGTTGCAGGGATATGGGAAATATTGAAACAACACCAAAATCAACATCAACTACCTAATGCACATCTAACATACATCATAGTTCTCAGGAAAGTATTAACATTACATGCAACCAAACTTCTACCCTGCGTTCGACGATAAACCCAGAAATTGAGCAACTATCGTCACTAAATACTTCATTCCAGTATAAAAAGCAACACATATCGTGAAATAACAGAAAATAGTGGTTCGAATTCATAAAAATGCAAAAAAAGTACACTTTCCACGATAATGCATACCTGTATACTTCTAAACACTGTCCTATTCACCGGTCGGAGACGACTTGACGGCAACTTTGTCGAATAGAAGGCGGTTACTCGTTGAACTGAGTAAAAGACGGTGATTAGTGCGATTGTGTTGAAGGTGCGAAAGGCGTTGAAAGTGCGAACGGTGAGAAGTTCTAGGGGTTTTTGGTTTGAGAAAGAGAGAGAGAGTATCACGAAGTCGAACGGTTTCTGGTGGTTTCTAAAAGTAGACGTGTTTGAGTTTGTTTAGGGTGATGGGAAGTGGGAAAAAAATGGGTTTGAAATGAGAAATGGGTATATATACTCGAGGGGTAATTTTGTCCAAATTTTTACTCGAAGTACTAAGTAACACTATCCGAAATTTGGATACTACCGGATAATAAGATACTTGAGTAGGTATTTACCGTTACTTTTCTCTAAAACAATATACACTTTATCATATAAGAACAATATTTTGCCTTATACAATATGATATATCGAGATAATATATGATTGGGTATTTTCAAAACTTGTTTTAAGCATTAAAATGAATATATAGACATTCTAAAACTTTAAAATTTCATATACTATTTTATCTTTTCTATAAACTTCATCCTATTTTATAAACCACACAGCCTCAATTTATTAAAACTTTCACACAAGCAGCCATGCCGCGTTACTTGAACAGTCTTAACATAATCTAATTAATGCCACCAAGGGAAAAATCCAACAAGTTTTGGCACGCAACTTGAATGAGAAATGTGTAAAGCATGTAAAATCTGTTTGGAGAAAAATGGAATAAGTTCGAGGTAGCAATGATCTCTCAAACCTTCCTGACTTAAAAGTAACTTTCTAGCACGGAATTAATAAGCCAATTTTTTAGGGCCACTATTCGAAGGGCCACCTTCTTCGCCTTTCCTTTGGCCATTGGAAGGGCCACCTTCTTCGCACCGCAGCGAGGTAGGTGAAGGAACCTAAACTACCACGATCTCCATAGCTCTCCATTGTAGTATATGATTCCGCCAAATCAGGAGTATCAAAGATGACAGATGCGAGAAGGAGACCAGTTCGATGCTTTCTCAATCTATGAAGGTTAATTAGTAAGTAAATGAATTATGAGCTTTGAACTAACAACTATTCAAAGTAAATACTTTGAGTAAAGCATCAATAATATTATAGGGAAAATTAAAACAGCATATACAGATACAAATACAAATACCGCCGACACAAATATGTATACTAACATAAAATAGCAAGTATAGAAATGATATAAATGTCATTTCAAAGATCGATGTACACGGTTCTGTTTCAAAGATCGATGTATCCAATAAATATAGGGTATAATTGATTAATTTAGCACATAAATTACATAACACACATTTCAGAGGAGTTTAGTCCATAATTTATGAATTTGACTCGGGTTAATCGTTTTCCCTAAATTACTTCTTGAAAGACTATGCACATGGATTTTTTTGGCTCGTAAGCTTATGCACATTGGTGCCCTATCATCAGAAGCTTATGCACACATAAGTGCTATTTAGTGAAGGTGTTGTTGTAACAAAGTGGTGCTACTTTGGCACAATGGTGTTCACTTGGCACAAATAAATTATATCGTATGAATGTGGAACAATAGGCAAAGTAAGATATCATCATATTTAATTAAAAGTGAGATTCTTTGTTAAAAATTACATATGTCACCGAAGAAGAAAAAAGTTTTTAACCCGACTTCTTCAACGGGATTATAATACAGGTATTTGCCGGCAAAAAGAGAAACAATGTGATCTCTGGACAAAAGATTATGATATCCAGTTAAGACCTCGATAATCTTGGGAGGAAGGGGTTTTTTATCTACCTCAAGAGTAAGAGTCGCAAGAACGAAGCAAGAACTGCTATTGACTCGAGTATGGCCGAGTTCCGAGCTTTTAACTTTCTTTGAGGCAGCCTCTTCAAGTCTCATTCTTTCCTCATCACGTTGCACCACCCCTTTAGGAGTAGCCGCGGTGTTGGGACCAGTTCCAACCCCTATGATGGTCGGAGTTAGCTGGACAAATTCGGGAGTGGTAGAGGAAGCGCTAGAATCACCCATGGTTAAGAATAGAGGTTTGATTTTCCGACCGAGGGAAGTTTTAGTCTTCGAAGAGGAAGGATAGATAACAACGTCGAATTTTGTAGTTTTTAAAGAAGTCTTTGGAGTAGTTGAAGAACCCGTGTCAGAGAATGGTTTAGACGATCCTGAGATCTTGGGCCTTGGAAAAAACAATGGGGTCGAACTCAGGTGAGATATAGGGCCCTTGTGGATTAATCCCGCAGT
Source organism: Limnanthes douglasii subsp. nivea (assembly GCA_036936605.1). Taxonomy (NCBI): domain Eukaryota; kingdom Viridiplantae; phylum Streptophyta; class Magnoliopsida; order Brassicales; family Limnanthaceae; genus Limnanthes; species Limnanthes douglasii. The sequence continues at coordinate 11,200,570 of JAUPFV010000005.1, read as the reverse complement.
TCGATATTCGTCAGACCTTTTAGTGATACTAAGGTAATCAATGAAACCAAACACTGGTTTTTTCGGTTGGTCGGACTTTTTCTTAGCTCTCTTTTGAGAAGCAGGCCTTCTCATAAACAATAGCAGAGAATCTCTATCTAGAGAACGGAAAGGATGGTGAGTCTTTCTCTCTCTATATATAGGTTAAATGAGGAAGTGAATAATTAAGAGTATTTATAGACGAGTAAGTTGGGTAATGGATCATTCCATGGAGAAGCGTAATCGAAAAGAGCCTCGGGAAGTCCAAGAATCATTTTACCAGAACGCTAGTAAGAACACACCCAAATCATTATAAGACACGTGTCAACTCTGACAACTTCAGTAGGGCTAGAGGGTTAGCTTCGTGATTCTCACTTCGGGTAGTTCATCAAACAAAAGTAATGGGTCTTGATAAAAGCCAATTTGAATAAAAACCCACTGGATTTTAACGTCTGAAATAACTATTGTTCCAAATATATTCAGATGCACCTAGAAAAAGCAGGCTAGCAGTTCGACCCTTGAATGAACAAGTATTAGCATCGAAAATTCTGTATATCGACTGCGAGAGAGCATATTCGATGTCAATGTGTGGCTGACAGCGTCGGTATTTTTCAATAAACAACGACAGGATGAACCGATCACGAGAAAACTCAACGCAAAAGTTTGGTTGGCTAACCCAGCATTTGAGTAGGTTTTGCTCGACCCTCCGCAAAACTAGGGGGCTACTAATAAGGGAATAAAATGTCAAGGTTGTTATATAACTTAATTAATACATGAAAAACAAATAAGGACCTAATTGTAGATGTTGAGTGACATAGAAAACAAGTTTATTAAGGAGGGTTGATATGTAATTAATAAAATAAAGCATGTGTTAGTGGAGCCCACCACTGACCCTATATAAAGAAGGATCTCTTTTTGGAAAAGGTACTTTTCTAATGATTGGTACTTTGATTTGACTACTTTCTCTCTCTATAACATTACATTTATCTCTCTAACACGATTCCACGACTAGATCTATTTAGTATTTAGTCCCGGTAAACAATGATTGTCTAACGAAGAAGTATTACAAGACCGTGTAATGACTAATTGAATACTACAAGGTAAACAACCATTGTCTTTTATTGAAGAAGATTACCAAACCATATAATGACCAATGTAACGTAACGTTGAGTACTAATCTTCTTTGAATCTTAATTTAATCTCTTAGAAGTAGAAGAGTAATGGTTTAAGGAGAGAGATTGCGATTGTGGTTTAGTGAATTTTTTGTGGCCATTTAGAAAGAAATAAAGAGAAAAGGTGGTTGATCATGAGAATACATAGATCTTCATCTTTTACAAAATCATGATCTAGTTTTAAATGCAAACAAAGTTTGATGTTGTTTGTTGAGTTGGACATTTATTTTTAAAATATTTTAAACAATAAAAATGAGTTCAAACATATTGTCATATTATTTTTTGAATTTTTTGGTGTAAATTCTGTTAATAATGTATTACGTTAAACCTCATTACATATCCCAAAAAAATGATGCTTAAGCGGCATATAACCTTATCACGTCGAATTTAAGAAGTTATCTTGTGTGAATCATTCATATAAATATAATAATTGTTAATATATATAAATATATATATATATATATACTTCTGACGTGTACCTTGTAAAGCGACACAAACATGAGTTGAGGTTGTTGTATTAATCCATAATGTGTCTTTTGACATTGAAACTATATTTACTTTTGTACAGATCGTGAAAGTGAGCTTACATATCTTAGATACTTACGTTTTATAAGAATGATAATCATGTTTCATGTGATATGGGCTCTAGTAGTAAAAGCAAACCCTCGGTTTACATGTGCCTATTGTACCTATTATTTTTATTCTTGTGACAATTTTATGTTTCAGTTTCTATGTTAGCATATTTGCTCATTTACGTCTATTTTTCTTCCTTGTGCACAAGTTTGAAAATAAGAGTACTAAAGTCTTATTCTATCACCTGGCAGTAGTTGAATCATCTAAAATATATTGAATCAACAAAGAAACAACATAAATATGCATGATACGACAACGACTTATGGGAGCTTAACATTTAGTGCCTTAAACGTATTATTAAAAGAGCCCATCTACATTGATAAGAACATGAATTATCAATGACTTAAAATAATAACATTAAGGTTTTTTAGATAAATTATAAAGTTATCAGGGAAGATTTATATTATTTGTAAGTATAAAGGACTACAATGCAATTTGTCTATATATGTAAGTGATTTAGTTGAAGTCTTCTTATGTGCCTATGAATGGAGCAGAAGACAATGAATAAAGCGTTCGACTATTGTTTACTAATAGATTATGTTAAATTATTTCTCCCTCTAAAATTCCACGCTTTAATTCTCTTTCAATTCATTTACTTTCATTTCTACTATCACATGTTTAATTCGATTCATTCGTAAGAATATCTCTAACATTTGTCAATGGCGACCACGGTGGGAGAGATTAAGGTACCTGGATTGCATATTCAAAACCAAAAAATATAAAATTTATTGTTGACAGTGATGAGTTCAGATATTTGAGCTACTCTACCTTGACATTAATCCGAAGGGCAATTCGGACCAAACCACTTTAATGAAATTCCGAACATAACAAATGTATTGTGTTGATTAAGCTAGCTACTAGTCATTTCAAACCAGATTACTGATGGGTTCTCAAACTTGACTTGACTTCACGATCCGACCCGATAAGCCCATGGGTTAGTAATTAAGTATAAATACCCCAACCACTTTCATTAATGAGGATAATCAAAATTTATTACTTATAGACAGCTTAATTATCTCTCTACTCACCACTCTAAACATTAAATTCCACAAAACATCCAAAACACTTTACAAAATTACCCGCAGACATAAATAAACCACACCAAATTGGCGACCACAGTAGGAGCACAACGGTGACTGAATTTTACATTCAAAACCAGCAAGCAAAGAAGTTCGGATGGATCTGAATGAGCATAATGTTTCGCCCCGGAGGTGGAAGGTGCAAGAGAAAACAAGGAATATACCATCGAGGAGCAAGACCAACTTATGGCTGAGATAGAGGCGTTGAGAGCAATAAAACAAGCAGAAAATGGAATTAAGAAGAAATATAGAGCTTCAGTACTTCACCACGCTGACAATCCTGGAGACAATGAGCAATCTTTGAACACTCATCTCAGCTCAAAAAAGACACACCGATCGAAGCCTGTTAAGAGTTTTGCATCTGAGTCCTCCAGCAGTTCATTAAATGAGGCAGAATTTGAAGAATCACTGTCTTCAAGTAGTGATGAAAGCATATCTAAAAAGAAAATGAGGTTAACTAAAAAGCATTTAAGTAAGAGGGAAAAACATGGCATGTTCAGGAGGCAACAAGGTAAGGGGTCAGCTCTCAAGCATATTGATCAGTTGTTGATTGATCCTTTTGCCTTTCAATCTGAACCGGGTATTTTTGCAACCCCTAATGAAGATATTGTTTAAGTCGTAGCTAGAATTTGAGGCAATCGCCTTTGTCCGTAAAAATACTCTCCGGACATATTCCTAAAAGGTTTGATAACTCTAAGATAGAGAAATATGATGAGAGTCGAGATCCAGACAACCACATGGAACAGTTCAAGAACTTTATGATGAACTTTGACGATGATGGCAAGCTTTGGTGTAGGGATTTCTCCCAAAAGTTTACAGGGAGTGTTTTTTAATGGTATAAAAATCTCCCTCAGGGGTGTATAAGAACTTTTGATACATTCTGGGTTGCCTTCCGGAGGCAATATGTTGGAAGTTATGAACTGAAGGGTAATGGAGACACCATTATCCATTGTGCTCAAGAGTTGAACAAGTATCTACAGGAGTACATAAATCGTTTTGTGAATACAAAGAATGGGCTAGCAGATTTCTTTTAACAAGTTGCAATTTTTTCCCTTAGACAAGGTTTAAATCCAGGGAATTTAGCCGATTCTGTGACTCGGAAGAATGCTATGACCTAGGATGGTTTATTAAATCAAGTGGGAAAATAGATCAATGTAGAAGAGACAAAGAATACAAGGGTACACCGCCAAGTGAGGTCTACCACTACAGTAACAACTCCTCCAGCCGCTAACCAATCCGGTTATAGGGTAAAGGAAACCGGACAAGGTAGAATCAATCCAACCAAACTCAGAGCCAACAAAATCAACAATCAACTACCTAATGCACATCTAACATAAATCATAGTTCTCAGGAAAGTATTAACATTACATGCAACCAAACTTCAACCCTGTGTTCGACGATAAACCCAGAAATTGAGCAACTATCGTCACTAAATACTTCATTCCAGTATAAAAAGCAACGCCTATCGTGAAATAACAGAAAATAGTGGTTCGAATTCATAAAAATGCAAAAAAAAAGTACACTTTCCACGATAATGCATACCTGTATACTTCTAAACACCATCATATTCATCGGTCGGAGACGACTTGACGGCAACTTTGTCGAATAGAAGGTGGTTACTCGTTGAACTGAGTATAAGACGGTGACCAGTGCGATTGCGTTGAAGGTGCGAACGGTGAGAAGTTGTAGGGGTTTTCGGTTTGAGAAAGAGAGAGAGTATCACGAAGTCGAACGGTTTCTGGTGGTTTCTAAAATTAGACGTGTTTGAGTTTGTTTAGGGTGATGGGAAGTAGGAAAAAAATGGGTTTGAAATGAGAAATGGGTATATATACTCAAGGGGTAATTTTGTCTAAATTTTTACTCGAAGTACTAAGTAACACTATCCAAAATTTGGGTACTACCGGATAATAAGATACTTGAAAGGGTATTTACCGTTACTTTTCTCTAAATAAAAAATAAAGACTTTATCCTATAAGAACAATATTTTGTCTTATACAATATGATATATCGAGATAATATATGATTGGGTATTTTCAAAACTTGTTTTAAGCATTAAAATGATTATATAGACCTTCTAAAACTTTAAAATTTCATATACTATTTTATCTTTTCTATAAACTTCATCCCATTTTATAAACCACACATCCTCAATTTATTAAAACTTTCACGGAAAATAACTCCAGTTTCACACAAGCAGCCAAGCCGCGTTACTTGAACAGTCTTAACATAATCTAATTAATGCCACCAAGAGAAAAATCCAACAAGTTTTGGCCCGTGGTTGTCCCGGATGCATGGCGTAATTTCGACGGTGCATCAGTGTTTAAAGTATGTGGTTGGGAACAATGTCGGGATAATCAGAAGTAGCCAAAAAATGGCCCGTGAATGTTACCAGATAGCTTTATCCTCGAAGGGAGTTCGGGGAGAAGTGTCAGATAAAGCATAGTAATTAAAGGGGCCTTCCTCCGAAGTCATCCCATGTGATGATCCGAGGGAGACCCCCGGGTTTCTGGTCCCGGGAGAAGATTCCAAGACACATGAATTCGCGAGTGGAAAATCTATGAAGATCGAAGTAAAGCTTTCTTTGGAGTTTAGAGAAAGGTTAATTGCTTTTTTATCTAACAAGCTCGATATGTTTGCTTGGTGTGCACAGGATGTCACTGGAGTACCATCGAAAATTATATGTCAAAAAGTTGCGGTACGACTTGACGTTCGACCTATTGTCCAGAAGAGGAGACCAGTCTCTCCGGAAAAAGCTTCCGCTATTCTTTTGGAGGTAGAAAGGCTACTAAGCATAGGCCACATTCGCGAGTCGCATTATCCTATATGGGCATCAAATCCAGTGTTGGTACGGAAGAAGAATGGCAAGTGGAGAATGTGCGTTGACTTCACAGATTTAAACAGAGCTTGTCCCAATGATCCATTTCCAGTGCCCCGCATTGATCAGTTAGTAGATTCGACCTCGGGTAACCGACTGTTGTCGTTCATGGATGCTTACTCACGGTACAACCAAATCCGGTTAGATGCTAAAGATGAAGAAAGCACTTCTTTTATTACCAGGAGAGGGTTATACTGCTACAAGGTTATGCCGTTTGGCTTAAAGAATGCAGGGGCAACTTATCAGCGCCTGGTTAATAAAACCTTTGAGGGACAGATTGGACAGAACATGGAAGCTTATATCGATGATATGCTAGTCAAAAGTTCGCGAGACGAAGAACATTTTGCTGACCTGGAGGAGACGTTTAACAATTTAAGAAAGGTCAATTTGAAACTCAATCTGGAGAAGTGCATCTTCGGGGTGAGGTCGAGCAAATTTCTTGGTTACATGATCAGCGAAAAACGCATCGAGGTTGATCCAGAACAGATAAAAGCTTTAGTCACCATGACTCCCCCCCGGAATATCAAAGAAGTCCAAGTTCTGACAGGGAGATTGGCTGCTCTGAATAGATTTATTTCTAGGTCTTTGGATAAATGTGCACCCTTCTTCAAGGTGTTGCAAAATGCGAAACAGTTTCGTTGGACTGACGAATGTTCAGTCGCTTTTCGCCAAATCCAATAGTATTTGACGTCCCCTGAGGTACTGTCTAAATCATTGGTAAGGGAGAAATTAATTGTCTATGTAGCAGTGTCAGGTTGTGCGGTCAGTGCTGTTCTACTCCGCGAAGAGGAATCTCTTCTGAAACCTATCTATTATGTCAGTAAGAGTTTGCTGGATGCGGAGAAGCGATGTCTCAAATTGGAGAAGGTAGCGTTGGCTTTGGTAACGGCTGCTCGGAAAATGCGACCTTACTTCCAGGCACATCCTATAATCGTTCGGACAACTTTTCTGCTGAAAGGTTTGTTGCAGAGGCCTGATATCTCTGGAAGGATGACTAAATGGTCGGTGGAACTAGGGGATTTTAACATAGCATTTGAGCCTCGAACGACGATAAAATCCCAAGTTTTAGCTGATTTTTGGTCGAATTCCATTCGGATAGAGAGGATAAAGAAGTCATTGACCATTTTGATGAAACAGAATGGTTGGTAAGAACAGATGGGAGGTCGAACATTTCTGGAAGTGGGGCAGGTGTCCAATTGATTTCTCCAGAAGGGATAACTATGTTCCAAGCTATTCGGTTCGGCTTTAAGGCCACTAACAATGAAGCGGAGTATGGAGCTGCATTAGCGGGTTTGTGTTTAGCTCAGATATGTGGGGCCAAAAAGGTTTAACTGATCAGCGATTCACAGTTAGTAATAAACCAAGCTTTGGGAGAATCCGAGGCCAGAAAAGATAAGCTGATACAGTATTTGCAAGCATTAAAAGACTTAGTATCTGAGTTTCAGGAAGTTAAGTATGAACATGTTCGAAGGGAAGCAAATGTTGTCCCGGATTTTTTGGCTTCAGCCTCACGAATGGAGGGATACCTATGGGTTTTGATTCAAGAACGTCCCTCGATCATGATCGATTCGGAACATGCAATAAACGTTAATGAGGAGAGCAATGTGATCAAAGACGGTTGGAGGTCAGCCATTATTGACTTCGTCAAAAATGATACTTTACCCGTCGGAAAGTACGAGGCAATGAGAATCAGGTTCAAATATCATGGGTATGTTATGCTGGGAGGCGTGTTGTATAAGAAATCTTTGATTCGATCGTTACTATGATGTCTAAAAAAGGATGAGTCACAAATCATCCTGTCTGAATTGCACGATGGGGAAGGATCTGCCCATTGTGGGTATAAGGCATTAATTCGTCGGGTGTTTCTGGCGGGTTATTATTGGCCGACTATTGCCTCAGATGCAAAAGATTTGGTCACTTGTCAGCGCTATGCCAATGTGATCCACAAGCTGGGGGTATTATTGGAGAGTATTTTGGAAGCAGTCCCATTCGATAGGTGGGCATCGATTTAGTTGGACCTTTACCGATGGCATCCGGTGGCAGGCAAACTATAATTTTCGCAGTAGATTATTTCTCTAAGTGGGTAGAAGCAGAACCCTTAGCAGGGACAAAGGCCAAAGATGTAATCAAATTTGTGGTGTCAAACATTTGTTGTCGTTTTGGGGTGCCATTGCAAGTTACAACGGATAACGGGCCTCAGTTTGATAACAAGGAGTTTAAAAGTTTTTGCCTCTCTAAGGGCATACGACAATGTTTTTCTGCCCCATTTCATCCTCAAGCTAATGGGCAAGTGGAAGTGACCAATCGCACAATTCTGGATGGTTTGAAAAAGAACTTGGAAGGGAAGGCAGGAAAATAGCATGATTATTTACAAGAAGTATTGTGGGCTTACATGACAACTCCACAAACAGCCACGGCTGTATCCTCGTTTGCCTTAGTATATGGCATGGATGCCATTGTCCCTCCAGAGATTGTTTTCCCTTCATATCGTGTGGCAACGTATACAGCGGAGGCGAATGACCAAAACAGAGCATTGGCGTTAGATTTGGTTGAAGAAAAAAGACAACGAGCACAATTGACGTCCCTCCATTATCAAACTCTTATGCGGAGTCGATATGCGTTTAAAGTAAAGCATAGAGACTTCAATGTGGGAGACAAAGTACTACGAAAATTCTTTTTGCATACTAAAGATAAGAGTCTGGGCAAATTGGGACCAAATTGGGAGGGTCCTTATGAGGTCACTGAGAAAGTAAAACCTGGAACATATCGGCTAAAAGACAAAGAAGGGCGATACCTCCGTCTCCCATGGAATATTGAACATTTAAAGTTGTATCTTGAATGAGAAAGTTGTCCCTTTTTGTATATTAAAGTTCCGAACATAGTGAGGGCATACTCTTTCCTACCCTGATAGGCACAGGAAGGTTTTAACGAGGTGTCCAATGAGCTACTTAATATGACGTACTTTTTGCCTTAAACTATTTTTTGGGTCCTAATAACTTGTGCCTCGAATTTGTCTCTATCTTAAACTATGATTTGGGTCATAATGATTTATACCTCGAATCTTTCTTTGCCTTAAACTATAATTTGGGTCACAATGAGTTGTGCCTCGAATTTCTCTTTATCTTAAACTATGATTTGGGTCATAATGATTTCTGACTCAAATTTTTCTTTTCCCTAAACTATAATTTGGGTCACAATGAGTTGTGCCTCGAATTTCTCTTCATCTTCAACTATGATTTGGGTCATAATAATTTATGCCTCGAATTTTTCTTTACCGTAAATTATAATTTGGGTCAAAACAACTTGTGCCTCAAATTTTTCCCTATCTCAAATTATTGATTGGGTTATGATAATGAGTGCCTCGAATAAATTCTGCTTTATAATTCAAATCGTTTCACCCTTCGAATTATAACTTGGGTCTCTTCGAATTATTCTTTGAGACACAATATGTTGTGCCTTAAATTATTTACACTCTTATGTTATTATACACGATATGAATTTTCAATGTAAACCACAGTTAGAAATGATACAACAATGTAAATTGCCACACACTACATATTGCAGGGTTAAATGTTACAAGTTGGGGCATACACAATAATCCGAGGAGTACATCTCCTCGCATAGGATTCGAAGGAAAATAAAAATCGCCTTATAAGGTCTTATACACAAAACACTTTCTCCACGATTACCTATTGTTGGGATTTTTCGAGGGAGTCACTTTCCTCGGAATCTGACGAGTCACTCTCACTGACAATGATGTGAGGAGGACGGAGATCCGGGGACACAAGTTTCCAAAAACTGCCAAGGTCGTATTCGGGGTACTCCGCATGAAGTTGCGTTATCAAACCTGCTCGAACTGTTGCATCTCGGTCAACAAGGTTGTTGGTACACTTGGCAATATAGGCATTCACAGCCTTCTCGTTCTCTTCCTCTACCTTCTGAGGGAAATCTTCAATGCGCCTTGCCAAGTGATTTGTATTATCGAAAAGTGTTTCATAGTCCTTGCAACAGTCAGTAAAACCTCTGCGCACTACTTCTTCGGCCTTCATATATTCAGCAATGAGTTTCTCCTGGCCCTCGGTCTTTTTCTGATAGAGATCCCTCTCCTCTTGGCAACATCTCTCTAACATAATGACATAGTTCTCCGAGGTAGATAATCTTTCATATAGTGCATCTGCCTGATTCTCCACAATCGCATGTTGTTTTTTTGCCTCTTCAAGCTGTGCAGCCAACAGGGAAACCTTGAACTTATAATGATTTTTCATGTTCTCCAAGTGTGTCATCTTCTTTCCCTTCATAACAGAGGCATGCAGCAGGCTGTGTATACTCATTGAGAATTCGTCGTCACGGGGAATTTTGAAGGAGTTGCTGGGAGATCCAAGGCTAACAGCGTCAAAGTCAGATGTCTCCCCCTCGAGAATCCCAAGATCAATGTGTTGGGGAGGCTTACTTTGAGGCATGGGAAGTGGAGCAAGTATGGGGGCTCCTCTGGGGGAGCTGGATGTGATGCTTGGGTCCGAGGAGTGCTGGGTGTTAAGTTAGAGTTTTGTTTGGGAGAGTTATCTCCCATTTCATGATCAGACACATCAAGATCCCTTTGATCTTCAATCTCCTGGGCCATTTCAGGGGCGTCATTTTGAACTCTATTGTCCTCGGACTGCTCCTGGATAGGCTCTAAGGTAGCCTTCTGTTTCCCTTTGGCTTTCAAGCTTTTCTTCCTCCGAGGGTGAATGGCCTTTTTTGGGGAAGGATCAGGACTGGGAGCTACTCTGTTGTCCGAGAAGGCTGGGTCTGGGGCGATGGGCAATTCTAGCTGTAGCTGTTGTTGCTTAGCAGGAAGTTCCTCATCGGGTGCATCTCGATGACTTTGTGCACGATCACGCTTCGGAAGATATATTACTATTTCTTTCTTTGTTACTCGTTCTAGCACCTCATCTTGGGAAGGAGGGGTTATCAATTCTTTCAAAGACAGTCGATCAAGGGGATTTAACCTCCACGGTCTGCTCAGAGCCATATTGTTGTCACTAAAACATAAGCGAAATCGGTTTTCCCATTTTTCTTTAGCCCATTCACTAAGCCTCTTAAAAACAGCAGTGGCACTCTCTACATAATCAGCATATGGCTTGGAAATGCCAGTCATAGCTACAAAAATGTTTAAGTTAAACTCTTAAACTCTCACAATTCGAAGGACTATTATAAACAAAGTGATTCGAGGACTTACATTTATTGGTCCACAACAGAGTTAATTTGTGAGGGTTCGAAGGGGTTGCTTCAGAGCCAGTCTCCCAGTGTCCTAAGGCGATAGATTTTCCCTTAGCAGCTAGGGTTTTATTGCGCAAATCTTGAATTTCTTCCTCGGTAGCCACGGTCTGTCCTGGAGAAAACCGGTGAGTCCCATTTCCTATTATGGATGGAGTAGCTGGAAGGCTTGAGACAGGATCCCCGGTCTTCGGAAGAGAAGGGTCAGCTGCTGTAGTTCGAGGAGACTCAGGGTCAGCCGAGGAGACTCAGGGTCAGCTGCCATAGTTCGAGGAGGCTCAGGGGTAGTTTCTGGTACATCTTTCAAACGCTTGCGCTCCTGTGAATTCCTGTCCTTGTGGTGTCTTTTTCTTTTTCCCGAAGAATGTTTATGGTGCTTTTCTTTCCCCATTTCTTCGAGGGTGATCTGGTTGTTGACTTGATTCCGATGAGATATTTCGAGAGGGATTATGGCCGTCTAATTTGCAGGAGGGGGCCAAGAACCGTAGAAGGTAGTCACAGCAGGTGGAGGCTGAGGCTCAATGTATTCACCAACAGCGACTCGTTCCTCGAATTTGTTGCTAATAAGGAGCCACTCTGGAATCCGACGAGGTTTGTGAGCCAGCTTTCTCTCTCTAGAAATTCTGGGTGGAAAATTTGAGCCATTAATTAAAGAGATGAGTATTTATAGAGGCCAAAAGGGCTTCTAGGAAAAATCGGGCCTGGGGACATTTCTTGTTGTTTGCCTAGGGGTATTATGGGAACCCTAGGTAAAAAATTGTTGACAGACGCGTGGGAGAAGTTGCAGAGGCAAGATCTCTCTAAAGATAAGCTGACACAAAAGCATGACTGCTGATGTCATGCCAAATTTTCACAGCCAATCATTGCAATGCCTTAGCATCGGATTCTAATGGTTGTGATATGCTCACAGGGAAAATTCCGATGGGCAAGGATTTTAGGTATTGGCTTGTCTTTATTAAATCATTGCAAGGATTGGGGGGCTACACTGGTTAATATGAAATAGAAGATATTTTCAAAGAGATGCAGCATTCGAAGAGATGTTTCGAAGAGATGCAGCATTCGAAGAGATGTTTTCGAAGAGATGCTGTTTCGAAGAGATGCAGCATTCGAAGAGATGTTTTTTCGAAGAGGTGCAGCATTTGAGGTATTTGTTTCGAGGAAAAGATGTTCGAAGAGATAATGGAGACTTTTTTACAGTCCCAGTAAAACTATTTTTACTAGGACTGGGGGGCTATTGATAAGGAAGAATAAAAAACAAGGAGAAAATCGTAAAGAAGAAACATAATAGGAGAAAATTGTAAAGAAGAAGTATGATAGGAGGAAAATGCAAAGAGGAAATTGTGTGAGGGGAAAATTGTATAAACTATCAAAGAAGTAGCTAGAATAAGAAGAAAATAAGATGTAGGGACTAAAAATGTAATAAATGGGAATTAAAGCGTGTGGGGTCCCCAATTGTACTATAAAAGGACCACACACGCTTCACAGATCCCAAGACGAATATTATATTACTTTCTCTCTCTACTTAAGCTAAGCTTCCACTTTCTCTCTCTAAAACAGCTCCTAAACAAAGTAAATCAACCTATATTGACACTAACAGATTCTCGTATCACATAATCACCCCCAGATATTCTTCAAACTCTTCAAGTACAACTTGCCATCTTTTGCCTCTGTCCTTCTAAGGATGATATCCGATGGGGGGAGTGGTCAGTTGTTCCCAATTAAGGTCTTTGCTTTCAGTGGTGTTCCATATGTGAGCCCTTAACATGTTTCCCGAGGTGAAAAAGTTATGAAAACCAAATCCCCACTTTTCAGATGCCCATTAGTTTAATTTCGCAGAGGTAGCTTTTCCAGCCTCCAAGTGCTCAGGATTCATCTTTGAAGTACTGCAATATATAAACAACAATCAGTTCGGTCTAAACAATAGAGAGTTTGAATATAACTAGAAGAACCAAATGAGTGTTACCTGAACTCCTCCAATACCTAGTCAGTTGACTAGGATTTGTTTGGTAGTTGATCTTTTTGCCATTCTCCCAGGCTCCTCTTATGAACGAAAACTGGGTCCTCCATGGTTTTTCAGCCTGTAGCAGTTTGTTCACTGCTTTGTAGTTATTCCCCATGTTGTAGTGATAGAAGGGGATCTGGTGGTTCCTACATAAACCAACAACGAAAACGAATTGATCCATGGGCAATAAAATATTTGATAGCCTGGAAGCAATGATGCTGGCTAGAAGGGTATACCAGGAATTCAGACTCAACTGGCTAGTGTAAAGCTTAATCAGATGGAACTACCGAACTACTTTCGGGTCCAAGAGGAAACGAACTCCCAAGTTTAGCACTTCGGTGTATACCACTAGTTCGTTAGCTTTGCAGTCTAAATGAGTCTCTGGAGTAACTGGAATCCTAACCTTGACAGACTCTGGGAAGCCCCACTTTGTCCTTATCCGATCCAACTCGGCGATGTGTGTATACACATACACAATTTTTTAAAGGGCCAACAAATATTTCACGTTCACCTTGCGAAACTTAGGCCTTAAGTTTGCTTCAAGACACTCTAGAAGCTGCTTGGTGTTTGGAAATCCCACCTTTTCCCTGTTGGACAGATCCGGAACAGTATTTTCTGTCTTTCCGGATGTTTCAAGTGGGGTGTACTCCCCACTGTCCTCCATAACTTCCTCCATTATGGTTAACCGTTTTTCGGTCAATTTAGCATTTGTGCCCTCTTTTTCAACGTGGGTGATCTCATTATGGAGAGACATGTTGTCCGAATTTACTGGGGATTGGGCAGTATGGTTTAATGCATCTGATCTAATATTTTTGGAAGAAGAAGGGGTGCCTTTAGATTTGGAGAGTCGAGTAACTCTCCAAATCTTAAGGCACCCCTTCTTCTTCCAAAAATATTAGATCAGATGCATCGAGTAACTCTCCGGGGCGTGACCTCTGTTGAGTAACTTTCCAAATCTAAAGGCACCCCTTCTTCTTCCAAAAATATTAGATCAGATGCATCGAGTAACTCTCCGGGGCGTGACCTCTGTTGTATCTTATCCCATAGCTGTGAAAGGTGAGGGTTTCCCACTTGAGAATTTCGTTTGGGGAAGATGAAACGATCTGAATAATAATTAGGGCTATTAAGTCTACCCTAATTACTTTTTGAATGTAGGTACAAGTCCTATGGAAGAAAAATGTATGAGAGGTTGAATCAAAGTGTGACACGTGTCAGATTTCAGAATTCTAATCGTTGTCTTTTCATCTACAAAAATGAACCCTTTCGGATCCGTCAGGGTCCTTTTTTCCTTATAATCAATCCTTTAAAAGACACTTTGGATCCGATCTGGATATTTTTATGAATAAATTAGCTCTTCCAAAATATCTTTGAAAGAACTAAAGGGCTACTGATAGGTTCTGATATTTTTGGAAGGACAATACTGTGTAAACAGGAGGGGCAGTTCGGGTATATCTTAGACCAAGCAAATCAAGAACAGTCCGACCAATCAATACATTACTCAGCTGTGTGCTAACATTATTTATGGTTTGGGATTTAAAGATTGACCCGGATCCAGAGTCCAACCCGTAAGGCCCATGGGTCACAAAATTAGTATAAATACCCCAACCAACTTCATTTAATAGGTTGGACTTTTTTCCAAAAACATTAACTACAAGCATACACCTCTCTTATCTCACTACTCACTACTCATACAATAATATTCAATTTGCAAACTCCCTAAAATTCCCCCTCCCACAAATTACCCATACCATAGTTGATTATTTTCCCTAAATACTTTCTTTGAAGCATATGCACATGGATTAGTTGGCTCGTTGGCTTATGCACATTGGTGCCCTATCTCAGAAGATTATAAACATTGGTGTTATTTGGTCAAGATGTTACTGCAGCAAAGTGGTGCTACTTTGGCACAATGGTGTTGTCTTAGCACAAGTAACTTATTCGTATGAATGCAGAATAATACGTTAAGTAAGATGTCATCAAAATTTTATTAAAAAAGAGATTTTTCGTTAAAAACTACATGTGTCATTGAAGTAGAAAATAGTACACCCGTAAGAGGAAACAAACTGAAAAAATAATTTTAGAGCTGTGTAAAAAGTTATCTAAGTGTATCCATTTCGTGTCATGGTGTGTAAAGCTGCAAATTTTCCACGTTTCATAGGTGTAACAAAGGTATTCCCTCTGCATCTACTAGTTTGTAGGTTCCCGATATGCCTTTGGTGCTAGTTTTCCGAAATCTTTATCTTTGGTATAGCGGAAGACCATTCTTAATACTTGGTCAATTACAAAAAAATCTCGAAAACGAACCTTAGTGTTATATTCATGTTCCACATTATCATTCTATAGTGTTCCATACACATGCGGATTTTTATTTATTTATCCTCTATAAATTTCAATTTGGCTCAACAACTATTCACGTTTGTGTCTTTAGTTTTGCGAATGAAGGCATAAAAGTTTCTTTCCGGAACCACAACTTCCATCATGTAAACTAAAATAAAATGAATATCTCAGTTATATAATTTGTGGTCGTATGGTGGGATCATAATACTTCTTGAAATGTAATAGGATATTTCCTTACAAATCATTTAGAATGTGGTGTACCATTTCCAATCATGTTTAGTTAGTTACTTAAACTTGTTTGTTAGTTTTGGGATACAATATACTAAAAAATGTTGATGAATTTACCTTGTTCCGCATAATAATTCAAGTACTTCATTCTGGAATTATAGTCTATTATTAGTCGTAATTGTTACGGGAATCCTAATTGCAGCGAAGGTTGGTCTGAAAGAAATAGATAACCTCTTTAGCTCGTGTTTTTGCCGATAGTTTTGCTTCAACCTATTTAGAAATCAAGTCTCTCGTTATAAAAGACACTACTCACCCCTTAATGTCTTAGGGGTGGCCCCATTATATTCAGACCCCATATATTGAAGAGGATTTTTCCAAGAATAAATTCTAGAGGTGTTGTTAAGGCATGAATAGAGTTTTCAAAAAAAATCCAAATCTCACAATATTGTACAAATATTTTAACACCCGTAAGGATCATTGGCTAGTAATATCCTACAAGCAGGATTCGTCTCTAGTCAGTTTTATCCATACACTGACCCCATTTTTCATCCCTCGTGGAGTTTTTCAATGACGATAGCAAAATCTTCTGAACCAAGACATCTAAATATAGGTCTTATTAGCACGTGATGCACCATATATCAGTCTAAGTAGAGGTCTTATTAGTACATGATGCACCATATATCAGTCTAAGTAGAGGTCTTATTAGCACTTGATGCACCATATATCAGTCTAAGTAGAGGTCTTATTAGTACATGATGCACCATATATCAGTCTAAGTAGAGGTCTTATTAGCACTTGATGCACCATATATCAGTCTAAGTAGAGGTCTTATTAGTACATGATGCACCATATATCAGTCTAAGTAGAGGTCTTATTAGCACGTACCTTAATGTTTCTACATCAGTTTATTCTCAAAATATATTTTTTATATGAGTTATACTATAATTGGGGTTCATCAATATACTAATTCGTCGATAACCATGATTTCATATTCGACACCCCAAACCCCTAGCAAACACTTGCAGCAGATTATAAGACCGAATATGCTCCTCTCTACGAATTGGAAAAATCTGGGCTCATAGCTAGACGGCTGGAAGGGGTGCTACTCGTGCATCGTCAGTAAAGTTAAATAGCATAGCTAGACGGCCGGAAGGGGTGCTGCTCGTGCGTCGTCGGTAAAGTTAAATAGCGAAAGAGGATAGAGAGATATGGAGCTACCAAACTTTTTTTGGTGTAATCTGGCCAGGGTATGGTGTTGCTCGTGAAAAGGGTAGAGAAGGGGGTTTGTTATGTTTAATTAAATTTAAGTTTACCGATATAAATTTTAGTCTACTAATATAATTTAACTATTAGTTTTTAGGTTATTAATCTTTAATTTTTAGTTTCTTTAGAAAGAAAACACAGTAAATGTTAAATTTTTCCAAAATTATGGTAATTTTGCAGAATAATTTCTTTGATTCACAAATGGTAAAATTGTAACAACTTTGAGTAATTTTGGAAAAAAAGAAGGTGAATTTACATTGTAAAAACGGTTTTTTTTTTACAATTTTCTTAAAATTATTATATAGACATTCTAAAACTTAAAAAAATCATATACTATTTCACCTTTTCTATAAGCTTCCTCCCATTTCATAAACCACATAGCCTCAATTAATTACAACTTTCACTGGAAACAAGTCCAGTTTCACAAAGGCAATCATGCCACTTTATTTGAACAGTCTCAACATAATTTAATTAATGCCCCCCAAAGCGAAAAATTCACCAAATTTTAGCAGGCAACTTGAATGAGAAATGTGTAATGCATGTAAAATCTGTTTGGAGAAAATGGAATAAATCGAAGGTAGCAATGATCTCTCAAACCTTCATGAGTAACTTTCTAGCACCGAATTAATAAGCGAATTTTCGAGGGCCACTACTCGAAGCTCCACCTTCTTCTCCTCTCTTTTGCCACCGGAAGGGCCACCTTCTTCTCCTCTCCTTTGGCCACTCGAACGGCCACCTTCATCTCCTCTCCTTTGGCCACTCGAAGAGCCACCTTCTTCCCTCATTAGTTGCTCTGTTGCCCAAACGCCTACGCATTCTTGATCTTCAGGTGCCATTATACCCTGCCATTTAAAGTAATGAAACACTTTACAAATAGAAAACCTCTCATTTACAAAACTAAGTACAGCGTATGTTTGTTTGAGTAATTAGAAATTATGAATGTTTTTATTTTACCATTAATTATAATTACCGTCGTTTTAGTATGGCCACCGGAAGAAGCTTTGTTTTTCTTTGACGCAGGTGCCTCAGACTGCTTAGCCCAATCAGGCCACACTGTCATGATAATGGTAGTCGAAGGAAAGCTGATCCCCAGCCTTTATCTGCTTCTTAGCAAATAGACCAACTCGCCAATTCCCCAAGACAAAGACCTGTATATGTTTAAGTCAGTCAATATTTTATGAAGAAAATTGTTGTGTACAACTAGAGAATAAGTGACCCGACACGGCGACAACTGTAGCGAATCAACTGCAATTGGCTACAAAATAAGTATCATTTGTAGGTGACACCAAGGGTCCAACACGAATGACGAGGAGAGGTTAAAGGTGCAAAGTTAGTGAAGAATAATGATATAGATTCATATAATTTTCAAAACAAAGAGGCAAAAGAACCTGGATCGACTGTTCAAGGAATGATATTCATATGAATAAGTAAATGGGAAAACATCAAACATAAAAGAAAATTGAGGAATTTACCTCCTGATGTAGTCCACGGAGCATCTTCATATTCCTACATTCATGATTATCTCCTGTCTGAGTAGGGCTACTAAGAATACCATCACCAGCTCTGCAAAGCCAGTCAAAAAGACATTAACTGCTTGACCTTTTCTTGAGAGAATGTTCAAAACCCGTCTTATGATCCTTGATATTTACTAACTACTCAATCCACACGCAATAACTTGCAAAACACAGTGTTTCCAGCCTAAAATGAGGGGGGGAAGACAGCCAACAATTTCGGGTTTATCATGAAAAGAATTAAAAAAGTAAAGAGAGATCTACTCTAAGATAAAAAAACATTTAGTTTGGAGCTATCAATATGTACAATTAAATACTCTACATCAAGAGTTTAAGAATTAGGACTATAGCATCTTGAACTTAGTGTGTCTACTGAAAAAATCTAGTATCACTCTTATAAATAGGCGGGAAAATCAACTTGTAAGGGCAGTTTTGGATAATTAAGAAAGTTTGAAGTCTTCCTGTGATAGGAAAAAGTTGGTGTGTGAAGTCCTTAAATGTGAAAACCTCTTCGGAGAGGTTCCAGATTTTACACTTTTTATCAAAAGATGTACCGTATCCACTACGAAACTGTCTATACTAAGCAGCTGGACTACCAGAATCTTTGCTTTTCATATACCCTTGAAAGTTTAAACCAGTGCTTCCTAAAACTATCATTATAAGTCACAGATCTATCCATAACCCCTTTTCACCAGTTGCATCCTGGCTTGTGATGCTTTAACTAGAAGTCATTTTATTTGTGAGACAAAAGGTAAAGTAAGCAGGCCTTCCCATGAGGACGGTAAACAGCCACATCATAAATTGATGAGGAACCACAAAAGACCACTATGAGCGTGAACTACTAGCGAAAACAGGTAAAGTAACTAGGCATGATAGGTAGTCAAGAACTCACCGGAACACGCCATTCCAGCATAATTCTGGATCGCATTCCCTGCGTGCAGCAAAGCATGGACACTGACGTGTCTGGCATTCAGTAAGACAATAACACCCTCTATACCGATTGCTGCATCCCTCAGGACATCTAATATCAGAATAGAGGGTTAGTGTATAACTTTATTCTCCTGTACACTAAAAACATATAAATGCTGTGCAAGAATCGAGCCTTATATAAATTGGACTTTCATTTTCACAGGGATTTGGAAACAAACAACAGATCCTTGATCATTGATATTTAAATCTCTCCCCGATAAATATAAAACCAAGCAATTATCATCGATATAAAGCAACACGAGTGTTGTCAGAAAACATAAAGCAACAACTTATCAAGTGTAAGTGTCAATTTTGATCTGATTGTTCGATCTGACCTAGGTCGCAGCTAAAGCGGCTGCGATATCCACCTTTGCTTTCAACTATTATCGGTTCAGATTTAATTTTAAAGTATTTAATTAACAAATATTCGATAAATTACAGGCCTGCCATAAACAAATAAAGTAGGTGGATATAAATTTAGGTTCCGCCACGGCACCTGCAACTTCCATTGCATCCGAATTCATCCTCACTTTAACATTATTAGCAAATTATATTGCCACGGTTTAAGCGAAGTGGAAGATAAATGCTAACAAGTGCATTATGAACATCGATAATCTCCACATATTGAATAAATTTAAAGATCGAAAGAAATATAGATACTTAATATATACTTGTTAGAAACAATAGACCGAAATAATGACACCTAGAATCATAAAGACAAACATCCGTTTCGACAGCAACACAACATCATACACAAATATGAAAATATCATGCAACTTTATTAATCTACTGACTGATTTCTGCCAAAAATCTCCGCAGCTCGATACGAGCATTAAGGGTCTGAAATGTCTGAATTTTGTATATAAGTCAATCTGTTTGTTCACACACTCACACAACCCATTTGAGAAAAATGTGTTTCAATGGTTACTAAGACTAGAAGATACAGTGATATCCATCTCAGAATGCTACTAAATTTTACATAACCTTATTCAGTCTAAAACTATATAAGCTTGTGTAAAGCATAGTCACACCAAAATAAAGGAAAGAATCGAAGATCATCGTGAAACTAAAGCTCGAACCTTCTTTCCAGGTCATAAGTTCTTTCAACTCATGCGTGTGCAACAATACTCTACCCCATTGTGATCCATCTGTAAGTGAAGGAAGGAACAAGCTTTAGTTCAATTGTTGTTAGAGATTTGTTGGGACGTAAACATATGTATGATTCACACACAAAGGGAAATAAACATAAACTCTGCGATTTAGGGTAAAAAAGCAAGTGAGATTCGTTTTTCAATCGAAATAAATTACTTAACAATACCAATCAAACATGAACCATCTAAAAGAATCACAATCAGAGACTTAGGAGATCAGATCGTAAACTAAAACAACACTAAAGGGCTTAAACTTGGAATTTCTGAATGGAGAGAGAAACTGAAGTTTGCAAGCGGAGGGAAAATTGCACCTAAAGATCAAGAATACGTAGGCGTTTGAGCAACTAATCAGGGAAGAAGGTGGCTCTTCGAGGAGTGGCCAAAGGAGAGGAGATGAAGGTGGCAGTTCGAGTGGCCAAAGGAGAGGAGAAGAAGGTGGCGCTTCAAGTAGTGGCCCTCGAAAATTTGCAAACTAATTCGGTGCTAGAAAGTTACTTGGAGGTTTGCGAGATCATTGCTACCTTCAAAGCTTACCTCTTAGATACTTACGTTTTATAAGACTCATAATTATGTGATATGGGCTCTAGTAGTAAAAGCAAGCCCTCGGCTTACATGTGTCTCTTATATCCATTATGTTTATTTTTGTGATAATTTTATGTTTTTAGTTTTTGTGTTAGAATATTTGTTCATTTAAGTATTTTTTTTTTTTGTGCACAAGTTTGAAAATAAGTGTATTAAAATCTTATTCTATAATCTGACAGTCGTTGAATCATCTAAAATATATTGAATCAACAAAAAAATAACGTAAATATTCCTGATACGACAACATAAATAATAACATTAAAGTTTTTTTAGATAAATTGTAAGGTTACGAGGTAAGATTTGTATTATTTGTAAGTATAAAAGACAACAATGCAATTTGTCTCTGTATGTAACTGATTTAGTTCAAGTCTTCTTATGTGCATATTAATAGAGAATGAGACGATGAATAAAGGGTTTGACTATTGTCTGTTTTAGATAGATTCTTTTAAATTATTTATCTCTCTAGAATTCAACACTTTAATCTCTCTCAATTTATTTGCTGTCATTTCTACGATCACGGGTTTAATTCGATTCATTCGTAAGAATATCTCTAACACTTGTCATTGGCGACCACGGTGGGAGAGATTACCTGGATTGCACATCTAAAACAAAAAAAATAATTGTTGATAGTATTGAACGTAATGGACCAGATAAGATAATAGATGATTAAACAGTTCATGAAGCAATTGAAGATATTAGGTCAAATTTACACAGGATAGTAATTGTGAGGGAAGAAGGTCGAGGTAATACTCAAACTACCTCAAACTGTTGAGCAAAATAATCAATATAACATTGAGATTCGAATGAATATCTTGTTAAAAAATAACTATTTTAAATGATTAATATATGCGAAAATAACAACAAATTCGATATGGCAGATTGACATCCGAATTGGAATTAGGAGTGAAAGAGATCTCAAGCCGAAAGCTAACGAAATCCCACAAGCTTATAGTTATAAAGAGTATGATTGATCAAAGTTACAAATTGAAAGGTAGATTTTGCGATAAAAAATATATTTTATAAACTATATGTTTGTAATAATATTTTCAAGCAAAAAATTATTTTAAAAAAAACTATATATGTATATTACCATATAAAAACAATATTTTGTATTTAATTTATTTAGCTTAAGACTCACCTACGTGTAACTAAAATAAAATATAACGACAACTTTTACATGTCTTATACATTAGATTTTAAAAATATTTTCAACGGAGTTGCACGTTGAAAGTAGATATTGCAATAAAAAATATATATTTTATAGGCTATATGTTAGTAATAAATTTTTCAAAAAAGATTATTTTTATATAAAAAATAGGAAAATTGCACTTAGAGTACCCACTCAACTATTCAATTGTCATCTAGTACCCAAGGTTTGATCAATTGTTACTTAATACCCAACTCAACTACCTTATTGTCACTTACTACCTAATATTATTTTAATACCCTAACTACCCTTAACCCACTATATAAACACAATTTTCTGTTTTCTTTCTATTTTTTCTAGCTTTTTTGAAGATTTGAATTTGTTAGCCGCTCTAACCACCTAACCCTATGAACCACCACGAAGCACAGTTGAAATCACATTTTCCGGTGATCCGAGTGTTAGAAGGTCTGTTTATTTATGTAGTTTGTGGTGTAAAACCTATCTAATCACTGTCTTCTACGTACATGAACTGATCGTGTTTCAGCGTACATGAATCTGTTGTTTTGCAAGTAATCGTGTTTCCTGTCCCAGTTAATCGTAATTACCTACTGATTTCAAAGTTATTTTCTTGGTTTTATAAGTGGGAATATGTTATATTTTACTGTTTTTAAACGTCATAGCCTGATTTCGAGCTTTTCTCTGTTTTTTTGTTACAGTGATCTGCTATTGTTTTGTTAATATTTGTCGTTATATACTCATGTCCTTGTTTTTTGATGTTATATACTAATTTTGTAGTGCATTAGATTTTTATTTCGGACGTTAAACATGTATAGATTACGAGTTTTAGTTGTCCAGGCATTCCATGCAAGATGCGAATTGTTTGATGTATTCAATGAGGAAGATGCTAATTGTGTTACCAATTCGCATGGTGACGTGCGAATCACATGAAAGAATTTCAAAATTTGCTTACAAATATGCTGTGAATTGTACAAATGTTCAAACACATGTAAGGACTCTTAGTTGCTTACAAAACTCAGGATGGGTTGCGAACTATGTGGAACTCTAGAGTATTATATTTTCAAACAAATACCATGACTTTTTTAGTTACTTTTTTACGTTTTGCATGTTATGATGCGAACTATGTGGACCTCTAGAGTATTGCATTTTCAAACAAATATCAGTACTTTTTTAGTTACTTTTACGTTTTGCATGCTAGGATGCGAACTATCTAGAACTTTTTTTAGTATTGTATTTCGAAACAAATATCAGGACTCTTATTTGCTTACAAAACTTGTATTTCGAAAGCTTTCAAAGTATCCAAGCTTTTGTGTCTTTTCGAATCCTGTGGCTGTTGTTAATCTGTTGGATTTCAAATGTTCTTGCGGATCATGGCAACAAGAGTGTTTTCCATGTCCTCACGCTTTAGCGGCAATACAATATACTGACCAAGATCCATTTACCATAATAGAGCCCTTCTTTACGGTTAAGAATTACAGGGAAAGTTACTCTTTCAGCATACCAGCTATAACGGATTTCGGGGAAGGGTCCAGCGCTAACGATCCTTCGTTTGTTGAAGTTCTGCCTCCGAACGTTAAGAGAGGCTCCTGAAAGCCTAAGAAAAAACGAATCCCTTCTAGAGGAGAAATCTCAACCAAGCAGTTGAAGTGTGGCCATTGTTCGAAATCAGGCCATAACAGGAGGACTTGTGATGTTCCAGTTTAAGCACAATCCGTGTTGTGGACAATTCTCGTTGGCCACATTTATTTGTAATACTATCATTGTTCTGTACAACAAACTAAATATTTTTACATTTTTGTGTTTGTAATGATTTTATTAGAGTAAAAAAATGTTAAGTGCTTGGAGTTGCATGCAATTCGCATCCAGTATTGTGAATTGTGTACAATATGTTGATATCATGTTGCAAACATCTATCAGGTTTCCATGCGATTTATGTGAAATTTCACCAGGAAGCGAATGGTTAGTAAAATCATATCAAACAATTATCAGTATTTTATGCTGCCAATTGTGTTGAGCTATAATATAATGCATTTTCAAACAAATATCAGGACTCTTATTCGCATACGATTCGCACGATATGCTGTGAATTATGACTATAACATATATCAGGACTCCTGGCTGCTTGTGTAAAGAGATATGATGCGAATGGAGAACAACAAGAAGTCCTGATATTTGGTCACATGCTAAGTTGCGAAGCGTGCTTTGATAAAAATACCATGATATTCGGTGGGTTACAAATCGCATGGTAGGCTGCGAATTGCATGAAAATCAGTAATATTGAAAACAAGTATTATATTAGGTTACGATGCGAATTATTTGCAAATTGTAATTGGATGCGAATCATTTATATGATTAAAAGTCTGTAAACAAATTGGATTACAAAAAAGAGGATTACAGTCTTCATGCACTAACAAATGTTTACATAGATCTCTACAACCTATTAGTGTTAATTAGTTGCATTCCAAAAAAGCAAAAAACAAAAGCCAACTCTATCAGTTATAAGTAGAGGATTCTTCACCATCTTTCTCCTCTGTGTGTTGATCATCAGCCTTTTTCTCTTCCTCTTCCTCTTCCTCATTATTATCTACGTTCATCATGCATAAAATTTTTGTCCTTGATGGACCGGTTCGTCTTCCCTCTTCCTTTTGTTGTTTGGAACCTCTGTCGTACGAGGTTCCACCTCTGTTGGCTGAGGTACAGCAGCAACCATTGGAACCTCTTCTAGCTGAGTTTCAGCAGCAACCATTGAAACAACTTTCACTGGTTGAGAGTCAGCAGAGTAGTAGTCATCATATATGTCTAAATCAAAGACAGATACTGGGCTGTTTGGTGCTGCTGTTGGCATGATCAAGTCATCGCTCCAGTTAATGGTTAAGGATGACCAGAAGTCACCCAGAGAACCAAGTGAACCAGAGTATGAGTATGAGGTGGTGGTTGTGGTGGTGGAAAAAGATATGACTGTTTGAATTCGAAGAGAACAAGAAGTGTTTATAAAAAATATAGAGTTTGTTTTAAAATTAGCCTCTGGTTTACTAGTGTTATTTATAGGGAAAGGAGGTAATCATTACATAGCCTCCATGTCCAATCAGCAATTAATGGGTTCTGGACATCTGGTGATTAGATTGTTTTTTGTGTACTCAATGCAGTAAACGTTTACCAAGGCATACGCCACAGCCTGTTCGTATTCTTGAACGATATATTTTGAATTATTTATTTTATACCAGACTGCGAACTGTTTGTTAATGTGATATACCAGGGTTTGATGCGAACTGTTTAGTGATAAGTAAGCATCTATCAGGTTAGGATGCGAATTGTTTGGTGAGGATCATTTTTTAAGACATACCAGAGATTGCTGTGAAATGTTTGCTGGGAATTGTTCGAATATTAACTAACCCTTATATATCAGGTTAGGATGCGAACAATTTGATAAGAAATATGTCCTACATATATCTTTGGAATTGCACAATTCTGAAAATATAATTGTAAATGTATGCACACCAAAAAATTACAATCAATGTATTTACATAAAAAAAACCATAATGTTTTACTTCGAATCACCCGTATGTCACGGTGTCTTTATCATTTAAGAAGAAATCAAACATTTGTACTCTGAAGGCAGTGACCATATCTTCAGTGTATTTTGTCTGCACATATCCATGCTAGATAATATCTCTGGTGTATTTGCAGACAAAAATACCATAGTCCAGGGTACCTTGTTTTTGTTGTGGTATTTTTCTTTCATTTTTGACCTTCCACCCTGTCCTTGATTTAGGTAGGAATCCTTTGTCCAACAAATATTTGATCTGGTTATAATAATTAGTGTTAGGAACCAGCACAAAAACTTAAACAGTTGTTACCACACAATTCGCACCGCAGGCTGCGAATTGTGTGACAACCAATCCAACATGGACATGTCAAGCAATTCGCAGCATAGGGTGCGAATTGTCATATATCCAATCCATTATGTATGCAAGCATTTCGCAGCCTATTTTATTGAAATGTGCATCATCCAAAACGATTCGCATCCTATGCTGCGAAATGTGTTATGGATACGCTGCGAAATGCAACTGATTTGCTCACATTTCGCAGCATATCTCGATCACAGTTCGCAGCATGTATTGATCATGCATAATTAAAAATGTGTTTAAACGTAAGTGTATAGCTGGGAATATTACCAGTTTTGTAGGTGTCCTTGTGTGTGGTCTATGGCTTTCAGTTTAGGCAGAAGTGGGTTGTAGTTTGTTATCGACCTGCCGTCGACGTCAATGACGAGCAACGTCCAATGGTTTATCTGGTCATTTGTCTCGGTGCAGATTGCAATCATGATGATGGTGGGGTTTTTGGGCGCATTACTAAAAGCTGCGTCCACCAAATTTGTTACTTCCCAGCCTGATTCCAATTGATGCTGCATCCAAGCGAGAATACATTACAAGGAGAACATTTTCTGAAACTTTGAAATTTACCTTAGCTAAACTTACCGTAGTCATGCCCGAAATCAGTACGGTGTCATGCTGCACTCCTTGAGCTTTATTGCATGGAACTTTGAAGTCTACTTCTTCAAGCATCTTTCGAAACGTCGATAACCTAAGAAATGAGTTGTTTATTTATATTATATATACAAGACATGTTTGAAACATTAAAAAGAGAATTGGTTGACAATTGGATACCTTTACGTCCAACTTCAGGTCTAAAGGTAGTGTCATCGCATCACTCGCTTGCATTCTGATTCCGTATGAAAATTTGGACTCTGGTAACTGCCATACCACTGGATCAAGGGTGTCACTCTCGTAGGCTTTAACAAACTGTATTTTGTGGTATTCTACGACAGAGATACGGTTAGTTACTTTTGTTTTCTTTGGCCAGCCGTTGTATTCTACTTTTGGCGGTTCTCGTTCTATTATAATTATCTCTTCCTCTTCCTCTACCACTGGAGGCTGTGTTGGTGTCAGTAGATTAAAATTTAGCTCACCTGTCTCTTTACTTGGCTCGAGCTTAGTAAATAACAAAAATCAAAAGTAGAAAAGTGTAAGTCATTATAATGGTAACGACCTCAAACAGTTCGCATGCTAACATGCAAACTGTTTGGTTCCAGCTGAATACATTTCAGAGTATCTATCAGGGTAGCATGCAAGCTGTTCGAGGTTCCACTGAACAGTTCGCATGCTACCCTGATATTCATTTGTAACATTTAAAATAGATCCACACAATTCTCATGTTAGGATGCGAAATCATTATAAGTAGCCCTTACCGCACGGTCAGTGACAACCAATGCTGTTGACTTGTTCGGCAGAGGATCTGGATCGTGTCGGCAGAGATCATTAAAGTCATCCTCGACATGTTCTCCAAAGACCGTTGTATTATAGAATCGTAATATACATTATCAATTTCATTTAAAAATGTCTGTGAAACTTGAGTGTAAATACCATCAACAAAAGCATCGGGTAAACCTACTGTGTTATCGTTTGACTCTGGAGCTTGCAGTTGATTTGTTACTGGTTCTACAGTTTCACGTTGGCTTAGCAATTCTGACTTTGCGCACACCACCGTTGGTCTTTGAGTTGCATCTCCATATGTGGTGTTGTCTTCCAAGGATGGTCCTTCCTAGCTGAGTAGTTCCATCTTCTCACATGGATGGACATGTTGAGACTCACGCGGTGCTATCTCTTGCGTTAGCCTTTCTCTCTTTGCCAAGGCTATCTGTTGCTGCTGTTATTGTTCTTTCTGCTGTTGTTGTTGAACTTGTTTCTGTTGTTGTTGCTGTTGTTGGTGTTGTTGTTGTTGTTGGTGTTGTCGTTGTTGTTCGTGTTGAACTTGTTGTTGCTGCTGTTGTTGGTGGTGGTGTTGTTGTTGTTGGTGTTGAACTTCTTCTTGTTGTTGTTGTTGTTGTTGTCTGTCGGTCTCTTGTTTCATAAAAATTACAAAAAAAAAGTGAAAGGGTTAAGCATACTATAATCATAGTTGCGAACGATTCGCATGCTGACCTGATATTTGTTTTGTCAATCTCAAACAAATCGCACCTCAGCATGCGAAGTGTAAAATAACCAACCAACTAAAGTAATACACAATTGACAATATAGGATGCGAATTGTTTGGACAAGACTACACAACAGTCCTGATATTTGTTTGATATCATCGTATCATGTGATGCATTGTTTTGAATATGTATTCAACTGGAAAACCCCGTTGACTGTTTTAAATAGATACACTGACTTTGTTTGAATATTTATACAACAGTAAATATTATTATAGAAACAATTTCATCACAACAAATAAATAAGATATTTGAATATTAGTGAACTTTTGATCCACTTACATCTTCTAGGCTTCCTGGTTTTGCCACTTCTTTCCCACGATCTTCTATCTCCTTTGCACTGTAAAATACGAGATGTTGGTCATTCAGAGGAGAGTCATGTCTTTCTTTCTTTCTCAGTCTGTGTCTCTATGGTATCCATCTCTGTGGACACTAACAACTCTTCGTGCATCTTTTCAGATTGTACCGGTATGGGTGAACGGTTTCCATCATCATCCCTCTCTTCTGGCAGTACTCCATCAGCATGGTGCTGATCAGCATCAGACACGGATGCCTACAATTCAGTGGATGCTTCTCTATCTGGAAATGCTGGTACCTTCTCAACTATTGGGCTTCCAATCTGGCAAATTGGTTGAGAGATAGAATTGTGGAGTTGTTGTGCTTCAAGATCCGCTATCTTCCGTTTCAATTCTTCCAGCTGAAAAAATGACAGCAGACGTTTTATAAACATATCAAGTGCTGATTATAGCGATTATTTAAGGCTCAATTTCATACTTACTTCTCTTACCTGTTTTTCTATCTTTCTCTCGTACTTGTTCTTGTCGGCATATGTCTTCAAACACTTTGATTCAGCAACAATTGTAGACTTCTTTGGACCAAGTGCTCTGCGTTTGAGTACATAATCACTGATTGTTTCACTCATACTGGTTGTGCCCTCGTCGTCGAGCTCCTGCCTGGATTTTCCTATTGGTGGTGGTGGAATCGTTTGCTTGGAAAGTCTTGGTGGTGGAATCGTTAGCTCGGGGAGTGTTGGTTGTTCGGGTCTGGGAGATATCACCTGATTCGTTTCTTTCTGTTTCTGTGATGCTCGTCTCCTTTGTCTTGGTTTTGGTGCTGTGTTTTTCTTCCTCTTCCTTGATCTTTCTTCCGGTGAAATAGGTTCCCCATCTGCTTCTCCACTATCTACTCGTTCTCCAAAATCTTCGTTTTCAGTCTCGATAAGAAGTAGTGGACCTTCAAAAACCTACCAACAGAGGCACATGTAAGTAAATAGATGCAAACGGATTGTTTTGAAAGTATGAGGGTGTAGACAAACAAATTGTTTTTTACAAACAGTTTGCATTATATGCTGCGAAATGTGTGAAATCTATCCATGTTAGAGTTGCAAACGACTCGCATGCTGAGCTGCGAATTGTGTCTAAACAGTATGCTACGAACCGTGTGGAAACAATAAGCTGCGAACTAAGTATTCATCTCAGGCTGCGAAATGATTGATGCATTGTTCTAATATAACACCAATCAAAACGCATGCTATGTTGCGAACTGTTTGCAACCCCAATTCAATACTTATATAAAGATCATACCTGGTCATCTTTCAGGTTAGGTATTCTAAGAAGCAGCGCCACGGTTTTTGCTTGGCACTCTAATCCCAACCATTTGAAAAACCTTGGTATCGAGGTTGGCTTCGCTACCTCGAGGCCGACTGTTGTGTGCTTCATGAAGAAGGGCTGCATGGGGACAAGTTTTATCATCAAGATGCTTTGTACATAACTAATTTTTATACTGAATAGATCAATCTTAAATTAGAAGGGCGACGCAGCCGACGACTCTATCAGGTTTTTCGATTGCTAAGAAACTCCTGATAGACTGTCGAAGCTTGTACAATATTGATCCGGACGAGTCGTAATTGTTTATTTTGCTGAGGTCTTCAACATAATAAATCGTGCTCCAACCCAGGATATCTCCAGATGCGGAGTAGAATAGAGTGGAGCACAAAAACAGTATCAACAGCGTCGCAACGTCTTCCAACTCATGCTCCCCCCCCCCCCCTTCGCTTATGGATTTTTCTATACTTGCCTGTAAAACCAACGACAACAGGCTATGTTAGAAAAAGTACAGCATCCTGCTTTATAAGATGAAGTCGATTTTACACGTACCTTTTGATAAGGAAGAATAAAAGACAAGGAGAAAATTGCAAAGAAGAAATATGATAGGAGAAAAATGCATAGAGGAAATTGTGTGAGGGCTAAATTGTATAAGCTATCTAAGAAATAGCCAGAATAGGAAGAAAATAAAATGTAGGGACTAAAGATGTAATTAATAGGAATTAAAGGGTGTGGGATCCACAATTGTACTATAAAAGGACCACACACGCTTCACGGATCCCGAGATGAATAAGATAATACTTTCTCTCTCTACTTAACCTAAGAGCTCTCACTTTCTCTCTCTAAAACTAGCACCTAAACAGAGTAGATTTGCTCACATTGACACTAAGAAATTCTTGTATCACAGAATCATCACTAAGAAATCCTCGTATCGCATAATCACCCCCGGACTTTCTTGAAACTCTTCACCTTTATAATGGCATTCATTATTGTTTTAGTATTACTCGCTGCTACTTTCCTGCCAGTTTTACCCATGAAGTATTTTTTCATTATCCTCGATTCGTCCTCCTCGTCGGGCGCGTATTTGTTGTGAAATGCTTCGGTTTTCGTTAACCGCATTTTCTCCGTGTCATGCCTCATCCCGAATATGACCTTCACATCGTCTTCGGTTATCTTTACAAACTTTGAGCCAATACGGAAGGCGTCTCTATCAACAGAGAACGTCTCGACGAGATACTGAATGATCGAGTAGAATTTCTTCTTTGGCAGCTCTGCCTCATTACGGATGTCGAAAGCCGTTTTCAAAAGCGTGTAAAAGGGTGTGTTTCTTGCAGCTTTAATGTGGGCACGGGTAATACCTATCTCTTTAAGTAGCTTCAGAAGGCTCACCAACCCTGATCTGTAATAGCTTTGTTTTGTTGTCATACTTCCTACACAAACACAAATGAGTTGGAGTGTCACACATCTCGCATCACAAGCTGCGAACTTCATATCTTATCAGTTAAAATGTCACACGATTCGCATGACAAGCTGCGAAATGCATGACATAAACACTCAATCCAGCTGCGAATTGCTTGCATACTGGGTGATAAAGATGCGAACTATACTACAGCGCATACGTACAGGCTGCGAACTGTTCTATTTTTACATGCACGTTGCAGGGATCTGGGAAATATTGAAACAACACCAAAATCAACAATCAACTACCTAATGCACATCTAACATACATCATAGTTCTCAGGAAAGTATTAACATTACATGCAACCAAACTTCTACCCTGCGTTCGACAAAAAACCCAGAAATTGAGCAACTATCGTCACTAAATACTTCATTCCAGTATAAAAAGCAACGCCTATCGTGAAATAACAGAAAATAGTGGTTCGAATTCATAAAAATGCAAAAGAAGTACACTTTCCACGATAATACATACCTGTATACTTCTAAACACTGTCCTATTCACCGGTCGGAGACGACTTGACGGCAACTTTGTCGAATAGAAGGTGGTTACTCGTTGAACTGAGTAAAAGACGGTGACCAGTGCGATTGCGTTGAAGGTGCGAAAGGCGTTGAAAGTGCGAACGGTGAGAAGTTGTAGGGGTTTTCGGTTTGAGAAAGAGAGAGTATCACGAAGTCGAACGGTTTCTGGTGGTTTCTAAAATTAGACATGTTTGAGTTTGTTTAAGGTGATGGGAAGTGGGAAAAAAGTGGGTTTGAAATGAGAAATGGGTATATATACTCGAGGAGTAATTTTGTCCAAATTTTTACTCTAAGTACTAAGTAACACTATCCAAAATTTGGATACTACCGGACAATAAGATACTTGAGTGGGTATTTACCGCTACTTTTCTCTAAAAAAAAATATACACTTTATCATATAAGAACAATATTTTGTCTTATACAATATGATATATCGAGATAATATATGATTGGGTATTTTCAAAACTTGTTTTAAGCATTAAAATGATTATATGGACATTCTAAAACTTTAAAATTTCATATACTATTTTATCTTTTCTATAAACTTCATCCCATTTTATAAACCACACAGCCTCAATTTATTAAAACTTTCACGGAAAATAACTCGAGTTTCACACAAGCAGCCATGCCGCGTTACTTGAACAGTCTTAACATAATCTAATTAATGCCACCAAGGGAAAAATCCAACAAGTTTTGGCACGTGCCAAAGAATGAGAAATGTGTAAAGCATGTAAAATCTGTTTGGAGAAAAATGGAATAAGTTGGAGGTAGCAATGATCTCTCAAACCTTCATGACTTAAAAGTAACTTTCTAGTACAGAATTAATAAGCCAATTTTTGAGGACCACTATTCGAAAGGCCACCTTCTTCGCCTCTCCTTTGGCCATTGGAAGGGCCACCTTCTTCGCTCTTCGTAGCCAAAACACCTACGTATTCTTCATCCTCAGGTGCCATCATACCCTGCCATTTAAAGTGATGAAACAATTTACAAATAGAAAACCTCCCATTTACAAAACTAAGTACAGCCCATGTTTGTTTGAGTAATTAGAAATTATGAATGTTTTTATTTTTCTATTAATCATAATTACCGCCGTTTTAGTATGGCCACTGGAAGAAGCTTTGTTTTTCTTTGACGCAGGTGCCTCAGACTGCTTAGCCACACTGTCATGATAATGATAGTCGAAAGAAAGCTCATCCCCAGCCTTTATCTGCTTCTTAGCAAATAGACCAACTCGCCAATTCCCCGAAACCAAAATATGCTGCCATGCAATGTCATGTTCATTGTTAACCTCAAAAACAGTGAAAAAGCAGTTGGGTAAATATATATGGCACTTTGTTTCTAGTTTTCCAAACTAACAATAGAAAAGCGATTTTCACAATTTATTTTGCGCATTATAAACAGCTTAAGTTGCTGAGGTCCTACTGTACAATCCAAACAACTACCATTGCATAGCAGTTAGGATCCGAGGAATGTTTCGCGAGCATTAATGCGCTACCGATTCGGAGACCATCGATGCAAAACTGCAGAAGAAGAAAAACAGTTCATAAACTCTGTGACATCTGGAAGAAATACAGAAAATGTGAACGAGATTTTTAACTGAAAATGAAAGATGTTAAAATATAACATGCCTCTTCATCTAATACGAAACTATATGTCGCATCCGGACGCTTTTCTGCTTCCTCATGGGTTAACAGCTCTCCAGTGTACTCGCCGATGAATTCGTTTTTGGCAATGTTGTTCTGCAATGGTGGCCAGAAATGTGTTTATGAGTGACAAATTTAGGTTCTACTATATTTCATCTGTATTTTACCATAGCAAAAGCGCCCCAGCCAGATATCTTCGATTCTGATACGAAAACCTGTACATGTTTAAGTCAGTCAATATCTTATGAAGAAAAGTGTTGTGTACAACTAGAGAATAAGTGACCCGACAAGGTGACAACTGTAGCGAATAAGCTGCAATTGGCTACAAAATAAGTATCATTTTGTAGCCTTGTGATGACACCAAGGGTCCAACACGAATGACGAGGAGAGGTTAAAGGTGCAAAGTTAATGAAGAATAATGATATAGATTCATATAATATTCAAAACGAAGAGGCAAAAGAACCTGGATCGACTGTTCAAGGAATGATATTCATATGGATAAATAAATGGGAAAATATCAAACATAAAAGAAAATAGAGGAATTTACCTCCTGATGTAGTCCACGGAGCATCTTCATATTCCTACATTCATGATTATCTCCTGTCCGAATAGGGCTACTAAGAGTACCATCACCAGCCCTGCAAAGCGAGTTCAAAAGACATTAACTGCTTGACCATTTTCTTGAGAGAATGTTCAAACCCCGTCTTATGATCGTTGATATTTACTAACTACTCAATCCACACGCAATAACTTGTAAAACACAGTGTTTCCAGCCTAAAATGAGGGCGGAAGACAGCCAACCATTTCGGGTTTATTAGCAAAAGAATTAAAAAAGTAAAATATAGATTTTGAACAGAGAGATCTACTAAGGTTACAAACATTTAGTTTGGAGCTATCAATATACACAATTAAATACTTTACATTTAGAGTTTAGGAATTAGGACTAAAGCATCTTGAACTTAGTGTGTCTGCTGAAAAAATCTAGTATCACTCTTGAACTTAGTGTGTCTACTGAGAAAATCTAGTATCACTCTTATTAAAAGGCGGAGCATCAACTTGTAAGGGCAGTTTTGGAGAATTAAGAAAGCTTGAAGTCTTAGTGTGTGAAGTCCTTAAATGTGAAAACCTCTCCAGAGAGGTTCCAGATTTTACACTTTTTATCAAAAAATGTACCGTATCTACTACAAAACATACCCCAAACTGTCTATACTAAGCAGCTGGACTACCATAATCTTTGCTTTTCATATACCCTTGAAAGTTGAAACCAGTGCTTCCTAAAACTATCATTATAAGTCACAGATCTATCCATAACCCCTTTTCACCAGTTGCATCCTGGCTTGTGATGCTTTAACTAGAAGTCATTTTATTTGTGAGACAAAAGGTAAAGTAAGCAGGCCTTCCCATGAGGACGGTAAACAGCCACATCATAAATTGATGAGGAACCACAAAAGGCCACTCTGAGCGTGAACTACTAGCAAAAACAGGTAAAGTAACTAGGCATGATAGGTAGTCAGGAACTCACCGGAACACGCCATTCCTGCATAATTCTGGATCGCATTCCCTGCGTGCAGCAAAACATGGACACTGACGTGTCTGACATTCAGTAAGACAATAACACCCTCTATACCGATTGCTGCATCCCTCAGGACATCTAATATCAGAATAGAGGGTTAGTGTATAACTTTATTCTCCTGTACACTAAAAACATATAACTGCTGTGCAAGAATCGAGCCTTATATAAATTGGACTTTCATTTTCACAGGGATTTCGAAACAAACAACAGATCCTTGATCAATGATATTTAAATCTCTCCCCGATAAATATAAAACCAAGCAATTATCATCGATATATAAATCTTTCCTCCGGAAATAAAAAAACGAAGCCTTACCCGCAGAATTTCTCACAGCAGATCCCCTTTGCACGACACGAACATTGCTGACTGCATTCGTCTCTGCAATCACACGGCCTATAGTGAGGAAGAAGCCGATCTTGCCTACCTCTATTATCACTGCTCCTTGACATCTTCATAGCAATCAAACAGTTATGATTGTATAGGTTTCAGTTTTGATCTGATTGTTGGTTCTGACCTAGGTCGCAGCTAAAGCGGCTGCGGTATCCACCTTTACTTTCAACTATTTTTCGTTCCAGATTTAATTTAAAATATTTAATAAACAAATATTCGATAAATTATAGGCCTACCATAAACAAATAAAGTAGGAGGATATAGCTTTAGGTTCCGCCACGTCACCTGCAACTTCCATTGCATCCGAATTCATCCTCACTTTAACATTATTAGCAAATTATTCTGCCACAGTTTAAGCGAAGTATAAGATAAATGCTAACAAGTGCAATATGAACATCGATAATCTCCACGTATTGAATAAATTTAAAGATCGAAGGAAATATAGATACTTAATATATACTTTTTAGAAACAATAGACGGAAAGAATGACACCTAGAATTATAAAGGCAAACATCCATTTCCGCTGGAACAAAACATCATACACAAATATGAATGCAACTTTATTAATCTACTGACCGATTTCTGCCAAAAATCTCCGCACCTCGATGAAAGAAGCTCTTTCTAATAGGTTCCTAATATTGTGCCAAACTACTTAGGAAGGAAATTCCTACCCAATATTTACGGCTTGATAGGAATGTGAGCCACATGGTATATTCTTGTTATCTAGGTCGCTCTATGTAGGTTTCTTCTCAGCCTAACAACAATCAGTAACGACAACAATTGAAAACCTATTTAAAATAAGTATTAATTGCAAGGTGGCACGGAACCACTCATAAGAAAGACGATAGTCCCATACCACATAGATCATATGCATAATAAGAAGAAATGCTTACATAACATTGACAGCAGAAGAAGGGAGCAAATGAATCTAGGGAAACATTGAAACCTTTGTCAGTAAAAGCGTCCGAAGTCTGAGCTTTGGTGTGCCTGGTGTTTCATGTGTTTGTAAAGCAAGCACAAAGCTGAAGGGGTTCGCAAGCCCAAAGCACATGTTCACGCCATGACCGGTTTACAACAGATGGACACATACGGAAACAGCTGGTTAGACCCACACCCAATTTCTTTACTATTGAACTGGGAAGTTTGAGTAGTCTATTGCGGCGGTGACATCTGCAAAAATTCAAGAGGAAGTGAAACTTTGTCCCAACACACATAATCCAAATACTAAATGAGAAGATATAGGGTAAATGAAGTTACATATTAGCATAATTAAAAGTTTACCGACATTGGCAAAGATAGCATATTTGCAAACAATGCAGATTTTATATTTAACATATATCTTGTTGCCGCATATGGTACAAAAACCTTTAATTTTGGGCTTTTAGGTGCTTTAAAAACTAGCCAGATTAGGAATGCTCGATACGAGCATTAAGGGTCTGAATCGTCTGACTTTGTATATGAGTTAATCTGTTTGTTCATACAGAAATATGAAAATATCATGCAACTTTATTGATCTACTGACCGATTTCTGCCAAAAATCTCCGCA
Source organism: Limnanthes douglasii subsp. nivea (assembly GCA_036936605.1). Lineage (NCBI taxonomy): Eukaryota > Viridiplantae > Streptophyta > Magnoliopsida > Brassicales > Limnanthaceae > Limnanthes > Limnanthes douglasii. The sequence continues at coordinate 11,163,562 of JAUPFV010000005.1, read as the reverse complement.
CCTCGATACTAGCATTAAGGGTCTGAAATGTCTGAATTTTGTATATAAGTTAATCTGTTTGTTCACACACTCACACAACCCATTTAAGAAAAATGTGTTTTAATGGTTCCTAAGACTAAACGATACAGTGATATAACCTCTATTACCTCGTGTAAAGCATAGTCACACCAAAATATAGGAAAGAATTAAGATCTTCATGAAACTAAGCTCGAACCTTCTTTCCAACTCATAAGTTTTTTCCAGCTTATGCGTGTGGAGCAATACTCTACCATCGTGAGCCATGTTTGTAAACAAATCTGTAAGTGAAAGAAGGAACAAGCTTTAGTCTTAGACATTGATTATGAAGCAAACTTATACAGTTCATTAAACATCATTTCTCCCACTTGCTCACTAAACATCATCTCTTGGTTAAATTCCTGATGAACATTCCTTTTATAAGAATCAACACTACAATTTAATGTATGATTTGTTTCAATTTAGAAATCATATGTATGATTTGCACACAAATGAAATAACCATAAACTCTACGATTTAGGGCAAAAAAACAAGCAAGATTCGTTTTCAATCGAAATAAATTACTTAACAATACCAATCAAACATGAATCGTCTAAAAGAATCACAATCAGAGACTTCTTACGAGATTAGATCGTAAACTAAAACAAGACGAAAGGGCTTAGACCTGGAATTTGTGGGTGGAGATAGAAATTGAAGTTTGCAAGCGGAGGGAAAGTCGCACCGCAGTGAGGTAGGTGAAGGAACCTAAACTGCCACAATCTCCATAGCTCTCCATTGCTCTCCGCCCCGTGTTTACTCTTTTGTCTATTTTATAAATGGACTCAATTTTTTTTACATTATGCTTCTGCTAAATGTAGTATATGATTCCGCCAAATCAAGAGTATCAAATCATGAAGGTTAATTAGTAAGTAAACGAATTATGAGCTCTGAACTAACAACTATCCAAATACTTCGAGGGAAGTAGCAATAATATTATAGGAAAAATTAAAAAAGCAGATACAAATACAAACGCACAAATATGTATACTAATATAAAATAGCAAGTAGAAATGATATAAATGTCGTTTCAAAGATCGATGTACACAGTTCTATTTCTTATATAGAATATAAGAAACAAACGATCTAATCAAAATAACTAACATAATATCCGATATAAACACGTATTTAAGTTCAATGTTTATCCAACAAATATAGAATATAATTGATTAATTTAGCACACAAATTACACCACACATATTTTGGAGGAGTTTAGTCCATAATTTATGAATTTGATTCGGGTTAATCGTTTTTCCTAAATTACTTTTTGAAAGACTATGCACATGAATTTTTTTGGCTCTTAAGCTTATGCACATAGGTGCTATTTAGTGAAGGTGTTGTTGCAACAAAGTGGTGCTACTTTGGCACAATGGTGTTCACTTGGCACAAATAACTTATATCGTATGAATGTGGAACAATAGGCAAAGTAAGATATCATCATATTTAATTAAAAATGAGATTCTTTGTTAAAAATTACATACGTCACCGAAGAAGAAAAAAGTTTTTAACCCGACTTCTTCAACGGGATTATAATACAGGTATTTGCCGGCAAAAAGAGAAACAATGTGATCTCTGGACAAAGGATTATGATAGCCAGTTAAGACCTCGATAATCTTGGGAGGAAGGGGTTCTTCATCTACCTCAAGAGTAAGAGTCGCAAGAACGAAGCAAGAACTGCTACTGACTCGAGTATGGCCGAGTTCCGAGCTTTTAACTTTCTTCGAGGCAGCCTCTTCAAGTCTCATTCTTTCCTCATCACGTTGCACCACCCCTTTTGGAGTAGCCGCGGTGTTGGGATCAGTTCCAACCCCTATAATGGTCGGAGTTAGCTGGACAAATTCGGGAGTGGTAGACGAAGCGCTAGAATCACCCATGGTTAAGAATAGAGGTTTGATTTTCCGACCGAGGGAAGTTTTAGTCTTCGAAGAGGTAGGATAGGTAACAATGTCGAATTTTGTAGCTCTTAAAGAAGTCTTTGGATTAGTTGAAGAACCCGCGTCAGATAATGGTTTAGACGATCCTAGATTTTGGGCCTTGGAAAAAACAATGGGGTCGAACTCAGGTGAGATATAGGGCCCTTGTGGATTAATCCCGCAGTTCGATATTCGTCAGACCTTTTAGTGATACTAAGGTAATCAATGAAACCAAAAACTGGTTTTTTCGGTTGGTCGGACTTTTTCTTAGCTCTCTTTTGAGAAGCAGGCCTTCTCATAAAAAATAGCAGAGAATCTCTCTCTAGAGAACGGAAAGGATGGTGAGTCTTTCTCTCTCTATATTTAGGTTAAATGAGGAAGTGAATAAGTAGGAGTATTTATAGACGAGTAAGTTGGGTAACGGATCATTTCATGGAGAAGTGTAATCGAAAAGAGCCTTGGGAAGTCCAAGAATCGTTTTACCAGAACGCTAGTTAGAACACACCCAAATCATTATAAGACACGTGTCAACTCTAACAGCTTCAGTAGGGCTAGAGGGTTAGCTTCATGATTCTCACTTCGGGTAATTCATTAAACAAAAGTAATGGGTCTTGATAAAAGCCAATTTGAATAAAAACCCACTGGATTTTAACGTCTGAAATAACTATTGTTCCAAGTAAATTCAGATGCACCTAGAAAAAGCAGGCTAGCAGTTCAACCCTTGAATGAACAAGTATTAGCGTCGAAAATTCTGTATATCGACTGCGAGAGAGCATATTCGATGTCAACGTGTGGCTGACAGCGTCGGTATTTTTCAATAAACAGCGACAGGATGAACCGATCACGAGAAAACTCAACGCAAAAGTTTGGTTGGCTAACCCAGCATTTGAGTAGGTTTTGCTCGACCCTCCGCAAAACTAGGGGGCTACTAATAAGGGCATAAAATGTCAAGGTTGTTATATAACTTAATTAATACATGAGAAACAAATAAGGACCTAATTGTAGATGTTGAGTGACATAGAAGACAAGTTTATTAAGGAGGGTTGATATGTAATTAATAAAATAAAGCATGTGTTAGTGGAGCCCACCACTAACCCTATATAAGGAAAGATCTCTTTTTGGAAAAAGGTACTTTTCTAATGATTGGTACTTTGATTTGACTACTTTCTCTCTCTATAACATTACATTTATCTCTCTAACACGATTCCACGACTAGATCTATTTAGTATTTAGTCCCGGTAAACAATGATTGTCTTCTAACGAATAAGTATTACAAGACCGTGTAATGACTAATTGAATACTACAAGGTAAACAACCATTGTCTTTTGTTGAAGAAGATTACCAGACCATATAATGACCAATGTAACGTAACGTTGAGTACTAATCTTCTTTGAATCTTAATTTAATCTCTTAGAAGTAGAAGAGTAGTGGTTTAAGGAGAGAGATTGCGATTGTGGTTTAGTGAATTTTTTGTGGCCATTTAGAAAGAAATAAAGAGAAAAGGTGGTTAATCATGGGAATACATAGATCTTCATCTTTTACAAAATCATGATCTAGTTTTAAATGCAAACAAAGTTTGATGTTGTTTGTTGAGTTGGACATTTATTTTTAAAATATTTTAAACAATAAAAATGAGTTCAAACATATTGTCATATTATTTTTTGAAATTTTTTGGTGTAAATTCTGTTAATAATGTATTACGTTAAACCTCATTACATATCCTAAAAAAATGATGCTTAAGCGGCATATAACCTTATCACGTCGAATTTAAGAAGTTATCTTGTGTGAATCATTCATAGAAATATAATAATTGTTAATATATATACTTCTGATGTGTACCTTGTAAAGCGACACAAACATGAGTTGAGGTTGTTGTATTAATCCATAATGTGTCTTTTGACATTGAAACTATATTTACTTTTGTACAGATCGTGAAAGTGAGCTTACATATCTTAGATACCTACGTTTTATAAGAATGATAATCATGTTTCATGTGATATGGGCTCTAGTAGTAAAAGCAAACCCTCGGTTTACTTGTGCCTATTGTACCTATTATGTTTATTCTTGTGACAATTTTATGTTTCAGTTTCTATGTTAGCATATTTGCTCATTTAAGTCTATTTTTCTTCCTTGTGCACAAGTTTGAAAATAAGAGTACTAAAGTCTTATTCTATCACCTGGCAGTAGTTGAATCATCTAAAATATATTGAATCAACAAAGAAACAACATAAATATGCATGATACGACAACGACTTGTGGGAGCTTAACATTTAGTGCCTTAAACTTATTATTAAAAGAGCCCATCTACATTGATAAGAACATGAATTATCAAGGACTTAAAATAATAACATTAAGGTTTTTTTAGATAAATTATAAAGTTATGAGGGAAGATTTATATTATTTGTAAGTATAAAGGACTACAATGCAATTTGTCTATATATGTAACTGATTTAGTTGAAGTATTCTTATGTGCCTATGAATGGAGCAAAAGACAATTAATAAAGCGTTCGACTATTGTTTACTAATAGATTATGTTAAATTATTTCTCCCTCTAAAATTCCACGTTTTAATTCTCTCTCAATTCATATACTTTCATTTCTACTATCAAATGTTTAATTCGATTCATTCGTAAGAATATCTCTAACATTTGTCAATGGCGACCACAGTGGGAGAGATTAAGGTACCCGGATTGCATATTCAAAACCAAAAAATATAAAATTTATTGTTGACAGTGATGAGTTCAGATATTTGAGCTACTCTACCTTGACATTAATCCGAAGGGCAATTCGGACCAAACCACATTAATGAAATTCCAAACATAACAAATGTATTGTGTTGATTAAGCTAGCTACTAGTCACTTCAAACTAGATTACTGATGGGTTCTCAAACTTGACCCGACTTCACGATCCGACCTGATAAGCCCATGGGTTATTAATTATGTATAAATACCCCAACCACTTTCATTAATGAGGATAATCAAAATTTATTACTTGTAGACAACTTAATTATCTCTCTACTCACCACTCTAAACATTAAATTCCATAAAACATCCAAAACACTTTACAAAATTACCCTCAGACATAAATAAACCACACCAAATTGGCGACCACAGTAGGAGCACGATGGTGACTGAATTTTACATTCAAAACCAGCAAGCAAAGAAGTTCGGATGAATCTGAATGAGCATAATGTTCCACCCCAGAGGTGGAAGGTGCAAGAGAAAACAAGGAATATACCATCGAGGAGCAAGACCAACTTATGGCTGAGATAGAGGCGTTGAGAGCAAGAAAACAAGCAGAAAATGGAATTAAGAAGAAGTATAGAGCTTCAGTACTTAACCACGCTGACAATCCTGGAGACAATGAGCAATCTTTGAACACTCATCTCAGCTCAAAAAAGACACACCGATCGAAGCTTGTTGAGAGTTTTGCATCTGAGTCCTCCAGCAGTTCATTAAATGAGGCAGAATTTGAAAAATCACTGTCTTCAAGTATTGATGAAAGCATATCTAAAAAGAAAATGAGGTTAACTAAAAAGCATTTAAGGAAGAGGGACAAACATGGCATGTTCAGGAGGCACCAGGGTAAGGGGTCAGCTCTCAAGCATATTGATCAGTTACTGATTGATCCTTTTGCCTTTCAATCTGAACCGGGTATTTTTGCAACCCATAATGAAGATATTGTTTTCAGTTGTAGCTAGAATTTAAGGCAATCGCCTTTGTCCGTAAAAATACTCTCCGGACATATTCCTTAAAGGTTTGATAGCTCTAAGATAGAGAAATATGATGGGAGTCGAGATCCAGACAACCATCTGGAACAGTTCAAGAACTTTATAATGAACTTTGACGATGATGGCAAGCTTTGGTGTAGGGATTTCTCCCAAAAGTTTACAGGGATTGTTTTTAAATGGTATAACAATCTCCCTCAGGGGTGTATAAGAAATTTTGATACATTCTGGGTTGCCTTCCGGAGGCAATATGTTGGAAGTAATGAACTGAAGGGTAATGGAGACACCATTATCCATTGTGCTCAAGAGTCGAACAAGTATCTACAGGAGTACATAAATCTTTTTGTGAATACAAAGAATGGGCTAGCAGATTGCTTTTAACAAGTTGCAATTGCTTCCCTTAGACAAGATTTAAATCCAGGGAATTTAGCCGATTCTGTGACTCGGAAGAATGCTATGACCTGAGATGGTTTATTAAATCAAGTGGGAAAACAGATCAATGTAGAAGAGACAAAGAAAACAAGGGTACACCGCCAAGTGAGGTCTACCACTATAGTAACAACTCCTCCAGCCGCTAACAAATCCGGTTATAGGGCAAAGGAAACCGGACAATGGTCCAATCGGTCAAGGTAGAATCAATCCAACCAAACTCAGAGCCAACAAAACAGAAGTAAGATGGGCCCCTGGGTTCAGCCTGAGTGGTTCGCTGAGTTGCGGGAGAGTGTGGCTACAATTTATGACAAGACTAAGAATGATATGCATTTTAGAAAACCGGCAGTATTGCAGTCCCCCAGATAGAACTCGAGCACTCGTTTTGTCAATATCACAATGATATAGGCCATGATACTCAAGATTGCATAGCATTGAAACAGGAGGTCCGGAACCTTATTGAGAGGGGCAAGTTAGGGGCCTACATTAAAAAGCTAAGTGGAAACATACTGGATAATGTGCAAAACAATACTCCCAGGACGGGCCCTTCGAACAATCCTTGGGCATCTACACAAGAGGGTACAATGATGATTGTTGAAAGATTTGATGTAGACTATGACTATCTAGATCCAAATCCAAATCCAAATCAGATGGAAGTATTTTACTATTTTCGGGTTCAAAAGAAACCAAAGTCCCCAGTTCAACACTTCTGTGTAAACCACTACTTTGTTCACTTTGCAATCCATTGGGGTCTCTGATCTGATCAGAATTCTTACTTATATGGACTCTGGGATTCCCCACTTAGTGTGAATCTGACCCAGCTCAGCAGTGTGGGTATACACATAGGAAATATTTTGAAGGGCCAGCTAGTATTTCACGCTGACCTTCTTAAAATATGGTCCCACTCTACCTTTCAAGCTCTCCGAAAGAGCACCCGGATGTGAAATACCCACTTTGGTCTTGCCCTTCCAATTTGCAGCTGTATCTCCTGTTTGACCGGATGCCTCAGCCTCAAAAGGTGCTTCTTCTATATCGTCTTCTATAGTTTTTTCCATCACTGTGGATGGTTGTTCGGATGGCTTTGCAGATGGTTGTTCAGATGGTTGTGCAGATGACAATTCGGATAATCTGGTTTCTGTTAGGGGTTGTTGCCCAAATGGTTCACCTTGTGGCACATATTTTATTGCCTCCGAACTGGAAGGATTTGAAGATGTGGGGGTGGATTTTGACTTGGATTGACGCGTGACACGATGCAGAGTTTTAACTTGTCTGGAGATTTGACCCCATTGCAATGAAAGGCGAAGGCTTTCTTACACTGGATACAGTTTTTTCTTTAGGTAAAGGATTTTGGGACTCCTGGACAAAAGACCCGGATGGAAGAGGTGTAAGGTTTACTACAAATAGCAATTTTCTGACCCTTAGAAAGTTTTGAAGAAGATGAGCCATGATATGTATTCAACTGTGGCTGATTACTTCTTTCATTAGGAGAAGCAGGAAGACCAACAACAATGCGTTCGTCTCTTGCTACTTTTTATGCTCTATCTAACTGAGATAAGTTCAACTAACCTCTTTATACTAAAGTGTTTTCTGCGGTGAACATATATGGTTCAAGAATAAAGTTGAAGAAAAACTAAATTTTCTCTCTCTAAGAACGTTTGTGATTTTTGAAGACAATGAAACAGGAAGAAGGTTTTTATATAACAGTGAAAATGGGGCAGTTACCTAGGAGAAGGTAAATCGATTTTGAGCAATGATTAAAAGTTGCAAGGTGTGAAAGTTAAAGTCTATGTAACTTTCTAGCCTAGTAAGTACGAGAATCTAGGAAAAACAGCTAGGAGGTCGAACTAAAGCCTGACACGTGTCCCACGATTTAAGAAAAACTCTTAGAATTCTGAGATGAGAAATCAGTTCCACCAAAATTCGAGCAGGGTCAATATTAAAGAAATTTTTTCGCAGTTCGAACAAAATAACAGATCGGAAAATGTTGGTATTAGTTTTTTTTAGTTTTAGCTCTTCCAAAGATCTTTTGCAAGACCTAAAAGGGCTACTGATGAGTTTGGATATTTGAGCTACTCTACCTTGACATTAATCCCAAAGGCAATTCAGACCAAACTACTATAATAAAATTCTGAACAAGACAAATGTATTAAGTGTTAACTAAGCTAGTTATTAATCACTTCAAACCAGATTACTAATGGGTCCTTAAACTTGACCCGGCTTCCTGATCCGACCTGATAAGCCCATGGGCCAGTAATTAAGTATAAATACCCCAACCACTTTCATTAATGAGGGTAATAAAAATTTAATACTAGTAGACAGCTTAATTATCTCTTTACTCACCACTCTAAACATTAAATTCCACAAAACATCCAAAACACTTTACAAAATTACCCTTAGACAGAAATAAACCACATCAGATAGTATTGAACGTAATGGACCAAATGAGATAATAGATGATCCAACGGTTCATGAAGCAATTGAAGCTATTATGTCACATGTACAAAGAGAAATAACTCCCAGGGAAGAAGGTCGAGGTTGATGAGTCTGGATTTTCTCACCACTCACTGTGGAAACCGGACAGGGGCAATTCGGACAAAAACCACCCACTGAACCATCCGAACAGGACTAAGGTATTAAAATCTAATCACTTTATGACTAAGCTAATTGCTAATCTACTTAATAAACTAATGGGTTTTTGAACTCGGGCCGGTTTCATAAGTGTGACCCGAAAGCCCATGTGGACCATAATTAAGGGTATAAATACCCAACCACTTTCATTAATGAGGGTAATGAACATTTAATACAACCAGGCAGCTCAAATCTTTCACTACAAACCACTTACACGTTAAATACCTTTCAAACACCACAAAAAATCTGACAGATTTACACCAAATTGGCGACCACAGTGGGAGGAGAAAGTGCCTGAATCTAGCATTCAAAACCATCAAGAAAAACCAGTTCGGATGAATCCGGACGAGCATGAAGTGCCACCAGCTTTGGCAGAAGTGGTGGGAGAAAACGATGAATATACGATTGAGGAGCGAGACAGGTTAAAAGTTGAAATAAAAGCTTTTAGGGCTGTCAAAAAGGCAGAGATGGGCTTGAAAGAAAAGTATAAAGTGTCAGAAGCTCATCACACTGACAATCCAAGAGAGCATGAGCCATCGAAGACCCATGTGAGTGCTAAAAAGACTCATGCTAGCTCAAAGAAGTCTCACCAGTCTAAACTGGTTGAGAGCTCAGATTCAGACTCAGAGTCTTCTAGTAGCTCATCGAATGAAGATGGGGTTGAAGAATCCTTGTCATCCAGCAGTGATGAAGGCCATTCTAAAAAGAAACAGAAGTTTGTAAAAAAATATTCAAGAAAAAGGGACCGACATGGAAGGTTGAAAAGGCATCTGGGTAAAGGGTCGTCTCATAGTCACAACCATGGCCGGAGACACGTAGACCGCTTGTTAATGGATCATTTTGCCTTTCATGATTAACTAGGTATCTTTGCGACTCCCAACGAATATACTGTTTTTAGTCGTGGCCGGAATTGGAGACAATCTCCATTGTCCTCCAAGATACTGTCTGGAAACCTTCTCAAGAGGTTTGACAGCACAAAGATGGAAAAATATGATGGCAGTAAAGATCCAGATAACCACCTGGAGCAATTCAAAAAAATTATGATGAATTTTGATGATGATGATAAGTTACTCTGTCGAGCGTTCTCCCAATCTTTTACGGGGAGTTCTCTGAAGTGGTACAATAGTCTGCCACAGGGCTGCATCAGAAATTTCGACACTTTTTGGGTGGCCTTTCGGAGGCAGTTCGTTAGAAGTAAAGAAGTAAAGGGCAATGGAGACACTATTATCCATTATGCCCAAGAACCAAACAAATTTTTGAAAGAATACATAAGTCACTTTGTGAACACCAAAAATGGATTAGCTGACTGCTTTAAACAAGTAGCAATAGCTTCTCCGAGGCAGGGCTTGAACCATGGCAATTTGGTTGATTCAGTAACCAGGAAAAAGGCCATGACATGGGGAGGTTTACTGAATCAGGTTGGCAAACAGATTAATATGGATGAAACAAAGAAAACCAGGGTGCACCGGCAGGTGAGGTCTGCTCCAGTTGCACCAAATCAAAACCAGAACCAATCCGGGAACAAGGCCAAGGAAGCCGGACAGGGTCATAACCGAGCCAAGGCTCAATCCCATCCAGCTGCACCAGCCCAGAGCCAGGAATCTAGAAATAAGCGAGGATCTTGGGTTCAACCAGAGTGGTTTGCTGAGTTGAAAGAAAATGTAGCCACCATTTATGATAAAGCAAAAGACGAAGTATATTTCAGAAGTCCGGCTGCATTACAATCTACCATGGAAAGTCGTAATAATTGTTTCTGTCAGTATCACCATGATATTGGCCCTAACACTGAAGATTGCATCGCGTTGAAACAAGAAGTGCAGAATTTGATTGGAAGAGGGAAGTTGGGAGCTTATGTTAAAAGAAGAAGTGAAAATAGGCCTGATAATGCTCATCGGACTGGCCCAAGCAATGCAGGGACATCGGCTCCGGATGGGGCTATGGTGATAATTGAAAGGTTTGATGTAGAGTCAGAATATTTGGATCCTGATCCAACCCGAAATAAGGTTGGTGTTATCATAGAGCACTGCAAGACGGTGTCCGGACTTATCAACTTTTTTGAGTCACTTACAATATTCAGGGGAGACACCATGACTGCACCAACTAATTCTTCGAGAAAGAGGCATGTTCATACTTTAGCTACCCAACTGGAAGGAGGCATGACTTCCTATCAATCACAAATTCCATTTCCCTTCATTGTTTTCGATGAGGATGACTTGAGGGACATTGATGGTCCCCATGAAGATGTTTTTGTGATAGGAGCATCCATTAGGGGCAACGATATTAGACGAACTTTGGTGGAAACCGGTAGTTCAGCCAATATCATCCTTTTTAACTTCCTACAAACAAATAAAGAATTCAACAGTAATTCAGCGTTCGAACAGGTCAATTGTGGGTTTCATTGGAAGCTCAACAGATGTGATCGAGGAGTTTGAGGAGGAGGTTTTGTTGGGCAAGGGCCCTTTTAAGAAGATAGTCAAGATACTTTTTATTATGGTGGATTGTCCCACTTGTTACAATGAAATTTTGGGGAGATCTTGGCTCTCCAGGATGCATGTTGTGGCTTCAACAGTCCACCAATGTTTGAAATACGTTGTACAATGACAAGTGGGAGTTTTCTGAAGCAACCAAAAAGTAGCAAGGGAGTGTTATGCAACAACATTTCCCCCTCGAACTTTGGGAACAGTCCGGACCAGTGAGGATTAGCAATTTGAGGGTCCCTCTAGGGAGAGGGTGAAATTGATGACCCCAGAGAGACCCCTGATGTTTTAAAACCAATTGAAAAAGTTGAAACTCACTCTCTCGCTCAAGGAAAAAGTGTCAAGATCGGATCCAAGATGACATCGGAATTAAAGGGTAAAATTTTAGCTTTTTTGAAAGACCATCAACATGTTTTCTCTTGGTGCAATGTTGATGTAACCGGAAGGCCAACAGACATTATATCACACCAACTATCCATCCGGAGGGATGTAGCACCTGTTGTACAAAAGAGGAGAGCTTTTTCTAAAGAGAAAGCTGATGTCATAGTTCAAGAGGTTGACCGACTTACTAAAATGGGGCACATAAAGGAATCTCAATACCATTTATGGACAACCAATCCAGTGTTGGTAAATAAGAAAAATGAAAAGTGGTGTATGTGCATCGATTTTACAGATCTCAATAGAGCTTGCCCAAAATATCTACATCTGGTCCCCCGAATTGATCAGTTGGTGGACTCCACATCTGGAAACAAACTATTGTCCTTTATGGATGCCTTCTCCGGGTATAATCAGATTCAAGTAGATCTGAAGGTTCAAGAACATACTACATTTGTTACTGATAGGGGCCTCCATTGTTACAAGGTGATGACGTTTGGGTTAAAGAATGTCGGGGCTACTTATCAGAGGTTAGTGAACAAGGCTTTTTCTGATCAGATTGGAAGAAACATGGAAGTCTATATCGATGACATGATGGTAAAGAGTGTGGACGAAGAACTACACCTAGCAGATCTCCAAGAAACTTTTGCCAACTTGGTGAAAGTAAATTTAAAATTGAATCCGGAGAAGTGTGTTTTCGGAGTGCAGTTCGGAAAACTCTTGGGGTATGTAATAAGTGAGAAAGAGATACAACCTCATCCAGACCAACTTAATGCTTTGTTACAAATGGAGCCTCCTCAGAATATTAAAGAAGTACAAAGATTGACAAGGAGGTTAGCTGCTCTAAACCGTTTTATTTCAAGGTCTTCGGATTGGTGTGCCCCGTTTTTTCAAACTTTGAAAGGTGCAAAAGAATTTAATTGGTATCCATAGTGTGACCAGGCTTTCGATGAAATTAAGAAGCACTTATCCTCCCCTAAAACTTTGTTTAAACCTATCGATGGAGAGACACTCTACATATACTTAGCAGTTTCTGATTGTGCCATAAGTGCAGTGTTGGTAAGGGAGGTGGATAATTATCCTCGTCCGGTGTACTATATCAGCAAAATCTTGATAAATGCAGAAAAAAGGTATTTAAAGCTTGAAAAATTAGCACTGGCCCTAGTAATTTCTGCTAGGAAAATGAGGCCCTACTTTTAGTCTCATTCTATCATCGTCCGGACGTCTTTTCCCTTGAAAAATGTTCTTCAAAAGGAAGACATTTCAAGCAGAATGACCAAGTGGTCAGTGGAACTGGGAGACTATGATATTGATTTTCCCCTCGAACAACAGTCAAAGCTCAAACTGTGGCTGACTTCTTAGTTGAATTCCATTCGGACAGAGATACTAAGCAAGCAACCGGTGAAAAAGATAAAAAAGTATGGGTTGTCCGGACTGATGGTGGATCAAGTACCATGGGTTGTGGTGCTGGGATATCTTTAACCTCTCTGTACGGCGACAAAATGTACCAACCTCTATGTTTTGCTTTCAGAGCTTCCAATAACGAGTCCGAATATGAAGCTGTTATAGTTGGCTTGAAATTAACTCTCATTTGTGGAGCCAAAACAGGTTAATGAGTGATTCTCAGCTTCTTATCCATCGTGCACAAGGTCAATCTGAGGCAAAAAAGGAGCAGCTGGTAAAATACTTATTTATTTTTAAAGAAGTGACACTTAACTTTAAAAGCATCACCTATGAGCACATACCCCGAACAGAAAATACGCTAGCAGACTCCTTGGCAACCATAGCCTAATCTGAGTCCTACCATTGGATTCATGTGCAAGAGTGCCCATCCATTCGAATCAATCCGGATAAGAAAGAAGAAAGTTTGAATATACAAGTAAAACAACCTCAAGATTGGAGATTTCCTCTCCTCCAATATTTCTCAAATGGCATCTTGCCTCCGGAAAAAGCAGTAGCAAGGAAGGTAAAATACAAGGCTCGTGGTTTTGTCATCTTAAGAGACGTTCTTTATAAAAAAATCCTTTAATATACCTCTCTTACGATGTTTGGGGATTGAAGAGTCCCAAATAGTGCTCTCCGAATTGCACGATGGCGAGGGATCAACACACTGTGGGTCCAAGGCTCTAACTAGAATAGTTTTGTTAGCTGGGAACTACTGGCCCTCCATAATGCAAGATGCCAATGAATTGGTGAAGAAGTGTGATCCATGCCAAAAATACAGTAATGAAATTCATATCCCAGCTGTCCATTTAGAGTCAATTTTTGAGGCAATACCTTTTGCTCGTTGGGGGCTGGATTTAGTGGGACCTCTACCCATGGCTTCTGGAGGGTGCAAAACTATAATTGTTGCTATTGATTACTTCTCGAAGTGGATCGAAGCAGCCTCATTGGCAGGAACTACTTTGAGAGCTGTTATAAAATTCATCATGTCTAACATTTGTTGCAGATTTGGGGTTCCACAGAAGATAACTACATACAATGGCCCACAATTCGATAACAAGGATATGGAGAATTTCTGTGTTTTTAGAGGCATTCAACACTGCTTCTCTTCTCATTTCCACCCACAGAAAAATGGTCAAGTTAAAGTGGCTAACAGGACCATCCTGTCCGGTCTTAAAAAGAATCTAGAGGGAGCTGCTGGAAAATAGCCAAGTTATCTACAAGAAGTATTATGGGCCTACCGGACCACTCTCGGGGCTGCAACACAAGAGTCTCCCTTTGCCTTGGTATATGGGATGGATGCAATAGCTCCCATAGAGGCCACTCTCCCTTCATTTCGAGTCCATAATTTTTCCGAACAAGCTAACGAAGTGGCAATCAGAAGCCAACTTGATTTGATGGAAGAAAGAAGAGTTAAGGCTCACCTCAGAGCCATACACTTTCAGGGTTTGATGAGAAGCAGGTTTGCTTCTAAAATCAAAGGGAGGGATTTTCAACCAGGGGATAAAGTACTGAGAAAAGTCTTCATGAATACCAAGGAGAAGCAGTTCGGCAAGCTAGCTCCAACTTAGGAAGGACCCTATGTAGTCAGTGAAAAGCTTAAGCCTGGGACATACAGGCTCCAAGATAAAGATGAAAGGATTTTGAATCACTCCTGGAACATTGAACACCTCCGGTTGTATTTAGAATGAAAACTATGTAAATATTTACTTGTTTAAAGTTCATGTAAATATTAGGGCGCGTACTCTTTCCTACCCTGCTAGCGCGGGGAGGTTTTAATGAGGTGTCCGGAATTTTTAATAAAATTTGATACCTTTTTGAAAACTTCAGAGTATTTCAATTGATAGCTTCCTTGAATTTTTTAAAGTATCAATAGAAGAATAAGATTAAATTGGTAGAGTGATGACTACTTAAACATTTGTCATCGGAGAATTTAAACACTCTCACTTTAAAATACTTGTAGAATAACTAAGGGTTGGTTGGACATTAGCCATCGAAGTTGGGAAACTATAAAACAATGCAAGAGTTATGTAAAATAAAGCTGCCTATTAAAATATATAAAATGCCTTGGCCAACCAAGGACTTTGAACTTTCAAAGAAAAAGGTTTATCCGGACAAAAGCCTGATACGATTACAAAGAATGCCTTGGCCATCCAAGGACTTTAGTTCAAACACAAAAATTGGAAGATAATTGATACTTTAAGACTGAGCTTTCTTAGATGGCCTAGCCTCACTTGGTTTCTTCTTGGGATCATTGGTTTCTTCATCCGGACTCTCTCCGGCCCTTTCATTTTCATCAGTTGTATCATCCCAACCACTGGAATAGTTTTTCTTATCACCATCCGCCATCGTGTGGAATGTAATGTCATCATACTCCACAAACCGACATAGATATCCTAGTGTCCTCTTCGAAAATTTCTCATGAAAGAGCAAGACCATATCTGACTTGACTTCGGTATACCTTTCCTCCTGGGAGTCTATCACCTCGTTGGTGTATGCGTCAATCCTATCTTGGATTGTCTTCTCTTGCTCCTTTAACAAGTCAGCTTTTTCTTGCTTAGCCTTAGACACAACATCCTCGAGCGAAGTCTTGTCATTAGTTAGGGTCTGAATGACGTTATCTTTGGCTTTCACCTCCTCTTTTAAAGTAAAAAGATTCTTCTCCAAGTCAAAATTCTTCGATTGGAGTTCTTTGACAACTCCCTCCTAAGTGGCCAGCTTGGTGGCCAAATCCTCTTTCCCTTCTTCAACTCCTCAATTTTTCTCTTTAATGCCTCAGCATTCTGGTTGGCAGTAAGGAGGTCGTTAGACAATTTTTCTTTATCGGAGTTGAGTGTGTTGATGATGGCTAACTGGTTTCGCACTTGCTTCTCCAAGTTGAGCACAGGCTGAATATTTCTCAACAAGGAGTGGGTGATAATGTCTTTCTCACCTGAAACAGAAAAAGATTTACCGTTGAAAGTGACGATGTTCGAAGAACTTGAGGGAAGGTAAGGGCCAGCGAAGTCGTCATTCTCAAGGTCTACTTGAGGGGAGGTAAGGGCCAGCGAAGTAAAGACCAATCCCTTGAAGTCCACTAATGTCTACTCCATCAATGTTGATGTCCCCTCCGACGCCCTCTCCGGTGTGAAAGTCACTTGGAATTTCCTCTACTTGAGTTGGGTCTGTTGGGTCGACTGGAGGAAGAGACTCTGGAGGCCAGAGAGCAACCTCATCTCCCTTTGAGGTTTTCTTTTTCTTAGCTTCCCTATCTCCACCTTCTGCTCCCCACTTTCGATCTTTCTTGGGAGCTTTTGGGGGCTTTGGAGATCCAACTTCCTCTTTGGTACTCTCGTTTTCTACCACTTGTAGCAAAGCAGCATCAATCATTCCTTGTTCCTGCCCCTCCTGGTTTGCTGGGACAGTTCCCTCAACATCACTCGGGTTGACCTCAGCCACGCCTTGCTTTTCTTACCCTTCATTTTGATTGGGGCTTTAGCTCTACCCGACAAGGCTAGCTTTCCATCTTTTGCATCTGTCTTCTTGAGAATCACCTCCGGAGGGGGTGGAGTGGTTAACTCCTCCCAAGACAAGTCTCTCCGGCCGGTCGTATTCCAGAGATGAGATCTTACCAAGTTGCCTCCGGTTAAACAGTTGTGGAAGCGATTTCCCCATTTCTCAACAGCCCAAGCATTAAGCTTGGCACAAGTAGTCTGCCCCTCCTCTAAGTAGTCATTGAACTCATTCGGCAGCACTACCAAAAAACAAAAGAAGAGAAATTAAACAAACAAACTTATTATAAGAAAAGGTAGAAAGATGTGATGAAATATTTACCTGTGCTTTTCCATCTGCTGATAAGCATGCTTGGGTTGTCACCAACTTTAATCTTCCTCCCATTCTCCCAAGCACCACTGATAAACAAAAATTGAGTCTTTCAGTTCTTCTCCGACTCAAGCAAGTCATCCACCACTTTGTAATTTTTTCCTATGTTAAAATGGTAGAAGAGGATTATGTGGTTCTTGCAAAGGCTGGCCATAACAGCAAACTGCTTCATCGAAAGCGGGTTTCTGGAGAGCCCGGAGGCCATGCTGCATGCCATGAGTGTATACCAAGCATTAGGGCTCAGTTGGCTTGAGCAGAGCTTTATCAGATGGAAATATCTGACGATCTCTGGGTCCAAGGGAAACCTAAGCCCCACTCAGTGTAGAAAACTATCTCACTGAGCTTGCAATCCATTGGCGTCTCCGGATCAACCGGTATCCTCACTTTAACATTTTCTGGGATCCCCCACTTCGTCCGGATCCGGCCTAGTTCAGATGTGTGAATAAAAGCATAATTGATCTTCTGCATGGCTAGCAAATACTTTACACTCACTTTGTGGAAGCAAGGTCCCATTTTTCCTACGAGGCACTCCGGCAGGTCCGGGTGTTTTAAACATAGCTTCTCTTTGCCCTTGATTTTCTTGACAATGACAACCTCACTCGTCTGCCCGGAGACCTCGGTCTTAAAAGGGGGTTCTTCAACACTGTCCTCCATTACGTCTTCCATTAACATGGAAAGGTTGTCAGTTGTGTTTGGGAGAGAAGTGCTAGTGGTTGGCTCAGTAAGCTGTCCGGATGGCTGAACATTGCTTTCTTTTTGTGGTCTGGAGTCCGGCTGGGGCTCAGATCCGGAGGGTTCGTTTCGAAGGCTTGAACTGGTGGCCTCCGGACCAGACAATTTGTCCTTAGGAACCTTAATGGGTGCTTCTGACCCTGTAATTTTATCTTTGGCCCCAAACTTAGAAGGCACGGATTTTGGAGATTTAGACTGTGGAGCGACAACTTGGCCTTTTACTAGACGACCTCTTCGTCGATTTATTAGCTTTTCTGGGGAGTTGTCAGCATCTGATCCCATGGAAATGAATGAGGAGGGTCTCTTGGTACTTGTAACTGCTTGCTCTGGTTCGACAATAGGCTCTGATTCCTGGACCGATGAGCCTGGGACGATTGGTGAAAGACTAGGTTGGAATAACCTTCTAGGTTTAGAACTTCTGGCAGAAGACGAACCTCGATCGGGCTTTGAACTTGGTGTTTCAGATTTGTCGATAGGAGAAACTGGGAGGCCTGCAGCAATGCGCATTTCTCGTTCGACTCTTTGTGCTTTCTCTAACTCCGACAGATTAAGCCACCCAACTTTTACAAGTGCATTTCTTGCTGTAAACATAAACTTACACCAAAAAGGGTTTCTGCAAAAGAGAGATAAACACTTTGAAGATTAGAAGTGAAAGGATAATGAAAATGGTAAAACAGTGAAAAATGAGTTAATTTATACTAAAGAGACAAAAGATACGTTGAAACCTAGGAGAATACGAAAAGATAGGAGTAATGATTAAAGACGGCGCTGACATCACCAACATTAATTGAAGAGGTTACTTTATAAAATTAGCGGGAGCGTCATTCTAGGAAAAAAATGGTTGGTGAGACAAGTCTGAAAGGGACACGTGTCCCACGATTTCTGCCAAAACCTTTGAACTTCTGAGAGTTTTGCCAGTCTGGATAAATCCTTTACACAAATCGAAATCGGTCTGGACATTGTTACATGCGCTCATGAGCTATCTTTTAGGTCTTGCCAAAAGCCTTCGAACATAACCTAAAAAAGGGGCTACTGATGAGTCCGGATTTTCTCACCACTCACTGTAGAAACCGGACAGGGGAAATTCGGATAAAAACCACCCACTGAACCATCCGAACAAGACTAAAGTATTAAAATTTAATCACTTTATGACTAAGATAATTGCTAATGTGCTTAATAAACTAATGAGTTTTTGAACTCGACCTGGTCTTATAAGTGTGGCCCCGAAAGCCCATGTGATCCATAATTAAGGGTATAAATACCCAACCACTTTCATTAATGAGGGTAATGAACATTTAATACAACCAGACACCTCAAATTTCTCACTACAAACCACTTAAACATTAAATACCTTTGAAACACCACAAAACATCTGACAGATTTACCGTCAGTTGAAAATAATCCACAAGCGAAAAATCCAACATTAATTTATTAAAATTTCACAGGATAAACTCTAGTTTCATGCAGACAACCATGCAGCTTTATTTGAAGAGTCTCAACATACTCTAATTAAACCCCTTAAGCGAAAAATCCAACAAAGTTTGGCAGGCAACTTGAATGAGAAATGTGTAAAGCATGTAAACTCTGTTTCGAGAAAAATGGTATAAGTTGAAGGTAGCAATGATCTCTCAAACCTTATGAGTAACATTCTCGCACCGAATTAATAAGTGAATTTTCGAGGGCCACTACTCAAAGCGTCACCTTCTTCTCCTCTCCTTTGGCCACTGGAAGGGTCACCTTCTTCCCCTCTCCTTTGGCCACTCGAGGTGCCACCTTCATCTCCTCTTCTTTGGCCTCTCGAAGAGCCACCTTCTTCCCTTCTTCGCTCATCAGTTGCAATGTAGTCCAAACGTCTACGAATTCTTGATCTTCAGGTGCCATCATATCCTGCCATTTAAAGTGATGAAAAAATTTACAAATAGAAAATCTCTCATTTACAAAACTAAGTACAGCGTATGTTTGTTTGAGTAATTAGAAATTATGAATGCTTATATTTTTTCAATAATTATAATTACCGTTGTTTTAGTATGGCCACGGGAAGAAGCTTTGTTTTTCTTTGACCCAGCTGCCTCAGACGGCTTCCCCAACCTTTATCTGCTTCTTAGCAAATAGACCAATTCGCCAATTCCCCAAGACAGAAATATGCTGCCATGCAATGTAATGTTCATTGTTAACTTCAAAAACAGTGAAAAAACAGTTGGGTAAATATATATGGCACTTAGTCTATCATTTTTCAAACAAACAATAGAAAAGCGATTTTCACAATTTAATTTATTTTGCGCATTACAACAGCTCAAGCTACTGAGGTTCATTGTACAATCCAAACAACTACCCTTGCATGGCAGTTAGGATCCGAAGAATGGTTGGCGAACTTTAATGCGCTACCGATTCGGAGAGCATCGATGCAAAACTGCAAAACTTGGCATGTGAAGTCTTTGAATGTGAGAACCTCTCTGGAGTGATTCCCGATTTTATCCTTTTTATCATGCTGCATCAAAAAATGTAGCGTATCTCCTACGAAACATACCCCAAACTGTATATAAGCAGCTGGACTATCATAATCTTTGCTTTTCATATACCCTTGAAAGTTGAAACCAGTGCTTCCTAAAACTATCATTATAAGTCACAGATCTATCCATATCCCCTTTTCACCAGTTGCATCATGGCTTGTGATGCTTTAACTAAAAGTCATTGTTATTTGTGAGACAAAATAGGTAAAGTAAGCAGGCATTCCCATGAGAACGGTAAACAACCACATCATAAATTGATGAAGAAGCACAAAAGGCCACTATGAGCGTGAACTACTAGCGAAAACAGGTAAAGTTACTAGGCATGATAAGTAGTCAGGAACTCACCGGAACATGCAATTCCTGCAAACATCTGGATCGCATTCCGTGCGTGCAGCGAAACAAGGACACTGACGAGTCTGACATTCAATAAGACAATAACACCCTCAATACTGATTGCTGCATCCTTAGGACATCTAATATCAGAAAAGAGGGTTAGTGTATAACTTTATTCTCCTGTACACAAAACATATAACTGCTGTGCAAGAATCGAGCCTCAAATATATTGGACTTTGATTTTCACAGGGATTTGGTAATAAACAACAGACCTTAATCAATGATATTTAAATCTCTCCCCGATACAAATAAACCAAGCCTTAATCATCGATGTATAAATCTTTCCTCTAAAAATAAAAAAACGAAGCCTTACCCGCACAATTTCTCACAGCAGATCCCCTTTGCACGACACGAACATTGCTGACCGCATTCGTCTCGGCAATCACATGGCCTGTAGTGAAGAAGAAGCCGGTTGACACTGCTTGACATATTCGTAGCAATCAAACTGACAACACTTGTGTTGCTTTATGCTTTTCCGACTAAACTTTCTCTGTGCAAATTCTTGGATACTCCATCTGATATCTGTGCTTTCTTTGCAAGAAGAAAGCACATATATCACGTGCAGTATCCAAGAATTTGCACAGAGAAAGTTAGTCCGAAAAGCATGAAGGAACACAAGTGTTGTCAGAAAACATAAAACAACACAAGTGTTGTCAGAAAACATAAAGCAACAACTTATCAAGTATAAGTGTCAATTTTGATATGATTGTTCGATCTGACCTAGGTAGCAGCTAAAGGGGCTGCGATATCCACCTTTCCTTTCAACTATTATCGGTTCAGATTTAATTTAAAATATTTAACTAACAAATATTCGATAAATTATAGGCCTATCATAAACATTATTAGCAAATTATTCTGCCACAGTTTAAGTGAAGTGGAAGATAAATGCTAACAAGTGCAATATGAACATCGATAATCTCCACATATTGAATAAATTTGAAGATCGAATGAAATATAGATACTTAATATATACTGTTAGAAACAATAGACGGAAATAATGACACCTAGAATCATAAAGACAAACATCCGTTTCGACAGCAACACAGCATCATACAGAAATATGAAAATATCATGCAACTTTATTGATCTACTGACCGATTTCTGCCAGAAATCTCCGCACCTCGATACGAGCATTAAGGGTCTGAAATGTCTGAATTTTGTATATAAGTTAATCTGCTTGTTCACACACTCAGACAACCCATTTGAGAAAAATGTGTTTTAAGATATCATATGAATGCTACAATTTAAGATGTTCTTTGTTTCAGTTTAGAAATCATATGTATGATTTGCACACAAATGAAATAACCATAAACTCTACGATTTAGGGCAAGCAAAGCAAGCGAGATTCGTTTTTCAATCGAAATAAATTACTTAACAATGCCAATCAAACATGAATCATCTAAAAGAATCATAATCAGAGACTCAGAAGATCAGATCGTAAACTAAAACAAGACGAAAGGGCTTAAACCTGGAATTTCTGACTGGAGAGAGAAACTGAAGTTTGCAAGCGGAGGGAAAATTGCACCGCCGTGAGGTAGGCGAAGGAACCTAAACTGCTACAGTCTCCATACTTTCTCTTTTGTATATACTGCTGAAGGGATACGATGGCACCTGAAGATCAAGAATACGTAGGGTTTTGGCTACAGAGCAACTAATCAGCGAAAAAGGTATTCGAGTGGCCAAAGGAGAGGAGCCCTTCCGGTGGCAAAGGAAAGGAGAGGAGAAGTGAGCTTACACATCTCAGATACTTACGTTTTATAGGACTCATAATCATGTTTCATGTCATATGGGCTCTAGTAGTAAAACCAATACCTCGGTTTACATGTGTCTGTTGTACCCATTATGCTCATTCTTATAGTCTTATTCTATCGCCTCACACTCGTTAACGACTTAGGAGCTTAACCTTTAGTGTCTTATAAAAGAGTTCATCTCCATTTATAAATATATAAATTATCATGCACTTCAAATAATAACATTAAAGTTTTTTAGATAAATTGTAAGGTTTTTTAGATAAATTGTAAGGTCACGAAGAAAGGTTTGGATTATTTGTAAGTATAAAGAATTACAATATAATTTGTCTATTTATATAACTCATTTAGTTGAAGTCTTCTTACATGCTTCTGAATAGAGAAGGAGACGATGAATAAAGGGTTCGACTATTGTTTACTTGAGATAAATTCTGTTAAATTGTTTCTCTTTCTAGATTTCCACATTTTAATCTCTCTCAATTCATCTACTGTCATTTCTACGATCACAGGTTTAATTCGATTCATTCGTAAGAATCTAAAACAAAAAAAATATAAAATTTATTGTTAATAGTATTGAACACAATGGACCAGATGAGATAATAGATGATTCAACGGTTCATGAAGCAACATAAGTTACTAGGTCAAATGTACACATGGAAATAATTGTCAGAGAAGAAGGTCGAGGTAATACTCAAATTCTTGAGCAAAATAATCAATATAACATTGAGAGTCGAATGAATCACTTTTTAAAAAATAACTATTTTAAATGATAAATATTTGCAAAAAATGAATCGGCTGTTAGAAAAAATAACTATTTTAAATGATGAAAATGGACAGAGAGAACAACAAATTCGATATGGTAGATTGACATCCGAGTTGGAAATAGAAATGAAAGAGATCTCAAGCGAAAACTAGCGAAGTCCCACAAGCTCCGAGAAACTATAGTTATAAATAATATGATTGATACTTTCATTGGAGTTACAAATTGAAAGGTAGATTTTGCGATAAAAATATATATTTTATAGACTATATGTTTGTAATAATAATTTCAAACAAAATATTGTTTTTGTAAAAAATTATATATGTATATTATCATATAAAAACAATATTTTGTATTCAATTTATTTAACTTAAGACTCATCTACGTGAAACACGACAACTTTTACATATTGAAAATTAGATTTTAAAAATATTTTCATCGGAGTTGCAAGTTGAAGCGTAGATTTTGCAATAAAAAACATATATTTTATAGGCTATATATGTTTGTAATAAATTTTTAAAAAAGATTACTATTATACAAAAGATATATACTTTATCATATAAGAACAATATTTTATCTTATGCAACATGGTGTATCGAGATAATATATGACTGGGTATTTTCAAAACTTGTTTTAAGCATTAGAATTATTATTTAGACATTCTAAAACTTTAAAATTTTATATACTATTTCATCTTTTCCATAGACTTCCTCCCATTTTATAAATCACACAGCCACAATTTATTAAAGTTTTCACCGGAAATACTCACTAAACAATTTATTGAGATTTGTTGGGACCTTATCTCTCCCACATGCTCACTAAACATCATCTCTTGTTTAAAGTCTTGATGAACATTCCTTTCATTGGAATCAATACTACAATTTAAGATATTCTTTGTTTCAATTTAGAAATCATATGTATTTTTTTCCCAAGTAATTTCTTTCATTGATGTTGAAAAAGAGATATACAGATTGTTAGGAAACATTCATTTTGTGAGCTATAAACTCATTGATTACAGAAGTTATAGTATAAAGCTCATTTCTTTCTTTTGTTTCTCCATCAGCAACACCCTCCTCTCTTATGCTTCCATCCTTCTGAATCCGCCTCTTGTGTCATCCATTCAGCTTCTATCTTTCTACATCTTCATCCATAACAGTCCTTCCTGATAGCTTCTGCAGCCCTCCATCCTTAGCTTTTGTAACTTATCCTGGATTCCTAAACCTGCAAGTAAAACATGTAGTCAAGTCTTTCAACTTGCTAACAATGTCAGATCATAAAATATATATCCAGATTATTAAGTAACTTACAATCAAATATCATTTCATTAAAATCATCCAAAATTTTAGTATGCAGATTATTACAAGCTCTTTGTTCACTAGTGTTAGATATTGAATTAAAGTCTCCTACAACTAACCAAGGCAACTTAATAATGGATATAGTCCTAAGCTGATCCCACAAAGATAATCTATGACTAATGTTACACTTAGCATACACAACAGTAACCTCCCTATGTGCAGAATGACCTAGCAGTTAAAAGCTGTTCAAAATTATCAATGAGGTCAATTATAAAACCATTTCTCCATAAAAACATATGTATGATTTGCACACAAATGAAATAACCATAAACTCTGCGATTTATGGCAAAAGAGCAAGTGAGATTCGTTTTTCAATCATAATAAATTACTTAACGATACCAATCAAACATGAATCATCTAAAAGAATCACAATCAGAGACTCAGAAGATTAGATCGTAAACTAAAACAAGACGAAAGGGCTTAAACCTAGAATCTGTGACCGGAGAGAGAAACTGAAGTTTGCAAGCGGTGGGAAAATTGCACCGTCGTGAGGTAGGCGAAGGAACCTAAACTGCTACAGTCTCCATAGCTGTCTATTGCTCTCCGCCCCCTACTTTCTCTTTTGTCTACTTTTAGGCGAATAAAGTTTTGACAACAGATATAAAAAACGAAATAAATTTGGCTAATTATCAAATCAAGTTTTTATTTTTTACATGGGATAGGCTATATTGGGACCCTATTTGACTATAATAAGATCCAAAATAAATAAAAAAGTGAAATGTCCATTTTACCGTTCATTTATAAACTAAATTTGTAAAAAAAATCAATTTTCTTTTACTTCTCCCTTAAGCTTTCTCTCTCTAAATTTTTTAAAAACACAAAAAAAACTATGGATTTGAGTGATTTGAGTGATTTTAGCTGCAATATTGATGATTTTGCGTCGAAGGAGGGGGAGCCATTGACGGACCGTCTAAAAACCCAAAATGAGGTAATTTTCGTGTTTTTTTTTAGTTTCAGTGCGAATATAGCGCTGGTAGCGCTACAAATAGGATAAACTGCAAACCCAGGGTGCACAGATGGGAACGTCCAAAATAGGCCAAATCACGCAGTGGTTTTTTCACGGATATGCCTAATGGACAAACGACTAGTTCGCAATTTGGCCAAATATGCGTGTTGTCCTTTCGTTATTAGGCATATATGCGAACTATCAATGCTCGATTTTGCCAAATAGTCGCATTTGGTGTTCGTGATTTAGACCTATTATGCTATTTTTTACGGATGCAAATTAGATGATCGGTTACAATTAAGTATGTAATACATCTTATACAAGACTCGCTCGAAAAACGCATCGCTAGTATCTTCCCCCAACTCTCGGCGGGCAAGTTTCACTGCCTCAAGCAAACGGTAGTCTTCATGAGGGGTAAACTCCATTCGTTAAACTGTTTATCTTTTAGAAGTGTTTAAGAATGTTTGGTTGTTGTCTTATTGATGTTGTGCTTAACGTCTATTTATAGGCTCGTGGATGTTTAGGCAGGAAATTTTTAAAGGCGAGAGTTTTTGGCTGGAAATTTTTAAGGGTGAGAGTTTTTGGCGGGAAATTATTTAGGGGTCTCGTTATAGCGAGACACCTAATAATGGAAGTTCTGCTATAATGAGACCCATATTATTGCACTGCAATATTCGCGTACTTTTGTAAGTATTAGTTGTCGCAAAATCATTCGTCAACTTGGATTACGTTATCCTTATCTTACAAGTGTCGTGTATTGATAGGTCTACTTGGATTACATAATTTGAAGCATAAAAGTGGTATAAAAAGACGGGGGCATCAGATATTGATGCAGTAAAAATTATAGCAAATATATCAATTGCAAAAATATCTCTATGGTTTGAGTTGGAAGATCAATATCTGATGAGGGCATCAGTTGAAGTTGGTAACATGAACATGTTACATGGGGTAAAAGGTACTTCGAGGCATTGTTGTGCAAAATTTACTTCCTATACGGAAGGGATGGTGTACAGCCGCCTAGAATTTCAAGGCATGTTGATGAGGTGAAAGCTATGTGGTCAGTCCTAGTCACATTCCGTCAACATCCAGTTTATGGCCTCACCGAATTGGAACGCTGTGTTGCGTGTAGCCGGTTCAACTATCAAGTCACGAATTCTATAACAGAGGACCAGCTGGATTCGGTCCGTTCTGGCATTATTGACATCCAGCTAGAGGAAATGCGTGACTACCAGGATGCGAAAGAAGTTGATGAAATGGAACTGGCCTGATAGATAAACTCCGATTTGTACAAGTGGATGCTTATGTTAAAGTTCATGTTTCAGACTATGTTTTAGCATGTATTTTAGTTTATGTTTGAGTTTCTGATTCGGTTTATGTTTGAGTTTATGTTTAAGTTTCTGATTCGGTTTATGTTTGAGTTTGTGTTTTTAAAAATGTTTGAGTTTGTGTTTCAGCTTATGTTTGAATTTATGTTGCAATTTGTGCACTTTGATGCTGTTTTCACATTTTTCACATTTTTTTAAAGTAGTGTCTTATGTTGTTTGCGTTCAACTACCCTACTATGTACGCGTGTTATTTAAGTGAAATTTTATTATCCTTTAAGTTATGAGTTTAGTTGTGTTATAATAACATAAGATACATAACAACATAAAAACATAAAAACATATAATAATCCTCCAAATAAAAAAAATCAACGAAAGCAACAACCGAAGTAAAACAAAAGATAGTAACAAACAATCGTCATAGTAGTCATATATTACAAATCCAGTCAATCACTCACGCGGTACTGGTGCGCCAAAAGCGAACACTTGTGCATCTCATGACGCATCTCCTCCAAAGTCATCTCGTCCACTCTTGAATATCCATCAATCACACTATCACATATGTCATACAGTCATGCCTGATATGACATTGAACGGGGGGCCTCTGCAATATGTGTACCTGTTAGTTATTTTCTCACGCAAGTATACGCGGTCAAATAGTAGCAAGTAATAAGTAAGTAAGATCGTTCCCACGAAAACCAGGTGTATATGATAAGAATTCACTTATGCAACAATGTATTATTATTAGACTACTGCTTGAACAATTAATAAAATATGAGTGAATGAATATAACTAAGCAATTTAACTAACGAGATTAACTAACGAGATTCACCATGATGTTTTATTGTATTATATTAAATTTTATTCGTAATTTGTATTTCATAAAAACGT
Organism: Limnanthes douglasii subsp. nivea; assembly: GCA_036936605.1. NCBI lineage: Eukaryota > Viridiplantae > Streptophyta > Magnoliopsida > Brassicales > Limnanthaceae > Limnanthes > Limnanthes douglasii. Next base: position 11,136,002 of record JAUPFV010000005.1, on the reverse strand, counting down.
GAGTAAAATTAGGTTTCCTTACTTCAAAGTTAATAAATAGTTTTCTTATTTATTGTGTCGAAACCGTAAACGTCGCGTATTAAGAGAGTTGCGATTTTACCGTGTATCTTACCGTAAGGCATGAACCAAAACTACACCATGAGTTAATAATGTTTGATCAACTTTAAGTAATAATAAAATAACGACTAATAAACAAATGTAAAAAATCATCGTAACGTACGATCAATCTATATAACCCAACATAACCGGTTTTTCGTTCCCCACCCACCCACTCCACCTTTTTTCTTATTTTACCATGAAATACCCGTAATAAACGATCGAACGCGATAAAATCGCAACTCTCTTAATATGCGACGTTTACGGTTTCGACACAATAAATAAGAACACTATTTATTAACTTTGAAGTAAGGAAACCTAATTTTACTCACGTTTTTATAAAATACACATTACGAATAAAATTTAATATAATACAATAAAACATCACGGTGTACCATAGGTGGTCACAGATCTATACGTCGTATAAAGAGGTTGTACTAGGACCGCCTATAACATATGTGTCACCACGAATCCTCCGATCAACAACGTGCGACTACCATGCGTTCCATGTAGCCTCATCCCACAAAAAGCGTGTGTTGATCAACCAGACTAGGATCAAACACGGTGTACCATAGGTGGTCACGGATCCATACGTCGTACAAAGAGGTCGTACTATGACCGCCTATAACATATGTGTCACCACGAATCCTCCGATCAACAACGTGGGACTGCCATGCGTTCAATGTAGCCTATCCCACAAAAAGCGCGTGTTGACACGCTTCCTCTTGTCTGCTGGTAAAACAGGCCGCAACACCGGTGGTATATCATAAATGTGCCCAAGCTGTCGAGCGACCCGAAGTGGATAGTACGCCTCAACTATGTCAAACGCCTTCAGCGTGTGGTCAATCCAAGCCACATCGCTGAAAGGGAAATGCTCACGTATCTTGGCGTAAGACATGAACCAAACCTACACCGTGAGTTAATAGTGATTGACCAACTTTAAGTAATAATAAAATAACGACTAATAAACAAATGTAAAAAATCATCGTAACTCACATAGTGCTCCCTCAACGAAGCCAGTAGCTGCCGGATGTTGATACGAGTCTCATCATCCGCTCGGTAATGTGGAGGTACGTATCGGTAAATAGTAGGCATAGAAGGCTCGTAGAGAGTATTGATCGTAGTCAAGAAGGGGGGGAAGTGATCGTATATCCACGTCTCCAACATGGCAATAAAACCTGCAATCCCTAAAGTGGAGTGTATAGACGACTTCCCTAGATGGTGATACAGCTGAGCTAGTATATGTTGGCTCCAGTTGTATCTAACGAATGTCCTATACTGCTCTACAAACTGGAAGTAATCTAACGATATACTGTTCCCCGTCTTGTTCATCAGAATATAACAACCCAACATGTGGAGCAGATAACCCCTAGTGACACATTCTATGGTACCATCAAACATGGTATCATCTATAAAATGGGCCTGTATATACTTCTCACGTAAAAAATGTAAACGAACAGATCTAGCACTACCCCCCTGTTACTCCTTAACTCCGTACTAAGTGCATCCTCGGGTATACCTAATGACCTAGAATACCATGCCGAACGCTGTCCATTACTAGGAAATGACGGAATCACAAAATCATCACCTGTGAATAGCGTGGACGTCGTCTAACGTCACCGTCATCTCACCAAAAGAGAAGTGAAATTTGTTGGTCTCCGAATGCCACCTCTCAAGAAACAAATCTACCAGGTGTACGTTGGTACTCCAACGCTCCAAGACATCGGCGAGGGGACCGAAGCAAGACATTATAACCTAACGTCTGACCCTACCTTTCCCAGTAAGATCCCATGCACGATGAGTACCGTACATCACGTAGCACCGCGAAGGCCGACGAGCCTGCAGAAAACATCAATAAGTTATACATAATATAAAAGACCATATGCCGTACTTTAAACCATTCATCACTTACCTCTCCTCTAAAGATGTTGTATGCCTCGTGCACTGTGTAGTCTGGATAAATAGCAGGCACATGTGGATTGACCTTCTGAAAAAGTCGATCCAGCGTCCCAATCGTATGGGATACAGTAGGTGCTGGAGTGGCAGTGCTAGGCCTACGCCTGATAGACCGTGACCATGACCGTGAACGTGAAACAACCTTCTCCTGCTCGTTATCACTGTCCGATCCTGAATTACGAACATGTGTATGCTGTGTTCGAGGCATGCTGAAATACAAGAAATAAAATCACCGTGAACGTGCAAGTAATTTTGGGGAATAAAATAGGAGAAGGTGGCAAAACAAATAACTTTTCGCACGGAACGTGCTCAATTTTGGTGAAATTGCGAACGTAGAGTTCGCAATTTTACCATTGATGTTTGTGCAAGACCGCGAGTAAGACACACGTGATCCTGAATGATTTGCGAAATCGTAATTTACGAATCGTGCAGGATTGCGTGTGTCTTGCTCGCGATCTTGCACAAACAGCAATTCCACACCCTAAGTTTCAAATCAAACCCAAATCCCAAAAAGCTCAACCAAAATCAACAAAACTGGTACCAAAACGTCGATAATCACTAGACTAACACATATCTACAAAAACCAACAACATTTAGATGCAAATTTGATTTTTCTAAAAAAAACCTAGAACTCTAAATATCACTACAAATACCTAACTAAAATGTATAGAAAATACATCAATAAATAGGATTCATACCTTGACGTGTTTGTGAGTTCGGATTTGAGAAATGTTGAGTTTGTTTGGCCGATTTTGAGAGTTTTTTGTGTAGAGAAAAAAGAAAAGAGAAGAGTTATGCTGAAATGAAGCTTTTATATCAAAGGTAAATTGGTCATTTTTGGGGTCTAATTATAGCCAAAATAGGTCTCATTATAAAAGAGTCTCATTATAGCCAAATGGGGTCCCTATTTAGCCTTGCCCTTTTTATATTACATATTATCTTACACGTGTTTTTTTAAAACATTAAATAAATATTAATTTTTTTACAATATTCATATAAAAAACATTTTGGAGATCGGCATAAAATTTTAAATAATAATAATAATGTAAGAACCGAATTCAAAATTAGACCCGACATAATATATCCAAACAATGCAGAAGAAAATATCTCGATACCAAAATAATATCATGAAATATATTGGACACATAGTTATAATATAAAACTATTCAAAATTCGTAAGCATTTAAGCTTTCACGTTTAGCACTTACTGCGACAACGACCGTAATAAAAAAGGATGGTAATTGTATACAACAAAAATCAGCTAGAAAAGCAAGTAACGATTACGCTCGTCGTAGAATCTTGGTTCAGAATAATTTAAACCAAATGTGAGAAAATATATGATGCAAAACCGCATAGCAGATGGCATAAATGAACTCAAATGTCTTAGCACTATGCTTACCTAAACGTGGTATATCATCCCACCAAATCATTATAAACGAGGAATGCGAGAAGGAAATTGGTTCGACGCCTCTCTAATCCATGAAGGTTAATTAATTTTAGAGTGAATCTGAGCTTTGAACTAACAACTATCTAGATACCTTGAGGGAAGCAGCAATCATATATGATATAATTGATGAATTCAGCATATAAATTGGATAACACATTCCGGAGGAGTTTAGTCCACAACTTATGAAATTATTTTGGGTTGATCATTTTCCCTAGATGCTTTCTTGGAAGCCTATGCACATGGATTCTTTGGCTTGTAAGCTTATGCACATTGGTGCCCTACCTCGAAAGCTTATACACATAGGTGTTATTTGGTGAAGGTGTTGTTGCTACAAAGTGGTACGACTTTGGCATAATGATGTTGTCTTGGCACAAGTAACTTATATCGTATGAATGTGGAACAAGACGCAAAGTAAGATGTCATCGGAATTTTATTAAAAGATGGATTTTCTATTAAAAACTACATGTGTCACCAAAGTAGAAAAGAGTACACCCAGAAGTGGAAATAAACTAAAATAATAAATTTAGAGTCATATAAAATCTTATATAGGTATATCAAGCTCGTGCCATAGTGTGTAAGGTTTTAAATTTTCCACGTTTCAAAGGTGTAGCAAAGGTACTCCATCTGCATCTAGTAGTTTGTATGATCCCGTTTTGAGTTTGGTCATAGTACTTGATCATTTACCTGAAAATCTTGAAAACGAACCTTAGAGTCATATTCATGTTCCACATTATCATTCTATAGTGTTCCATACACATGCGTATTTTTATTTATTTATCCTCTATAAGGTCCAATTTGACCTAACAACTATTCATGTTTGTGTCTTTAGTTATGCGGACGAAGGCAAAAAAGTTTATGTTTGAACCACAACTTCCATCATGTAAACTAAAGTAATATGGGTCTCTCACTTGTATAATTTGAGGTAGTATGGTGGGATCATAATACTTCTTAAAATGTAATAGGACGATTTCCTACAACTCATTTTAGAATGTGGTGTATCATTTTTCAATAATGTTTAATTAGTTACTTAAACATGTATGTTAGTTTAGTATGAAACTATGTTGAACAAATGTTGATGGATTTACCTTGTTCTGCATAATAATTCAAGTTCTTCATTCTGGAATTTTAGTCTATTATCAATCGTGATTGTTACATGAATCCCAATATGTAACAAAGGTTGGTCTGAATTAAATAGATTACCTCTTTAGCTCATGTTTTTGCCAATATTTTTTCTTCAACCTATTTAGAAAGGAAGTATGTTGTTATCAAAAGATACTACTGACCCTGAATATCTTGGGAAGTGGCCGCACTATATCCAGACCCCATATGTTGAAGGGGATTTCTTCAAGAATAAAATCCAGAGGTATTGTTAAGGTATGAATATAGTTTTAAAAAATTCCAAGTATCACAACATTATAGAAATATTTTAGCATTTGTGAGGACCATTAGCTAGTAATATCCTACAAGCATGATTCGTCTATGGTTAGTTTTATACCCACATTGACCCCATTTTTCATCCCTCGTGGAGTTTTTCAATGACAATCTCAATTTTTTCTGAGCCAAGACAGATGAAGTAGAGACCTTGTTAGCCCATGATGATATAATTTTTCAGCGAGTAACATATAGCAACCATATCGTATCTTGGTGCCTTTAGTGTCAGTTTATTCTCAAAACATGTTCTTTATATGAGATATGCTATAATTGGGGTTTACCAATCTACTAGTTAACCAATAACCATGATTTCATATGCTTCTTCAAGTAGTTGGACCGACGTATGTTGGAGGATGATTGGCTTTCAAAAAGAGGCAATGGCATGAACTAACATATTTTAAGCTCGATATACTTGGTTGTAATGGATGTGTTCAAACTTTGAGGCTTCAACGCTTTGATTTTGTAAGTAGAAGACAGTGGTATTTTGGTTTTTCTTCAGTTATCCGCATAGTATGGTTGACTACCAACTATGAGTTAGTGATGAGTTTTACATGCCAGACCCAACATATATGGGCCAACCAAAGTCTTGTTAGTGTTGTTTTATATTCAACCTCATTTTAAGGCATGAAATCCAAAATTAATTTACAATTACATAGGATCCTCCAAAAATGATATTACTTGTGTGCCTGCTCTAGAGCCATGTCGGTTCAGACTATACACATGATTTTCACATTATCATATGAATGACCTGGCCTTTTGGCATATAATTTAGTTATGATATATGCCAAAGTTTGGGTCTTGATGACAGTATTTGGTTCAAACATGATATCAAAATCTCTAAGTTTCACTCAGCATCACGCTAATCTACTAGAGATATTGTGCTTCTAGAGAACGTTTTGCATAGAGAAAGATGTTATGAATACGGATATATGGCCTTGAAAATATGTATGTATCTTCCTAAAACCACCATTATAGCCAATGCTAGTTTCTCCAATTGTAAGTACCAATTTTTGGCATCGAGGATAGTTTTATTAACATACTAAATGACTTTACACTCATTTTTTCATGACTATGACTGCACTGACAGCATGATTAGATACATATAAATAAAAATAAAAAATATCACTTGAGTTAGCTTGTGTCAAGACTTTGGGGGAAGCCAAATGTTTTTGATTTTTTTTGCAATGTGTAAGCATACTTCAGTGCCAATTTGAACTACCCATCATTCTTCATGATTTGGATAAAATTAGTGCACTTGTTAGAAAATCCGAAGATTACCTTCCTATGAGGATTTGGACCTTATTGGTGTTTTAGCGGGTCTATAACTGCTAGATTGGTCAACTAATTTGGGTCTACTTTGGTATTTTTGTTGACTAAGTACCCCAAGAATTATCCTGAGCGATTCCGTCCATCTACTTTTGTGATTTCAGCTTTATATAACTTTTTAAAGGTTCTTGAAGGTTTCTCCAATGTTGACCAAGTGTTTTATCTTCTTTTCTTGTTGTTAATATATCATTGATGTATGCTTGAACGTGTCTTCATATTTGGTTAGAGAACTCTTTGGTTTCCAACCTCTAATATGTTGTACTTGAACTTTTGAGACTGAATGACTTTACCTTGTAGCATTGAAACCTCTTTTAGTCATGAAGGTTGTGAGTTATTCATCTTTGATGAGACCGGATAAATCCACCACTGCTTATTGAGATTTCCGGACAAGGGAAATTCGGACATAAACTGCCCACTGAACTATCCGGACAGGACAAAAGTATAAAATAATCAAACACCTTTTGACTAAGCTAGATGCTAATCAGCTTATTAAGTAAATGAGTCCTTAAACTTGACCCGATTTCACGATTTGACCCGAAAGCCCATGGGTTCATAATTAAGGGTATAAAAACCCCAACTACTTTCATTGATGAGGGTAATGAACATTTAATACAACCAGACAGCTTATATCTCTCACTATAAAACACCCAAATATTTAATACTCTAAAAACTTTCTAAAATACTTGAAAGAATTACCCTCAGCGCAAAATAAACCGCACCAAATTGGCGACCATAATGGGAGGAAAGGGTGCCTGAATCTAGCATTCAAAACCAGCAAAAAAACCAGTTCAGATGAATTCAGACGAGCAAGCAATTCTACCACCTTTGGTGGAGGTGGTGGGAGAAAACAATGAGTACACAACCGAAGAGCGAGACAAGTTGAAAGTTGAAATAGAAGCATTGAGGGCCACAAAAATGGTAGAGAGGGGTTTAAAGGAAAAGTCAAAAGCGTCAGCCATTCACCATACTGACAACCCAAGGGAGAACGACCCATCCGCAAAGACTCATTTGAGCACGAAAAATACCCATGTCAGTTCCAAGAAATCTCACCGGTCCAAGCCGGTGGAGAGCTCAGAATCTGAGTCCTCCAGTAGCTCTTCGAATGAGGATGAGCTTGAGGAGTCTTTGTCATCAAGCAGTAATGAAGGAATGTCCAAGAAGAAACAAAAGCTAGTTAAAAAATATTCAAGAAAGAGGGATAAGCATGGGATACTAAAGAGATATCTAGGAAAAAGGTTGTCTCACAGCCACAACCATAGTCACAGGCATGTGGATCAGCTGCTGATGGATCCTTTTGCTTTCCATGATGAGCCAGGTATTTTTACAACACCTAATGAAGACACAGTCTTTAGTCGTAGTCGGAATTGGAGGCAATCGCCATTGTCATCCAAGATACTGTCCGGAAACCTTCCTAAGAGGTTTGACAGTACCAAAATAAAGAAGTATGATGGGAGCAAAGATCCGGACAACCATCTGGAATAGTTTAAAAAAATTATGATGATAATGACAAACTTCTTTGTATAGCCTTCTCCCAATCTTTTACGGGAAATGCTTTGAAATGGTACAACAGCTTGCCACAAGGCTGTATAAGAAACTTTGATACGTTTTGGGTGGCCTTTCGAAGGTAATTTGTGGGAAGTAAGGAGATGAAGAGCAATGGAGATACTATTATCCATTGTGCCCAAGAGCCAAATGAGTTATTGAGATACAATATAAGCCGGTTCGTAAACACTAAGAATGGGTTAGCCGATTGCTTTGAGCAGGTTGCAATAGCTTCTTTGAGACAAAGGTTAAACCCAGGGAATCTGGCTGATTCAGTAACTAGGCAGAAGACCATGACTTGGGGCAGTTTGTTGAATAAGGTGGGAAAGCAAATCAGCGTAGATGAAACAAAGAAAACTAGGGTACACAAGCAAGTGAGGTCTGCCCCAGCTGCTCTAAACCAGAACCAGTCCGGATACAAGGCCAAAGAAACTGGACTGGGGCCCAATAGGGCCAAACAGACTCAATCCCACCCAAATCCAGCTTAGAGCCAACAATCCAGAAATAAACGAGGACCTTGGGTCCAACCGGAGTGGTTAACTGAGTTGAAAGAGAATATGGCAACCATTTATAACAAAACAAAATATGAAGTGCACTTTAGGAAGCCGACAACGCTTTAATCTCATAGAGAAAGTCGTACTACTTGTTTTTGCCAATATCATCATGATATTGGCCACAACGCCGAAGGCTGCATCACTTTGAAGCAAGAAGTGCAGAATCTTATTGAAAGGGGGAAGCTGGGAGCTTATGTTAAGAGAAGAAGTGGAAACAGGCCTAAAAATGCTCACCGGACTGGCCCAACGAACAATGCGGGGACATCTGCTCCGAAAGGGGCTATGGTAATCCTTGAAAGATTTGATGTCGAATCGGAGTATTTGGATCCTGATCCAACCTGGAATAAAGTAGGGGTTATAAAAGAACAAACTAAGACAGTGTCCGGACTCATAAGTTTTTTTTGAGTCACTTGTTATATTTGGAGGGGACACTATGACTGCGCCAACTCCTTCTTCAAGGAAAAGGCATGTTCACACTCTAGATACTCAGTTAGAGGGAGGTATGTCTTCTTATCAATCCCAAATTCATTTTCTCTTTATTGTTTTTTATGAAGATGATCTAAGAGATATAGCTGGGCCTCATGAGGATGTTGTGGTGATAGGAGCTTCAATTGGTGGCAACAACTTCAGGTGAATTTTGATTGACACTAACAGCTCAGCCAATATTCTATTTTTAAGTTCTTATAAACAAATGAAGAATCCTGCAGTGATTCAACGTTCGAACAGATCCATTGTGGGCTTCACAGGAAGCTCTGCGGATGTAATTAGAGAATTTGAGGAGGAGGTATTGTTGGGCAAAGGCCCTTTCAAGAAGATGGTCAGGGTGCTATTCGTTGTGGTAGATTGCCCCACATGTTACAATACAATCTTTGGGAGGTCCTGGCTCTCTAGGATGCATGTTGTGGCTTCAACAGTCCATCAATATTTAAAGTATACAGTTCAGGGACAAGTGGGAGTTGTCCGGAGCAACAAAAAGATAGCAAGATAATGTTCTGCAACTGCACTTGCCCCCAAAACTCTGGGGGTAGTCCAGATTAATCAAGATTAGCAGCTGTTGGGGCCTTCTGGGGGTGAGGGTGAAATTGATGACCCCTGAGAGACCCCTGGTGTTTTGATACCAATTGAAGAAGTTGAAACTCACTCTTTGGCTGAAGGAAGGAGTGTTAAAATTGGCTCCAAGATGGCACCAGAATTCAAAAAAAATTGTTGTCATTTTTGGCCGATCACCAACATATTTTTGCTTGGTGCAATGTTGATGTGACCCGAGTACCTTCAAGCGTTATATCACACAGGTTGTTTATCTGGAGAGATGTTGCATCGGTTGTGCAAAAAAGGAGAGCTTTTTTTAAGGAGAAAGCTGATGTAATAGTCCAGGAAGTTGACCAGCTTACCAATATGGGGCACATAAAGGAGTCTCAATATCTTTTATGGACAGCCAACCCAGTGTTAGTAAAGAAAAAGAATGGGAAATGGCGTATGTGTATCGACTTTACTGACCTCAACAGAGCTTGCCCAAAAGATCTTTATCCAGTCCCCCGGATAGATCAGTTGGTAGACTCCACATCTGGAAACAAGTTATTATCATTCATGGATGCCTTCTCCGATTATAACCAGATACAAGTGGATCCGAAGGACCAAGAACACACTACCTTTGTTATAGATAGGGGTCTCAATTGTTACAAGGTGATGCCTTTGGGTTAAAAAATGCTGGGGCTACTTATCAAAGGTTGGTGAACAAAGCATTTGCTGATCAGATTGGGAGAAATATGGAAGTATATATCGATGATATGATGGTAAAAAGCTTAGAAGAAGAGTTGCACCTAATTGATCTTCAAGAAACTTTTTCCAACTTGACAAAGGTTAATTTAAAATTGAATCCAGAAAAATGTGTGTTTGGGGTGCAGTCCGGAAATTTTTTGGGTTATGTAATAAGTGAAAAAGGGATACAGCCTGATCCGGACCAGCTCGACGCCCTATTAAAAATGGACCCCCCTCAAAATGTTAAAGAATTACAAAGGTTGACCTTGAAGGGTGCTAAAGACTTCAACTGGTCTCCACAGTACGACCAGACGTTTGGTGAAATAAAGAAGCATTTGTCTTCTCCCAAAACTCTATTTTAAGCCTATTGACGAAGAAACACTATATGTATACTTGGTTGTGTCAAAATGTACTATAAGTGTAGTGCTGGTAAGAGAGATGGACAATTATCCTCGTCCGGTGTACTACATCAGCAAGAGTCTGATGGATGCTGAAAATAGGTACCTAAAGCTTGAGAAGCTGGCACTAGCCCTAGTAATTGCTGCCAAAAAAATGAGGCCATATATTCAGTCTCATTCCATCATCGTTCGCACATCTTTTCCATTGAAGAATGTCCTTCAGAAAGCAGAAATATCAAGCATGATGACCAAATGGTCTGTAGAGTTGGGTGATTAGGACATTGATTTTACCCCACGAACTGCAATTAAAGCTCAATCTGTTGCTGATTTCTTGGTAGAATTTCACTAGAACAGGAGTACTAAACAAGCTACAGAAGAGAAAACTAAAAAAGAGTGGGTGATAAGTTATACCAGGCTATATGCTTTGCTTTTAGGGCTTCTAACAATGAGTTTGAATATGATGCAGCTATAGCTGGTCTAAAGTTAGCTTTTCTGTGTGGAGCTAAAAGAGTTAGATTAATGAGTGATTCTCAGATTCTTATCCACCATGCTCAAGGTCAGTCCAAAGCCAAGAAGGAGCAGTTGATCAAATACTTGTTCATTCTTAAAGAAGTAGCAGCCAACTTCAAAAATGTTAGCAATGAGCATATTCCTAGATCGGAAAACACACTGACAGACTATTTAGCAACCATAGCATACTCTGAGTCCTACACATGGATTCATGTAAAATAATGCCCATCCATAGAACTAAATCAGAGCAACAAAGAGGAGGAGAGCTTAAGTGTACAAGTGGTTCAACCCAAAGATTGGAGATTTCCCCTTCTTCAATACATCTCTGATGGAATTTTGCCTCCGGAAAAGGCTATGGCAAGGAAAATGAAACATAGGGCTCGTGGTTTCTTGATCATAAAATAGGTTCTTTATAAGAAGTCGTTCAGCAAACCTCTCCTCCGTTGTTTAAAGGCTGAAGAGTCCCAAATTGTTTTATCTGAACTACATGATGGAGAGGGATAACACATTGTGGCTATAGAGCTCTAACCCTAAGGGTTTTGTTGGCCGGATACTATTGGCCATCTGTAATGGCAGATGCTAAGGAATTGGTGAAAAAATGTGACCCATGCCAAAGATATGGTAGCGGAATTCATATCCCAGCCGTTCATATGGAGTCAATTTATGAGCCAGTGCCTTTTGCTTGTTAGAGACTGGATTTAGTTGGGCCTCTACCAATGGTGTCCGGAGGGTACAAGACTATTATTGTAGCCATTAATTTTTTCTCAAAATGGATAGAAGCAGCCCCCCTGGCCGGAACTACTTCGAAAGCTGCTATAAAATTTATTTTGTCTAACATTTGTTGCAGATTTGGGGTTCCACAAAAGATAACCACAGATAATGGGCCACAATTTGATAACAAGGATATGGAGAGTTTTTGTGCCTCTAGGGGCATTCAGCATTGCTTTACTTCTCCTTTCCACCCACAAGCGAATGGTCAAGTTGAAGTGGCAAACAAGACTATTATGTTTGGTCTGAAAAAGAATTTAGAAGGGAATGCATGGAAGTGGCCAAGCTATTTGCAAGAAGTATTGTGGGCGTACCGGACTACTCCTGGAGTTGCTACACAAGAGTCTTATTTTGCCTTGGTATATGGGATGGATGCAATTACTCCTATAGAAGCAGCTCTTCCATCATACAGAGTCCACAAGTATTCCGAACGGGCCAATGAATTGGCGATTAGAAGTCAGTTGGACTTAATACAAGAAAGAAGAGTTAAGGCTCATCTTAGAACCACCCATTACCAAGGCTTAATGAGAAGCAGACTTGCTTCCAAAATCAAGAGAAGGGATTTTCAGTCAGGAGATAAAGTATTAAGAAAGGTTTTCTTGCATACTAAGGAAAACCAGTTCGACAAACTAGCTCAGAACTGGGAAGGCCCTTGTGAGGTCTCCGAAAAGCTTAAGACTGGGACATATAGTCTTCAATACAAAGATGGAAGAATCCTAAAGCATTCGTGGAATATTGAACACATCCGGTTATATTTGGAATGAAAGTTGTGTAAATATTTACTTGTTTAAAGTCCATGTAAATATTAGGGGGCATACTCTTTCCTACCCTGGTTGTGCAGGGAGGTTTTAATGAGGTGTCTGGTTTTTTCAATGAAATATGATGCCTTCTTAAACTATTCGGTGTGATTTGACTATAATTCATTTTAAGTCTTCAATTTAATACTAAAGATCTTTGACAGATCGAATTAATCTGGTTGAATGATGACCATCAAATACATGTCATCGAAGATTTTAAACACTCTCACCCTAAATATTTGTAAAGTAAGGAAGGACTCTTTAAACATTAGCCATTAAAATTGAAAGCACGTATGGAGTAAAGCAAAAATTGGGTAAGATAAGCCTGTCCGGGTAAGAACCGGACAATGATATTAAAACACAGAATATACCTTGGCCATCCAAGGACTTTAAGTTTTTGGCTTAACCGGACTCAAACCAGATACAATTACAAAAATGTCTTGTCCATCCAAGGAATTTAATAGTTCAGAAAATAAAGAAAACAAAAAAGATAGTTAGAAACCTAAGGGATTATTCCCTTCGGATGTTCCTGCGTCACCTCCTTTCTTCGGATGTTCCTGCGTCACCTCCTTTCTTCGGGCCTTTGAGTTCAGCGCTTGAACTCTCCCTGGTTCCTTCTTCCTCATCGGTGGTAGAATCGATTCCACTAGAGTAGTTCTTTTTATCACCATCTGCCAGTGTATGGAACGAGATGTCCTCATACTCCACATATTCCCATAAGGGACCAAGCGTCCTCTTCGGAAACTTCTCATGAAAGAGCAGTACCATGTCAGACTTTACTTCAACATACCTTTTCTCCAATGAATCTATCACCCCGTTGGTGTATTTGTCAATGCTGGCCTGAATTCTTTGTTCCCGCTCCTTCTCCAAGTCTTATTTCTCCTTGGTTCCCTTAGACATAGCCTCTTCAAGGGAACTTTTTTCGCCAAACAGGGTCTGAATAGCACTATATTTGGTCTTCACATCTTCCTTTAGAGTGGAGAGATCCTGTTCCAAACCAGAACACTTAGTTTGGAGCTCAGTGTTAGCATTCTCCAAAGTGGCCAGCCTGGTTAGCAAATCCTCTTTGTCCTTCCTCAATGCTTCAAGCTTTTTCTTCAATTCCTCTATGCTCTGATTAGCATTGAGGAGGTTGGTTGACAGAGACTCCTTCTCGGTATTGAGGGTATTGATAAGGGTGGAGTAGTTTTTCACTTGCCTTTCCAAGTTAACTACTGGTTGAATATGACCCAGAAGAGAATGAGCCACCACATCGTTCTCCCCAGAGACAATATAGGACTTGCCATTGTAAGTCACCATATTAGAAGAGCTTGAAGGATGGTAAGGGCGAACGAAGTCATCTTTCTCAAAATTATTGAAATAAATATCAATGTCTTGGAAGACACTGATGTCTACTCTATCAATTTCTCCTCGGGTACCTTCTCCGGATTGCAGTCTGGTGGGAATCTTCTCTGCTAAGGTGGGATCAGTTGGGTCTGCTGGGGTTAGAGGCTCTGAAGGGCGAATGATTACTTCTTTCCTAAGGTGACCTTCTTCTTCTTAGCATCCCTCTCATCGCTACTTGCTCCCCTCTTTTGGTCTTTTTTAGGGGGCCTTGGAGGATTTCGCGATTCACCTGCCTACTTAACAGTCTCATCTTCAACTACCTTGAGCAAGGTAGCATCAATCCCTCATGGGTTCCCCAGACCGGTCTCTTCTGCAGCAACCCGAACTGCCTCTGCTGCAGCCTTCTTTTTCTTTCCTTTTCCCTTCATCCTGCTAGAAGCTTTGGCTCTGGAGGGCGAGGCCAGTTTGCCATCTTTTTACTTTGTTCACTTAAGGATGACAGCTGGGGGAGGTGGTGTGGTCAATTCTTCCCATGTGAGATCTCTCCGGCCTGTGGTATTCCACATATGAGATCTCACCAAATTGCCAGAAGTAAAACAGTTGTGGAAAACGTTCCCCAAACGTTCTGCGGCCCACGCATTCAGCTTGACACATGTAGTCTGACCCTCCTCTAGATAACCGGTGTACTCCTTCGGTAATACTGACAAGGAATAAATGAATGATTCAAAAGTTGAATATTTATAAAAATGAGAAGGATAATATGAAAAACAAAATTAAAGACTTACTTGTACTCTTCCACCTGCTAGTGAGCATACTAGGGTTAGTATTGGCCTTGATCTTTCTCCCATTTTCCCATGACCCACTGATGAATAAGAACTAAGTTTTTCAGTTCTTCTCCGACTCCAACAAATCATCTACCACTTTGAAATTGTCTCTCATGTTGTGGTGATAAAATGTGATGTGATGATTTTTGCACAGGCTTGCCACATCGGCGAATTGCTCCATAGGGAGAGGGATGTCGGACAGCCTCGATGTCATTATGCAGGCAAGGATGGAGTACCAAGCGTTTGGACTTAACTGGCTTGGGCAAAGCTTAATCAGGTGAAAATACCTGACGATCTATGGGTCTAAGGGGAATCTGAGCCCCCAGTTGAACAGCTCAGTGTAGATGACAATTTCATTAAGTTTACAGTCCATTGGAGTCTCCGGAGTGACAGGAATCCTCACCTTCACTGACTCTGGGATCCCCCACTTAGTCCGGATCCGGCCCTACCTAACAGCAATGCGCCTCTCTCGTTCAATTTTCTTTGTCTTCTCTAATTCAGACATATTCAACCAACCGCTTTTTACTAGAGCGCTTCTAGCCGTGAACATAAAACTAACCAATAAATTTTTTAAAACAGTGAAAGAAAATGGTTTATATATTAGTGGAAAAAAACAACTGATACCTAGGAGAAGACGAAGAGATTCGAGCAATGATTGAAGATGGTGCTGACGTGGGAAATATTAAATGCAAAGGTTACTTTTTAGGTTTAGTGGGAGCGCCGATCTAGGTAAAAAATGGCTGGTAGGTCGAATCAGAATGCGACACGTGTCCCACGATCCAAAAAAAAACTCTTAGAATTCTGAGAAGAAATCAGTCCGGACACACCTCGAACCATACACACGAATGGGTCGGAAAATATCGTTACTGACTAAGTGAATTTTTTAGTCCTACCAACAATTTTTGACAAAGCCTAAAAAAGGGGCTACTGATCAGTCCTGATAAATCCACCACTATTTACTGAGATTACCGGACAAGGGAAATTCGGACATAAACGGTCCACTGAACTACCCGGACAGGACAAAAGTATAAAATAATTAAATACCTTTTGACTAAGCTAGATGCTAATCAGCTTATTAAGTAAATGGGTCATTAAACTTGACCCAGTTTCATGTTTTGACCCGAAAGCCCATGGGTCTATAATTAAGGGTATAAAAATTCTAATTAATTTTATTAATGAAGGTAATGAACATTTAATACAACCAGGCAGCTTAAATCTCTCACTACAAAACAACCAAACATTTAATACTCCAAAAACTTTCCAAAACACTTGATAGAATTACCCTCAGCGTAAAATAAACCACACCAATCTTCAATATCTATATTGATTTGGTTGTACCCTGAATAAAAATCTATAAACGATAATAGTTTATTTCCCAAAGTCACATCCACCAATTTGTCCATACGTGGGACCGAGAATATATTATTCGGGTATGTTCGGTGAAGTTTGTGTATATCTTTTTATTATTATTAGTTTCTCTTTGACTAAACCAGATTCATTTTCTATAAACGGTAAGAAGCTTATGTGATGCAGTCGAGCTAACTTAGTCAATTGACCTCAACTATGATGACTTCATCTTTCTCACGGGAGAATGGTATGCGATTTTGTTTTATTGGCTTATATTTGATATTTATAGATAACTTTTGACATTTTATTAAAGTTGGTACTTGTGTTACATCATTTGCGGACCAACAAAAATATATTTTTTTAAATAAAATTTATTAAATTATGACTAATTATAAGTCATCGTTGATGCGGACCATATGACATGTTTTAATTTTTACGTGTTACATTTTTTCTATGGTTCTAATATACAAAGGATCTTCATTGGATCATCTATATCGTCTAAGATTATAGTGCCTTTAAAAATTGGTATTTATTATGAATAATATTTTTAGCATAATGTTGTATGGTTACACAGAAAATGTTACGAATTACTTTGATCTTTCCATTAATTATATATCGTGTGCACTAATGCAAGATAGTTACGACATCGTGTATTTTGTTGAGCCATGTGAATTCGAAGATAGCTATTGATAGGGTCAAATTTTGTTGATAGTGAGGGTCAAATTTTCTTTAGAAGGTTGTTTAGACATAATAAAAAACTATGCCATGTGAGCTGACTGCTTGTTGACTAAACAATATGTCTACTTCGAACATTAGTGAGCTTGAAGGCTCATAAGGCTAAACTATATTTTTTACCCGATGGGATAAGCCTATATACCTAGACTCTTTTATAAATTGACTGAAAAACAGCATCAAATGAGTTAGTTGATACTTTATGCACATTAATATCTATCACATCGATTATCTCTCTTATTTTCACTAAAAAGTTTAAATACATTACCAAAAATACCCTTGCGTCAGATTTTACCATCACCAGATTGGTTACCACAGTGGAGCGAATGGTGCCTAAATATCAATATTTAAAGCTTTTGAGCCTTCAAATTTCATTGGAACATAGAATTAAAGATGTAAATAGATCCCAATATAGAGAATGAGGGGATCAAAGACAATGCCAAACCTGTTAGCAGGTCTCATGTGAATTACAATGTTGACGATAGACTTTTAATACAAAAGAAGTGTGATCTGCTCAGAGCTGAGATTGAAGCATTCAAGGCCTAGAGGCAGACTGAAAAAGGTTTATGTAAAAAAAATCCAACGTAACACTTCAAATCTGATGGAATAGAAAATAACCTCAAGCAGAGTTCAGATGATCAGCTCATTAGAGCTCACCAAAAATCGAAGAAGGAAAATCGTGCTAAGCATGGTGATGAGTTCAGATACTTCGGTCACTCTACCTAAGAAAATCCACTTATCCGAACAAGGGAAATTTGGACCATATCACACCACTAAAAATCCAAACAGGACAAATCTATTAACTTTTAACTAAGCTGTTTGCTAATCAACTTAAAACTAACGGGTCTTTAAATTCGACCCGGTATTATGACCCGACCAAATAAGCCCATGGGTCCATAATTAAGGTATAAATACCCCAACCACTCTCATTAATGAGGGTGATTTGAATTTAATACTAGTAGACAACTTAATTATCTCTTTACTCTTCACACTAAACACAAAACACCCCAAAATTATAAAAATACTCTCTAAACATTTTACTAATCTACCTTCAGCCTAAAATAAACCAAACCAAATTGGCGACCACAGTGAGAGGCGACGGTGCCTGAATTTTACATTCAAAACTAGCGAGAAAAGAAGTCTGGATGGATCCGAATAAGCAAAATACTCCACCTCCCGAGGTGGAAGATGCAAAAGAAAATAAGGAATACACCATCGAGGAACAGGATCAATTGAGGGTAGAGGCACTAATAACTATAAAACAAGAAGAGAAACGTATCAAGGATAAATCCGGAGCGTCAGTACTTTACCATACTGATACCCCTGAGGAGAATGAGCCATCCTTAAAGACTCACCTTAGTTCAAAGAAAACACACCGGTCTATGCCTGTGAAAAGTTCTGGATCTGAGTCCTCCAGTAGCTCTTCGAATGAGGCAGATCTTGAAGAATCCTTGTCTTCAAGTAGTGATGAGGGGAGATCCAGAAAAAAGATGAAGTTAGCCAAAAAACACTCATGAAAAAGGGACCGACATGGTAGGCTCAAAAGGCACCGGAGCAAAGGATCATCCCACAAGTATGTTGATTAATTGTTGATTGATCCCTTTGTCTTTCAGTCCGAACCAGGTATTTTTGCAACTCCTAATGAAGATACTGTTTTTAGTCGCAATAAAATCTGGAGGCAGTCACCTTTTTCTGCGAAAATATTGTCCGGACACCATCCTAAAAGGTTTGATAGCTCTAAAATGGAGAAATATGATGGAAGTCGGGATCCGGAAAACCATCTGGAGAAATTCAAGAACTTCATGATGAATTTTGATGACAATGATAAGCTCTTGTGAAGAGTTTTCTCCCAAACTTTTATGGGAAGTGCTCTTAAATGGTATAACAGCTTGCCTCAGGGATGTATTAGAAAATTTGATACCTTTTGGGTTGCCTTCCGGAGGAAATTTGTTGGGAGTAAAGAACTGAAGGTTAATGGGGATACCATTATCCATTATGCACAAGAACCAAACGAATCTTTGAAAGATTACATAAATCGCTTTGTGAACACAAAAAACGGATTAGCAGATTGCTTTGAACAAGTGACAATTGCTTCTCTTAGGCAGGGATTGAATCATGGGAACTTAGCTGATTTTGTGACCCGGAAGAAGGCTATGACCTAGGGTGGCTTATTAAACAAGTGGGAAAACAGATTAATGTGGAAGAAACAAAGAAAATCATCATCACTACAGCTCCTCCAGCCGCTAACCAATCCGGTTACAAGGCGAAGGAGACCAGACAAGGATCTAACGGGTCCAAGCAAACTCAGTCCAACCAGAACCAGACCCAGAGCCAACAATCCAGAAGTAAGAGGGGTCCTTGGGTCCAGCCTGAATGGTTCGCTGAATTGAGAGAAAATGTAGCTACTATCTATGATAAAACTAAGGATGTAATACACTTTCAGATCCGGAGGCATTACAGTCTCCAAGAGAAAACATGAACACTTTTTTTTGCAAATATCACTAGGATATAGGCCATAATACTCAAGACTGTATAGCATTGAAATAAGAAGTCTATAACCTTATTGAAAGGGGAAAACTGGGGGCGTATGTTAAAAGACGAAGTGGAAACAAACCTGACAATGCTCCTCGGGCGGGTCCTTCGAACAATCCTGAAACATCTGCTCAAGAAGGTGCAATGGTGATCCTTGAAAGGTTCGATGTAGACTCTGAGTATCTGGATCCAGACCTAACTTGGAATAAGGTGGGGGTAATAATAGAAAAAACTAAGACAGTATTTTAACTGATCAGCTTCTTCGAATCATTAACTATCTTTGGAGAAGATACTGTAACTGCGAAAATATTGTCCGAACACCTTCCTAAAAGGTTTGATAGCTCTAAAATAGAGAAATATGATGGAAGTCGGGATCCGAACAACCATCTGGAGCAATTCAAGAACTTCATGATGAATTTTGATAACGATGATAAGCTCTTGTGCAGAGATTTCTCCCAAACTTTTACGGGGAGTGCTCTTAAATGGTATAACAGCTTGCCTCAGGGATGTATTATAAACTTTGATACCTTTTGGGTTGCCTTCCGGAGGCAATTTGTTGGGAGTAAAGAACTGAAGGGTAATGGGGATACCATTATCCATTGTGCACAAGAACCAAACGAATCTTTGAAAGATTACATAAGTCGCTTTGTTAACACAAAGAATGGATTAGCATATTCCTTTGAACAAGTGGCGATTGCTTCTCTTAGGCAGGGATTATATCATGGGAACTTAGTTAATTCTGTAACCCGGAAGAAGGCTATGACCTGGGGTGGCTTTTTAAACCAAGTGGGAAAACAGATTAATGTGGAAGAAACCAAAAAAACGAGGTTGCACCGTCAGGTGAGGTCCATCATCACCACAGCTCATTCGGCCGCTAACCAACCAGTTACAAGGCGAATGAGATCGGACAAGGATCTAACCGGTCCAAGCAAACTCAATCCAACCAGAACCAGACCCAGAGCGAACAATCCTGAAGTAAGAGGGGTTCTTGGGTCTAGCCTGAATGGTTCGCTGAATTGAGAGAAAATGTAGCTACGATCTATGATAAAACTAAGGATTAAATACATTTTTCGATCCGGCGGCATTACAGTCTCCCAAAGAAAATCTGAACACTTGTTTTTTCTAATATCACAATGATATACGCCATAATACTCAGCACTGTATAGCGTTGAAATAAAAATTCCATAACCTTATTGATAGAGGAAAACTGGGGGCGTATGTTAAAAGACGAAGTGGAAACAGACCTGACAATGCTCCTCGGGCAGGTCCTTCAAACAATCCTGGAACATCTGCTCAAGAAGGTGCAATAGTGATCCTTGAAAGGTTCGATGTAGACTCTGAGTATCTGGATCCAGACCCAACTCGGAATAAGATGGGGGTAATAACTGATGAGTCCGAATTCTGACTACTAACCGGATAGGGACAGATCGGACCTAGCCCTCTGGACCGGACATACCACTTCGAACACTTAGCTAATGGGACTGTTCGAACTATGACAAAAGTACTAAAAAACCTAAACACTTCTTGACTAAGCTACTTGCTCTCCTACTTAGAGCTCATGGGTCTTTAAACATGACTCGGGTCCATTGAACATGACCTGAAAGCCCATAAGGGCCCAAATGTAAGGGTATAAATATTCAACCACCTGCATTAAATGGGGGTAATGAAAATTAACTGCAACCAACCAGCTTAATTCTCCCTCTACTCTCTACTTTAAATATAAAACACCCACATACTTCTACAAAACACCAAACAAATTACAAGCCTACCCTCAGGCGATAATTATCCTTACCAAATTGGCGACCACAGTGGGAGGAGAAGGTGCCTGAAACAAGCATTCGAAACCAGTTAGAAAAGTCAGTCCGAATGAATCCGGACGCCCCGGAAGTACCACCAGCTCTACTCGAAGTGGTGGGTGAAAATGATGAATACACCATCGAAGAGCACGATAGGCTGAAGGGTGAAATAAAAGCATCAGTTGCCCATCACACTGATAACCCCAGGGAGCATGAGCCTTCAAAAACTCATGTGAGTACCAAACAGACTCATGCCAGCTCCAAAAAGTCTCACCGGTCTAAGTCAGTGGAGAGCTCTGACTCAAGCTAAGAATCTTCTGATAGCTCTTCGGATGATGAGGGTGTTGAAGAATCCTTATCCTCTAGCAGCGATGAGGGTCGAACTAAAAAGAAGCAAAAGCAGATTAAAAAATATTCAAGAAAAAGGGATAGGCATGGAAAGATGAAGAAGAATATCGGCAAAGGGTCATCTCACAGCCGGAGGCATGTAGACCGGATGCTGATGGATCCTTTCGCTTTCCACGATGAGACAGGTATCTTTGCAGCTCCTAATGAGAATACTGTGTTCAGTCGTGGCAGAAATTGGAGGCAATCTCCATTATCTTCCAAAATTCTGTCCGGCAACCTCCCTAAGAGGTTTGACAGCACCAAAATGGAAAAGTACGATGGCAGTACTGATCCGGACAACCATTTGGAACAGTTTAAAAACTTCATGATGAACTTTGACAACGATGATAAGCTACTTTGCAGAGCATTCTCCCAATCATTTACGGGGAGTGCTCTAAAATGGTATAACAGCCTACCATAGGGTTGTATCAAGAATTTCGATACTTTTTGGATGGCCTTTCGAAGGAAGTTCGTAAGGAGTAAAGAGCTAAAGGGTAATGGAGAAACAATAATCCATTGTGCCCAGGAACCAAATGAGTCCTTAAAAGAATATATAAGTCGTTTTGTGAACACCAAGAATGGGTTGGTTGATTGCTTTGAACAAGTGGCAATAGCATCCCTGAGACAGGGCTTGAATCCTGGCAATTTGTCTGATTCAGTGACCAGAAAGAAGGCCACGACTTGGGGAGGGTTGCTGAATAAGGTTGGAAAATAGATTAACGTTGATGAAACGAAGAAAACCAAGGTGCACAGGCAGGTGAGGTCTACCCCGGTGGCACCAAATCCTAATCAGAATCAGTCCGGAAACAAGGCAAAGGAGACCGGACAGGGGCATGGTAGGGCCAAAGCTCAGTCTCAGCCAGCTGCTCCTGCTTAGATTCAACAATCCAGAAACAAGAGGGGGCCATGGGTCCAACCGGAGTGGTTCGCAGAATTAAAAGAAAGTGTGGCCACCATTTATGACAAAACAAAGGAGGAGGTGCACTATAGAAGACCAGCCACACTGCAATCTCCCAGAGAGCATCGCAATAACTCATTTTGCCAATATCACAATGATATTGGCCATACCACTGATGATTGTATAGCTTTGAAACAAGAGGTTCAGAACTTAATCGAAAGGGGAAAGCTGGGAGCTTATGTCAAAAGAAGAGGAGGTAACAGGCCTGACAATACTCACCGGGTTTGATGAGTCCGAATTCGAAGTGCTCCCCGGACGGGCAGCCCAATGCAAATCTCTCCGTAAACCGGACAGGACATTTAAACCGGACAGGTGACTTCGAACACTGTGAGCCTAAGGCTGTTCGAACTATGACTAAAGTACTAAAAAACCTAAACACTTCTTGACTAAGCTACCTGTCCTCCTGCTTAGAACTCATGGGTCTTTAAACATGACCCGAGTCCATTAAACTTGACCCGAAAGCCCATAAGGGCCCAAATTTCATACTATAAATACCCAACCACCAGCATTAACTATGGGTAAGAAAAATTAACTGCTGCCAAGCTGCTTAATTCTCTCTCCACATTAAAAGTACTTTAAAATACCCTTAAACACCCTCACACCACCGTGAAACACCCTCACACCACCGTGAAACACCCTCACACCACCGTGAAACACCCTCACACCACCGTGAAACACCCTCACACCGCCTTAAAACTCCGCTTGAAATTACCAGCTACCCTCAGGCTACTTTTATCCTCACCAAATTGGCGACCACAGTGGGAGCACGAAGGTGCCTGAATCAAGTATTCAAAACCAAGTAAAGAAGTTCTGTCCGAATGAATCCGGATAATCCAGAGCTTCCACCAGCTTTGCTCGAAGTGGTGGAAGAGAATGATGAATATACTGTCCAAGAGCGCGACAGGTTAAAACTTGAAATAGAAGCTCTGAGGGCTGAAAAGGCCAAGATGGGCATGAAGGAGAAATCCAAGGTGTCAGTTGCTCATCGCTCTGATAACCCTCGAGAGCATGAGGCTTCAAAAACTCATGTGAGCACTAAAAAGACACATGCCAGTTCTAAAAAGTCTCACCGGTCCAAGCCTATGGAGAGTTCTGATTCAAGTTTAGAATCTTCGGACAGCTCTTCGGACAGTGAGGGAAATGAAAAATCCTTGTCCTCTAGCAGTGATAAGGGACGAACCAGGAAAAAGCAAAAACAAGTTAAGAAGTATTCCAGAAAAAGAGATCACCATGGAAGAATGAAGAGGCATATTGGAAAAGGGTCATCTCACAACCGGAGGCATGTAGACCGGATGCTGATGGATCCTTTTGCCTTCCATGATGAGCCAGGTATCTTTGCAACTCCTAATGAGGATACTGCGTTCAGTCGTGGGAGAAATTGGAGGCAATCACCATTGTCCTCTAAAATACTGTCCGGAAACCTCCCCAAGAGGTTTGACAGCACCAAGATGGAGAAGTACGATGGCAGTACTGATCCGGACAATCATCTGGAGCAATTCAAGAACTTCATGATGAACTTTGATGATGATGATAAACTACTATGTAGGGTATTCTCCCAATCCTTCACGGGGAGTGCTCTGAAGTGGTACAACAGCCTGCCTCAGGGTTGTATCAGAGACTTTGATACTTTTGGGTGGCCTTTCGAAGGCAATTTGTGGGGAGTAAGGAGCTAAAGGGTAATGGAGATACCATAATCCATTGTGCCCAGGAACCAAACGAATCATTAAAAGAGTACATAAGTCGTTTTGTAAACACAAAAAACGGGTTGGCTGATTGCTTTGAACAGGTGGCAATAGCATCCCTGAGACAAGGTTTGAACCCAGGCAACCTGGCCGATTCGGTGACCAGGAAGAAGGCCATGACCTGGGGAGGATTGCTAAACCAAGTTGGCAAACAAATAAATGTTGATGAAACAAAGAAGACCAGGGTGCACAGACAGGTGAGATCCACCCCGGTGGCACCAACTCCAAATCAAAACCAGTCCGGGAACAAAGCAAGAGAAACCGAACAGGGGCATGGAAGGGGAAAAACTCAGTCTCAACCAGCTGCTCCTGCACAAAGCCAACAGTCCAGAAACAAAAGAGGGCCATGGGTCCAACCGGAGTGGTTTGCAGAGCTCAAAGAAAGTGTGGCAACCATTTTCGATAAAACAAAAGATGAAGTACACTACCGGAGACCGGCGACCTTGCAGTCTCCCAGAGAACATCGAAATAATTCCTTTTGTTAATACCATAATGATATTGGCCATACTACTAATGATTGCATAGCGTTGAAACAAGAGGTACAAAACTTGATTGAAAGAGGGAAGTTGGGTGCATACGTTAAAAGGAGAGGAGACAACAGGCCTGACAACACTCATAGAGTTGGTCCAAGCAACGTTGCCCCGGAGGGGGCTATGGTAATAATTGAAAGGTTTGATGTGGAATCTGAATACTTGGATCCTGATCCAACAAGGAACAGAGTGGGAGCTATAGAGGAGCGTTCTAGATCGGTCTCCGGGCTCATTAAATTCTTTGAGTCTCTGACAATTTTCGGAGGGGACACTGTAACGGCTCCTACTACTTCTTCAAGAAAAAAACATGTTCATAATTTGGCTTCCCAACTAGAAGGGGGGATGACATCCTATCAATCTCCAAACTCGTTCCCATTCATAGTCTTCGATGAAGATAATTTGAGAGATATTGCTGGCCCTCATGAGGATGCTGTTGTCATAGGAGCATCTATAGGGGGCAATGAGATAAGGCGAATTTTGGTGGATACTGGAAGCTCTTCCAATATCCTTTTTCTAAACACTTACAAGAAAATGAAAAATCCAGCTGTGATTCAAAAGTCGGACAGGTCAATCGTGGGCTTCACGGGCAGCTCAGCCGATGTGATCGGGGAGTTTGAAGAAGAAGTGTTGTTGGGCAGGGGCCCTTTCAAGAAAATGGTTAGAATACTCTTCATTGTGGTGGATTGTCCCACCTGTTATAATGCTATTCTAGGGAGGTCTTGGCTCTCTAAGATGCATGCAGTGGCTTCGACAGTCCATCAGTGTCTAAAGTATGCTGTTCAGGGACAGGTTGGGGTTGTCCGAAGCAGCCAAAAGGTTGCAAGAGAATGCTATGCCACTGCCTTGGCCCCACGAACGCTGGGGGCAGTCCGTATAAATGACCAATAGCAGTTTGAGGGCCTTTCTGGGGGTGAGGGTGAAATTGATGACCCCAGAGAGACCCCCGGAGTGTTGATTCCAATTGAGGAGGTTGAAACACACTGCTTGGAAGAGGGAAAAAATGTCAAGATAGGGTCCAGAATGCCACCAATGTTGAAAGAAGAGATGTTGAAATTCTTAAAAGACCATCAAACATGTTTTTGCTTGGTGCAACGCTGATGTTACTGGAGTTCCATCAGAGGTGATTTCCCATCACCTATCTGTCCGGAGAGACGTGGCACCAAAAAAGGAGAGCTTTCTTAAAAGAAAAGGCTGATGTCATTGTACAAGAGGTTGACAGACTCACAAAGATGGGGAACATTAAAGAATCTCAGTACCCTTTGTGGACTGCCAATCCTGTCTTGGTAAAAAAGAAGAATGGTAAATGGCGTATGTGCATTGACTTCACAGACCTCAATCGAGCTTGCCCAAAAGACTTGTATCCGGTTCCCCGGATAGATCAGTTAGTAGACTCTACTTCTGGGAACAAGCTACTCTCCTTCATGGATGCCTTCTCCGGGTACAATCAGATCCAGGTGGATCCAAAAGATCAAGAGCATACCACTTTTGTCACTGATAGAGGTTTACACTGCTACAAGGTGATGCCCTTTGGCTTGAAAAATGCTGGGGCTACTTATCAAAGGTTAGTCAACAAGGCATTTGCTGATCAAATTGGAAGAAATATGGAGGTTTACATTGACGATATGATGGTGAAAAGCGTGGATGAGCAGTTGCACTTGCCCGACCTCCAAGAGACTTTTGCCAACCTGGCCAAAGTAAATTTAAAACTAAACCCTGAAAAGTGTGTGTTCGGAGTGCAGTCCGGGAAGTTCTTAGGGTATATCATAAGTGAGCATGGAATACAGCCCGACCCGGACCAACTCAATGCTTTGTTCCAAATGGAGCCTCCTCGAAACATTAAAGAAGTACAACGATTAACGGGGAGGTTGGCAGCCTTGAACAGATTCATCTCCAGGTCTTCGGACAGATGTGCTCCATTCTTTCAAACCCTAAAGGGGTTTGAATGGACACCACAGTGTGATGAGGCATTCAATGAAATCAAGAAGCATCTGTCCTCTCCCAAGACTTTGTTCAAACCAGTCGATGGGGAGACTCTCTTTGTATATCTGGCTGTTTCAAGTTGTGCCATCAGTGCTGTGTTAGTAAGGGAGGTTGATGGGTATCCTCACCCAGTATACTACATCAGCAAAAGCCTGATTGATGCTGAGAGGCGTTACTTGAAACTCGAAAAACTAGCATTGGCCTTGGTGATAGCTGCAAGAAAAATGAGGCCCTACTTCCAGGCTCATCCTATCGTTGTCCGGACATCTTTCCCTTTAAAGAATGTCCTTCAAAAAGCAGACATTTCGAGCAGAATGACAAAGTGGTCAGTAGAGTTGGGAGACTTCGACATAGACTTTGCTCCTCGGACAGCAGTAAAAGCTCAAGCTGTGGCTGACTTTCTAGTTGAGTTCCATTCTGATAGGGATTCAGAACAACCTGCTGATTCAAAAGACAAAAAAGTGTGGATTGTCCGAACAGACGGAGGATCCAGTACCATGGGATCTGGGGCAGGAATATGTCTCACTTCCCCCTACGGGGACAACATGTTCCAAGCTATTTGTTTTGCTTTCAGGGCATCCAATAATGAGTCCGAATACGAAGCAGCTATAGCTGGGTTGAAATTGGCCTACATTTGTGGAGCTAAAAGGGTCAAGCTACTAAGTGATTCCCAGTTTCTAGTCCACCATGCCTTGGGCCTATCAGAAGCTAGAAAGGAACAATTGGTCAAGTATTTACTACTCCTGAAAAATGAGGCGTTGAAATTTAAAGCTGTTGTCTATGAGCACATCCCCCGGGCAGAGAATGAGCTAGCAGACTCACTGGCAACGATAGCATATACGGAGTCCTACCCATGGATCCATGTGCTCGAAAGCCCTTCTATTCAACTCGATAAAGGTGAAAAAGAGGAAGTCTTTGAAATACAAGTAAATCAGCCTCAAGATTGGAGGTCTCCACTTGTGCAATATCTGTCCGATGGTATCGTGCCCTTGAATAAATCACAAGCCAGAACATTGAAGCACAGGGCTCGTGGTTTCATTATGATTAGAGAAGTCTTGTACAAAAAGTCCTATAGCAAACCTCTCCTACGCTGTTTAGGGGATCATGAGTCACAAATGGTTCTCTCCGAATTGCATGATGGTGAGGGATCAGCCCATTGTGGATTTAGAGCTTTAACAAGAAGAGTGCTTCTCTCCGGATATTATTGGCCATCAATAATGAAAGATGCTAAGGAGCTGGTAAGGAGGTGTGACCCATGCCAGAGGTACAACAATGAAATTCATGTACCAGCCATTCCTTTGGAATCAATTTCTGAGCCCATCCCTTTTGCTCGATGGGGATTGGACTTAGTTGGGCCTCTCCCTGTGGCGTCCGGAGGGCGTAAAACCATAATTGTAGCCATTGACTACTTCTCGAAGTGGATAGAAGCAGCCCACTTGGCAGGGACAACATCAAAAGCTGTTATAAAGTTCAATCTATCCAACATATGTTGCAGATTTGGTGTCCCCCAGAAAATAACAACAGACAATGGGCCACAGTTTGACAACAGAGAAATGGAAAGCTTCTGTGCCTCAAGGGGTATTCAACACTGCTTTTCTTCACCTTTCCACCCACAGGCCAATGGGCAAGTTGAGGTGGCTAATAGAACAATACTGTCCGGTTTAAAGAAAAATTTGGAAAGGGCTGCTGGGAAGTGGCCTAGTTATCTACAAGAAGTCTTGTGGGCCTACCGGACAACACCTGGGGCTGCAACACAAGAATCACCTTTTGCCTTGGTCTATGGAATGGATGCAGTAGCCCCCATAGAGAAGACACTCCCCTCCTTTCGAGTCCACAACTTCTCCGGACAGGCTAATGAGATGACAATTAGAAATCAACTTGATTTAATTGAAGAAAGGCGAGTAAAAGCTCATCTTAGAATGGCACACTATCAGGGCTTGATGAGAAGCAGGTTTGCTTCTAAAGTTAAAAGAAGGGATTTTCAGCCAGGAGATAAAGTATTAAGAAAAGTTTTCTTGCATACTAAGGAAAAGCTCTTCGGAAAGCTGGCCCGAACTTGGGAGGGTCCGTATACTGTGGTTGAAAGAATCAAGCCTGGGACACACTGGTTGGAAGACAAAGATGACAGGGTTTTAACTCACCCTTGGAATATTGAACACCTTCGAATGTACTTGGAATAAAACTTATGTAAATATTTACTTGTTTAAACATCCATGTAAATATTTGGGGGCATACCACTTCCTCTCTTCGGCGCCACGGAGAGCTCTCAATGAAACTTGATGCCTTCTTCAATAATTTTCTAAGTTTTTACAAAATTCTGTTGCTTGTCATACTACCCGGACTGGAAGGTCTAAGGGCTACTTAAATTCTAGCCAGAGAAACTAAACACTCTCATAATACAATAACTCAAAACTACTTCAACTCCAGCTATTTAAAACAAATTATGAAAGAAGAGGATGGTTGAGCAAAATAAAACATTCATTCAAAAACTTAAAATTGCCTTGGCCTTCCAAGGACTTTTTGAACAAGTTTGGGCACAGTACAAAAATCTGTCCGAATAATACGGACACCATCACAAAAAAGGTTCATTGGCCTTCCAAGGACTTTAGTTCAAACAAAACAAATTATAAATTAAGGTTGAGCCTTTGAAGATGGCTCACCCTCATCTGCTTTCTTGCCTTTGATGTCGCTCTTCTCCTCGACAATTTTCTTACCCTTGGGGTCAATCTCTTCCTCACCTGGACTCTCTCCGGTTTCCTCTTCATCACCAGACGAGGACTCACCGGAGTACCCCTCATCAACCATGGTCCAGTATGGGAGATCATCGTCATCTACATAGCGCCATAAGTCCCCTAGTCTCCTCTTCGGGAACTTCTCGTGAAACAGGAGGACCATATCAGACTTCACTTTTTCAATCATTAATTCTTCACTCCGTATCATCTCCCTGGCATAAGCGTTGATTTTGGCCTTGATCATGGCCTCTTGATCCTTCACCAAAGCAGCTTTCTCTTCAACAGCCTGAGTCACTGCATTGTCTAAAGCAAGTTTGTCAGTGGTCAGGTTGGTGACAAGCTTCTCCTTTGCTGCAGTTTCTCCTCTTGAGGCTGTCAAGTCCTTCTCCAGTCCGGACAGCTTAGCCCGGAGATCTTTTACGGTCTCTTCTAAAGAAGCAACTTTTGTGTTGCTTTCATTTTGATTCTTCTTTAGCTGTTCGTTCGACTCCTTAAGCAAATCAACCTTAGTAGCAGCAGTCCTGAGGTCATCGGACAGCTTCTCCTTCTCAGACTTGAGGTCTTTGATGGTGTTTGCCTGACTTCGGACTTGCCTTTCCAAAGTAAGTACTGGCTGCACGTTGCTAAGGAGAGAATGGGCTATAACGTCCCTCTCACTGGAAACCATAAAAGTCCTACCATTGAAATTCACTGTGTTGGAACTACTTGGGGGAACATATGGCCCTGCGAACTCATCTCTGGACAGGCCAAGGAAATAATCACCTAGAGCACCTAGACCGGTGACGTCCACTTCATCCATGTTAATCTCCCCCCTTTCAATCTCATCAGTATGGAATTCCATTGGAATCCCTTCATTAAGATTCCCTGGGATCTCTTCGGCTAACGTCAGATCGGTTGGGAAAGTGGGATCCGGATCCCGGAGAGCGAGCTCTTCTCCTTGGGAAGTCTTTTTCTTTTTGACTTCCCTATCAGCACTGTCACTTGCTTGCTTACGAGCCCGTTTGGAAGCCCTTGAAGGTTTTGGGGGATTCACTCCTTGTTTCTCGCTCTCCTGTTCTACCACTTGTAGAAGGTTTGCATCAACTTGAGCCTGGGCTGGCACCTCTGAGTCTGTTGGGGCCTCTTTCTCAGTATCCTCTACCGCTTTCCTGCCTTTCTTCTTCTTGCCCTTCATTTTACTTGGGGCTTTGGCCCGGACAGGAAGGAAGAGGGTCCCATCCAGTTCATGAGACCTTCTCAGCACGATGTCTTCATCAGGTGGGGTGGAGAACTCCTCCCAGGTTAAGTCTCTTCGACCTGTGGTGTTCCACAGGTGAGACCTCGCTAGGTTCCCAGGAGTGAAGGCTTTATGAAACCGGTTCTCCCAGTTCTCTGCGGCCCAAGCGTTGATTTTGCCACAGGTGACCTGTCCGGCCTTCCGATAGTCCCCGAACTCCTTTGGCAGCTCTGATAAAACAAAAGAAAAACTGATTAGTATAAACTTAAAGGAAAGAGAGATTCGAACAGAAACTTAAAGTAAAAACTTACGATCGCTCCTCCATCTACTTCGAAGTAGGCTAGGATTCTCCCCGGCTTTGATTTTCTTGCCATTTTCCCACGAGCCACTGACAAACAAGAACTGGCTCCTCCATTTACTCTCCGATTCCAGGAGATCATCAACAGCTTTAAGATCGTTCCCCATGTTGAAATGATAGAAAGGGAACTGATGATGTTTGCACAAACTAGCCACAGCTGCAAACTCTTCCATATGAAGAGGAATTCCAGATAGCCTAGACGCCATAATACATGACATCAAGGTGTACCAACCGTTAGGGCTTAACTGTGTTGGACATAGGTTGACCAAGTGAAAATAGCGCACTATCTCCGGGTCCAGTGGGAACCTAAGTCCCCAATTGAATAGCTCCGTAAAGAAGACTATCTCATTTCTTTTGCAATCCATCGGGGTCTCTGGATCGATGGGAATTCGAATCTTTACATTCTCAGGGATATCCCACTTAGTACGCAGTCGTCCCAGATCTTTAGTATGGATGAACGCATACTTGGTATTTAACAGAGATGAAAGATATTTGAGCTCGACCTTATGAAAACATGGCCCTACTCTCCCTTCGAGGCTCTCCGGCAGGTCCGGATGCCTCAGATACAAGTCCTCTTTGCCCTTCTTGGCAACAACGATAGCAGTTTCAGCCTGTCCGGAGGACTCAGACTCAAATCTAACCTCCTCAGTGGAGTCCTCCATCCTCTCCTCCATAATCGTTAGGGGAGCTTCAGTAGAAACCGCCCGGGGAGGGTTGAAGCTTGGCATAACTGATCCTCCGGACTGTTGACCCTCTGAATGTTTTCGACTTATCACCTCAGTTTGAGTTTCTGAGGTTGAAGTTTCTTTGGGAGGTAGAGGACTGCTAGCCCCCGGACCGGCCGGCCTTTCCCGGAGAGTCCTAATAGTTTCCCCGGACCCTGATTCGCTAGTATTTTTAGAAGAAAGCCCTTTAACCAACCTACTTGGCCTTTTCATGATTAGTTTATCCGGGGAACGGTCGGAGTCAGACCCCATAGCAATGAAAGAGGATTTTTTCCTAACACTTGTGGCAGTGACCCCCGGTTCGACAATAGGGATCGACTCTTGAACTGAAGAGCCAGATACTATGGGGGAGAGTGTTGATTGAAAGAGTTTTCAAGGTTTTGTACCTTTAGAAGAAGATGAACCTCTGTCAGATTCTTCGATTGAAGGGGCTGGTTTCTCGACAGGCGACGCTGGAAGCCCTGCTGCAAGTCTTTTTTCTTTTTCAACTCTTTGAGCTTTCTCCAATTCTGAGAGGTTAAGCCAACCGCCCTTGATCAGTGCTGTTCTTGCTGTGAACATAAACAGCTAAGGAAATTTTGAAGTTTTAGAGAGATAAAGCTTTGGGTAAAATGGCAGAGTGAAAGAGATAGTGAGGCTGTGAAAAGTGAATAGAATTTATAGTAAATGTAAAAAAAGGAGTTGATTCCTAGGAGAATCCGAAAAGTTGGGCAATGATTAAAAGACGGCGCTGATGTCATTAATGACATTTAAAAGAGGTAACTTGTTCGAGAAAGTGGTGCGAATTTCAAGGTGAAAAAACGGCTAAAGTGACCAACCAGAGAGTGACACGTATCCCATTAACTCTGGCAAGAACCGTTTAGAATTCGTAACGTTCGGTCTGTCCGGGTTTATCCACAACTCTCTCCGGATTGAAAAACCACTTCCTATATTCGGACTGTTTTTCAGTTCTTTGACAAGGACACTTGTTCAAACATCTAAAAAGGGGGCTCCTGATGAGTCCGAATTCGAAGTGCTCCCCGGACGGGCAACCCAATGCAAATCTCTCCGTAAACCGGACAGGACATTTAAACCGGACAGGTGACTTCGAACACTGTGAGCCTAAGGCTGTTCGAACTATGACTAAAGTACTAAAAAACCTAAACACTTCTTGACTAAGCTACCTGTCCTCCTGCTTAGAACTCATGGGTCTTTAAACATGACCCGGGTCCATTAAACTTGACCCGAAAGCCCATAAGGGCCCAAATTTCATACTATAAATACCCAACCACCATCATTAACTATGGGTAAGAAAAATTAACTGCTGCCAAGCTGCTTAATTCTCTCTCCACATTAAAAGCACTTTAAAACACCCTTAAACACCCTCACACCACCGTGAAACACCCTCACACCACCGTGAAATACCCTCACACTACCGCGAAACACCCTCACACCGCTTTAAAACTCCGCTTGAAATTACCAGCCTACCCTCAGGCTACTTTTATCCTCACCAGGGTTGGTCCAAGTAATGCTGCTCCGGAGGGAGCCATGGTTATAATTGAGAGGTTTGATGTGGAATCTGAGTACTTGGATCCTGATCCAACTCGAAACAGAGTAGATGCAATTGAGGAATGTTCTAGGACGGTCTCCGGACTCATTAAGTTTTTTGAGTCACTTAGAATTTTCGGAGGGGATACCATGACAGCTCCTACAGGTTCCTCGAGGAAGAGGAATGTACATACTTTAGCCACCCAGCTAGAAGGAGGCATGACCTCCTATCAGTCACAAAATCCATTCCCCTTCATTGTCTTTGATAAATATGATTTAAGAGATATAGCTGGCCCTCATGAGGATGCTGTTGTCATAGGAGCATCTATTGGGGGCAATGACATAAGACGAATTCTGGTGGATACTGGGAGCTCAGCCAATATCATTTTCTTGACTGCATACAAGAGAATGAAAAATCCAGCTGTAATTCAGAGTTTGGACAGATCAATTACGGGCTTTACTGGCAACTCAGCAGATGTGATCGGAGAGTTCGAAGAGGAAGTTCTATTGGGCAAGGGCCCTTTCAAGAAAATGGTCAGGATACTTTTTATCGTGGTGGATTGTCCCACTTGCTATAATGCTATTCTAGGGAGGTCTTGGCTCTCTAGGATGCATGCAGTGGCTTCGACAGTCCACCAGTGCTTGAAATATGCTCTTCAGGGACAGGTGGGAGTTGTCCGGAGCAGTCAAAAGGTTGCAAGAGAATGTTATGCTACAGCCCTGGCTCCTCAGACGTTGGGGGCAGTTCGTATTAACGAGCAATAGCAATTTGAGGGGCTTTCTGGGGGTGAGGGTGAAATTGATGACCCCAAAGAGGCCCCTGGAGTGTTAATACCAATCGAAGAGGTGGAGACACACTGTCTGGAAGAAGGAAAAAGTGTCAAGATAGGCTCCAAAATGCCACCCGATCCGAAAGGCGAAATGTTAAAATTTTTGAAGAACCATCAGCACGTTTTTGCTTGGTGCAATGCTGATGTTACAGGGGTACCAGCAGATGTGATATCACACCACTTATCCGTCCGGAAAGACATAGCACCAATGGTTCAAAAGAGAAGGGTTTTTTCCAAGGAAAAGGCTGATGTTATTGTGCAAGAGGTTGACAGGTTCACAAAGATGGGGCATATTAAGGAGTCTCAATATCCTTTGTGGACTGCCAATCCGGTCCTGGTGAAAAAGAAAAATGGCAAGTGGCGCATGCGCATTGACTTCACAGATCTCAATAGAGCTTGCCCAAAAGATTTGTATCCAGTCCCCCGGATTGATCAGTTAGTAGACTCCACCTCTGGGAACAAGCTGCTATCCTTTATGGATGCCTTCTCCGGATACAATCAGATCCAAGTAGATCCAAAGGATCAAGAGCATACCACATTTGTCACTGACAGAGGTCTTCATTGCTACAAGGTAATGCCATTTGGGTTGAAAAATGCTGGGGCTACCTATCAGAGATTAGTCAACAAAGCTTTTGCTGATCAGATTGGAAGGAATATGGAAGTATACATCGATGACATGATGGTAAAGAGTGTGGATGAGCAATTGCACTTGGCTGACCTCCAAAAAACTTTTGCCAACCTAGTAAAAGTGAATTTGAAGTTAAACCTAGAAAAATGTGTGTTCGGAGTGCAGTCCAGAAAGTTTCTAGGCTATATTATAAGTGAGAATGGGATACAGCCCGATCCGGACCAGCTTAATGCTCTATTCCAAATGGAGCCACCTCGAAATATTAAAGAAGTACAGCGACTAACAGGGAGATTAGCTGCTCTAAATAGGTTTATCTCAAGGTCTTCGGACAGGTGTGCCCCGTTCTTTCAAACCTTGAAGGGTGCAAAGGGATTCGATTGGACCTCACAGTGTGATGAGGCTTTCAATGAGATCAAAAAGCACCTATCTTCCCCCAAAACTTTGTTTAAACCAGTTGATGGGGAGACACTCTTCGTATATTTAGCAGTTTCAAGTTGTGTCATCAGTGCGGTGTTGGTAAGAGAAGTGGATAGTTATCCCCATCCAGTGTACTACATTAGCAAAAGTTTGGTAGATGCAGAAAGACGTTACTTGAAACTCGAGAAATTAGCATTAGCCCTGGTAATAACTGCAAGAAAAATGAGGCCTTATTTCCAGGCTCATCCTATCATCGTCCGGACTTCTTTTCCCTTGAAGAACGTCCTCCAAAAGGCAGCCATTTCAAGCAGGATGACTAAATGGTCAATAGAGCTAGGATATTTCGACATAGATTTTGCTCCTCGAGCAGCAGTTAAGGCCCAAGCTGTGGCTAATTTTTTGGTTGAATTTCACTCCAACAGAGATTCGGAGCAGGCTGCTGACATAAAAGATAAAAAACTATGGGTCGTCCGAACAGATGGTGGATCTAGCACTATGGGATGTGGTACCGGGGTGTGTTTGACTTCTCCATATGGTGACAAAATGTACCAAGCTATATGTTTTGCTTTCAGGGCATCCAATAATGAGTCCGAGTACGAAGCAGCTATAGCTGGTTTAAAGTTAGCCTACATCTGTGGGGCTAAGAGGGTCAGGCTACTAAGTGACTCCCAGCTTCTTATCTACCATGCCCAAGGTCAGTCTGAGGCTAAAAAGCAGCAGCTTGTGAAATATTTACTCCTTCTTAAAAATGAAGCACTCAAGTTTAAAAGTGTTGCTTATGAACATATACCTCGGACAGAAAATGAGTTAGCAGACTCATTAGCAACCATAGCATACACGGAGTCATATCCATGGATCCATGTGCTGGAAAACCCCTCCATTCAACTTAATATGGGTAAAGAAGAGGGAATTTTTGAAGTACAAGTGAAACAACCTCAGGACTGGAGGTTTCCTCTCCTGCAATACCTCTCCGATGGTATCGTGCCTCCGGATAAATCACTAGCCAGAACATTGAAACACAAGGCTCGTGGTTTCATCATATTGAGAGACGTTTTGTATAAAAAGTCTTACAGTAAACCTCTCCTGCGCTGTTTGGGGGATGAAGAGTCTCAAGTAGTCCTCTCCGAATTGCATGATGGTGAGGGATCAGCCCATTGTGGATTCAGGGCTTTAACAAGAATAGTTTTATTGGCCGGTTACTATTGGTCATCTATCATGAAAGATGCTAAGGAATTGGTAATAAGGTGTGACCCATGCCAGAGGTACAACAATGAAATTCATGTCCCAACCATTCCTTTAGAGTCAATTTCTGAGCCTATTCCTTTTGCTCGATGGGGGTTGGATTTAGTAGGGCCTCTTCCTATGGCGTCCGGAGGACGCAAAACTATAATTGTTGCTATAGATTACTTTTCGAAGCGGATTGAAGCAGCCCTTCTAGCAGGAACAACATCAAAAGCTGTCATAAAATTCATTCTGTCCAACATCTGTTGCAGATTTGGTGTCCCACAAAAGATAACGACAGACAATGGGCCACAGTTCGACAATAAGGAAATGGAGAGCTTATGTGCCTCAAGGGGTATACAACATTGTTTCTCTTCACCTTTCCACCCACAAGAAAATGGGCAAGTTGAAGTGGCTAACAGAACTATACTGTACGGTTTGAAGAAGAATTTGGAAAGGGCTGCTGGGAAGTGGCCTAGTTATTTACAGGAGTTCTTGTGGGCCTACCGGACAACACCTGGGGCTGCAACATAAGAGTCACCTTTCGATTTGGTCTATGGGATGGATGCAGTAGCTCCCATAGAAGAAACTCTCCCATCGTTTTGTGTTCACAACTTCTCCGAATGCGCTAACGAGGTGGCAATCAGAGGTCAGCTCGATCTGGTAGAAGAAAGACGAGTTAAAGCTCACCTTAGAGTTGCACACTATCAGGGTTTGATGAGAAGCAGATTTGCTTCCAGAGTTAAAAGAAGAGATTTCCAACCGGGGATAAGGTATTGAGGAAAGTCTTCTTACACACTAAAGAAAAGCTGTTCGACAAATTGGCTCCAACTTGGAAAGGACCTTATATGGTTGTTGAAAGGCTTAAACCTGGAACATATTGGCTAGAAGACAAGGATGGAAGAGTTTTGACTCACCCTTGGAATATCGAACATCTCCGGATTTACTTGGAGTAGCATTTATGTAAATATCTACTTGTTTAAACATCCCTGTAAATATTTTGGGGGCATACTCTTTCCTCCCTGGTGGCACGGGGAGGTTTTAATGAGGTGTCCGGGCTTTTGAATAAAATTTGATGCCTTCTTAAAAATTTTCTGAAGTGTTTTAAGTTTTGTCCCTTGTCACACCATCCGGATTGAAATAAAAGAGTGATGACCACTTAAATATTCCTCATCGGAGAATTTAAACACTCTCACTATGAAATAACTAAGGGCTATTTAAACTCTAGCCGGAGAATTTAAACACTCTCACTATGAAATAACTAAGGGCTATTTAAACTCTAGCCGGAGAATTTAAACACTCTCACTATGAAATAACTAAAGGCTGTTTAAAATCTAGCCATCAAAATTGGAACAGACTATGAAAGAAGATGAGAATTGCACAAAACAAAGATATTTATTAAAATAACTTAAAGTGCCTTGGCCTTCCAAGAACTTTTGAATTGTCAAAACAGAACAAAAAAAACCTATCCGGTCAGATACCGGACACAATTACAAAAAAGAGTGCCTTGGCCATCAAAGGACTTTAGTTTGGGTAAACAAGTAAAAAGTAAATCATGAGTTAAGGTTGAGCCTTGGAAGATGGCTCACCTTCACCTGTCTTTTTCTTCCCTTTGAGATCACTTTTCTTTTCGTTGGGGCTCTCCCCGGTGTGTTCTTCGTTATCCGATGAGGAAGCACCTAGAGCAACCATACGTGTCGCCTTCGGCCATTGTGTGATACGGGAGGTCGTCACACTCAACGTGAAGCCATAAATCCCCTAGGTTCCTCTTCGGAAACTTCTCATGGAAGAGTAGAACCATGTCAGAACTCACCTTGGCATACATTTCCTCCTGGGTATCGATCACGTTGTTGGCATAAGCGTCGATTTTGGCTTGGATTTTGGCCTCCTGCTCTCTTAGTAAAGTAGCTTTCTCCTCGGCAGCCTTAGACACTGAATTTTCAAGAGAAATTTTGTCACTGGTTAAGTTGGTGATAATCTGGTCCTTGGCCTTGGTCTCCCCTCTTGAAGTGGCAAGATCTTTCTCCAAACCGGACAGCTTCTCCCGGAGCTCTATGATAGTGTTCTCTAATGTGGTGACTTTTGTGGCACTCACCTCCTGGTTTCTCTTCAACTCTTCGTTTTCTTCCTTTAGAGTGGCAGCATTCGAAGTGGCAGTAAGAAGATCGTCGGACAGCCTCTCCTTGCTAGACTTGAGGTCTTTGATAATGTCTGCCTGATTTCGAACTTGCTTCTCCAACGCAAGCACCGGTTGAACATTGCTTAACGCAGAGTAAGCTATAACATCCTTATCACTTGAAACAGTAAAGGTCTTACCATTGAAAGTGACTGAGTTTGAAGTGCTCGGAGGGAGGTAAGGTTCGGCGAAATCATCTCTGGGAAGATTCATAAAGTACTCACCAAGCCCACCAAGACTAGTGATGTCTACACCATCAATACTAAGATCTCCCCCTTCGACCTCATCGGTTTGAAAGTCTCGAGGAATCTCTTCTGCTTGTGTTGGGTCAGAGGGGTCAACTTGGAGAGGAGGCTCCGAAGTCCGGGGAGAAAGCTCGTCACCCTTGGAGGTCTTTTTCTTCTTGGCCTCCCTGTCTTTGCTTTCTCCTCCCCGTTTACGATCTCTCTTGGAAGCTCTTGGAGGAATTGGGGAATGCACTTCTTGCCTTTCAGTTTCCTGCTCCACCACTTCCAAGAGAGCAACGTCAATTTGACTGGGGACTGGCCCCTCCGGTTGTTTTGGAGCATCCTCCTCCACCTCTCTAGGGTTAGCTTCACCAACCATTTTTTTACCCTTCTTTTTGCCCTTCATCTTACTCGGGGCTTTGCCATGTCCTGGCAAGTAGAGTGTCCCATCTGGTTCATAGGTCCTTTTAAGCACAACATCCGAAGGAGGCTGAGTGGTGAGCTCCTCCCAAGTTAAATCTCTCCGACCTGTGGTGTTCCACAAGTGAGACCTTGCCAAATTGCCTCCGGTAAAAGCAGCATGGAACCGGTTCCCCCACCTCTCAGCAGTCCAAGCATTGATCTTGGTGCAAGTAGCCTGCCCGGTTTTCAGGTGGTCGCTGAAGTCCTTGGGCAGTTCTGCTAAGGCAAAAATAAAACAAATCAATTTAAACTAACTTTAAAAAAAAGGGGGAGATAAGAGTGTAAAGCAAGAGACTTACGATCGCTCCTCCATCTGCTGGTGAGAAGGCTTGGGTTGACTCCAGACTTAATTTTCTGCCCGTTCTCCTATGCACCACTTACAAACAGGAACTGGGTCTTCCAATTCCTCTCTGACTCTAGCAAGTCATCCACATCTTCAAAGTTATCCCCCATGTTGAAATGGTAGAAGGGGATGTGGTGGTTTCTGCAAAGACTGGCCACAGCAGCAAATTCCTCCATTGGTAGAGGAATCCTGGAGAGCCTTGAAGCCATGATACTGGCCATGAGGGTGTACCAGGCATTGGGATTCAGCTGGCTCGGACAGAGCCTTATCAGGTGGAAGTATCTGACAATTTCTGGATCCAGGGGGAATCTAAGTCCCCAATTGAACAGCTCTGTGAAGATGACAACTTCGCTCAGTTTGCAGTTCATGGGAGTCTCTGGGTGTATATGGATCCTGATCTTCACGTTCTCCGGTATTCCCCACTTCGTACGCATCCGACCCAGTTCAGGTGTGTGGATGAATGCGTAGTTGATCTTCTGCAAGGCGAGGAGATACTTAGCACTGACGTTATGTAAACAAGGCCCCACCTTTCTTTCAAGACTCTCCGGCAGATCCGGATGCCTCAAGCACAATTTCTCTTTGCCTTTGTCTTTTTTGGCAACAATAGCATTACTGGTCTGACCGGAGGGCTCAGACTCAAATGGAGCCTCTTCGACAAAGTCCTCCATTATTTCCTCCATAATTGTTGAAGGATTTTCAGTAGCAGTGGCAAGGGGAGGATTCAGATCTGGCTCAGCTTGGTCTCCGGACTACTGGGCTTCAGTGTTCCCTTGGCTTCTGGCCTCCGACTGGGGCTTTGAGGCAGAGGTATCTCTTCGAAGACCTGGGCTGCTACCCTCCGGACCAGGCAGTCTGTCCTTGGGAGCTCTGATGGGCACCTCTGACCCAGTGCTGCTATCCTTGGCACCCGACTTGGACGTGCTCTTAGAGGCCTGCCCCTTGACCAACCGGTCTTTTCTCCGGTCGACTAAATTTTGAGGGGAGTTTTCAGTATCTGACCCCATAGCTAAGAAGGGGGAGGGATTTTTGAAATTGGTTACGGTGACACCTGGCTCAACCACAGGTTCTGATTCTTGAACCGAGGAACCTGAGATGATGGGGGAAAGATTGGTTTGAAATAGCCTTTTCGGCTTGGTGCCTTTAGAGGAAGAAGAGCCTTGATCTGACTCTGTGACTGAAGTTACTGGTTTGTCGATGGGCGAAACGGGTAGTCCTGCAGCGATACGTCTTTCTCTTTCGACCTTTTGCGTCTTTTCAAGCTCAGAGAGGTTGAGCCACCCACCTTTGATCAGAGCGTTCCTCGCTGTAAACATAAACTATCTGAGTAAATTTTTTCTTTAGAGAGAGAAAGCTTTAAGAAGTTGTGCAAAGTAAATATGAGAGAGATGGTAAAACAGTACAAATGTTTCAATTTATAGTAAATCTGAAAAAAGAGTTTGATTCCTAGGAGAATTCGAAAAGATTGGTAATGATTAAAGACGGCGCTGATGTCACCACCTTTAATTAAGAAGTCTCTTTTCGAAGAAGGTGGGTTCGAAATTCAAGGTGAAAAAACGGCTGAGGCAACCAACCAGAAGCACGTGTCCCATGAACCCTGGCACAAAACCGTTTGGATTCATGAAGCTTTATCAGTCCAAACAAAACCATAAGACAAACAGACCTGTCCGGATTAAAACCACCCCTGACATTGGACTGTTTTTCAGGTTTTTGAACAAACACCTAAAAAAGGGGCTCCTGATGAGTCCGAATTCTGACTACTCACCGGACAGGGACAGATCAGACCTAGCCCTCCGGACCGGGCAGACCACTTCAAACACTTAGCTAATGGGACTGTTCGAACTATGACAAAAGTACTAAAAAACCTAAACACTTCTTGACTAAGCTACTTGCTCTCCTACTTAGAGCTCATGGGTCTTTAGACATGACCCGGGTCCATTGAACATGACCTGAAAGCCCATAAGGGCCCAAATGTAAGGGTATAAATACCCAACCACCTGCATTAAATGGGGGTAATGAAAATTAACTGCAACCAGCCAGCTTAATTCTCCCTCTACTCTCTACTTTAAATATAAAACACCCACATACTTCCACAAAACACCAAACAAATTACAAGCCTACCCTTAGGCGATAATTATCCTTACCAATAACAGAAAAAACTAAGACAGTATCCGAACTGATCAGCTTCTTCGAAACATTAACTATTTTTGGAGGAGATACTGTAACGACACTTACCCCTTCATCAAGAAAGAAGCATGTCCATAATTTAACTACCCAGTTAGAAGGGGGAATGTCATCCCATCAATATCAGCTCCCATTCCCATTCATAATCTTTGATGAATATGAATTGAAGGATATTGTTGGGCCTCACAAGGATG
The DNA here is from genome assembly GCA_036936605.1 of Limnanthes douglasii subsp. nivea. Taxonomy (NCBI): domain Eukaryota; kingdom Viridiplantae; phylum Streptophyta; class Magnoliopsida; order Brassicales; family Limnanthaceae; genus Limnanthes; species Limnanthes douglasii. The sequence continues at coordinate 11,094,028 of JAUPFV010000005.1, read as the reverse complement.
CGGTGGTTATAGGAGCTTATAGGGATAAATGATATACGTCGAATTCTGATTGGTACGGGCAGTTCGGCAAACATTTTATTTTTAAGCTCCTACAAACAGATGAGGAATCCGGCTGTTATTCAACGTTCGAACAGAACCATTGTGGGCTTTACAGGGAGTTCTACGGCTGTAACTAGGGAGTTTGAAAAAGAAGTGTTATTGGGCAATGGGCCCTTTAAAAAGATGGTAAGAGTACTATTTGTTGTGGTAGATTTCCCCACATCGTACAACGCAATTTTTGGGAGGTCTTGGCTTTCCAGAATGCATGTTGTGGCCTCTACAGTCTATCAGTGCTTAAAGTATGCGGTTCAGGGACAAGTAGGCATTGTCCGAAGTAGTCAGAAGATAGCCAGGGAGTGCTATGCAACAACTCTTGCTCCTAAGACATTGGGGGCAGTTTGAATTAATAAAGATTAGCAGTTACCGGAGCCTTATATTGAGGAAGGTGAGATTGATGGCCCCAGAGAGGCTCCCAATGTCATAATGCCCATTGAAGAAGTTGAAACTCATTCCCTTGCAGAGGGTAAGAATTTCAAGTTTGGTTCCAAGTTTACGGCAGAATTAAAGAAGAAATTGTCGTCTTTTTTGCTGTACAATCAACATGTGTATGCATGGTGCAATAGTGATGTAACTAGAATACCAGCGGATATTATTTCACATAAGTTGTCTATCCGGAGTGATGTTGCACCTGTTGTACAAAAAAAAGAGCTTTTTCCAATGAAAAAACAGACGTGATAATTGAAGAGGTTGATCGGCTGACTAAGGTGGGGCATATTAAAGAGTCTTAATATCCTCTATGGACTGTTAATCCGGTGTTAGTTAAGAAAAAGAACGACAAATGGCGTATGTGTATTGATTTCACTGACCTCAACAAGGCTTGCCCAAAGGATCTTTATCATGTCCCTCGGATAGATCAGCTAGTAGATTTTACATCTGGAAATAAGTTATTGTCCTTCATGGATGCCTTTTCAGGGTATAATCAGATACAAGTACATCTGAAGGATCAAGATCACACCACTTTTATCACAGATAGAGGTCTCCACTGCTACAAGGTGATGCCCTTCGGATTGAAAAATGTTGGGGCAACCTATCAGAGGTTAGTCAATAAAACATTTTTTAATCAGATCGACGGAAACATGAAAGTCTACATAGATGACATGATCGTTAAGAGCTTGGAAGAGGATTTCCACATAAGTGATCTTCAGGAAACTTATTCTAACTTAGAAACTATGAATTTAAAGTTAATTCCAGAGAAATGTGTGTTTGGGGTCCGATCTGGAAAAAATTTGGGTTACATAATAAGTGAGAAAGGTATCCAGTCTGACGCGGATCAGCTAGTAGTGACTACATCTGGAAATAAGTTATTGTCCTTCATGGATGCCTTTTCAGGGTATAATCAGATACAAGTAGATCTGAAGGATCAAGATCACACCACTTTTATCATAGACAGAGGTATCCACTGCTACAAGGTGATGCCGTTCGGATTGAAAAATGTTGGGGCTACCTATTAGAGGTTAGTGAATAAAACATTTGCTAATCAGATCGACAGAAACATGGAAGTCTACATAGATGACATGATGGTTAAGAGTTTGGAAGATGATTTACACATAACTGATCTCCAAGAAACTTTTTCTAACTTAGAAACTGTGAATTGAAGTTAAATCCAGAGAAATGTGTGTTTGAGGTCCGATCTGGAAAATTTATGGGTTACATAATAAGTGAGAAAGGTATCCAGCCTGACCCGGATTAGCTTCATGACTTATTAAAAAAGGACCCCCCCTCGAAATGTTAAAGATGTTCAAAGGCTCACCGGAAGGTTGGCTGCTTTAAATAGATTTATTTCAAGGTCATCAGAGAAGTGTGCTCCTTTTTTTCCAAATATTGAAAAATGCTAAAGACTTCAATTGGTCTCCACAGTGTGACCAAACCTTTATTGTAATACAGAAACATTTGTCCTCACCCAAGACTCTTTTCAAACCCGTTTAAGGAGAAAATATTTAGGTAGACCTGGCTGTATTAGGATGTGCTATAAGTGCTGTCCTAGTAAGGGAAATGGACAATTACCCTCGTCCGGTATACTACATCAGTAAGAGTTTATTGGAAGCTGAAAGAAGATATTTGAAATTGGAAAAGTTGGCACTAGCTTTAGTAATTGCAGCAAGAAAGATGAGGTCGTATTTTCAATCTCATTCTATTATTGTCTGAACGTCTTTCCCGCTAAAAAATGTTCTTCAAAAGGCAGATGTATCAAGCAGAATGACCAAGTGGTCAGTGGCATTGGGTGACTATGACATTGATTTTTCCCCTCGGACGACAATTAAATCACAATCAGTGGCTGACTTCTTAGTAGAATTTCATAATGATAGGTCTTCTGGACAAAGCTTAGAAGATAATTTCAAGAAAGAATGGGTGATCTGAACTGATGGAGGATAAAACACTATGGGTTGTGGAGCTGGAATTTGTTTAACCTCTATGTATGCTGATAAAATGTATCAAGCTATATGTTTTGGATTCAAGGCCTCTAACAATGAGTCTGAATACGAGACAGATATAGTTGGTCTTAAGTTAGCTCTCCTCTATGGAGCTAAGAGAGTCCAGTTAATGAGTGACTCTCAATTTCTCATCCATCATGCACAAGGACAGTGTGAGGCCAAGAAGGAACAGTTGGTAAAGTATTTTCTCATTTTGAAAGAAGTGGCAACGATTTTCAAAAGTATTTGCTATGAGCATATTTCCAGATCGGAGAATACATTGGCAAACTCTCTAGCAACTATAGCCTATTTTGAATCCTATCCTTGGATTCTTGTACAAGAATGTCCGTCCATACAGTTACATCAAAAGAAAGAAGATGAAGAAAATATGAGTATACTTATGGCCCCAACCTAGAGATTGGAGATACACACTTTTTCAATATATTTCCAATGGAACATTGCATTCGGATAAAGTTGTGGCAAAAAAAATTAAATACAAGGCTCATGTTTTTTTGATAATAAGAGAAGTTCTCTACAAAAAATCTTTCAGCAGACCTCTCTTACGATGTTTGGGGTTGGAAAAATTCCAAGTTGTTTTATCTGAAATACACGATGGGGAAGGCTCAGCGCATTGTGGATACATGGCACTGACCCGAAGAGTCTTGTTAGCTGGATACTATTGGCCAACCATAATGGCAGATGATAAAGAAATGGTGAAACAATGGGATCCATGTCAAAGGTATAAGAATGAAATTCATATGCCAGCAGTACCTATGGAATCTATTTCTGAGCCAATACCTTTTGCTAGATGGGGGATGGATTTAGTTGGACCTCTTCCCATGGCATCCGAGGGGTGCTGGACTATCATAGTTGCCATCGACTATTTCTTTAAGTGGATAGAGGAAGCTCCCTTGTTTAGGACCACATCGAAAGTTTTTATTAAGTTTATCTTATCCAATATATGTTGTAGATTTAGAGTTCCCCAAAAGATTACTACAGACAATGGGCCGCAGTTTGATAACAAAGACATAGAGGCTTTCTGTGCCTCTAGAGTAATTCAACATTGTTTTTCCTCTTATTTCCATCCTCACGCAAATGGCCAAGTTGAGGTTGCAAATAGAACTATTTTATCTGGATTAAAGAAGAATTTGGAGGGAGCTGCGGAGAAATTACCAAGCTATTTACAAGAAGTATTGTGGGCCTACCGAACTACTCATCGGGCTGCCAAACAAGAATCTCCTTTTGCGTTGGTATAGGGATGGATGCAATTACTCCCATAGAGATTACTTTGCCATCATACAGAGTCTATAACTGTTTCGAACAGACTAATGATGTAGCAGTTAGAAATCAGTTGGACTTAATAGAAGAATAAATGGTTAAAGCACATTTGAGAACAGCACACTACCAAGGCTTGACGAGGAGCAGATTTGCTTCCAAAGTCAAAAGAAGATATTTTCAAACAGGGGATAAAGTATTAATAAAAGTATTTTCTCTGATCTGAGAAGGCCCTTATGTTATCTGTGAAAAGGTCAAACCGGGGACATACAGGCTTCAAGACAAAGAAGGAAGAGCTTTAAAGCATCCATAAAATGTTGAGCATCTGAGCTTATATCAAGAATAAAGTTTATCTGTAAATATTTACTTGTTAAATACCAATATAAATATTAGGGGCATACTCTTTCCTACCCTGGTGGCGCGGGGAGGTTTTAATGAGGTGTCCGACTTTTTTCAATAATACATAATGCCCTCTTCAAAAGTTTGGTGTGATTTTACTTCATTTCAATTCAAGTATAAGTTACTTATTCAACATCACGGCTTTCAAGTCTTCTTGAGTATATCAGGTATGCTTAATGATTGGTCATAACTATTAAACATGTATGATAAGAGATATTAAATACTCTCAGTTCAATACTTCTGAAATTCTAGGGGCTACTTAAACATTAACCATGAAATATTTAAAACAAAGTATTAAACAAAAGGGGAATTGGATAAATTAAACCTGATCAGACTCGAACCGAACAGTAGTACAAAAAATGCCTTCGTCATCCAAGGACTTTAGTTTTTTCAAAAAAAATTACACAATAAAACCTTAAGGCTTATTCCCTTCTGATTTTTCTTCACCACAATTCTTCTTGGGACTCTCGAGTTTGGCACTCGAACTCTCACTTGTCCCTTCTTCATCATCAGTTGTGGAATCTATTCCACTGGAGTAGTTACGCTTGTCACCATCTAATAGAGTATGGAATGGGATGTCATTATACTTTATATACTTCCATAAGGGACCAAGGTTTCTCTCAGGGAAGGTTTCATGGAACAACAACACCATGTCGGATTTGATCCCATCATCTCTTTTCTCTAAAGAATCTACTATTCTATTTCCATATTCCTCTATGCCTGCTTTGATAGCTTGTTCTTGTTGACGTTCCAGGGCTTCCTTCTCCTTAACCTTCTCTGAAACAGTGCTCTCCAACTTGGTCTTCTCATCAGATAAAGTACGGATAGTACCATCTTCGGTTTTCAGCTTCTCCTTCAAAGCTATGAGGTTTTTTGAGGAAGAAGTTTCTAGATTGGAGTACTTGGTTTGGAGCTCGGTATTGGCTGTCTCAGATGCGGTCAGCGTGGTTGCCAAGTCTTATTTTTCCTTCTTTAGCACCTCTATGATCAAGTACTGGCCGGATTGTCAGTGGTAAGAGAGTTGATAATACCGGTTTGATTTTTTACCTGCCTCTCCAGATCAAGTACTGGATGGATGTAACCAAGGAGAGCATAGCTCAGAGTATCTTGTTATCCAGATATGGAGAAGGATTTCCCATTATAATTTACCATGTTGGAGGAGCTGGAGGGACAATAAGGACCTGTAAAATCATCTTTCTCAAGATCATTAAACTACAGACCGACGTCTTGAAAGGATGAAAGGTCCACTTCGTCGTTTCCTCCACCAGCAATCTGTCTGGACTAAAGGTCTATTAGGATTTCCTTTTGTAGGGTAGGATCAGCAGAAACTAAGGGTGGAATTTCTGTTAGGCGAAGGATTATCTCTGCCCCCAAAATAACCTTCTTTTTCTTGGCAGCTTTCTCATCACTGTTGGCTTTACGTTTCCTATCTTTTTAAGAGGCCTTGGTTGGTTCTTTGACCCTGCGGCTTCCTTCACAGTTTCAACCTCTACTGCCTTTAGCAAGGCTACATCGATGCCACCTTGGTTCTCCGAACCAGTCCCCTCTGTAGCTATTTGAGCTAAGTCTGTTGTAGCCTTCCTTTTCTTGTTCTTCATTTTGCTAGGGGCTTTGGCCCTGGAAGGCAGATACAACTTGGCGTCTTTGGCTTATATCCTCTTTAGGATCGCATCAGCAGGGGGAGGGGTGGTTAGCTCTTCCCATGTAAGGTCTCTTCTGCATGTGGTGTTCCACAGGTGAGACCTCACAAAATTACCCAACTTAAAGCAATTGTGGAAAGTGTTCCCCCAGTTCTCCGAAGCGCACGCATTAAGCTTCGCACAGGTTTTCTGCCCTTCTTCTAAGTGGCCTACGAACTCCTTCTGTGGAATTGGGGAGAGATATAAATTAGTCAAAATAGGAAAAATTGCAACTTAAGAAATAAAAAGGAAAAGAAAGAAGAATTTACCAGTGCTTTTCCATTTGCTGGTCAAGAGGCTGGGGTTTGTGTTGGCCTTAATTTTTCTACCATTCTCCCAAGTTCCACTGATAAAGAGGAACGACGTCCTCCAAGGATTTTCGGACTCCAACAGGTCGTCCACGACTTTGAAATTATTCCCCATATTGTAGGGGTAGAAGGGGATTTCGGACTCCATGGGAAGTAGGATTTTTGATAGCCTAGACGCCATGATACATGTTAAGAGTGTATACCAGGCGTTAGGACTTAGCTGGCTGGGGTATAGTTTGATCAGATAAAAGTATCTGACTATCTCTGGGTTTAAAGGGAACCAAAGTCCCCAGTTCAGCACTTCAGTGTAGACCACATTTCGTTCAACTTGCAATCCATGAGGGTCTCCAGAGTAATTGGATTCCTCACTTTTACAGACTCCGGGATCCCCCATTTGGTTTAGATCCGACCCAACTCAGTCGTGTTGGTATAGACATAATTGATGTTCGGCAAAGCTAGCATTAACTTGTTGACACTAAAATGCTTAAAATAAAGGCCTACCTTGCCCTCTAGACTCTCCGGAAGAGCGTCCGGATGAGTCATGCCAACCTTAGTTTTACCTTTCTGATCTGAGGCGGTATCTCTTGTTTGACCGGACGCCTCCTCGAAAGGGGCTTCCTCGATGCTATCCTCTATGTTCTCTTCCATCACCGTGGAAGGTTGTTCGGCTGTCTTTGAGGGAAATTGCTCCAACTTCTTTATTGGTCATTTTACAACTGGTTGAGCAGTTATATCTTCCGAGGACCTGATATCTGGCAAAAGCTGCTGTCCGGAGGAATTGGCTTGTGGAACGACCTTTGCTATCTCCGATCCGGAGGGTTATGAAGATGTTGGTGTTGATTGGGTTTTTGCTTGACGAGTAATCCGGTGAGGGGTTATCTTCTCTAGTGATTTTTCTGCATTTGAGCCCATCACTATAAACGGTGACGGTTTTCTAAGACTTGAGACATCTTTTTCTTTGGAAATAGGGTGTTGAGACTCTTGTACAGAAGAACCAGATGGGAGAGGTGAAAGGTTTTCTGTGAATGGAAGTTTTCTGGTTCTAGGGTTTCTTGAAGAAGACGACTCTTGATCGGCGTTTTGGTTTGACTGGTTACCTTTCTCACTTAGAGAAGCAGGAAGACCGACAACGATACGATTATCTCTCTCTACTTTTTTTATTCTTTCTAATTCAGGCAAGTTCAACCAACCTCCTTTAACTAAGACGTTTCTGGCTGTGAACATATATGTCTCAAGAACAAATTCGAATATGAACTAAGTTTTCTCTCTAGAAAGATTTGAGTGTGGAAGATAATGAAATAGTACATATATATATATAGCAGTGAAAACAGCAGGTACCAAGGAGAAGGTGTTGACACGTGTCCCACGATTCAAGAAAAAATCTTAGAATTCTATGAAGCGAAATCAAATCTGGTAAAATTTAAACAGGGTTATTTGTGAAAAGAAAATTTTCAATTTAAACAACGTAAGAAGATCGGACAAAATTGATGCCAGCTTGGTGGATTTTTAGCCCATCCAAAAATCTTTTACAATGCCTAAAAAGGGACACTGCTGAGTTTGGAGATTTTGGTCACTCTACCTAAGCAAATCCACTTATCTGAACATGGGAAATTCGGACCATATCACATCACTAAAATCCAAACATGACAAACTTTTGACTAAGTTGTTTGCTAATCAACTTAAAACTAATGGGTCTTTAAATTCGACCCGATATCATGACCCGACCCAATAAACTCGTGGGTCCATAATTAAGGTATAAATACCCCAACCACTCTTATTTATGAGGATGATTAGAATTTAATACTAGTAGACAACTTAATTATCTCTCTACTCTCCACACTAAACACAAAACACCCCAAAATTGTAAGAACACTTTCTAAATATTTTACTAATCAACCCTCAGCCTAAAATAAACCAAACCACATGGTACAAGTATATCAGATTCGGTTGACGGATCTACAACTGAGTTTGATTCAAAAGTTTATTCTTCATCTTCGAGTAGTAATCATGGACGTAAAAATAAGAATTTTTGGATAAAAAAGATATCAAGATAAATAATTCAAAAAAGATTTAAATTAGTGAAGGGGTTGTTGCAACAAAGTAGTGCTACTTTGACACAATGGTGTTCTCTTGGCACAAGTAAGTAACTTATATCGTATGAATATGGAACAATAAGCAAAGTAAGATATCATCATATTTAATTAAAAGTGAGCTTTTTTGTTAAAAATTACATACGTCGCCGAAGAAGAAAATATTTTTTAACCCGACTTCTTCATCGAGATTATAATATAGGTATTTGCAATCAAAAAGAGAAACAATGTGATCTCTGGACAAAAGATTATGATAGTCAGTTAAGACCTCGATAATCTTGGGAGGAAGGGGTTCTTCATCTACCTCAAGAGTAAGAGTCGCAAAAACGAAGCAAGAACTGCTATTGACTCGAGTATGGCCGAGTTCCGAGCTTTTAACTTTCTTTGAGGCAGCCTCTTCAAGTCTCATTTTTTCCTCATCACGTTGCACCAGCCCTTTAGGAGTAGCCGCGGTGTTGGGACCAGTTCCAACCCCTATGATGGTCGGAGTTAGCTGGACAAATTCGAAAGTGGTAGACGAAGCGCTAGAATCACCCATGGTTAAGAATAGAGGTTTGATTTTCCGACCGAGGGAAGTTTTGGTCTTCGAAGAGGTAGAATAGGTAACAATGTCGAATTTTTTAGTTTTTAAAGAGGTCTTTGGATTAGTTGAAGAACCCGCGTCAGAGAATGGTTTAGACGCTCCCAAGATTTTGGGCTTTGGAAAAAACAATGGGGTCGAACTCAGGTGAGATATAGGGCTTTTGTGGATTAATCCCGTGGTTCGATATTCGTCAGACCTTTTAGTGATACTAAGGTAATCAATGAAACCAAACATTGGTTTTTTCGGTTGGTCGGCCTTTTCTTAGCTCTCTTTTGAGAAGCAGGCTTTCTCATAAACAATAGCAGAGACTCTCTCTCTAGAGAATAGAAAGGATGGTGAGTCTTTCTCTCTCTAGATATAGGTTAAATGAGGAAGTGAAGAAGTAAGAGTATTTATAGACGAGTAAGTTGGGTAACGGCTCATTTCATGGAGAAGCGTAATCAAAAAGATCCTCGGGAAGTCCAAGAATTGTTTTACCAGAACGCTAGTTAGAACACACCCAAATCATTATAAGACACGTGCCAACTCTGACAGCTTCAGTAGGGCAAGGGGGTTAGCTTCATGATTCTCACTTCGGGTAGTTCATCAAACAAAAGTAATGGGTCTTGATAAAAGCCAATTTGAATAAAAGCCCACTGGATTTTAACGTCTGAAATAACAATTGTTCCAAGTAAATTCAGATGCACCGAGAAAAAGCAGGCTAGCAGTTCGACCCTTAAATGAACAAGTATTAGCGTCGGAAATTCTGTATATCGACTGTGAGAGAGCATATTGGATATCAACGTGTGGCTGATAGCGTCGGTATTTTTCAATAAACAGCGACAGGATGAACCGATCACGAGAAGACCCAACGCAAAAGTTTGGTTGGCTAACCAGCATTTGAGTAGTTTTTGCTCGACCCTCCGCAAAACTAGGGGGCTACTGATAAGGGCATAAAATGTCAAGGTTGTTATATAACTTAATTAATACATGAGAAACAAATAAGGACCTAATTGTAGATGTTGAGTGACATAGAAACCAAGTTTATTAAGGAGGGTTAATATGTAATTAATAAAATAAAGCATGTGTTAGTGGAGCCCACCACTGACCTATATAAAGAAAGATCTCTTTTTGGAAAAATGTACTTTTCTAATGATTGGTACTTTGATTTGACTACTTTCTCTCTCTATAACATTACATTTATCTCTCTAATACAATTCCACGACTAGATCTATTTAGTATTCAGTCCCGGTAAATAACGATTGTCTTCTAACGAAGAAGTATTACAAGACCGTGTAATGACTAATGAAATACTACAAGGTAAACAACCATTGTCTTTTATTGAAGAAGATTACCAGACCATATAATGACCAATGGAACGTAATGTTGAGTAGAAATCTTCTTTGAATCTTAATTTAATCTCTTAGAAGTAGAAGAGTGATGGTTTGAGGAGAGAGATTGTGATTGTGGTTTAGTGAATTTTTTTGTGGTCATTTAGAAAGAAATAAATAGAAAAGATGGTTCATCATGAGAATACATAGATCTTCATCTTTTACAAAACCATGATCTAGTTTTAAATGCAAACAAAGTTTGATCTTGTTTGTTGAGTTGGACATTTATTTTTAAAATATTTGAAACAATAAAAATCAGTTCAAACATGTTGTCATATTATTTTTTGAAACTTTTTGGTGTAAATTCTGTTAATAATTTATTACGTTAAACCTCATTACATATCCCGAAAAAATGGCGCTTAAGATGCATATAACCTTATCATGTCAAATTTAAGAAGTTATCTTGTGTGAAACATTCATAGCAATATAATAATTGTTAATATATATACTTCTGACGTGTACCTTGTAAAGCGACGCAAACATGAGTTGAGGTTGTTGTATTAATCCATAATGTGTCTTTTGAAATTAAAACTATATTTACTTTTGTACAGATCGTGAAAGTGAGCTTACATATCTTAAATACTTACGTTTTATAAGACTGATAATCATGTTTCATATGATATGGGCTCTAGTAGTAAAAGCAAGCCCTCGGTTTACATGTGCTTGTTGTACCTATTATGTTTATATTTGTGACAATTTTATGTTTTAGTTTCCATGTTAACATATTTGCTTATTTAAGTCTATTTTTCTTCTTTGTGCACAAGTTTGAAAATAAGAGTACTAAAGTCTTATTGTATCACTTGACAATCCTTGAATCATCTAAAATATATTGAATCAACAAAGAAACAACATAAATATAAATGATACGACAATGACTTATGGGAGCTTAACATTTAGTGCTTTAAACTTATTATGAAAAGAGCTCATCTCCATTGATAAGAACATGAATTATCAGGGACTTCAAATAATAACATTAAGGTTTTTTTAGATAAATTGTAAAGTTATGAGGGAAGATTTATATTATTTATATGTATAAAGGACTACAATGCAATTTGTCTATATATGTAACTGATTTAGTTCAAGTCTTCTTGCGTGCCTATAAATAGAGCAGAAGACAATGAATAAAGGGTTCGACTATTGTTTACTTGAGATAGATTATCTTAAATAATTTCTCTCTCTAGAATTTCACACTTTAATTCTCTCTCAATTCATTTACTTTCATTTCTACTATGACACGTTTAATTCGATTTATTCATGAGAATATCTCTAATACTTGTCATTGGCGACCACAGTGGGAGATATTAAGGTACCTGGATTGCACATCTAAAACCAAAAAATATAAAATTTATTGTTGATAGTGATGAGTTTGGATATTCGAGCTACTCTACATTGACATTAATCTGAAGGGAAATTCGGACCAAACCACTATAATGAAATTTCGAATAGGACAAATGTATTGAGTATTGATTAAGCTAGCTACTAGTCACTTCAAACCAGATTACTGATGGGTTCTTAAACTTGACCCGACTTTACGATCTGACCCGATAAGCCCATGGGTTAGTAATTAAGTATAAATAACCCAACCACTTTCATTAATGAGGGTAATCAAAATTTATTACTAGTAGACAGCTTAATTATCTCTCTACTCACCACTCTAAACATTAAATTCCACAAAACATCCAAAACACTTTACAAAATTACCCTCAGACATAAATAAACCACACCAAATTGGCGACCACAGTGGGAGAACGACGGTGACTGAATTTTACATTCAAAACCAGCAAGCAAAGAAGTTCGGATGGATCCGAATGAGCAGAATGTTCCACCCCCATAGATGGAAGGTGCAAGAGAAAACAAAGAATATACCATCGAGGAGCGAGACCAACTAATGGCTGAGATAGAGGCGTTGAGAGCAATAAAACAAGCATAAAAAGAAATTAAGAAGAAATCCAACTTCAGTACTTCACCATACTGAAAATCCTGGAGACAATCAACAATCTTTGAATACTCATCTTAACTCAAAAAAGACACACCGATCCAAGCCTGTTGAGAGTTTTACATCTGAGTCCTCCAACAGTTCATTAAATGAGGCAGAATTTGAAGAATCACTTTCTTCAAGTAGTGATGAAAGAATATCTAAAAAGAAAATGAAGTTAACTAAAAAGCATTCAAGGAAGAGGGACAAACATGGCAGGCTCAAGAGGCACCAGGGTAAGGGGTCAGCTCACAAGCATGATCATTTGCTGATTGATCCCTTTGTCTTTCAATCCGAATCTGGTATTTTTGTAACCCCTAATGAAGATACTGTTTTCAGTCGTAGTTAGAATTGGAGGCAATCGCTTTTTTCCGTAAAAATAATCTCTGGACATATTCTTAAAAGGTTTGATACCTCCAAGATGGAGAAATATGATGGGAGTCGAGATCCGGACAACCATCTGGAACAATTCAAGAACTTTATGATGAACTTTGACGATGATGACAAGCTTTTGTGTAGGGATTTCTCCCAAAATTTCACAGGGAGTTCCCTTTAAATGGTATAACAATCTCCTTCAGGGGTGTATAAGAAATTTTGATACATTATCGGTTGCCTTCTGGAGGGAATTTGTTAGAAGTAAGGAACTGAAGGGTAATGGGGACACCATTATCCATTGTGCTCGGGAGCCGAACGAGTCCCTAAAGGAGTACATAAATTGTTTTGTGAATACAAAGAATGGGCTAGCATATTGCTTTGAACAAGTTGCAATTGCTTCCCTTAGACAAGGTTTAAATCCATAATATTTAGCCGATTTTGTGACTCGGAAGAATGTTATGAACTCGGATGGTTTATTAAATCAAGTGGGAAAACATAATAGAAGAGATAAAGAAAACAAGGGTACACCATCGAGGTATACCACTACAGCAACAACTACTCCAGCCGCTAACCAATCCAGTTATAGGGCAAAGGAGACCGGACAAGGGTCCAATCGGTCAAGGCAAAATCAATCCAACAAAACTCAGAGCTAATAAACCAGAAGTAAGAGGGGGCCTTGGGTTCAGCCTGAGTGTGGTTCACTGAGTTGGGAAGAGTGTGGCTACAATTTATGACAAGAGCAAGAATGAGGTTTATTTTAAAAAATCGACAGCTTCTAGCGTCATTTTAGCGTATTTTGATGCTTCTAGCGTCATTTTATTCTCAAAACATGTTTTTATATGAGATACACTATAATTGGGGTTTGTTAATCAGTTAGTTCGTCAATACCCATGCTTTCATAGTCGATACCCTAAACCTCAAACGAACTAAAAAACCTAATGGTGCTTGCGTCGTCGGTAAAGTTGGACGCCAAAAACGATAGAGAGAAATTTCGAGCTACCAAATTTTTTTGGTACAATATTCTCTTGTTGTTGCTCGTGACTCTGGTGTTGCTCGTGAGAAAAGAGTAAAAAGAGTGGTTTAATTAATTTTTAATTAAATTCCAGTCTATCCATATAAATTTTAGTTTATTAATATAATTTAAGTTAGTAATTTAAGCTTTAGTTTAAGTTACTATTAATTGTTAATTTAGATTATTAATTTTTGCTTTTAATATCATCCAGAGAGATGAAAGAATAAATGTCATGTTTTTCAAAAAAAATAGATAATTTCACGGACTAATATAAGTTAAAATCGACAACGCCGAATCACTTCACAAAATAATTTTTTAAAAAACGATTTCACAGAACAAAAACGGTTTATTTAACAATTCCTTCAAAATTATTGTTTAGTCATTCTAAAACTAAAAAAGTCACATACTATTTAACCTTTTCTATAAACCAGACAACCTCAATTTATTAAAAATTTCACATGATAAACTCTAGTTTCACACAGGCAACCATGTAGCTTTATTTGAAGAGTCTCAACATAATCTAATTAAAGCCCCCAAGCGAAAAATCCAACAAATTTTGGCAGACAACTTGAATGAGAAATGGGTAATGTATGTAAACTCTGTTTTGAAAAAAATAGAATAAGTTGAAGGTAGCAATGACCTCCCAAACCTTCATGAGTAACTTTCTCGCACCGAATTAATAAGCGCATTTTCGAGGGCCACTATTCGAAGTGCCACCTTCTTCTCCTTTCCTTTCTTTTGGCCACTGGAAGGGTCACCTTCTTCTCCTCTCCTTTGGCCACTCGAGGTGCCACCTTCATCTCCTCTACTTTGGCCACTCAAAGAGCCACTTTATTCGCTCATTAGTTGCAATGTAGTCCAAACGTCTACGAATTCTTGATCTTCAGGTGCCATCATATCCTGCCATTTAAAGTGATGAAAATTTTTACAAATAGAAAATCTCCCATTTACAAAACTAAGTACAGCGTATTTTTGTTTGAGTAATTAGAAATTATGAATGTTTTTATTTTTCCAATAATTATAATTACCGTCGTTTTAGTATAGCCACTGGAAGAAGCTTTGTTTTTCTTTGACGCAGGTGCCTCAGACTGCTTAGCCCAATCAGGAGCCCCACTGTCATGATAATGGTAGTCGAACGAAAGCTCATCCCCAGCCTTTATATGCTTCTTAGCAAATAGACCAACTCTCCAATTCCCCGAGACAAAAATATGCTGCCATGCAATGTAATGTTCATCGTCAACCTCAAAAACAGTAAAAAAAACAAATGGGTAAATACATATAGCACTTAGTTTCTCGCTTTCCAAACAAACAATAGAAAAACGATTTTCAAAATCTATTTTGCCCATTACAACAGCTTAAGTTACTGCGGTACTACTGTACAGTCCAAACAACTACCCTTGCATGGCAGTTAGGATCCGAAGAATGGTTGGCGAACTTTAATGCGCTACCGATTCGGAGAGTATCGATGCAAAACTGCAAAACTTGGCATGCGAAGTCTTTGAATGTGAGAATCTCTCTGAGCAATTTTAGATTTTAGCAAGGCCACATTAATTCCACCTTGGTTCTCCGAACCAGTTTCCTCTGTAGCTGTTTGAGCTAAGTCTGTTGTAGCCTTCATTTTTTTGTTCTTTATTTTGTTAGGATCTTTGGCCCTAGAAGGCAGATACAGCTTGGCGTCTTTAAATTCTGTCCTATTTAGGATCACATCAGTATGGGAGGGGTGGTTAACTCTTCTCATGTAAGGTCTCTTCTGGCTGTGGCGTTCCACATGTGAGACCTCACAAAATTGCCCGACTTGAAGCAATTATGGAAAACGTTCTTCCAGTTCTCCGAAGCCCACGCATTAAGCTTCGCATAAGTTTTCTGCCCTTCTTCCAAGTTTCCTACGAACGCCTTCGGTAGAACTGGGGAGAGATATAAATTAGTCAAAATAGGAAAAACTGCAACTTAAGAAATAAAAAGGAAAAGAAAGAAGATTTCACTAGTGTTTTTCTATCTGCTGGTCAGGAGGCTGGGGTTTGTGTTGGCCTTGATTTTTCTACCATTCTCTCAAGTCTCACTGATAAAGAGGAACTGCGTCCTCCAAGGCTTTTCGGACTCTAGCAGGTCGTCCACGACTTTGAAATTATTCCCCATATTGTAGTGGTAGAAAGGGATTTGGTGATTCTTGTATAGCCATGCTACAGCAGCAAACTCCTCTATGGGAAGTGGAATTTTTGATAGCCTAGACGATATGATACATGCTAAAGTGTATACCAGGCGTTGAGACTCAGTTGGCTGGGGCATAGTTTGATCAGATGAAAGTATCTGACTATCTCTGGGTCTAAGGGGAACCGAAGTCCCCAGTTCAGCACTTCGGTGTAGACCACCATTTTGTTAAACTTGCAATCCATTGGGGTCTCCAGAGTAATTGGAATCCTCACTTTTACAGACTCCGGGATCTCCCATTTGGTTCGGATCTGACCAAATTCAGTCGTGTGGGTATAAACATAATTGATGTTCTGCAAAGCTAGCAAATATTTGACACTAACATGCTTAAAACAAGGGCATACCTTGCCCTCTAGACTCTCCAGAAGAGCGTCCGGATGAGTCATACCAACCTTAATTTTACCATTCCGATCTGAGGCGGCATCCCCTGTTTGACCGAACGTCTCGGTCTCAAAAGGGTCTTCCTCGATGCTATCCTCCATGTTCTCTTATGTCACTATGGAAGGTTGTTCGGCTGTCTTTGAAGGAAGTTGCTCCAACTCCTTCATTGGAGTTTGTACAGCTGGTTGAGAAGTTATTGCTTCTGAAGACCTGATATCTGGCAAAGGCTGTTGTCCGGAGGATTTAGCTTGTGGAACGGCCTTTGCTACCTCCGATCCGGAGGGTTTTGAAGATGTTGGTGTTGATTGGGTTTTTGCTTGACGAGTAATCCGCAAGGGGTTATCTTCGGTGGTGGTTTCTCTGCATCTGAGCCCATCGCTATAAACGATGAAGGTTTTTTAACACTTGAGACATGTTTTTATTTGAAAATAGGGTGTTGAGACTCTTGCACTGAAGAACCAGATGGGAGACGTGAAAGGTTTATTGTGAATGAAAGTTTTCTGGTTTCAAGGTTTCTTGAGGAAGACGACCCTTGATCGGCGTTCTTGTTTGACTGGTTACCTTTCTCACTTGGAGAAGTTAGAAGACCGACAACGATACAATTATCTCTCTCTACTTTCTTTACTCTTTCTAATCCAGACAAGTTCAACCAACCTCCTTTAACTAAGGTGTTTCTGGTTGTGAACATATATGTCTCAAGAACAAATTTGAATATGAACTAAGACTAAGTTTTCTCTCTAGAAAGATTTGAGGGTGGAAGACAATGAAACAGTAGAAAGATATATATAACAGTGAAAACAAGAATTGCCAAAAAGAAGGTGAACATAATTTTCGTAATGATTAAAAGTTGCGCAATGTGTGAAAAATTGAAACCTATGCAACTTTCTAGACTTAGTGGGTACGACAATCTAGGAGAAAAAACGACTGGAAGGTCAAACCAGATGTTGACACGTGTCTAACGATTCAAAAAAAACTCTTAGAATTCTAGGAAGGGAAATCAGTTCTGGTAAAATTCGAACAAGGTCGTTTGTGAAAAAAAAATCAATTCGAACAACGTAAGCAAATCGGACAAAATTGATGTCAGCTTGGTGGATTTTTAGCCATTTCAAAGATCTTTTACAAGGCTTAAAAAAGGGCTACTGATGAGTTCGGAGATTTCGATCACTCTTCCTAAGCAAATCAACTTATCTGAATAGGAGCAATTCAGACTATATCACACCACTAAAAATTCGAAGAGGACAAATGTATTAACTTTTGACTAAGTTGTTTGCTAATCAACTTAAAACTAATGTGTCTTTAAATTCGACCCGGTATCATGACTCGATCCAATAAGCCCATGAGTCCATAATTAAAGTATAAATACCCCAACCACTCTCATTAATTAGGGTGATCAGAATTTAATACTAGTAGGCAGCTTAATTATCTCTCTACTCTCCAAACTAAACACAAAACACCCCAAAATTATAAAAACACTTTCTAAACATTTTACCAATCTACTCTTATCCTAAAATGAACCAAACCACATGGTACAAGTATATCAGATTCGGTTGATAGATCTACAACTGAGTTTGATTCAAACGTTTCTTCTTCCTCTTCAAGTAGTAATCACGAACGTAAAAATAAAAAATTAAAAATAAAAAATAATAATTAAAAGATAATTAAAAAACTTTCAAAAAAGAACTTAAAGTAGTTAAAACATGATTCTTCGGTAAAAAAGAGAAATTGATGGGGGAAAAGGAAAAGGGAAAAAGTTGTATCAAAAGAAAATTAAAGAGATTTCGATCACTCTTCCTAGGAGAATTTGAAAAGTTTGGCAATGATTAAAAGACGGCGCTGATGTCACCATCTGTAATTAAAGAGGTTGCTTTTCGAAGAAGGTGGGTTCGAAATTCAAGGTGAAAAAACGGCTGAAGCAACCAATCAGAGTGTGACACGTGTCCCACGATCTCTGGCAAAAAACCGTTTGGATTCATCAAGCTTTATCTGTCCGGATAAAACCATAAAGCAAATAAACCTCTCCGGATGAGAACTACCCCTGATATCGGACTGTTTTTCAGGTTTTTGACAAAGAGAATTTGAACAAACACCTAAAAAAGGGGCTCCTGATGAGTCCGAATTTCGCCTGCTCCCCGTACAGGGACAGATCGGTCCAACCTCTCCGGATACCGGACAGATCACATGGACCGGACAGATCACTTTGAACACTATGACCATAGGACTGTTCGAACTATGACAAAAGTACTAAAAAACCTAAACACTTCTTGACTAAGCTACTTGCTCTCCTACTTAGAGCTCATGGGTCTTTGAACATGACCCGGGTCCTTTAAACATGACCCGAAAGCCCATAAGGGCCCAAACATCAGGGTATAAATACCCAACCACCTGCATTAAGTGTGGGTAATGAAAATTAACTGCTACCAAGCTGCTTAATTATCTCTCTACTCTCTACTCTAAACACTTAACACCTACATACTTCCTTAAAACACCAACTGAAATTACTAGCCTACCCTCAGGCGATTATTATCCACACCAAGTTGGCGACCACAGTGGGAGCAGAAGGTACCTGAATCAAGCATTCAAAACCAGCTAAGAAAATCTGTCCGAATGAATCCGGACAATCCAGAACTACCACCAGCTTTGCTCGAAGTGGTGGGAGAGAACGATGAATACACCATCGAAGAGCGTGACCAGCTAAAGGGTGAAATAGAAGCTATGAGGTCAGAAAAGGCCAAGATGGGCATGAAAGAAAAGTCTAAAGCATCGGTTGCTCATCACACCGATAACCCCAGAGAGCATGAGTCTTCAAAAACTCATGTGAGCACCAAAAAGACTCATGCCAGTTCTAAAAAGTCTCACCGGTCCAAGCCTGTGGAGAGTTCTGACTCGAGCTCAGAATCTTCTGATAGCTCTTCGGACGGTGAAGGAGTTGAAAAATCTTTATCCTCAAGCAGCGATGAGGGTCGAACTAGAAAGAAAAAATGCAGATCAAAAAGTATTCAAGAAAAAGGGATAGACATGGAAAAATGAAGAAGAATATTGGAAAAGGGTCATCACACAGCCGGAGGCATGTGGACAAGATGCTGATGGATCCCTTTGCCTTCCACGATGAACCAAGTATCTTTGCAACTCCCAATGAGGATACTGAGTTCAGTCGTGGAAGGAATTGGAGGCAATCTCCATTGTCTTCTAAAATTCTGTCCGGAAACCTCCCCAAGAGGTTTGACAGTACCAAAATAGAGAAGTACGATGGCAGTACTGATCCGGACAACCATCTGGAGCAATTTAAAAACTTCATGATGAACTTTGACGACGATAATAAACTACTTTGTAGGGAATTCTCCCAATCATTCACGGGGAGTGCTCTGAAATGGTACAACAGCCTGCCTCAGGGTTGTATTAAAGATTTCGATACGTTTTGGGTAGCCTTTTGAAGGCAGTTCGTAGGGAGTAAAGAGCTGAAGGGCAATGGAGACACAATAATCCATTGTGCTCAGGAACCAAATGAGTCCTTAAAAGAATATATAAGTCGTTTTGTGAACACCAAAAATGGGTTGGTTGATTGCTTCGAACAAGTGGCAATAGCATCCCTAAGGCAAGTTTTGAACCCAGGCAATCTAGCTGATTCAGTGACCAGAAAGAAGGCCATGACATGGGGAGGGTTGCTGAATCAGGTTGGCAAACAGATGAATGTTGATGAAACAAAGAAAACCAGGGTGCACAGACAGGTGAGGTCTACCCCAGTGGCACCAAATCCCAATCAAAATCAGTCCGGGAACAAAGCAAGAGAGACCGGACAGGGGCATGGTAGGGCAAAAGCTCAGTCTCAGCCAGCAGCTCCTGCTCAGAGTCAGCAATCCAGAAACAAAAGAGGGTCATGGGTCCAACCGGAGTGGTTCGCAGAGTTAAAAGAAAGTGTGGCCACCATTTTTGATAAAACAAAGGATGAGGTGCATTATCGGAGACCGGCAACACTGTAGTCTCCCAGAGAGCATCGCAACAACTCTTTTTGCCAATCTCACAATGATATTGGCCATACCAATGATGACTGCATAGCATTGAAACAAGAAGTTCAGAACTTGATTGAGAGGGGAAAGCTGGGAGCTTATGTTAAAAGAAGAGGAGGCAACATGCCTGACAACACTCACCGGGTTGGACCAAGTAATGCTGCTACGGAGGGGGCCATGGTTATAGTTGAAAGGTTTGACGTGGAATCTGAATACTTGGATCCTGATCCAACTCGAAACAGAGTGGGTGCTACAGAGGAATGTTCTAGATCGGTCTTCGGGCTCATTAAGTTTTTCGAGTCACTTACAATTTTCGAAGGGGACACTATGACAGCTCCTACTGCTTCTTCGAGGAAGAGGCATGTTCACACTTTAGCCTCCCAGCTAGAAGGAGGCATGATATCCTACCAGTCACCAAACTCATTCCCCTTCATTGTTTTCGATGAAGATGATTTGAGAGACATTGCTGGCCCTCATGAGGATGCTGTTGTCATAGGAGCATCTATAGGGGGCAATGACATAAGATGAATCCTGGTGGATACTGGAAGCTCAGCCAATATCCTTTTCCTAACCACTTACAAGAAAATGAAAAATCCAGCTGTAATTCAGAATTCGGACAGGTCAATCGTAGGCTTCACAGGCAGCTCAGCAGATGTGATCGGAGAGTTCGAAGAAGAGGTGTTATTGGGCAAGGGCCCTTTCAAGAAAATGGTCAGAATACTCTTTATTGTGGTGGATTGTCCCACTTGCTATAATGCTATTCTAGGGAGGTCTTGGCTCTCTAGGATGCATGCAGTGGCTTCAACAGTCCACCAGTGCTTGAAGTATGTTGTTCAGGGACAGGTTGGAGTCGTCCGGAGCAGCCAAAAGATTGCAAGAGAATGTTATGCCACTGCCCTGGCTCCTCGAACGCTGGGGGCAATCCGTATTAATAAACAATAGCAGTTTGAGGGCATTTCTGGGGGTGAGGGTGAAATTGATGACCCCAGAGAGACCCCTGGAGTACTGATACCGATCGAGGAGGTAGAAACACATTGTTTGGAAGATGGGAAAAGTGTCAAGATAGGGTCCAAGATGCCCCCTATGTTGAAAAATAAAATGTTGAAATTTTTGAAGAACCATCAGCATGTTTTTGCTTGGTGCAATGCTGATGTTACTGGGGTTCCATCAGAAGTGATATCACACCACCTATCCGTCTGGAGAGATGTAGCTCCAGTAGTTCAAAAAATAAGGCTTTTTCCAAAGAAAAGGCTGATGTCATTGTGCAAGAGGTTGACAGACTCACAAAGATGGGGCACATCAAGGAATCTCAATACCCTTTGTGGACTGCCAATCCTGTCTTGGTAAAAAAGAAGAATGGCAAGTGGTGTATGTGCATCGATTTCACAAATCTCAATAGAGCTTGCCCAAAAGACTTGTATCCGGTCCCCCGGATTGATCAGTTAGTAGACTCCACCTCTGGGAACAAGCTACTTTCCTTTATGGATGCTTTCTCCGGATACAATCAGATTCAAGTGGATCCGAAGGATCAAGAGCATACCACGTTTGTTACTAACAGAGGACTTCATTGCTACAAGGTGATGCCATTTGGTTTGAAAAATGCTGGGGCTACTTATCAGAGGTTAGTCAACAAGGCATTTGCTGATCAAATTGGAAGAAATATGGAAGTATACATTGACGATATGATGGTAAAGAGTGTAGATGAGCAGTTGCACTTGTCCGATCTCCAAGAAACTTTTACCAACTTGGTGAAAGTAAATTTGAAGTTAAACCCTGAAAAATGTGTGTTCGGAGTGCAGTCCGGGAAGTTTCTAGGTTATGTCATAAGTGAGCATGGAATACAGCCCGATCCGGACCAGCTCAATGCTCTATTCCAAATGGAGCCTCCTCGAAACATTAAAGAAGTACAGCGATTAACGGGGAGATTAGCTACCTTAAACAGATTTATCTCAAGGTCTTCGGACATGTGTGCTCCATTCTTTCAAACTTTGAAGGGTGCAAAGGGATTCGATTGGACCCCACAGTGCGATGAGGCTTTCAATGAAATCAAGAAACACTTGTCCTCCCCCAAAACTTTGTTCAAGCCAGTTGATGGGGAGACTCTCTTTGTATATTTGGCAGTTTCAAGTTGTGCCATCAGTGTTGTGCTGGTAAGAGAGGTCGATGGTCATCCCCATCCAGTGTACTACATCAGCAAACGCTTGATAGATGCTGAGAGGCGTTACTTGAAACTTGAAAAATTGGCATTAACCCTGGTGATAGCTGCAAGGAAGATGAGGCCTTATTTCCAGGCTCATCATATCATCGTCCGGACCTCTTTTCCCTTAAAGAATGTCCTTCAAAAAGCAGACATTTCGAGCAGAATGACTAAGTGGTCAGTAGAGTTGGGGGACTTCGACATAGACTTTGCTCCCCGAACAGCAGTCAAAGCCCAAGTTGTGGCTGATTTTCTGGTTGAATTCCACTTCGACAGGGATTTGGAGCAAACTACTGACATAAAAGATAAAAAGGTATGGATCGTCCGAACAGATGGTGGATCTAGCACTATGGGATGTGGTGCGGGAGTATGTTTAACTTCCCCATATGGAGACAAGATGTACCAGGCTATTTGTTTTGCTTTCAGGGCATCTAATAACGAGTCCGAATACGAAGCAGCTATAGCTGGGTTAAAGTTAGCCTACATTTGTGGGGCTAAGAGGGTCAAGCTGTTAAGTGACTCCCAACTGCTCATCCACCATGCCCAAGGCCAATCTGAGGCTAAGAAAGAGAAACTTGTGAAATATTTACTCATCCTCAAAAATGAAGCACTTAAGTTTAAAGATGTTATCTATGAGCACATTCCTCGGACAGAAAATGAGCTAGCAGACTCATTGGCAACCATAGCATATACGGAGTCATATCCATGGATCCATGTGCTCGAAAGCCCCTCTATTCAACTTAGTAAGGGTAAAGAAGAGGAAATTTTTGAAATACAAGTGAAATAGCCTCAAGACTGGAGGTTTCCTCTCCTACAATATCTCTCCGATGGTGTCGTGCCTCCAGATAAATCACTAGCCAGAACATTGAAACACAAGGCTCGTGGTTTCATCATATTGAGAGAAGTGTTGTACAAAAAGTCCTACAGTAAACCTCTCCTGCGTTGTTTGGGGGATGAAGAGTCACAAGTGGTCCTCTCCGAATTGCATGATGGTGAGGGATCAGCCCATTGTGGATTTAGAGCTTTAACAAGAAGAGTTTTACTCTCCGGTTACTATTGGCCATCAATCATGAAAGATGCTAAGGAATTGGTGAGGAGGTGTGACCCATGCCAGAGGTACAGCAATGAAATTCATGTACCAGCCATTCCTTTAGAGTCAATTTCTGAGCCCATTCATTTTGCTCGATGGGGATTGGATTTAGTAGGGCCTCTCCCTGTGGCGTCCGGAGGGCACAAAACTATAATTATGGCCATTGAATACTTCTCGAAGTGGATAGAAGCAGCCCCTCTAGCAGGAACAACATCAAAAACTGTTATAAAATTCATTCTATCCAACATATGTTGCAGATTTGGTGTCCCACAGAAAATAACAACAGACAATGGGTCACAGTTCAACAAT
This sequence comes from Limnanthes douglasii subsp. nivea, assembly GCA_036936605.1. Taxonomy (NCBI): domain Eukaryota; kingdom Viridiplantae; phylum Streptophyta; class Magnoliopsida; order Brassicales; family Limnanthaceae; genus Limnanthes; species Limnanthes douglasii. The sequence continues at coordinate 11,070,263 of JAUPFV010000005.1, read as the reverse complement.
AGAGAAATGGAGAGCTTCTGTGCTTCTAGGGGTATAAAGCATTGTTTTTCTTCACCTTTCCACCCACAAGTGAATGGGAAAGTTGAAGTGGCTAATAGAACTATATTGTCCGGTTTAAAGAAGAATTTGGAAGGGGCTGCTGGGAAGTGGCCTAGTTATCTACAAGAAGTCTTGTGGGCCTACCGGACAACGCCTGGGGCTGCAACACAAGAGTCACCATTTGCCTTGGTCTATGGGATAGATGCAGTAGCCCCCATAGAGAAGACCCTCCCCTCCTTTCGTGTTCACAACTTCTCCGAACACGCTAACGAGGGGGCAATCAGAGGTCAACTTGATTTGATAGAAGAAAGACGAGTTAAAGCTCACCTTAGAGTTGCACACTATCAGGGCTTGATGAGAAGCAGGTTTGCTTCCAAAGTTAAAAGAAGAAATTTCCAACCAGGGGACAAAGTATTAAGGAAGGTCTTCTTACACACTAAAGAAAAGCTCTTCGGAAAGCTGGCCCCAACTTGGGAGGGTCCGTATATGGTTGTTGAAAGAATTAAGCCTGGAACTTATTGGTTGGAAGACAAAAATGGCAGAGTTCTAACTCATCCTTGGAATATTGAGCATCTCCGGATGTACTTGGAATAGCACTTGTGTAAATATTTACTTGTTTAAACATCCATGTAAATATTTGGGGGCATACTCTTTCCTCCCTGGTGGCACGGGGAGGTTTTAATCAGGTGTCCGGGCGGTTGAATAAAATTCGATGCCTTCTTAAAAAATTTCTAAGTGTTTTTAAAGTTTTATCCCTTGTCATACTATCCGGACTGAAATTTCTAAGGGCTATTTAAACTCTAGCCGGAGAATTTAAACACTCTCACAATGCAACAACTAAAGGTTGCTTAAACTCTGGCTATCAAAATTAAAACGAACAATGAAAGAAGATGATGGTTGTACAAAACAGAGATATTCATTAAAATAAATAACTTAAAATTGCCTTGGCCTTCCAAGGACTTTTAAATAGTCAAGATACAACACAAAAAGCCTGTCCGAACAAACACCGGACACCATTACAAAAAGAGTGCCTTGGCCTTCCAAGGACTTTAGTCTGAATAAAAAATAAACAAAGTAGATCGTAAGTTAAGGTTGAGCCTTTGAAGATGGCTCACCTTCATCTACCTTATTGCCTTTAAAATTGCTTTCACCTTCATCAACCTTCTTCTTTTCCTTGGGATCATCTTCCTCCTTGTCTGGGATCTCTCCGGTTCTCTCTTCATCATCGGATGAGGACGCACTGGAGACTCCATACTGATCCTCTTCGGCCATTGTATGATGTGGAAGGTCATCATCGTCTACATAAAGCCACAAGTCCCCTAGGTTCCTCTTCGGAAAGTTTTCATGAAAGAGTAGAACCATGTCAGACCTCACCTTCTCAAGAAATAGTTCTTCGCTTTTAATCATCTGGTTGGCATAGGAATTGATCTTGGCTTGGATCGTAGCCTCTTGATCCCTTAACAAAGTGGTTTTCTCCTCGGCAGCCTTGGATGCTGCATTCTCAAGAGCAATCTTGTCAGTAGTTAGGTTGGTGATAATCTTGTCCTTTGCCTTGGTCTCTTCTTTTGAAGAAGTAAGGTCTTTCTCCACACCAGACAGCTTCTCCCGGAGGTCTCTGATGGTTTTCTCTAGAGTGGCAACTTTTGTGTTGCTTTCCTCCTGATTCCTCTTCAACTCCTCATTTGCTTCCTTTAGCATGTCAGCATTGGCAGTAGCAGTGCGAAGGTCTTCGGACAGCTTTTCCTTCTCAGACTTAAGGTCTTTGATCATGTCTGCTTGACCCCGAACTTGTCTCTCCAGTGTAAGTACCGGTTGCACGTTGCTTAGCAAGGAGTGGGCTATGGTGTCCTTTTCACTAGAGACAATGAAAGTCTTACCATTGAAGTTGACGGTGTTAGAGCTGCTCGGAGGAATGTAAGGCCCTGCGAAGTCGTCTCTGGGGAGGTTGAGGAAGTATTCACCAAGCTCACCAAGACCGGTGATGTCGACTCCATCGATGTTGAGATCTCCTCCCTCAACCTCATCGGTATGAAAGTCCCTTGGGATCTCTTCAGCGTGCGTTGGGTCAGAAGGGTCAGCCTGGAAAGAAGGCTCCGGATCCCGGAGAGCAAGTTCATCTCCCTTAGAAGTCTTTTTCTTCTTGGCTACCCGGTCTGCGCATTCGCCCCCCTGTTTGCGATTCCTCTTGGAAGCCCTTGGAAGTTTTGGGAGATCTGCTTCCTGCCTCTCGGTCTCTTGCTCCACTACCTGCAAAAGAGCAGCATCGATTTGACTCTGGGCTGGCCCCTCCGGGTCTGTTGAAGCATCCTTCTCAGCATCAGCAGGATTGGCATCACTCGCCACCTTCTTGCCTTTCTTCTTGCCCTTCATTTTGCTTGGGGCTTTGGCCCGGCCTGGCAGGAAGAGTGTCCCATCTGGTTCATGGGTCCTCTTAAGCACAGTGTCCGGAGAAGGCTGGGTGGTGAGCTCCTCCCAAGTCAGGTCTCTCCGACCTGTGGTGTTCCACAGGTGAGACCTTGCCAAGTTTCCACTGGTGAAAGCAGCGTGGAATCGGTTCCCCCATTCCTCAGCAGCCCAGGCATTGATCCTGCCACAGGTAACCTGCCCGGCCTTCAAGTAATCACCGAACTCCTTAGGCAGTTCTGTTAAGACAAAAGAAAGACCAGTTAATTTAAACCAACTTTAAAAAGGAAGAAGTAGACATAGATTTAAAGTGGGAGACTTACGGTCACTCCTCCACCTGCTTCTGAGGAGGCTTGGGTTCTCTCCGGACTTGATCTTCTTTCCGTTTTCCCAAGCGCCACTGACGAACAAAAACTGGCTCCTCTATTTACTCTCAGACTCCAATAGATCATCAACAGCTTTGAAACTGTCCCCCATATTGAATTGGTAGAAGGGGAATTGGTGATGTTTGCAAAGATTGGCCACTGCAGCAAACTCTTCCATAGAAGAGGGATCCCGGACAGCCTTGATGCCATGATGCATGACATCAGAGTATACCAAGCGTTGGGGCTCAGCTGGTTTGGACAGAGTTTGATCAGATGAAAATATTTGACAATCTCTGGGTCCAGTGGGAATCTAAGTCCCCAATTAAATAGCTCCGTGAAGATGACTATTTCATTCAGCTTGCAATCCATAGGAGTTTCGGGATCTATGGGAATCCTTATCTTCACATTTTCTGGGATCCCCCATTTTGTGCGCATTCGACCCAGTTCAGTCGTATGGATGAAAGCATACTTGGTCTTCTGTAATGCCAAGAGGTATTTAAGTTCGACCCTGTGAAAACAAGGCCCTACCTTCCCTTCGAGACACTCCGGCAGCTCCGGATGCCTCAAGCACAGTTTTTCTTTGCCTTCATCTTTTGGCAGCAGCAGTATTACTAGTCTGACCGGAGGGCTCAGACTCGAAAGGGACTTCTTCAGCAGAGTCCTCCATTCTTTTATCCATGATCGTTGGAGGAATATCAGTGGTAGTGGCCCGGGGAGAATTCAAACTTGGCTCAGCCTGGCTTCCGGGCTGCTGATCTTCAGTGTTTCCTTGACTTCTAGTCTCAGGCTGGAGCTTTGAGGCAGATACCTCTCTTCGAAGTGCTGGGCTGCTAGTCTCCGGACCAGGTAGTCTTTCCCGGGGAGCTCTGATAGGCACTTCAGACCCAGAGCTGCTATTTTTTGCCCCCGACTTTGAGGGAGTGTTCATAGAGGCTTGCCCCTTAACCAGCCGGCTCTTTCTTCGGTCGACTAACTTCTCCAGGGAGTGCTCCGTGTCTGATCCCATCGCTATGAAGGTTGAGGGTTTTCTGAAGCTGGTGGCAGTTACTCCTGGTTCGACGATGGATTCTGATTCCTGAACAGAGGAACCAGAGATGATGGGGGAAAGGCTAGGTTGGAATAACTTTCTAGGCTTAGTGCCTTTGGAGGAAGAAGATCCTCGATCTGACTCTGCAGCAGAAGAGATTGGTCTGTCGACAGGCGAAGTAGGTAACCCTGCTGCGATTCGTCTTTCCTTCTCAACTTTTTGTGCCTTCTCCAACTCAGAAAGGTTGACCCACCCGCCTTTGATCAAAGCAGTCCTTGCTGTAAACATAAACTATCAAGAAAATCTTTGCTTTAGAGAGAGAAATCTCTAAGAAAATATGCAGAGTAAATATGAAAGAGATAGTAAAACAGTAGAAAGTGAGTTTCAATTTATAGTAAATCTGAAAAAGGAAGTTGATTCCTAGGAGAATTTGAAAAGTTTGGCAATGATTAAAAGACGGCGCTGATGTCACCATCTGTAATTAAAGAGGTTGCTTTTCGAAGAAGGTGGGTTCGAAATTCAAGGTGAAAAAACGGCTGAAGCAACCAATCAGAGTGTGACACGTGTCCCACGATCTCTGGCAAAAAACCGTTTGGATTCATCAAGCTTTATCTGTCCGGATAAAACCATAAAGCAAATAAACCTCTCCGGATGAGAACTACCCCTGATATCGGACTGTTTTTCAGGTTTTTGACAAAGAGAATTTGAACAAACACCTAAAAAATGGGCTCCTGATGAGTCCGAATTTCGCCTGCTCCCCGTACAGGGACAGATCGGTCCAACCTCTCCGGATACCGGACAGATCACATGGACCGGACAGATCACTTTGAACACTATGACCATAGGACTGTTCGAACTATGACAAAAGTACTAAAAAACCTAAACACTTCTTGACTAAGCTACTTGCTCTCCTACTTAGAGCTCATGGGTCTTTGAACATGACCCGGGTCCTTTAAACATGACCCGAAAGCCCATAAGGGCCCAAACATCAGGGTATAAATACCCAACCACCTGCATTAAGTGTGGGTAATGAAAATTAACTGCTACCAAGCTGCTTAATTATCTCTCTACTCTCTACTCTAAACACTTAACACCCACATACTTCCTTAAAACACCAACTGAAATTACTAGCCTACCCTCAGGCGATTATTATCCACACCAGTATAAATCACTTACTAAGTGATAAACTTGTTGTCAAATCTGAACCTCATGTTTTTGCTACTCCTAATGAAGATCGCATGTTCAGACATGGGCATAATTGGAGGCAATCATTATTGTCTTCAAAAATATTGTATGAACAGCTGCTTATAAGATTTGATAGTTCAGAAATTAAAAATTACGATGGAAGTCAAGACCCTGACAATCATCTTGAACAATTAAAGAATTTCATGTTGAGCTTCAATTATGATGATAAACTGCTACGTAGGGCATTTATACAAATTTTTAAAGGTAGTGCGTTGAAATGATACAACCGATAACCCAAGGGTCTATTATATTTTTTGATACATTTTGAATGGTAGGAGGCAATGAACTTAAAGGGAATAGAGACACAGTAATTCATCGTGGGCGATATTTAAATGAATCACTTAAATGTTATATCAGCTATTTTGTAAATATTAAAAATGAGTTAGTTGATTGCTTCAAACAAGTGGTCATATGCTCACTTCGACAAGGGTTGTTAGTTAGTGAATTGGCCGATTCAGTAACTTGGAAGAAAGCTTATACTTGGGGTGGATTGTTGTATCGGGTTAGAAAACTGATTACGGTTGAGGAAACTAAGAAATCAAGGCAACATCATCAATACAAATCTGTACCTGCAGCTTTTGTTCCACAAGCTTATATTCAATCGCAGGCCACAGTTAACAATCGATCTATGGATTCAAGGCAAGGTTCACATTGACCCAGAAATAGTCAATCTATTAAGGGTCAACAATTAAGGCCAAAAGGAAATCAGTGGGTCCAACCTAATTATTTTGCAGATTGGTTGAAAATGTGGCTGCTATCTACGAAAAGACTAAGAATGATGTACAATTCTGAAGGTCAACTACCATCCAAACTCTATGAGAAAATCGAAATATTGGACGCATAGTTGTAATAAAAATCTATTCAAAATCAACAAGCATGTAGGTTATCACGTATAACATTCTATTGCGGCAACAACCATAATAAAAAGGGATGGTAACTGCGTACAACAAAGATAAGTTAGAAAAACAAGTAAAAATTACGTTGGCTATACAGTGCGAACCCGCATAGGCGAATGCAAAGGAGCCATTTTTTTGCATTATGCTTCCGATAAACATGGTATATCATCTCGCCAAATCATGAGTGTCAAAGATGACGGATGCGAGAAGGAGACCGATTCAACGCATCCATAATCCATGAAGGTTAATTAGTAAATAGAGTAAATATGAGATTTGAACTAACAACTATCCAGATATTTTGACTGAAGCAACAATCATATAGGATATAATTGATTGATTCTCCACATAAATTGCACAAGACATATTCTGGAGGAATTTAGTCCACAACTTATTAATTCGACTCAAGTCGATCATTTTCCCTAAATGTTTTCTTAGAAGCTTATGCACATGGATTATTTGGGTCGTAAGTTTATGCTAATTGGTGTCCTATCTGAGAAGCTTATACACATTGGTGTTATTTGGTGAAGGTGATCTTGCAACAAAGTGGTGCTACTTTGGCACAATGGTGTTGTCTTAGCACAAGTAACCTATATCGTATGAATGTGGAACAGTACGCAAAGTAAGATGTCATCAAAATTTTATTAAAAGAGAGATTCTTTGTAAAAACTACATGTGTCACCGAAGTAGAAAAGAGTACACCCGGAAGGGGAAACAAACTGAAAAAATAATTTTAGAAACACGTAAAACCTTATCTAAGTGTATCCACTTCGTGCCATGGTGTGTAAAGTTTTAAATTTTCCACGTTTCAGAGGTGTAGCAAAGGTATTCCATCTGCATCTAGTAGTTTGTAGGTTCCTGCATGAGTTTGGTCCTAGTTTCCCAACATTTTTATCTCTGTTATAGTGGAAGAGCATTTTCAATACTTGGTCAATTACCTAAATATCTCGAAAATGAACCTTAGAGTTATATTTATGTTCCACATTATCATTCTATAGTGTTCCATACACATGCAGATTTTTATTTATGTATCCTCTCTAAGGTCTAATTTGGCCTAACAACTATTCATGTTTGTGTCTTTAGTTATGCGGACGAAGGCATAAAAGTTTAAGTAGGACTCACCTTCTATCATATAAACTAAAGTAAAATGAGTTGTATAATTTGAGGTAGTATATTGGAATCATAATACTTCTTGAGATATAATATGACATTTCCTTACAAATCATTTTAGAATGTGATGTAGTAATAATTTTTTTATTTAACAGTTTCTTTAAAATTATTGTTTAGAAATTCTAAAATTAAAAAAAAAAATCACATAATATTTCACCTTTTTTATAAACCAAACAACCTCAATATATTAAAACTTTCACCGGAAATAACTCTAGTTTCACACAGGCAATCATGCGGCTTTCTTCGAAGAGTCTCAACATAACCTAATTAAAATCCCCAAGCGAAAAATCCAACAAATTTTGGCAGGCAACTTGAATGAGAAATGTGTAAAGCATGTAAACTCTGTTTTGAAAAAAAAATGGAATAAGTTGAAGGTAACAATGATCTCTCAAACCTCCATGAGTAGTTAAAGTAACTTTCTAGCACGGAATTAATAAGCGAATTTTCGAGGGCCACCTTCTCCTCTCCTTTAGTCACTCGAAGGGCCATCGTCTTCTCTCCTTCTGTCACTCGAAGGGCCGCCTTCTTCACCTCTTCTTCTGTCACTCGAAGGGCCACCTTCTTCACCTCTCCTTTGCCCACTCGAAGGGCCACCTTCATCTCCTCTCCTTTGACCACTCGAAAAGCTACATTCTTCGCTCATTAGTTGCAATGTAGCCCAAATGTCTACAAATTCTTGATCTTCAGGTGCCACCATATCCTGCCATTTTAAAGTGATGAAGAAATTTACAAATAGAAAATCTCCCATTTACAAAACTAAGTACAGCATATGTTTGTTTGAGTAATTAGAAATTATGAATGTTTTATTTTTCCAATAATTATAATTACCGTAGTTTTACTATGGCCACTGGAAGAAGCTTTGTTTTTCTTTGACGCAGGTGCCACAGACTGCTTAGTCCAATCAGGAGCCACACTGTCATGATAATGGTAGTCGAACGAAAGCTCATCCCCAGTCTTTATCTGCTTCTTAGCAAATAGACCAATTCGCCAATTCCCCAAGACAGAAATATGCTGCCATGCAATGTCATGTTCATTATTAACCTCAAAAACAGTGAAAAAGCAGTTGGGTAAATACAAATGGCACTTAGTTTCTCGTTTTCCAAACAAACAATAGAAAAACGATTTTCACAATCTATTTTGCGCATTACAACAGCTTAAGTTGCTGAGGTACTACTGTACAATCCAAACAACTACCCTTGCATGGCAGTTAGGATCCGAAGAATGGTTGGCGAACTTTAATGCGCTACCGATTCGGAGAGCATCGATGCAAAACTGCAAAACTTGGCATGTGAAGTCTTTGAATGTGAGAACCTCTCTGGAGCGATTCCAGATTTTATCCTTTTTATCATGCTGCATCAAAAAATGTAGCGTATCTCCTACGAAACATACCCCAAACTGTATATAAGCAGCTGGACTATCATAATCTTTGCTTTTCATATACCCTTGAAAGTTGAAACCAGTGCTTCCTAAAACTATCATTATAAGTCACAGATCTATCCATATCCCCTTTTCACCAGTTGCATCATGGCTTGTGATGCTTTAGCTAAAAGTCATTGTTATTTGTGAGACAAAATAGGTAAAGTAAGCAGGCATTCCCATGAGAACGGTAAACAACCACATCATAAATTGATGAAGAACCACAAAAGGCCACTATGAGCGTGAACTACTAGCGAAAACAGGTAAAGTTACTAGGCATGATAAGTAGTCAGGAACTCACCGGAACATGCAATTCCTGCAAACATCTGGATCGCATTCCCTGCGTGCAGCGAAACAAGGACACTGACGAGTCTGACATTCAATAAGACAATAACACCCTCAATACTGATTGCTGCATCCCTTAAGACATCTAATATCAGAAAAGAGGGTTAGTGTATAACTTTATTCTCCTGTACACAAAACATATAACTGCTGTGCAAGAATCGAGCCTCAAATATATTGGACTTTGATTTTCACAGGGATTTGGTAATAAACAACAGACCTTAATCAATGATATTTAAATCTCTCCCCGATACAAATAAACCAAGCCTTAATCATCGATGTATAAATCTTTCCTCTAGAAATAAAAAAACGAAGCCTTACCCGCACAATTTCTCACAGCAGATCCCTTTTGCACGACACGAACATTGCCGATCTTGTCAACCTCTATTATTACTGCTTGACATATTCGTTGCAATCAAACTGACAACACTTGTGTTGCTTTATGCTTTTCCGACTAAACTTTCTCTGTGCAAATTCTTGGATACTCCACCTGATATCTGTGCTTTCTTTGCAATCAAACAGTTATGATTGCAAAGAAAGCATAAATATCAGGTGGAGTATCCAAGAATTTGCACAGAGAAAGTTTAGTCGGAAAAGCATAAAGCAACACAAGTGTTGTCAGAAAACATAAAGCAACAACTTATCAAGTATAAGCGTCAATTTTGATATGATAGTTCGATCTGACCTAGGTCGCAGCTAAAGAGGCTGCGATAACCGCCTTTGCTTTCAACTATTATCGGTTCAGATTTAATTTAAAATATTTAACTAACAAATATTCGATAAATTATAGGCCTATCATAAACATTATTAGCAAATTATTCTGCCACCGTTTAAGTGAAGAGGAAGATAAATGCTAACAAGTGCAATATGAACATCGATAATCTCCACATATTGAATAAATTTGAAGATTGAAAGAAATATAGAGACTTAATATATACTTGTTAGAAACAATAGACGGATATAATGATACCTAGAATTATAAAGATAAACATCCGCTTCCACAGCAACGCAACATCATACACAAATATGAAAATATCATATTTAGTGACCGATTTCTGCCAAAAATCTAGTGACCGATTTCTGCCAAAAATCTCCGCAGCTCGATACGAGCATCAAGGGTCTGAAATGTCTGAATTTTGTATATAAGTTAATCTGCTGAAATGTTCACACAGTCAGACAACCCATTTGAGAAAAATGTGTTTTAATGGTTCCTAAGACTAAAAGATATCCATCTAAGAATGCTACAATTTAAGATGTTCTTTGTTTCAGTTTAGAAATCATATGTATGATTTGCACACAAAGAAGCAAGCGAGATTCGTTTTTCAATCGAAATAAATTACCTAACAATACGAATTAAACATGAACCATCTAAAAGAATCACAATCAGAGACGTACGAGATTAAACCTGGAATTTGTTATGGGAGAGAGAAACGGAAGTTTGCAAGCGGAGGGAAAATTGCACCGCCGTTAGGTAAGCGAAGGAACCTAAACTGCTACAGTCTCCATACTTTCTCTTTTGTATATACTGGTGAAGGGTACGATGACACGTGAAGATTAAGAATACGTAGGCGTTTTGGCTACAAAGCAACTAATCAGCGAAAAAGGTATACGAGTGGCCAAAGGAGAGGAAAAGTGGCCCTTCCGGTGGCAAAGGAAAGGAGAGGAGAAGTGAGCTTACACATCTCAGATACTTAGTTTTATAGGACTCATAATCATGTTTCATGTGATATGGGCTCTAAAGCAAGCCCTCGGTTTACATGTGTCTGTTGTACTCCTTATGTTTATTTTTCTGACAATTTTATGTTTTAGTTTTTATCTTAGTATATTGGTTTAAATGGCCCGGAAGATATTTTGACTATCAAAAATTTATAATTTTAGTCTTTGGTTCTTGTTTTATATGGTCCCTCGATTTTTATATCCATTTTTATCTTTTAAATTTTTAATTTTATTTAATTTTATTTTTCTTAAAACATATTATATCAAAATTTGTTATACTCTGTTTTTTTTTCTTTTATTTTTTGTTTTTTTTAAAAGAAAGATTGTTGAGTGGTAAGGATTGCTTCAATATACTATCAAACGACTACAAACATCAAAACGGAGAATCCAAACATGAAACACAAACTGATGAATGATTGTCACGGAGTAATTGAGAAACAAAAAGTATAATGAATGATTACCGGCGATGAATGATTGTCACGGAGTAATTGAGAAACAAAAAGTATAATGAATGATTACCGGCGAATGGAAAAAAATTACTTACTTATGAACATACCCAACTTTGTGGCTCTGAATCTATTTATGTTTTGTCAATAATCAAGTTGAGAAATTTAAACAGAAAGGAAAGGTTTTGTTCTCAGAGTATCCATATACATATGGTATCTGTATGATTCTGCTTTGTAGTATCAAATTGATTATCTCATTATGGTGGCATTTGGGTTCTTGATTTAGTATTTTTATAAGTTTTTTTTTCGTGTTATGATGGTCAAGAAGGTCGTTGCTTTGTGTCCATAGTCTTTAGGAGTTAAGCCTCTTGTGTAATTTTTTTTTCTTTGTATCCTTTGAATTTTCTTTTTAATTATTTTTTTTCAATTTTGTAGATAGAGCCAATACCATGTGGAAATCTTCCTCCTGATCTTGATTCAAGTACTTGCAGGAGTGTGTGAGTTTCCAGATAATTTTTTTTTTCCTTTTAACAAATGCGTTGATGCCAAAAAATTTGTCACTTGATTGATGAAGTATAAAGTTGTCAACTTGCTATAGCTGTTAAGTTAGTCTTTTACTTAAACCAGGTTTACTTCTAAATGATTATGTTCATTTTTACACTACAGGTATTGCATTTTTTCTGTAAATATTGAGTAAGCTGCTAATAGCTTTGAAACTTTTTTTATATATGCAGTTACGTTGTAAACATTCATAGTGATTGACTCACTTCTTCAAAAAGTTTTTTCTAGTACTGGACTTGTTGAAAGTTGTAAACTTATTCGGAAAGAAAAGGTAATATATCTTTGATGGGTTGATGCCATTTTGGTGTTTGTACGTGATGGCCGTGTACTGTGTAGTGTGTCTATGATTCTCTAATTTGTCGTTTCCGTCTCTACCGTCACAAGTCCCGGTGAGTTCTCTTATCTATCGGAGCCTCTATGATGGCTGGGTATGTTCACAAGTAAGTAATTTTTTATTTTTCACGGTTTATATCTCAATCATTCATTATACCATTTGTTTCTCAACCGTAACAATCATTCATCAGTTTGTGTTTGTGTTTGATGTTTGGATTCTCAATTCTGATTTTTGTAGTCGTTCGATAATATATTGAAGCAATCCTTACCACGCAACAATCTTTCTTTTAGAAAAAAAAACAATAAACAAAAAAATAGCAAATTTTGATATACTCTGTTCTGATAAAAAAATAAAAAAAATATTAAATTCAAAAGGTAAAAGTGGAATTAAAAGTCGAGGGACTCTCTATGAAACAAAAACCATTTAACTATGGCGACACGTGGAAGCACCAGGACAAAAACCACGCGCAGGGACTGAAATTATAGATTTTTTATAGTCAAGAGATCCTCACCCGTGATTTTTTTGTCGAGGGATCAAATGGCAGAAAACGTGATAGTCGAGGGACGGATCGGCGATTTAAGCCTTAGTATATTTGTTCATTTAAGTTTGTTATTCTTCTTTATGCACAAGTTTGAAAATAAAAGTACTAAAACCGTATTCTATCACCTGACAGACGTTGAATCATCTAAAATATATTGAATCAACAAAGATATTACTTGTGTGCCTGCTCTAAAGCCCATATCGGTTCAGACTACACATATGACTTTCATATTATCATATGAACGACCATGCCTTTTGACATATAATTTAGTTATGATATATGCCAAAGTTTGGGTATTAATGACAGTATTTGGTTCAAACATGATATCAAAATCTCTAAGTTTCACTCAGTATCGCGTTAATCTACTAAAGATATTGTGCTTCTAGAGAACGTTTTGCATAGAGAAAGATGTTATGAATACGAATGTATCGCCTTGAAAATTTGTATGTATCTTCATAAAAACCACTATTATAGTCAATGTTAGTTTCTCCAATTGTAAGTACCAATTTTTGGCATCGAGGATAGTTTTATTACCATAATAAATGACTTTACACTAATTCTTTCCTAACCATGACTGCACTGACAGTATGATTAGATACTTATAAGTAAAAATAAAAAAGATCACTTGAGTTAGCTTGTGTCAAGACTTTGGGGAAACCAACTGTTTTTTAATTTTTTGCAATGTGTAATCATACTTCGGTGTCCATTTGAACTACTTATCCTTCTTTATGATTAGGATAAAAGTAGTGCACTTATTATAAAATCCGAATATTACCTTCCTATGAGGATTTTGACCTTATTGATATTTTTAGTTGGTCTATAACTGCTAGATTGGTCAATTAATTTGGGTCTACTTTGATATTTTTAGCGGGTCTATAACTGCTAGATTGGTCAACTAATTCGTGCATCTACTTTTCTGATTTTAGCTTTATATTAACTTCCTAAAGGTTCTTGAAGGTTTCTCCGATGTTGTCCAAAGATTTCCAGTGACTCAAAGAAAGCACATAGGTCGTTTACCTTCCCCCTCGGAATAATCTCATCCACCATATTTACGTTGTTCCTTCCCTCCTTGGAATCCAGATACTCTTGCTCAATATCGAAGACGTCAACTTCCTCAGAAATCACCATAGCTGTGTCATCGTTTTTTGGAACAACCTTCACCGTTGTATTTTTCTGTGATGGTTATAATTTTGCTGGTTGCCATAATATTGTTGGTTTGTTTTCTGCCTCGGCGGATACTGACCTGTGCTTTTGGCCTGAACATTGGCACGAGGCCCTTGATTAGTACATCATATCTCTGAAACTTGTTCTGATCCAGTTGATCACCAGATCCTTTCTCAGATTCCAGAGTTTCCTCCACTAGAATTCTCTTCTTCACCTGATTCAGCAATGCCCCGAAGGTCATGGCTTGACTCGTTGCCACCGTGTCCTTTAATAGTCCGGGGAGTAGGCCTATTCTGAAAGCTGCAAGCGCCACTGAGTCTTTACAATACTCCATGTCTGTTTTCGTTTTGACGAATCGATTAGTGTAATTCTTCAAGCTTTCCCCAACTTTTTGTCTACAATAGATTATCGTATCTCCGTTAGCTCTGAACTTTTTGCTCCCCACAAAGTGTTGTCTGAAGATATTCCAGAACATGTCAAAATTCTTTATCGAGCCCTACGAAAGCCTATTACACCACTTGGAAGCTACCCCCTTGAAGGTCTGAGAAAACGCTCTACACAACAATTTATCACCATCATCGAAATTAATCATGAAGTTTTTGAATTGCTCGATGTGGTTATCAGGGTCTTGTGTCCCATCGAACTTTTCTAACTTCGAGATATCGAAATGTTTTGGGAGATTGCCCACCAATATTTCCGGGGACAAAGGAGAAGCCCTCCAATTATGGCTCGTCCGATAAACATTAGATCTCGAGTTTTCATTGCTCGTAAAATACAATCCCTCCTCGGATGGTAGAGTATATTGATGCTGTCACTCCGAATTTTGTGGGCTAACGTTTTGGTTTCCAGCGGGAAACTTCGTTTGGCCATAACCCCGCTCGTTAACTCGAGTACGATAACTCTTCTCCCTCGGAGATGTCCTCTACGAGCTTCTTCCCTTCCGGTAATCTGCGTGTCCTCGACCATGTTTTTTCTTTCTGTGATTTTTCCTAGGAGATGATTCTGACGAGCTGTATCGAGAATAATCGCTCGAGTCAGATGAATCCAGACGTCGTTTTTCTTTCCTCCTTGACGACCGTCGTTCGTATCCCTTGTATCTGTCATCCCTGGCTTTAGGACAAAAATCGGTTTCGCGCTCCTCTTTTCCACTGTCTGGCTCCCTTCTTATCTCGGAGCGAAGATTTGCCTGAACAGTTTCCTTTTCTGCCTTCAATCTTTCGATCTCCAGCAACAGTTCATTCCTTCGGGCCAACAGATCTGAGTCATCAAAAGTGTCTCCGACTCGCTGGCCCCCACGTGCCTCGTATTCCATGTCGTTCCGATAATCGTCGCCCATCAGATTCTCCTCGCAATTGTTAACAAAATCGTCCCCTTGCTCTTCCATAATTTCCCTCGGAATGAGAACTATTTCCAAGAAGCGATTATTGTCAGAATAATCTTCGTTTCCCACAGACGGCACCACTGAAGAGTTTTGAGAATGCTCAGGGGTGATTTTGTGAAACGAAGATCTTTTAGTATCAAAATAGTCTGTTGTACTTTGTTTAGGAGTCGTTTTAGAGAGAGAAAGTTAATACTAGCTTAAGTAGAGAGAGAAAGTAGTACTATATTCATCCCGGGATCTGTGAAGCGTGTGTGGTCCTTTTATAGTACAATTGCGGGTCCTACACACTTTAATTCCCAGTTATTACATCTTTAGTCCCTATATCTTTTCACCTTCTCATAATAGCTATCTTTTTTACAACTTACACAATTTTCTCCTAATAAACTTCTTCTTTACAATTCTTTCCTAATAAACTTCTTCTTTACAATTTTTTCCTAATAAACTTCTTTCTTGCAATTTTACCATGTATTTTATTCTCCCTCATCAACCCTAAATGTATCGAATATGTTATGTTGGCATGAATAACAAAATATGGTGACAAGAGTTTTAACATGAGCCAATTAATGTTAGAGTTGATGATGGAGAATAAAAGACATGGTAAAATTGCAAAGAAGAAGTTTATTAGACCAATCGACCAAACGGAACCCTAGTTCATGGGAATACCCCATTGGACAAATCGTGAGTGCTAGCACGCTCACAAACACGATAGGTGGCATACCCATGAACACGTTAGGGAGCACGACTATCTCAAAAGTGCCATCGTTTGTAGTATCCAAACCTACATGCGTAAAAAAAAGTAGGTCGGCCTAAGAAAATTACTAAGGAATGAAATTTATACCCGGAGTGCATCCTGATGTTTTTACATCCTTATATCACTAACTTGGTAGGCGTTATCCCAGATGGACAATGTGGTTATCGGTTTGTATCGCATTCGATATACGGTATCAAGAATAATTAGCAAATTGTTAGAGGCGATTTGTTGACGTAATTGAATGAACATCGTGTTTTGTGGTTGGAGATTTATGGTTTGTTTGATGTTTTGGATGATATAATACGTAGGTTGGATTACTTCAAATCTTATCCTTCAAGACATTATTGGATGACATTTCGTGACATCAGATTAGTGTTAGCCACAAGATATCAATGCTTGGTATATGATGTCTCCCAAACATGGTCTTTAACTTATCTACTAATTCGCGGGAGTCCACATGTTAGTTCATCAACTATTATGGAGATTGGAATAACTTTCGTATATCGCATCCACTTCGTAAAATTAAGTATATCACTTCGATTATATTATAATTTTATCATTTGTGCAGGTTTTTATTCTTTATAATGCACAAATTTTATTTTATGGATTATGACTCTTTCTGATGAACAATTGCAGCCATTATACTCTGCATGGGGTGCCACGTTATCGACGAAGCGAGTCAATAGACGCATCCGTACTAAGGTAGATTAAAAAAAAATATACCTAAATTATGTCGGTCATGCAAGTAGATCTTAACGAGGAGCTGATGTTTATCAATCTTGCCAAATATGCAAACTAATCTCGTGTTATTTTACGTTTCAAACTTATTTTCTTTACCTACGACGTATGCTAACACTTGATTATCTAATATCTTAACTTTTGCGTAATATTTGTTATCATTTTTATTCCTACCTATTTATATTTTCCGGTGATACGAAAAATCGCAACTTTACGATTTCTGTTGTAGTTGTAGAGTATTTAAAACTCAGAATATCGAACCCAAAGGAGGAATAGTTTTATTTTAGATCTAAATTAAACAAAAAATATAAATTAAATAATAAAAGTTAGATCTGAAGATCAAGAGTTTATTATTAAAATAAATTTAAATAAAAACATTTAACTAAATTGATTGAGATTTATATTAAAACAATTCCGGAGTTAATTAAATTTGTATAAACACTTTCTATGGTTTTTATCTAATTTAAATTAAATTTACATTCTTTAAGACTAGATTCTCTTACATGGTACTGTCATTATCTCTCGATCTCACACAACTAACCAAGAATCTCTAGCCCTACCTCCTACAATTGGGTCATAAAAACCAAGAATCTAGTTTAAATTTCAATAGGTCATAGTCGTAGCGTACTACTCATTCAACCTAGTGGCATTGATATAGTTCAGATATAGACTTTACCTCTCGGTCTCAGTCATAAATCTATTATCGGTCAATTGAACCCATAAGTAATTGCAAGCGTTAAGTAACATCAATGCTAAATAATATAAATAAAATTTAAATTTAAATTATAATAAAAATCACATAGTGCTCGGAACAAAAAAGAATTAGCTCATGCTAATCTTGTTCATAGTTTTAACAATAAAATAAAATAAAGAAGAACAAAATAGTCTTTTCTGTTGACGGACGTCTGGATCTCCTTCGTTAGGGTTTTATTTATAAGAAGAATTATCGGGATTTTTGTTGACCGTAATCTTCTAAAAACAAACCACATCGAGAGTATAATTATAATATTAAATAAAATAAAAGAATTAATTCATTCTTTTAAATTATATAATATAATATCATAATTAAAGAATTATATTATTCTTTTAAATTAAATAATAAAGATATTATAATTTATTCTTTAGGAAACTAAAATATAAAGATGGTGTCTTCAATTAATATCTTATCTTTTTTTCTTTCTTTCTTTTATTATTTCTTTAATTATCTTCAAGTCCTTGACTTTTATCTTCTTTTTTAATTATAGCTTATATGTCCAATCTTAACTTATTTTTGCTCTTTTTGCTCCAATTTCACTATTAAATAAAAAAAATAAACAAATGAGAGTATTTTATTCATAATTAATTAAAACTAACAATTAAATTAATATAAAAGTAATATAAAATTAAGGATAAATATCCTTTGATCAAATTATCTCATATTTATTAATTTTCTAATCCTGAGTAAAAAAATATCACTAGTAAAAGTATGATCAAATGATATTATCCTATGGTATAAATTAAGACCAAGTTTCTTAATTTCAAAACAAGCTAACGATTGAAGTGAAAAATTCCTAACCACATGTTATATATAGAAATTTGAAGAAATCTAAAGAATCTTCAACATGTCTCGAAAAAATTAAACTTTCATTATATACTATTTACTTAAATATTTTTTTAAACATTTTATTAATAAACCAAAATAATATCAATTTTCTTTTTTTAAAGAGTTGTCAATTGTATCCTTTTTTTTTCTTTTTTTTCTAAATATAATCCCTTTTTTTATGTGACAGTCAATGAATCCCAAACTAGTTGGTTTAAGTCATTAGGTGATAAGGCACCCCGAACATATAAACTTAGAAAAAGAATTTTATATATATATATATATATATATATATATATATATATATATATATATATATATATATATATTTACATGTGAGTTGTGCAGTATCTACTTAAGTTTTCTAATTAACATATTTAACGAGTTTTTGATAAATGACATCCTTCCAAGTTGGTTAGGAGCATTAGGTGATGAAGCACCCCAAAGGAAGAGACCGGGTCACTTAGTAAAGAATTAACATAAATCTTTAAACTACAAAAATCTTTTCCCTTTGTACGTGAACTCGACCAGATTAGGAAGATACCGGGTCACTCAGTAAAGAATTATGCAACCTTTTTATTTAATAAATAATATACCATTTTTTGATAATTTTTTTTATAATGACAACTGTTTTTTTTCCAGAAAATATTTATTATATTAGTAAATTAATTTACATGTAAAGAAAAAATACTCTGAGTAAATTTGCAATATAATTAATTTTAATAATTTCTAGACATAGAAATTTCTAAAGATCTAATCAAATAAAAATCTCAACATGCAATTATTAAATCTTTGAACTAAAAGTCACTTCACAAGTTTGAATCAATCTATGAGGTCCTAAAATATACAATAAACAATATTTAATGATAAATAATAATAATTATTATTATAATTTTTTGTAATATATTTGTTCAATAATTTCCCACTACCCCACACTTAAACTCTAATATTGTCCCACTTGTCCGCTGGTCTGAGGATGATATGGTGTAAATACCTTGTGGGTAACTCCATATTTTGCTAACAGAGTGTTCAATTGACGATTGTAAAAGTGTGATCCGCCATCACTAATAATCGCTCTTGGGGTTTCGAAACTTGAGAAAATATTCTTCTTGACAAATTTTATTACCACCCGCGCATCATTTATGGGTAAAACAATTGCTTCAACCCATTTTGAGAGACGTAATCAACTACAACTAGGATATACTTTTTGTTGAAGGATGATGGGAATGATCCCATAAAATCGATACCCCATACGTCAAACAACTCTACCTCAAGAATATTTCTCAACGACATCTCATTTTTGTTGGAGATGTTTCTCACTCTTTGGCATTTTTCACACCCCATAACATACTTATAAGCATCTTTGAATAAAGTAGGCCAAAAGAAACCAGACTGTAGAACGTTTGCTGTTGTTTTTGTTGCGCCAAAATAACCTTCAGTCTCTAAAGAGTGACAATGACACAGTATGTCAAATGTTTCTTCCTCTGGTACATAATGTCTAATAATTTGGTCTCCACATTACTTGTATAAGTATGGATCATCCCAGTATTACTTCTTAAGATCACGAAAGAATTTTTTTCGTTGTTGATAATTCATGTTTGGGTGGAACTGTTTATCAAAAAGATATTTTGCTATGTCTGCAAACCAAGTTTCAACTTTAACTGCCAGTAATTGTTCGTCAGGAAAATACTCATTTATCGGCCTACTCTTTTGAACATATTCGTTTTCCTCCAAGCGAGATAAATGGTCTGTTATAACATTCTCTTAACCTTTTTTATCTCGAATCTCAAGATTAAATTCTTGCAAAAGTAACCCTCATCTTAATAACTATGGTTTTGAATCTTTCTTATCTAAAAGATACTTGAGTGCAGCATGATCTGTATGTATTATCACTTTCGTACCTAATAGAAATGATCGAAACTTATCTACTGCACAAATTATTGCTATGAATTCTTTTTCAGTTGTTCCATAATTCAGTTGTGCACCCGTAAATTTTCTGCTAGCATAATATATACAGTATGAAAAACTTTATATTTTTGCTGCCCAAGTACAGTCCCTATCGCATAATTGCTAGCATCACACATCAATTCAAATGGTGAAGTCCAATCATGAGATACAATAACAGGCGCATTGATTAACTTTTATTTTATCAAATCAAATACATCTAAACACTTGGTAGAAAATTAAAATTCAGCATCTTTCATCAACAGATCACAAAGAGGTTTAGAGATTTTTGAAAAATCCTTAATGAATCGCTATAAAAACCTGCATGGCCGAGGAAGCTCCGGATTCCTTTTACCAAAATAGGAGGTGGTACTTTTTGGATGACTTTAACTTTAGCTTGATCGACCTTTATACCCTTTTCTGAAATGTAATGTCCTAATACAATTCCATCTTGTACCATAAAATGATATATCTCCCAATTGAGAATAAGATCGGTATCCACACATCGTTGTAAAACCAGAGATATATTAGCTTTCAATTATCAAAAGAATCACCAAAAACATATAAATCGTTCATAAATATTTCCATGGATATTTCAATCATATCTGAAAAAATAGACATCATGCATCGCTGAAAAGTCACAGGAGCGTTACACAACCCGAAAGGCATCCTCCTATAGGCGAAAGTCCCATACAAACATATAAAAGTAGTCTTCTCTTGATCCTTATATCGAGTAGATATTTGGTTGTACCCGGAGTAACCATCAAGGAAATAATATAAGGCATGTATGGCTGATCGTTCCAACAGTTTATTGATGAATGGTAGTGGAAAGTGATCTTTACGTGTCACATCATTCAATCGTCTATAGTCAATACATACTCTTCATCCGGTCACTGTTCTAGTAGGTATCAACTCATCTTTGTCATTCTAGATCACTGTCATCCCTCCTTTCTTTGGGACTACATGTATCAGACACACCCATCTACTGTCTGAGCTAGGATATATGATGCCTGCATCCATGAGTTTCAGTACCTCTTTCATCACTACCTCCTACATTGCCGGATTTAATCTTTTTTTAGGTTGAATGATTGGCTTATAAACTTCCTCTATTAGTATTTTGTATTGACATTGAGAAGGACTGATTCCCTTGATGTCTTCAATTATCCATCCAATGACTTCCTTGTATTCCCTCAACACCCTTAATAATTTTCTTGTATCTGTATCACTGAACAAGGCATTAATAACCACAGGAAATTTATCAAGTTCTTCTAGAAAAATATAACGCAAATGTGAAGGTAACGATTTCAATTTCAAATGTATGTGCGTCGACCTTTTGTGATTTCAGCTTAAAATCTGAACATTTAAAGGTTGAACTGGTAGTTTATTTAAGTTCATCACACATTCTCTTACCTCTTCACTTTCAATTTCAGTTTCATCTAATCTAGCATGGACTATAGAATTTTCAAAAGCAGATTGAGGAAGAAATTCATTCATACAATTATCAGCCAATTCATCTACCACGTCAATCATATAAGCATTAGCATCATTAGGAAATTTTAAAGACTCTAATATGTTAAATTCCACTTTATCATCTCATACACGTATGATTAATTTACAAACTTTAACATCAATAATCGTTCGAGTAGTAGCTAGAAAAGTTCAACCTAATATCAAGGGAACAAGTCTATCTTCCTCCATGTCTAAAATAATTAAAACTACCGGAAAGATAAACTTGTCAACTTTAATCAATACATCTTCAACTATTCCTTTCGGGTATGCAAGAGCTCTATCAGCTAATTGAAAAGAAACAGTTGTAGACTTTATTCCTCTTATCCGTAGATTCTTATAGATAGATAAAGGCATCAAATTAATACTAGCACCTAAATCATACAAACATTTATCAAATGCTAAATTACTAACTCTACAAGGAATAGTAAAACTTCATGGATCTTTTAGTTTGGGTGGTAATTTATTCTGACTTAGCGCGTTGCATTCCTCTTTCAATGAAACTTTCTCAAAGTCTTTGAATTTTCTTTTGTAAGATAGGATTTTCTTGAGGAATTTCGCATATTTCGGCATTTCCTCCACCAAATCTAAAAAAAGTATGTTAATTTCTAAGCTGTGAAATAATTCAAGAAATCGAGAAAATTCATCATTAGAGTTTTGTTTCTTCTTCATGCTTGGGTAAAGAATTTTTGGTGCATATTTTAAAATTTGAAAAGTATCTTGGGTTGCAGTTTCGTCCATCAAGTTGTTGCGCCGAACAGCCCCGGAATCAGCCCCAAAACCTCCAAATTTTTTTAAGCTTTTGGATGCTCTGATCAGCCCCAGAATCAGCTCTATTTTCAGCCTCGGAATCAGCCTCAAAACCTGCAATTTTTTTGAGCTTTCTATTGGTCTGATCAGCCTCAAAATCAGCTCCAAAATCATCCCTAACACCTATTTGTCTCCCCATTCTCAACGTGGTTGCATTAGCTTGTTTCGAGTTATTCTCTGTGTTGCTTGGCCAAGTTCCTTGAACTCTTGATGTCATCACTAAGTGTAGTTGTCCTAATTGAACCTCTAAGTTTTTCAAGCTTGCATCGTGATTTTGAATTGAGACTTCAATATTTTTCATGCTCGACTCGTTTTTCTTAAAATAGTTTTTAGACGATTCAACAAATCTGTTCACGTTCTCTTCAAAGGTTGCTTTCTTCTCTAACTTCTCCAAGTCTTCCTGTTTCTAAACGTTCTCGTTGTTCTTCCAAGAAAAGTTTGGATTTTTCCTTCTACATGCTTGATAGTTATTAGAATAATAAGGTTTCGGCCAGTGTTGGTAGTTACTCACATACCTGACATTTTCGGATTCCGTGAATTGGTTTGATGGATAATACGCATTGATGCCTGATACTGCAATCGAATTCATCATCAATTGGTTTAGCTGCTGCTCCAGCGCTGCTATCTTCGCTTGCATGACAATTTTATTGTTGACTGCATACATTCCAGTTTTTTATTTTCGTCCGATGCGTAGTTATTTGTAGACAAAAACTCCAATAATTCATATGCTTCTTCTAGTTTTTGTTCATTAGAGACCCTCCACTTGCAGCATTAATCATCAATTTATCATTTCCAAATAGTCCATTGTAAAACATTTGGACTATCATCCATGTAGGAATCTCATGGTGAGGACATCTGCGCAACAATTCCTTATATCGTTCCCATGAGTCATACAAAAACTTATCATTCGTTGAGCATAATTGCTGATAACGTTTTCGACTTCACTCACGGAAAACTGGCTAGATGTATGTTTGGGCACTGTTCTGATTCTCCATTGAACATATTTGTCTGAATCATATTGATCAATGCGGTTTGATCTCGAAATACGTTACCTCCACTGTTTGTCTCACTGTGCTTGGAGTGAATCCAGTAAGTGATGGATTAGCATAGTCACTCATTTTTATCATATCAGGAGATTGTTACACTGCTAAATTGTTTCTATTTTCTCTTGTATTAGCCATTGTTTTTTATTTTTGCAACTCTCTTCTTTGCATGTGAAAAAATCTTTCTATTTCCGTATCAAAAGGAGAAGGCTTCTTTCACCTATTATATAAATGTTTTATAAAAAAAATCAAAAAATTAAACTAAAAATAAAAATAGATCCAAAAAAAATTAGATTGTCTCTCCGGCAACGGCACCAAAAACTTGATACAAAAAATCGCAAGTCCACGATTTCCGTTGTAGTTTTAGAGTATTTAAAACCCGGAATATGGAAGGTCGTTTTATTTTAGATCTAAATTAAACAAAAAAATAAGTAAATTAAGTAATAAAAATTAGATCAGAAGATCAAGAGTTTATTATTAAAAAAAATTTTAAAAAAAATTAACTAAATTAAATGAGATTTATATTAAAACAATGCCGGAGTTAATTAAACTTGTATAAACAATTTATATGGTTTTTATCTAATTTATATAATTTAAGTTAAACTTAAATTCTTTAAAATCAGATTCTCTTACCGGGTGTTGCAATTATCTTTCGATCTCACACAACTAACCATTTTGTATGGCTGGTTGTATCTCTAGTCTCATACCTCCTATAATTGGGTCATAAAAACTAAGAATCTAGTTCAAATTTCAATAGGTCATGGTAGCGTACTACTCGTACTACTCATTCAACCTAGTGGCATTAATATAGTTCAGATATAGACTTTACCTCGCGGTCTCAGTCATAAATTTATAACCCATAAGTAATTGCAAGCATTAAGTATAATATCAATGCTAAAAATATAAATAAAATAAAATTTTAAAATAGAATAAAAATCACATAGTTATTGGATTTACAAAGGTTTTCTAACCCCGGAGCAAAAAAAGATTAGCTCATGCTAATCTTGTTCATAGTTTTAACAATAAAATAAAATCAGAGAAGAAGAAAAAGAAAAATAGTATTTTGTGTTGACGGCCGTCTGGATCTCCTTCGTTAATCTTCTAAAAATAAACCACATCGAAGAGTATAATTCTAATATTAAATAAAATAAAGTAATTAATTTATTCTTCTAAATTATATAATATAATATTATAATTTACTACGTAACACCAAATATTTTATTCTCTTAAGAATAAAATCATAATCTTTATCAAATAAAATAAAAGAATTATATTCTTCTTTTAAATTAAATAATAAAAATATTATAATCTATTCTTTAGGAAACTAAAATATTAAGATGATAATATCTTATCTTTTTTTTCTTTCTTTCTTTTATTATATCTCTAATTATCTTCAAGTCCTTGATTTTTATCTTCTTCTTTAATTATAGCTTTTATGTCCAATCTTAACTCTCTTTTTTCTCTTTTTGCTCCAATTTCACTATTAAATAAAAAATAACCAAATGAGAGTATTTTATTCGTAATTAATTAAAACTAACAATTAAATTAGTATAAAAGTAATATAAAATTAAGGATAAATATCTTTTGATCATCCGCTTATTTCTATTTCTCACCAACTTAAGATTACCGCCCATATTAGATTAGTTTATATAGATCAACCGGATCATGCCATATTACTTCATCTATTCACTATTCTAAAGTATAAAAAACTCGAAGTGTCTTAGTTATGGAGTGGATCGTTGATGAAGACCACCACATGCTTTAAGCCGTCAAATGTGTTCAAAAAATGTATGATGAGACCAACGATGTTTTTTTTATGAATTTCTTTGTAGGATGTACTATAACTAGGAATGTCAAAGATCTCTATACCCGCATCCGTGTAATCGTGCAAAATTCTATGCAAGATACAATCTTCTAAAATCCGACCCAATGCGCGGGTGTTTGATTTTTTGTACGAAGTAAAGCAACGGGACTTCAAGGTGTGGCAGTTGAAAGTTACTGATTTCATTACAAGAGATATGATAGCTTATTTGGAGGAGAGCTTTGTTGATAAACTAAATACGATTGCTAATTGCTCACCTATTGACTTTAACCTAGGATATGACTTTTATTAATAAGTTTTTGTGGTTTTTTAATTTATTCTATTTGTAAGTGTAACATTATCTGTATTTATGATTAATCTATGGTGGCTTTCTAGCTTAAAAAAGTATATTGTGCTTTTCGCACAAATGTCGCGAAACATTACACTGAAATTGCATATACTATGCGATAGTAAGCTTGTTTTATTCGTATCCGAGTTCGTTCCGAAAATAACGGATATGAATATAGCCATATCCGTATTCGAAATATCCAATATCCGAAATTTTATAAATAATATATATTTATTTTTTATTTAAGCATGTTTTTTAGCTATCCCACATTGTAAAAAGCAAAACAAATTACTAACAAAGTTGGCTACAAATACGGAAGGTTGCTTCTCTAAATATTGTATCTTATCCCACATCTAAAGTTGGATCCCACATCTAAAGTTGGAAAAATAGTTGCTACCAACCTGTTTATAAAACACATGGTGGATTTTCTAAACAAATATATTTTTTTAGTCTTATCCCACATATAAACTGTGAAAAAGAATTGCTACCAAACTGTCTATAAAAAACATGGTGGCTTTTGAAAATAAGTATATTTTTCTTAGCCGTATTCCCACGTCTAAAATGGGAATATGAATTTTTACTAAAGTGCTTATAAAAGACATGGGCTAACCAACAAATTGTGGATGTAATTAGTCAAAAAAATTAGTTGAATTCAGATATTCGGATACGGATAAAATCCGTCGGATACGGATTCAGATATAATTTTAAAAAACGGATTTTAATTTGGATTCCGATAGTGATTTCAGATTCAAATATAGGCAGATTTGTATCCAAAATACCCGTTTGACAGCCTTACACATATCTTATCATATCCTTCCCTATCACTATATTGGAGGTGTACTGGTGGGTTATCTCTAACATACGTATCAACACCTACCAAGGCCGGATTGGCCACCGTATACCTAAGAAAAAAACATGATAAAAAAAAGACGAGGTCGATTAGAAACCTAAATAGATCAAAATTAGAAGCGAATAGAATCTCCCGGGAGCAAAGTTCCATAAACTCTAAGAGAAACTATAATTATACATTGCAGAGGTATATTTTGCGTTTAATTATAATAAAATTATAGACCATATTTATAATATTCTTTTAAAAACAAAAAATAATTATAAATAATTATATACATTTTAAACAATATTTTGTATTCAAATCATTTATTGGGTATTTTCAAAACTTGTTTTAAGCATTAAAATTATTATTTAGAAATTGTAAAACATTAAAATTTCATATCCTATTTCACCTTTTCCATAAACTTCATCCCATTCTCTAAGCCACAGCCTCAATTTATTAAAACTTTCGCTGGAAATAACTCCAGTTTCACACAGGCAACCATGCACACGGGGAACCATGCCGCTTTAACATAATCTAATTAAAGCCCCCAAGAGAAAAATCCAACAAGTTTTGGCAGGCACTTGAATGAGAAATGTGTAAAGCATGTAAAATCTGTTTTGAGAAAAATGGAATAAGTTGAAGGTAACAATGATCTCTCAAACCTTCATGAGTTAAAGTAACTTTCTAGCACCGAATTAGTTTGCGAATTTTCGAGGGCCACTACTCGAAGGGCCACCTTCTTCTCCTCTCCTTTGGCCACTCGAAGGGCCACCTTCATCTCGTCTCCTTTGGCCACTCGAAGAGCCACCTTCTTTGCACATTAGTTGCAATGTAACCAAAGCGTCTGCGCATTCTTGATCTTCGGGTGCCATCATACCCTGCCATTTAAAGTGATGAAACAATTTATAAATAGAAAACCTCCCATTTACAAAACTAAGTACAGCGTATGTTTGTTTGAGTAATTAGAAATTATGAATGTTTTTATTTTTCCAATAATTATAATTACCGTCGTTTTAGTATGGCCACTGGAAGAAGCTTTGTTTTTCTTTGACGCAGGTGCCTCAGACTGCTTAGCCCAATCAGGAGACACACTGTCATCATAATGGTAGTCGAAGAAAAGCTCATCCCCAGCCTTTATCTGCTTCTTAGCATATAGACCAATTCGCCAATTCCCCAAGACAGAAGTATGCTGCCATGCAATGTCATGTTCATTGTTAACCTCAAAAACAGTGAAAAAGCAGTTGGGGAAATATATATGGCACTTAGTTTCTCGGTTTCCAAACTAACAATAGAAAAGCGATTTTCACAATTTCTTTTGCGCATTATAACAGCTTAAGTTACTGAGGTTCTACTGTACAATCCAAACAAGTACCCTTGCATAGCAGTTAGGATCCGAAGAATGGTTGGCGAACTTTAATGCGCTACCAATTCGGAGAGCATCGATGCAAAACTGCAGAAGAAAAAAACAGTTCATAAACTTTGTGACATCTGGAAGAAATAAAGAAAACGTGATCGAGATTTTTAACTGAAAATGAAAGATGTTAAAATATAACATGCCTCCTCATCTAATACGAAACTATATGCCGCATCCGGACGCTTTTCTGCTTCCTCATGGGTTAACAGCTCTCCAGTGTACTCGCCGATGAATTCGTTTTTGGCAATGTTGTTCTGCAAGGGTGGCCAGATATGTGTTTATGAGTGACAAATTTAGGTTCTACTATATTTCATCTGTATATTACCTTAGCAAACGCGCCCCGGCCAGATATCTTCGATTCTGCTACAAAAACCTGTACATGTTTAAGTCGGTCAATATTTTATGAAGAAAATTGTTGTGTACAAACAAGAGAATAAGTGACCCGACAAGGTGACAACTGTAGCGAATCAACTGCAATTGGCTACAAAATAAGTATCATTTGTAGGTGACACCAAGGGTCCAACACGAATGACGAGGAGAGGAGAGGTTAAAGGTGCAAAGTTAATGAAGAATAATGATAATAGATTCATATAATTTTCAAAACAAAGAGGCAAAAGAACCTGGATCGACTATTCAAGGAATGATATTCATATGGATAAATAAATGGAAAAATATCAAATATAAAAGAAAATTGAGGCATTTACCTCCTGATGTAGTCCACGGAGCATCTTCATATTCCTACATTCATGATTATCTCCTGTCTGAATAGGGTTACTAGGGAATCTAGGGAAGCATTGAAACCTTTGTCAATAGAAGCGTCCGAAGTCTGAGCTTTGGTGTTCCTGGTGTTTCATGTGTTTATAAAGCAAGCACAAAGCTGAAGGGGTTCGCAAGCCCAAAGCATATGTTCACACCATGACCGGTTTACAACAGATGGACACATAGGAAAATAACTGATTAGACACATAGGGAAGTTTGAGTAATCTATTGCGGCATTGACATCTGCAAAAGTTCAAGCGGAAGTGAAACTTTGTCCCAACACACATAATCCAAATATTAATTGACAAGATATAGGGTAAATGAAATTACATATTAGCATAATCAAAAGTTTATCCGCATTGGCAAAGATAGAATGTTTGCAAACAATGCAGATTTTATATTTAACATATATCTTGTTGCCGCATATGGTACAAATCTTTTATTTGGGCTTTAAGTGCTTAGACTAGGAATGCTCGATACGAGCATTAATGGTCTGAAATGTCTGAATTTTGTATATAAGTTAATCTGTTTGTTCACACACTCACACAAACCATTTGAGAAAAATGTGTTTTAATGGTTTCTAAGACTAGAAGATACAGTGATATCCATCTAAGAATGCTACTAAAAGTTTACGTATTTTGTTCTAACTCTATTACCTAACCTTATTCAGTCTAAGACTATATAAGCTTGTGTAAAGCATAGTCACACCAAAATAATGGAAAGAATCGAAGATCATAATGAAACTAAAACTCGAACCTTCTTTCCAACTCATGCGTGTGCCACAATACTCTACCCCATTGTGATCCATGTTTGAAAATCAATCTGTAAGTGAAAGAAGTAAACAGTTCATTAAGATAATAAATCTTTCCCACTTGGTCACTAAACATCATTCCTTTTATAAGAATCAACTCTACAATTTAGGATATTATTTCTTTCGATTTAGAAATCATATGTATGATTTGCACACAAATGAAATAACCATAAACTCTACGATTTAGGGCAAAAAAGCAAGCGAGATTCGTTTTTCAATCGAAATAAACATACCAATCAAACATGAATTATCTAAAAGAATCACAATCAGAGACTTACAAGATTAGATCGTAAACTAAAACAAGACGAAAGGGCTTAAACCTGGAATCTGTGACTGGAGAGAGAAACTGATGTTTGCAAGCGGACGGAAAATCGCACCGCCGTGAGGTAGGCGAAGGAACCTAAACTGCTACAGTCTCCATAGCTGTCTATTGCTCTCCGCCCCATACTTTCTCTTTTGTCTATTTTTAGCCAATAAAATTTTGACAATGGATATAAAAAACGAAATAAATCTGGCTAGTTACCAAATCAAGTTTTTATCTTTTTATATTACATATTATCTTACCGGCGCTTTTTTAAAAAAAAACATTAAATAAATATTTAACTTATTTTTACAATATTTATATAAAAAATATTTTGGTGATTGGCATAGAATTTTAAATAATAATAATGTAAGAACCAAACATGAGTTGATGAGTTGAGGTTGTTGTATTAATCCATAATATGTCTTTTGAAATTGAAACTATATTTACTTTTGTACAGATCGTGAAAGTGAGCTTACATATCTTAGATACTTACGTTTTATAAGACTGATAATCATGTTTCATGTGATATGGGCTCTAGTAGTAAAAGCAAGCCCTCGGTTTACATGTGCCTGTTGTATCTATTATGTACTAAAGTCTTATTGTATCACTTGACAGTCGTTGAATCATCTAAAATATATTGAATCAACAAAGAAACAACATAAATATAACTGATATGACAACGACTTATGGGAGCTTAACATTTAGTGCTTTAAACTTATTATGAAAAGAGCTCATCTCCATTGATAAGAACATGAATTATCAGGGACTTCAAATAATAACATTAAGGTTTTTTTATATAAATTGTAAAGTTATGAGGGGAGATTTATATTGTTTGTAAGTATAAAGGACTACAATGCAATTTGTCTATATATGTAACTGATTTAGTTCAAGTCTTCTTACGTGCCTATGAATACTGCAGAAGAAATAAAGGGTTCGACTATTGTTTTATTTCTCTCTCTGGAATTTCACACTATAATTCTCTCTCAATTCATTTACTTTCATTTATACTATCACAGGTTAAATTCGATTTATTCGTAAGAATATCTATAATACTTGTCATTGGCGACCACAGTGGTAGAGATTAAGGTATCTGGAATGCACATCTAAAACCAAAAAATATAAAATTTATTGTTCATAGTGATGAGTTCGGATATTCGAACTACTCTACATTGACATTAATCTAAAGGGCAATTCGGACCAAACCACTATAATGAAATTTCGAATAGGACAAATGTATTGAGTATTGATTAAGCTAGCTACTAGTCACTTCAAACCAGATTACTGATGGGTTCTTAAACTTGACCCGACTTTACGATCTGACCCGATAAGCCCATAAGTTAGTAATTAAGTATAAATACCCCAACCACTTTCATTAACGAGGGTAATCAAAATTTATTACTAATTCACAAAACATCCAAAACACTTTACAACATTACCCTCAGACATAAATAAACCATGCGGCTTTATTTTAACCCAAACGAAAAATCCAACAAATTTTGGGAGGCAACTTGAATGAGAAATGTGTAAAGCAGGTAAACTCTGTTTTGAGAAAAATGGAACTTAAATGGAATAAGTTGAAGGTAGCAATGATCTCTCAAACCTTTCATGAGTAACTAAGGTAGCGATGATCTCTCAAACCTTTCATGAGTAACTTTCTCGCACCGAATTAATAAGAGAATTTTCGAGGGCCACTAATCGAAGCGCCACCTTCTTCTCCTCTCCTTTGGCCACTGGAAGGGTCACCTTCTTCTCCTCTCATTTGGCCACTCGAGGTGCCACCTTCATCTCCTCTCCTTTGGCCATTCGAAGAGCCACCTTCTTCGCTCATTAGTTGCAATGTAGTCCAAACGTCTACGAATTCTTGATCTTCAGGTGTCATCATATCCTGCCATTTAAAGTGATGAAAAAATTTACAAATAGAAAATCTCTCATTTACAAAACTAAGTACAGAGTATGTGTGTTTGAGTAATTAGAAATTATGAATGTTTTTATTTTTCCAATAATTATAATTATGTCTTTTTAGTATGGCCACCGGAAGAAGCTTTGTTTTTCTTTGACGCAACTGCCTCAGACTGCTTAACCCAATCAGGAGCCACACTGTCATGATAATAGTAGTCGAAGGAAAGCTCATCCCCAGCCTTTATCTGCTTCTTAGCAAATAGACCAATTCCTCAAGACAGAAATATGCTACCATGCAATGTCATGTTCATTGTTAACCTCAAAAACAGTAAAAAAACAGTTGGGTAAATATATATGGCACTTAGTTTATCGTTTTCCAAACAAACAATAGAAAAGCGATTTTCACAATTTATTTTGCGCATTACAACAGCTCGAGCTACTGAGGTTCTACTGTACAATCGAAACAACTACCCTTGCATGGCAGCTAGGATCCGAAGAATGGTTGGCGAACTTTAATGCGCTACCGATTCGGACTTTAAATCAAATATATTGGACTTTGATTTTCACAGGGATTTGGAAATAAACAACAGATCCTTGATCAATGATATTTAAATCCCTCCCCGATACAAATAAACCAAGCCTTAATCATCGATGTATAAATCTTTGCTCCAGAAATAAAAAAAACAAAGCCTTACCCGCACAATTGCTGATCCCCTTTGCACGACACGAACATTGCTGACTGCATTCGTCTCGGCAATCACATGGCCTGTAGTGAGGAAGAAACCGATCTTCTCTACCGCTATTATTACTGCTTGACACATTCATAGCAATCAAACAGTTATGATTGCAAAGAAAGCACAGATATATATCAGGGGAAAAGCATAAAGCAACACAGAGTGTTGTCAGAAAACATAAAGCAACAACTTATCAAGTATGTGTCAATTTTGACCTGATTGTTCGATCTGACCTAGGTCGCAGCAAAAGATGCTGCGATATCCACCTTTGCTAACAAGTGTAATATGAACATCGATGGTCTCCTATTGAATAAATTTAAAGATCGAAGGAGATATAGATACTTAATATATACTTGTTAGAAACAATAGACGGATATAATGATACCTAGAATTATAAAGATAAACATCGGCTTCCACAGCAACACAACATCATACACAAATATGAAAATATTATATTTAGTGACCGATTTCTGCCAAAAATCTCCGCAGCTCGATACGAGGATTAAGGGTCTGAAATGTCTGAATTTTGTATATAAGTTAATCTGCTGAAATGTTCACACAGTCAGACAACCCATTTGAGAAAAATGTGTTTTAATGGTTCCTAAGACTAAAAGATATCCATCTAAGAATGCTACAATTTAAGATGTTCTTTGTTTCAGTTTAGAAATCATATGTATGATTTGCACACAAAAAAGCAAGCGAGATTCATTTTTCAATCGAAATAAATTACCTAACAATAACAATCAAACATGAATCATCTAAAAGAATCACAATCAGAGACTTACGAGAAACTGAAGTTTGCAAGCGGAGGGAACCAAAACTGCTACAGTCTCCGTACTTTCGCTTTTGTCTATACTGCTGAAGGGTATGATGGCACCTGAAGATCAAGAATCCTTAGGCGTTTTGGCTACAGAGCAACTAATGAGCGAAGAAGGCTCTTCGAGTGGCCAAAGGAGAGGAGAAGAAGGTGGCTTTTCCGGTGGCAAAAGAGAGGAGAAGAAGGTAGTGGCCCTCGAAAATTGGCTTATTAATTCGGTGCTAGAAAGTTACTGATGGAAGTTTGCGATATCATTGCTACTGGAAGTGAGACGTTTTATAGGACTGATAATCATGTTTCATGTGATATGGGTTCTAGTAGTAAAACCAAGCCCTCCGTTTCCATGTGTCTGTTGGACCCATTCCATTATTGTGACAATTTTATGTTGGCCAAAGCTATTTCCTCCATGGAAATTTTTCCTCCATCTTTTGAAATCTCTAAAACTAGTAAAACAGGATTTTACCATTTTACCCTTCTTTTGTACTCAAATTTAATGTTTGTGCCATTAATGAAATAGAATACCCTAGTCAGTAAAAACATAAGATTAAACTAAATTTAATCCTACATATGGAAGATTGAACCCTAAAATTAACCCTAAAACCAAAAAAATATTTGTCTTATTGAAGATTCAACGCCGTTCGACGATGGAAAATCAAGTATCTCATTCCGAGAAGGAGAACAGTACTGAAGCACCGAATAAGGTATTTTAATATCGTTTTTACGTTTTAGAATAGTCATAGAAACATTTCCCGATTTCTGCATTCCCGTTTTACTGATATCTGGGCATTTTGCAACTGATTCCGAGTCAGTATCTCAGAATCAGTTGTTTTATGAAAACGCAACTGATTCCGAGAGGGCCACTCGGAATCATGTGCGTTACAGTAGACAGGCAAAATAATTAACACATTACTTTTAAATCATGTAGGAATTTCGTATGTCTTGGGAACCTGAAATTGCATCGCCTTATCATTCTGACAATGATGTTATATATCCGGATCTGACCGACGCATTTACTACGCAAGCGTGCTATACTAGATCTGAACTTACGGAATGGGTATTAACAAAGGGTCGAGAGTTGAAATATTCTATGATGGTAAGTAGGTACGACTCTGGAAATTATGGGAATACTCCTCGATTGTTTTATTCTTGTGAAAAATATGGGGAACCAAGGTTAAAACCAAAGGCACCTAATGTGAAGAGAAGAAAGTCAAGTACAAAGAAAACAAATTGTCTGTTTCTACTAAGAGCTCATCCTCTTGACAATGATCTATGGTATTTGGTAGTTGCATGTGGTAGGCATAACCACCCTCCATCGGAATATTTAGAAGGTTGTCCTCAAGCAAGGAAACTTACTTCGGCCGAAGAAGATTTGGTGAAGAAATTATCAATACGCGGTGCCACTCCTCGTAACATTTTACCCGCTTTAAAGGATATTAATCCTCATAACGTGTCTAATATGCGTAACATTTACAACGCTAGACAAAAACATCGTACATTGGAAAAGTGCGGTCAATCACAACTTCAATATTTATTGGGTAAGATGAAGGAGAAAAATTACATTGAATGGCATAGAACGGGAAATGATGGGTCTCAAATAATCACCGAGTTATTTTTTGCCCACCCGACATCTATCGATCTTCTTAGGACATTTCCGGAGGTCCTTATTATGGATAGTACGTATAAGACGACGAGATACAAGATGCCGTTGTTCGAAATAGTTGGGGTTACATCAACCAACATCACATTTGCGATTGCTTTTGTTTTTTTGAGTCACGAAAAGGTCGAAAATTACATGTGAGGTGGCTGAAAGCGAGTGAAATGGTCGAAAATCCAGCATTCGAGTAGTTGGACGAATCCACTCATCGTCTTTGTAGAATGTTTGGAAGCCATACGTAACCCATTATACAGCTCCGCAAGGATATGCATCCCCCATGCATATGATCCCAACGAATCAATGTCATCGAGCACGTGTAACCAATCTGCTTTCACGTAGTATCCGCTTTTGTCTACAAATAGACAAGACCCGAAGAGATAAAGTAAGTAGGCTTTCGCACAACGGAGAACATCGATCCTCCTTAATCGACCTACGTCTTGAAAACGCTCGTCGGAGAAGCGTTCCCGTAGCCAAGTTAACCGTAGACCGGCACCTTTACACTGTTCGAGCTCCGCTAAAGCTTCCCCGTATGGCACACCGAGAACATTTTTTATCAGCTTGGCACATTCCTCTACACTGTCGCTTCTACGCACCTCCAACAATCTACCGCATATCGGTAACCCGGTGATGATAGCCACATCATCTAAAGTGACAGTCATCTCACCAAAAGAGAAGTGAAATGATGTCGTCTCGTGATGCCACCGTTCTACGAAAGCGGCTACCAAAGGTACCTCGGTACTCCAATGCTGGAGGGCAACCAGCAATGGTCCAAAAGGGGTTAACTCGACAACCTCACGCACACTGGTTTGGTTGATCAGCTTCCAACGATTGACCGCATTTCCGGCGGCGAAAAACCGCAAAGGACGTCCGCCTCTTTCCTAATACATTAAAGTAAAATGTTATCATAGAAAAACAAAATTAACTCATTATATTCAAGATTACTTACTCGGCCATGGTAAACATGATACGCCGTATGGTTTGTAAAACCTTTGTAGAAGCGTATGTGCGGAAAGCGTGCTAAGAATGATTCTTTCTCGGCTGATAAAATTGATTCGTCATTGCGTTGACCAGTTTCTTCATCCTCCGATTCGTCATTGCGTTGACCAGTTTCGTCATCGCGCCTATCACGTCTCACCGAACGGGACGAAGGATCGGGGGCAACAATTTGAAGAGGTTACGGCGTCGCAACCATATCCGAATCGTTTGCGGCATTCGGAGCGGATGATGAAGAGCCGCGCATAAATCTCTTAAGTAGTTTTCTTGGTCCCATACTACAAACATAAAACAATGACAAGACATTTCAAACAATGTACAATGTAAAACATTTCAAACAAGAAAAATCACATCACAAGGCAAAAAAATTCTGCCCGGAGCAGCTGATTCCGAGTGGCCCTCTCGGAATCAGCTGTTCCGGTTTAAAAAAAACAGCAGCTGATTCCGAGTTGGCCACTCGGAATCAGCTGCTGTTTTTTTTCAGCCCCGAGCAGCTGATTCCGAGTGGGACACTCGGAATCAGCTGCTCGGGGCTGAAAAAAAAATTCCAGCACAGTTAAACCCTAGCATAAAAGTCTAACAACAACCCCAATGGAAACCCTAAGCGATTCAAACGAACAAATTCAACCCCAATGGAAACCCTAACATAGAAATCTAATTACAACCCAAACCCTAACCCAATCTAACATAGAAATCAAACAAAAACAAAACCATAATCAATTCTAACAAATAAATCGAATCTAAACCGAATCTAACAAAGAAATTAGAGAAAGTTTACCTTCTCCAAAGGTTTATCTCTCTCTTGGACGAAAATGGCTTGGTAAGTAGGTGGTGAAAAAGAAATGGGTAGAAAGAAGGGAAAGTTGCTGTAGAATGGGGGTAGAATAGTTTAGTTAGGTGAAGGGATAATGGGTGAAAATAAGTAGAATAATAGGTGAAGGTAAAATAAATAGGTAAAAGGGCAAATATGTATTTTCCTTTATGGAGGAAATAACAACATGGGGGATTTTTCAAAAGATGGAGGAAATAAAAATTTTCATGGAGGAAATAGCTTTGGCCTTTTATGTTTTAGTTTCTATCTTACTATATTGGTTTAAATGACCGATTTATCCCTCTACTAGTTTTTCGATAAAAAAATCAGTCTAAAGATATTTTGACTATCAAAAATCTATAATTTCAGTCTTTGGTTTTTGTTTTACATGGTCCCTCAATTTTTAATTTCACTTTTATTTTTTTAATTTTTAATTTTTTTTTAGTTTTATTTTTCTTAAAACAGATTATATCAAAATTTATTTTTTTTTTTTTCTTTTATTTTTCGTTTTTTTAAAAGAAAGATTGTTGCGTGGTAAGGATTGCTTCAATATATTATCAACTGTGAAGAATAAACTTCATCCCATAGAGGACCCTCAATCCCACATTGCTAACAAGGACCATAAAAGAGTGTATATAAGTGTGAGCCCATCTCAACTAGCAAGAGGATTTTTGGGAGTACACCCGAGAGCAAACCCGTGCGCGCCTACTAGCGCAAAGCAGACA
Organism: Limnanthes douglasii subsp. nivea; assembly: GCA_036936605.1. Classification (NCBI taxonomy): domain Eukaryota; kingdom Viridiplantae; phylum Streptophyta; class Magnoliopsida; order Brassicales; family Limnanthaceae; genus Limnanthes; species Limnanthes douglasii. The sequence goes on along the minus strand of JAUPFV010000005.1, from coordinate 11,032,946 downwards.
ATATCTTGCTAGTCTGGGAGGTCCGTCACACGCTCGCACACCAATTCTAACATCAACCGACTACAAACATCAGAATCAAGGAGTAGTTGAGAAACAAAAAAATATAATATGAATGATTGAGGTACAAACGGCGAATGGAAGAAAATTACTTACTTTGTGAATATACCCAATCTGAATCTATTTATTTTATGCTTTGTCAATAATCAAGTTGAGAAATTTAAACATAAAGGAAAGGTTTTTTTCTCAGAATATCCATATACATATGGTATCTGTTTATTTATGCTTTGTACTAGCGCAAAGCAGACAATATCTTGCTAGTCTGTGAGGTCCGTCACACGCTCGCACACCAATTCTAACATCAACCGACTACAAACATCAGAACTGAGAATCCAAACATGAAACACAAACTGATGAATGGTTGTCAGGGAATAGTTGAGAAAAAAAAAATATAATGAATGATTGAGGTACAAACGGCGAATGGAAGAAAATTACTTACTTGTGAATATACCCAATCTGAATCTATTTTATGTTTTGTCAATAATCAAGTTGAGAAATTTAAACAGAAAGGAAAGGTTTTTTTCTTAGAATATCCATACACATATGGTATCTGTTTATTTATGCTTTGTAGTATCAAATTGATTATCTCATTATGGTGGCATTTAGGTTCTTGATTTAGTATTTTTATAGGATTTTTTTTTTCGTGTTATGATGGTAAAAAAGGTCGTTGCTTTCTGTCCATAGTCTTGATGAGATTTTGGTGTTTGTACGTGATGGCCGTGTATTGTGTAGTGTGTCTATGATTCTCTAATTTGTTGTTTCCGTCTCTACAGTCACAAGTCCCGGTGAGTTCTCTTATCTATCGGAGCCTCTATGATGGCTGGGTATGTTCACAAGTAAGTAATTTTTTGTTTTTCACGGTTTATATCTCAATCATTCATTATACCCTTTGTTTCTCAACTGGCTCCGTAACAATCATTCATCAGTTTGTGTTTGATGTTTGGATTCTCAATTCTGATGTTTTTAGTCGTTTGATAATATATTGAAGCAATCCTTACCACGCAACAATCTTTTTTTTAGAAAAAAAAAACAAAAAACAAAATAAAAATAGCAAATTTTGATATACTGTGTTCTGATAAAAAAAATAAAAAAAAATATTAAATTCAAAAGGTAAAAGTGGAATTAAAAGTCGAGGGACTCTCTATGAAACAAAAACCATTTAACTATGGCGACACGTGGCAGCACCAGGACATAAACCACGTGCGGGGACTGAAATTATAGATTTTTTATAGTCAAGAGATCCTCACCCGTGATTTTTTTGTCGAGGGACCAAATGGCAGAAAACGTGATAGTCGAGGGACGAATGAACGATTTAAGCCTTAGTATATTTGTTCACATAAGTTTGTTATTCTTCTTTATGCACAAGTTTGAAAATAAAAGTACTAAAACCTTATTCTATCACCTGACAGACGTTGAATCATCTAAAATATATTGAATCAACAAAGAAACGACATAAATATGCATGATACGACAACGATTTATGGAATCTTAACATTTAGTGTGTTAAACTTATTATGAAAAGAGCCTATTTCCATTGATAAGAATATGAATTATCACGGACTTAAAGTAATAACATTAAGATTTTTAGATAAACTGTAAGGTTATGATGAAAGATTTGTATTATTTGTAAGTATAAAGGACTACAATGTAATTTATCAATTTATGTAAATGATTTAGTTGAAGTCTTTTTACGTGCCTATGAATAGAGAATAAAGGGTTCCACTATTGTTTACTTGAGATAAATTTTGTTAAATTATTTATCTCTCTAGAATTCCACACTTTAATCTCTGTGAATTCATTTACTGTCATTTTTACGATCACAGGTTTAATTCGATTCATTCGTAAGAATATCTCTAACACTTGTCATTGGCGACCATAGTGGGAGATATTATCTAGATTGCACATCTAAAACAAAAAAAAATATAAAATTTATTGTTGATAGTGTTGAACGTAATGGACCAGATAGATAATAGATGATTCAACGGTTCATGAAGCAATTGAAGCTACTACATCAAATTTACATAGAAAAATAATTGTCAAGGAAGAAGGTCGAGGTAATACTCGAATTCTTGAGCAAAATAATCAATATAACATTGAGAGTCGAATGAATCACTTGTTAAAAAGATAACTATTTTAAATGACTATTTTAAATGATAAATATGCGCGAAAAATGAATCGGCTATTAGAAAAAATAACTATTTTAAATGATTAATATGCATAGAAAGAACGACAAATTCGATATTATAGATTGACATCAGAACTGGAATTAGGAGGGAAAGAGATTTCAAGCCGAAAGCTAACAAAGTCTAAAGAGTATGATCGATAGTTTCATCGGAGTTACAAATTGAAAGGTAGATATTACGATAAAAAAATATTTTATAAACTATACATTTGTAATAATACTTTCAAACAAAATATTATTTTTGTAAAAAATTATATATGTATATTACCATATAAAAATAATATTTTGTATTCAATTTATTTAGCTTAAGACACACCTACGTGTAACATATCTTATACATGCATTGAAAATTAGATTTTAAAAATATTTTCATCGAAGTTACAAGTTGAAGCGTAGATTTTGCAATAAAAAATATATATTTTATAGGCTATATGTATGTAATAAATTTTTCAAAAAAGATTATTTTTATATAAAAGATATATCATATAAGAACAATATTTTGTCTTATGCAACATGATATATCGAGATAATATATGATTGGGTATTTTCAAAATTTGTTTTAAGCATTAAAATGATTATTTAGACGTTATAAAACTTTATAATTTTATATACTATTTCATCTTTTCTATAAACTTCCTCCCATTTTATAAACCACAGCCTCAATTCATTAAAATTTTCACTGGAAAAAACTTCAGTTTCACACAGACAACCATGCCGCATTATTTGAACACACTTAACATAATCTAATTAATGCCCCAAACGAAAAATCCAACAAGTTTTGGCAGGCAGCTTGAATGAGAAATGTGTAAAGCATATAAATTTGTTTGAAGAAAAATGGAATAAGTTGAAGGTAGCAATGATCTCTCAAACATTCATGACTTAAAAGTAACTTTCTAGCACGGAATTACTAAGCCAATTTTCGAGGGCCACTATTGGAAGGGCACCTTCTTCTACTCTCCTTTGGCCATTGGAAGGGCCACCTTCTTCGCTCATTCGTTGCTCCATAGCCAAAACGCCTACGTATTCTTAATCCTCAGCTGCCATCATACCCTGCCATTTAAAGTGATGAAACAATTTACAAATAGAAAACCTCCCATTTACAAAACTAAGTACAGCGTATGTTTGTTTGAGTAATTATAAATTATTAATGTTTTTATTTTTCCAATAATCATAATTACAGTCGTTTTAGTATGGCCACTGGAAGAAGCTTTGTTTTTCTTTGACGCATGTACCTCCGACTGCTTAGCCCAATCCGGAGCCACACTGTCATGATAATGGTAGTCGAAGGAAAGCTCATCCCCAGCCTTTATCTGCTTCTTAGCAAATAGACCAACTCGCCAATTCCCCGAGACAAAAATATGCTGCCATCAATGTCATGTTCATTGTTAACCTCAAAAACAGTGAAAAAGCAGTTGGGTAAATATATATGGCACTTCGTTTCTTGTTTTCCAAACTAACAATAGAAAAGCGATTTTCACAATTTATTTTGCGCATTATAAACAGCTTAAGTTGCTGAGGTCCTACTGTACAATCCAAACAACTACCATTGCATAGCAGTTAGGATCCGAGGAATGTTTCGCGAGCATTAATGCGCTACCGATTCGGAGACCATTGATGCAAAACTGCAGAAGAAGAAAAACAGTTCATAAACTCTGTGACATCTGGAAGAAATAAAGAAAACGTGAACGAGATTTTTAACTGAAAATGAAAGATGTTAAAATATAACATGCCTCCTCATCTAATACGAAACTATATGTCGCATCCGGACGCTTTTCTGAGCTCTCCAGTGTACTCGCCGATGAATTCGTTTTTGGCAATGTTGTTCTGCAATGGTGGCCAGAAATGTGTTTATGAGTGACAAATTTAGGTTCTACTATATTTCATCTGTATTTTACCATAGCAAAAGCGCCCCAGCCAGATATCTTCGATTCTGATACGAAAACCTGTACATGTTTAAGTCAGTCAATATCTTAAAAGTGTTGTGTAGAACTAGAGAATAAGTGACCCGACAAGGTGACAACTGTAGCGAATAAGCTGCAATTGGCTACAAAATAAGTATCATTTGTAGCCTTGTAGGTGACACCAAGGGTCCAACATGAATGACTAGGAGAGGTTAAAAGGTGCAAAGTTAATGAAAAATAATGATATAGATTCATATAATTTTCAAAACAAAGAGGCAAAAGAACCTGGATCGACTGTTCAAGGAATGATATTCATATGGATAAATAAATGGGAAAATATCAAACATAAAAGAAAATTGAGGAATTTACCTCCTGATGTAGTCCACGGAGCATCTTCATATTCCTACATTCATGATTATCTCCTGTCTGAATAGGGCTACTAAGAATACCATCACCAGCCCTGCAAAGCCAGTTAAAAAGACATTAACTGCTTGACAATTTTCTTGAGAGAATGTTCAAAACCCGCCTTATGATCCTTGATATTTACTAACTACTCAATCCACACGCAATAACTTGTAAAACACAGTGTTTCCAGCCTAAAATGAGGGGGGAAGACAGCCAACCATTTCGGGTTTATTATTAAAAGAATTAAAAAAGTAAAATATAGATTTTGAACAGAGAGATCTACTAAGGTTACAAACATTTAGTTTGGAACTATCAATATATACAATTAAATACTTTACATTTAGAGTTTAGGAATTAGGACTAAAGCAACTTGAACTTAGTGTGTCTACTGAAAAAATCTAGTATCACTCTTGAACTTAGTGTGTCCACTGAAAAATTCTAGTATCACTCTTATAAATAGGCGGAACATCAACTTGTAAGGGCAGTCTTGGATAATTAAGAAAGCTTGAAGTATTCCTGTGATAGGAAAAAGTTGGTGTGTGAAGTCCTTAAATGTGAAAACCTCTTCGGAGAGGTTCCAGATTTTACACTTTTTATCATGCTGCATCAAAAAATGTACCGTATCTACTACGAAACATACCCCAAACTGTCTATACTAAGCAGCTGGACTACCAGAATCTTTGCTTTTAATATACCCTTGAAAGTTGAAACCAGTGCTTCCTAAAACTATCATTATAAGTCACAGATCTATCCATATCCCCTTTTCACCAGTTGCATCCTGGCTTGTGATGGTTTAACTAGAAGTCATTTTTATTTGTGAGACAAAAGGTAAAGTAAGCAGGCCTTCCCATGAGGACGGTAAACAACCACATCATAAATTGATGAGGAACCACAAAAGGCCACTATGAGCGTGAACTACTAGCGAAAACAGCTAAAGTAACTAGGCATGATAGGTAGTCAGGAACTCACCGGAACACGCCATTCCTGCATAATTCTGGATCGCATTCCCTGCGTGCAGCAAAACATGGACACTGACGTGTCTGACATTCAGTAAGACAATAACACCCTCGATACCGATTGCTGCATCCCTCAGGACATCTAATATCAGAATAGAGGGTTAGTGTCTAACTTTATTCTCCTGTACACAAAAAACATATAACTGCTGTGCAAGAATCGAGCCTTATATAAATTGGACTTTCATTTTCACAGGGATTTCGAAACAAACAACAGATCCTTGATCAATGATATTTAAATCTCTCCCCGATAAATATAAAACCAAGCAATTATCATCGATATATAAATCTTTCCTCCGGAAATAAAAAAACGAAGCCTTACCCGCAGAATTTCTCACAGCAGATCCCCTTTGCACGACACGAACATTGCTGACTGCATTCGTCTCTGCAATCACACGGCCTATAGTGAGGAAGAAGCCGATCTTGCCTACCTCTATTATCACTGCTCCTTGACATCGTCATAGCAATCAAACAGTTATGGTTGTAATGAAAGCACAGATATCAGGTGGAGTATCCAAGAATTTGCACAGAGAAAGTTTAGTCGGAAAAGCATAAAGCAACACAAGTGTTGTCAGAAAACATAGAGAAACAACTTATAAAGTATAGGTTTCAATTTTGATCTGATTGTTGGATCTGACCTAGGTCGCAGCTAAAGCGGCTGCGGTATCCACGTTTACTTTCAACTATTTTTCGTTCCAGATTTAATTTAAAATATTTAATAAACAAATATTCGATAAATTATAGGCCTACCATAAACAAATAAAGTAGGAGGATATAGCTTTAGGTTCCGCCACGTCACCTGCAACCTCCATTGCATCCGAATTCATCCTCACTTTAACTTTATTAGCAAATTCTTCTGCCACAGTTTAAGCGAAGTATAAGATAAATGCTAACAAGTGCAATATGAACATCGATAATCTCCACGTATTCAATAAATTTAAAGATCGAAGGAAATATAGATACTTAATATATACTTTTTAGAAACAATAGACGGAAATAATGACACCTAGAATTATAAAGGCAAACATCCATTTCCACTGGAACACAACCTCATACACAAATATGAATGCAACTTTATTAATCTACTGTCCGATTTCTACCAAAAATCTCCCCACCTCGATGAGAGAAGCTCTTTCTAATAGGTTCCTAATATTGTGCCAAACTACTTAGAAAGAAAATTGTTACCCAATATTTACGGCTTGATAGGAATGTGAGCCACATGGTATATTCTTGTTATCTAGGTCGCTCCATGTAGGTTGCTTCTCAGCTTAACAACAATCAGTAACGACAACAATTGAAAAACTATTTAAAATAAGTATTAATTGCAGCAAGAGGGCACGGAACCACTCATACGAAAGAAGATAGTCATATACCACATAGATCATATGCATAGTAAGAAGAGATGCTTACATCACATTGACAGCAGAAGAAGGGAGCAAATGAATCTAGGGAAGCATTGAAACCATTGTCAATAGAAGCGTCCGAAGTATGAGCTTTGGTGTTCCTGGTGTTTCATGTGTTTATAAAGCAAGCACAAAGCTGAAGGGGTTCGCAAGCCCAAAGCATATGTTCACACCATGACCGGTTTACAACAGATGGACACATAGGGAAGTTTGAGTAATCTATTGCGGCGTTGACATCTGCAAAAGTTCAAGCGGAAGTGAAACTTTGTCCCAACACACATAATCCAAATATTAATTGAGAAGATATAGGGTAAATGAAATTACAAATTAGCATAATCAATAGTTTATCCGCATTGGCATAGATAGAATGTTTGCAAACAATGCAGATTTTATATTTAACATATATCTTGTTGCCGCATATGGTACAAATCTTTTATTTGGGCTTTAGGTGCTTAGACTAGGAATGCTCGATACGAGCATTAAGGGTCTGAAATGTCTGAATTTTGTATATAAGTTAATCTGTTTGTTCACACACTCACACAACGCATTTGAGAAAAATGCGTTTTAATGGTTTCTAAGACAAAAAGATACAGTGATACCCATCTAAGAATGCTACTAAAGTTTACGAAATTTGTTCCAACTCTATTACCTAACCTTATTCAGTCTAAGACTATATAAGCTTGTGTAAAGCATAGTCACACCAAAATAAAGGAAAAAATTGAAGATCATCATGAAACTAAAACTCGAACCTTCTTTCCAGCTCATAAGTTCTTTCCAATACTCTACCCACTTCATTAAGATAATAAATCTTTCCCACTTGCTCACTAAACATCATCACTTGGTTAAAGTCCTTTCATTAGAATCAATTTAAGATGTTCTTTGTTTCAGTTTAGAAATCATATGTATGATTTGCACACAAATGAAATAACCATAAACTCTGCGATTTAGGGCAAAAAAGCAAGCGAGATTCGTTTTTCAATCCAAATAAATTACTTAACAATACCAATCAAACATGAATCATCTAAAGGAATCGCAATCAGAGACTTACGAGATCAGATCGTAAACTAAAACAAGACGAAAGGGCTTAAAACTGGAATCTGTGACTGGAGAGAGAAACTGAAGTTTGCAAGCGGACGGAAAATTGCACCACCGTGAGGTAGGCCAAGGAACCTAAACTGCTACAGTCTCCATAGCTGTCTATTGCTCTCCGCCGGTCCGCCCCATACTTTCTCTTTTGTCTATTTTTAGTTTTAGCCAATAAAATTTTGACAATGGATATAAAAAACGAAATAAATATGGCTAGTTACCAAATCTATTTTTAATATTAAATATTAAACGAAATAAATTGTTTTGGGTTGGTCATTCTCTAAAGATGCTTTTTTGGAAGTTTATGCACATAGATTTTTGGCTTGCAAGCTAATGCACATTAGTGTCATATCTCAAAAGTTTGTACACATATTTGTTATTTGGTGAAGGTGTTGCTCCTGCAAAGTGGTATTACTTTGGCATAATGATGTTGTCTTGGCACAAGTAACTTATATCACATGAATGTGGAACAAGACACAAAGTAAGATGTCATCAGAATTTTATTAAGAGATGGATTTTTTTATTAAAAACTACACGTGTCACCAAAGTAGAAAAGAGTACACCTGCAAGCGGAAATAAACTAAAATAATAATTTTAGAGTCATATAAAATTTTATCTGGGTATATCCAGTTCGTGCCATGGTGTGTAGAGTTTTAAATTTTTCCACGTTTCAAAGGTGTAACAAAGGTACTCCATCTGCATCTAGTAGATTGTAGGTTCATGTTTTGAGTTTGGTCTTGGTACTTGATCATTTACATGAAAATATTGAAAACGAACCTTGGAGTCGTATTCATGTTCCACATTATCATTCTATAATGTTCCATACACATGTTTTTATTTATTTATTTATCCTCTATAAGGTCCAATTTGGCCTAACAACTATTCATGTTTGTGTCTTTAGTTATTCGGACGAAGGCAAAAAAGTTTATATTTGAACCACAACTTCTATCATGTAAACTAAAGTAATATGGGTCTCCAACTTGTATAATTTGAGGTGGTATGGTGGGATCATAATACTTCTTAAAATGTAATAGGACGCTTTCCTACAACTCATTTTAGAATGTGGTGTATCATCTTTCAATAAGGTTTAATTAGTTACTTAAACATGTATGTTAATTTAGGGATAAAACTATGTTGAAAAAATGTTGATGGATTTACCTTATTCTGCATAATAATTCAAGTTCTTCATTCTAGAATTATAGTCTATTATCAGTCGTGATTGTTACGTGAGTCCCAATATGCAACAAAGATTGGTCTGAATTAAATAGATAACCTCTTTAGCCCATGTTTTTGCCAATATTGTTTCTTCAACCTACTGACCCATAATATCTTGGGAAGTGGCCGCACTATATCCAGACCTCAATGTTGAAGGAGATTTCTTCAAGAATAAAATCCAGAGGTATTGTTAAGGTATGAATATAGTTTTAAAAAAACCAAGTATCACAACATTGTACAAATGTTTTAGCATCTGTAAGGATCATTCGCTAGTAATATCCTACAAGCAAGATTCGTCTGTGGTTAGTGTTATTCCCACATTGACCCCATTTTTCATCCATCGTGGAGTTTTTCAATGACGATCTCAAATTTTTCTGAGCCAAGACAGATGAAGTATAGACCTTGTTAGCCCATGATGATATAATTTTTCAGCGAGTAACATATAGCAACCATATCGTATCTTGATGCCTTTAGTGTTAGTTTATTCTCAAAACACGTTCTTTATATGAGATATGTTATAATTGGGGTTTACCAATCTACTAGTTCGCCAATAATCATGATTTCATATGCTTTTTCAAGTAGTTCGACCGACGTATGTTGGAGGATGATTGGCGTTCACAAAGAGCCGATGGCATGAACTACCATATTTTAAGTTCGATGTACTTGGTTGTAATGGATCTGTTCAAACTTTGACGCTTCAACGCTTTGATTTTGTAAGTAGAGGACAATGGTATTTTGGTTTTTCTTCAGTTATCCGCATAGTATGGTTAACTACCAACTATAAGCTAGTGATGAGTTTTACACACTAGACCCCACATATATGGGCCAACCAAAGTCTTGTTAGTGTTTTTTTTATATTCAACCTCATTATAAAGCATGAAATCCAAAATTGATTTACTAGTACATGGGATCCTCCAAAAATGATATTACTTGTGTGCCTGCTCTAAAGCCCATGTCGGTTCAGACTATACACATGACTTTCATATTATCATATGAATGACCATGCCTTTTGGCATATAATTTAGTTATGATATATGCCAAAGTTTGGGTCTTGATGACAGTATTTGGTTCAAACATGATATCAAAATCTCTAAGTTTCACTCAGTATCGCGTTAATCTACTAGAGATATTGTGCTTCTATAGAACGTTTTGCATAGAGAAAGATGTTATGAATACGAATGTATCGCCTTGAAAATTTGTATGTATCTTCATAAAACCACCATTATAGGCAATGTTAGTTTCTCCAATTGTAAGTACCAATTTTTGGCATCGAGGATAGTTTTATTACCATAATAAGTGACTTTACACTCATTCTTTCCTGACCATGACTGCACTGACAGTATGATTAGATACTTATAAGTAAAAATAAAAAAGATCACTTGAGTTAGCTTGTGTCAAGACTTTGGGGAAACCAAATGTTTTTTAATTTTTTGCAATGTGTAATCATACTCCGGTGTCCATTTGAACTATCCATCCTTCTTCATGATTAGGATCAAAGTAGTGCACTTATTAGAAAATCCGAATATTACCTTCCTATGAGGATTTAGACCTTATTGATATTTTTAGCGAGTCTATAACTGCTAGATTGGTCAACTAATTTGGGTCTACTTTGATATTTGTGTTGACTAAGTACCCCAAGAATTATCCTGAGCGGATTTCGTGCATCTACTTTTCTGATTTTAGCTTTATATTAACTTCCTAAAGGTTCTTGAAGGTTTCTTCGATGTTGTCCAAGTGGTTTATCTTCTTTTCTTGTAATTAATATATCATTGACGTATGCTTGAACGTGTCTTTATATTTTGTTAGAGAACACTTTGGTTTCCAACCTCTAATATGTTGTTCTTAAACTTTTGAGACTAAATAACATTACCTTGTAGCAATGCAACCCTCTTTTAGTCATGAAGGTTGTGAGTTATTCGTCTTCAATATCTATATCGATTTGGTTGTACCCTGAATAAGCATCTATAAAGGACAATAGTTTATTACCCAAAGTCACATCCACCAATTTGTCAATACGTGGGACCGAGAATAGATTATTCAGGTATGTTCGGTGAAGTTTGTGTATATTTTTTTTTTATTTTCTCTTTGATTAAACCAGATTCTTATTCTATAAATGGTAAGAAGCTTCTGTGATGCAGTCAAGCTAACTTAGTCAATTGACCTCAACTATGATGACTTTATCTTTCTCATGGGAGAATGGTATGTGATTTTGCTTTATTGGCCTATAATTGATATTTATAGATAACTATTGACATTTTATCAAAGTTGGTACTTGTATTACATCATTTGCGGACCAACAAAAATGTCTATTTTTTAAATAAAGGTTATTAAATCTGTTCGGATGAATAATTATAAGTCATGGTTGATGCGGACCATGTGACATGTTTTAATTTTTACTTGTTATATTGTTTTCATGGTTCTAATATACAAAAGAGCTTTATTGGATCATCTATATCGTCTAAGATTATAGTGCTTTTGAAAATTGATATTTACTGATGAGTCCGAATTCGAAGTGCTCCCCGGAAGGGCAGCCCAAAGTAAATCTCTCCGTAAACCGGACAGACTCCAAGAGCTTAATACGGACAGGACTTTTGAACCGGGCAGATGACTTCGAACACTGCAAGTCTAAAGCAGTTCGAACTATGACTAAAGTACTAAAAAACCTAAACACTATCTGACTAAGCTACCTGCCCATCTGCTTAAAACTCATGGGTCTTTAAACATGACCCGGGTCCATTAAACTTGACCCGAAAGCCCATAAGGGCCCAAATTACGTACTATAAATACCCAACCACCAGCATTAACTATGGGTAACAAAATTTACTGCTGCCAAGCTGCTCAATTCTCTCTCCACCTTGAAACACCCTGAAACACCTTCACACCACCTTGAAACACCCTGAAACACCCTCACGCCGCCTTAAAACTCCACTTGAAATTACCAGCCTACCCTCAGGCTACTTTTATCCTCACCAAATTGGCGACCACAGTGGGAGGCGACGATGCCTGAATCCAGTATTCAAAACCAAGTAAAGAAATTCTGTCCGAATGAATCCGGATAATCCAGAGCTTCCACCAGCTTTGCTCGAAGTGGTGGAAGAGAATGATGAGTATACTGTCGAAGAGCGCGACAGGTTAAAACTTGAGATAGAAGCTCTAAGGGCTGAAAAAGCCAAGATGGGCGTGAAAGAGAAATCCAAAGCATCAGCTGCTCACCACACCGATAACCCAAGAGAGCATGAGGTTTCCAAAACTCATGAGAGCACTAAGAAGACGCATGCCAGCTCTAAAAAATCTTGCCGGTCCAAGCCTGTGGAGAGTTCTGACTTGAGTTCAGAGTCTTCGGACAGTGAGGGAAATGAAAAGTCCTTGTCATCTAGCATTGATGAGGGACGAACCAAGAAGAAACAAAAGCAAGTTAAAAAGTATTCCAGAAAAAGAGATCACCATGGAAGAATGAAGAGGCATATAGGAAAAGGGTCATCTCACCACCGGAGGTATACGGACAAGATGTTGATGGATCCTTTTGCTTTCCACGATGAGCCAGGTATCTTTGCAACTCCTAATGAGGATACCGTGTTCAGTCGTGGGAGGAATTGGAGGCAGTCTCCACTGTCTTCTAAAATCCTATCCGGAAACCTCCCCAAGAGGTTTGACAGCACCAAGATGGAGAAGTATGATGGCAGTACTGATCCGGACAATCATCTGGAGCAATTCAAGAACTTCATGATGAATTTTGATGATGATGATAAACTAATCTGTAGGGAATTATCCCAATCATTTACGGGGAGTGCTCTGAAATGGTACAACAGCCTGCCTCAGGGTTGTATTAAAGACTTTGATACTTTTTGGATGGCCTTTCGAAGGCAGTTTGTGGGAAGTAAGGAGCTGAAGGGCAATGGAGACACAATAATCCATTGTGCCCAAGAGCCAAATGAGTCGTTAAAGGAGTACATAAGTCATTTTGTAAACACAAAGAATGGGTTGGCTGATTGCTTTGAACAGGTGGCAATAGCATCCCTGAGACAAGGTTTGAACCCAGGCAACCTGGCCGATTTGGTGACCAGGAAGAAAGCCATGACCTGGGGAGGATTGCTGAACCAAGTTGGCAAGCAAATAAATGTTGATGAAACGAAAAAGACCAGGGTGCACAGACAAGTGAGATACACCCCGGTGGCACCAACTCCAAATCAAAACCAGTCCGGGAACAAAGCAAGAGAAACCGGACAGGGGCATGGAAGGGGAAAGGCTCAGTCTCAACCAGCTGCTCCTGCACAAAGTCAACAGTCTAGAAACAAAAGAGGGCCGTGGGTCCAACCGGAGTGGTTTGCAAAGCTCAAAGAAAGTGTGGCAACCATTTTCGAGAAAACAAAAGATGAAGTACACTACCGGAGACCGGCAACCTTGCAGTCTCCCAGAGAACATCGAAATAATTCCTTTTGCCAATACCATAATGATATTGGCCATACCACCGATGATTGCATAGCGTTGAAACAAGAGGTACAAAACTTGATTGAAAGAGGAAAGTTGGGTGCATACGTTAAAAGGAGAGGAGGCAACAGGCCTGACAACACTCATCGGGTTGGTCCAAGCAACGCTGCCCCGGAGGGGGCTATGGTAATAGTTGAAAGGTTTGATGTGGAGTCTGAGTACTTGGATCCTGATCCAACCAGAAACAGAGTGGGTACTATTGAGGAGCGTTCTAGATCAGTCTCCGGGCTCATTAAATTCTTCGAGTCACTGACAATCTTCGGAGGGGACACTATGACAGCTCCTACTACTTCTTCAAGGAAAAGGCATGTTCATAATTTGGCCTCCCAGCTAGAAGGAGGCATGACATCCTATCAATCTCCAAACTCATTCCCATTCATAGTTTTCGATGAGGATGATTTGAGAGATATTGCTGGCCCTCATGAGGATGTTGTTATCATAGGAGCATCCATAGGGGGCAATGAGATAAGGCGAATTTTGGTGGATACTGGAAGCTCTGCCAATATCCTTTTTCTGAACACTTACAAGAAAATGAGAAATCCAGCTGTGATTCAAAAGTCGGACAGATCAATCGTGGGCTTCACGGGCAGCTCAGCCGATGTGATCGGGGAGTTTGAAGAAGAAGTGTTGTTGGGCAGAGGCCCTTTCAAGAAAACAGTCAGAATACTCTTTATTGTGGTGGATTGTCCCACTTGCTACAATGCTATTCTAGGGAGATCTTGGCTCTCTAGGATGCATGAGTGGCTTCGACAGTCCATCAGTGTCTAAAGTATGCTGTTCAGGGGCAGGTTGGGGTTGTCTGGAGCAGCCAAAAAGTTGCAAGAGAATGCTATGTCACTGCCTTGGCTCCACGAACGCTGGGGGCAGTCCGTATAAATGACCAATAGCAGTTTGAGGGCCTTCTGGGGGTGAGGGTGAAATTGATGACCCCAGAGAGACCCCCGGAGTGTTGATCCCAGTTGAGGAGGTTGAAACACACTGCTTGGAAGAGGGAAAAAGCGTCAAGATAGGGTCCAAAATGCCACCAATACTGAAAGAAGGAATGTTGAAATTCTTGAAAGACCATCAGCATGTTTTTGCTTGGTGCAATGCTGATGTTACTGGAGTTCCATCAGAGGTGATTTCCCATCACCTATCAGTCCGGAGGGATGTGGCACCAGTGGTACAAAAAAGGAGAGCTTTCTCAAAAGAAAAGGTTGATGTCATTGTACAGGAGGTTGACAGACTCACAAAGATGGGGTACATTAAAGAATCTCAGTACCCTTTGTGGACTGCCAATCCTGTCTTGGTAAAAAAGAAGAATGGTAAATGGCGTATGTGCATTGACTTCACAGACCTCAATCGAGCTTGCCCAAAAGACTTGTATCCGGTTCCCCGGATAGATCAGTTAGTAGACTCTACTTCAGGGAACAAGCTACTCTCCTTCATGGATGCCTTCTCCGGGTACAATCAGATCCAGGTGGATCCAAAAGATCAAGAGCATACCACTTTTGTCACTGATAGAGGTTTACACTGCTACAAAGTGATGCCCTTTGGCTTGAAAAATGCTGGGGCTACTTATCAAAGGTTAGTCAATAAGGCATTTGCTGATCAAATTGGAAGAAATATGGAGGTTTACATTGACGATATGATGGTGAAAAGCGTGGATGAGCAGTTGCACTTGTCCGACCTCCAAGAGACTTTTGTCAACTTGGCCAAAGTGAATTTAAAATTAAACCCTGAAAAGTGTGTGTTCGGAGTGCAGTCCGGGAAGTTCTTAGGGTATATCATAAGTGAGCATGGAATACAGCCCGACCCGGACCAACTCAATGCTTTGTTCCAAATGGAGCCTCCTCGAAACATTAAAGAAGTACAGCGATTAACGGGGAGGTTGGCAGCCTTGAACATATTCATCTCCAGGTCTTCGGACAGATGTGCTCCATTCTTTCAAACCTTGAAGTGTGCCAAAGGGTTTGAGTGGACGCCACAATGTGATGAGGCATTCAATGAAATCAAGAAGCATCTGTCCTCTCCCAAGACCTTGTTTAAACCAGTCGATGGGGAGACTCTTTTTGTATATCTGGCTTTTTCAAGTTGTGCCATCAGTGCTGTGTTAGTAAGAGAGGATGATGGGTATCCTCACCCAGTGTACTACATCAGCAAAAGCTTGATTAATGCTGAGAGGCGTTACTTGAAACTTGAAAAACTAGCTTTGGCCTTGGTGATAGCTGCAAGAAAAATGAGGCCCTACTTCCAGGCTCATCCTATCGTTGTCCGGACATCTTTCCCTTTAAAGAATGTCCTTCAAAAAGCAGACATTTCGAGCAGAATGACAAAGTGGTCAGTAGAGTTGGGGGACTTCGACATAGACTTCGCTTCCCGGACAGCAGTAAAAGCTCAAGCTGTGGCCGACTTTCTAGTTGAGTTCCATTCTGATAGGGATTCAGAACAACCTGCTGATTCAAAAGACAAAAAAGTGTGGGTTGTCCGAACAGACGGAGGATCCAGTACCATGGGATCTGGGGCAGGAATATGTCTCACTTCCCCCTATGGGGACAACATGTTCCAAGCTATTTGTTTTGCTTTCAGGGCATCCAATAATGAGTCCGAATACGAAGTAGCTATAGCTGGGTTAAAATTGGCATACATCTGTGGAGCAAAAAGGGTCAAGCTACTAAGTGACTCCCAATTGCTTGTCCACCATGCTCTAGGCCTGTCAGAGGCCAGAAAGGATCAATTGATCAAATACTTGCTCCTCCTTAAAAATGAAGCGTCAAAGTTTAAAGCTGTTGTCTATGAGCACATCCCCCGGGCAGAGAATGAGTTAGCAGACTCATTGGCAACGATAGCATATACGGAGTCCTACCCTTGATCCATGTGCTTGAAAGCCCTTCTATTCAACTTGATGAAGGTGAAAAAGAGTCTTTGAAATACAAGTAAACCGGCCTCATGACTGGAGGTCTCCTCTTATGCAGTATCTGTCCGATGGCATCGTGCCCTTGGATAAATCACAAGCCAGAACATTGAAACACAGGGCTCGTGGTTTCATTATGATTAGAGAAGTCTTGTACAAAAAGTCCTATAGCAAACCTCTCCTACGCTGTTTAGGGGATCATGAGTCACAAATGGTTCTCTCTGAATTGCATGATGGTGAGGGATCAGCCCATTGTGGATTTAGAGCTTTGACAAGAAGAGTGCTTCTCTCTGGATATTATTGGCCATCAATTATGAAAGATGCTAAGGAGCTGGTAAGGAGGTGTGACCCATGTCAGAGGTACAACAATGAAATTCATGTACCAGCCATTCCTTTGGAATCAATTTCTGAGCCCATCCCTTTTGCTCGATGGGGATTGGACTTAGTTGGGCCTCTCCCTGTGGCGTCCGGAGGGCGTAAAACCATAATTGTAGCCATTGACTACTTTTCGAAGTGGATAGAAGCAGTCCCCTTGGCAGGGACGACATCAAAAGCTATTATAAAATTCATTCTGTGCAATATATGTTGCAGATTTGGTGTCCCCCAGAAAATAACAACAGACAATGGGCCACAGTTTGATAATAGAGAGATGGAGAGCTTCTGTGCCTCAAGGGGTATTCAGCACTGCTTTTCTTCACCTTTCCACCCACAGGCCAATGGGCAAGTTGAGGTGGCTAATAGAACAATACTGTCCGGTTTAAAGAAAAACTTAGAAGGGGCTGCTGGGAAGTGGCCTAGTTATCTACAAGAAGTCCTGTGGGCCTACCGGACAACACCTGGGGCTGCAACACAAGAATCCCCCTTTGCCTTGGTCTATGGGATGGATGCAGTAGCTCCCATAGAGAAGACACTCCCCTCCTTTCGTGTTCATAACTTCTCCGGACAGGCTAATTAGATGACAATTAGAAATCAACTTGATTTAATTGAAGAAAGGCGGGTAAAAGCTCATCTTAGAATGGCACACTATCAAGGCTTGATGAGAAGCAGGTTTGCTTCTAAAGTTAAAAGAAGGGATTTTCAACCAGGAGATAAAGTATTGAGAAAAGTTTTCTTGCACACCAAGGAAAAGCTCTTCGGAAAGCTGGCCCCAACTTGGGAGGGTCCGTATACTGTGGTTGAAAGAATCAAGCCTGGGACATACTGGTTGGAAGACAAAGATGACAGGGTTTTAACTCACCCTTGGAATATTGAACACCTTCGAATGTACTTGGAGTAAAGCTTATGTAAATATTTACTTGTTTAAACATCCATGTAAATATTTGGGGGCATACCACTTCCTCTCTTCGGCGCCACGGAGAGCTTTCAATAAAACTTGATGCTTTCTTCAATAATTTTCTAAGTTTTTGCAAAATTCTGTTGCTTGTCATACTACCCGGACTGAAAGGTCTAAAGGCTACTTAAATTCTAGCCAGAGAAACTAAACACTCTCACAATACAATAACTCAAAGCTACTTAAATTCTAGCTGTCTAAAGTAAGACAAATAATAAAAGAAGAAGATGGTTGAGTAAAATAAAAGCATTCATTCAACAACTTAAAGTTGCATTGGCCTTCCAAGGACTTTTTGAACAAGTTTGGGCACAGTACAAAAAACTGTCCGAATAATACGGACGCCATCACAAAAAAAGGTGCCTTGGCCTTCCAAGGACTTTAGTTCAAACGAAAGATAAATAGAACAAATTATAAATTAAGGTTGAGCCTTTGAAGATGGCTCACTCTCATCCTTTTTCTTGCCATTGATGTCGCTCTTCTCCTCGACAATCTTCTTACCCTTTGGGTCAATCTCTTCCTCACCTGGACACTCTCCGGTTTCCTCTTCGTCACCAGACGAGGATACATCAGTGTACCCTTCATCAACCATGGTCCAGTATGGGAGATCATCGTCATCCATATAGCGCCATAAGTCCCATAGTCTCCTCTTCGGGAACTTCTCGTGAAACAGGAGGACCATATCGGACTTCACCTTTTCAATCATTAATTCTTCACTCCGTATCATCTCCCTGGCATAAGCGTTGATTTTGGCCTTGATCATGGCCTCTTGATCCTTCACCAAAGCAGCTTTCTCTTCAACAGCCTGATTCACTGCATTCTCTAAAGCAAGTTTGTCAGTAGTCAGATTGGTGACAAGCTTCTCCTTTGCTGCAGTCTCTCCTCTTGAGGCTGTCAAGTCCTTCTCCAGTCCGGACAGCTTAGCCCGGAGATCTTTTACGGTCTCTTCTAAAGAAGCAACTTTTGTGTTGCTTTCATTTTGATTCTTCTTTAGCTGTTCGTTCAACTCCTTAAGCAAATCAACCTTAGTAGCAGCAGTCCTGAGGTCATCGGACAGCTTCTCCTTCTCAGACTTGAGGTCTTTGATGGTTGTTGCCTGACTTCGGACTTGCCTTTCCAAAGTAAGTACTGGCTGCACGTTGCTAAGGAGAGAATGGGTTATGATGTCCCTCTCACTGGAAACCATAAAAGTCTTACCATTGAAATTCATTGTGTTGGAACTACTTGGGGGAACATATGGCCCTGCGAACTCATCTCTGGACAGGCCAAGGAAATAATCACCTAGAGCACCTAGACCGGTGACGTCCACTTCATCCATGTTAATCTCTCCCCTTTCAACCTCATCAGTATGGAATTCCATTGGAATCCCTTCATTAAGATTCCCTGGGATCTCTTCGGCTAACGTCGGATCGGTTGGGAAAGTGGGCTCCAGATCCCGGAGAGCGAGCTCTTCTCCTTGGGAAGTCTTTTTCTTTTTGACTTCCCTGTCAGCACTGTCACTTGCTTGCTTACGAGCCCGTTTGGAAGCCCTTGAAGGTTTTGGGGGATTCACTCCTTGTTTCTCGCTCTCCTGTTCTACCACCTGTAGAAGGTTTGCATCAACTTGAGCCTGGGCTGGCACCTCTGCGTCTGTTGGGGCCTTTTTCTCAGTATCCTCTACCACTTTCCTGCCTTTCTTCTTCTTGCCCTTCATTTTACTTGGGGCTTTGGCCCGGGCAGGAAGGAAGAGGGTCCCATCCAGTTCATGAGACCTTCTCAGCACAACGTCTTCATCAGGTGGGGTGGAAAACTCCTCCCAGTTTAAGTCTCTTCGACCTGTGGTGTTCTACAGGTGAGACCTCGCTAGGTTCCCAGCAGTGAAGGCTTTATGAAACCGGTTCTCCCAGTTCTCTGCGGCCCAAGCGTTGATTTTGCCACAGGTGACCTGTCCGGCCTTCATATAGTCCCCGAACTCCTTTGGCAGCTCTGATAAAACAAAAGAAAAACTGATTAGTATAAACTTGAAGTAAAGAGAGGTTCGAACAGAAACTTAAAGCAAAAACTTACGATCGCTCCTTCATCTACTTCGAAGTAGGCTAGGATTCTCCCCGGTTTTAATTTTCTTGCCATTCTCCCATGAGCCACTGACAAACAAGAACTGACTCCTCCATTTACTCTCCGATTTCAGGAGATCATCAACAGCTTTAAGATCGTTCCCCATGTTGAAATGATAAAAAGGCAACTGATGATGCTTGCACAAATTAGCCACAGCTGCAAACTCTTCCATAGGAAGAGGAATTCCAGATAGCCTAGACGCCATAATACATGACATCAAGGTGTACCAACCGTTAGGGCTTAGCTGTGATGGACGTAGCTTGACCAAGTGAAAATAGCGTACTATTTCTGGGTCCAGTGGGAACCTAAGTCCCCAATTGAATAGCTCCGTAAAGAAGACTATCTCATTTCTTTTGCAATCCATCGGGGTCTCTGGATCGATGGGAATTCGAATCTTTACATTCTCAGGGATCCCCCACTTAGTACGCAGTCGTCCCAGATCTTTAGTATGGATGAACGCATACTTGGTCTTTAACAGAGATGAAAGATACTTGAACTCCACCTTGTGAAAGCATGGCCCTACTCTCCCTTCGAGGCTCTCCGGCAGGTCCGGATGCCTCAGATATAAGTTTTCTTTGCCTTTCTTGGCAGCAACTCTAGCAGTTTCAGCTTGTCCGGAGGACTCGGACTCAAATCTAACCTCCTCGGTTGAGTCCTCCATTCTCTCCTCTATTATTGTTGGGGGAGCTTCTGTAGAAACAGCCCGGGGAGGGATGAAGCTTGGCACAGCTAATCCTCCGGACTGTTGACTCTCTGAATGTTTTCGACTTATCACCTCAGTTTGAGTTTCTGAGGTTGAAGTTTCTTTGGGAGGTAGAGGACTGCTAGCCCCCGGACCGGCCGGCCTTTCCCGGAGAGTCCTAATAGTTGCCCCGGACCCTGATTCGCTAGTATTTTTGGAAGAAAGCCCTTTAACCAACCTACTTGGCCTTTTCATGATTAATTTGTCTGGGGAGTGGTCAGAATCGGACCCCATAGCAATGAAAGAGGATTTTTTCCTAACACTTGTGGCAGTGACCCCCGGTTCAACAATAGGGATCGACTCTTGAACTGAAGAGCCAGATACTATGGGAGAGAGTGTTGATTGAAAGAGTTTCCTAGGTTTTGTACCTTTAGAAGAAGATGAACCTCTGTCAGATTCTTCGATTGAAGGGGCTGGTTTCTCGACAGGCGACGCTGGAAGCCCTGCTGCAAGTCTTTTTTCTTTTTCAAGTCTTTGAGCTTTCTCCAGTTCTGAGAGGTTAAGCCAACCACCCTTGATCAGTGCTGTTCTTGCTGTGAACATAAACAACTAAGGAAATTTTGAAGTTTTAGAGAGATAAAGCTTTGGGTAAAATGGCAGAGTGAAAGAGATAAGTGAGACTGTGAAAGGTGAATAGAATTTATAGTAAATGTGAAAAAAGGGTTTGATTCCTAGGAGAATCCAAAAAGTTGGGCAATGATTAAAAGACGGCGCTGATGTCATTTATGGCATTTAAAAGAGGTAACTTGTTCGAGAAAGTGGTGCAACTTTCAAGGTGAAAAAACGGCTAAAGTAACCAACCAGAGAGTGACACGTGTCCCACTAACTCTGACAAGAACCGTTTGGAATTCGTAACGTTTGGTCTGTCCGGTTCTGTCCTCAACTCTGTTCGAATTGATAAACCACTTCCTGAATCGGACTGTTTTTTAGTTCTTTGACAAGGATACTTGTTCAAATACCTAAAAAAGGGGCTCCTGATGAGTCCGAATTCGAAGTGCTCCCCGGAAGGGCAGCCCAAAGTAAATCTCTCCGTAAACCGGACAGACTCCAAGAGCTTAATACGGACAGGACTTTTGAACCGGGCAGATGACTTCGAACACTGCAAGTCTAAAGCAGTTCGAACTATGACTAAAGTACTAAAAAACCTAAACACTATTTGACTAAGCTACCTGCCCATCTGCTTAAAACTCATGGGTCTTTAAACATGACCCGGGTCCATTAAACTTGACCCGAAAGCCCATAAGGGCCCAAATTACGTACTATAAATACCCAACCACCAGCATTAACTATGGGTAACAAAATTTACTGCTGCCAAGCTGCTCAATTCTCTCTCTACCTTGAAACACCCTGAAACACCTTCACACCACCTTGAAACACCCTGAAACACCCTCACGCCGCCTTAAAACTCCACTTGAAATTACCAGCCTACCCTCAGGCTACTTTTATCCTCACCAATTATGAATAAAATGTTTAGCATAATGTTGTACTGTTACACGCAAAATATTACGAATCACTTTGATCTTTCCATTAATTATATATCGTGTGCACGAATGCAAGATAGTTACGACATCGTGTATTTTGTTGAGCCATGGGCATCCGAATATAGCTATTGAAAGGGTCGAATTTTGTTGATAGTGAGAGTCAAATTTTCTTTAGAGGGTAGCTTAGACATAATAGAAAACTATGTCATGTGGGCTGACTTCTTGTTAACTAAACAATATGTCTACTTCGAACATTACTGAGCCTGAAGGCTCATAAGGCTAAACCATATTTTTTACCCGATACGATAAGCCCATACACCTAGACTCTTCTATAAATTGACTGAAAAACAGTATTAAATGAGTCAGTTAATACTTTATGCAACATTAATAGCTATCACATCGATTATCTCTCTTATTGTCACTAAAAAATCTAAATACATTACCAAAAATACCCTTGCACCAGATTTTACCATCACCAGATTGGTTACCATAGTGGAGCGAATGGTACCTAAATATCAATATTTAAAGCTTTTGAGCCTTCGAATTTTATTGGAACATAGAATTAGAGATGTAAATAGATCCCCATCTAGATAATGGGGGAATCGAAGACAATGACAAACCTATTAATATGTCTCATGTGAATCACAATGTTGAGGATAGACTCTTAATACAAGTGAAACGTGATCTGCTCAGAGCTCAGATTGAAGCATTCAAGGCCCAGAGGCAGACTAAAAAAGATTTATGTAAAAAAATCCAACAGAACACTTCAAATCTGATGGAATAAAAACCTCAAACAGAGTTCAGATGACCAGCTCATTAGAGCTCATGAAGAATCTAAGAAGGAAAATAGGCTAAGCATGGTAATGATTCAGAGATTTCGGTCACTCTACCAAAGCAAATCCATTTATCCGAACAGGGGAAATTCGAACCATATCACACCACTAAATTTTACATTCAAAAGCAGTGAGAAAAGTAGTTCGGATGGATCCGAATGGGTAAAATACTCCACCTCCTAAGGTGGAAGGTGCAAAAGAAAATAAGGAATACACCATCGAGGAACGGGATCAACCGAGGGTTGAAATAGAGGCATTAAGATTCATAAAACAATGAGAAATTTGGAGCGTTAGTACTTCACCATACTGACAACCCTGTGGAGAATGAGCCATCTCTAAACACTCACCTCAATTCAAAGAAAACACACCGGTCTAAGCCTGTGGAAAGTTCTGGATATGAATCCTCCAGTAGCTTTTTGAATGAGGCAGAGCTTGAAGAATACTTGTCTTCAAGTATCGATGAGGGGAGATCCAGAAAAAATATGAAGTTAACCAAAAAATAATCAAGAAATAGGGACCGACATGGTAGGCTCAAAAGACACCAGGGCAAAAAATCATCCCACAAGCATGTTGATCAATTGCTGATTGATCCCTTTGCCTTTTAGTCTGAACCATACATTTTTTGCAACTCCTAATGAAGGTACTATTTTTAGTCGCAATAAAAACTGGAGGTAGTCACTTTTGTCTACGAAAATACTCCCCGGACACATTCCTAAAAGGTTTGATAGCTCTAAAATAGAGAAATATGATGGAAGTCAGGATCCATACAACCATCTGGAGAAATTCAAGAACTTCATAATGAATTTTGATGACGATGATAAGCTCTTGTGTAGAGATTTCTCCCAAACTTTTACGGGGAGTGCTCTTAAATGGTATAACAGCTTGCCTCACGAATGTATTATAAACTTTGATACCTTTTGGGTTGCCTTCCGGAGGAAATTTGTTGGGAGTAAAGAACTAAATGGTAATGGGGATACCATTATCCATTGTGTACAAGAACCAAACGAATGTTTGAAAGATTACATAAGTCGCTTTGTGAATACAAATAACGGATTAGCAGATTGCTTTGAACAAGTGGCGATTGCTTCTCTTAGGCAGGGATTGAATCCTGGGAACTTAGCTGATTATGTGACCCAGAAGAAGGCTATGACCTGGGGTGGCTTATTAAACCAAGTTGGAAACCCGATTAATGTGGAAGAAACAAAGAAAATGAGGGTGCATCTTTAGGTGAGGTCCACCATCACCACAGCTCCTCTGGCCGCTAACCAATCCGGTTACAAGGCAAAGGAGACCGGACAAGGATCTAACCGGTCCAAGCAAACTCAATCCAACCAGAACCAGACCCATAGTCAACAATCCATAAGTAATAGGGGTCCTTGGGTCCAGCCTGAATGGTTCACTGAATTGAAAGAAAATGTAGCTCCGATCTATGATAAAACTAAGGATGAAATACACTTTTGGAAACCGGC
The DNA here is from genome assembly GCA_036936605.1 of Limnanthes douglasii subsp. nivea. Lineage (NCBI taxonomy): Eukaryota > Viridiplantae > Streptophyta > Magnoliopsida > Brassicales > Limnanthaceae > Limnanthes > Limnanthes douglasii. The sequence continues at coordinate 11,008,357 of JAUPFV010000005.1, read as the reverse complement.
GACATTAAAGTCTCCTATAGAACACCGAAACACTTGTTTTTGCCAATATCACAATGATATAGGCCATAATACTCAGGAATGTATAGCGTTGAAACAATAAGTTCAGAACCTTATTGAGAGTGGCAAACTGGGAGTGTATGTCAAAAGATGAAGTGGAAACAGACCTGAAAATGCTCACCGGGCGGGTCCTTCGAACAATCCTAGAACATCTGCTCAAGAAGTTGCAATGGTGATCCTTGAAAGGTTCGATGTAGACTCTGAGTATCTGGATCCAGATCTAACTCGGAATAAGGTGAGGGTAATAACAGAAAAAACTAAGACAATATTCAGACTGATCACTTCTTCAAATCATTAACTATCTTTGGAGAAGATATTGTAACTACACCTGCCCCTTCATCAAGGAAGAGGCATGTCTATAATTTAACTACCAAGTTAGAAGGGGGAATGTCTTCCCATCAATGCCAGCCCCCATTCACATTCATATTCTTTGATGAAGATGACTTGAGGGATACGAGGATCCGATGGTTATATGAGTTTCTATAGGGGAAATAATATACGCTGAATTCTGATTGATACGGTCAGCTCAGCAAATATCTTTTTTTTAAGCTCCTACAAACAGATGAGGAATCCGGTTGTTATTCAACGTTCGAACATCTGCGGATGTAATTGGAGAGTTTAAAGAAGAAGTGTTGTTAGGCAATAGGCCTTTTAAAAAGATATTAAGAGTACTATTTTTTTTTGTAGATTTCCCCACATCATACAACGCAATTTTTGGGAGGTCTTGGCTTTCTAGAATGCATGTTGTGGCCTCTATAGTCCATCCGTGCTTAAAGTATGTGGTTCAGGGACAAGTAGGCATTGTCCAAAGTAGTCAGAAGATAGTCAGGGAGTGCTATGCAACAACTCTTGCTCCTAAGACATTGGGGGCAGTTCGAATTAATAAAGAGTAGTAGTTACTGGAGCCTTCTATTGAGGAAAGTGAGATTGATGACCCTAGAGAGGCTCCCAGTGTCATAATACCCATTAAAGAAGTTGAAACTCATTCCCTTGCAGAGGGTAAGAACGTCAAGATTGGTTCCAAGTTTGCGCCATAATTAAAGAAGAAATTTTTGTCTTTTTTGCTGAACAATCAACATGTGTTTGCATGGTGCAATGGTGATGTAACCGGAGTACCAGCGGATACTATTTCACATAAGTTGTCTATCCGGAGTGATCTTGCACCTGTTGTACAAAAAAAGAAGAACTTTTTCCAAGGAAAAAGTAGACGTGATAGTTCAAGAGGTTGATCGGCTGACTAAGATGGGGCATATTAAATAGTCCCAACATCCTTTATGGACTGCCAATCTGGTGTTAGTCAAGAAAAAGAACGGCAAATGGAGTATGTGTAATGAATTCACTGACCTCAACAGGGCTTGCCCAAAGGATCTTTTTCCTTTCTCTCTGATAGATCAGCTAGTAGATTCTACATCTGGAAATAAGTTAATCAGATACAAGTACATCTGAAGGATCAAGATCACACCACTTTTATCATAGACAGAGGTCTACACTACTACAAGGTGATGCCCTTCGGAATGAAAAATGTTGGGGCAACCTATCAAAGGTTAATGAATAAAACATTTGTTACTCAGATCGGCAGAAACATGAAAGTCTATATAGATGACATGATTGTTAAGAGCTTGGAAGAGGATTTACACATAAGTGATCTCTGGGAAACTTATTCTAACTTAGAAACTGTGAATTTAAATTTAAATACAGAGAAATGTGTGTTTGGGGTCCGATCTGGAAAGTTTCTGGGTTACATAATAAGTGAGAAAGGTATTCAGCTTGACCCGGATTACCTTTATGCCTTATTAAAAATGGATCCCTCTCGAAATATTAAAGAGGTTCAAAGGCTCACCGAAAGGTTGGCTGCTTTAAATAAATTTATTTCAAGGTCATCGGACAAGTGTGCTCCTTTTTTCCAAACATTGAAAAATATTAAGACTTCAATTGGTCCCCACAGCGTGACCAAGCCTTTATTGAAATAAAGAAACATTTTTCCTCACCCAAGACTCTTTTCAAACCCGTTCAAAGAATAAAGCTTTATGTATACCTTACTGTATCAGAATGTGCTATAAGTGTTGTCCTAGTTAGGGAAGTAGACAATTACCCTCATCCGGTGTACTACATGAGTAAGAGTTTATTGGAAGCTGAAAGAAGATATTTGAAATTGGAAAAGTTGGCACTAGCTTTAGTAATGGCATCACGAAAGATGAGGCCGTATTTTCAAACTCATTCAATTATTGTCCGAACGTCTTTCCCGCTAAAAATTGTTCTTTAAAAAGCAGTTGTATCAAAAAGAATGACCAAGTGGTTAGTGGAATTGGGTGACTACGACATTGATTTTGCCCCTCGCATGACAATTAAAGCTCAATCAGTGGCTGACTTTTTTGTAGAATCTCATGCTGATAGGTATTCTGGACAAAACTCAAAAGATAATTTCAAGAAAGAATGGGTGGTCCGAACTGATGGAGGATCAAGCACTATGGGATGTGGAGCTGGAATTTGTTTAACCTCTTCGTATGGTGATAAAATGTATCAATCTATACGGTGATAAAATGTATCAAGCTATATGTTTTGGATTCACGGCCTCTAACAATGAGTCTGAATACGAGGAATCTATAGTCAGTCTTAAGTTAGATCTCCTCTGTGGAGCTAAGAGAGTCCGGTTAATGAGTGACTCTCAATTGTTCATCCATCATGCACAAGGACAGTCTGAGGCCAATGAGGAACAACTAGTAAATTATTTGCTCATTTTGAAAGAAGTGGCAGTGAGTTTCAAAATTATTTGCTATGACCATATTCCCAGATCGGAGAATACATTGGCAGACTCTCTAGCAACTATAGCCTATTCTAAATCCTACCCTTGGATTTTTGTACAAGAAGGTTCGTCCATACAGTTTGATCAAAAGAAAGAAGATGAATAAAATATGAGTATACTTATGGCCCAACCTAGAGATTGGAGATACACCCTTTTTTCAATATATTGCCGTGGTAAAAAAAATTAAATACAATGCTCGTGGTTTTTTTATAATAAGAGAACTTCTCTACAAAAAAATCTTTCAGTAGGCCTCTCTTACGCTGTTTGGGGTTGGAAGAATCCTAAGATGTTTTATCTAAACTACACGATGGGGAAGGCTCAACATATTGTGGATACAGGGCACTGACCCGAAGAGTCTTGTTAGTTGGATACTATTGGCCAACCATAATGGCAGATGATAAAGAAATGGTGAAAAAATATGATCCATGTCAAAGGTATAGGAATGAAATTCATGTGCCAGCAGTACCTATGGAATCTATTTCTGAGCCAATAACTTTTGCTAGATGGGAGATGGATTTAGTTGGACCTCTTCACGTGTCATCCGGGGGATGCATGACTATCATAGTCGCCATTGATTATTTCTTTAAGTGGATAAAGGCAAAGTTGGGACCACATCGAAAGTTGTTATTAAGTTTATTTTATCCAATATATATTGTAGATTTGGAGTTCCCTAAGAGATTACTACAGACAATGGGTCGCAGTTTGATAACAAAGATATGGAGGCTTTATGTGCCTCTAGAGGCATTCAACATTGTTTTGCTCTCCTTTCCATCCTCAAGCGAATGGCCAAGTTAAGGTTTCAAATATAACCATTTTATCCGGATTAAAAAAGAATTTGGAGGGAGCTGCGGGGATATGGCCAAGCTATTTACAAGAAGTATTGTGGGCTTACCGAACTACTCATCGGGCTGCCACACAAGAATCTCATTTTTTCCTTGGTATATGGGATGGATGCAATTACTTCCATAGAGGCTACTTTGCCATCATACAGGGTCCATAACTATTCCAAACAGGCTAATGATGTAGCAGTTAGAAATCAATTAGACTTAATAGAAGAAAAGAAAAGGTTAAAGCACATTTTAGAACAGCACACTACCAAGGCTTGATGAGGAGCAGATTTGCTTCCAAAGTCAAAATAAGATATTTTCAAACTGGGGATAAAGTATTAAAAAAATTCTTTTTACATACCAAGGAGAGGCAGTTCGGTAAATTGGCTATGAACTGAGAAGGCCCTTATGTGATCCGTGAAAAGGTCAAATCGGGGATATAGAGGCTTCAAGACAAAGAATAAAGAGCTTTAAAGCATCCATGGAATGTTGAGCATCTCAAGTTATATCTAGAATAAAGTTTTTCTGTAAATATTTACTTGTTAAATACCAATATAAATATTAGGGGGCATACTCTTTCCTACCATGGTGGCCCGGGAAGGTTTAATGAGGTATCCATCTTCTTTCAATAATACATGATGCCCTCTTCAAAAGTCTGGTGTGATTTTACTTCAATTCAATTCAAGTATAAGTTACTTATTCAAGACCTCGACTCTCAAGTCTTCTTGAGTAGATCATGTATGCTTAATGATTGGTCATAACTATTAAACATGTATGATCGGAGATACAAACAGATGAGGAATCCATGTCGGATTTGATCTCATCATCTCTTTTCTATAAAGAATCCACTATTCCATTGACATATTCATCTATGCTTGCTTTGATAGCTTGTTTTTGCTGACGTTCCAGGGGCTTCCTTCTCTTTAACCTTCTCCGAAACAGTGCTCTCCAACTTGGTCTTCTCATCGGATAAAGTACGGATTGATGAGTCCGAATTCAGCATGCTCCCCGAACAAGGGCAGATCGGTCAAGTCTCTCCGAAAACCGGACAGGTTACAGGGACAGGGATCGAACAGGTCACTTGGACCGGACAGATTTCTGTGAACACTATGAACTTAAGGCAGTCCGAACTATGACAAAAGTACTAAAAACCTAAACACTTCTTGACTAAGCTACTTGATATCCTACTTAAGAGCTCATGGGTCTTTGAACATGACCCGGGTCCATTAAACATGACCCGAAAGCCCATAAGGGCCCAAACATTACACTATAAATACCCAACCACCCGCATTAACTGTGGGTAATGAGAATTAACTATTACCAAGCTGCTTAATCATCTCTCTACTCTCTACTCTAACCGTTAAACACCCACACACCACCGTTAAACACCCATACACCACTTTAAAACTCCACTTGAAATTACTAGCCTACCCTCAGGCGGTTATTATCCTCACCACGGATAATACTATCTTTAATTTTCACCTGCTTCTTCAAAGCTATTAGGTCTTTTGAGGAAGAAGTCTCCAGATTGGAGTACTTGGTTTGGAGCTCGGTGTTGGCTGTCTCTGATGCGGTCAACTTGGTTGCCAAGTCTTCATTTTCCTTTTTTAGCACATCTATGCTCTGCTGAGCACTCAGAATACTGTCTGACAAACTTTGCTTATCAGTGGTAAGAGAGTTGATAATACTGGTTTGATTTTTTATCTACCTCTCCAGATCAAGTAGTGGCCAGATGTAACCGAGGAGAGTATGACTCGGAGTATCTTGTTCTCCGGATATGGAGAAGGATTTCCCATTATAGGTTACCATGTTATAGAAGCTGGAGGGACGATAAGGACCTGCAAAATCATCTTTATCAAGATCATTAAAATACAGACCAATGTCTTGAAAGGCTGAAAGGTCCACTTCGTTGTTTCCTTTACCAGCAATCTGTCTGGACTGAAAGTCTGTTGGGATTCCTCTTTCCCAGAGTAACCTTCTTTTTCTTGGCAGCTTTCTCATCGATGTTGGCTTTGCGTTTCCAATCTTTTTTAGGAGGCCTTGGTGGGTTCTTTGACCCTTCGGCTTCCTTCACAGTTTTAACCTCTACTGCCTTTAGCAAGGCCACATTGATGCCACCTTGGTTCTCCGAACCAGTTCCCTCTGTAGCTGTTTTAGCTAAGTCTGTTGTAGCCTTCTTTTTCTTGTTATTTATTTTTTAGGATCTTTGGCCCTAGACGGCAGATACAGCTTGGCGTCTTTAAATTCTGTCCTTTTTAGGATCACATCAGCACGGGAGGGGTGGTTAAAGCTTTCCATGTAAGTTCTCTTCTGGCTGCGGTGTTCCACAGGTGAGACCTCACAAAATTGCTCGACTTGAAGCAATTGTGGAAAACGTTCTTCCAGTTCTCCGAAGCCCACGCATTAAGCTTCGCATAAGTTTTCTGCCCTTCTTCCAAGTTTCCTACGAACTCCTTCGGTAGAACTGAGGAGAGATATAAATTATTCAAAATAGGAAAAATTGTAACTTAAGAAATAAAAAAGAAAAGAAAGAAGAATTCACCAATGCTTTTCCATCTGCTAGTCAGGAGGCTGGGGTTTGTGTTGGCCTTGATTTTTCTACCATTCTCTCAAGTCCCACTGACAAAGAGGAAATGCGTCCTCCAAGGCTTTTCGGACTCCAGCAGGTCGTCCACGACTTTGAAATCATTCCATATATTTTAGTGGTAGAAGGGGATTTGGTGATTCTTGCATAGCCTTGCTACAATAGCAAACTGCTCTACGGGAAGTGAGATTTTTGATAGCCTAGACGCCATGATACATGCTAAAGTGTATACCAGGCATTGATACTCAGCTCGTTGGGGCATAGTTTGATTAGACGAAAGTATTTGACTATCTCTGGGTCTAAGGGGAACCGAAGTCCCCAGTTCAGCACTTTGGTGTAGACCACCATTTTGTTAAACTTGCAATCCATGGGGGTATCCAGAGTAATTGGAATCCTCACTTTAACAGACTCCAAGATCCCCCATTTGGTTCGGATCCGACCCAATTCAATCGTATGGGTATAAACATAATTGATGTTCTACAAAGCTAGCAAATATTTGACACTAACATGCTTAAAACAAGGGCATGCCTTGACCTCTAGACTCTCCGGAGAGCGTCCGGATGAGTCATACCAACCTTAGTTTTACCTTTCCGATCTGAGGTGGCATCCCATGTTTGACCGAACGTCTCGATCTCGAAAGGGGCTTCCTCGATGCTATCCTTAATGTTCTCTTCCATCACTATGGAAGGTTGTTCGGCTATCTTTGAGGGAAGTTGCTCCAAATCCTTTATTGGAGATTGTATAGCTGGTTGAGAAGTTATTGCTTCTGAGGACCTGATATCTGGAAAAAGTTGTTGTCCAGAGGATTTAGCTTGTGGAACGTCATTTGCTACCTCCGATCCGGAGGGTTTTCAAGATGTTGGTCTTGATTGGGTTTTTTCTTGACGAGTAATCCGACGAGGGGTTATCTTTTGTGGTTGTTTCTCTGCGTCTGAGCCCATCGCTATAAATGGTGATAGTTTTCTAACACTTGAGACATGTTTTTCTTTGAAAATAGTGTGTTGATACTCTTGCACTAAAGAACCATATGGGAGACGTGAAAGGTTTATTGTGAATGAAAGTTTTTTGGTTCTAAGGTTTCTTGAGGAAAACGACCCTTGATCGGCGTTCTTGTTTGACTGGTTACCTTTCTCACTTAGAGAAGCAAGAAGAACGGCACCGATACAATTATCTCTCTCTACTTTCTTTGCTCTTTCTAATTCAGACAAGTTCAACCAACCTCCTTTAACTAAAGTGTTTCTGGCTGTGAACATATATGTCTCAAGAACAAATTTGAATATGAACTAAGACTAAGTTTTCTCTCTAGAAAGATTTGAGTGTGGAAGACAATGAAACAATAGAAAGATATATATATATATATATATATATATATATATATATATATATATATATATATATATATATATAATAGTGAAAACGACAGTTACCAAAGAGAAGGTGAACATAATTTTCATAATGATTAAAAGATGCGCAATGTGTGAAAAATTGAAACCTAGGTAACTTTCTAGAGCTAGTGGGTACGACAATCTAGGAGAAAAAATGGCTGGAAGGTCAAACCATATGTTGACACGTGCCCAAAGATTCAAGAAAAACTCTTAGAATTCTAGGAAGGGAAATAAGTTCTGGTAAAATTCGAACAGGATCATTTGTGAAAAAACAAATTCAATTCGAAAAACGTAAGAAAATCGGACAAAATTGATGCCAGCTTGGTGGATTTTTAGCCCTTCTAAAGATCTTTTACAAGGCCTAAAAGGGGCTACTCATGAGTTTGTATATTTCGATCACTCTTCCTAAGCAAATCCCCTTATCCGAACAAGGGCAATTCAGACCATATCACACCACTAAAAATTTGAACATGACAAATGTATTAACTTTTAACTAAGTTGTTTGCTAATCAAATTAAAACTAATGAGTCTTTAAATTCGATCCGGTATCATGACCCGATCCAATAAGCCCATGGGTCCATAATTAAGGTATAAATACCCCAACCCCTCTCATTAATGAGGGTGATCAGAATTTAATACTAGTAGACAACTTAATTATCTCTATATTGTCCACACTAAACACAAAACACCCCAAATTATAAAAACACTTTCTAAACATTTTACCAGTCTACCCTCATCCTAAAATGAACCAAACCACATGGTACAAGTATATCGGATTCGATTGATGGATATACAACTGAGTTTGATTCAACACTTTCTTCTTCCTCTTCAAGTAGTAATCACGAACGTAAAAATAAAAAAATAAAAAATAAAATTTAATTAAAAAACTTTCAAAAAAGAACTTAAAGTAGTTAAAACATGATTCTTCGGTAAAAAAGAGAAATTAAGGGAGGGAAAGGAAAAAGGGAAAAGGGAAAAATTTGTATCAAAAGAAAATTAAAGGGTCAGCAGATCATAGTATAGATCACTTACTAAGTGATAAATTTGTCGTCAAATCTGAACCTCGTGTTTTTGCTACTCATAATGAAGATCACATGTTCAGACATAGGCATAATTGGAGGCAATCACTATTGTCTTCAATATTGTATGAACATCTGCCTAAAAGATTTGATAGTTCAAAAATTGAAAATTACGATGGAAGTCAAGACCTTGACAGTCATCTTGAACAATTCAAGAATTTAATGCTGAGCTTCAATTATGATGATAAACTGCTACCTAGGGCATTTCCACAAATTTTTAAAGGTAGTGCGTTGAAATGATACAACAGATTACCCCAAGGGTCTATTATATTTTTTATATATTTTGAATGGTAGGAGGCAATGAACTTAAAGGGAATAGAGACACAGTAATTCATCGTGCGTGATATTTAAATGAATCACTTAAATATTATCAGCTGTTTTGTAAATATTAAAAATGGGTTAGTTGATTGCTTCAAACAAGTGGTCATAGGCTCACTTCGACAAGGGTTGTTAGTTGGTGAATTGGCTGATTCAGTAACTCGGAAGAAAGCTTAACTTTGGGTGGATTGTTGTATCGGGTTGGAAAACAGATTACGGTCGAGGAAATTAAGAAATTAAGGCAACATCATCAATACAAATCTGTACCTGCAGCTTTTGTTCCACAAGCTTATATTCCCGTGTTTACTCTTTTGTCTATTTTAGCGAATAAATTTTGATAATGGATATGAAAACACGAAATAAATATGGCTACTTACCAAATCGAGTTTTTTTTAAAGATATTATCTTGCGCGCGTTATTCTTCTGTAAAGAAAACATTAAGTAAAATGACACAAAAAATCTAAACCGAAAAAAATATTTGGTTACACCAAAAAACTATCATAAAAAATCTTCATCTTTTACAAAATCATGATCTAGTTTTAAATGCAAACAAAGTTTGATGTTGTTTGTTGAGTTAAATATTTATTTTTAAAATATTTTAAACAATAAAAATCAGTTCAAACATGTTTGTCATATTATATTTTGAAACTTTTTGGTGTAAATTCTATTAATAATATATTACGTTAAACCTCATTACATATCCAAAAAATGACTCTTAAGAGGCATATAACCTTATCATATCGAATTTAAGAAGTTATCTTGTGTGAAACATTCATAGCAATATAATAATTGTTAATATATATACTTCTAACGTGTACCTTGTAAAGGTACGCAAACATGAGTTGAGGTTGTTGTATTAATCCATAAGGTATGGCTATATATACCTAATTCCGGTTTAAGTATACCCAAAATCCTCCTTTGATTTTAGTTTGACTTTTTTTGACCAAATTACCCTCGACGTTTCAATTAATCTTGAAATTGTCATTAAGTAAAAAAAACTACTAATTGTATCCTAAGTATACCCAATTCACCAAATAACCTATTTCGCTATCTATACCCAAACAAACACTCTTCTTTAGTGAATTTATCATCCAAATAATCTATTTTTCTGAAAATCTTAAAAACCAAGTTCAAACTTCAAAATGCAATCAAGAACATTCAACCTCATTCTAAAGAAAAACACAAAATCGATCATGAATCACCCAGAACTAGGGATTAGCGTGAAGGAGTTGATATCTCCGGAGAAAAGAGATGATGAAATGTCGTCGGAAAAGGAGTTGCAGTCATCGGAGAAGCAGTCGTCGTCGCCGTAAAAGGTAAAAAAAATTCCCGGTATGACGACGCACCACCGGTTCCATGGCCTGGAACAAAGGGTGCCGAGGCCTCAGTCCGGACGGTACTTAGGCCTTAGTACCACCGGTTCTGTGGCCTTGAACCGGTGGTATACGGGGTTCAGTCCGCTCGGTTCTGAGGCCCCGTCACCACCGGTTCAAGGCCACAGAACCGGTGGTGCACCGGTTCGTGTACGGTCGGTTCTAAGGCCTAGAATCGGTGGTTCTAGACCTGATTGCTTATTGTGATTTGTTGTTGTATAATAGGGGACAGATGTCGCCCATGAGACTGAGAAATCTTTAACTACTGACTACAGTCATTTGTTCTTTACTACCGAGTTCTATACACATGACGTGTTGATTAGATGGGTTACGAAGACAGGAAAATTCCATGGTATGGTTATCAACATAAGTCGGTGCGACAAAGTAAATAGTAGAAAAAGTCTTATGATGTATTTCTAGTGTGAGAGGTCGGGAAAATATACTCCAAGAGTAGTCGAAAAAGACCGTAAACGGAAGTCTACTGGAACAAAAAAGATTGACTGCCCATTTCAGCTTCTCGGGTTAATGGTGGAACCAGATCAATGGAAGTTAGAAGTGAAACATGGTATTCATAACCACGAGAGTTCAAAACAGCTAGACGGTCATTATTTTGCTGGCTGTTTGAATGATGAAGAGATGGAATATGTTGAACGAGCAACCTACATTGGTACTAACCGTAGAGATATAATGAATGGTGTCAAGAAGTTAAACGAAGATAATGTTTCTTCTATGCGCACCATCTACAACGCACGACAGAAAAGCATGGTTTTAAAGAAGGTGGGTAGGTCACAACTCCAGTTCTTGTTGGGGGAGCTTAAGTCACATAATTATTATGAATGGCATAAATCTGGTGAAGACGATGGGCAAGTCATTATAGATATGTTTTTTGCCCATCCAGTCAATGTTGACCTTTTGCGGACATTTCCAACAGTTTTGATCATGGATAGTACGTATAAAGTCATACAATATGATATGCCATTATTTGAGATAGTGGGTATGACGTTTACCGGATTGACCTACTGTGCGGCATTTGCCTTCATTTCCGGTGAGAATTAAACAACTTCAAATAGGTGTTAGAGTGTTTGAAGTCGTTGATTTCCGTTCACGGAATTGAAGAACCTCGTGTCATCCTGACCGACAGAGATTTAGCACTGATGAACGCCATAGAAATGGTATTCCCAGAGAAAACACATATTTTATGTCGATGGCACATAACACAGAATGTTCAGGGGCAAACAAGAAAATATTTCCTCGAGAAAAGTGATCATGTGAAATTTGTTTCTGTTTGGAAGAAGATTGTGTATGCAGCATCAGAGATTGAATTCGATCACGCCCGACGAGTCATGCTATTGGAGTACAAAGACTATCCTCTTGCATATGAAAACACGAAATAAATATGGCTAGTTACTGGATCGAGTTTTTATTTTCTATGAAAGATATTATCTTACCCGCGTTTTTTTCATTAAAAACATTAAATTTAATTTTACAATGCCTATTCGAAAACATCTTTGAGATAGGTATAAAATTTAGAAAATGAATTAAGTAAATACAAAAATTCAAAATTACACCAATACACAAAATATCCAAACAGTACAAAAGATAATATTTGCCTTCAAGGGATAGCCGAGTTGGTTGAGTAAGGTATGCTCATGACCAAAAGGTCATGAGTTCGAGTCCCTCTACATACGCTTTATCGGCTGAGCCTGTCAATTTGTGTGGTTTACCTTCTGGCGTTGGTTTGCAGGCTATCGCGTCAGACTGAGGGTTTACCCTGTGCGCATTCATTGCACTCTGAGTAGCGGCTGCGGGTTCCCTTCGAAAAAAGAAACGAAAGAGAATATTTCGATACCAAAAAAATATCATGAATAATATTGAATGTTTAATTGTAATAAAAAATTATTTAAATCCAGTAAACATGTAGCTCATCGTGTATAATATAATTTTATATTGCGGCAGCAACCACAATTGGAAGATAGGATAACTGTATAAACAAAGATAAGCTATAAAAATAAGTAAAGATTACGTAGGTCGTACAATCTTGGTTCAAATTCGTATGGATCAAAAGTCCGGATAATATACGGTGTGTACGCACATAGGTAAGGGCATATATGAATCCAAATTTTTTTACATTATGCTTCCGTTAAACGTGGTATATCATCCCGTCAAATCATGAGTGTCAAAGATAATGGGGACGGTAAGGAGACCGGTTCGACGCCTCCCTAATCCATGAAGGTTAATTAGTAATTAGAGTGAACTCGAGCTTTGAACTAACAACTATCCATATACTTTGAGTGAAGAAGCAATCATATAGGATACAATTAATGAATTCAAGACATAAACTGCATAACACACATTCCGGAGAAGTTTAGTCCATCACTTATAAATTTGTCTCGGGTTGATCATTTTCCCTATATGTTTAATTGGAAGTTTATGCATATATTGTTTTTTGGCTCGTAAGCTTATGTACATTGGTGCCCTATCTCGGAAGCTTGTACACATAGGTGTTATTTGGTGAAGGTGTTGTTGCAGCAAAGTGGTGATATTTTGGCACAATTGTGTTGTCTTAGCACAAGTGACTTATATGGTATGAATGTGGGACAATACGCGAAGTAAGATGTCATCAAAAGAGAGATTCTTTGTTAAAACTACATGTGTCACCGAAGTAGAAAAGAGTACACCCGGAAGCGGAGACACGCTGAAAAAATAATTGTAGAGTCATGTAAAAACTTATTTAGGTGTATTCATTATGTGTCATGGCGTTTGAAACTTTTGTGTAGCAAAGGTATTCCCTTTGCATCTAGTAGTTTTTAGGTTTGTGCTTTCAGTTTGGTCATAGTTTTCCAAGAGATTTATCTTTAGTATAGAGGAAGACCATTATCAATACTTAATCACTTACCTAAAAATATCGAAAACAAACCTTAAAGTCATATATATGTTCCACATTATCATTTTATAGTGTTCTATGCACATGCGGAATTTTATTTATCCTCTATAAGGTCCAATTTGGCCTAATAATTATTCATGTTTATGTCTTAATTATGCGAACGAAAGCAGGAAGATTTCTACTAGAACCACAACTTCCATCATGTAAACTAAAGTAAAATGGATCCCTCAATTGTATAATTTGAGGTAGTATAATGGGATTATAATACTTCTTAAAATGTAATAGGACACTTCTCTAAAATTCTTTTTCGAATGTGGTGTCTCATTTCCAATCATGTTTAGTTAGCTACTTATACATGTATGTTAATTTAGGGATGAAAATATGCTGAAAATGTTGATGGATTTACCTTATTCTGCATAATAATTCAAGTTCTTCATTCTTGAGTTATAATTTATTATCAGTCGTGATTGTTACGGGAATCCCATATTTGCAACTAAGGTTGATATGAAGGAGATAAATAACCTATTTAACTTGTGTTTTTGCCAACATTTTTGCTTCAACCTATTTATAAAATAAGTCTATTAATATCAAAAGATATTACTCACTCCATAATGCCTCGTGAAATGGTCCCACTATATCCAGAGTAAACTTATGCATGAATATAGTTTTCAACAAAAAAATCCAAGTATCACAACATTGTACAAATATTTTAGCATTCGTAACGATCATTGGCTTAGTAACATCCTACACGCAGGATTCGTCTATGGTTAGTTTTATCCTCATACTGACCCCATGTTTCATCCCTCATGGAGTTTTTCAATGACGATGGCCAATTCTTCTGAGCCAAGACATCTAAGTAGAGGTCTTGTTAACCCACGATGATATAATGTTTTAGCAAGCAACATATAACATTCATACCGTATCTTGATGTTTATAGCATAAGTTTATTCTCAAAACGTGTTCTTTATATGAGATATATTATAATTAGGGTTCGCCAATCTACTAGTCCGTCAATAACTATGTATGTATCTTCCTAACAACAACCAATATAGCCAATTTTAGTTTCTCCAATTGTAAGTACCGAGTTTTGGTATCGAGGATAAATTTATTGAGATAATAAATGACTATACACTTGCTATTTCCTTACTAAGACTGCACCAACAGTATGATCAAATACTTCTAATTAAAAATATAAAATATCACTTGAGTTAACTCGTGTCAAAACTTTAGGGAAAGCCAATTGTTTTTTGATTTTTTGCAATATGTAATCATACTCCAGTGTCCATTTGAACGACCCACCATTATTCATGATTTGGAAAATAAGTGCATTGTCGAAAAACCTAGAGATTACCTTCCTATAAGGATTTTGATCGTATTTATGTTTTTGGAGGGTCTATAACTGCTAGATTGGACAACTAATTTAGATTCGCTTTGATATTTGTGTTGACTAAGTACCCCAAGAATTATCATGAGCGGATTCCAAACATTTACTTTTCTGATTTCGGTTTTAAATTAACTTCCTGAAGGTTCCCAAAGTTTTATCCGATGTTGGCCAACTGGTTTCTCTTCTTGTCTTGTAACCAATATATCATTTTTTCCCAAGAAAAGTACTTTTTATTAATATTGAAGAAATGTGTTACAGAAGATTTGTAGTTTATAAGCAAATTGCTCATAGCATGTACAATGAAGTAAACCTAAAGTAATACTTCCTTGGTCTACTATAGTCTTGAAAGCTTCTTCTTCTTCAACTTGTAGCATCATCTTGCTACTATAGTCACTTATCCCTTCTTCGTGTGTCTTCATACAGCTTCATGTCTCTCTTCCTATGTCCAAGTCAACTTGTCCCCTTTATCTCTTTACTGCTAATCCTGAAATCTGCAATAAAAAATACTAGTCAAGTCTTTCGACTTGCTAAACAATGTTAGTTAACTTACAAATATTAAGCATAGCGGAAATTTCCCAAGCCTAAGGTATCTGCCCTTAGTATGCTGGATAATTCACAGAAATCATGTTGAGAATGAATACAAAAACTATTTTTAACTTTCAATGCATGCTTGGACAGCCAATCTGCAGCCAGATATTTGCTCTCTATAAATGTGTTTAATGGTCATATGTGAGGTTATCAATTGTCTACAACACAACAAGCATTGATCTTAATACCATGGTCTTAAACCAGAAGCAAGCATATTAAATAATGCTAGACAATCAGTTTCAATATCAACTAACTTTAGATCATTTTCTTTACAGTATGTTAAACCATTAAGTAATCCAGCAATTTCAGCACAAATAGGAGAACTTTTTCCTATAACATTTCCTTTTGCAGTTATAATCATTCCCAAACTATCCCTAATTATATAACCAAAGCCTGATTCACCATTACTTAAAGAGGATCCATCACTATTAAGCTTAACTCGATTACTAGCAGGTATTTCCCACTTAACATACCTAAAAGGCTTGACTAACTTTGTATGATTATAACAACCTAGTTCTCTAGCTGCCTGAAAGTCAGGAGACCAATGTTTCCTAGATAGTTTAAATGCTAAGTCCAATGAAGTTAACATTAATAGTACCTGTCTAATAATCTGTCTATATTTAGTAGATATATTACTATGTCTAAACTTATTTCTAGCTTTCCAGATGCTCCAAATTATCATTGATGGCAAAACTGTTCTAATGTGAACTCTCTTAGATTTAGACAGCAACCAAACATTCACCATATGATTGACAGTCATATGCCTACCTATCTTAATGTTAAGTTTTTCAGAGAAGTAACTCCATACAAGCCAAGCTATATCACAAGAGACAAATACATGGTGTAAAGACTCAATACTATCACAGAATACACATTTGCTAGCTAGTTGAAACCCTTTAGACTGAAGTATTGTATCAACACTTATCAAATTATTCAATACTCTCCAAAGACAAAAAGAACATTTTTTAGGTGAAAGGTTGTTCCATATTCTATCTTTTATTATAGATACAGGATGTTTTTGTCTTAGATTTAAGACTGTTTCCTTAAGTTTAAAAGATCCATCATCTGATAATTTCCAAACAGCAGTGTCCAAAACATTCAGGTTTATATCTGTTTTAATAATACTATTAACATACTGCAATGGTAAGCTATCCTGAAGTTTAAGCACATTCCAAGTATTATTAATTATATATTCATTTACTTTGGTTTGTTCATAATGAATATAGTTTGTATCGGTTAACAGAATCAAAGGCTTCATGTCATTCCATTGATCTAGCCAAAAATCTATATTCCCTTGACCAATCTTCCACCTAATATGTTTTTCAGCTTCTAGCCTAACCTCCAACATTCTTTTCCAAATCTTTGAGTCAGTATTCTTAAGTCTAGCTTGTAAGGGATGAATATTATTGCAATATTTGGATTTTAAAAGCTTTGACCATAAAGATTTTTTGCTTCTAAATGAGAACCACAGTTTATAGGCAAAAGCAGTTTGAATATCTTCTAATGATCTAAATTTAAGACCATTTTCTTTGAAAGGCTTACACAAACTTAACCAATTTGTCCAAATCATACTTCTGTTAGATTCATTACAACCCCATAGGAATTTATTTAAAAGCTTATAAAACCTAGTAATAATTTTTAGAGGCAGTTTTGTAGATTGTAGATAATATATAGGATAAGACATTAATACTGAGCTTATTAGTGTTATCTTACCACCAAAAGATATATGTTTGGAGTTCCATTCATGAATCTTATCCTTAACCTTATCTATTAAGCCTTCATAATGTTCAGCAAAGTTATTAGAGTGAATAGGTATCCCTAAATACGTAAAAGGTAATTTCGAGAACTCGAAGCCTAAGAAATCTTTAAGGTTATCTAATCTAATTCTGCTAATCTTAGAAGAAGCTAGAAAAGTGGATTTTTCTTTATTCAATTTATGTCCAGATAGATTTTGATATACTTCTAAGAAATAAGCTAGATTTCTAATACTAGATAATGATCAATTTACAAATAATATCATATCATCAGCATAGGCTAGACAACTAATGTTCAAATTACTTCTCATACTATAAGGTCTAATTTTTTGCTGTTCTACCAACATCTTTACACCTCTAATGAAAAACTCTTCAGCAATTACAAATAGACAAGGTGAAAGGGGATCACCCTGTCTGATACCATTCTTAGATCTAAAATATCCTGAGGTTATACCATTAGTTATGACAGAAAATGAGATGTTTTCTATAGACTTTCTTATCAAACTAATAACTAGATCATTAAAACCAAAAGCAGACATAACTTCATATATAAATCTAAAGTCAATATTATCAAATGATTTTGACATATCAAGACTCAAAATAAGGTTATCACCTCTAACTTTCCTATTTAAGTCCTTTACTAATTCCTGAACTATCAATATATTTTCCTGAATCATCCTATTTTCAACATATGCACCTTGTTCCTCAGATATAATTAATGGAAGAAGCTTAGCAATTCTACTTTGTATCAGTTTAGATATTAACACATTAAACACAGAGCAAAGACTGATTGGTCTGAATTGAGACCAGAATTTTGGAGATTTTACTTTAGGTATTAGACAGATCAAAGTAGAGTAAATCCCTTTAGGTATATCAGAATTCAGAAAGTATCCTTTAACAGCATTCAATAAATCAAACTTAATTATAGACCAACAAGCAAGGTAAAACCTGGAGTTGAAACCATCAACTCCAGGAGCACTGTTTTTGTTAAGAGATTTAATTATGTCATACAACTCTTCAAAATTTGGCTCTTTCAGTATACTGTCATTATTATGATCTGTTAAAACTCTTGGTATAACACTACTAACAATACTCAAATCATTCATTAGGGAAGACTTATTCAATAAGTTTTTAAAATGATCTACAGCAGAAAGCCCTATCAACTCCTCCTCTTCTATCCAAATATTATTTTAAAAAATTCCATTGATTCTGTTTCTAACTTTCCTTTTCTTAATATAATTGTGAAAAGTTGAGGAATTATTATCACCTTCAGCAATCCAATTTGCATAACTTTTTTTACACCAATAGATTTCTTCTTTTTCAAGCAAAGTTAATAGAATAGCATTTAATTCTTTCAGTTTCATTTGGTTTTCAACAGAATTGTCTTCCTCAATCAACATTTCAGAAAGTTTGATATCATCTTCAATTTTATTTATATTAACAAATATGTTTCCAAAAGTGATCTTATTCCAATTCTTTAGGTGCTTTTTTAATCTCTTAAGTTTAGACCAAAATATATATATATCAGAAGAGTCATTTAAAGGTATAGACCAATTATTTTCTACTGTTTTCATAAATTCATCATGTTTTAACCACATATTTTGAAATCTGAAAGATGTTTTCTGAAAATTAGTTTGCTTAGAGATAGATATTAATAATGGTGAATGGTCAGAACAGGTTCTAGCCAAATGCTCTACCCTAGTAAGATTGAAAGTATCTCTCCAAATTTCATTATATAAGCATCTATCTAGTCTTTTCCATTTACGTTTATTGGTCCATGTAAAATTAGATCCTACATAACCAGGGTCTTCTAGTTTACAGTCAAAGATCATTTCATTAAACTCATCTAAACTTCTAGTATGCAAATTATTACAAGCTTTTTGTTCATTAATATTAGATATAGAATTAAAATCACCTACAACTAGCCAAGGCAGCATATTAACAGATATAGTTCTAAGCTGATTCCATAAAATAAGTCTATGACTAATGTTACATTTAGCATATACTACAGTAAGCAAGACAGTCTCCCTATATGCAGAATGACTAATTCTAACACTTAGAAGCTGATCAAAATTATCTATAAGTTCAATTTTAAAGCCATTCCTCCATAAAATCCATATTTTATTACTTATATTAACTAGGACAGATTCAAAACCCAATTTGGAGCAAATTTCTAAGCTTTTATCTACTGCTACCATAGGCTCTTGCATAGCTAGAACATTAATAAGATGCTTTTTAGTCAAAATTTTAATCCTTCTAATAGTTTTAATATTGCCTATCCCTCTTATATTCCAATTTAACATTTTTATAGTCATATAAACAGTTATTTTGAGGATCCCAAAGGTCCTTTAGGGTTACTAGTTTTAATAACAAGTTTATTCCTAGAAGATCTTCTAAGCAAGTTATTTAAAGAAGGCTTATTCTTCCTCTGTTTAGGTGAGACAGGCAAGCTTAAATTTCCATCCAACTTATTCCTTTTATTGGGGGAAAGACTTAATCTTTTTCTACTAGAAACAGATTCACATAATTCATCTACATCTTCTTCTAATAATGCATTAAAAGGGTTATTTTTAATCATAGACTCAACAGCATTTTCAATGTTTTTATCTGAAACAATTCCAGGTTTCAATTGCTTAAATGTAATTAAGTTAATGTCAACAAAAACAACATCATGAGAATCACCCAATGTCATGTTATTATCAACAACAAAATCTATATGCTCACATGTTAAAGAAATGTTATCATCATTTATATCTTTTTCTGAAACACCATCAGTTTCATCAACAGATACTACATGCTTACATGTTTGAATAATTTCATCATTCTCAACAGCACAAACTTGATTAATATCATCATGCAAAACCATACAAGTTTTCCCTAAATGCACAGATTGATTATCTATAATACCAGATGCAACATTTAATGTGCAAGATTGATCAGTCCTAATATCAGATGCAATGTTCAAAGATTTATCAGATTCAATACATGCAGTTTGATTATCTCTATCAAATGTTTCAATATGCAAAGATTTATCAGTCATAGTATCAGATGCAACATTCAAATTATCAGTCATAATATCAGATACAACATTCAAAGGTTTATCAGATTCAATACATGCCCTTTGATAATCTTTATCAGATGCAGCATTCAAATTATCAGTCCCAATATCCACATTAGAATTCCCTTTTATACATGCTAACTGATTAACATTCACTTTCATATATTCAGTAACATCAACATGCAAAGATTGATCAGGTATAATCTCAGATGCAACATATTCAGATATACATGCAATCTGACTAACAATGTTACAAGATTTCTCAGCATGTTCATCAATATGCAAAGCAGGTATAACATATTCAGACACATTATCAACATTTGTAATCTGATTAACAGTGTTACTAGATTTCTCAACATGTTCATGATTTTCTGTTAATAAGGTGTTATTAAGAGCATTATCAGAAACATTATTAATATCACCTATCTGTTTATTTATGTTAATTAAAACATTAGATTTAACATTCATACTTCCTGAAATTTCATTCATGTCAGATATTACACTAATGACAGCATCCTTATTACTTATAGGTTTAGGAATCCAAATATTATTATTCTTTTTATCCTTAGGTTTTATTACAAGCTTTTTTAAATTCTGTTCTTTCTTAAATTCTAAATCCTCAGCTTTGCAAGCATTATCCTTATGACCTAAATGTCTGCATTTCCTACAATAAGCAGGCATATTTCTATAGATTACATCCTACCAATACCCATCCTTATCCCCGAAACTAACCCATATTTTCTGAGGAAGGACACTAGATACATCTAAAATTGTCCAGACTTCACATTTGTTATAACTAGCCCTATTCTTGCTAGGCAACCAAGAATTTAAAGGAACTCCTACTGCTCTGGCTAAGTTTTCAATAGTATCTATATTATACATGAACTCAGGCAATTTGGGAAAAGAAACCCAAACAGGAGTCAGGGGCGACTCCCGTTTGGGATTAAAGTCAGGACACCACTTTAAAATCCTAAACATATATTGACCCATAGATCTAACATTCTGTTTCCAAAAACTTTTTACATCTATCATGTTTTCAAACTCAATAAATACGTGCCTAAAATCCTATTTGTATATACTGTAATTACCAATCAATTTTAAAGAATTTAGATATAACCTAAACTCAGAAGCAGAAGGACATCCGTAAGAAAACTTAGCAATCAATGTATATGTAGCTACGGAATTAAGAGTAAACTTATCTTTCTCGCAAAACCTTACATAGGTGTATCCATCTTCTGCTCCTATTTCGACTTTGCTGTGCTTGAAGCCTCCAGCAGATCCAGCAAGAATTGGTGATGACTCCTTCCCCACCTTAACTGCTTCTGCGTACGATCTTCGTTGTTGAGGTGGTTGCTCAGAAACCTCCATTTCACCCTTGCAAGAATCGGTATTCAGAGACTCATTTCTTTCGAAAACTGGGTTTTCAAAGAAACGAGCCTCTGTTATTTGATTATTTGGTGGAAGATTTTGACTGGGAGATGTGATTGAGGGGTTTAGATGATCTCGTTCTTCATGATGAAGAACAGAATTAGCTTTGAGGAGGCGATTTTTTTCCGTGGTGGCTAGATCTGAGATTTCGACTGGTTGAAAGAGGCACTTGAGAGACGAAGTAGGGTTACATGCATTGATTGTGTGGCTGAGAAGAGTTGCTTCTCAAGTTAACGGGCTTGGCCCAAGGCCGAGAAATCAAGATTTCTCTTTAGGTTTCTTGGAGGCCTAAAGGTTTTTTTTAAAGAAGAGGTCTAACCGTTTTCACTCTCACCAACCAATATATCATTTACGTATGCTTGAACGTTTTTTTTCTAAATTGGTTAGAGAAAATTTTATTTTCCAACCTTTAATATGTTGTACTTAAACTTTTGAGACCAAATGACATTACCTTGTAGCAGTGCAACCCTTTTTCAGTCATGAAGGTTGTGTGTTATTTATCTTAAATATCTATAACGATTTGGTTGTACCCTGAATAAGCCATAAACGAAAATAGTTTATTTCCCAAAGTCGCATCCACCAATTTTTCAGTACAATGGACCGAGAATATGCCATTCTGGTATGTTTGGTGAAGTTTGTGTATATCATTTATTTTTTTATTTTCTCTTTGACCAAACCGGATTCATTTTTTATAAATGGTAAAGAGCTTCCCCTAATGCAGACGATTGAACTTAGTCAATTGATCTTAACTATGAAGTCTTCATCTTTCTTATGGAAAATGGTATGTGATTTTGCTTAATTTGCCTATAATTTATGTTTATGGATAACTTTTAGCATTTTATCAAAGTTGGTACTCGTGTTACATCATCGACAGACCAAAAAAATATCTAAATTATTGGACATAAAGGTTATTAAATTTATTCGAATGACTTATTATAAGTCGTGGCTTTTGGGGACCATATTGATAGTTCCAGAGATTTCTTAGTGAGGTTATATGTCACAACAATGTTCGTATGAGGTTATCTATCACAACAATGTTCGTATGAGAGTATTTTAGAGAGAGAAACGAGACGAGAAGAGAAATAAAAAGACAAAAGAAATTATGTAATAATGATTGAACAATGATGAGATATTTTCCCCAAAAATAGTGGTCATTTATATAGTACAAATAGTAAATACTTAATTTACACATATACCATTTCTTATGTGAGTTTTTACACCCCGCCACTTTACTAATCATAAACATAAATATTAGTTATTACATGAGACATCTCTGACATTACATATTTGTCAAATTTATACTCAATACTTTTTTATATCAAATTAACTCCTTTATTTATCTAATTTTGCTTATTCCACACAATATTTCCTCCCCTTATCAGTAGCCCCCTAGTCCTTCTGAAGATGTTCGAACACAGACTAATTCATAAAAGCAGATTTTTCTCTCGTGAATGTCTCTTTGAACAATATTTCCACTAGATTCTCATCAAATTATTCTTCCACGTGCAACTCATTGGACTCGTGACCTCACAATAAGTAATGATGACTTCATATTCACGTGTCAATTACTACCTGACACAAATATGCATGTTATGCTTTATCTTTGTGCCGCGAATCTTTTAGATATGCAATGGCATTTAATCCATGTGAATTATTTTATGACACAAACACAGATGTTTTCCAAAATGTTATGTATGTGAAAAAGCTTGTCAGAAACCCTTTACACTTCTTGATACACGTATGATTTGAATTATAGGTAGAGTTGTTGTCCCAAAAATCTTCATTGCTGCCCGTTACCTAAAAAAACATGTTCAGCTACTTGGGCCTTTGTAACCTTAAGATGCCCACGTTTTATCTATTTAAATACTTGAATTCGTTCACAACTTCAAAGTTACCTGAATTTTCCATTTATAGAAAGATAAAGAAAAAAAATTCTAGAGAAAGAGAGATTTATTTAGTAGACACTTCCTTTGACCTTTCATGCATAAGGAATTTGAAGGGCTTAAAAGATATAAACTTCGGGAGTGGTTCAACATTGTAAACAAAGATGAATAAAGGAAATCCACTGGCATAGAAGAGGAACCCCGACCCTTGGGAATTCTTTAAACAACGTATTTCGATCGGTCTCATCCTATAAAGAATCATTCTTAAGCGATAAGAACTTATGGTACCAACCTTTCATCCAATCCTCCTATTACTCAGCCCCCGGTCAAACTTGTTCGAGGTGTGACACAGGTGACCTTGGTCTTTTTAAAGACTCTAGGGAGATTTCTCTGTTTCTTTCGATGGGCGATAAATATCAAGTAACTGAGAAATCTAAAGGTGATCGTTCAAAGAGGAAAAAATCTCTGTAGCCAACAACCAATAGATCCACTAAAATAAAGCTTGTGTCTTCTGTTCCTACTCCTAAAAACACACCATATGGTAATCCTCAAACAAATCCTAATGTCACTTCTTGGAAACTTTAATCAAAGGCTACTCGGACATAAAAACATAGTTCCATCATTCAAATTCATTCAAGAGGTGCAAGAAAAACACATGATTAACGAATCGGATGATAATTAAGAAAAAGAAAGTATAATATTCGTTGAAGCTCAACCTATCTGATTTGTTCCTCCCATCAGGGCCTCTAGGCCGGCTCAAAAATCTTATCCCTTAAAAGTTGGGACAAGCTCTCCTGCAAAAAAGAAGAAAGTACCCGCAAATAAGAAAAAGAAAGGTCATGTTGAACTGCCCTCGAACCTAGAGACCATCTTAGGAAAAATCTTTGTGAGGTTGAATCATATCATGTTGTTAGCATTTTATAAGGTAAAGTATAAGTATTTTCATACATCTGAAGAGGTTAAAATTAGAGACCGATGGAAAATTCCAGAATCTATCAAAATTCAGTTCCTTAAGGTTGGGGAGACGCCTTTATCTATTCAAGACCATAAATTGATCGTTTGCACATAGATTCTAAATTAGAGTATGTGACTCATTTTAAACCATGCTTTAGTATAGTACTTTTATATGATAAAGCTATGTCCGACCAAAGTTGACCCGAACATGTGGTTCACACTGATGGCTTGTATTATGGCATCTCGGATTGCCCATATCAGATATTCTATGAAGCAGTTTGTTTGGCTAACATGTGTTGTTAAAAACTCTCATTTTCCTTACTATTCGCTGACTATTGGGAGAAAATATAAGATTGTTGACAATCTCTTAGAAGATGACAAGAAGTGGAAACAATGATTCATTTTCATATTCGGATTATGAAAGACAGACTTTGAGACCTCTATTGAGATGTCATATTAGCTTACATTGAAGTAGACCAGTCGATGTATTTATTTTCACTTTTGTTTTGCCTTTCCTTACTCAACTTATTTGCTTTATTAAAGATTTTTCCTTGAGAACAAAAATGAAAGGATCACCAAACCATTCGAGGACAAAGTTAAATCGGCTAGTCGGATTTTTGCACAACTAAGCTACTGATCCGGCGATACTTGGTCCCATATTTTTTAATCCTTTAAATTTGTCCAAAAGTCATATTTGGAGATTTGATCCGACTACAACAAAAACCATGAAAGAGCTTATGATGCCTCCACGGTAAATGCAGTACTTAGGCGACTAGAGTGCTTGAACAACCTTGTCTTTCTTCCCACTAGGGTTAGGGCCCCTAGTCACCAGGATCCCAAAAATAATGATGAGAACGAAAAATATGTTGATGTTGATGTTGACGTTGGGTTGGGTTGGAAACTAAAGTCAAAGAGAGACAAGAAGACAATGTTGAACCTGAAGTTGTGGTTGAAGTGAGGCATGTTGGGAAAGATGGTGTTGTAAGCATCAAAGAGATACACCGCCAAATATAAAGGCAAAAAGAAGATTATTGATGAAGAAGATGATAAGATGATGATAATAAGACAGCTCCGAGACTGCCTCCTACTAAAAACAATTGGCGTGTTAATTCAGATTATGTGGAATAATTTGTTTCTCACAAGAGGCGAACCACCGGTCAAGGGAACCAATAAGAAATTATGGAAAATATGGAGAATGTTTCCCCTGCCTCGGCTTATTTTGACATTTATGAGAATAATTTTATAGCTAACAATATTAATAGATTGCTTCATGTTGCTGCTTTTCTTGAGAGAGAAGCCAATTAGAAGGACTGTTATAAGAATGAAGTTATCCAAAAGATGGTCGACGTGAAGAGGATTGAGGGATAGCTTTCCCTTGAGAAGAAGATTTCCGCTGAGCGTTTGGAAAAAATTGAAGAACTTGAAGCTTAATTGAAGAAATAAAAGAAATAATTTGACAATAAGCGAGAGAAATTTGTCACTATAGATATCGAATGCAATACCCTTGTTGATGGCCTTACTGATTCTTGTGCTTAAACCAAAACATATTTTGAGAATGTTGTCAAGAGATTGAAAAAATTACTGTTGAGAAGCAATCTCTTAGGGACGTTACTTAGAGGTACAAAAATATTTGTCTTGAGGAGTACATTGCTGAGTGTGTCTCTCATTTGTAAGAGCAAGATTCGAAGATCAAATCTGCTCTAGTAGTAGAAATTCATGAACGTTCTCCCAAGCCAAATCAAAGGCCCCTTTTTTAGTAAGGTTGCTTTTCACACAGGTCATCTTTGGCTCGTCTCCTTCCGTGATACGCACCTGGTAGTAGCCCGACCGTAGACTTAACTTCGAGAAGTATCTTAATTATATGAAGTATTTGGGAGCATGTCATTGAAAAGCATCATCCATAGGGACTTTCCCTAATAGATGAAGAATAATATAGTGTTTCAGAGGATTCAAATAGTTCATATTCCAATAGCAGTTCATCAGAAAGCAATAAAGAAGGTACCTCATCGGATTAAGATTATGGTGTGTTACTTAGTTTTTATTTTCAATATTTTTGTGTTAGCCTTATGAACCAATTACGTTATAGGTATGTTTTTATTAAATGGTTGTGTTTTCAATATACATTTATACTATTAAAGTTCTTAATCGAAATGTTCTTTGGTTACATATTCTCCACTGGGATTTTTTCATATAAATCTGTTATCATGCCTTAATTTTTATAGGAAAGCTTCAATTTTTTCCTCCAAATTTTTTCATATGAAAACATTATAATACCTTACTTTTTATAAAAAAATACTTTCAAGTTTTAACATATGTGTTAACCAACATTCGTTTGAAGACATTTTTTATAAGGGGGGATTGCCTAGGACACGAGCAAGGAGCACTGGGAGTTTGGATTACGATGAGAAAGAAAAGAGAATGAGCTCTATGGCTTGGACGAGCTCGATAGCAGGTCAACATCAATGATAGATAGCGCGGATGAGCTCAATAGCAAGTTGACGTTATCGACAGATAATGGGGATGATCTCAAAGAGATACTGAGCTCGTCACTAAACCGAGCTCAATGGTGTATAGATCATGATAATGGAGCAAACTTAAGAGCATGCACGGTGTTGCTGAAATCGAGGTCAGGATGAGCTCGATGATGACAAAGTAGAGTTGATCGATTGAATTCAAGATCAGGATGAGCTCGATGGCGACACAGTAGAATTGATCGACTAGAACAAGGAATGTGGTAAATGAAAGGACCTGAGCGCGTCATAAGTGATTTCGATCTCAACATAACAGATCAAACTGGGTTCCGTTCATTAACGAGCCCGAATTTGAGCTCAGCAAGTTAGGTCAACTCTGGTGTTCTTATAAAGGGGAGTTCAGCTCAGATTGAAGTATAGATTGCAATTATAGCTTTTATTTGTAATACTAACACACGATTAACCCACGAGTTTAAGACGTATTAGTTATTCCATAATTATAGGGATAGCAGTGGTAACGGTTGTTAGTTCCACAGTTATAGGGATAATGGTTCAATTGGGTTAGTGGCGCTTTTAGCGTAATTAAATGTAACTTCCCACTAGTGTGTATATTATAAATAAGGGAAACCTATCGATGAATAAATGGATCTTTTTCTTTACTAAAACATAGTAGACTTACTTTGGCAGAACTTGTTAGTTCCTTAACACTTTTCGGTCCAGAAAGATAAAAATTGTTTACTAACATTCGTTAGAAGACCCTTCCGATCCAAAATGATAAAAATGTTGACCAACATTTGTTGAAAGACCCTTGCGATCTAAAATGATAAATTATTGACCAACATTTATAGGAACAACCTTCCGGTCCAGAATGATAAAAATTGCTGACCAACATTCGTTTGAAGACCCTTCCGTCCAAAATGATAAAACTTGTTAACCAATATTTGCTAGAATATTCTTTCGGTTCAAAATGATAAAAATTGGTGACCAATATTTATTGGAAGACCCTTCCGGTCCAGAATTATAAAAATATACAAGTTGTATTAAGATGGAAAAGTAATACTATATATAAGTTGGCTATGAGGCCACCTTATTAAAACCTTCTTGCGCCACCAAGGTAGGAAATAGTGTGTCACTGATACTTACATCAATTTTTAAAAATATATGCAAACTTATATATTCATTCCAAATACAGTTTGAGGTGTTTAATATTCCATGAATGATGAAGATATCTTCCTTCTTTATCTTTGAGTTGATACGTCCCCAACTTTATCTTCTTAGTAATCGTATATAGACCCTCCCAATTAGGCCCTAGCTTACCAAGTCTTTTTTCTTCCCCCATGAAGAGCTACTTTCCTCAACACTTTATCCCCTACTTTAAACATATATCGTCTAACTTTGAAAGCATACCAAATTCCCATTGAAGTTTAATAGTGTAAAAAAATTAATTGTGCTCTTCTTATCTTTTCTTTTATCAAATGTAGCTATGTACGATTTCCTTTATCGTTGGCTTCCTTGGAATATTCACTGATTAGATATAAAGGGAAGACTACTTTGGATAGAACAAATACATCCACACCGTAAACCAATGCAAACGGTGATTCTTGGGTGGCTGTTCGAAGAGTAGCTCTGTATGCCCATATGACTTCTTGCAAATAATCCGGCCATTTCCCAACCTTGCCTTCCAAATTCTTTCTCAACCCATCAAGAATTATTCTTTAGTGACCTTGACTTGGCCATTTTCTTGTGGATGGAAAGGTGTCAAAAGCACTATTGTATTCTTTTAGCCGAACAAAAAAGCTTCCATCTCATTGTTGTCAAACTGTATCCCATTATCCATGGTATTTTTCCTTTGAACCCCAAAACGACAATAAATACTAGAAAAAGTGAACAAAACCACACCCTTAGCTTTTGTTCATGCCAATGTTTCATCTTCCATCCACTTAAAAAAATAATCCACCGCGACAATTATTGTATGTCGTCCCTCTTAGGCCATTGGTAATGGTCCGACCAGATCAATGCCCCATCTGTCCAAAGGTAATGACTCAAATATTGACTCAAAAGACATTCATGGTACATAAATTGTGTTAGCAAATCTTTGACAAGTATCACATTTTTGTACTAATGTTTTGGGAGGTCCGAGGTAATTGTATGCCAATAATACCTTACCAGAAGAATTCTCTGTATCAAAGTTTTATACCCATAATATACTAATCCTTCCCCATCATGTACATCTGATATTATCATTTGTGATTTATTTTATCTGACACACCAAAGCAAAGCCTTGTTAAACGATTTTTTAAACAAGATATCTTCGAGGACCATATAGTCATATGCCTTAAATCGTATTATTTTAGCCATTACTTTGTTAACGGGTAAAACACCATTTGTACAAAATTATTTAATTTCACTCATCCAATATTTTGTTGTGCTTGTAGAAATTTGAAAGACTTCAATTGACCCTTCTACTAACTCTGATCCCTTAGTTATTCAACGATTATCATGTGTGATAATCCAAGGATACTTCTCAAAAAATGAAGCGTAGCTAAAGAATTAGTCACATAATTTCCAGTCATATGAACATGTTTGTATTTGATGCTTTTGAATACTAAATATAAAGCCTTTAATACCCTAAAATACTTCACTAAATGATCTTTTTTGCCTTGGATTGTCTGGGCGCATGATTTACGAGAAGTTGCCAATGACTTATCAGCCTAACTTTTTAAGCCTCGCAAATTTGAGCAAGTCTCAGTCTTGTCTAAACAGCTTCATACTCTACTTTATTATTCGATGCTTTAAACTCAAAACGGATAACTTGATACATGACAATTCCCTCTGGAGAAATCAAATGCACTCTTGGCCCGCACCCTGATGCACTTGAACCCCCATCGGTTCGGACAGTCAACTCTGACTCAGAATTTTCTTCATCAACCTCCTTATATGTCCGTTCGGAATGAAATTTGACTATAAATTCTGCCAACGCTTGTTCTTTGATTGTAGTCCTAGGTTCAAATTCAATATCATAATTTTCCAATGAAACCATCTACTTAGTGTTTATTCTTGATATATCAGCCATTTGTAACATATTTTTCAATGGAAAAGATGTTCGTACGATGATAAAGTGGGCCTAAAAATAAAATCTCATTTGTTCGAGCTGCATTTACTAATGTGATGGCCAACTTTTCTAATATTAAATACCGTGTCTCCGCAACCAAAGTACGTTTGCCAATGTAATACACTAGTTTCGGGAAATTACCTTTCTTTATAATCAGAACATCACTCACGACATAATCCAACACCGCTACATAAATATACAAATTTTCCCCCGAATTTGGCTTTGTCAAAAAATTTGGCGAAGAAAAATATTCTTTAATTTGGTGAAACGCTTGGGTCCAGTTAAAACAATTTTCTTGTCTCAACACTTGGAAAAAATGAGCACACTTGTCTGATGATCAAGATATAAATCGATTCAAGGCTGTCAACCTTCCTATCAAAATTTGTACTTCTTTAATCGTTTGAGGTGGTGCTATAGTACTCAAAGAATTTAGTTATACAAGATCAGCCTCTATCCCTTTCTCAATGAGTATGCACCCAATAAACTTTCCGGACTGCACTCTGAATGTACATTTTTATGGATTCAGTTTTAAAATTTATCTTTGTCAATTTAGTAAAACTTTATTCTAAATCTGCCAAGTGGTCCTCGTTCCTCGTACTTTTCACTAACATATCATCCATATACACTTCAATATTTCTCCTAATCTGAGTATCAAAAGATTTGTTTACTAAGTGTTGATAAGTTTCCCCAGTATTTTTAAACCCAACTGACGGAACCTTATAGCATTGTAAACCTCTTTCAGTTATGAATGTAGTGCTTTCCTAATTCTTTGGATCCATTTAGATTTGATTGTAGAAAACATATGCATCCATGAATGAGAGTAGTCAATTCCTCAAAGTAAAATCCACTAGGTGATCTATTCATGGAACCGGGAAGGTTCTTTTGGACATGTTCTATGTAAATCAAAGAAATCCACACACATTCGTTATTTACCATTCTTATTTTTCACTAGATACGGATTAATGGTCCATAAAAGATATTTTTACTCCCGTATGTGTCCAACTTTGGTTAAGTGATCTACCTCAACCACAATAACCTTAGATTTTTCTCGAGAAAAAAATCTCATTTTCCGGATGATCGGACGCACGTTATTTTGAACTGCTAACTTATGATAAATGATATTTGCAGGAACGTTTGTCACATATCTTGTACACCATGCAAACAAATGTAACTTCTTTGATAAAAACTGAATTAACTTCCCTCTCACCTCCGGAGATAGCTTTGTGCCAACTTTTAAACTTTTGCTTTGAGAAAAAACATGATCCTCAAAACGTTCGTCTGGGATCATAAACCTGAAGCCTCCCTTGGATCATCTACGAGATCAGAACCTGAGAAAGGCCCCACTAATTGCTATGATTTATTTGACTCGTACCCTTTAATTTGCTTCGGGGTCAGATCCGTTTGATAACATTCTCTTACCATATTTTATTATTGTAATCTACAACATATTTTAAATACTGATGAATAGTTGATGTTGCGACATGCATTCTGGATAGGCAAGACCTTCCAAAGATTACATTATAAGACGTTGAAGCATCTACCATGATAACCAAAACTGTAACTACCTTTTTAAATGGTCTCCGGCCTATTTTCAATCTCCCGTGAAATTCTCTTACTACTTTAGTCGTTACCCCTGTAAACCATACAATTATCTGATCATAACGAAGAATTGTTGGTGGATTTTTGTATCTTGCTATAGGTAGTCATGAACATAATGTCAGTTGAACTGTCAATATCAATTAAAACTCTTCGTATCTCATCCCCGACAATTTATGCTGCAACAACTACTGCATCTGCATGTGGTCTAGCTATATCATCTATATCATCATCTTCAAAACAAAGTATTGGAAATAATTAACCAACAATTGAGTTCAACTAGGCTGGCAATGTGTCTCTTTCAAGAATATTTTGATGTCCCTGCAATAGTATTCCCTCCAAATATTATTAGTGATTCAAAGAAAACACATAATTCACTAACCTTTCATTTTACAACCTATTTTCCACCATATGGACGCTAAATCTGTCTGATTTTGGATCTAAATACTCCATAAAAATATAAAATGCATCGATAAGTTCTTCATCTGTAGGTTCTGAAATCACCAGATCATTTTATTACTTTGGAGCAACAAGAGAATTATTCTTTATATAGTTGTTAGCTTTCTATTTTTAATCAAAGCTTGTATCTTCTTTTTT
Organism: Limnanthes douglasii subsp. nivea; assembly: GCA_036936605.1. NCBI lineage: Eukaryota > Viridiplantae > Streptophyta > Magnoliopsida > Brassicales > Limnanthaceae > Limnanthes > Limnanthes douglasii. The sequence continues at coordinate 10,976,222 of JAUPFV010000005.1, read as the reverse complement.
TCAACACCGCATAATCCTTTGTGTCATGCCCAATATCCTCATGATACTTACAATACCTGCTGCTTTTACTCCCCCTTAGAGTCTGTATTGGAATTGACTTATGGAACTGTTCGTTCTGACGTATCTTTTCAAAAATTGATGATGTACACTCTGCCAGCTCGGTGAAATGTGTTGGTCGGATTCATTTTTTGGATATCGAACGAGTATATTGTTGTGTGTTTACAACCTGTGTATTCACTTTTGATTTTTGATGTATTTGAGTTGGTGTTTAAACTGTTCATCAAGCTAGGACAACATTTGTTGGGTGTGAACTATTATGCGCTGCTATCGAACTTTGATGGAAGTTGTTTTGCTCCAATTGTGCCAAAGAATTCTTTTCCGATATTTGCATTTCCTTCGCCGAAATATTTTTCTCTACCTGGTCCAACAAAGCCCCAAATGTTATCACTTGACTTTCTGTTGCGTTGTCCTTTATTATTTATGGGAGGAGTCCTACTCGGAAAACGGCTAATGCCACTTTGTATTCACAAATTTCCATGCCAGTCTTAATCTTGATAAAATGATTTGTATAATCACTAAAACTCTTTCCCACTTTCTGCCCGCATTAAATAATTAAATCACAATTTGCACACAATTTTTTGCTACCCACAAAATATTCACAACGCATATTCCAGAACATATCAAAAAATTTAAATGCAACTCTCCGAAAAACGGTTGTACCACTTTAAAGCTGCATTCTTAAATGTTTGGGAAACGTCTCTACATAACAGTTTATCATCGTCGTCATAATTGATCATAAAATTCTGAAATTGTTCGATGTAGTTATCCGGATCTTGCGTTCCATCAAACGGTTCCAGCTTACCAATATCAAACCACTCCGGTAAATGCCCTAAAAGGATTTATGGGAAGAGAGGAGATAACCTCCAATTATGACCCACTTTATGCGCACTACCCTCACGACCCTTATTCAATGTAGTGTATACGCCTTATTCAGATGGATATGTGAGTTGATTGCTCACACAATACTCAAAATTTTGACGAACTGAAGGAATCTTCATATGCGGAGTTGCTTGTTCTCGTTTAGCTTTATTCATAACCCGATCTAGCTCCTCGAAGCCAAGTCATTTATTCCACTGTTCAGCTTTACCCATATTCGAACCTTTAACTCTATGAGATGTCTGAGTACTATCATTTCTTCTCCTCACATCTTTCCTCTTGTAATATTTTTAACATCGATTATCCCTTTCCGAAGAAAAAAAGTTATATGAATTGTATGAATAGATTCATTATACTATGTTGACTCATAATAATATTTAAATTCACTCTTATTTTTTAAGAGTAACAATTTTTTCTTTGATGTCTCTCCTTAATCTGATGAACATCTTTCGTATGCTCTTTGTCAGATATCTGTTCTCTTCAAGACTCTGATTTAAGTCTCTGTGAACTCAGTATTGCCTTTTATTTTACGTTTAATCTTTTAATATCTTCCAAAAGTTAGTTTTGACGAGCTACTAAGACATATTCTTCCAGCAACTCCTCGGCACATCGGTCATTGTCGTTTCTTTCATTTATTATTTGTTCCTCAACCAGGAGATCTCTGGATTAATCTCCAATCACACGGTTCTTCGTACCAGACTCTATCTCCCATTGTATTCATGTATTCATTACTCTTACAGTGTTTGAGAATAATACTACGATTTTGGTAAAATGATTCTTGATACCAATCGCCTTTCCCACAGACGATGTCATTAATAGTTCCAAAGATTTCTTAGTGAGGTTATCTGTAACAACAATGTTCATGTGGGAGTATTTTAGATAGAGAAATGAGATGGGAAGAGCGTAAAAGATATGAAAGGAATAATGTTATAATTATTAGACCCCTTTCCCCAAAAGGGGTGCTTCTTTATATTTTATAAATTGTAAATCCTTAATTTACACATCTACCATTTCTCATGTGAGCTTTTACACCCCACCATTTTACTAATCATAAACATAAGTATTAGTTATTGCATATGACTTCTTTGACTTGTTACATTGGTTCCATGGTTCTAATATATGACGGGCCTTCATTAGATCATCTATATTGTTTAATATTACAGTGCCCTTGAAAATTAGTATTTATTATGATAAATAATTTAACATAACATTGTATGGTTACACACAAAATGTTATGAATTAATCTGATAGTTTCATTGATTATATATTGTGTGCATTGATGCAAGATAGTTATGACATCATGTATTTTATTAAGCTATGAGCATAAAAATATAGCTATATCCAATAAAAGATATTTAGTATTAGTTTTCCAAACACATGGCTCTCAACTCCATTGAACTTCATCATGGATATTTTGGAATATGATATTGGTGTTATGTTTTATACTTGATTATAATGGTTTTTGAAAATCATGTTGGTTGAGCTTCATATATCAATCATTCTACGATGGTGAATATTACATTTTCATAGGGTTTTACTGCCAATACCTAGTTATTATTTTCAAAATTGATAGATGGATAAAAACTTATGTGAAAAAGACTCAAGTCTATCTTATCAATTGTGCAATGTGATATTTTTGGGAAATATGATGAATTTAGGGAGAATGTCCCCTCTAGTGATGATTCACATTATCTGCTCGTATATATTGAGATCCAAATATTCATTGTAAAATTCATAGATAGTTAAAAATTTTACCATTTGGGGCACTGTGATTTTGAGTATTGCTTGTTTGGGCTCGACCCAATGTATCAGCGGTGGATTTATTGGATTCTTCTAAATTATGATAAAAGAGCATAAGGAGGATGAAAAGGGGCTCAAACCGGGGTATTAGTGGTTGATTTGTTGGATTCATTATTGATAAGGGAAGAATAACGATCTATGAAAGTTAAGGGTCTTTTATTAATAAAAAAAGTCTCTTAGGAGAAATTGATAATTATATAATGGAAAATGACTTATTTATAACAAACAATAGACTTGAGGATAGGACTGAGACCTACTATTTGTACTATAAAAGCACAACCCTTTCTTGGTGATTGATTAATGATTGAGCAATTATTACTTTTACTTTCTCTCTATAATAACATAGTTTTCTCTTTATAATTTATACTAATTTAATAATTATGAATTCAGTCTTTTAAAGACACAAACTTCATATTTATATACATAGACTTATTTGAGTTATTGTTATTGTTAGAAGATATGATGGATGAAAATATTGTCACACAAAAAAGAAAAAGTTATACTTGAGTTCCTTTAACTCTACATAGTCATGTGAGAAATTTATTTAACCACACTACATGGTTTAGTGCTTGAAAACATATCATATATTTGGCTTCCACAATGGATAATGTGATAATAATATGTATTACACTTTTATACAAAAATTGTAACTCCATCTAAAATTAATATGTATCTAGCTATTAACCTTTTTGTGTCCATAAAACCGATAAAATAAGCATCAGAATAGCACACTATCTCTAGGATGTCTAACTCTTGTATTTCAATTCGTAATGTTTAATTTTATTCAAGTATCAGAGGACCCTCTTTAGTGATATCCAGTGGTTTACACCCAATTTTTAAAAAAAATATCTACCCAACATTTGTGAGGTTTATTTTTGTCTGAGGGTAAGTTTGTAATTTTTGTTTAGAGTTTTGTGGAAGTTTGTAAGTATTTAATGTTTGAGTAGAGAGTAGAGGGAGAATTAAGCAGCCTGGTTGTATTTAATTTTCATTAACCTCATTTAATGTTGGTGGTTGGGTATTCGAGTCCTTCCTCAATAATGGAGGAAATAATGGAGGACTCTATCGAAGAGGCTCCATTCGAGTCCGAACCCTCCGGACAGACTAGCGATGCTGCTGCTGCCAAAAAGGATAAGGGCAAAGAAAAATTGTGCCTTAGGCACCCAGATCTGCCGGAGATCCTTGAAGGAAAAGTTGGACCTTGTTTCCATAAGGTCAGTGTTAAATATCTTCTCGCTTTATAAAAAATCAACTATCATTTCATCCATACAGCCGAGTTGGGCCAGATGCGTGCGAAGTGAGGGATTCCGGAGAACATGAAGATAAGAATCCCCATAGATCCCGAAACCCCAATGGACTGCAGACTCAGTGAAATAGTCATCTTCACTGAGCTTTTTAACTGGGGTTTAAGGTTCCCCTTGGATCCGGAAATAGTTAGGTATTTCCACCTCATCAGGCTCCGTCCTAGTCAACTAAGCCCCAACGCCTGGTACACACTTATGGCCTGCATCATGGCCTCCAGGCTCTCCGGGATTCCTTTACCAATGAAGGAATTCGTAGCTGTGGCCAGTCTCTGCAGGAACCACCACATTCCTTTTTATCACTTCAACATGGGTGATAATTATAAAGCAGTGGATGATCTGCTTGAGTCGGAGAGAAATTGGAGGACTCAGTTCCTGTTCGTAAGTGGCGCTTGGGAGAATGGGAAGAAAATCAAAGCTGGAGTCAACCCAAGTCTCCTCACCAACAGATGGAGGAGTGATCGTAAGTATCTTTACCTTACATTTTTATTTTTACTTTTATCGAACTTGCCTAAACTGACTGGTCTTGTCTTTTGTCTTTAACAGAGCTGCCCAAAGACTTCAATGACTATCTAAAGTTCGGGCAAACCACTTGTACCAATATCAACACTTGGGCTGCTGAAAAGTGGGGGAACCGGTTCCATGATGCCTTTACAGGAGGCAATTTTGCAAGGTCTCATCTCTGAAACACCACTGGCCGGAGGGACTTGACCTGGGAAGAACTTACCACTCCACCCCCTCCGGATGTAGTTCTCAAGAGAACACATGCACCAGACGGGTCATTATACTTGCCAGGTCGGGCCAAGGCCCCGAGTAAAATGAAAGGCAAGAAGGGGAAGGGCAAGAAGGTTGCATGTGAGGCTAACCCTACTGAAGTGGAGGAGGCTGCTCCAACAAACCCAGACGGGCCAGCCCCAAGTCAGATCGATGCTGCTCTGTTGAAAGTGGTATAGCATGAAAGTGCTAGGGAAGAGGTTCAATCCCCCAAACCCCCAAGGGTTCCTAAGAGAGACCAAAAACGGGGAGCAGAGAGAAAGGACAGGGAGGCTAAGAAGAAAAAGACCTCCAGGGGTGATGAACTTTCTCTCCGGCCTCTGGAGCCTCTCCCTCCTGTAGACCCTACTGATCCAACACGAGTAGAGGAGATCCCTGGTGACTTTCGAACCGACGAGGTTGGAGGAGGAGACCTTAGCATTGATGGTGTTGACATCACAGTGCTTGATGGACTTGGTGACTATTTTGCCAACCTTCCTAAAGACGATTTTGTTGGGCCTTACCTCCCTCCGAGTACTTCGAACACCGTTACTTTTAATGGTGAGACTTTTACTGTTTCAAGTGAAAGGGATATTATAGCTCACTCCATATTAAGTAATGTTCAACCAATGCTTGTTTTGGAGAAACAAGTTCGAAGTCAGGCAGATATTATCAAAGATCTCAAATCTGACAAAGAGAGACTAGCCGATGATCTTTTTACTGCCACTCAACATGCTGACATTCCGAAGGGAGAAAACGAGGAGCTAAAGAAAAGCCAAGAGGGGTGGATCACAAAGGTTTCTACTTCAGAAGATACTATCAAAGAGCTCCAGGAGAAGCTGGTCGGACTGGAGAAAGATCTCACCTCTTCGAAAGAGGAGGCAAAGGCCAAGGATCAAGTCATCCACAACTTGACAAATGACAAAATTGCGCTCGAGAACACAGGTGTCCAAGGCTGCAGAGGAGAAAACAGATCTGCTAAGGGAGCAAGAGGCCAAAATTCAGGCCAAGATTGATGCTTATGCCAACAATGTAATAGAAAGCCAAGAAGAAATGTATGCCAAGGTGAAGTCAGACATGGTCTTGCTTTTTTATGAGAAGTTTCCGAAGAGGAATCTAGGAGACTTATGGACTTTTGTAGAGTATCCAGACCTTCCCTTCCATACAATGGCCGAAGGTGACAGCTTTGATTTCTCCAGTGCATCCTCATCTGACGACGAAAAGAACACCGGGGAGAGCCCAAACGAGGAGGAGGACGATCCCAAGAAGAAGAAGAAGACAGGTGAGGCTGAGCCATCTTCAAAGGCTCAGTCTTAAATTATGAATTATCTTTTTATGTTATCTAAACTAAAGTCCTTGGAAGGCCAAGGCATTTTTGTAATTGTGTCCGACATTTTATCCGGATAGATATTTTGTTATGTCTGACAATTTTGAAGTCCTTGGAAGGCCAAGGCACTTAGGTTATTTCAATGAATATCCTTGTTCTGCACAACTCTTGCATCCTTTCATAGTTTGTTTTAATTTTGGTGGCTAGTGTTTAAATAGCCCTTAGTTATTTCATAAGCATTCTAAAGTGAGAGTGTTTAAATTCTCTGATGACAAATGTTTAAGTAGTCATCATTCCTTTAATTCAATCCAGATGGTATGACAAAAAACAAAGTAAGAACACTTCGAATTTTTTGAAAAAGGCATCAAATTTTATTAAAAAGCCCGGACACCTCATTAAAACCTCCCCGTGCCACCAGGGTAGGAAAGAGTATCCCTCAAATATTTACATGGATTTTTAAACAAGTAAATATTTACATATCTTCTATTCCAAGTACATCCGGAGATGCTCAATATTCCAAGGGTGATTTAAAACCCTTCCATCCTTGTATTCTAGCCAATATGTTCTAGGTTTAAGCTTTTCAATGACCATATAAGGTCCTTCCCAAGTTGGGGCCAGTTTGCCGAGCAGCTTCTCTTTAGTGTGTAAGAAGACTTTCCTCAACACCTTATCCCCCGGCTGGAAATCTCTTCTTTTAACTCTAGAAGCAAACCTGCTTCTCATCAAACCCTGATAGTGTGCAGCTCTAAGGTGAGCCTTAACTCGTCTTTCCTCTATTAGGTCAAGCTGACCTCTGATTGCCACTTCGTTAGCGTGTTCGAAGAAGTCGTGAACCTGAAATGAAGGGAGAGTTGCTTCTATGGGGGCTATTGCATCCATCCCATAGACCAAGGCAAAAGGTGACTCTTGTGTTGCAGCCCCAGGTGTAGTCCGGTAGGCCCACAAAACCTTTTGTAAATAGCTAGGCCACTTCCCAACAGTCTCTTCTAAATTCTTCTTTAAACCGGACAGTATAGTTCTGTTAGCCACTTCAACCTGACTATTCGCTTGTGGGTGGAAAGGTGAAGAGAAACAATGTTGTATACCCTTTGAGGCACATAAACTCTCCATTTCCTTGTTGTCGAACTGTGGCCCATTGTCTGTCGTTATCTTTTGTGGAACACCAAATCTGCAACAGATGTTGGATAAAATGAATTTTATGACAGCTTTTGATGTTGTTCCTGCCAGGGGGGCTGCTTCAATCCACTTCGAAAAGTAATCTATAGCAATAATTATAGTTCTGCGTCCTCCGGATGCCATAGGAAGAGGTCCCACCAAATCCAACCCCCATCGAGCAAAAGGTATAGGCTCCGAAATTGACTCTAAAGGTATGGCTGGAACATGAATTTCATTGCTATATCTCTGGCATGGATCACACCTTCTCACCAGCTCCTTAGCATCCTGCATTATAGAGGGCCAATAATAGCCAGCCAGTAAAACTCTCCTGGTTAAATCCCTGAATCCACAGTGAGCTCATCCCTCACCATCATGCAATTCGGAGAGGACTACTTGAGACTCATCATCTCCCAAACATCACAAAAGAGGTTTATTGTAAGACTTTTTATACAGAACGTCTCTTAGTATGATAAAACCACGAGCATTGTGCTTCATTTTTCTTGCTAGTGATTTATCCGGAGGCAAGATGCCATCGAAGAGATATTGCAGGAAAGGAAACCTCCAATCTTGAGGTTGTTTCATCTATACATCAAAAATTTCTTCCTCTTTACCCACATTAAGTTGAATGGAAGGGCTCTCCAGTACATGGATCCAAGGATATGACTCAGTGTATGCTATGGTTGCCAATGAATCTGCTAGTTCATTCTCTGCCCGGGGTATATGCTCATAAACAACGCTTTTGAACTTAAGTGCCTCATTTTTAAGAAGAAGTAAGTACTTCACTAGTTGCTCCTTTTTTGCCTCAGATTGACCTTGCGCATTGTGGATAAGAAGCTGGGAATCACTCATCAGCTTGACCCTTTTGGCCCCACAAATATAAGCTAACTTTAAACCAGCTATAGCTGCTTCGTATTCGGACTCATTGTTGAAAGCCCTAAAAGCAAAACATAGAGCCTGGTACATCTTGTCACCATACGGAGAAGTCAAGCATACCCCTGCACCACATCCCATAGTACTTGATCCACCATCTGTCCGGACGAGCCAGACCTTTTTATCTTTCATCTCAGTAGTTCGCACCGTATCTTTATCAGAGTGGAATTCAACTAAAAAATCAGCCACAGCTTGGGCTTTGATTGCTGTTCGAGGAGCAAAATCAATATCAAAGTCCCCCAATTCCACTGACCATTCAGTCATTCTACTTGAAATGTCTGCCTTTTGAAGGACATTCTTCAAGGTAAAAGATGTCTGGACGATAATATGATGAGCCTGAAAATAAGGATTCATCTTTCTTGCAGGAATTACCAAGGCTAATGCTATTTTTTCGAGCTTTAAATAGCGTTTTTCTGCATCTATCAAGCTCTTGCTGATGTAGTACACCGGATGGGGGTAATTATCCACCTCTCTTACCAATACAGCACTAATGGCACAACTTGAAACTGCCAAGTATACGAAGAGCGTCTCTCCATCAACAGGCTTAAAATTAGGCTTGGGGGAGGACAGATGTTTCTTAATCTCATTGAAGGCCTCATCACACTCTGAAGTCCAGTCAAATCCCTTTGCACCCTTTAAAGTTTGAAAAAACGGGGCACATCTGTCCGAAGACCTTGAGATGAATCGATTTAAAGAAGCCAACCTCCCAGTCAACCGTTGTACTTCTTTAACATTCCGAGGAGGCTCCATTTGGAATAGAGCATTAAGCTGGTCCGGATCGGGCTGTATCCCTTGCTCACTTATTATATAACCTAGGAATTTCCCGGACTGTACTCCGAACACACATTTCTCTGTATTTAACTTTAAATTCATTTTTACTAACTTAGCAAAAGTTTCTTGGAGGTCCATCAAGTGTAGTTGTTCATCCACACTTTTCACCATCATGTCATCAATGTATACTTCCATATTTCTTCCAATTTGATTAACAAATGCTTTGTTCACCAATCTCTGATAAGTAGCCCCAGTATTTTTCAATCCGAATGGCATCACCTTGTAGCAATGAAGACCCTTGTCAGTGACAAACGTGGTATGCTCCTGATCTTTCGGATCTACTTGAATATGATTGTACCCGGAGAAAGCATCCATGAAGGATAGTAGCTTATTCCCAGAGGTGGAATCTACCAGCTGATCAATCCGGGGGACTGGATATAAATCTTTTGGCCAAGTCCTATTGAGATCTGTGAAGTCAATGCATATACGCCACTTGCCATTTTTCTTTTTCACCGAGACCGGATTGGCAGTCCACAAAGGATACTGAGACTCCTTTATATGCCCTATTTTTGTGAGCCTGTCAACTTCTTGGACAATAACATCAGCCTTTTCCTTGGAAAAATCCCTTCTCTTTTGTACCACAGGTGCTATGTCCCTCCGAATAGATAGGTGATGCAATATGATATCTGCTGGAACCCCTGTAACATCAGCGTTGCACCAAGCAAAAACATGATGGTCTTTTAGAAACTTCAACATTCTATTCTTCGATTCCGACGATATTTTGGACCCTATCTTAACACTTTTTCCTTCTTCTAAAGAATGTGTTTCAACTTCTTCAACTGGTATCAACACTCCAGGGGTCTCTCTGGGGTCATCAATTTCACCTTCACCCCCAGAAAGCCCCTCAAACTGTTATTCTTCATTGATACGAACTGCCCCCAACGTCTGTGGAGCCAGTGCTGTAGCATAACACTCTCTTGCAACCTTTTGACTGCTTTAGACAACTCCCACTTGTCCTTGAACAGCATATTTCAAACATTGGTGGACTGTCGAGGCCACTGCATGCATCCTAGAGAGCCAAGACCTCCCTAAAATAGCATTATAACAAGTGGGACAATCCACCATAATAAAAAGTAACCTGACCATCTTCTTAAAAGGTCCCTTGCCCAACAAAACTTCCTCTTCGAACTCCCCGATCACATCTGCTGAGCTTCCAGTGAAACCCACAATTGATCTGTCCGAATGCTGAATTACGGCTGGATTTTTCATATTTTTGTAAGTGGTTAAGAAGAGGATATTGGCTGAGCTTCCAGTATCCACCAAGATTCGTCTTATGCCATTGCCCCCAATGGATGCTTCTATGACAACAACATCTTCATGAGGGCCAGCTATATCCCTTAAGTCATCTTCATCGAAAACAATGAAGGGAAATGGAATTTGTGATTGATAGGAGGTCATGCCTCCTTCTAGCTGGGTGGCTAAAGTATGAACGTGCCTCTTCCTTGAAGAAGCAGTAGGAGTTGTCATAGTATCCCCTTCGAAAATTGTAAGTGACTCAAAAAACTTAATAAGCCCGGAGACCGTTTTACAACATTCCTCAATGGCACCCACTCTATTTCGAGTTGGATCAGGATCCAAGTATTCTGATTGTACATCAAATCTTTCGATTATAACCATAGCTCCCTCCGGAGCAGTATTGCTCGGACCACCCGATGAGCATTATCAGGCCTATTTCCCCCTCTTCTTTTGACATATGCCCCCAGCTTTCCTCTTTCAATCAAGTTCTAAACTTCTTGTTTCAAGGCTATACAATCGTCAGTGGTATGGCCTGTATCATTATGGTACTAACAGAAAGAATTGTTACGATGTTCTCTAGGAGACTGCAGTGTGACTGGCCTTCTTTAGTGTACTTCTTCCTTTGTTTTGTCATAAATGGTGGCCACACTTTCTTTTAACTCTGTGAACCACTCCGGTTGAACCCAAGGCCCTCTCTTATTTCTAGATTGTTGACTCTGGGCAGGCACAGCTGGCTGAGATTGAGCTTTAGCCCTGTTGTGCCCTTGTCCGGTCTCCCTTGCCTTATTCTCAGACTGATTTTAGTTGGGGTTTGGTGCAACCGGGGCAGACCTCACCTGCCTGTGCACCCTAGTTTTCTTTGTTTGATAAACATTGATTTGCTTTCCGACTTGATTCAGCAAACCTCACCAAGTCATGGCTTTCTTTCTGGTCACTGAATCAACCAAATTTCCAGGGTTTAAGCCCTGTCTCAAGGATGCTATTGCTACTTGCTCGAAGCAATCAGCCAACCCATTTTTTGTGTTTACAAAACGACTTATGTATTCTTTCAATGATTCATTTGGTTCTTGGGCACAATGGATTATTGTATCCCCATTTCCCTTCAACTCTTTACTCCCAACAAACTGGCTTCGAAAGGCCACCCAAAAGGTATCAAAGTTCTTGATGCAGCCTTGAGGTAGGCTGTTATACCACTTTAGAGCACTCCCCGTAAAGGATTGGGAGAATGCTCTATATAATAACTTGTCGTCATCATCAAAATTCATCATGAAGTTTTTAAATTGCTCCAAGTGGTTGTCCGGATCAGTACTGCCATCGTATTTCTCCCTTTTAGTGCTATCGAACCTCTTAGGGAGGTTTCCGGACAAAATCTTGGAAGACAATGGAGATTGTCTCCAATTCCGGCAACGACTGAACATAATATCCTCATTGGGAGTTGCAAAGACACCTGGTTCATCGTGGAAGGCAAAAGGATCCATCAGCATCCGGTCTACATGCCTCCGGCTGTGAGATGATCCTTTGCCTATATTCTTCTTCAATTTCCCATATCTATTCTTTTTTCTTGAATACTTTTTAATCAACTTTTGCTTCTTTTTGGATCGGCCCTCATCACTGCTGGAGGACAAGGACTCTTCAACTCCATCCTCGTCCGAGGAGCTACCAGAAGACTCTGAGTCTGAGTCAGAACTCTCCACTGGCTTAGACCGGTGAGACTTTTTGGAGCTAGCATGAGTCTTATTGGTACTCACATGAGTCTTCGAAGGCTCATGCTCTCTAGGGTTGTCGGTCTGATGAGCGACTCATGCTTTTGACTTCTCTTTCATGCCCATCTTAGCCTTCTCTGCCCTCAAAGCTTCTATTTCTCCCTTTAATCTATCACGCTCCTCGATGGTATATTCATCATTTTCACCCACCACTTCAAGCAAAGCTGGTGGTACTTCCGGGGCGTCCGGATTCATTCAGACTGATTTTTCATGTTGGTTTCGAATGCTTGATTCAGGCACCGTCGTGCTCCCACTGTGGTCGCCAATTTGGTGAGCTTTATTTTTGTCTGAGGGTAAGTTTGTAATTTTTGTTTAGAGTTTTGTGGAAGTTTGTAAGTATTTAATGATTGAGTAGAGAGTAGAGGGAGAATTAAGCAACCTGGTTGTATTTAATTTTCATTACCCTCATTTAATGTTGGTGGTTGGGTATATATACCATTACATCTGGGCCTTATGGGCTTTCGGGTCATGTTTAATGGACCCGGGTCAAGTTCAAAGACCCATGAGCTCTTAGTAGGAGAGCAGGCAGCTTAGTCAAGAAGTGTTTAGGTTTTAAGTACTTTAGTTTTAGTTTGAACAGTCCAATGGATGAGGTGTTCGAACTGCCCTGTCCGGTTAGGTAGTCTTTGTCCGAACTGTCCCTGTCCGTAGTGGTAACGAATTCCAAACTCATCAAATATCACTACTATAAACGATATGTTGGGTCTGGTGCAAACTTGAGCATACATTAGACTAACAACCAATATAGGTATGTTTGAATGTTTGATTATGCATTGGGGGAACCAATTTAGTAAGAATTTATCACTTTTAGATTTATTGGTATAATAGGTTTTTATTTTATATGTTATAACATTTTAATATGTTCTCAATATGTCTTTTACAATATACTCAGGATTTCACGAGGGCGATCCTTAACAATCTAGACTTTAACGCAAAAAGGACTCATTAAAACATTTGTATCAAATTTCTTTCACATAAAAGTCTCGATGACATATAACAGACTTATATTATTTACAACAAAGGCTTATATATATATATATATTACCTTTACAGAACTTGTCATAAATATAATGTTCTACGTATTTTATCTAAAATCCAAATGATGTTATGATTTTAAGAATTTATTTTACCATTTCGTTATTTTGCATGCCATTGACTTTGGATCACCAATTTTTTTTTACTGTTTCATGAAAATTGTTTCTTCAATGTCTCTATTGAGAAAAAATGTATCAACACCCATATGATGAAACTCTAAATCAAAATGCACTACCATAGCCATGATATTACTAAACAGATCTTTTGATAAAACTGGAGAAAATATCTCTAAATAGTTAAAAATTTCATGTTTAGTAAACTATTTCACTATATAATTCCACTATTTCATGAAACATTACTCTTTTATCTGCAACCAATCATTTCCCTTTCATGTCATGGGAAGATCTATAGTTAGTTATCTAACATTGAATTTTACTCATTATTCTTTGCTTCGATAAAGAATGTAGATTTTGAACTATTCATTGCATCAATTTGGCCCAAAAATTGTGCTCGTTCATGCATCAGATCTGTGCAAAATCGTGCATAATCAAACATCAAATTGGTCCAAAATCACGCGCGTTCAAGCATGCAATTGAGCAAAATCGCGCATACAAGATGTGCGAATCCGACTATTCATGACGCGATACATGCACGAAATCTCAAGAACAATCTCCATCCCCACAAAAGTTCCAAATTCATGTATGTTACTCTAAATCAAGCAAATAATCTACCAAAATGAAGATTTCTACCTAACTAAACATATAGAACTAAATATAATTAAAAAAACAACTAAAAGTGCATAAAAATCTATTTTAAACTAAATATTAAACTAAATATCACTAAAAATACCTATTTAAATTGAAAACAAAATACATCAATAAGTAAAGAATACATGCCTTGACAAATTTGTAAAGTTAGATTTCAAAAAATTCAAAACTTGCTATTTGGAAATTGTGAAATTTCCTGGTAGTATTGTAAATAATGGACGTCTCGTTTTTTAAAAAATAGATCCCATTATAATCATGGTTCATTTTAAAAAAATAGATATCATTTAGCTTAATCCATATAAAACAAAAAAAAAAAATTAAATAAATAATAGTTTGATTTTTAAATTTTTATAAATACTAAACTCATCTAATAATGGAATTCTAATTAATATTGAATCCTGGTGTAATGTAATCTAAATATTGGTTATTGAATCCTTTAATAATATAACTCTAATTAATATTAAATTGAGGTTTAATTTAATCTAAATATTGGCTAAAATATATAATCCACTAAAATCGTAAAATTGATATTTATTATTATTATTATTATTATTATTATTATTATTATTATTATTATTATTATTATTATTATTATTATTATTATTATTATTATTATAGTATAAGATCTTCTTTTTTGGCCCTTACTAAGGAAACCTAATAGAATTGGAAAGATCAATTTATAGTAAAAGAGTAAAGAAGTAGTAATGAAAAACTAGCTAATTTCGCGGCCTTTTCATATACCATAATACAGAAGTAAAATTAAAATAAATACACTACAGTAAATAATTTTTAGGAAAACCCTATAGATAACCTACATCATAACCTCGTATAGTGTTCATCCTTCCCATCTTCTCGACAATTTCCAAGACGTAATCCCAAAGGACAAAGCCATGGATACGAAGTACTCACCGGAAAACCCCCATTTTCTTACAGTCATTCTTAAGCGAACAATCGAGGAGCAAAAACTTGTAAGTAGTGGTGATGCCTCTATGATCTATATAATATGTGATTTATACTTGTCAATGGCGACCTATGCGTGTTCTTTATATATAACTATGTTTTCTTCTTCTTTCTTTCGTAATCTTTTGACTTCTATCGGTTTATTAAGATAGAGACAATGATAAAGTTCAATGTTTTTGTCTCTCTGTTTTCCTTCTAATCATGGTTGGTTCCTTTTCTCTTTAGTAATGGTTCTTAAAAGCTGGGAATCCGAACCCAACCTATAAAAATAGGACAGATCGTGTCCGGTTCACGTTTTCATTTTGAAAACCAAAACTTAATATAAAAGGATGAAACCTTGGAGAATATCTAAAAGCAAAGCTGTAAGGTTTATCGCTAGCGGACTCAAAACATACAATATCATACTAATTTTGAGAACCGACAATATCATATTAGTTTTAGACCCATAAAACCTATACGGTTTATCGCTAGCGTACTCAAAGCAGACTATATCATACTAGTTTTGAGACCATTAAAAATTGTACAGATTATCGCTAGGGGATTCAAAGCAGACAATATCATGGTATTTTTGAGACCAACCAATTTTATAAATTTTAAAGATAAAGTTATACTCATGATGCACCGCTGCAGCGATTGACTTTTTGTTATAGCAGGCTGATGTCCAACATGGCTCCATTTGGCCCGACCAACAACTGCTATTGTTGTGGCCAAACCATGCAGCCTGATGTTGCTGACTGGCTCAGCCAACTGGGTTGGTGCCGACGCCAATCGACAGAGGCACCATTGGTAGCTAATGTCCGGATAAAACCTGTAGAACCAATGGAAAAACACACCTAGCCAGTAGAACTTATAGGGGGAGCTAATAAAACCTTATTATTAGTTAATAATCAATAAAAAAAATCAAATTGTAATTTTTGAATTCTACTTTCTATATGATTTATTTTGATAAAAAAAGTTGAATATTAAATTAAAATTGGATTTAGTTCTTCTAAAAAGTCTATGGTTGAATTGAAATGGACCAAATCTGGTCGAAATGGACTGAAACAGGATTAAAATGGACCAAAACCGCGTTGAAATGGAACCGGAACTGGATCGAAATGGACTGATTTTTACCAGTTCAGAATTTTATCAATCTGATTTGGTTTTAACTATAAGCTTAGCTGACCGGTCAAAACCAGAACTGGACTTATAACAACTCTAACTCCTCATTCTAAGTCAATATGTCTAGAAGAATCTATTAGTTGTTTTGGTTGTGGTAAGTATGCAAAAGCAGTATATTCTAAACTGATGATTGTGATAAACTATCTTCCTATGTTTTTTCGTAGAGAATCCCGGTAGCTTTTGCTAAAAGATACAGTCATTCTCTACCGGATAAAGTGAAGCTTATAGTACCTACAGGAGATATTTGGTCTATAGAGTTAAACAAGAGAGACGGACAGCTTAGTTTAGAGAAAGGGTGGCCACAATTTGCTGACCATTACTCTTTGGATTTCGGAAATCTTTTAGTTTTCGGGTACCAAGGAAATGACATTTTTAAAGTAGTTATATTCGATAGAACTGCGACAGAAGTACAATATGCACCAGCCGAAAGAGTTAAAGAAATCGACGATGACGACGAATACGACATGTCTCTTGAAAAATTGAAGCATTCTTTGTCAAAGAAGAAGAAAAACTTAAAAATAGCTAAAAAAACTGATGGTAAGATAAAAACATTGTATGTGTTATATATATAGTATGTATTTATATGTTATATCGAACATGTTATTATTTATGCAGGTTCAGGTTGTCGTCCAGTTCGGGCTAGGATTGAATTTAAAGCTTATGAAAAATCTAGAGACTTTAAATCCGAAAATCCCTATTTCATTTCTGCTCTAAAATCGTCAAGTCTCGGTTCTAGATTGGTAAACATTTATACAATCTTATGTTTTTTGTAGTGATTTTGTTATTTTTGTTATTCTGACCATATTTTTTACATTTTCGCCAGCATATACCTACTAAATTTGCCGTGAACTATTTGGTTGAAGAAAATAGTCATGTTATTCTTACGGTTTCGGATGGAAGAAGTTGGACCCTTCCTTACAGTCTTCAAAGGTACAACTGCAGTCGAAGTGGAACGCGAAGTCGAACAGCTGCATATTTGACTGCAGAATGGAGGAATATTGTCCGAGAGAATGATCTTAAATTTGGTGATGTTTGTGTATTTGAGTTGGTGAAAAACACTAATACAAAAGTTCTAAAACTAACCATATTTCGGGGTGAAAACAAAGAACGGCCTTGCAGCTCGTCTCCAGGTTATATACATGTCATACTATTCGGTATTTACTAGATATTTGCACATATTATCGTGACTTTCTCAGTTATCTGTGATTCAGGTAATAGTGTTCGTACACTCAAACGCAAAAGGAGTGTGTTGGCTGATGAGCGTGATGCATCCGATATTTACTTAAAAGACAATGACTCGAGCCATACTGATTCGTATCGTCCTACAAAAAACATCGGAGGTACTGATTTTTTTTTACACTGAAGTTTTTGGATTTCTCGTGTCTTTACACGACTGTAAGTGAAGCTGGTTTATCTCTCAAAGCAGGTCGTGGTAAGGTTCGCCCAAAGAATTCAAGTGATCATTCTTATACTATCGTCATGTGTTCTCGCTATGTCTCAGGCCATTCTACAGCGGTAATGTTATCAATGCTCTTAGCTTTCTTAAATTTTATATTATGGTCGTCACGATGATTCGCTCTTGTTTAACTCGAGTGACCAAACACTTTATCGGTATGAAAGAAAGAGTTAACTTGTAGCACAAGTTATCAACTGTGATCTTATGTAACCAAACAATTTGGTTGCTTATAAACTTGAAAAGCATCAATGACTCTAGCCGTATTGATTCATATTAAATGACAAGAGGTGTTGGTGTTTGTATGCAGTATGTACCTACAAAGTTTGCCGAGAAACATTTCAGAGAGAGGCATGGTGATGTCGTCCTATGTATCGAAGATGGGAGAAAATGGGATGCGAAATATCGACAAGCTAATAGATTTGGTAAAAGAGCAGAAGGATACATTACTTGGGGCTGGAAAAATTTCGTCGACGACAATCAATTGAAATTAAGGGATACTTGTGTTTTTCAGCTCATCAAGAGAGACCCTATGACTTTGAAAGTCGACATCCTTCGGTCGGCATGAAAGTAGAAAATTGCTTATATTATCAGTACTATCAAGTTAGTTGTTTCGATTTCTTGATGCAAGGTTTAAGCTGGTCGATTTGTAACGGTGCACACTAACACTGGGTACTTTTATTGTATTTTTTTAGTTTTAAAGTTGAAACTAACTTGAAGTTGATTTTTGAGGTTATATAACTTATGTTAGCTACTAAAAATGCATCACGTTAAACCACTTCAAATAAATTATATGTGGATCCTAGATATAATTACGGGTTATGTGAATCAGATTGGAACCGAACAAGTAAGAATTGGGTGGACAACCGGACGTTAGCCGGTTTGCGACTCTTTTCTAAAACAAACTAATAAATTGGTAAAATCAATTTAAAACTTTAGATAAGACCGATACGATAAAACAAATGAACCGGTGGAATATGTTACAACCGATGATTTTTTATTTAAATTTAGGGATTTATACCAATTGGGTACAAAAACGTATCCAATTTACTAATAAATCCGGCCTCAAATAGATTTTACCGATATTCACCAAAATATGATTTTATTTACTTATTAGTCCAAATTTAAATTTTAAATACAATTTTATCATTAACGAATTTATAATATGACAAAGAAAGTTTGAAAAGAAAGAATTGATTTTGAAATTAGGGTTAAATATTTTGATTTAGGGATGTAATTGTTTTGTTTTGTAGATAATTGAGTCTTTTTTTTAAAGGTTGAAGCTATTTGTAAAATGAATCTGTTAGAATATGCTTGGGTAAATAGAGACAAATTTTAGACTCATTACGTAATTCTCCCTTTAATTTATTTTTGGACGACTCTTCCCTATATTAGTTCAACGAAATGCTCTGTTAACTTTGTTTGTAAAATTGCAAATTTTGACATGTTTAGTGTGAAATTTTATACGTTCGTCGTGTTTATCGTGTGAAATTTTGCAGACAACCAAATTTTGGATAGGAGTTCACCAGTTTTTACAAAATAACAACCAAAACAATCTTAAACATACTAACTAGGATATATATATATATATATATATATTAGATTTTTGTTATGCGTAATTTCAAACTTAAATATCTAACAAATTACATGTCGATTTTTTGTTTAAAAAAATATACCAGTTTGCAGTAAGTAGTTTAATGTTGGTGTGAAGTCGAATTTTGAAAAATAAACATTTTCAAAATGAATAATTGGAAGGTTTTAAGTTTTTTTTTTTGAAAATATAAATACTATGATCAGATTTTAACAAAAAAAAATTGTACACTAAAAGATAAAATGATCCTAACAATTGAATGAAATATAATCTAACCACTTACAAAATGGCATAAATTAAAAAAAAAAACATTTAATAATCATTTGATAAAATTCAAAGATAAAAAAATGTAACGAAATGAGAGATAAGTGAGTGGTTAGGGAAGCCGGTGTGTTAGAGTAGCATAAGAGCACAATTTTTCACATTCACCTAACAAAGTCACTTACTCGGAGTCCTTATAACTTGGGTTAATTAAGACTTAAGCCAGTCAAACAGACAAGAGACTGCATGTGACACTCTTGGTGTGTTCAAGTATCAAATTTTTGTTTCATGTGTCTGCTACTATAAAGCTTTAAGACAACAATGGTCCCATTTTCACCATTTTGGCTATAAAAACAGATGCCCCATATGTCTTCTGATTTTGACATTTCATTACCACCCTCCTATCCTATCATACCCCCTCTTCAATTCTCAACTAGTTCTCTTCTCGGTTGATGAGAATAGTACTTAAAAAGAATTTAACTTATAAGTTTATAAGTTTTTTTTACGAAGCACCCGCAACCGCTATTCAAACATGATGAATACGTATAGATAAACCTTTGACCTCACGCAATTGTCTGTAAATCAATGACACCATACAATAAAGCACAAGTGATAGATTCAGCTGAGAAATTGTTTGGAGAAGAATCAAATTCATGATTTTTGGTCACAAGCTCTACTTATTCCACTAACTCGGCTACCTCTAGAAAGACTATATATATAAACTTTTTTTCGGAGGAAACCCGCAGTCGCTATTCAAAGTGTAATGAGTGCGCGCAGGGTAAACCCTCAGTCTGACGCAATAACCTGCAAACCTAACGCCAGAAAATAAACACACAAAATGACAAATTCAGCCGAAAAAACATATGAAGAAAAACTCAAACTCATGAACTTTGATTCTAAAGATGTCGTACACAACCAACCGGCTATCCCTTAAGGCTATATATATAAACTTTATAACTATCTATTTTCGTGACATATGGTCGGATTTTAATCTTTCGATGGTGTCTATTGGATAAAATTATTATCGTCTCCATGTTATTTCTACCAGATTAATTTTATCGGAAAGATAATCAATCCGAACGGATCTAATTTTACCCAAAATTATTATTCAAATCTTAAATTTATACTATATAGAAATCGAATAACTTGCTAGTACATGGTGTACTTAAAAACATGATGTGATTGGTTGTGAGGACCAAGTGATTGTTTTTAGCAGAGATAGGAAAGGCTCCTAAAAACATCAGCTTTTTGGTTGCTTTTTCTGGAAGTTTTTGTTCTTCAAACAACCCTACAAAGTGAAGCCTCTCTGTCTGTCTGCCTGGGAACTGTAAAAAGCCACTCTTGAATCTTGATCATATCTAAACAGCTGTCTTTCTTTTTCCTTAGACTTCTAAATCTCTCCTTCCTCATCTCCATTACTCTGCTCGCTTCGCTTCTCCATCAACGTTTTCACTCTCTATCTGGTATTTCTAATGTCTTTTCTTATGTTGTTAAATGTATTCATGTCGTGTCTGTTCAGACTTCATGTGGAAAAGTAATAGGACAAGAAAGGTTTTACCTTTGTCAATAGAAATCAAAGATTGTAACTATTTCTTTTATCTCCATGTTTTTTCCGACAAACAAGGATTCAGTTTTTTCCAAAGATCCAACAGACCCTTGTATGTTTCAAACTCAGATTTCTTACATGGCTTAGCTGTATAAAATTCAAGTCAAGAACATTTTGGGAATGTCTTGAACCTGTGTCCAAATTACTGTTCTTTTTTTTATAGTGCATTAACTTCTAGGTGTCAAGGGAATGTTTTGAGTAGTAAAGTTAAGACATTTACACATACCAAAGAAATCGGTGGGCCTTGTTTGGAAGAAAAATAAAATGGGTATTTATGTTTTCACCTTTTGAATTACTACAATGTAAAAATATGAAGTAATTGACTTGTCTGGTACTCCTTTATGTTCGTTATGAATTTATGGAGCTTATATACTTATGTAGAATGTTCAGCCATTTGGCCATAGAGTTCTTAAATCATTACTGTGAAACTTCAGTGTACCAGAAAGATTGGATTCATATTTTGGTTGGATTATGAGGTTTTTAATGGAGTGATTTGTGTCGAGGATGCGTTTGTTCCGGTGGCAACAGCTGCGATTTCTCATACTTGTTCAGCTTTTAGAATCCAATAACATAACTCCTAAGTTCAAAGGTAATTTTTTTTTTTTTCGGTTTCTGGATTCGAATTCGAACTTTTTATTCGAATAGGTGAAATGGCATTGCTGTTTGTTTGTTATCTTATGCAGTTGAAGCTTTACTTGTTTACGAAAACTCAATTAGCCGTTCTTGGCACTTTCGTGGCAGGATCGGGAAGTATTCATGTCTAAGACAACCGGTTGTTGTTTCGTCGTAAGTTAGTTTCTTTTACCTAGTTATTGTCAACAATTAAGTAGCATCTTATTTTGCGACGATTTTGTGTTGGATGTTTATTGCTCTCGAATGTTGATTACTTCTGTCTGAGTCACTAAATAGTGAAGCACCTTAAATAATGAAACAGAAAGATAGAGCCCGATGTCGCTGGAACTAGTTATGTGCCGACACTAACACCTTTGCAAGAAACTGAAACTAACAAGCCAAGAAAACATAAACTTGCTACCGTAATCGGTGTTATTAGTGCAACTCTTCTTGTCCTTATCATCGGTCTCTCGGTGTTCATCTGCTTAATACGCGTTAAAAGATCTATACAGCAAAATCCACCATCTTCCTCAGCATCACCTCCTGGTAAGCAAATTTCGCTAATAATTGTCATGAGGTCCAACGCTTAGATTGTTGTGCGATAAGTAAGAGTTGTAGAAAGTCGTGGCATCGGTACAATTCCAAGTTATTATTTTTTATAGTTACTATTGTGTTTTGTTGTTCTCAACACCATTAGATGGCGCTGACGCTGAGGATTTTTCTGACAACACACAAATTTTAAGGAAGCTAGATATACTCGAGTTGGAACAAGCTACAAACAAGTTTTGTCACAACAACATAATAGGTGAAGGATTGTTCGGTGTAGTATATAAGGGACTACTTCAAGACGGATCTATTGTTGTAATCAAGAGACGTCTTCATAGTCCAAATAAATCTCTTTTTGACGAGGTATATAGAAAGAAATTTCAATTCAATATATAAAAGACAAACACATATACGTTTACTATATGTCAATGATTGTTCTTATACAGATCAAATACATAGCACAAGTTACCTACAAGCATCTTGTAAAGCTAATCGGTTTTTACGAAGATAGCCATCAGCAAATGCTAGTTTATGACTATATACCCAATGGAAATGCCGGGCAGCATCTCTACAGTAATCTCGCTTTTCTTGCTACAAAGACACTTAGTTTAGTCGGACCGGCTGATCTACAATTCTTTACTTATATGTTATCTTTGTGCAGGCAGGGAAGGTTTACCTATTGAGAGGCTGAACATGCAACAACGGTTACTAATTGCTACCGGTGCAGCAAAGGGTATAAAATATATTCTTAGTTACCGTGTGCGTACCTTTTATGATTATATTATAACTAACCATCGACTAGTAGTTTACTTTCTAACAAAATTAATCAGAGTTCTACTATGAAACAGGACTCGAACATCTTCACAGTCAGGTTCCTCCTCTTCTCCACATGCATTTTAGGACCAGCAATGTTCTTGTAGACGAGAATTTTACTGCCAAGGTTTCTGATTTTGGACTGTCTACATTAGTAGATGAAGGTTATCGTGCCGGTTCATCTTCAACCATTGATTACTTTCTCGATCCGGAGTATGTGATTTCTCTTGATATCGTAAAATCATTATATAGTTCAGAACCTCGTTATTTTATACAACCAAACATGATTAACTTACGATAGGTTGAGTTTTAGTGTTTATGATACAGAAAACGGTAATAATTGTTAGATATTTTAGTGTAACTGGATTGACTAGCCGACCAATGTTGTCGGAGCCCCTGGCTGGGGCCGAGCTGAAAAAAACTCGAAAGTCGTACTTATACTTTATTCTTCTTTTCAAGAATTAGCACATCAAAGATATATTCAAGGCAAAGTGATGTATACAGTTTTGGAGTATTCTTACTCGAGTTAATTAGCGGATACGAAGCACGCGACAGACCAAGCTTAGTAATAGAGGTATATCATATCATATGCGTGTCTACATTTTAACCAAGTTTCACAAACATCGACGTTTAAGATTTATACAATGACTTGTTTTTTACGCTTCATAGGCTAAATCATACGACGATACGACGAGTTTTTTCGACAAGGCAATAGGCGATGAGGCGATGCATGTGGCCAAAGAGATAATGAAGCTGGCACTGCAGTGTATAGATATAACAACATCCAGAAGGCCATCAATGAAGAAAGTTGTTGAAGAACTTGAAAACATTGTAGAAAGAGAGTTCAGTCATTTTCATGAAGAAATTGGACCTGTTAAACTTGGAAGTGAGCTATTCATGTCAACTTTATAACATGATTTTTATTGTAATCATTCTTTTATTATTGTTTGCCAAAATGTAAAGATCACGAAGAAAAACTTTGAAGAACAGATTTATTTAAGGAAAACTTTGAAGATTACAAATGTTAGATTTAGGGCTGTCAACGGTTCTGGAGAACCGGATCATAACTGAACCGATAAAAACCAAATCGAGAATTGGACCGAATTTTAATGGTACGGTTCGCGGTTCAATTTTAAAAACCGAAATCGATAAAAAATTGAAAAACCGGTTCAGTTTCGAACAGGTAGAACCGGTAAAACCAAATAGGAACCAAACACGATAAAATTGATAAACGAATAGACTAATAAAATCATTAGATTCGATTAATTTATTATTATTATTTTTTATTTTTTATTAATGCTCAAAATTAATAGTTAAATATAAAAAGATAAGACTTAAAGTTGTTATCCTATCCGAATCGATAAAGTTAGACCGGTGAAACTCGGACCGATAAACACCCGTAGTTAGATCTAAGGATGACTTTGAGTGGAATAGAACTAAAGAAGAAAAAGAACTAGATTGAAAGTAATTTTACTATTTTAAGTCAACTCATCAGATGAGCAGACAAGAGCGACCCAGCTCTAAATTAGCGGACAAGGATCATAAATATGACCCTAATTTATTAGTTCCTTATCAAACCACTCCCTATACTTTTCGTTTCATGTCACACCTCTTCTATTAAAATAGCTTAATTTTTTTTTTTTTTGTAAAATATTTTATATTGCAGTTAATAACTATAAATAAAAAATTCCACCAAAAAAAAACTATAAATAAAATTAAATTAATAGTTAAATATGATAATTTTACGATGAATTTGTTAGATAAATTATAATTCATTGTTTATATCATATTAATTAATATGACGATTAAATCTCTTTGTATCTAATAATAATATAGTTTAGAATAAAAAAAATAGAGTGAAAAATATGAAAGCAATCATGAATATTCTAACAAGGAAGTAATATCTAAAGAAAAAACTAATAAAAAGAAACAAACTTGAAGGTCAAAGATGACATCATTCAAACCTTGTATGGAGAGAAAACTTCCTTAGAAGGCAGTGTGTCTAAAGTGATCAAGGAGAAAAAAAACTTGATGAAGGATCAGAAAAAACTATTCAGGCAAACATTGATAAATGCACCAACGAGGTGATAGACTCGTTGGAAGCAAGGTATGCTGAGGTCAAGTCTGACATGGTGTTGTTTTTGCATGAAACATTTTCGAAGAGGAATCTTGGTCCCCTATGGAAATTCGTAGACTATGATGAGATCCCATTTCACACTATGGTCGCTGGTGACAAGTAAAATTATAGCAAGGAAATAGATTCCACCACTGATGAAGAGGAAGGAATCGGTGAGAGTTCGAGTACCGAACTCAAAATTACCAAGAAATGAGATGATAAAGGACAATCTGAAGGGAACAAGCCCTAAGGTTTTAAGCATTTTTGTTTTCTTATTTTTCCGAACTACTAAAGTCCTTGGATGACCAAGGCATTTTTGTAATGTTGTCCGGCTTGAGTGGATAACTTTCTTCTTACAACACTTAAAAGTCCTTGGATGGCCAAGGCATATTTTGTTAATTGGCAACGTTATCCGGTTTCCGCCCGGACAAGTTTATTTATCAAATCTTGTTTTGTTTCATATTTTCTTTCGTTTTAATTTCAACGGCTAATGTTTAAACAACCCCAATTATTTCAAAAGTATTAAAGTGAGAGTGTTTAATATCTCCCATGACATGTATTTAATGGTCATCATTCAACCAGATTAATATGATCTGTCAAAGATCCATAACGTTAAATCAAAGACTTGTACTTGAAAAGAATTGTAGTTAAACCACATCAGATGTTTTAAGAAGGCATCATATTTTATTGAAAAAACCGGACACCTCATTAAAACCTCCTCGCGCCACCAGGATAGGAAAGAGTATGCCCCTTAATATTTACATTGACTTTTAACAAGTAAATATTTACACAAACTTTTAACATGATGGTAGGGTTACTTCTATAGGGGTAATCGCATCCATCCCATACACTAAGGCAAAATGAGATTCTTGTGTAGCAGCCCTAAGAGTAGTTCGGTATGCCCACAACACTTCTTGCAGATAGCTTAGACACTTTCCTACAGCCCCTTATAAATTATTTTTTAATCCAAACAAAATAATCTTATTTTCCACTTCAACCTGGTCATTTGCTTGTGGGTGGAAAGGAGAAGAGAAGCAATGCTGAATGCCCATGGAGGCACAGAAATCCTCCATATCCCTGTTATCAAATTGTGGCCCATCAATGGTAATCTTCTGAGGAATCCCAAATCTGCTACATATATTAGATAAGATAAACTTTATGACAGCTTTCAAAGTGGTTCTTGCCAGAGAAGTTGCTTCTATCCACTTGGAAAAGTATTCAATAACTACAATGATAGTCATGCACCCTCCGAACGCCATTGGTAGAGGCCCAACTAAATCCAATCCCAACAAGCAAAATGTACTGGCTCAGAAATAGACTCCATAGGCATTGCTGGGACATGAATTTCGTTACCATACCTTTGACATGGATCACACTAGCATCTGCAATTATTAATAGCCAATAGTATCCGGC
Source organism: Limnanthes douglasii subsp. nivea (assembly GCA_036936605.1). Taxonomy (NCBI): domain Eukaryota; kingdom Viridiplantae; phylum Streptophyta; class Magnoliopsida; order Brassicales; family Limnanthaceae; genus Limnanthes; species Limnanthes douglasii. The sequence continues at coordinate 10,949,856 of JAUPFV010000005.1, read as the reverse complement.
CAACAAAACCCTTCGGGTTAGTTCCCTGTAGCCACAATGTGCTGATCATTCTTCATTGTGTAGTTCGGATAGAACATTTTAGGATTCTTCAACCCCCAAACAACGCAAGAGAGGTCTGCTGAAGGATTTTTTATATAAAACCTCTCTTATAATAAAAAAAACCACGAGCCTTGTGTTTAATTTTTCTCGTCATAGCTTTCTCCAAAGGCAAAACCCCATCAGAGATATATTGAAGAAGGGGAAATCTCCAATATTTAGACTGAAATACTTGTATGCTTAAGCTTTCCTCCTCTTCCTTGTTCTGATTTGACTGTATGGATGGGCATTCTTGTATATGAATCCAAGGGTAGGACTCAGAGTATGCTATGGTTACCAATGTATCTGCCACCGTATTTTCTGATTCAAAGAATATGCTCATAGGAAACATTCTTGAAATTGGCTGCCACCTCTTTAAGGATGAATAAGTATTTGATCAGTTGTTCCTTCTTGGCCTCAGAATGACCTTGAACATGGTGGATAAGAAGCCGAGAATCACTCATCAGCCTAACTTTTTTATTCCCACATTGGTAAGCTAACTTAAGAGTAGCAATAGTTGCTTTGTATTCAGACTCGTTGTTAGAGGCCATGAATGCAAAGCATATAGCCTGATATAGTTTATCACCGTACAGACAAGTTAAGCAAATTCCAGCCCCACAACCCATTCTGCTTGATCCACCATCAGTCCGGACTACCCATTCTTTTTTAGTTTTCTCCTCTGAAGCTTGTTTAGAACTTCTATTCGAATGGAATTCCACTAAGAAATCAACAACAGATTAAGCCTTGATAGCAGTTCGTGGGGAAAAATCAATTTCATAATCACCCAACTCTACTGACCAATTGGTCATCCTACTTGATATGTCTGCTTTCTGAAGAAAATTCTTTAATGGAAAAGATGTTCGGACAATGATAGAATGAGACTGAAAATATGGCCTTATTTTCCTTGCAACAATCACTAAGGCTAGTTCCAACTTTTCAAGCTTCAAGTACCTCTTCTCAGCATCTATCAGGCTATTGCTGATGTAGTACACCAGACAAGCATAATTATCCACCTCTCTTACCAACACTGCACTTATAGCATATTCTGACACAGCCAAGTATACATAAAGTGTTTCTCATTCTACAGACTTAAAAAGGGTTTTTGGTGAACACAAATGCTTCTTTATTTCATTAAAAGCTTGGCGGCATTGCGAAGACCAGTTGAAATCTTTAGTATCTTTCAAGGTCTGAAAAAACAGAGCACACTTGTCCGAAGACCTTGAAATAAAACGATTTAAGGCAGCCAATCTTCCAGTTAGCCTCTAGACTTCTTTAATATTTCGAGAGGGGTCCATTTTCAACTGGGCATCAAGCTGATCTGGATGAGGTTGTATCCCTTTCTCACTTATTACATACCCCAAAAATTTTCCGGATTGCACCCCAAAAACACACTTTTGTATATTCAGCTTTAAGTTTACCTTAGTTAAGTTGGAAAAAGTTTCTTGAAGATCAATTATGTGCAAATCTTCTTTTAAGATTTTAACCATTAAATCATTGATGTATACCTCCATATTCCGGCCAATCTGATCAACAAATTTTTTAATCACCAACCTTTGATAAGTAGCCCCAATATTCTTCAACCCAAAAGACATCACTTTGTAACAATGGAGACCCTTATCTGTAACAAAGGTAGTGTGATCCTGGTCCTTTGGATCCACCTGTATCTGGTTGTACCCAGATATGGCATCCATGAAGGACAATAACTTGTTTCCACATGCCGAGTCCACCAACCGGTCTATACGGGGGACTCGATAAAGATCTTTTGGGAAAGCTCTTTTGAGGTCAGTAAAATCGATTTACATACGCCATTTTCCATTCTTTTTCTTAACTAACACTGGATTAGCAGTCCATAAAGGATTTTGAGACTCTTTTATGTGCCCCATCTTGGTAAGTCGATCGAATTCTTGAACTATTACATCAGCTTTCTCCTTAGAGAAATTTCTCATTTTTTGCACAAGAGGTGCAACATCACTTCAGATGGACAACTTATGTGATATAGCACTTGCAAGTCCTCCGGTCACATCAGCATTGCACCAAGCAAAAACCTGCTGATGATCTGCCAAAAAGGATAACAATTTTATTTTCAATTCTGACGCCATCTTGGAGCCAATATTAACACTTCTACCTTCTGCCAAAAAGTGGGTTTCAACTTCTTCAATCAGTATTAAAATATTAGGGGCCTCTTTGGGGTTATCAATTTCACCCTCCCCCTCATAAGGCCTCAATAACTGCTAATTTTCATTAACCTGGGCTGCTTCCAAAGTTTTAGGAGCAAGTGTAGTTGCATAACATTCCCTTGCTATCTTTTGGCTACTCTGGACAACTCCCACTTTCCTTTGAACCGCATACTTCAAACATTGATGGACTGTTGAGGCTACAACATGCATTCTAGAGAGCCAGGACCTCCCAAAGATTACATTGTAGCATGTGGGGCAGTCTACCATAACGAATAACACTCTGACCAACTTTTTGAAAGGTCATTTGCCCAACAACACCTCTTCTTTAAATTCCCGATTACATCCGTAAAGCTCCCTGTAAAGCCCACAATGGTTCTGTTTGACCGTTGAATAACGGCTAGATTTTTCATCGGCTTGTAAGAACTTAAAAAAGAATGTTGGGTGAGCTGCCAGTGTCAATCAAAAATTTTCTGATATCATTGCCCCCAATAGATGCTCCTATCACCACATCATCCTCATGAGGCCCAGCAATGTCTCTTAAGTCATCCTCATCAAAAACTATAAATGGAAAAGGAGTCTGGGACTGGTAAGAAGACATGCCCCCTTCCAATTGAGTAGCTAGACTATGAATATGCCTCTTCCTTGATGAAGGAATGTGTGCCGTCATAGTGTCCCTTCCGAAAATGGTAAGTGACCCAAAGAAACTAATGAGTCCGAACACCGTTTTGACCTACTCCGTTATGATCCCTACCTTATTATGTGTTGGGTCAAGCTCCAAATACTCTGAATCGACATCAAATCTTTCATGGATCACCATTGCCCTTTCCAGAGACGATGTTCCTGTATTATTCGTAGGGCCAGTTCGAGGAGCATTGTTAGGCCTGTTCCCACTTCTTCTTTTGACATATGCACCTATATTGCCTATTTCAATGAGATTTTGCACTTCTTGCTTCAAAGCAATACACTTTTGGTTATTATGGCCAATATCATGATGATACTCACAAAAACAAGTATTACGACTCTCTCTAGGAGATTGCAATGCTGCTGGTTTTCGGAAATGGACCTCATCTTTAGTCTTGTCATAAATGGTTGCCACACTCTATTTTAGTTCAGAAAACCACTTTGGTTGAACCCAAGAACCTCTTTTTTTCCTTGATTATTGGCTCTGAGCTAGATTGGGTTGGACTGAGTCTGTTTAGCCCTGTTGGGACCTTGTCCGGTCTCTTTAGCTTTGTATCTAGACTGGTTTTGGTTTTGAACTGCTGGGGCAGACCTCACTTGACAGTGTACCCTGGTTTTATTAGTCTCATCCATCTTGATCTTCTTTCCCACCTAGTTTAACAAACCACCCCAGGTCATGGCCTTCTTATTTGTCACCGAATCAGCCAGATTCCCAGGATTTAACCCTTGTCTCAACGAAGCAATGACCACTTGCTCGAAACAATCATCTAACCCGTTCTTGGTATTTACGAACTGACTTATGTACACTTTTAATGACTTATTTGGTTCTTAGGCACAATGGATGATAGTATCCCCATTGCAGTTCACCTCTTTACTTCCCACAAACTGCCTTCGGAAGGCAACCCTAAATGTATCAAAGTTTCTGATACAACCCTGAGGCAAACTGTTGTACCATTTCAAAGCACTTCATTTAAAAGATTGGGAGAAGGTCATACACAGAAGTTTGTCATCGTCGTCAAAATTCATCATGAAGTTCTTGAACTGCTCCAGATGATTGTCCGGATCTTTACTCCCATCATACTTCTCCATTTTAATACTGCCAAACCTCTTAGGGAGGTTTCCGGACAGGATCTTGGCAGACATTGGTGATTGTCTCCAATTCCTACTACGACTAAAGATTGTGTCTTCATTAGGTTTTGCAAAAATACATGGTTCATCATGGAAAACAAAAGGATCAATCAGCAGCTGATCCACATGTCTGTGACTATGGCTGTGAGATGACCCTTTGCCCAAATGTCTTTTTAGTCTCCCATGCTTATCTCTCTTCCTAGAATACTTTTTAACTAGCTTCTGTTTCTTTCTGAACCTCCTTTCATCACTGTTTGATGACAAAGACTCTTAAAGCTCAGCCTCGTTTGAAGAGCTACTGGAGGATTCAGAATCTGAGCTTTCCACTGGCTTAGATCAGTGAGACTTCTTAGAACTGACATGGGTCTTTTTCGTACTTAAATGAGTCTTTTTTGATGAATCATTCTCCCTAGGATTGTCAGTATGGTGGATGGATGATGCCTTTGACTTCTCCTTTAAACTTATTTCTGCTTTTTTAATGGCCCTTAAGGCTTTTATTTCAGCTCTCAACTTATCTTGTTCCTCGGTGGTGTATTCATTTTTTTCCCCAACCACCTCCATCATGGGTGGTGGAATTGTTTGCTCCTTCAGATCCATCCGAACAGGTCTTTTTGCTGGTTTTGAATGCAAGATTCAGGCACCTTCTTCTCCCACTGTGGTCGCCAATTTGGTGAGGTTTGTTTTGGGCCGAGGGTAATTTTGTAAAGTGTTTTAGGTATTAAATATTTTGGTGTTAAGTAGTGAGAGATTTGAGCAGCCTTGTTGTATTAAATGTTCATCACTCTTATTAATGAAAGTAGTTGGGGTATTTATACCCTTAATTAAGGACCCATGGGATTTCGGGTCAAGTTATGAAATCGGGTCGAGTTTAAGGACCCATTTACTTATTAAGCTGATTAACACATAGCTTAGTCAAAAGGTGTTTAGGTTTTTCTTTTCTTTTGTCCTGTCCGGATAGTTCAGTGGCACATTTATGTCCGATCTGCCCTTGTTCGAATAAGACGGTGAGTTGTGACTCAATAATCCGAACTCATCAACTCTGATTCTGATTGCTTATAAATAAAGGCTGAGGTTGTTAATACAAGGATCAACATTTTTGTAAAATGTTAGTTACTATTTACTTTTGCTTTCTCAACAAAATCAATATCTCTCTCTTCTACCTTTAAGAACACAATATATAACTAACAAAGTGGCCTATAAAATTTGATCGATGTAGAATGAATAAGTATGATGGGACTAGAGATCCAGAGCATCATTTAGAATAATTTCATGACACAGTATTAAGGTTTAATCTTGATGATGCACTTATTGACCAAGATTTATTTATGACAGTTTGAGATACTGTTTTAACATGGTTAAATAATCTACTTGCTCGATCAATTTCTAATTTTGAAGAACTTTGGAGTGTATTTAGCAGTCAATTTATTGGTAATAAAGGTAATAAATATGATGAGGATTATATCATGACTTTATTTTCCAAAAATGAATGAAATATTAAGAAATTATGTTTAAAGATTTGTTCAATAGATGAATAGTTTGTAAAGATATCAAAAATAGATTGTTTTTACTTCTTTTAAAAGAGATCTTCCTTTGGATAATCATTTGTTAGAAGATTTAATTAAATTCATAGTAGATATGTTGGGGATTTGTTAAGGATATTCGAAGTATTTATTAAATTTGAAGAAACAAGACTATGTAAAGTTATAAAGTTAAAGTCAGAAGTAGAGAGTTTGGTTGTCTGATAGAAGAAAAAGTGATGATTTTATAAATGACGAGGTTATGAAAATACAACCTAACAGAGCTAGATTTTTATGTTATGATAATGTAAATAGAAGGTTTACACCGCTCACCGAAGGAATTACGACAAATTATAATAAAATAAGAGATAAAGTTAATTACAAACGTCAAATGATAAGTTCTTCTCCACATAATAAAAGATCTAAAATATATGTTTGTGATTATCATAATTATTATGGTAATACAATATGAGATTATTTCATCTAAAAGATGAAATTCATAAGCTAATTAATAAAAAAAGAGTTGACTGAGTTCATCAAGAATAAGGTTTTTGAAAAAACATAAACAATAGATAAAAAAATAAACATATATCAAAGTACATCTTATTGACGAGTCTTCATTGCATGTGAACACATTTTTAACATCTTGTCAATTCTAATGTTGATGTTTAAGAGGTTTAGTTACTCTCATTGAAACTGATATATTGGTTATCTTGGAAACTATTGTGACGATAACTAGAAGAGTTATGATAAACATATGAAGTTCAGCTAACATTTTATACCAAAGTAGTTATAAGTAAATTATTGGGGTAGCCCCGTATGAAAAAATGAAAATATTTGGCAAGTTTTGCTGGAAGATTAACTGCGTGTATTGGAGAAGTAGAATTACATATAATGATTGGTTTTTGTAAAATAAATTACACTAAACGTATTGTTTATGATGACGGATACACAAAGTTTGTATAATATGATTTTAGGTTACCTGTGGCCACATAAAATAAAAGCATTGGCTTCATCTTATCATCAAAATGTTGAGTATTTTGTTGGAAATCAAGTAGGAGTTGTTAGAGGAAGTCAACAGGTGGCCATTACTTAGATATAATTTAATATCTCTTAAAAATAGTATTGTCTTATAACAATTACATAATACACTAGATGATTAACATCCACTAGAGGAAGACGCAATTTTACTAGAAATTCAAAACAAAAAAATTAACGATCCACGTGATGTTTTACATTTAATAAAACTGTTAAAGGATATATGATATTGAAGTTTGCAATAACAAAAGTTGGAAGTGATTTAATCCTATAATTTAAATATAAACTTATGAATTTTCTGAAGTTGAATTAGATGTGTTTGCTTGGATTATTGAAGATTATACTAGAGTAAGTAACTCATTGATTTGCCATGAATTAGTTATTAACAGAATATTAAGACCATTTTATAAAAAAGGATATTTTCTTTAAAATGTTGAAGTTATAGTAAAATAAGTTGAACAATTTCTTAAAGTAGGTCATACAAGAGAATCTAAATATCTGGTGTGGATAACAAATCAAGTTTTGGTATAAAAAATGTTTAGAGGATGATGTGTGAATATTTTTTAGATCTTAATAAAGCTTGTCCAAATGGTCATTTTCTTTTACCTCACATTAAACAATTAGTAAATGACACCACAAGTAATGAGTTCTTGTCATTTATGGATCATATTAATCAAATAAAAATGCATACTAATGATGAAGAGTATACATTATTCATGACTATAGAGAACTATATTTCCTATCAGGTGATGTCGTTTGGGTTAAAAAAATATTGGGTCTACGTATCACAGGCTCGTCAACTATATTTTTGCAAAATAGTTTGGTGAAAATGGCTTATATTAATGATATGATTGTAAAAAGTAATAACAAAGACATGCACATAATGATATTATCGGAAACTTATAACAATATTATGAAGTATAATTTTAAATTTGAATCCTATCATATATTCATTTGTTGTACGAGCTATGAATATCTTGGGATACGCGATTAATACAAAAAAGTATTAAAGCCAATCTTGAGTAGTTAAAACCAATACTGGCCATAATATATTTTAAATCAATTAAAGATGTGCAAAAACAGATCGGATAACAGATTTGTCACGTTTTTTTTCTAAAGCATCCAATATGAGTCATATATTTTTAAAATTTTAAAAAGGAAAAAAAATGTTTAAATAGATGATGAGCGTGTTGAAGCTTTTAATGATTTAAACAAATATTTTACTTCTACATAAATTATGTTTACATCCTAACAAAGAGAGCATTTATATTTATACTTATCAGCTTCAAATTTTATTATAAGTGTTGTTTTGGTGCATGAAGAGAATCAGGTTCAGAAACCAATTTACTATGTAAGTAAAAATTTAATAGGATAGAAAAAACATATAAATCTGGAGAAATTAGTACTTGTTTTAATTTTAATGACAAATAAAATACGTCCATATTTCCGAAGCCACGCTATTATAGTTTTTACATATTTTTCTCTCATAAATGTTTTATAAATTCCAAATATAACAAGTCGTCTCACACACTGTTCTATGAGGTTTAGAGAGTATGATATTCAGTTTAAGCCTCATCCAACAATCAAGCACAAACGGTAGTGGATTATATCAATGATGTTTTGGAAGAAAATTTAAGTAATATGGAGAAAACACTGAAAATATTGTACATAAAGAGTTAAAATGATTTGTACAAGCAGATGGTGGTTCATGAGAAAAAATGAGAGTAAGTGGTATTATTTTGCAAACTTTATGCGGACAAAAGATTAAACAATCTCTTAGTTTGATTTTGAGGTAACAAATAATGAAATAAAATACGAAGCAATTTTGTCATGAATAAAACTAGTTCCTATTTGTAGAAAAATAATGTAAGGGTAATTTATGATTCATAACGTGTAATCAGTTACACTACAAAGTATTCAAAACAAACAAGAAAATATGAGAGATTATTTAGAGGTGCTAAAGCAATTGGAAATAAATTTTACAATATAATAAATGAGCAAATACCTCATAAAATGACATGAATACAAATACTTTGGCCAATTTTGGTTGTTTAGAAGATAGTCTTTTATTAATAGTACAAGAGTATTATTCATATCAGGTGTGGGTTGAAAATTTGGAAGTTTTATTGATAAGCAAACAAAATGGTTGACGTCATAAATACTTATTATTTTTCAAGGATAAAAAATACTACAAGATAAATCTCAAGCCAAAGAATTGACAATAAGGACAATGAAATATTTAATTCTAAACAATGTTCTTTTTAAAATAAGCACAATTTTTTTTGAGATGTTTAGGCAAAATTAAAGGATTATTCATCCTAAGAGATTTACATGATTGAGTGAATGAAGCTTAATGTTGGATTAAAGTTTTAATAAAGCGTTTTATCTTGTCATGATTTTATTGGCCTCGTCTAACAATTGTTGTTAAGGTCATGGTGTAAAAACGTGATTATTGTCAAATATTTACAAAAACAAGTCACTTACCAAGTGAGGTTATGATAACAATCTATTCTACATGTTCATTCGATAAGTGAAGAATTGATTTAGTAGGACCATTACCTTTAGAAACATGAAAAATGTACATTTAACAGTGACATAATTTATTTTACTACGTGGTATTAAAATGAAGCTTGAATTAGTTAAAGGTAAATGAAAAAAAAAACTTTTTACAGAAAATCTATGAGATTATAACGCATTTCCAAAAGAGATTAAAAGTAAGATCATTTGTTTTGGTTTATGGTAGGAAAGTAGTGGGCCATTATAAGTTATTATTTCCAGTCATAGAGTTCAGTTTTATTCTTAAAAGTTTAATGACGAGGAACAACAAATTATTGTTGATTCAATATAAGGGTGTAAACATAAGGCAAACTTATAGACGAGACATTATATGAAGTTGAAGAAAAGTATATTTGACTCAAAGTTGAAGTTTGAAAGTTTAAGGAAGAATATTTATTATTGAGAAATCTTTGTCATAGTTCCAAAGAGAACAATATTGGAAAGTTAGCACCTAATTGGGATGGACCATTTTTTTCCCAAAGGCTATCATGAGGCTTGCAAAGTGGTATATACGAATGAAAATGAATTGAAACATCATCTGAATATTCAGCATTTGATATTGTATAAACACCGATGTAAATAATCCGATGTACTTTTTACCACCATGGTGGCACATGAAGGTCTTTTAACAACACAACATAAAATGATAATTATTATTACAATATTTTTTTCTAATCATATACATTTTAGTGATATGTATAAAAGTAAATTGTAAAATCGTTATTACAGAGTTATAAAGTTTATGAGAAAATACTATAAAACAATAAAACATGAGTTACATAAAATAGAATATAAATTTATAAAATAAATAAAGAAGTACAATTGGACAAGTTGTAAAATAAATAATAAACAAGTAAGCAATGACGAGTCATGTAACTCCAATGATGAATAAAATACACACAGTTAAAACACGCGGTATGATAAAAAAAATAGATACATAAAATGAATGAAAATTAAAATATAGAAAAGATGTACAGTAAATAAAACTCATGTTGGTAAAACATGAGTAATATAATACAGTGCTAATAAAAAAATAATCAAGAAAGTTGATTAATAAAAAAGTTATAAAATTGGTAAATATTGAAAGCGAACATAGATTTTTGCTAAACTCGTCGTCATTTATAAATATGATGAGATTACACAATGGACTATAAATGCTCGAACTATATATCAATCATCGAATATGACTATAAGCCAAACTCATTATCTAAGATGATAATGCGGCGACGTCATGAATCATAAACATTCAGACTACATGAAAAATAACATGTATTATAATAGAGAATGTAAATGTAGAAGAATATAAATTTGATTAAAAAATGGTGAAACATGAAATATTTATACGAATTATAATAATATTAAATATATTATTTAAAAAATAATATCTGTTTATATATATATATATATATATATATATATAATATGACGAGTTAGATTGATATGATAAAATAATTTCATAAGTTAAGAGAATATGCAAGAAAAGAAGTAGAAAACTATTGGAATAAAAGTTAGAAACATATATTCAAAAAAATAGATGATTTAAAGGTCGTATATGACCATAAAAAAATTATGTAAACAAAAGATAAAGTAGTTATATTTCATTGTATGTGGGGTAGTTTGATATTGGTTGGTAATCTGATTGCCAATTTTAGCTTCACTAGTACCATTAATAATCGCTTCATGTTTTTGTTCATTATCATTTTTTGTGGCAATAATCTTTCTACGAGTTAGTTCTTATTCATTTTCAGAAAATAGATCGTTGTTATTATCAGAAAATAGTTGTTTATGAGGTCTTAAGTTGAAGTTGTATTTTCTTTTCAAATATTAAGGACAAGATTCTTACAATTCCTAATGAAGAATCTTTCAACGGTGTTTAAATTTTTCTCTTTAATAAGTTTTGTTACTTCATCAATTGTAGTCTGTTTTTTTACGATAAAGTTATTAAAAATGCTTAAAGATTTTTTTAACTTTGTATCTTTAATGAAATATAATTTTGTAAGTTCGACTATGATTTTCATACTTAGTTTTGTATTTTGTTAATTTCTCCTTATCTTTTTACAATGATGATTTGTTTTCCACATCGTTAAGCTCTCATTTAAAAGAGTTAAACCCTTCTCCAAATGACAGAGCACATACTCAATATTTGAGGAAAAAAATATTCTTTGCATTAATAAGTACACAATTATAATAATTCTGAAAAAATACAAAGATATATACGGCGAAGGGAAATAATAATATATAAAATATTTTTTCGAAATATGAATAAAAATATACCTTAAAAAGTAATTTTAGTTTGTCGTTTTAAAATTTCGGCAGTTGTTTTAAGAGAGTATACAAGCTGTTGGCCACAATAAAATTATTTGTTTAGTAGAAGTTTTGGTTGTAAAAAAATTGGCAAGCCAACATAAGCTATAGTGGAAAGTGAATTCATGAGAAGCCTAATCTTTTATTTTTTATAGTCAGCATGTTTCCCTTTATTTCTCAAACTGATGATGTGTTTTTTTAGGTTGAGTATTGGTACCTTGATTTAATTTAACACCAATGGTGGTGGTGGTAGTAGGAAGAACATCAAAATCGGTATCCATGATTAAATTTGTGGTTAGCTGAACAATTTTTGTTGTGAATGAGTCGAATAGTGCCTTGACAGTGTACTGTGTCCGACAGTTCGAATAGTGCCTTGACAGTGTACTGTGTCTAGTAGGACAGTTTTGTGTTGTGATAATGATATTGTCCAATTACTTCAAAAGAGTTAGTCTTGTGGTATGAGCCCATTAGGCCCATAGTCTAGTAAGTCTATTAATTCCCTATAAATAGATTACTAGGGCGACACAAAACACAATCTGAAATCTGTAACCTTTTCTATCATAGTGAAACTCTTTTCTCTAGCGGCGCCCGTGGACGTAGACAATTGTCGAACCACGTTAAATCCTGTGTTTCATTTAAATCTTTCATTCGCATATATTCTGTGCTTGAGCCATTTTGTGATAATTTCATAGTATTTTATAACAAAATTGGTATCAGAGCCACGTGGTGAAATTAGGGCTTTTACAATTAGGGTTTCACAATGGCGTCTACAACAACAAAATACATGATTGAAAAATTTAATGGGGGATCCAGCTTTGCGTTGTGGAAGATTAAACTGAAATCTTCATTGGTACTGCAAGGGCTGTGGAAGGTTGTGGAGAATAAGTTACCAGAAGAGATGAAAGAATAGGAGAAACAAGATCTTCAAGAAAGGGCTTTGTGCTGGATTTTAATGAGTGTGAAAGACAATGTGCTTCGCGAGATTAGTGGTGAGAAGACTGCTGCCTGCGCATGGAGAAAACTAGGAGATCTTTACTCAGAGAAATCAGTAGTAAACCGATTATATTTGAAGAAACGTTTGTATGATTTCAGATTGAAAGAAGGTATGTCCATAACAGAGCACCTAGATAATTTTAAATCAATTATAATGGACTTGGAGAACATAGATATCAATATTGAGGATGAGGATCAAGCTTTGTTTGTAGTGAGATCGTTACCAGCTCCCTATGAAAACTTCGTAGATACCATTATGTATGGTAATGATAAGTTATCGCTAGCAGATGTCAAAGGGGCACTGAAATCAAAAGAGATGAGACAGTTGCAGCCAGACAATCAAGCTGAAGGGGAAGGTTTTATGACTAGGGGAAGATCTAAAAGAAAAGCGAGTTCTTTAAGAAGGAAGAACTTGAGGTCCAAGTCAAGGGTGAAGCACTCAAACTGTTATGAAGGCGGTGAGCAGGGTCATTATAGGAGAGATTGTCCGAAACTGAATGGTAAGAAGGGAAATCAAAAGGAAAATGCAGCAAACATTGTTGAAGGTGTGAACGACTCCAACGATAGTGAAAACAGTGGTAAAGGAGATGTATTGTCCGTGAGTTCAGACTTTGGGCAAAACTCTTGGGTACTTGATACTGGCGCTACATATCACATGTATCAGTTCAAGCAGTGGTTTGATACGTTCAAGCCAATGCATGGAACTGTCTATTTAGGGAACAATCATTCGTTGACTGTTGGTGGTATTGGTAACGTCAGAATCAGAATGTTTGACGGGGTTGTTAGAATCTTGACGTGCTGGCATGTTCCTGGGTTAAAAAGAAACCTGATTTCTCTTGGGACTCTAGACTCTCGGGGTTACAAGTACCATGCAGAAAATGATGTAATCAAAGTGACAAAAGGCTCAATGGTATGTACGAAAGGTAGTTTGCAGAAGGGTCTTTACATTCTCCAGGGGAGTGTTGTTATGGGCGATGCTGCAGTAGCATCATCAGGGAGTAATAGCCAAAGTAGGCAGGATCAAAATAAGTTGTGGCATAGGCGTCTTGGTCACATGAGTGACAGAGGATTAGCTGTTTTGGGAAAGAGAGATTTGTTGAAAGGGTATAAAGCAGAATCATTGGGATTTTGTGAGCACTGTGTGTTTGGTAAACAAACTAGAGTCAAATTCAGCAAATCGGCTGTAAGAAAGACTAAAGGCACAGTGGACTACATTCACTCAGATCTTTGGGGTCCAAACAGAATTCAATCTAAGAGCGGAGCCAGATACTACATGAGTTTGATTGATGATTATTCAAGGATGGTGTGGGTTTACTTTCTGAAAACGAAAGATGAGGCATATTCAACCTTTGTCAAATGGAAGACGATGATTGAGAAGCAAACAGGAAGAAAAATCAAACGTCTTAGGACAGATAAGGGGTTAGAATATTGCAGTCGTGAGTTCAACGAGTTCTGCGAAGCTGAGGGAATAGTGCGCCATCGCACTTGTTCTAGAAACACCACAACAAATGGAGTCGCAGAAAGAATGAACAGAACGCTTTGTGACAAGGCACAAAGTATGCTCTCACATTCCGGTGTGGGAAAGGATTTTTGGGCTGAAGCTATCAATACAGCGTGTTACTTGGTGAATCGGTCTCCATCAACGGCTATTGATTGTAAAACTCCTTTTGAGATTTGGTCTGGATCGTCGGCTGATTATGAACATTTGAGGGTGTTCGGTTGTCCTGCGTATGCTCATGTGAGAGATGGTAAGCTTGAGCCGAGGGCAAAGAGATGCATATTTCTAGGATATGCTACTGGAGTGAAGGGATATAGGTTATGGTGTACCTCTCCAAAGTCTCCAGGTTTTCTCATCAGTAGGGACGTTACTTTTAATGAGTTTGCTTCGATAGACAGTCAGAAAGAAGTAGGAGAAATGGTCGAATCAGGATCGGTTGTGAGTGAACAGGTGGAGCTTGAAATAGAATCAGTTCCTAGCAGGTCCAATAATTCAAGTGGTTCTAAGGTGGATCCAGAATCAGGAGGTGAAGCGTCAGCATCAGATGATAGTGACGATGATGCGCCTGAACCAGAACAACAACCTTATAGCATAGCATTGGGCAGAGAAAGAAGAGATATTAGACTTCCAAAAAGGTATGTGAATCTAGTTGCATATGCTCTGTCAGTTGCAGAAGAAGTTGAGATGCAGGAACCTAGTAGCTACAAAGAAGCTATAGCAAGTTCAGAGGCAGATCGATGGATTGGTGCTATGGGAGAAGAGATTGAATCTCTTCGTAAGAATCAAACATGGAAGCTTGTTGACTTGCCTAAAGGACAGAAGATAGTAGGCAGTAAATGGGTGTTCAAGAAAAAGGAAGGTAATCCAGGGGTTGAGACATCTCGATTCAAAGCAAGACTGGTCGCTAAGGGTTTTACTCAAAGGGAAAGAATAGACTTCAATGAAGTGTTTTCTCCAGTGGTGAAGCATAGTTCGATTCGAGTTTTGTTAGCCATAGTAGTTTTGCAAGATTTAGAGCTTGAGCAGTTGGATGTGAAGACTGCGTTTCTACATGGTGAATTGGAGGAGAAAATCTACATGAGACAACCAGAGGGATTTGTCGAACCTAATATGGAGGACAAAGTTTGTCTGCTGAAAAAGTCACTGTACGGTTTGAAACAGTCACCTAGGCAATGGTACAAACATTTTGATACATTCATGGTGTCAAAAGGGTTCACGAGGAGTCCATATGATAGTTGTGTGTATCATCAAAAGATGTCAGATGATTCTTATGTTTACTTGTTGTATGTGGATGATATGCTTACTGCTGCTTGTAGTATGTCACACATTGTGCAGTTAAAGAAGCAGCTTAGTGCCGAGTTTGAGATGAAGGATCTGGGTAGAGCAAAGAAAATTCTTGGTATGGAGATTATCAGGAACAGAAATTTAGGAACATTACACTTGTCTCAACGAAGCTATATGGAGAAAGTGTTAAAACGATTCAACATGTTTGATGCTAAAGCAGTTAATATTCCTTTTGCTACTCATTTCAAGTTGTCTGCAGTAGAAGCGGCCAAGGACGATGCTGAGTTGGAACAAATGTCGAAGGTTCCATATGCAAGTGCAGTTTGTAGTATCATGTATGCTATGGTATGCACACGTCCTGATATTTCACATGCGGTTAGTGTAGTTAGCAGGTACATGGGATGTCCTGGGAAAGAACACTGGCAGGCAGTGAAATGGATACTTCGGTATCTGAAGAATACTGTGAACGTTGGATTAACTTTTAACAAAACCGATATTGGTGAATCGCTGAATGATGTTGCAGGATCATTGGTTGGTTTTGTTGATTCTGATTTTGCAGGTGATATGGATAAAAGAAGATCTCTGACAGGATATGTATTTACTCTAGCTGGGAGTGCGATCAGTTGGAAAGCACAGTTGCAAGCTACTGTAGCTTTGTCTACAACAGAGGCAGAGTACATGGCGGTAACAGAAGCAGTTAAAGAGGCAATATGGTTGCAAGGTTTGGTGGCAGATTTGGGATTGGATAGGACTACTACAAAAGTGTTTTGTGACAGTTAAAGCGCCATACACCTTACAGGGAACCAGATGTACCATGAGCGTACAAAGCACATAGATGTCAGGTATCATTTTATTCGTGATATAATATCAAAGGGAATTGTTGATGTGAAGAAAGTGTCTACACACGATAATCCAGCAGATATAATGACCAAGGCAGTATCAGTTCGAAAGTTTAGGGAATTCCTAAACTGGATCGGTGTTCGCAGTATAAAGTGAATGCCTTAAGGGCATTTGGTGAGTCAAAAGAAGAGAAGATTATTTGTTGATAGTGAAGAAAGGATATTTACCTCAAGGGGAAGATTTGTTGTGAATGAGTCGAATAATGCCTTGACAGTGTACTGTGTCCGACAGTTTGAATAGTGCATTGACAATGTACTGTGTCCGGCAGGACAGTTTTGTGTTGTGATAATGATATTGTCCAATTACTTCAAAAGAGTTAGTCTTGTGGTATGAGCCCATTAGGCCCATAGTCTAGTAAGTCTATTAATTCCCTATAAATATATTACTAGGGCGACACAAAACACAATCTGAAATCTGTAACCTTTTCTTTCATAGTGAAACTCTTTTCTCTGGCGGCGCCCGTGGACGTAGACAATTGTCGAACCACGTTAAATCCTGTGTTTCATTTAAATCTTTCACTCGCATATATTATGTGCTTGAGCCATTTTGTGATAATTGCATAGTATTTTATAACAATTTTCTTTCTTTTTGAAGTTGATCATTTTTTTTGTTTTGGACGATATGTCGTTTTTATTTTCATAAACCGTGTTTTGAATTATTTATTTTTATAATGAATTAAAACATATAACCCATAATCATTTACACTATCAACATGACTTAGTTGAATAACTTCCATATCATAAGTAGAAGCAAGAATTATGGTTATGAAAACCATGACAATGTCATCTATAAACATAGTTAGCTCGTCTATGGTCCAATATTTGGAGAGAGAAAGTTTTCTAAAATATATAAATGATATTGTTCGTCTTTTCAGATGTTAAAAGAAACTTAAGAAAATCTTTTTAAAACTAAGTCTTCATGTTCAAGTTCACATAAATTTTGGATAAATAATAATCGGATTTGTTTAAGAAAATAACAAATATTAGAAATAAATATAAATATTTAAAAATACAAACTTAAAGTTAAGAAATATATTTTAGTTTACATGTTAACATCCATCAACTTCAAGTTATCCAAATCCTTCGTGAGAAATATAATCTCCAACGAGCACTAATATTAAAAAATCTCGTCTTCTAAAAATGATATGAATTAGAAAGTCTCACAATACTATTTATTCTTTTTAATTCCAAATATATAAAGGGATTTTGGAAACTTTATATAGTTTACACAGGTACATAATGTCTCTAATAATTATGGGAAGTCTAAGAATACCGGGAACACCAACTACAATAAGTTGTGATGGAAAAATTCAGCCGAGATGAAAGAACTTTTTTATTAAATGACATAAAAGAAATCTATGTTCTCAGTTAAGTAGGTTTCCAAAATGCTAATTTCGTCTTCTTCACGTGATGAGAAAGTTCTCATTTTCTAGACAACTGAATATCTACCTTGTCAAAAATTCCCCATTTATACTTTATATGACTTAGTTTATATTCGTCAATGTAATAATAATGGTTAGTTCATGTTCTAAAGAAATGTTCAAAAAATTCAGGATCTTCTTCTACATCTTCTAAAAGATCATATGACAGAAAATAAATTTCATTTTGATTAGATGATAAAATAATGTTTCGGTTTTATGACTAAAAGGGTGGAGTAACTATTGCATCGTTAATAATTTTTATTGGTTCGTCAAAAACACTATATATTTTTCTCAGAATAGGTAAGTAAAAGAAATTTCATTTTAAGAAAACTTTTATGGAAGGAGGAAAATAATCAAGAGTTATTATTGCACGAGTTGCTGCATTTAGTATCTAAATCACCGAACGAGCCATTTAGTTGGTCATTTTCAAAGTCAGATTCATGAACATACATACTATTGAATAAAAATATGAAATTTAAAGATATCGAAGATGACTTAAGAATAATAGCTTGGTAAACTTAATCTTTATGTTTAGATAAATTCAAAAAATAAAGTTAGAGAGATAAAGTCTTAAAATATAAACAAAAAAATGAATAAACTATTTATAAAATATGTAATTTAATGAGATTCGTTGGATTATAAAGATAAAAAGTGGTTTATATGCGATCTCAAGCTAAAATTGGTATATAAAATTATATTATTTTAAGTTATATAAGAATTATTAATTATTTTTATAATAGGGAGACTTCCATATAAGTACCAAAATTTTGTTCAAAATCAATATTTAATACCAAATAAGATTCCTATCAATATTTGGTACAAAGCACCGCACAAAATACTCTAATACTCTTGGTTTGTAATATTCTACAATATATTTTGAACATAAAAAGTAGTTTTTTTCTTTTTCTTAGAAAATCCGTATTTTTTAAATATAATTAAAAAAAAAACTGAAACCATGGTTGTGTTTCTTTTCTCGAGCCGAATTAAACAAATGGTGCAAATGATATGTTTTGAAAACTTTTTTTAAAACTGTTAAAAACCATTGTTAGCAGTTAAAACTTTTGAACATTAAAATTGTTAAAACTGAATTGAACTATATAAAACTGTTAAAACTGATAATTAACAGTATTATAAAACTTAAAACTGTTAATTAGGAGTTTTAAATTTGTATCAGTGTTAGCTTTTTGTTTTTTAGCAGTTTTAAATTTTTGTTCGAAACATATCATATATACCACTTGTTTGATTCGTCTAAACACAACGGTGTTTTCGGTTTTATTTTAAAAATTATAAATCAAAATATACGAACTTTACAAAAAAATTCAAACGTATATTTTGTTAGAAGTTACTCGATTATAATACAAATAAGTGATAATAAAACACTAAAGGTAAAATAGGTATTTTTTAATGTTTGGTATTAAAATGACTTAAAAGACTTTTTTTAGACCATAAAAAAAATAAACATTTTAAGATAGACTAAAATTGGATTAGGAACTTATTTTGGTATTATAATGAAAATAACCCTTTAAAATATTACAAGTTCAAAACAAAGTTATAAGATAATATTCTAGTTATATTTGTAACAACCTATATTATATATGAATTATACGTCTTCGTAAACACATATCATTTATATGTATGGTAAACTCTTATAAAAGGTAAACCTTTATTTGAAGACTCGTTGAATTATGAGTAACAAAAGTGATATTGCAAAATTATTTCTCCCATTTTTAAGGAGTTAGTCCATTACATAATTAATACTTATTTTGACAAAATTTCGCTTCATCGTACGTAACTATTTCTTTGGAACGAGGTTTTTTTTGTTATATATAATCTTAAAATTTAGAATCCATAATTTAAATTCTATTATAACTAAAAATACCAAAAGTAGTTAAAATATCACATTAATTTTTTTTATATAAAATAATTTCAATATTTTTCAATTTTATTTAAATTACATATTTTTAGATCAATTTTTATACAAAATATATCAAGTGTTATATGTGAAGATAAAAACTAAATAAAGAAAAATGACTAAGGTTTTATTATTATTTAGAAAAATAAACACAATAACTATATTTCTTAACTTAAAAACAAAATATAATTTCATTATTATTTTAAAAAATAACTACAATAGTTAGAAATAATTTTATATAACACCAATAATGAGACAATATATATAGATTATATATACTAACAATATATACAATTACTTCTATAATGATAAAAAAAAATTATAAAGGAAAAAATTAACATTATCTACGCAAGTAAAATTCTCACCAAATTTTATTTAAAATCAAACTATAAACTAATCAAGAGCAAGGAAAATAAAGTATAGGATGGATTTGGAGAAAAATAATCAATAGAAGGGTCTTGAAATGTTATTCTCGTGAAGTCACTTTGTCAGATATAATTCTGTAATAAGAAACAAATAGTCTTCTTCTTCTTCTTCGGTCTTCAACCTTCTTCACTTGAGTAGATCTCATTTCCATTTCAACAAAAGATCAACAACAATGTCGTTTCGCTTCATCTTGTTTCTCTCTCTAACCTCTTTCCTTCTCCTCTCAACTCTCTCCCACTCTCTCTCCTCACCGGAAATATCACACGATATCACTAACGAAGATGACGAAGACCTCAGCTTCCTCGAAGAACCCAAAGAATCCACCTCCAATACCGCCGTCCACGGCGATCACGACGAAGATCCCGACCTCGAAGACGACGGTGACAGCGAAGACGGCGGCGAGTTCTCCGATTTCGGAAATTCGGATTCAGATTCTCACACGTCGCCCGAGATCGACGAGAAGGACGTTGTGGTTTTGAAGGAGAAGAACTTCACAGATGTGATCGAGAACAATAAGTTCGTGATGGTGGAGTTTTACGCTCCGTGGTGCGGTCATTGTCAGGCGCTGGCTCCGGAGTACGCGGCGGCGGCGACAGCGTTGAAGTCGGAAGGAGTGGTGTTGGCGAAAGTCGATGCGACGGAGGAGAACGAGCTTGGACATCAGTACGATGTGCAAGGGTTTCCTACTGTTTACTTCTTTATTGATGGTGAGCACAAGCCTTACAATGGGGCAAGAACCAAGTAAGTGATGTCTTTATTAAAGTGGTTTTGTTTTGTCCTAATATGCTGCTTGATGTTGATGGTGTGTATGTCTTAGCTTGAGCATTTGTGTTGTGTTTTGAATTGAAAATATGATTAGATTTGAACTAACTCATACGGGTTTAATGTTTTTTATGGATGTGAAAATGTATGTATGTATGTATGTATATGTAATTAATATTTGATTTGTAAGTTTCTTGTCATGCAAGAAACATATGACTTATAAATTGTTATCAAAATCCCTATCCAGGGATGCAATTGTGACTTGGATTAAGAAGAAGACCGGCCCTGGTGTGTACAACATAACTGCGTTGGACGATGCCGAGGGCGTATTGACTTCAGGAAATATAGTTGTTTTGGGCTATCTAAATTCTCTTGTGGTACGATTTTTTACCGAAGAAACACTAGATTTGCTAATATTCAAGTCTTGGATCTTGATTGTTCATGTTATTAATTACTTTTCGTTGAATTGAATTGTCTATTTTATGACGATTTGTCATGATTTTGCGTTGTTTCTAACGGCTTGATTATTTAATATGATGTCCTTCAAAAGGGTGCTGAAAGCGACCAACTTGCTGCTGCGTCGAGAGCTGAAGATGATGTCAACTTCTATCAGACTGTAAACCCTGATGTAGCTAAGCTTTTCCACATCGACCCTGAAGCTAAACGCCCAACTCTGGTATTACTCAAGAAGGAGGAAGAGAAGATAAGCCATTTTGGTTAGTTTCTTTGTACTAGTAGTAATTTCAGTTGAAGACATAAATGACTGATTATTTCGGTTGGAGACGTCGTTGTTTTCTAGTGAAATGTTAAAAGGCGCTAAATTTTTTGAAAACATAAATTTCGTGTTTCTGTGCTCCGAAACTTTTGTTATATCTTTAGGGAAAACCTCTAGCTAGCCCATAAGGAAAACTTTGAAAGAATTTCGTTAACTCGGAACTGTTATATTTTACTGTTTTAGAATGTTATATATAAACTGCTCGTACAAAGACTTCATAGAATGTATTCATGAACATAACATGCCTCTAATAACATATAAATTACTTTTTGGTCCTCCCTGCAGATGGCCAATATGTCAAGTCTACTATCGTTGAATTTGTATCTGCGAACAAGCTTCCTTTGGTTACCGTTTTCACTAGGGAAAGTTCCTCGGCAATTTTTGAGAGTCCGATTGAGAAGCAAGTATGAAGATACTCATACTGATTAATTCTTGTAACACCGAGTTTTTCTTCTGTAGCTAATCAGAAGTTCCATATTATTTGACATTTTTTTGTCACTTTTCTTCTCTCAGTTGTTGCTGTTTGCCTCTAAAAATGAATCAGAAAAGGTTATCTCCGAATTTCAAGAGGCAGCAAAATCTTTCAAGGGAAAGGTACGACCTCTTCCTATAACAAATGGAGTGAAGTATATACGTTGGTTTAATGATAGAGTTACCATGAGTACCTGAAGAAGTTATACCGAAATTGTGTCGTTATAAGTTTTCATACATTGTATAAATTTTGTAGGTTATCTTTGTATATGTGGATTTGGATGATGAGGAGGATGGTAAGCCTGTTGCCTACTATTTTGGTGTAACTGGAGTGGCTCCAAAGGTATTCTATCATTTACTGACTCTTTTTTTCTAATATATATGAATTTTTCGTTGTTTATGTATGTGGCGTGATACTGATAATGGAATTTACTTTTTGTTTCTCTATAGCTTATTGCATTCGATAGAGTTGGCGAGGGGAAAAAGTATTTCCATGACGGGGAATTAAAATCCGACAAAATCAAGGTTCAGTCTTTCGTCCTTTCTCCCTCTCTCTCTCTCTCACGCACACACGAATCTGCACCATAGAAATGCGTTGATATATATATTTTGAAACTGAAATATGCCTGCGTACACGTGCTCCCGAAATTGTCAAACAGAGTTCATATATGTTCATGCCAAAACAAAGCACGTTGACATTTTATATATCACACTTATTACGTATAACTTATCATTTTAATTATAATATATAACTCTCTCTTAGGCCTTTGGTGCGGATTTCTTGGCGGGCAAGCTTAAACCTTTCTATAAGACAGAACGAACTCCTGAAAAAGTAAGTTTATTATTTTTGTTGCCTACTAATTTGTATTCACAGTTCATCAGTCATCTAATGCGGTATTCTCATCGCCGCAGAATGATGGGGATGTTAAAATAGTGGTGGGAGAAAACTTCGATGCTATCGTTCTAGATGAATCAAAGGATGTTCTTCTCGAGGTATCATTTTAACCAAATGGTCAATACCCATAGTTGCATTTCTCCTTTATCGAGAGCTTATTTCAATTTATCTCGAAACTATCAGATCTATGCACCCTGGTGTGGGCATTGCCAATCACTGGAGCCAACATACAATAAGCTTGCCAAATATCTAAGCGATATAGATTCTATCGTTGTAGCTAAGATGGATGGAACAGCAAACGAACATCCAAGCGCTAAGGTAATTCCAACGTTTAGTGCATGTGTAAACCTACAATATGCAATAGGCATCACGACGCAACATCCTAATATATAGTACAGTGTGAGACAGGTTGGGTTGATACAGATCCAAAAATATGTTAGTCTTTTGGTTTTTTTTTCCGATAGGTTTAGATGTTTCTTGTTCTGCAAGGTATTGATCCATATAATATCGTTTGTTTCAGGTCGAAGGGTTCCCTACAATTCTATTCTATCCAGCAGGAAAGAAGAGTTCTGATCCAGTAAGCCATCAACATTTTCCGTTTTCTGTTCTATTATCTTCGTAAAACTCACTTTCACGGTTTTGGTTTGGTCTCGGTAGGTAACAGTAGATGCTGATAGAACAGTTGTGGCATTATACAAGTTCCTGAGGAAACACGCCGGGATCCCATTCAAACTACAAAAACCAACTTCGACTCCAGAAGCCGACGCTGCTTCCGAGTCCAAGCTCGAAGGGAAGTCAGCTGGTCTAAAGGATGAATTGTGATCTAACTCGAATCACGATCGCGTAATCAACTTGTACTCTTGTTGTGTGTTGTATGAGGTAGTTAAAATGAGGAATAGTTTTCGGATTCGGATAGAGCGAAATAAAAGAGTGGATAGAGAGGTTATAAACTCCTTTTTACAATGTATGGGGTTTAAATAGATTGTAGTAGTGTCTCACTCTTTTCTAGTTCTCTATCTTCTTTATAATAAATTGTTGTCTTTCTTATCAATTATGTGATGCAAAAATTCGATGAATTATAGATTTTTGAGTGTTTTCGGAGTATAAATAATATAAGAGGATAAATCTTTTTAATTTTAGGATAAATCTTTTTAATTTTTCCATAAAATATGTAATAATAAGTATAAAATTAATAGTTTTATTGTTTTGGATTAAATTTTGTGGAATTTTAAGTAAAAAATATTTATTTGCTAAATCCAATTATATAATTCCATATATGCAAGAGGATTCATAGGTCATAAGGATTTTATAATCCTATTATGTCAAGATAATTTCAAATTTATAGCCCTTCCTGGTATAAGCCATGTCCAAGCTTGGATTAGCTCACGTCTTACTCGCAATTCTGTTAGTAATAGAACTCGTATTCGCTGAAGAGATCTCACCATCTCCGAACTCGTCATCGGTCAGCAGTGGTAGCGGTTGTTCTAAAAAAGAGGGAAGATCGTCCGGTGGAAGTGGATTTAACACCAGCCTTGCGGTCGGGATTGCGGTAGGTATAGTGGTCGGAGCTTGTTTGGTTGCAATTGGAGGGTTGGTGTACAAAAGGCGACAAGACAATCTTAATAATTCGCTTAAAGCTTACTCATACAAGATCCGAAGAGATGTTCTGTAAATGAAACCGAAACGAAATCCGAAGAGATGTTCTGTGAATGAAACCGGAACTAAATTCTGCAGAAACTAAATGTAACTTTATGCTACTCAATTTTTTGTTTCAATAATGTCAGTGATATTTTCTTTGTTCATTTTGTTTCTGAAATATTCAGATTCAAGTTCGTAAAAGGAAAAAAAACCCAGATACATCAAATTTAAACATCGGCCGCTGTGCAAGATCTTCTATTATGAGTACCAACAACTTTACAACGGCTACATGTAATCTCTCTTTTAATCAATTCATCACTCGATAAAACGACGTTTTTCTTCCTTGGTCTACCAGGTTTTCGTTTCGTAGAACTACTGCCAAACACTTCACTTTTGGCTTTCTCCAAAGCCTTCCAAGCTAATCTATAGGTAATATTCAGCCCGTATTTGGTCTTTAACATATCTTTTATAAAAATAGGAGTGACTTCTGTATTAGATCTGACCTCCGGTAAAATTTCTTTAGCAACAATGTCGGACGACAAATGTTTACTTACATTGTTCTTCAAAATAGCACCGCATTTGTGCTCAGTTACAAATTTTCTAATAACCATAGAACCATTAGCCCTATTAATAGAAGCATATACTCTCCATGGACAGTTTTTAGATTCCTTAAATTCACAAGAAGCACCAATTTTTTCTTTCGAATTACGATCATACTTAAATGTAAAACCATTTTCTATCGCAAACTTCGAAAGTGAACGCCTAAATTCAACATATCCACCTACAAATACCTGACCAACACCCTTTATTTCATTACCCCAAAGCTTCCTGGCAAATTCTTTAATGCTAGAACCTGAACCGGGTCGTAAACTTATTTCATTACACGGAGTTTCATTACCCGGAGTTTCTTTACCCTCTATTTCGTTAGCCGGAGTTTCTTTACCCTCTATTTCGTTAGCCGGAGTTTGATTACCCTCTATTTCATTACCGGGAGTTTCATCATTATAAGGCAAGGCCAAAACATTATTACTTCCATGATTAGTAGAAACTGCAGCGGGCGTTAAGCTGATATGATTAATAAACTCAACATATATCTCCAATACGAACTGACCAAATTGTTGAGCCACAACTTTCATCGTTGTAAAATCATTTTTATCTGACAACATGACGTTCTTAAACTCCCCACAGTTATACTTAAATTTAATACTATCTTTGTTCAGCTTCGTCCATCTACTTACCACGTAATCAAACATACCGTCCAAACTATCGAAAGCATCTAATGATCGAACAACACATTCTCCATTATACTTAAAAATCGCAACAATAGTCGACATGACACCTGCAAAAAAATAATCTAAGAAAATATTAGCAAATTTACATAAAATAAACAGCAACAATGATAAGTTTGTTTACAAGTGCTAGTCAAAGTAACATATTTTTTAACAGTACTATAAAAATTGTTTGTAAGAGTAAATGGTTGTACAAAACCAAATACAATGTTAACGACGCTATCTAAGAGAGTACAAAGCAATGCAAGATTGGTAGGAAAATGCTACTCTCGACTTGAAGTGATTGACTACAATGCAATTTACGTTCTAGTGGCAAGGCTATGTACCTTTAAGACATTCATAGTTGTTGCTGTTCTAAGACAATAAATTCTTTACTAAAGTGATGTCACGAGCAAGTTCCTGCTTTTGTTATGAAAGGAATTGAGAATTACACTAAAACTAAATTAATTTTTTTATGGCTTAGACACCAAGAGCATGATATAACATACTTGTACACTATTTTTGCTTCGTTTACTTCATTTTATATATGAACTCGCAAAAAAAACCAGCATTCAATGAATTTTACCAGTTTCGAGTTATAAGCACCCTAGTTTTGTTTGGGGTTTGACACTAGAACAGTATCGGGAACACATAATTGAGTTCACTTCACCAAGTAAACGGTTCGTTGCCTACGGTCCCGTTTAGTTAAATATGGACCAGACACGGGATAGCCGACCGACTCACTAACCACGTCAATGCGATTGGCGAGGACAAGTTTCTGCGGCACTCAGTGCCTAAATTAACAATCACTTGGATCCCAACAATTAAAAACTTTAAAACTGCATCTACCATGGTCTATCTAGGGTGGATTATAATTAAGAAGTTCGATTTCTTTCGGTTGGACCTAAGCATCATCTAGGCTCATAATTCTAAAAGCTAGCCAAGCAAGGCATATAAATTAATCAGCCAAACCATATCTGAACCATAGATCTAGGCTTAATTCTTCACGTCCTGGTACTGAATGTATGATAAATGCACTATCATGCTTTAATCTAAATTCTCAAGAAGCACCCAACCTATTTCCATTGTCATAGCTACACTATCATGCTTTAATCCTCAAGTTTCAGCAGATAATAGCAACAAGGTGTTGAAACCCTAAACCACAGTCATGGAAAAAGCAAAGACGCGAATTGAAAATTAAGCTAAACGAGTTAACATTCACATCCTCCGAATAAAACGAAAGAGAGTCTATTAGAACCCTAATTCACAGACACAACTCAATCAAGAACGCAATGGAAAATCGAAGGATTTAAATGAACTAACAACGCAAACAAACTCACCATACCTTTTTCTACTTCCTTTATTACTTTGAATCCTTAATGAAATCCTGATCGGGAGAATCAGAATTAGGTTCGAAAGAAGGAAGAGAATCAGAATTAAAGGGGAAAAAAGCAAGAACACCTAGAAAGCTCTAGGTTAAAATGGAGAAACTCATTGAATTTGAATTTATGGTTGCTCGAAGAAAATAATAATAATATCAGTCAATTTTTGTATGATGCAAGAAGATCAAATGACTAATTTTAAATAATCTATACACTAATTACAGTTCGTATGTTTAGAAAATATTTCAATTGAGTAATTAATTTGTGTTAATTATGTATTTGATAAATTGAAAAAATCACACACATCAAAATTTCAGGAAAGGGTCAGTAAATACGTTTTCAACTATTTAATTACCAGTATCCGTTTTATAGTGTTATTTGGGTATTTCGAATTAAAATTTGGACAAAAAATATTTGGACCATATATACCCGTCGGTATTTTCATCGGTACTAATACGAGAGTTGTTTGAAAAAGAACCTAAAAATTATTTAAAAAACGAACCCGAGAATTGTTTGCAAGTGTCAGGATTTGCTGAGAGTTGTTTGAAATCCGGAGAGTTGCACGAAATTGCAACTCTCTCAATTTAATCAGAGTTGTTACTGGTGAAATTTTATTTAAAAAAAAAGATAAAAAAATATCATCAATAGATCTAGTTTTGTTCATTTTAAAAAAACAAAAGCGATGTTATTTTCATTTATTTTTCTCGAGCTCCCGTTTGAAAGATATAAACAATTTAAAAATAATAAAAAATAAAAAATAAGAAAGTTGAATTTTGGCTCTCTAATTGTTGATGAAATGAGAGGGTCGTTAAAGTATTAAAATAATTTTAGCGATTAAGTGATAATTAGACAGTTGAGATGAGTATTAATAAATAATAAATCAAACTTTGACTATTATAGGACAATAAAATAGTTGAATGGATATGATATGTAATTTCTAAAAACATATTGTAATCGAATAAATTAAAAAGTTAATTAAATTATAAAAGAACTAAATCACAATTTTTATTCGTGTGATATTTTAGAAGATACCTAACTTTGTTTAGGGTCGGTAATGGTTCTTCAGAATCGAGAACCGGATCGAGACCAAATCGATAAAGATAGGACCGAGAACCGAACCGAATTTTAACGTTTCGGTTCGCGGTTCCATTCTAAAAACAAAAATCGATAACAAACCGAAACAAAAAACTGGTTAGAAATCGAATCGATAAAATCGATAAACCGATTGGACCGGTATGGAATCGGACCGATAAAACCGATACTAAATCGAACCGATAGAACCGATAAACCGGTAGAACCGATAGGAAATCAGACCAATAAAATCGTTAGAACGATTATTTATTATTATTATTTATTCTTTTATAAATTATAATACCAAAATTAATATTTAATTAGCAATTTTGTACCAAAATAAAAAATTAACTTATAAACTTTAGTTTTTTTATCATTTATTTTAAAAAGAATAAAAATCAAATTTTAATTGAAATTAATTTTTTTAAATGGACCCAACCAAATCGAAACAGAATCGGACCGAACCGGAACCGAACCGAATCGGACCGGAC
Source organism: Limnanthes douglasii subsp. nivea (assembly GCA_036936605.1). Lineage (NCBI taxonomy): Eukaryota > Viridiplantae > Streptophyta > Magnoliopsida > Brassicales > Limnanthaceae > Limnanthes > Limnanthes douglasii. Next base: position 10,921,194 of record JAUPFV010000005.1, on the reverse strand, counting down.
CAAACCGAACCAAAAGTTTAACAGTTCGGTCCGGTTTCAAAAATTAGAACCGAAAGCTTAACGATCCGGTCCCGTCCGAACCGACAAGCTTAACGGTCGGGTTCCATCAAAACCTGAACCACTAACAACCTTAGCCTTGTTATAATGCTACACTAGATCAATTACTATAAATGGTAAATCATGCGAGTTATAATAAAATATTAAAAAAATGGATGTAAAATATATATTTTTAGAAAAATTTAAAACATAATACAAATAATTTCGTTCAAAACCAAAACCCATAGTATTTTTAGTTCTTATTTATTTACAGTTTAAAAGCTACGCAAATTTTAAAGATTTAAATTAAAAATAAAATAAAAGAAAAATATCAAAAAATAGTTTAGATATATATTTTCTTAAATTTGTTTAATGAGTAATAAGTTTTGTAGAATGGTTCTTCGTCCGTAACTCTCTCTTAAATTAAACAATATATTTTTTATAAATAAAATAACAACATATAATAATCAACAGTAAATAAATGAAAAAAAGAGAAATATAATTAAAAGCATAACATTTTATGTTTTATCTGAAAAATGGTTTTTTTCTATAGCTAACGAATTGTTGGATAACGCATAATACCTTGTTCTTATTATATGTTAAATTTTAGTATATATAATAGGCGGGTAATAATATCTACGTTAAATTTAGTGAACGAATTCATTGGATCTAAAATAAGTTAAAGGTTAAAACATAACAATAAATATATGTTTATATATAAATAGGTGGAATATATTTTTCTAACAGATCCATAAATTATGTTCTTTCTGTTATATTTATCATCCGGCAAATATCTCGGTCTTAACAACTTGGAGTATCTATAAAGCTTCATCAAGACAGAAGAAAAACTTAAACATAAATCTCTTGAGTGTTCTGATCTGACAGAGAAATGGAAGAAGGCCGCATAAATTTGGCTCCGCAGTTGTGGCAGGCACCCGCAGGATCATTGGTTTTGATCCCGACAGTTAACTCCACTGTTTATTACTTCCCACCAGGTCACCTGGACAACACAAAAGTTGTCACCACCGATGATTTCTCCGGCCGCCGTTTTCCTCCGCCAATCCTCTGTCGCGTTGAGTCGGTGAATTTTTTTGCCAAACCTGATACCGGCGAAGTTTATGCTAACATCAGGGTAATCCCTTTACCAAAGGACAACGACAATGGACATACAGAGAGTCAGGCATCATGCTCCATATGAGTTTGACGACAACATTGATTCTCACTTGAGCGGCTTATTATGTTCTTATGTTTCTTGACGGACCAATTATCTTTTTTTTTTTTTAATTTGTTATTTTATTTGTTAGTTCGATTCATTATATATAATTTGGTTTTGGCGATTTTTTTTTATGTTGTTGAATGTTATTTTTTTTATATTTTCTAGGAATGAAAATTAGGGGTTATACATATCTTCCGAAACATTTTTCAGTATTTTCGCCAAACCTAGTTTTATTATAAGTTTTGAATGCGTTATTGAGCTCTAAAAACACCAATTTTTTAAAAATACAGCGACAAACCATTGTGAAATAGTTTTCTTCCAACCATTTTGTAAACAAAAATAACATAAATTTATAAAAATATTATAGACCAAATCATTTTCTATTTATTTCTGTTTCAATGGTGGTTTTGTTTCAATGTTTTAATTTCTGGCAAATATTATAAAAATATAAATTTCTCCCTTATTCTATCCGGATGTTTTAATTATTTATCATTTTATTTGATTTCTAAATTTGATATCCTTTTTAATAATTTACTTATTAATCTCTATTTTATTATAGAAAAATAAGACGTGAAAATTTCTTTCAAAATTAATTGTCTTTTCTAATTATATCAAGTAAAATAATATGAATCTAAAATTAATTGTCTTTTCTAATTATATCAAGTAAAATAATATCAAAATGAAAAAATCACCCTATCATGGCAGGACTCGAGATGAAAGGGGGCTACAACCCCTGCTAGCCTCCTGAGTGGCTCCGCAAGTGATTTCAATCTAAAATTAAAAAAAATAGTTTTTAAATGAGAGTTTTTTTATACATGGTTATTAAAAATAAACATTTGAAAACATTTTCTTTTTTATAATCGAACTCGTTTTATTTTTTAAAACTTAAAATTTAAAAATCAATTAAAAAAACTAATTCTAAAACAAATCAATTTTTTAAAAAACTTCTTTTTTCTTTAGTTAAAAAAAAATATGTTTTCATTTAAAAAAAATGTTATCAATAAAATATAATAACAATTACACAAAGGCAGATGATCACCCAAATTGATTTAATTAATATAGAATTACCTAAAATAAAAAAGTAATGTGCTGTTTAGATTGATTTATAAAATTTAAGTTTAATAAATAATACATTAATGATTTTTCACCATTATTATTTTTTATAGAATATGTTAGTTTATTTAAAAGAAATAACAACCTAAATTGATTTAAAGTTAAAAAATTACTTAAAATAAAATAATAGTATAATATTAAATTATTATTATTATTATGAATTGATCTAATAATTTTTTAAAATATAATAAATATATATTAATAATCAATGAAATCGAATGTGACAGTATTTGTTAATTACAGAAATTTAAATGAATATAGAAGAGTGAAAAAATAAACTTAGTCATTAGTTATGCATTTAAGATTAGCCAAACCCTATTTTCAGAAGGCGAATGCATGGTTAATGTCGAGTGGATAGGCTACCAAAAGAATAGGACAATAAAAGTCTACATTTAAGCTTATTTTAATGATGAATCGGTTACCTTATTTTCCTTTCCACATCTCTACAAGTTAGTCTATTAATTATGGGTTAGGCTAACCGGTTAGCAGGCATTTAATTACGGCCTTTTAAGTCATTATTACTTTATTTCTATACAATTTTAAGTTTAAATAGTTGCAAAATTTTAAGGACAAAATTAACCTTCCATTCTACTTTCTGTTTTCCTCTCTAAACACCGTTACTATTATATATTCTCTCAATTAATTTTAACTCTTCCATAATTATTACCTTCCTTTTTATATAATAAAATAGATTAAAAGAACTTAAAGATAAAAAATTTATTTTATTTTACTTTCAGTATTTAAATTTTCAAAAATTGGTAGTTATTAGTTTATGAATTGGTGTTTTGATTATTTAATTATTTTTATTATAATAAAAATAAAAATAAAAATATTAATATTATTATTTTAGTTAAAGTAATTCAAAACTACTGCAGACTGAGTGCCCAATTTACATTTTAAAAGTTATCTATTTTTATTTTTTAAAATAAAATTATAAAAACAGTTTTTAAAATACCAGTCTTGAAATAAGTATTATTTTTGTAACTTTCATTTAAAGAATAGTTTATAAATAATTTTTAAAATTCAGTTTTTAATATAAACATTTTAAAAATCAGTTGAATTTGTAGTTTTCTTTAAAAAATTGAGGGTTTATTAGTTACATTTTAATTTGAAATTATTTATATTAAGCCTATAGATTTTGTTTGTTTAAAAAACATTAAATTTATTTCCTAAATATAATTTGGAAAGACACTTCTAACCATTTTTAAAAACTTTCCATTTTTTAAATAAAAAAAATAGCTTACAAGTGTTTAATAAAAAAAAATAATATGGAAATTAAACTGATTTTCTTAAAAATATTTATTCCTGATTTTTTTCCTTTCGATAAAATAAAATAGAAACACATTCAGCTACATAGCATTATCAATTTTGAAAAAAAATCTTGTTACAAAATTTTGAAAAATAAAATTTTTGTTCAATGGCGGTTAGTTTTTTTTATAATTTCAAAAAATAACACTCGTCAAAATAATATAATATTTTTATTACCATAATTTATATAATTAGTTATTATATTTATAATATTCTAACCGAAAGTAGAGATGAAGGATAATTTTGTATAATATAATTTGATATGGTAATAATGATAAGAATTTTTATACCTCCTTATATAGACATAATTACAACATCTATTTGATACTAGGTAAGTAAAGTTTTGATTTTGGCCAAAGACCGGATTAAATTTAATAGGATTACTCTTTTTTTTTTAAATTTATATTTTCTGTCCAATTTGATTTGGCATGAAAATAAACGTGATTTTGGAAATATTATTTTTATTTTTTAAAACCGTTTTTTTATATTTAAGAATAAAAAATAAAATCACCTATCAAATTTAGAATTTATAAAAGGGCCGAGCTATTTCCTCCATAAGATCTATTATTTCCTCCATTTTATTTTTTTAATAAAACACTGAACACTTGTTTTACCTTTTTGTCATTTATTTACTTTCTAATTTATAATTTGATGCCACTATCCAATATTAAACCCTTATTACAACAAACACATCAGTAAGATAAATTACATCTAACATATATGATTTAACTTCTAAAATTAAACCCTAATAAACATAAAAACTCAATTATTTTTAAGATTAGTCACAAAATTACATGTTTTTTAAAAAGAAAACATATAGTTCGAAGACGACCACTCAGAATAACATGTTTTTAAAAAAACATGTGATTCTAAGTTAGGAACTCGGAATCACATGTAATATTAAAAAAAAGAACCCAATCAACATACACTAATCAAACCACAAAAAAATTATATTTTGAACTCAATATACAGGAAAGAAACAATTAAACCAAAAATTGATATTAAAAAACGATTAAACTAGTAGCTCGATATACAGGAACTCAGTTAAACGTTGAACAAGTTTTTTTTTCTGCATATAGAGTTCCTATAACTCATTATGCAAAAAAGAAATCATAGATTTAAAAATAGATTTTATTCGATATGTCAATCCATATATTTAAAATAAAAATAAGATTAACGATAGATTTTTATTTTTGGAACTCCAGCTTCAAAATTGTTGGGTGGCTAGGGTTTTTTAGGGTTAGATTAGAAGAGGTCAAGGTGGATAGTTACTGGAGAAATTTAGATTTTTGGTGTAAAATTAAAACAAGGATAAATTAGGATTTTTCTTTATGGAGGAAATAACAATATGGAGTTTTTTATGAATGATGGAGGAAATAATAAATTTTATGGGGGAAATAGCTTGAAAATACAATATTGATTAAACTTTATAATAAAATTTGATTTTCATTCATCTATTTTTGTATAAAAACTATTTAAAAAATAAATAAATTAAAACGGTAGTTTGCAAATCATTTTTATTTCTGAATTTAATATATACATATAACAGTTTATTTGTATGGTTTTAAAATTGCAAGTCTAAGTTTTAGTAAAAAGACGTGCTACAAATATGAAACTAAAATTGGCTTCAACCTATACATTTTATATCCTTATCAGTAGTCCTCTAGTTTTTGCGAGATAATTAAGAAAAAAATTATATTTTTTATCTTTTTATTTGACCAAAATAATCAATATCCTGTGAAATATTTTTAAAAATATGCTTTGGATTTCATGTGCAAGTATAAAAGTAGCCCCATATTCCTTTCCAAATATGAATGGATGACTAGTAAATGAACTTAAATTATTGAGAAGGTATTGTGAGACTTTATGTTTCTCTATACCCAAGACTTTCTTTATGATTATACATTGTTCCTGAGACTTTTTCTCTTGGTTATATTCATGGGTTGAACTTTTTTATTTTGAAACTTTCCAATAAAAAAGTTGATATGTGTTATGTATTAAGTGTTGATCGTATTAAGTATAGTTAATAGATTCGATCAAGTAATTTGTATTGTTCTTTAAGAGATATAAAGCTGAATTAGCTTTAGTTTTAGAGAGACGAACAAAATGAAAGTCTTTTAAATGTGTAAAGAGTTCGAGAGTTTCATTAGATGTCTCATAATAGAATTAGTTATACTTTTGGTTTAATTAAAAGATAATCCCTTATATTTCCTCTCCTTGTATATTTTATCCAATACCTTTATAATATCACTTAGTACAACTTTTCAATAAGTAAATTTAGTCTTTGAGTAGCCCCCATAGTTCTTATGAAGATAATTAAATGAGAACTAAATAATAGTTGTCTTGAATCAATACTGTCAATTACCACACTTGTTGGTGCCTCAAATTAAACTATCTGAATCAAACTATCCACCTCGAATCAAAACAACTAAAACTGAATCATCAGCCTCGAATCAAGATGACTCAAATTGAATCATTAGCCTTGAATCAAAATGACTCATCAAACTTTATACTTCAGATTTCTTCAGACCTTGACGCTATATTCTCATATTGGTTTCGAATGTACACGTGGCGTTCACTCTAGTACGCGTGCAACACAACATTAGGCCTGACAATATAGACATGTGTCAAATTTACTTGATAGCAACCAACCATTTGGCGGGTCCCATTTTTTTCAATAGCTGTCAATAATTCCTCGTCTTCTCTGCCCATTTCCCCTTGGTTATTCTTCAATAAATACTATTTTCTTGGTTATTTTCGCTTCACACATAATTTATAGTGAGAGAAAGAAAGAAAAAACTATCTTAAAACTCTATTATATCGTGTATTTCACTGGAAAACTCATCTTTCCCAGCCTACTTGTGTGTCAGTGAAACGGCTGGTGAGAATAGGGCTGTCAAACGAATATTTCGGATACGAATCTGAATCTGAAATCCGAAATCACTATCTGAATCCGAATCTGAATCTGATTTTTTTTCAAAAATTATATCAGAATCTGAATCTGAATATCCGAAGTTCAATTTTTTTAGTAAATTAAAATCAATTTAATACTATAAAAACAATAAATTTTTTCATTTAAACATAGTAAAATATAATAAATGTAATTTTTTACACCACATTACTAACACAAAATGTAAACCTAAAACATAAGTCCAACCACAACATCACAATTTTATAAATTAGAAATTTTGAATCAGGAATAAAATGTAACTTTATCAATGAGTAAATTAGAAATCTAAATCCCATTGAGCAGAGCTTAAATCATAAGTAATTGATGAAGCACCCTCGTCGATTTTTTCAGATTTACCTGCACAATATCAAAAATAGTAATTAATATTTCGTTAGTACAATTTTACTTAATTTTAAAATAATATGTAACACATATCATTCTTAATGTCCGAAATCCAATATTTAACACACATCAAAGTTTCAACAGATTCTTGGAGTAATGAAGAACGAGTATCAGTGATGATTCAACAACACTTACTAAAAGAATTTTCAGATGCAATTGAAGAAGTTGGTATTGCTAATATATCACGAGCCATCCTTGCAAGTATCCTAAATTTAGGACCATTATGCTTACACCAATTAAGAATATCAAAATTCATATCATTATTCGTTGGAAAAAAACCTTCTTTCAAGTATTCATCTAATTCACTTGTTATATTTTTATTCCCTACATTACCACTTTTAACAAACTCTTGGAAGCCTCTCAACCATTCTCCACCAACTGAATTTTCAACTATGCGCTCACCACGAGAACAAGAATCTGTACTTTCACTAAATTCACCAATATTTCCAAACAATTCAATATATTCATCAAAAAGTTCATGTAGAAATTCACATATTTCATCTATATGACTGTTGGAATGGATATCATACATATCCTTATAAGCATATGACACAATAACAAACTTGTATTTGGGATCGAGAATAACTGCAACAGTTAACAGCTTGTTGCATTCTTCCCAATACTTGTCAAATTTAAATTTCATTTTAGTTGCCATTAAACTAACCCAATCATCTGTAGAGTCAGCCCACATCTTAATACTCATTCGAATTTGAATCACATCAATAAAATACAAGTTCGCGGTTGAATATTTCACACCACAATGTTTCTTTGTTATATCAGAAAAAGGAAGCTGGGTCAGAGGAGAGAAAATAAACGGATTCCAACATGGAAGTTACTGAAAGTGGCGCCATTTCAGAATCCAAAGAAAGTGCTTCAAATAAGAAAATCCTATAAAAGAAAACAAGGAAAAAGAAGGTGTCAATCAAACTCCCCGAGGAAATTGCTGCAACTCTTAGTGTAAACTGAAAACCAGTCCTCCCCGAATTAATCATTGCATTGTAGAACATACCATATGACTGTTATAGTTAAACTCTTACAGAGCGACTAAAAAAACAATAGGGACTGCAAAAAAATATGGTACTTTGATTACCAAAAGTAAGAGAGACTCCGCTTTGTTGTGGAGAAAACAAACTAGTGGTGTATGTTGAGAACATTAATTGGGGACTTCGGTTTCCACTAGATCCAATGATAGTGGAGTACTTTGAACTCCTTGATATGTACCCAACACAAACAAGCCCAAATTTGTGGTTCACCCTTCTATATGTTATTATGGCTTTTAGACTAAGAAATATCATATTTCAATAAAGACTTCATTGCAATGACTGGTCTTTCAAAAAATCTAGTACCACCATTCTACTACCTCACCATTGAAGATGATTTCAATATTACCGACTATCTCTCGAAGCTGATAAGTTTTGGAAACAAATATTCTTCTTTAATATGAAGTGTGGGAAAATGGTAAAAAAATTACCAAGGAGAATCTATCAAAACTGAATCTCGTTTGGAAAAGTACCAGTAGGTCAATCATTTTCTCTCACTTTGCATATTCTATGTCACAATTCGTGTTGTTTTTTTAAATACGTATTATTATTGTATACACAGATTCCGAAGAGGTTCAAAGCTTGTAAGAAAACTGCTAAGGGCATCTTTTCCAAGCTGTCTATCTGGCGGAAAAGAAGTGGGGCAACGAATTCCATAATGCCTTTATACCCATGAACTTTATTAACAACCACTTATTGAGGATCCCCCCGGATGTTGTCGTCTTAGAAGAAGAATTGATGAAACCCCCTAACCCAGATGAAACTGTGAAGAGATTAGTAGCACATGATGGCAAAGTTATTCTTTCGCGCAAAATAGGTCTCAAATCCATTTTCCCCTAAAGAAGAAAGAAAAAAAGAAAAAAGCAGTTGCTAGCCCTTCGACAAATCCAAAACCACAATGAAAGCAGAGATATACCAAGATGAAGTCAAACGAAACTGGTCTTCCAACTATTGAAGAAGGAACCAATGCTGGACCTTCTCAAAAAAGAAATAAGACAGTTGTTTCGAAACATAAAACAAGCTCCTCAAAAATTCCTCCACCAAAGAATACAAAAACAAGCTTTATTGTTGAAAACATGTCTCCCTCAAAAGTCGAAGAATTTTTTGTTCCCCCTTCAGAGGTCGAAGGGATGGTTGTGCCAGATCATTATAAGAATGATAATCTCAACAATGAAGATAGCATTGGTGAAGATGAAATTCAAGATATATACAAAGACATAGATTCTGAAGTTTAACAAATTCAAGAACAACTACAACAACTTAGGAATCAAGTTACTGTATCTCTTCTACCAGAAATTGTAGACTTAAATCTTCCACGTGGTTCTTCATTATCTGCTCTCATGACTTATAAACAGTTGCCACTATTCCTGTTGAGGAGCTATATGAAGAAGTATCCAATGTGCTCCAACCATTTTCTAACCTCAGAGAGGAAGAAAAGAAGTTATGTACAAAGGTTAATCTTGCATGGAGCAAGCGAGAGGCTATGGCAAAAGATACTATCCGGTGAAAAAAAGAAGTCGCATGAGAGAAAAATATAAGAGAAATCTTTGGTGGATATATCCTCAACCAATTCCAAGAGATTCCAGCCGACAGATCAAAGTTCATGAAGAGTGTTGTGCAACTCAAACATCACTTGAGAACTATTAAAGAAAAAGAGATTGTAGAACTGAAAACTTCACACAAAGCTGAGCTAAAGTAACTCAAGGAAAAACATCAGACAGAGATGTCTGAGGAACAAAAAAAATACTCATCTTTGAATGAATCACTTAACAAAAATAAAGAAGAGAATATAAATATAACCGATGAAATGTCATCACTGAAGAGGTCATTCGAAGAAAAGAAATATCATGTTGTGAAAGCATTTCAGACTAAAAGTTGACTGGTGGAATCTATAGTGTGGCAGGTATAATTTGTCGTGTGCCATGAGGTTGTGTTTAGTGTTTTTCCAAGGTTAAACAAAATATTTTGAAAGGTGAATCTTAATCTACGTAAGATCAACTTACATCTTAAGGAACTTTTATTACTGATGTTATCTATGTTTTTTTTACAAAAACTTTAATAACATGAGTACCATGCAAAAACAAAAAGTAGTAGTAGCATCTAAGGTAGTAACAACTTTAACAATATAAGTACCATCCAAGACAATAATAGTAGTAGCATCCAAGGCAGAAAAAACCTAAATTTTATCAATCTTTTGAAAAAAATCATCATTTTCATGGTTAAGCTCTGTCATTGTGACATTATTTTCATTTGTATTTGCCACTGCCTCAACCCTTACTTTTTTAACTAAGTGTTCATTTCCTTGGTGTATTAGCTAAGACAGATGATGATGATTCTCTTTTGCGCTTTTGTGGGGTTAATGGCTGTGGGCTAACTTGTTGGGGTTTGGGTTGGGGTTATTCTGGTTGGAGTTGTTCTGGTTGTGGGTTGACTGGTAGAATTGGTGGTTTGTCAATTTGGGGTTGACTTTCTTGGTTGTTGGATGGAACTTCTTAGTTGACTAATGAAATCTATGGTTTGACAGGTGGAATTGGTAGTGTGTCATAAGGTTGTGGATCACAGAGAGATATGTCTAGTATTTTGCCAAGGTCTTGTAATTCCTTTATTTTCACGTAACGTGGTTATCACTTTATCTTTCTCTTCTATGAACTGTTTCAGAATATATATTTCCTCCTCTTTTCTCGGAGTACATAATTTCCTTAAATCTACAATTTCAAAATAAAAAAAGTTTAATAATGTGAGATTTAATCATGATTTAATAACTAGACGCGAGACTATCATTGATCAAACAGGAGAGAAATGTTATACACGATGCGGGACATGTTATACATAGGAAATAAGCTATTCTAGTTGGAGTTATTCTGGGAGTGGGTTGATTGGTGGAAGCTATGTTTTGTCATTTTAAGGTTGACTTTCTTGGTTGTTGGGTGGAACTTCTTGTATATATGGTGTCGCAGGTGGAATTGGTAGTGCGTCATGAGGGTGTGGATCAAAAAGAGACATGTCTAGTGTTTTTAAAAGGTCTTGTAATTCTATATTTTCACGTAACGCGACTATCAGTTTATCTTTCTCTTTCAATGAACTGTTTCAGAGAAATTTCCTCATCTTTCTTAGCTCGGAGTGCATAATTTCCTTGGATCTACAATTTTAAAATAAAAACAGTTTAATAATGTGAGATTAATCATGATTTAATAACTAGACGCGAGACTATCATTGATAAAACATGCGAGAAATGTTATACACGATGTGAGACATGTTATACATGGTAAATAAGCTATACACATATGTGAGACATGTATAACATGCGATACTTGGGATGATTTAATAGTTCGCCGCGAGACTACCATTTATAGAACATGCAAGCATGGGCATAATATAATGGTTAGATGCGAGACTATTATATGCGATATTATCAGAGTAATATATACTTACAATGCTCATTTCTCTTTACAAGAAAACCTTCATACATCTGTACTCCACTGAGCATCTCGACATAAACGTACATCTCTTATGTTCTAGTACTAGAGAAAGAGAACTCCTCTTGAATTTGGTTGGAGTATTCCTCCAAGAGGTGGTTGGAGTGTTCCCATTAGAGGTGGTTGCAGTGTTCTTGGAAGTGGTTGAAATGTTCATATTTTTTTAAGATGAATTCACCTAGGTTGGTATCGTTATAAGTGTCATTATGAGTGTAATCTCTAAAAACCCCAGTTTCTTAAGCCTTTTTCGCCTTATTTGCACTTGCTTTTTTGTAGTGAATTCAGTCTTCTTTTTTCGACTTATCTCTGGTGCATATCTGTGTTCTTATTTTTTTAAGTTCTTTGACGTAAAATACTATTGTCATATCCAGTACATCCCTTGATACAGAATTGAACATTGTAAAGCAAAAATACATGATCAACCACATCATTTACACCTTAATCTCCCAGGTAGCAATAGTTTTGTCTATTCCATCCTATAGAACATAACATAACATAAAACAATAAGTATTAAGTACATGCGAGACTGTAACAAATACAAAGGGGAGATGCAAGACTACTAAAAATACAACATACGAGTCTGAAGCAAAATATTATAATGAGAGAAACTACTAGATGTGAGACTAATGCAACTACAACATGTGACTTCAGAGCAAAATACTACATGAGAAACTACTGCAACTACTACATCTGAGAATACTACAACTTCCGTATGAGAGACTAGAGAAAAATAATACATGAGAGGCTACTGCAATTATAATATGTGAGACGGAAGCAAAACATTACATGAGAAACTACTGTAACTATAACATGTGAGGCTACTGCAATCACAACATGAGAGATTAGAGCAAAATACTACATGCGAGACTACTACAACTACAACATGAGAGACTGGAGGAAAATACTATATGAGAGACTACTGCAACTACAACATACGAATTAGGAGCTAAATACTACATGAGAGACTATTGCAACTACTACATACAAAACTGGAACAAATACTACACGCGATACTAATATGTATGCGATACCAAATATAAATTCATATATTTATTAAATTATTTGTTATTGGCTTTGACTTATTCTTCCCCATTTTCTTGAATTTTTGTCGAGGAAGTATGTTTTGACGATCGTTGACTCTGCTTCTTCACCATCGGTGTATCTAAGTTTGAAGCCTTTTTTGGAGTTTAAATATATTTCTTCCTCAGATTGCTTCAAACCAAATATAGTTTTCACACCTTTAGTGGTGAGTTTAACATGTTTAGAACTCAATTTAAAAGTGTCATCTTTTACCTTGTATTTTTTAATGACTTTTGTAATTATGTCATTGTGTTTCTTCATTTTCAGATTCTGCTTGTGAAGATCATATGGAGCCTTCAATATGGCATATAATGAGATTACTTTTGCAACTTTTATGTGCTCATCTCTAGTATTCGTCTCTTTCATCAAATTTATAATGCTGACTAGACCTGGTCTGAAATGACATGCTTAAAGAGCCATTTCATATGTAAAAAAATGCAACGTAAGATTCCAGGTATAAGTAGCTAGACTGTGAATTATAGCGGATGAAAGATACGACACAAGATATAATGAATTTATATGAGACTCTATATGATAAAATGTGCGAGTTGCTATATATGTGAGACCATATATAATGAATATATGAAGAGACGAGTTATAAGAAAGAGGCGAGCCCAGTGCAATGAACATATGCGAAACCTTCAACATGTGAACTATACAAAACCATACATAACAGACATGGGAGATCTGCGAGACATCCCAACAAAAAACATGCATGCACAAATACACATGGAAGATGTAATACATGTGAAAGATAAAGCACACATGAAAAATTCTATACATGTGAAAAACAAAGTTTAAACCATGTGAGACCAACGCATTGACACACATAGAAAATGTGAGACATTGTGATTTTTGAATTTCGAACTGAATAAAACCCAAAATGGATACTCAAAACATGAAACAATAGGATTCGGGATACATTCAAACCAAATGACTAAAATTCATCATGACAAATGCAAAAAGGGAGAAATTTTCATATCCTTAAACCCCGGTTTTACCAAAAAATTAAAGTACAAACTTATCTCTTAGGAAGAAAACTAACAAACAATCTATATTTTTCTATTTCAACACTTCGAAACTAACTTTAAACAAGACAACTTACAAAACAAATAAGAAATTACTTAGACAATGACTCGCTTTCAGTATTTGATGTTAAGAAAGAAGTTGAAATCGGAAATCATGAAATCATGAAATCGTCGGATTTCAAACTTAATACTTTTTTGAAACGGAAAAGAAAAAATAAGAACTTCTGAAATCCAGAAGAAAAGAAGGTTCATCTTGTTTGAAAAAAAAACTATAACTAATGAAATTGTATTTTTGTCTAATTTTATAATCCAAATACCTATCTATAACCTTCCTGGATACCATTCCTGGATACCATAAACATGAATGGGTATATAATAACTCACCCTAACTTACAATCTTACCCATCAGGTAAGAAAATATCAAAAATCCGGATTTTGAAGTTATATAACAAAGAACATTTTAGAATAAAGTATATTATCAAAAGTAATTTACGAATAAAGTATATTATGATAAATTATGAAGTAACATTCATGATAAACTATTTTAATTTAAATAAAGAATATTAAAATAAAATAAAACAATATTTATTAGCTGAAATCACATATCTTATCAAAAATAATTTTAAATGGTAGGTTAAAAAAACAGTTTATGTCATTACAGACCAATCAATTTTATGTTATCATTCACTTAATAAACTCTAATATCAAGAACTAACTTTTATCATATTTGAAAAGTGTTGGCTGGAAATTCCAAATCCAAATTACATGAAAGAAGCATGGAATGGGACTGAACATAAGTGAAGTAACTTGTAAATGCAGCAACTGCTTCTTTTATTAAGCAGTTTCTATAATGTAATAAATATATGTTTTCTCCACATACTGTTGTCTGTGTATTGTTCTATAGCTGAAAGACCTTTTCACTAAAGCTACAACAAGCTGGAAACTGAAATTTCTATCCGAAACTTAAAAAGGCTCGGCTTTTACTCTTCGACAGGAGGATCAACCCAGCGTCCATGATCTTTTATAAGTTGGATCAAGGCATCGGTTGCTTGCTCCATGGCAATTCCGCGCTTCACAACAGTCTGTAACAAAGTATAGCTTTAGTCAGAATCTAACCATACCCAGACCCGGTAGTTAAAAATGTAAAAGCAATTCGTCAACTTAAGAAAATAGTCGGGGATCAGGCTCTCGAGTCCAAAAGGTAGAAAGACATGTAGTACCTTGCCGACATATAGGTCAATTTTTCCGGGGGAACCACCAACGTAGCCAAAATCTGCGTCAGCCATCTCGCCAGGTCCATTGACAATGCAACCCATGATTGCAATCTAGCAAAGAGAAACGATAATGTCAAGAAAAAAATGCTAATACATTTAATTTTTTTATTCTTGAGCCTTTTTCAAATATTTTTTAGCAAAATAGACCGTCATAGAAACGATGAAGTACCGAAACACCAGGCAAATGCGATGTTTTTTCTCTAATCTCTGCGCTTATTTCTTGAAGGTCAAACAAAGTTCTGCCACATGACGGGCAAGAGACATATTCCTACAAAGGCGTGAAATTTCAAAAGAGTTAGATTTAAACTAAAGACACAACCTTTTTTAGTTTAAAAATAGGTGCACCATACCGTCTTTGTATTACGCATTCTGCATCCTTGTAGCAAGTTGAAAGAAGTGTTCCTAATAAACTCGAAATCTTGTTTAGGGGATTCTAGTAGGATACCATCTCCAAGTCCATCTACTAGAAGTGCACCTGCATCCGCTCCAGCTCCAATGACCAAGTCGTCCCTGCGAGTAGAAAGATATAGTTTGACATAAAATTTACAGACAGTCTCGGTAATCGAATATTGTGATGTATAAGTTTTCTCATTACCTGTGAGTCCCCTCTGGAAACTGAATATGGTGAATAACCGGAAAATCTAGACTGTTTTCTTCAAGGTACTCGAAGAGCCTGCATTGCAGTCCAAAATTACACGGCATCAAAGATTGAGGCTTTTGCATCAACAGCGAGTAATAGGGAGTATTTATTTTTTATGAAAATCGCCATCTACGAGCTAAACTTCTACCAATTAAGATAGTTTTATAAAAAATATCAAAGATAATAATATTTGTACCTCCTAGCAGCATGCACTCTGCTATTTTTTTCTTCAGTCAAGGGTAGATTATGGAGAAGCATAGTAGCATCAGTATCTTTGAGGATTTCCAGCTCCTCATAAGGCTCATCGCCACGCACAGACACAACCAGACGTGAACCTAAGAGGAAGTTGATTGATACGAGAGCAGGAGATGGCGCACTCAGATTCAAATAATATATTAAAGTATTGTGTATAAATACTGATACGGAAGATTTATGATGGCTTACCTTCTGGCAAGAGCTTGTGAGCACCGGTTGATAATTCCTTAAGATTGACTAGAACCATGGCATTAGGCAATGGTTTTGTAAGTTGTTCCGACAAAGGAGTGATGACTCCCATGCTTATTTCTATCAACCTTTTGAGAGCCAGCCGCTGTCAGATAATAATATATTGCACACATTATTTACACTTTTTCAATGACACAACAATGTTAAAGATTGATGGATTTCTTATCATAATCAGTCAACAAACACAGAATATCAGTACTTACAGCATCACTGTCATCCACTGGTGGCAGCTCTCTCACTAAGATTGAATCCACCGTTGCAAGATCCTAAATCAAGGCAGCTCATAATTTTAGAGAAAAGAGATGGAAACCTCAACAAGAATGCAATACTACAATAAAAATCTGTAAGACCTTAAATGGCATGCCAACAGCAAGCTTTGTTGCTAGTGACCTGTAAAGAAGCTCCGGTGTCTGCCAAAAGTGGTAAAACAAAAAAATTAACAAAAAAATTCTGACTTTTCAAACGCATCCGATGAAAAACTAAGATTCCAAAAGGTATAATAATAATGGCTACCTTCAACTGATCTAGGGACACTGACATTAGAACAGACCCATCACGGTGCAAAACGCCTCTATAATCCACTTCCTCACCCTGTCGTTAATGAAGATTAGGTTCTGTTTCAGAGAGAAAAATAAAATAGAATTTAAGTGCATCGATGGCTAACCTTCTTTTGAACTGGCAATTGACCAGTGCGTCGCTGGAAATCAAAATAACGTCTGTGTTTTTCTTCAAAAGGTGCCTGTGGAAAGCATTCATCAAACTATAGCAATAAAACATCTTTCCAAAATAAATATATAATTGTAATCAGAATTATCATAATTATATGAATAGATTGTTACCACTCCTTGCTGAAGTTTAGCAGCTCTTGTACCAAGGTTTGCCAATCGTCTGCAGGGGTCTATCTCCTCCTCCGGTGCTTCTGTAAGTGAGACCCTAATTGTATCACCTAAACCATCCTGTTTATACCATAACATTTTCAGGAAAGATACTTGGCAAGAAAGATACGAGGAAATAACCATATCAAATAAATCGAAAACCTTTCGTGCATGTGCAATCTTTATGAATGTACCTGAAGAAGGGTCCCAATGCCGATTGCAGATTTCATACGTCCATCTTCGCCTTCTCCAGCTTCAGTAACTCCCAAATGCAAAGGGTAGTCCCAGCCTTGAACATACATTTCAGAAACAAGCAAACGATATGCCTGGACCATGATGACTGGGTTGCTTGCTTTCATTGAGAAAACAAAGTTATGGAAGTCCAACTTGCGGCAAATCCTTGCAAACTCGAATGCAGATTCAACCTGTTTGAGCAATAGAGTCAGGATAGTCCTTACACTAGATAAAACAACTTCAAAACCTGATCAGCAGTGATATAAAAAATATATGCTCACCATTCCTCTAGGAGAATCACCATAATAACTCATAATACGATCGGAAAGGCTCCCGTGATTTGTTCCTATACGCATTGCCCTGCCGTACTTCTTACATTTTTCAACCAATGGAGTGAACACCTAGCGTTATCGAAAGGATGCAAAAAAGATTTAATATAACCTCTTATTCAAAAGCAGAAAAGAGACAAATCAGATAGATAATATTATACAAATGAAAACACTACAAATTTAGAAGCCATGGCTCGACTCCAGAAGATAATCGAATGGACATATAAAGATTCGGAAGAGATTTTACCTGTTCAATGTGTTGAAGTTCTTTCTGGTACTCATCTTCTGTATAATCTATACTCTCAAACTGAGCCCGTCTGTCAGCTGCCATGATTATATTTGAGAGATCAGATTAGTACCAACTAAACACTACTCAAAAAAATTAAGTGCGCTAATGGTAACTATACCAAAATTTCCCGGGTTCACTCGAATTTTATCGAAGCATTCTGCAACTCGCAATGCTATTGGAGGAGCAAAATGAATATCTGCGACCAGCGGTATATTGTAACTGTGCCAACAAAAGAACATACAACAAAATGTAAATGCCAAAAGATTTAAAGATACATTGGCGCGGTTAACCTGCTATTACAAAACCATGGAACTGAATGCTAAAAGAATAATATATAGATCTGTTTGTCGCCTACTTTTTTTGAACAAGGGTGTTTTTAATGTCGAAACATGCATCTGCCTCTTTCTTCCCTTGAACAGTTATCCGCACAAGATCTGCTCCCTTATCTGCTATTCTCATCACCTACCAGATTAAAAGGAACTCGTCTCAAAGTCAGATTCAAATGCAAAATGTACAATTGGGTTTTAACAAGCATAAGGTAAGGGATCAATGATCACTCAGAATTTGTTCAAGTAAGAGAACACATCACGCTAGCGAGCGTAACAATCATAGCTAACACATACATGTAAGGCCATCTGTGTCGTGAGCTAAGAAAGAGTAAATTGATTTAATAACCTGCTCGACTGTTCCAGCTACATCCTTTGTATCCGTTGTAGTCATCGTTTGAATTCTTATAGGATGTTCACTACCAAGAGCAACGTTTCCAACCATCACCGTCCGAGTTTTCCGCCTGACTGTTTCGTGCAAGGACTCGCAATACTTCTGTCTAGGAACTACATTAAAAAATTATAGCTTTATTACAAAAGGTCACTTCTCTTACTCTAACCTAACGAAAAGAAAGACACCGGAATTGAACAGCTAAACAATAATAAAAAAAGAAAACTCTACCTAATAGAGGACTCCCTTCTGATGCAGATTGAAGTTCAACAGTTTCGGAATTAGAATTCGAATTCCGAATCATCCCAATCCTTTTTTTCGCGAACCTAGTCGTCTTCAAATTACAAACTCTTACGAAATCCATACTTTTCATAGACCCGATTCCCAATTGACCACTCCTGAGACCAGAAGACGGAACTGGTGCAACTCCGGTCGCCGCCATTTCTACAAAACACCAACTTCCTTTACAGCACCGGATAAACAAACATCAAAAAAAAAAAGACAAGACACAAACTTCTTCAATGCACCAAAGTAAAAGACAGCAAAAAACACAAATTGAGCCAACAGAACATCATAGCAAAATGACACAGCCTAAAAGAAACAGGAGAAAGAACCAAGCTCTTGTCCTAATGTAACTCAAAAGAACAAGAATCAAACTCTTGTGCTTATTCTCTACAATTTCAAGGATCCAGCAACGAATCAAACAACACAAACACAAAAGATTTAAAATTTCTTACAAAACTGCTATCTAAATCCAAACAGCTCTCATCAATCATACAAAAAACACAGATCATCAAACAATGAAAGACCCATTAGATAATCAAAACAAACCTAATAAACATAGTCAATCAAGTTCAACCATGAACATTCACCTTTAATCGAAATTCAAAACTCCAAAAAAACAGAAACATAAACAAAATGATTCGAAATGAAAACAAAATCAAACCCCTTAAGAGAAGAAGAATAGGAAGGGTCTAATTCAATATCTATTAGCTATTTAGTTCACTGAGCTTACCAATAGTGCGTGAATGGAGAAGTTGAAGGACAGAAGAAAACTGGTGTGGTGGTAAGAAGAGGTTGACACTTGAGAACAATCGGATATTCTATTTATATGGTCTCGTTAATCATCGATTTAATCTTTTTTTAATTTTGCATGTTACTTCAAACATGATAGCCTCTATGATTTTCAGACAAAATATCTTTTTTTTCTTAAATAAACCATCATTTATTTATTTATTTATGACTATAATTATTATATATACCAAACTATTTTGCAAATTAAGTAGTGTTCTTATCTAGTCAATGATTAATTTCCTTTGTTCTTACAATAGATGATATTATCTAATTTTGAGATATAGATTTCGGAAAAAGTATAGTTTCGCAATTTTCATACCAATATGGGTTTGAAGTGCAATATTTTGTAGTTTTAATTGGTCAGACAACATAAGCTGGAGAGGTATTATACTGTACCAACTTACCATGTAATGTAATCCTTAAGATTTGAGTTTATGGTTGGTGGGGTATGCCAAGTCTAAAACATGAGTTGAATTCTATATTGAAGTGAGGTTAACGAGTGCTATATAAAATTATACATACATCTTTTGTGAATTTTATATACTACTATTTATTTATGCATGTGATGTCAATCTAATGGAATTTTGAATTCAACTTTTGATATGGGAGGAGGTCCAAAATCAGAATTAGAGTATATGTATTTTTTTTCCGAACCAAATTTTATTATTTATTTTAGAGATGCGCGTAAATATAAGTATTTTAATCGGAACTTAAAGAACCAATATTTGAATGGTTTCAGTATTAATTATCCACGGTTTTCGTTTCGAAACCGAAAGAATACGAACTGATGGTGGATTCAGTACGAAAGGATGTGGTGCTGGTATTTGTCTAATTTCTTTTTCTTGGGATTCAATGTACCAAGCAATATGTTTTGGTTTCAGCGCATCTAACAATGAATCAGAATATGAATCGATAATAGCAGGATCGAGATTAACGCAGATATGTGGCGCAAAAAAAATCTGATTGTTAAGCGATTTACAGTTAGTCATTCATCAAGCACAAGGGAAATTTGAAACTAGGAAAGATCACTTGGTAAAGTATTTAAAGGTATTAAAAGATACCTCAGCCAGTTTTAAACATGTTAAAGTACGAGCATGTTCCAAGATCGGAACATTCAATGGTTGATTCCCTAGCCACTATACCCTACTCCGAAGCGTATCATTCGATCCTTATACAAGAATGTCCTTTCATAGTTAGAATTCTGAAATAAAGGATGATGTGGAAGAAAATTTGCATGTATCTACCATAGCTTCTCAAGAGAAGTGAAATTCAAGAGTTTATCATTAATGGTGTCTTACCTCAAGATAAAGCTTCTTCTAAAAAACTAAAATATAAAGCTCATGGATTTGTGGATCTGAGGGGTTCTTTATAAAAAAAAATCCTTCAACAAGCCTTTGTTGCATTGTCTCGGATCCAACGAATCTCAAAGTTTCTTTGTTTTTTGCAGGAATAGTTCTAGCCTTTGTTTTCTTATCAGAATTACATGATGAGGAAGGATCGGCACATTCCTGCTACAAAGCTTTGACTAGAAGATTCTTGCTAGCAGGGTACTATAGTCCTTCTATTATGGAAGATGTTAGAGATTTGGTGAGAAAATGTGATCATTGTCAAAGGTATGGAAACACAATTCATATACCAGCGGTCCCCATGGAATCTGTATCCGAAGCTGTATCATTGGCAGATGGGGACTTGATTTAGTCGAACAACTTCCAATGGCTTCTGGGTTGTCGCACTATTATTTTGGCAATAGACGACTTTTCAAAGTGGGTGGAAGTTGCACCATTATATGGGACAACATCTAAAGCAGTGATAAAGTTTATTATTTCTAACATATGCTGCAGATTTGGCATTCCCATGCGTACTACTACATACAATGGTCTTCAATTTGACAACAAAGATATGGAACTGTTGTGTACATCAAGAGAAATTCATCATTGTTTCTCTTCTCCTTTTCATCCTCAAGCCAATGGACAAGTTGAGCTAGCCAACCGAACGATTTTAATGGGTTCGAAAAAGAACTTTGAAGGAGCATCCGGGAAATGGCCAAATTATCTAACAAGAAGTACGATGAGATTACCGAACTACTCCACATACAGCTACTTAAGAGTCTCCATTCGCTTTAGTTTACGAATGAATGCAATTACACCTACGTAAACTACTCTTCCATCTTTCCTAATTCAAAATTGTTAAGTATGAATCTGGTTTCTTAAGAGAAACGTGTTTTGTTGTAGAGAGAGAAAGTAAAATAGAAAATAAGCTTTGTCTAATAAAAAAACATCACCATTTCTTCATTGCCTCGACCTTTATTTATATGCGCATTAAACTTTGTATAACAAAATTAGTTATACAAAATGATAAATTTCTCTTTAACCACTTATATTTACAAGCAGTTTAAATACTCTCTTTCAACTATACAATTTATCACATATAACTTTAATTATATTACATTTAGGCCATCAAAATTTCATATCCTTATAAAAAAATATTCTAAAGAGAATAATGAGGTGCCAGTAAGGGTTCAATTGGATCTGATTGAGGAAAAGAGAATAAAGGCTCACTAAGAACCATTCACTACCAAGGCCTTATGAGAAACAGATACACATCCAAAGTTAGAAGAATAAACTTTCAAGTATGAGATAAATTTATAATTAAAGTATTTTTACACACTAAAGAAAAGAATTTCAGAAAACTAGATCCAAGCTGGGAAGGATCATACATTGTGTATGAAAAGATTAAGCAAGGAACATACAAGCTCTTAGAAAAAGAAGGTAACTTTTTAAAGCATCCTTGTAATGTTGAGCATCTAAGGTTATATTTAGAGTAAACTTATCTTGTAAATATTTACTTTAGTCTAGCACAATGCAAATATTATGGGGCATAATCTTTCCAACCATGGTGGCGCAGGGAGGTTTTAATGAGGTGTATGAATCACAATCAATCTATTATATTTTGCCTTTAAAAGTATCTCTGTTATACATGGCTAGATTAAATTTTGATGTCTTCGAATGAATTACCTATAAATGGCATGACTCGATTGAAGATTAATGCATTCTAATGGATTACCTTCACATGGTTTGACTAAATTAAATTTCGATGTCTTCGAATTGAGTACCTTCGAATGGCCTGGCTGGACTGGAGATTAATGCCTTCAAATGGATTATCTTCGAATGGTTTGGCTAAATTAAATTTTGATGTCTTTGAATGGATCACCTTCAAAATAGCTTGGTTGGATTAAGAATTATTTCATGTAAAAGAATTGCTTTTGAATGCCTTGGTTGGAGTAAAATTTATTCCAAGTTTAGATCATCTTTAAATAAGACATACTTAAATAAGATCGGATATTAATGGAATTGAAAATATATTGAAACATTCGAATAGTGACTCGATTGAAATTGAAATGGGTTTGGTTGCTAATGATTCTGCGCATAGGTTTAAATTTCGATCCAAAGAGAAAAAAGATAAATCCAAGTTATATTGCACTCATTGTGGGATGAAGAAACACACTAAAGAGACATGTTTCCAGATGGAATTACCGAGATACTTTGGTTAAAGAAGATAATGAAAGAAATCGGATCCCCTCTGAAGTGTCCAACTCAATTAATGTGCGATAATAAAGCTGCGATTAAGATTTCAGAGAACCCGGTACAACACGTTGAAATAGATAGGCACTTCATAAAAGAAAAGATTGAAGATGGGACAGTCGAACTTCCGTTTGTTAGATCCGAAGACCAACTGGCAGACATCCTGACAAAAGTGGTTGCTGCAAGAACATTCGAATCAATTTTATCCAAGTTGGGTATTGGTGATCCCACTACACAACTTAAGGGGGAGTGTTAGAATATTCAGTGTATTAAGTTTCCTTGTATAGGCCTCTAAGTTCTCTATATATTGAGAGCCTTACTATTTAGTTAACATCTCTAATGCATCAATAAAACAAAAAGGAATATTTTCTAATAAACACAAAACCCTAGCCGCTTCCTGCGGCTACTTCTCTCTTTGTTTTTTAACAATCTTCGAATGCCTTGGATAAATTAAATTTTGATGTCTTTGAATGGATCACCTTCAAAATAGCTTGGTTGGATTAAGAATTATTTCCTTTAAATGAATTGCTTTTGAATGCCTTGGTTGGAGTAAAATTTATTCCAAGTTTAGATCATCTTTAAATAAGACATACTTAAATAAGATCGGATATTAATGGAATTGAAAATATATTAAAACATTTAAATGATCTGAGTACCAAGTAAAACAAATCTGATGGTAGGTTACAAAATACATTTTCCTAACCAAGGTCTAGCATAAAATTATATGATCCAAATACAACAAAATGCCTTACATATAACAAGGACTTCAATTCAAATATACATAACAAATTATAACATGTTAACCTTAGGGCTCGTTCCCTTCAGTTTTCTTTTCTTTTGTCTCATATTCTTTCTTTTCCTCCTCCTTTTCTAAATGATCACCATCTGAATCTTTTTCATCCTCACCATCGGTGTCATGTTCATCGAAATAAACATTAAATTTGTCACATATCGACAGGCTATGGTAAGAAATCTGAACATCTGGCACATACCTCTATAAATCCCCAAAAGACTGCTTGAGGTATGTCTTATGAAACAGCTTCAACCATATCCGAATAATTGAGTCATCCATCTCTTGCATAGACTCCAATACTTTATCAACATACGCATCCAAAACATCAACTGTGTCCTGAGCAATCTTCTCTTTAAAAGAGGAAATTTCACATTCTTTCTTCTTAAGAATATTTTCCAGTTTCGTCTTCTCTTCGGATTAATGATGATTGGTGTCTTTATCCTTAGTCTGCTGATCTTTTAAGGAATCAATTTCCTTGAATGGGATGACTACAAGTCACTATAGTTAGTATGCAGCTAATCATGATCGGATTTGGCTTGAACGAGCTCTTCATTGAGGGTCTTCATTTCTTTACCCAAACTTTCAACTTTGTTTTTCTCTGCCTCGACATAGTTCTTCAAACTTTTATTTTCGTCTCTAATGGAAACCATATCCTTGACTTTAAGTTTCTTACCTGCCTCTCCAAATAAATAACGAGCCTTATGTAGCCTAAGAGCGCATACCCCAGCTCATCATGTTCCTTGGACACTTCGAAAGACTCCTCATCATGTGTTACAGCATTGGCAACAATGATAGATTGAGGGAAAGCCTTTTCAAAATCTTTTAAATCAAATTACCCTGTGTCATCTAGCTGGTCATCACCTTCAAATAATTGTCTGTCGCCACCACAAAGTACTAGGGAATTAGGATTAATAGACACTTCTTCTTAAGGAGGAACCTCTATAGGGGTGATGGAAGGAAGTAATTTGCTTCTGAGAATGATCTGTGAACCAACTGTATTTTTTGTCTTCTTCACTTCTCTTTTGTCACTGCCCTCTTTATTCATCTTTTGGCGCTATTTCTTTTCAACAATTAAAGGGTCTGGTGGTTTCTCAGTCTCTCCAACTGTGACTGCAACTGCTTCCAACAGAGCTACATTGATTTCATCCGGAGGCCCCATACTCCATAGTTCGGGAATAGCTAGAGATGAACCATATTTTTTTCTTTTTGTTCTTGTCAAGGTGACTAAAAGCCCTATTCCTAGTTGGTAGTAAAGTTTTCCATCAGCCTCATCGGTCCTTTTAAAAATTACAGAGGATCGGAGAAGAGTGATGAACTGTTCCCATGAAAGCTTATGAATCGGATTTGTCCTCCATAAGTGGGCTCTCACCATGTTTCCTAGAGTAAAGCACTTTTGAAATCCAGTTGACCACTTTTCAGTGGCCCATTGATTCAACTTTCCGAAAGTTACTTTCTCATCTTTCAAGTGTTGTGAAAAAACTTTGAGAACACTGCAAAAAAAATCTGAAGTGAGACATAATAACATAAAATATGGAAAAAAAAATCCTTGAAAACACTGACCTGAGATTTTCCAATATCTTGTGAGCATACTCAAATTTTATTTAGATGTGATTGTTCTACCGTTTTCCCAAACCCCACTAATAAAGAGAAACTGATTCCTCCAAGGCTTATCAGCTTCTAGCAAGTCATCAACTACTTCAGGATCATTCCCTATATTCAAATCATAAAAGGGAATGTTACCATTCTGACACAAACTAGCCGCAACAGCCAATTGCTACATAGGCATCAGAATTTTAGATAACATGGAAGCTATGATGTTAACTAACAGTATGAACCATGCATTAGGGCTTAGTTTCTTGGACACAATTTTATCAAATGGAAGTACCTCACTATTTTTGGGTCCAAAGGAAACTGAAGACCCTAGTTATATACTTTAGTATAAACCACCAACTCTCCAGCCTTGCAGTATATCAAAGTATCTTCAGGCAGAGGTAGCCTTACTTTGATTGATTCGAGAAATCCCCATTTTTCAAATCTCATCCAGTTTGGACAGACGAAAAAGCATACACACACTACATCCTTTGTAAATCTAGTAGATATTTGACACTAAATTTAGAAAAATTGGGTCCAACTCACCTAACGAGAAGCTTAAAAAGTGGTTCGGATTCGGGCAGAGCAACCTTACCTCTTTTCTCTTTTGTTATTATATGGGTATCCGTAGTTTGACCTAATGTTTCTAAAGGGGTGTCTTCACCACTATCATCCATCTTCTCTTTCATAACTTATGGTATTTGCTCCAATGATCCACTAGGTTGAGTACCTGGTTTCTCTTCCTCAATACGAGGGCTCTCAATTCAAGAAACGGTGGGATTTTTCTTATAAGCTCTCATGGATGAATTTCAGTTGTGATAGCTTTTCCAGTGATCAGAAGTTGTTGTGGGGAATTGCTAGTACCAGTAGAAGTTTCAGTTGGCTTTTTCGTTTCCTTGCCTAAGGAGGAGGGTTTATTTTTAGCCTTAGAGAATCTGGTAGCTCTACGAGAAGTACTTTCCCCAACATCCGATCTCATGACAATAAAAATTTAAGGAGGTTTACTGTTGCTAACTTGTTTTATTGAGGATATTTTAGTTGACCGAACAGATTGTTCAGGAGAAATAAAATATTGGGCTAGAGGGCTAGGTTTTGAAACGATTGGGGATTATGTAGATGAGGAACTTCTATCTTGTTCTGATATTTGGGTCAGAATTACTCCGCCTGGTGAAACATGTAACCCAGCAGTAATTATGGCTTGTCTTTTCTCTTTTTCCAATTCAAATAGATTGAGCCAACCTCATTTAATTAATGCATTCATTGTTGTGAACATACAAACTTACAAAAATATTGTAAAAAAAACAATTGACGATAAGCAAGATGGAAGAAGATGAAGTTTGAGTTGAAAGATTTCTAAAATTATATAACTATTTCTCTCTCTAGAAATAGAAACATTGAAACATTATTACTTTTATAAAGGGGAAGAAGAACCACTTTGTTATACTAGAGAAGAGGAACCGACATTAATAATTAAAGTGGGATATTAAATGTAGTCGTTTTTCTTTTTCAGTATTAGATACAGTTACCAAAGGTAAACCCGTCTAGTAGGTCTGATAACCATTTGACATGTGTCTCAAAAAGTTAACTAATATTAAAGTTGTGACTTTTTGGTATAAACAGTCTTGAGATATATCCTTCGGATGTGGTTCGACGATCCTTTAACATGTTAGCTCTCCCGAAATACTTCAGGAAGAGCTAATGAGACTATTGACAACGTCTGTTTATATTAGAGGTCAAAAGTAGTAAAAAGGATCGGATTTCTCTTAGAGGGGCAGTTTAGACCACACCAATAAATTAAATAGATAAGGAGTATGCTTAATAAATCAGCTAGATGCATATTTGATTTGCTTATGAGCATGGGATCGTTAGACAATCCAAATATATTACCCGATCCGAATGACCTATGGATCTAAAAAGACTATAAATATTTCAACAACCAGCATTAAATGGGTTGGACTTTATTCTCTCTCGAATAAATATAAACATCTTTATTATTTCTCTGATTTCTACCTAAAAGGTTGATACTACACAAACTAAATAACTTCATAAACTATCCTCTCATTAGTTTTTACCAACATCAAAAGTGAAAGATATTTTTGAAAACAAATCAAAGAATTAATGTCAAATTTTGGAAACAAAAATCAAATATCATATAATATATTTTTCATATATAAATATTAAGATTGAAATTAGATCCGAAAAAATACCATTTTAAAAAAATTATTTAATAATTAAAATATAAGTAAAATTTTAAAAAAATGATGGAAATTTTTTTTCTTAACCAAATTTTTGGAATCAAAAATCAAACATCATATAATAACATTTTACATATATATATATTATAATTGAAAACATAATTGAAAGAATATCATTTAAAAATATTTAATAATTAAAACATAAAAAAAATTAAAAAAAATCAATGTAAAAAAATTAATGAGAGCAATTTTTTATATATCCACCAAATTTTAGAAAAGAAACTCAAATATCATTTAATAATATCTTTTTTATATAAATATTATAATTTAAAATAAAACTTAAAGAATACTTTCTTAAAAAATCATTGAATAATTAAAATATAGATAAAATTGAAAAAAAAATCAAATATAAATTGAAATACACTTGCAATCAGTATTTAATAATTCAAATATAAATAAAAATAAAAAATAAATAAATATCAACTAAAAGCCACCGATATATATTTATAATATTATCACCAAATTAAACTATATAATAAATGGAGATTTTTAATGTGTTTTATTAATGGTAAAAATATTTTTTTATATCATTAATTAATATCTAAATATATTTACTAAAATAAAAATCTCAAATATATTAATTTTAATTTGATAATTTAGGGTTGTCAGGGGCATCTATGTATCCCTAAAATTACCATCCCTGATTTCAACGTCCGCTTAAAACAGCATAACCATTAACCACTCCACATGGCCAAACACAATATTACCACATGTCTTATTATTTTAATCGATCTTATGACTGTAAAGGTGGAAATCATTAAAGAATATGTTGCGGTGATGGAAGGATTCGACAGTCCGGTCAAAGTCGGTATCTTTCTTAATATTACAGAAACAAGGAGTCTCGGTGGAATCCTTTCCATGTTCATATCTTTTGAAATAATGACATGGACCTATAAGCAGCATCATATCTCTTCAGCGTGTGTTTTCTATCGAGTTCAATCATGGGACCAAATCTAGAAACTTTCTAGATTAACATGGGAGAGGTTTTTATAGGTTTAGATAATGATATTACTATATGTATGTTTCAAATTCCCTTTCATTACAAATCATGTAAAAATCATATATGGTTCATAAAGTCAATAACCAAAACTATGATCATATAATATTTTTTATTTTTTACTTGGTATTTACATTATGAATCATGTAAGAACTTGCGAAAATCTTGAATGAGAACCAAAATAAGGATTATGTGTGATTTTTGTAAAACAAAATGGTCTATGTAGTACGAACCAACTCATAATTTGTAAAAATCTTACATGATTTGTAAACTTAGAACCAAAATGAAAACTATGTAAAACAATTGTGAAGTCTTACATGATCCTTAATGTCAAGAACCGTGTTAGAACGTCCAAAAATTCTATATAGTTCGTACACTTGTAAATCAGGATTATGTATAATATTTTTAAAAGTTTTTACATGGTTCATATATTTTCGAACGAAAGATTCTGAATTTGAACTTTCAAATTTTACGTGTTGTTGAATCTAATGTATTTTTTAAAAACATTTTTTTGAAATTTAATTTAAAAAAATTAATAAATTAAAAATATAAATTCTTTTAAATATATAAATTTGAGTATTTTGACCTCTACAAGTTTGAAGAAACATATTTTCATTATTTTATCTTCCGATTCTCGATAAATTTTATGTAAACTTCAGAGGCTCAACCCTCCTAAAATTATGAATTGGTTGTTTATATCTTTTTATATACTAACATTTTAGACCATTTGGCCAATGTATAATCATATTTAATAACTCACTTAAGATCATTGTGGCATTAGTACATTCTGGACATCGTGACGACAAACACATATGCTACCGAGGTGACTAAACCTTTTTTTCGCGATGATTTACATGATCGTTGTGTTATGGCAGTGCAATTGTTGTATTGTAAGTGCGTCAAGTTGTTATGACGATCCGACACGTTTTTAAAAAAAAATCTCTTTTGTTTTTTAACTATAATGTCATATCTGAAAAATGTAGCTAGACATTTGATTTATCTCAACATATAACATGTAATTAAGTATGAATCATCAAACTTTATATTTTTAAATCATGCAATTTTAAAGTTTGAGATAGAAACAAATTTTAGATAATTGTATCAGCTCTTTTAAAAAAATTAAAAAAAATGATATAATGTTAATTGTTAATTTTAAACTAATTGGAAATTTATTCCTCTAATCCCAAATTCATACATACAATACTTGTAGTTTTGAATAAACTAATATAACCAAAAGAAATGTATGGACTAACTGAAATCTTTTAATTTATGTGTAGATATTTTGTTTGCTAAGATTATGGATCTTTTATGGTCCACAGCCTATCATATTAGGATTATTCTTAAAATTAGTATAATAATTGAGGCACTTGGTGAGATGGAGAAATCGGTCCAATTAACATATGATATTAAAAACTCAAAACGACTAGAAAAATAATATGTTTTATTTTTTTTATCTCACAACTATGTAAAACGTTTAGGTTAAATAGTTTAGTAACTAAATAATATAATCATTAATTATATATATATATATATATATATATATATTAATTTTATATTAGGTATATCATTATGTTTAATAACATCATTAAATAAATGATGATCTCGTGTCTCATAGATCCAATAACTCGTCCAATAATATAATTATATCTGGTAGTACATTATACTATAATATTATTATTTGTCAATCTGATTACTAATTATTTATTAGTAATTATAAATTATTAATTAGATTATATTTTACTATAGTTCCAATAGTTTAAATATATATAGATAAAACATTTTAATTTAAGATATTATTATAATATTCATAAAAAATTGAGTGACAAATTATTATATTAACATATGTTGACATGGAACATTTAATAGTTTAAAAATGATTACATAATTTCCATGTATTAAAAATAGAAGTCAAATAAAATGTACTGGGTTATTTAAATATTTTATCTTAGATCTATATTTATTTATTTTATTACTTAAGCATTTTAATATTACCTATCATATCTTTATTAATTGTTTTCAAAAGGTTCAAAATATTTTTAAACTAGTTGTGTTCATGATTACAACTAATTGATAGATTACTATTTATATAAGAGTCAAAATTCCTTGCCAATTTAAACCATTGGTTGTGAAATATAAATACTATCTTTCGTTTCTTAGTTTAGTTTATCTTCTTTTTTGAATAAATGAAATAAAAATAAAATAAGTTCATACAACTACCTAGAGTATATCCCTAGGAAAGACTTAAGAGCTAGCTAGAAAGAAAAGTAGAGAATGACCATATCATAGTCGAAAATAAAATAACAAGTAATAGCGATCATGAAATGATATAAAGGCAATGACACATGTGTGAAGGAACTCAACTAAATCCTGTGGAGAAACCAATAACAAAAACAACGTTAAGTCAGTAAGTGGTAGTTTAGAATTGCCAGCCACTCTTGGTTCCCACAAAACGGAAACGAAGATCAACACACAAACCAAAAAAGACAATAGATGCAAGGATTGGGGTTGAGCTCAAGATTTTGTTATTTCTTTCTCTCCAAATATGATAAATGATAGCACCGAAAAAGGTCTCTCAAAATTGATGAGAACTTGAATGAGATCAATTAGATTATTAGAGGCGTAAAAAAAGCGTAAAAAAACAAGGAGTTCCAATTGGAATTATTATTGTAGGGGATCACAATCTTATTTTCTTAACCAACTCAAACTAACTTTATTTTTTCTATCACAACAATTTTTTATCGCAATGATATATTTTATGATTTTAGATTTTAAAAATAAAAATCTACCAAAATACTCGTTTTAAATAGACAGAACAAAACAATAATCATTTTGATATGTTTTAAGTGTCTTTTTATTAATCAAGTTAGAGTTCAGGTAAGATTTTTGCAAATGTTTATTCGATGCTTAGAGTTTGAACTATGCGAGAATTTGCAAAAAAATTATTTAGTTTGTGAATTTGAATCTTTCATTTAATTTTTTACAAATTCTTACGTGCTCTTTACAGTGCAACAAAGTGAGAACTTGCTAAAATAAAATCTTAGTAGACGAGAACAATATAAGATAAAAACTTTTATTTGGTCTTCAGAGTACGGACCACTTAAAAAATTACGAAAATGCATTATTTTTTTTGGTTTGTAAACGTGATAGCCAAAATAACTAAATAAGGGCCAAGCAGATTTTTGAAAAGTTTTTCTTGGTCTTTGTAGTACGAACCAAGTGAGAGTTTGTAAAAAATTGTACATGTAAAAAATTTATAAAAAGAAAACTAATAAATATATAAATAAATTATAAATTATTTTTAAAATTTATAAACTCAACTGATCGGACTTTATTAAGTCTGAGGCAGCATGCTTTGATTATTTTGTCCAGATAAATTTTGTGCTAACCTCAACACTGAGGTAAAAACCCTGATAACATGTTAAAGCTCTAAGAGTTAACTCTTATAAAATAAAAACACATCCTTGGACAGTAATATATATCTCCTATATAAAAAAAGAGAATCTGACTTAAAATCTGGATTCATTTTAAGATTGGACATTCAAATAAATAAAAAATAAAGACTTCAATTAAGCTGTAAACTGTTCACAAGCTCAATACAACACTAATTCCCTGAACAGACAATATTCTATTCAGAGCTACACATACAATACCACAACATTGATGTTTTAGTTTTCAAATGACAGACACAGACACAGACACAAACACAGACACAGACACAGACACAGACACAGACAATTGTTTTTTTTTAAATCTTTCACTGAATTCTTCTGTACTCCTACTCGGTAACACAATTTAGGTGGAAAGAGCTGTACTGAGGCTTTGGCTAGGTTCAGCCGTAGCCGGGCAGGCGGAGGCATCTATACTGAGGCTTTGGTGGCTAGGTTCAGCCGTAACCGGGGAGGCAGAGGCATCTGTACTCAGGCTTTGGCTAGGTTCAGCCGTAGCTACCAGGGAGGCGGAGGCATCTGTACTGAGGCTTTGGCTAGGTTCAGCCGTAGCTACCAGGGAGGCGGAGGCATCTGTACTGAGGCTTTGGCTAGGTTCAGCCGTAGCTACCAGGGAGGCGGAGGCATCTGTACTGAGGCTTTGGCTAGGTTCAGCCGTAACCGGGGAGGCGGAGGCATCGTTTTCTTGAGTTGTTGTAGTTGTTGTTGCAGTTGTTGTTGTAGCTAATGCCCTCATCCTAACACGACGTCGCCTTATCCATCTCACGATTTCAACTAGCATTGTGCTGGTACCTATGGACAACCCGAACCCCGTAAATGTAGAAAGGACGAGTGCGAAAAGTGGCGGTACGTCCACCTGCACCAAAAACAACAGAGAAAATTTAATAACAAATTCAAGGGAAACAAAGCTTTCACTGCTTCAATCTCCAGATAGACAAGAAACAAAATAATTTCGAAACAACTTACCATAGAATAAAATACATGACCGAATGAAGCCACCGCGACAAATTGGAACACGGCATAAATCCAGACAAATCTTTTAGGCACTGCATACCAAAATCCACGAAAACCAGATCGATCTCAGTCAATAATTAAAATAATAATAATAATAATAAGTTTGTTGTTCACGGGATTATAGTAGATTACGTGGCGTACCCATCGCCGATGTGGACATGGATGAAAGGAGACCTAGTATACAAGAATATGGCAAAGATATAGCAATCGCATTAGCGCCCATTTTGCCAACCTGCACGGTAAAACATAGGATCAAAAATTTGTAAAGGACACAACGGTTGCAAGTGTACTGGTACGGATTAGCTTACCAGAAGCTGCTCGAGGTAACAGAAGTAGGCAAGCATATTAACAATCACAAGCACCGGCAAATTCTGCCAGACCCTAAAAAGATGGTGATAAAAATCGGAATTAAAGCTCAAAGTTTGCTTCGGACTTATGAAAAAGAAAACAGCCATTAAAAGTTAAAATTGTATTTCTGTGTTCGAGGCTTATAAACAAAAGTTTGTCTATTACATCGGGAAGTATTTACCTGTTTAGCAAGAACCGAACGACGATTAAAGGTCTAACTAGAAATAGTGAAATACTATGATAAATTTACAGCTATACCATTTACTTTTTATTGTTAAGGCTGAGAATATTTACCTCTCTGGATCTATATCTAGGTCATCTCTTTCTGAATCATATCCAGCATTTTGGATTCGTAAGAGCGTGACAGGTAAATTTTGAACATCTTGTTTGCAGACGTCGCATATCTTGTTGCCTTTGATACTAAACCATTTAATAGTACATTCTTTATGCGCTAGTGCGAGTTCACCTTTACAGCTGCATTCCATCTTAAAAGTTTCACCTCCTTCAGATAATTCAACCAGACAGATCCTACAGACAGCTTCTTCTTCGGCTATGTCTTCACCACCGTCAGTCTCAGCCGGTTCTGAGCCAATAAAATGAGCAGTTGTTAAAAATTGTGTGCAGCGCAAAATACAAGAAAGATAGAAATACTAAGCATGTTTCTCTACTTTGTTTTAAGTTTTACTAGGCATACAAGAAAGTAGGGGTTGGAGACTCTTGGTCGATCTGAAAAAAAATTAGGCATGGGCATCACCCACTTCATGTCCGATAATTCGAAAACTCGAACTCAAAGCTCGCATTTGAGTATTGACAAATGATCAATACTCAAATATGACCTTTTCAATTCGGTCGAACAATTTGAGTCAAGGGTAAAAGATTCAATTATTAAATAGGTCGAAAGCAGATCGGATCCGGTTAACTTGACGATCCAGACTATTATTTACTATAAAGATTTGCTCAATCTGTAACCGGATTTTCGCCACCCATACTAAAACAGTCAAAATCGTTTTTATATATTCACTCGTGAACAAAAT
Organism: Limnanthes douglasii subsp. nivea; assembly: GCA_036936605.1. Lineage (NCBI taxonomy): Eukaryota > Viridiplantae > Streptophyta > Magnoliopsida > Brassicales > Limnanthaceae > Limnanthes > Limnanthes douglasii. The sequence goes on along the minus strand of JAUPFV010000005.1, from coordinate 10,886,551 downwards.
CTTACAACCAACTAAAGTGCAGGTGCACGTGCGGAGAGCGCGCTTATTCATTATGATAAAAGATGCGTCAATATATTACCAATGTCAATCGTGATAGAATCATTCGAAATCAAGTCTCCCTCCCTCGCACGTGGAGTCGAAGGAACCACACGGAAAACAAAGTCCGTTCTCCTTATGTTTCTTTCTTTCTCGATGACAGGAACCGAAAGTGAACGAACTATCCCACCATTGGTCTACACAAAAGAAACAAACACGACAAAGCGTAAACAGTAGAAAACACACGAAACAGAATTCGTCAGTAATGTTCAACAAAACAAAAGTAAAGATCTTACGTTCAAATTCTGTGAATCACCGTGAGCAGAACCATGGGCAGATTCCGAAGTTAGATGAACAATCTCTTGTGCAGGCAGTGAGAATGCTCTATTAATTCTAGGACTAAAGATCTTTGAAAAAGACAAAGTCCTTGGTATCGAAGTCTTTTCTTGCAGGACCGAGGGTGAAGCTTCGGTGATAACATTCATTTCTTTCCCATTTTCGTGATTTCGATTCTTGAAGCTGACTTTTGGAAACATATTTTTGAAAGATGATGTCCCTTTAGATAGAGTATTAAGCAGACGGGGTGATCCTAGAATTCGTGCATCGGCCGATTTAGAGGTCAAGAGGAAGTTTACTTTTTTGGGAGTTGGACTCGGCGACATCGGCATCTTAATGCATACTGAACCATCAATAGCTTGATCTAAACTTCTTGTCGGAATCAATAGAGCCAGATTGGGTTTCCTCCAAGGTTGAACATGACTTGTTTCTTCAACTATGTCCAATGATTTTCGCCCCTTGAAAAAATTATAAACATCAGACACAAACATATAAGACAAACTAGCCAAGAGACAACGTAAGATTCAAACTCAAAACCACATATGAACTAGTAATGAGTAGGAGACTGTACATCAATGATCAAACCATTTTAAAAAAAAAAATTACTGATTGAATCCAATCCATGCATAAACATTTTTTAATGCATAGAAACCAATCATTAAAAAAAATTGAAATTATGTAAAAAGTCAAACTTTACACAATATTCAAACAAGTTACCAAATTCCATATTGGTACGATGACAACGATCAAGATCAAATTCGTCACTCAACATTAACTACTAGAGATAGTCAGTCAACTCATTTCGGAGTCCAAACCCGATACATAACAAGCACTTCCGATTTCGATTTCTCGCCAATGCTAATAGATATGTTATGTTTTCAGACACATCAAACAACAACACAACAAGACACAACACAACAAGACACAACACAAACTTAACTCTACTCATCATGTAGCTACAGAATTCGCTCAATTCGAAAACTTTCAACACGAGCTTAAACCAAAAACCCTAAATCTCCACATATCATAGCGTCTAACAGTCTAACACACAATTCAAAAGACAGTAAAAAAAAAACAGAACACGAGTTACCTGGTTTGAGACATCATCTACTTCGTTTGTTGCACCAATATCATCAACATCAACAGGTTTCTTCTCATCAGTCGACATCTTCGCATAGCACTTAAAAACTTCAGACAAAATCACAAGGATTTACAATTTACAAACAGAATTCAGAAACGGAACAGGAAAGGAGTTCGGACAGAATGATTTGAAAACATAAGATGGAGAGTTATTTTGGGAATGGAATTGAGAGAGAGCGAACATTAAATGGTATTTATAGAGGAATTGAATTAGGAAGGAGATGAGAGAGTAGAAGAGAAAAGCATGATTCTCATTTATTATTTACCTTTTTAAAGATAGAGGTGTCGTATGGTGTGGTATGGTCAGTGGGCGCCGACCAGGGTCCAACTGTTACTTACTTCTTTCATTACAACTTTTTGCAGGTTTAGTGTATATATCATGTATCAATGTATGTATGTATCTCGTTTTCGGTTTTCCCTTTTCCCTTTTTTTAATGAGATCTGACTCGGTTTAGTCCGTTTAGACTTTCGATTTTTGGGGTCTAATTATTCCATTAATTAAGGATTAGGATATATTATTGTTATTCCACAATTTTTTTTATATTTTAAATCTAAAAATGGGTGAAAAAAGTATTAAACTCGAATAGACAAGTCGCATTTAGAAATAGTCTGTACACGTATTTTTTTCATAAATAAAAAAATTAATCCGGTGGATGAACGTACGGACGGAGTTAGATTTGAAATTGTTTTTATAGTATAATGATTGGTTTATTTTAAACAGGGTTGAATTTGAAGTTCGGATTAGTTGGAAAAATCTCGTTACATACCATAAGTCTATTTTCCACACTGTCGTTAGTGTCGTCATCCATTTTCACTAGCGCGTGTAACTTTAGCGAGTTTGTCTCTACGACAAACATCACGTCTAACGACATATACAAATAGGTTTATAAAATTCGAGTAGAGAGCTTGGATTTGGAAATAGTCCATCCACGTATTTTTTTCATAAATAAAAAGATTAATTTTTTCGGTGGATGCACGTACGGAGTTAGATTTGAAATTGCTTTTGATAAAACAATGATTATGTTATCTATAAATATGGTTGAATTTGAAGTCCGGATTAGTTGGAAAAGTCTCGTTACATACCAGAAGTGTATTTTTCACACGGTCCTGAGTGTCGTCACCGCTTTTCACTAACGTGTGTAACTTTAGCGAGAGTGTCTCTACAACAAACATCACGTCCGACGACATATACAAATAAGATTGTAACGCATAAAGTTTCATTCAAAAAATTGACGTTACCAAGCATGAACCCAACCGTGTTGAATAAAGTCATTCACATCTCGAGACACCATATTTACACTCATTGTCATACGATCTGACCATAAGCACTCATTCACGTTGACTTTTAGTCTTGCATTTGACTAAGTCAATTTTACTAGTGTACTTTTGGACGAAACTAAAAGTTCATGTCAACCTCTTTATCGAAAGCTTGAATATAATATTTGGTCGTGTTCTTAACTATAGTACGAAATTACGGTATAGACTTTTGCCTCGCATTGGGTTAAAAATCTTGTTAACATTATTCAACCATATACATACTAAAGTCAATATGAGAGTTGAATTTTATATACTCTTGGATTTTCTCTGACACCTTGATAATTACCTTTGTCATTTAAAGTTTCATATATTTGCTCGTTCATTTTCTGGTGTGTAAACATAAATGGCTCGCTATTCACTTTGAACTTCCGACGCTCTTTCAGTAGATGCTACAAACTGCGTCATATTACACAAATTGTATCGGAATAAATGATAGGATATAAAAGTGTTAACTTTTATCTTGGTGAGTCAAAGTGGGTCCCGTTACCCATAAACTTTAAATGACTAAGACAATGGGTGACGTACATAATATCGAACTCTTAGAGTTCAATATTCCATTTTTTGGAGGGAACCCGCAGTCGTTACTTAGAGTGCAATGAGTGCGCACAGGGTAAACCCTCAGTCTGACGCAATAGCCTACAAACCAACGCCAGAAGGTAGACCACACAAGGTGACAGGCTCAGCCGAGAAAGCGTATATAGAGGGACTCGAACTCATGACCTTTGGTCACAAGCATGCCTTACTCAACCACCTCGGCTACCCCCTTGGGGGCTTCAATATTCCACTTTGTTGTATGGCTCGTGAGGGATAACTTTTTAAATAGATACTTCAGTGGAGCGAGTCTTCATTTTTGCATAATGGCATAGGTTTTTGAGGCACATGATAAAAGCACAACTTGTCTTACGATATATAATAGGGTTTCACATAGTTTTGGAAATAAAGCAACACAATCTGTAATTATATATGTTTAATGTGTGAATACAACAAACTTTGGTTGTGTTTGCTTTTATAACATCGTTCAAACATTTACTCTGATGAATACGTAGGCTACCGTTACAAACAATTAAAAGTTATTTAAGTGACTCATTATTTGGATAGTGATTATGTTTCAATTATATTTAGTTATTCTTCTAGTATTTTGACTATTCTTTAAGTGCCTAACCACTCTTTAACGATCACAAAATTATATAATTACTAGGAAATTGTAGCATATCTAAACAATTTTTTTGTCTTTTTCGGAGGAAACTCGTGGCCGTTACTCAATGAGTGTGCACTGGGTAAACCCACTTTTTGGTCACGAGCTCATATACTCCACCAACTCGACTACCCTTTCGGGGTTATCTTGATACTCTTTTTATTCACTTTTTAAGTTGATACGTATCTCTCTCGTATGTTTTTTTACAACTTGCAAATAAAAAATGAGCATTCGTGTTATGTAAATGACTTTATCATGCTTAAAATATAACATTTATATCAATAATCATTATTAAAAGTATTTCATCAATAAATTTTATTTTGATATTTTGTGGGTATGTTATTACATCATTAAGCATATAATATAATTGTACACATAGGAATTGAGCATTCGTATAATTAGATATGAACAAACTTGTTATGTTTAAATCATAACATATGTATCAACCATCATTATTGATAATATTTCAACAATAAATTTTAATATTTTATGTAATACATTATTACATGAGTAAGCTTATAACACAAGTGTGAGAAAATAATTTTGTCACTTCAAACACTATTATCCATAATGATCATGAATTATTTGATATTGATGACACCTAAAGAAATTAAATTATTTCTTTCAAAATTGAGATATGTAACAATTACTAGCAAAATCATTTCTCGTAACCAATTAATTTGTATATCCATTTTAGATTTTTTTGTTTGAAAAATATTAAATAAATAATAAATAGTACAGATTCATCGGGTATTCACCAAAAACTTAATAGGAAACAAATTACAACCAGATACAATAAAAATTTGCAGAAATACATAAAATTTATGATCCAGATTGAAGAACTAAAATCCAAAATCCAACCTAGCATAGACTAGCATGGAGTTGAAAAGCCCCATAATTAACTAAAATTAGATCTGAAATTTTCAAGATTCAATATAGTCAAGGGGACGACACATGACCCAATGAGAGTAATCGACATTAAATCCTTCACCACCAAATCAGAAGGGTAAAAAACACCAGTCATCCTCCACGTTTGCCGATTGTAACAAGTTAGTCCCTGTCCTTTAAGGCCGTAATAAAGGGATCCTTGTCGTTGTATTGGGTAGAACAAAACCATCCTTTTCGAGTCCAGCCCAACATTTCTCCCCATTATACCCTTTGACCAGCCACATCAGCTATCCACGTAGGACGCTGATGTGGCAACAGTAAAAAAAGTAAAAGCAGTTTTTACTTTAACCCAACCCTTTAACCCTACTTCCAACCCTAAAACCCAACCCGTTAGCCCTAAACCCATCTAAAACCCAGCCCAACCCATCTAAATCATCATCATTTACTACTTTTCTTTTTAATTCGTCTTCCTCTTCTTTCCTCGTTGCTTCCTCTCTCTCTCATCTTTTCTCCATATATTATTTCTTTCAGATTCTCCCTTTTACTCGTTTCCCAATTCTCTGAATCTTCTCTTCACCTCCTCTTATATTCTTCATTTCCTTTTCTTTTCCTGTTTGGTTGCCAGGAAAATCGTAAGAAAACTTTTCAATTCTTTTTCCCAATTCTCCTAACGAAACCCTAATTTCTTCCCTAAGCTCGAAACCCTCTTTTCACTGGGTAAAAATTAAAAGTTCAATCTCACAGTGATAACCCAGAAGCTCGAACCTATCCACTTCCAACCTATAAATACAATACAGCGCACACACAAAAGATGAAGAACAAGCCAACCAAACCCATACCAACTTCTAAAACAAACTTTCTTTATACATTTCTCTTCAACTTCTCATCAATGGCGTCAAGGAAAAATCATCGGATCCAACCCAAATTATTTCTATCCCTTAAAAACCGATACTCAAATCATGGAAAACGACATTAACCTCTTCGAATTCGACGAGTCGGAGGTCTGGAGCCATAACACCGATCACCAGCTCCCAACTACCACCGAGTCAAAAATCCCCAACCCGAAGAAAGTCGGACGGAGAACCGATTCGGTTAGTGATCGACTGGTCGAAGATTTTGAAACAGGAGTACAATGGAAATGGAAATGGAAATGGATACGGTTACGATCACGATACTGATGATGAAGCTGGTGACGGTGATCGGACTCCTCCTCATGAGTATTTGGCGAGGAGACGGGGAGCTTCGTTTTCAGTGCACGAAGGAATCAGACGGACTTTGAAAGGAAGAGACCTGAGGTGCGTGAGGAATGCGATTTGGGCCAAAACTGGATTTGAAGATTGAATTTAAGTTTTAATATTAATTAATTAATTATAATCTCCTTTTTAAATTAGAGAAAATAAGAAGAAAAATAATGATGATTGTAGAAGCTTAACAAGTAAAGAGTGAAATTTAAATTTGGATTTTATTCTAATCCTCTGTTCTTCTGGTAATTTTGTGATTTGATCCAGAGATTTTTGTTTATTTATTTATTTATGATTTTGTAATTTAATAAAGTGTTGTACTTTAAATTTTATATAAAATGGGTTATTGGGCTGGGTTATTGGGTTAAGGTTGGTTGTTGGGCCGGGTTTAAGTTTTAGGGTTGCCACATCAACGTCCTACGTGGATAGCTGATGTGGCTGGTCAAAGGGTATAATGGGGAGAAATGTTGGGCTGGACTCGAAAAGGATGGTTTTGTTCTACCCAATACAACGACAAGGACCCCTTTATTACGGCCTCAAAGAACAGGGACTAACTTGTTACAACCGGCAAACGTGGAGGATGACTGGTGTTTTTAACCCAAATCAGAATGTCAGAAACATCTAAAACATGTTCAAACAGACAAAAGGGTGCAAAAAACCATATGATTCAAGATGAAACTTCAACCACAAAAATTATTCAACGACAACATCAAACATCACCATCATACGTTTGGATAAGAGCGTTGATTTGAGAACACCACTAAGAAAAAAAGTCATTTCTTTACAAATTTCAAAAACCGTTTGGTATGAGAACGTCGTTTAAAAAATAACAACAGTATACCAATGGAGAAAAGACAAATTCTTACTGGTGAGGAAAGAAAAACCTCTAAGGTTAGCAAGAGAGCGCAATTTAAAGACAATATCAAAGGTAAGTTGTTATTTTCTTATTTTAGTTTTCAATGAAACGAGAACAAAGCCATAGTATCAGAGAAAAGAAACAAAAAGATCTTCAAAAGAAATTTCATACTAGTGAGGAAGGAAAACATGACGGAAGAAAAAACAAAATAAACTTCAAAAGAAAAAAATTTATTAGTGAAGAAGGAAAAGCATGACAGTGCTCTCTAGGGTTAGAGATAGAGCGTCGTTTTACGGTTGAAGAGAAAGAATTCAGAGGGATATTTCCATTTTAAATCTGTAAAACTATAATTTGCTATCTATTTATTAATGATGTTTTTAAGTTTCATTTTTACAAACTTCATAATTTATTAGCATAATTGATTAATTGTTATCATGATTTATTGAGTAGATCTGATCATAATCAAACATTTGGGTCAAAAGATTATATGATGTAGCCGAAAGAAAAAGATCAATGAAAAAAATATAACATAACAACACACTTCACTAAGACTCTAATGAACTCACTGATGAGTCAATAATTATTTGGAAGAATATTTTGGATCTTGAGCCTGATGTGACTAGAGAGAGAAAGTATAGAGAGAGAGAAAGAGAATGTAATAGAATAATATTCAATGTCCCACCTACCAAGAAAGTGGCAGTCCTTTTATACTAAAATAAGGTGGTACCGCTTGGGTCCTTAGTGGGCCGTCTACATATTTGATCAGGCCTCTTAGTAAGCATTACATTTACATATTGGTCCCCAAGAAATCCTAAACTCCTTAATTACTACATCAGGTAACTCTTATTCACAATTAAATCCTCATTATATACATTTGGCGAATTCTACCCTCATCAGTAGCCCCCCGATCTTCGGAGATATTAGGAGTGAAGACTTACTGCCGAACCTACGTCTGCCATCCGTTGCCCCCTGCGCTTCGAGCCAATTGCCTATCTTTGGACTAATTATTCTTTTTCCTCTTGCGTCGGACGTCCCATGGCACCGTTTGTCCCGACCTGTCCTTCGGTACTCCCGAAGCCAACACTCAGGCTCTGCTGGATTTTTCTTACCTGATGTTCGTAGTTCTGAGTCAGGTCGGTTCCCATGTTCTTTTGAGCTTCTGATCTGGGCCTCTCCGTAATGGGCCGATTCTTCCTTTATCACGGGTTTCTCTGTGGTGGGCCGGCCTTTCTCAGTGGATACAGTTGTGGAGGCCTATATCATCAGTTGGTTCGAGGGGGATAGTCTGGGTTAGCCTTCGTCAGAGGGTGGTCGACACGTGTCATCGTCTTGTAGGATGTGTTTTTGCCAGACTAGACTCTTAGGGAGACTCTTCGTCTTCCCGCTGTGTTTTTGTCGATTGGTATCCCCCGGTCCTTCAACCTTGCCTATAAATACTCCACAATTCTTGGTTTCTCTCAGAGGCATTCTAGAGAGAGAAAGTGATGTCAGACCATTTTAAAAGAGCTCTGTCCGACCATTCTTGAGAAGAGAATGTTTGCATGAAACCCAGGTACCCGAAGCCTACATCAACCAAGAAAAAGAAAAACCTGTGTGGAGTTTCAAAGAGTGGGCTAGCATCGGAGACCGAGCCGAGGAATACCGACGTGCAGGCTTGTTTGGGGATCTAACTCAAAACCCTTCACTCCCGTTCCGCGTCCTCACGACCCTGTTTTATCCACCCTGATCCCTGCTGAATCCTTCTTTTCGCCCGACCTTCCCAGTTCTCCATCTCCCGAGGTCAGTCTATCTCCGGAGACCATCGTCCTTTCCTCCAGCAGCAGCTCCTCTCGCTCCCCTGCAACTCGGTCGGAGAATCCGACCCCTCCGTATGTTAACTCGTTCGTTCCACCGCCTCCGTTCCCGCCCCGACGCGTTCGTAAAACCAAATTCTTGACCATGGGCGAAGACAGTCCCTCTACATCTCCCGTAGGAGGTAACGATCTTGAAATGGTTCAACTTACACCCTCGATTCGAGGGTATCGGACCGGTATTAACACTGCGGTAACTTTTTTAGGTTAGCCCAAGCGCCAGTTGACGCCAGAGGAAGTGGAAGCGACTCGTCGGGATTTTTCGGGCAATACGGCCGAACCCTCCACCTCTCGGGTCCGATCATCGGACCTAAATGCCGCTACTGCCCGAAGCTCTGATCAGGCTCCGGACCCCGAAGTGGGAGAATCAGAGGCGGACGTTGCGCCCGTGGAGGTCTGCGTTGCTGCTGTTGGTAATGCAGCTAACCCTCCTGACGATCCTTTGCCCGAAGAAGTTGAGGCTGCCATCACTACTACCTATTTCAGCTGGCTTCGGTCGAGGGACGTCGTTTCTCTCTATGAGGGGAAGTACCTCTACTTCCATGAGTCTGAGTACAAGTATCTGCTGATTCGCTGGAGAATTCCCGAATGCGTCAATGTTTGGTTCCCGGTTCCTGGGGAGACCCCCGTGCACGTCCGATCTCGGGAAATCGTGGTATTCACCGAACTGTTCAATTGGGGTCTGCGCTTCCCCTTAGATCCCGAGATCGCGCTATACTTCCGCACCCTCCAAATCTGTCCATCGCAGCTGACGCCGAATGCTTGGTATACTTTGATGTCCTGCATAATGGCTTCCCGTCTTTCAGGTCGGGTTATGCCTATGGAGGAATACATTGCTATGTCAGGTTTGTCCAAGGTCCCAAAGTCCCCGTTCTTCTATTCTTCCTTGGGAAACAAGTGGAAGATAGTTAATGACTTCTTGGAGGGAGACAAAGGCTGAAAGCATCGGTTTGTGTTTCTGAGCGGGTGCTGGGAGAATGGTCTTCCCTATACCTCGGAAAACAGGAGGCAGCTGCTTCGGACTTGGGTTCACGATGGTACCGCTCTTCCCCCCCCCCCCCTTTTTTTTTATATACCGACCTTTCGTGCAGTTTCGAAGGAGTGGTTGCAAGGGCTGAAGAAAGATCACTCGAAAGCCGCCGATGCCACGTTCGAGGTGCTGAAAGGCTATGCTCGGAAGCATTGGGGTCGGGCTATGCATCGGACCTTCAAAGATACAAACTTGATCATGAGCAACCTCTTGCGTTGCTCGTCCGAGGTGCTAACCATCGAGCAGCTGCGACAGCCCCCGAGCTTGGAGGATGTGATCACGAAAACCGGAACCCCTAGTTCGCAGGTGTATATACCGAAGCGCAACAAGGCGCCTAACAAGCGCCCGAAGTCAGATGACGAGGCCGGGGAGAACGAAACTGGGGCTGCTAGTGCGGGTGTGCTGATTCGGGAAGAGGCGCCCGCTCATAAAGGTGTAGAAGCGAACCAGGGCCAAGCTCCGGTGCAGAAGAGGAAAAGTCGTACCGACGCGGAGGGGACTAAGGCAAAGAAGCCCAAGCACCCCAAGGCAGTGAGCGGGCCTGCTGACGGCGCGGGGGATGGTGCCACAGGGCCGAAGCTGTCTGATCAGGACGGTGCTGCGGGGGGTATTCAAACGGCGGACCTTGTGGAGATTCCAGATGATGTTGAGCCCCCCCAAGCGTCGGACCCGGCTGCAGCCTCGTCGAGCGGTCCGAATTTCCCGGTGCTGACAATTCTTGGGAGTCCGCACACGTTCCCGCTGCGGGGATCGGATGGTCTGGCTCTATCCCTGTACAATTTGCTCGTACCGGCTTCCCTGAAAGAGCGTCGGTCGATCGAGCTAGGCCAGCAGCTAAAGGGCGCGGAGGCGAAGATTGTTATCCTCACCGGGGAGGTGGAGAAAGCCAAGGCGGCTCAGGCGTCGGCGGAGGGCCGGATCACAGAGGCCGAATGCGTCACGGAAGAGGCGAAGAAGGATGCGGAGGAGGCGAGGAAGGCTGCGAAGGAGGCGAAGAAGGCCGCGGAGGAGTCGAAAAAAGCCGCGGAAGACCGTGCCGCTGCATTGGCCCAGGAGGTCCAAAAGCTAAAATCTCTGAACCTCGCCTTCACCAATCGGTGTAGGAAATGGTCGGAGAAAGAAACTGCTGATGCTAAAGCCGCGTATGTGTTGTCGCTCCACAATCGCTTTCCCGACCTTCCCCTCGGGGCAATGTGGTTGGATGTGCCAGAGGGGGACCGCCCTGAGGGGGTCGATTGCCAAGATGATGAAGAGTCCAGAGGGGGTCGACCTTCCAGCGCCCGCTCCCTTGAAGACATTGCATCGGACTCTTCATCATCTTTGCAATCGACCCCCTCAGGACGGTCCTCCTCTGGCACATCGAACCACATTGCCCCGAGGGGAAGGTCGGGAAAGCGATTGTGGAGCGACAGCACATACGCGTCTTTGGCATCGGCAGTTTCTTTCTCCGACCATTTCCTACACCGATTGGCGAATGCGACGTTCGAAGATTTTAGCTTTTGGACCTCCTGGGCCAATGCAGCGGCACGGTCTTCCGCGGCTTTCTTCGACTCCTCCGCGGCCTTCTTCGACTCCTCCGCGGCCTTCTTCGCCTCCTCCGCAGCCTTCCTCGCCTCCTCCGCGTCCTTCTTCGCCTCTTTCTAGAAGAATGTGTAACTCCTGCCATAGAATCTCCCCCAAAGATAGTTAGGGATTCAAAATATTTACACTCACTAGCTTAGCATTTGGTGATAATTGCATATTTGGATCCAATTTGTGTAACATACTATATACCAATTAATATTATACATATCACGATATAAATTCATAATACGTGATGCATGACGCAAAAGTAGATCAAACAACGTAATTAGTATGTGAGAAATTAATCTTAATAAAAACACTAGTTTTAGATAATTTAAGGAGAACATTATGCGTACTCTATAATAAAAAATATTAATAAAATATTATTGTTATACCATAAAATGCTAAATCCGGTGACACCGCGAAACACAAATTATTTTTTGCTCATTTTAGTTATTAATTGTATGAACGTGATATTTTTTATTAGAACACACTTATGATGTAGGAAATATTTGATATACATATGGTTCTATAACATATTTTTATGTGTTTATATAAAACAAATAAAACGAAAAAACTATACAAATTTAAAACTGATATTTTTAATATAAATATATGGGGGATCAGTTTCTAATTATATAATAACCATGAAAAATGAACCTAATCATGCAGAATTAACTAAATCAGAAGACATGAAGTTATGAAATACTTGGATTCATTGAGAGATTTTACAATAAAAACTAAGGTTCTTCATTGGAAACAAAAGCTGGCTCTCAAGTAACTCCTCTTGAAAGAAAATAAAGTTTAGCTCTTAATATTTTGTTAAAAATTGAGAATCATAAGATCTCACGAGATGAGAAAATACCTTTAAATATATATGTAAAATTTAAGAGATAAACACGATTATTTTTTTATCTTTGGATATCTAGACTAAGGAATACTTTTGTAAACTAGGTTTTTAGTAATATGCGTCTTGAGTGTGTCTTTTTTTTTGAAGAAAATATTATTTTATAAAAAACAAATCAATAGGCTCGATTATATGAATATACAATCCACTCATGTCATATGGAAGCTATAACTTTTATTGGGATCCAAGAGCCCAATAAAAGTAACATAGTTTGTGATCATAGATACCCTATTATTTACAACCTCATTCTATGAAGGCCATGGTTGCATGATTTCGAGGTTATATCTCTCACATACCACCAATGCCTGAGTTATTTCGGATGAAGAGAGGTAGGTGTAGTCTGAGGAAAACAGAAAGTCTCTTCAGAAAACATAGTTGATGCCTAAAACAAATACACACGAGGCTGACTAATCTTAAGTATGGTCCAAGTTGCCCCCCCCCCCCCTAAGCTTGAAAGAAGACGATGATAATTTTTCTTTTGTTTTTTTCTATGTTATATATTAAAAGTTCACTATCATTTTCATTATTTACCAACAAGTTTACCATACTCACATAATTTTAGTTGAAATTGTCTTAATGCAAAATTCTTTATTCAATCTTCGTCTATAATAAAAAAAAGTAGTTTATTATCTCATACAATTTTACGCTCAACCCCTTGTTTGGCCAATAGGGTGGAAAAGCTAAGTCAATAATTTAATCGGTACAAAAATTAAAAAATCGATAGATCAAGGGTAATCCTACACAGAATAAGGGAAGCACAAGAAATCTAACTGACGAAATATGCCCAAGTATTGACTCAAATAGATAGTTCCCTTTCGGACATGGTCTACTCTTACTGAGAAGTGAGGGGGAGTACATACCCGTAAGTAGTTAATGATTAAAATTTCATCCCATAGTTACGATAAAGTGGGGCAACGACATCCATGTTAGAAGCAAAAATGGCCACATACACCCATGAAAAAATCCAAAAAATAGAAAATTTGAAGGACTACAAATCCAAAAAATAATAAGTCTAAAAAACAACAACATAAACAATGATCAATCAATCTGAACCTCTGCTCACCCGCAAGCTCCTTGTTCGGTACTACATGTTTTTGCGACTGATTCGTGCCTTCATCAGCCTCAAACACATAAGGAAATGGATCATAAGTTTAGATCCAACTGTCGGATGTCTCCAGTGGTATGGCAGGTTGGGAAGATCTTCTACCAAGCACGACTTTGCATGTCTCATGATCCACCTCTCACGTCGCACGAGCCTTTTTATACATACCATTATACTCAAGCGCTTTGGAAAGATCAAACCCTTAATTATCTTCATAAGCATTCGTTAGAGCGTTTGCTCAGGGATTTGTATGAGGTAACCAAATCAGCAGGATTAGAGGCTGCAGTATCGCCTTCGATACCAACTTCAACATTTTTAAGCTCGGATGACTTAGCAGGGGAAACAATGGGTCGATATAGGAGTTATCAAGCCAAAACTTGCAAGTTCCTCAAGTTCGGATTCAATAGCCAAACCGGGATAGATCTCTTTGATCTATTGAACAAGCATGGCTTGGTCACGGTACTCGAACACATCGGTGTAGATGATGAGTATATTATCTTTGCATTTATTGAAAAGTCTCCCCTCATGTTTGCACCGCATCTCAGCTTTCTTAATACGAGTTTCTATGGGTCTTTTAAGTTGGTTTATGATAACCTTTCTTTTATTGAAGCCACCCATATGAGCAATTTCATTTTTTTTATTAACGCATTTTTTTATCTTTTATACCTTTTCATGCAACATCTTCATAGTATCTTTTGCTCTCTTCACACTCTTATTCAGTCAAAGGGCCTCAGATCCATCAAAATGAGGAACATCATTGATAGAACAAGAACCTTCTCAAATGAGGGCGACATCTTAATGAGAATAAAATTACTTTAATGAGAATAAAATTACTCATATAGCCAATTATATCCCCTCATAAACTCATTTGATAGTATTCTAGAATTTGTTATTCCAGAGCATCAAGCTATCTTTCACCACCATTTTATCATAGTATAGTTCGCAATTATTTTATATATGACGTCGAAAATTAGTTGGGTGACAACAACAAAGACGTCGGTCTCCTCTGGAGGGATCTTGAACGGATGTATAAGAGTGGTAGTAAAAGAAGGAAGCTCTTTTGAACCACTACTATGATGAGTCTTAGTGTCCTTCAACACATCTTTGATATGAAGATATTTGTGTTTGGAAGAATTCATTGACAAGACACCTTCGAGGACGGAGGAAACGGTAACTCGACCAAGACCGCGGGCGAGCTGAGTGTTTTGGGCATGAGTTTCACTTGGAGACTCGACAAAGGACACTGATTAGTCCAAGAATTAGATTTGATAATTTTTTTGGATTGGAAAATGTGCACAAAACGGTGACGGGATTCATCAACGTCAAAGTTAAGATCGTCGAGCATACAAAGACGATGGAGAAAATACCACAAGTACGACTTCATTTCTCGTTGAGCATTGGCGCTTTAGCTATAAGAGAAAAGAAAATGGTATTTAAAGATAAACTATAAAAATGAATATAAGACTTAATGAATCTATCAAAGCATACCAGATTGACTGACCAATGCCTGCTCATAAATAAAAATAGAAATCTCTACTACTTGTTGGACTAAGGTAAGCCCCTCACCACCACAAGATTCTGCTTTATGTAATTAGGCAATCATCATTTTGGATGCTTAAGGTAGCAAACGCGATAAGAGATGAGATAGTTAGAGAAATACCTTTAAGACCACACAACACTCAAAAGGCAATAAGAATACACCACTTGTTGGGAGTGAGTTGGCCTGGTGCGATGTTGGTACGCGCTAAATGGTCTAAAGTAAAAGGGTCCAACGACAGTCGGATGCCAAAACTGAAAGCTTGACAATATAAGATGGTATTGTCTGGGCTAGAAAATAATAATCAAAATAATCAAGTTTGGAAAACGAAAAGATACCTTGAAAGTCGCGGAAAAATAAAAACTTAGTGAATAAGGCAAGGTCATGAACGAAAAACACTCCATTAGTTTACCATCGAGAAAATGAGTGTGGGATTTTACTGATATGGTAAAGATAAATACTTAACAAACAACATGGATATTTTAAACACTCCTCAACAATAACCCCAATACGTGCCCAAAACTCATGCACATGTTTATACAAAATCGCGCTAAACTTTACGATCTCAGACTTGACCAAACAACCAAGTTAAAACTAATGCAAGTTCGCTCGTAATGTCTTGATCCCTGACTTGATTAAACAGTCAGGTTAGAATTAACATGCGATCGCGCGGACTGTCGTGACCTCTGACCTAGCCACTTGGTTAAAAGTAACTCATAGCAGGGTCACGATGCTCTGCGCGACCCTAGTTTTGGCCATTTAGCCAAGATTAGTTTGAGAATCCGAGACATGATAGCACCGAAACAAGCTAAAAAATATAGCAGGTCCTCCATGTTTTTAAATTGTCTCACGTTAGCCCCCTTCCTTTACCTCTGTAATAAATAGGTCCCTCGTGTTTTTAAAAATGTAACAAACATATCATTTTTTTGAAAACGTGAGGGACCTGTTTATTACAAAGATAAAGAAAGAGGACTGACGTGAGACAACTAATATGGAGGACCTGCCATGTTTTTTACCTCGCTGAAACAACGCTAAAATCAAAAATAAAAAAACAACATTTTTATAAAATATCAACCGGAATTTTTTAAGTCAAACTAAATCATAATTATATTGATCAATGTTTTTATAGTTACACCAAAATAAAATTATTAGTTATTTATATTTTAATGATTGTAACAAAAAAATACAATCATTATAACATATGATCCTACTGTACAATATGGAGATTAATAAATTTACGTTGTTTATTATTCAATTTGAAAAAATAATTGAACATAGTTCAACTTTTTTGTTGTTGTAATAAATGTAGTAAAAAATAAATAGAGATGTTCTTACAGATACATATGGCATACCCTGAGAGTTGGCTTTAAAGCTAGATAGAAAATGAGAAAAAACGTAAATAGACCATAATAAGTCCAATACAAAGCAAATGAGAGCGTCAGACATATGGACGAAGAAACCGTATGACAACAATCCAAAGTTTAAAGAAATTAAGATAGAGATGATAAACAAAACTATGCAGGACCAGCAAATGGAAGCAACTGCACCCTGCAAAGGAAACAAAAGTAAACAAAATAAGTTAAGAAGATGGAGGATAAATAGGTCAGTTAATCTTAGTTCCCAGAAAACGGAAACAAAGATCAGCTAGCATACGGAACAAGACAACATAGACAAAGCTCGGAGGAGAGCCGAAAATTCTATTTTTTATTTTCATCCCAAATATGGTAAATGATAGCACCAAAGCAAGCCCGCCATATTTGACGTTAGTTAGATAGGGGCCAGTTGGAATGTCCAATGAGCTATGAGATCTAATTGAAATTATTATGGTAGGAGATCACAAACCTTGCACAAACGAATTTCCACACGCTCCGACTGAAACTACAATCATAAAAGATATGATTAATATTTTTATCGGCAATCACAAAAAACACAGGATAGAAAAATAATAATACTTCAAAACAAAAATCTATCGCAAATAGCTAATTTACCATGAATTACTATATATGCTAAAATAATAACGCGAAATATTAAATTTATTTCAAACTAATTATATCGATCCACTTTTTATCAAAAATTTAAAAACATCGACGGTAGCAATCCGGTAAAAGAATTGTCCCAGAGATAAATAAACGTTTTGATACTAGTAAGATATTTACCTTAATTTCAATTAAGCTTTAAGTAAATAACATATCTAGGGTTGGAGTATGATTAAGACGTTAAATCGGGTGATAATTGAATTTTAGGGCTTCAAGCAAACCGATTTGATTTTGTTTAGTCATGCTCATACGAAGCTTGAACTTGTCAAATTAAATAAATGAATTGAATCTAATCCTAATCTGTATCGGATAAAACTTCAGATAGCGACAACTCTATGCATAACTAACCGCATGCAACCAAATTCAAGTTGACAATCAGCATGTCTAAGTCGTGGGCCTTGACCTATTTTGATTTTGTCAGTTTACTTAGGTTTTCTTTATCAATATCTATTAGTAAACCATTATAACTGATCTCTATAACTCAAGTAATATTCATATGACATGATCTATAAATAATTACTAAGATCATGTTTAGTTTATAATAGAAATTTATTTATTTATTATGAGATTTAGTTTATTGATTATCTATTTTAGATAAAATTAATTATTATTGATGTTCACAGTTTATTTTCGTGATATATAGTTTTGGACTATTCAATTTTGATAAAGTTAGTTCTTTATATAAATATGTATGGAAGACTAATTTTATCTAAAAGATAATCAACAGATAAAACTAAACGATTTTTTATCGATGAACTATATATCACGAAAGTGGATAGCCAGTGACGTTTTTTAGGCGATGGACTATATGTTACGAAAATGGATAGTCAAATGACTAATTACTGTTCAAAGCACCAAATTTATTTACCAATAATCACGATGTTTGATAAAGTATGGATAACTACGTGGTTTTGAATTAAAAGTATTGATAATCATCTCGTAGTCTCAAATATCATTTAATCATTTTCTCTTTTGTTTTTTGTTTTTTTAAATGTTATATATTCAAATTATAGTTTCAAAAAATATTCGAAGATATTATTGGTTTTGTTTTTTTAAGACGAACGAAACTAAGATCTATAGAATTTTTATTTTTTATTTCTTTTAGTTGCATAATTTTATGTAATTGGGTTGCATAGTAAGTCCAGAAAAATAATTGTGTTCCTAATTACGTATAATTAAGTTGCAAATGTTTACGTTCTAGTTGTGAAATTACGTGTAACTGAGTCGTCAAAAAACAATGGTGTTTGAGTTGCAGAATTATATACAAATGAGTTGCATAAATAAGAAAAAAATAATTGCGTGCGAAAAAATAATTGTGCCTAGTTACAGAATTACGTGTAAAATAAGTTGCGTAAATAAAAAAAAATAGTTACGTAAATAGGACTTTGTCTGCAAAATAAATCTATAAAACAACAATGTTCCAATTAAAGAATTATGTGTAATTTATTGCTTAGTAACAATTATGTCCAAATTGAGGTAATTATATATAATTTGATTGTGAAAATTAAAAAAAATATCCAAACATATAATTTATAAAATGTATTTTGTTTGCTCCAAGTGGTAGCTGAGTTTGGCTGAGTAACGCATGCTTGTGATCAAAGGTCATGAGTTCGAATCCCTCTACATACGTTTTCTTGGCTGAGCCTGTCACCTAGTATGGTCTTCTAACGTTGGTTTGCAGGCTACTCCGTCAGAATGAGGGTTTACCATGTGCGCATTCAACGACTTTAAAATATATAGATTAACTTTTTTAATTAGGCTTTTAAAAAAAATCGAATTTTGAAAATATTTATATCACATGTCATTTCCGATAAATTTTAAAAACTATAAAATCCGTATGGATTGATAGGTTGTTATATTTAATTTAAATTTTTTTGTGTAATTTTTATACTTATTTATATTATCATTAAATAATAATAAAAACCATCACTAATTTATGTTTTAGGTTTTGTCACGTTAATCTGAACCTAAAAACATTCTTTCTTTTTTAAAGTTGAATAAAGCCATTAAAATCGTATGATATTTGTGACCTTATATTGGGGAAAAAGCTTGAGGTAAATTGTGGATATATAGAACCTGTTATCTGACGACGGTGAGAGTAATGTGGGTCAGCCCGAGATTTAGGTAAAAGCGACAATCGGCGGCAACAAACTCCCCCCTTTTAACCGTACTTTCCTACACTTTAACGTACATATATACAAAAAAAAACACTTCAATTTCTTTTTTTTTCAAGTTTGCCAATAACTTCAAGCAAGAAAACTTACCATTTTCAAAATCGGTTTCTTTTCTATTTTCTATGTTACATCGCTTTCATTTAATGGATATAAAGTTAGGTGGTATGATAATAATTGGAATTATTTTTATTGATTATAAAATTTTCGGAAAATTTTAATTAGGAAAATGTAAGTTATGCGAATGACGTTATAGTCGAAATTTTAAAATCGTTAACTACAAAATTAATAAATTGGATTATCCTATGGTATGCATTAATTATACTTTTTTTAATTAATAAACATCAAAGGATTCTTATAAAAAGAGTGTAATTGGATAACAATTAGAATTTTATTTATATTTCACCAATTCGAAATTTTAAAACTTGTGACACGAATCCGACACGAAGCCGAAATTCGTATCAGAGTTAAAGACACGGAGGCAACTTGTTAAAAATATGTTGGATCTGAACTCAATCTGTTTGACACGAAATGGTATCAAGATTATATACTTGTTTGGCACGAAATCGACCTGTTTGATACGAATTTCGGGTCAAACCCGAAACACAGAGTCAATTTGTTAAACAAACCCGATACACGTGTTCAACACGAATACGACCTATTAGACACGAATTATGAAAACTAAAAAACTAAAATAAATACATAATGTGTAACATGAAATCTAGATAGAATTAAATTTCAATCTTATAAAATATTAAAAAACATTACATTACACAAATTTTGTTTTAAACAATAAATGTTTAAATTAAAAAAACACGGACTTTGTTGATTTCACCGATTTGAAGATCCTACAAAAATAAAGTAGAATAAAAGTTAGATCACAAATATATATTATAATCGAGAACATATTTATACAATTATATCATTAATTATCTTAAACAAAATCAAATAATCGAACCATCATCCATGTTAAGATCCAAATCTAAACTCAAACAATCTTGTGAGTTTTTCATCTTCTCTTCTTGCAAAGCTAGAAGATATTATCAAACAATTGGAATCATATCAAATAGATATAAACTGTTAAATATTTAGATTTTAGAATTTAGAAAATTCACACTTTTCTCCAAATAACCAATCCCTTGTACAAATTAATACCTCGACCGTATCTGGTTTAAGCGAACTACACAATTGGTCACGAACTCGACCCCGAACACTGATTGTCGACTCCGATGAAACCATAGATATAGGAATGGACAACACATCACGAGCCATGGTAGCAAGTTCCAGATATTTATATTGGTTTATTTTTCAATATGCTCAAAAAATTTATTACCCATTACCTTTGTTTCATCTAAATATAGTTCGAGTTGTGTAGTTTTTGATAAACCACTACATGCATCACTTTTGAAATCATCAAACTCATGCACAAACACAACCATATATAGATTTAAACAAAATGAAATTAATATTATATAATAGATTAATGTTCTTCAAATATAGTTGTTATTATATAAACATTTTAATTACAATAACAATAACATATTACGTATAAAAACATACCTTCATGAAGTCATCTGCTAGTCCACCCATCGATGGTAATCGAGTACTTCTCATATTATCCAAAGATAAAGTCTCTTCAATAGAAGTCTTGCTCGCATACTCATCAAAAAGAGAATATAACTTGTTTTTAACCTTATCAAACACGTGTTCATAACGATCATCACCATATATATTACGGTAAGAGAACTCCACAAATTGAAGTTTGTAACAAGGATCTAATATAATGGCAATAACCATAATTAGACTAGAATTAGACCAATATTTCCTAAAATTTTCCCACATTTTATGAGCCATCTTTCTTATGTACTCTTCTTCACTTCTTAACTCTTCTTTCTAAGTCAAATGTGCCATGGTAACCAAAGGAAAAAACAAATTTGATGTAGGATACTTGCTTCCGGAAAAAGCACAAGTAATATTATA
The DNA here is from genome assembly GCA_036936605.1 of Limnanthes douglasii subsp. nivea. Classification (NCBI taxonomy): domain Eukaryota; kingdom Viridiplantae; phylum Streptophyta; class Magnoliopsida; order Brassicales; family Limnanthaceae; genus Limnanthes; species Limnanthes douglasii. The sequence continues at coordinate 10,865,366 of JAUPFV010000005.1, read as the reverse complement.
GATAACCTTCAAAAACTTCCCAATCTTCTATATCATATCTCACTCCTCACGGGTTGGACAAGAAGTAAAATTTAAATCATTCAACTCTAGGTGAAAAAATGCACGACGATAAAACATAGCACTCTCAAGCATAAGAAAAGTTGAGTTCCATCTTGTAGGTACATCTTGCCTTAAACCCTTAGTAGAATCTAAAGACATATATTTATTCTAAAAAATTATGTTTCCTTGCTTGTGACCCCCTAACATACTTCACATATTCACGAACTTTATCAACAACTATATCGATTTGTTTCAATCCATCTTGAACTACTAAATTCAATACATGTGCACAACAACGAACATGAATGAATTATCCATAACAAACAAGTGCATCTTTCAAATTCAGTTGAGTTATCAACTTATCAACTGAAACGGTGTTATAACTTGCATTGTCTAACGTAAGAGCAAACAACTTATCTTCAATGTTCCAACCATAAAGCATAGTATGCAGTTTCTGATATAAACACGCACCATTGTGAGGAGGTGGCATATAACTAAAATTTACAAACACATTTTTGTAAAATCCATTCTTTATCAATAAAATGTGTGGTGAGACAAATATAACCATCAGTAGTGATAGAGGCCCATATGTGAGATGTCAAACTCTTTCGGCATGAAGTCAACTCTAACATTTTCTTAACTTTATTATTTTCTTTATCATAAATCTTCACTATATCACTCTTACAAGTATTATAACCAGATAATTGAAATTATTTCGTAAATACTGAAATACTTGTTGAAACCCTTTATACTCAACAAATTAAAAAGGTATCTCATGAAGAATAATTACTACGATAAGTAACTCTCTAAAATTTTCCGGATCATAAGGACGACTAGCAAGAGATATGCAATCACGTGATTATGAAATAAGCATAGGTCCTACATCATGACTACTGACCTTTTTCATATTTTTGTATATGACGACGCAAATTACACGTACCATAAGTACTCTTACACAATAAAATAACACCATATTTTTTGCAAACACATCTTTCTTGCATAGCGGTGGAAATGAGGAGCATATTAAAATACAACCAAACATAGGATTTTAATTTTCTAATTTTGGTTTTCGTTTTTCTCCATACTTGTACAAGATTTTCTTACATTTTTGTTGTCGGCATGATCCGTTCCAAAATCCATGACCTCAATTACGTTATTTATGTGTTTCGTACTTATATTTTCATTCGTAGATAAATTTATCTCACCTAAACATGGAAAAAATACATGAGATAAATTAAATAAATCCCGATAAAATATCAAATCTCTATTTAAGTTTTCATAGGAAAAAAATGTTAGCTAATCATTCTATTAACGAATAACCAATAAATGATCCGTTCTTATTAATGAATAATCAAGGAGACGTACACTCTTAAAGTTAATGCTATATATTAATTGGATCTAAGCTGTCACTCCTTCACGAATAACCACTAGAGGATCAGTTCTTATTAAAAAATATTCAAGGAGACATACACTAAAGTTAAGGTTATACTTCAAATAACCAATATTTTTCTTTATCCAAATAACATGTTAGGAATTAGGATAACCAACTTAATATGTGGTGTTGGAACAGGAAAACCTTCCGATTTGAATTTTTATTTGAACGCTCCGATAAACCATTCACATTTGGGTTTCGAAACAAATGAAATATAAAGAATATATTCAAAATTTATATGAAAGTTTCCAAAAAGTGGTTGTAACCATGTTGTATCTGGTTAAGTAGGTTGGCTCTACATTGTATGAATCAAAACCATGTATAAATTCACGATTAAGTATCCAAAATCCGAGTTTGACACCGGAACAAGGTATAAAAAAAGAAATATATTTACAATTCTAAAACTTATCAAATAAACTAGAAAAAAATGGTTGCAACCAGGGTAAATCTTGATTGTCTAAATCAATCTATCAATAGTTGGGTTTCGATTCAGACATGTACCCGTATCACAGCTCCCAATCTGACAGAATTCATGTACAATAATGGTTTGTTATATTTGAAACCGGATCTTTGCAGCCCCTAGTTGTTTGTCTCCATCTTTGATGTTTAAATTAAATTTTTTTTCCTACCAGATTGCATAGATAGAACATACATGCCATGTAATTAAATATATAGATAAACTTAAAACTTCAATACAATAAAATGATCAATTCTTATTAATATATCTAAATATAAAACACATCTGCCATAGAGCATGATAAGTGATAATTTCAACATTTCGAAACCGGATCTTTGCAACCCCTAATTGTTTTTCCGACTAGATTGCACTGAAACCTGCATGATTCTATCACTATAAAAATTTTCAAACATCAACCTAACCAATTCACAACTTCGTAAATTGGTTTTTTCGATAATAACACAAATGCACGACAATAAGAACATCAGCTCTTAGATCTGGGAATAAAGATGACAATAACGATTGAGTATTGTTGGTATGTATTATACCTTTGAAGAAAATATAGAGAACGTTGAAGAACTCTTCCCAAAAGAAGAAAGCGGCAAAGAAGAAAGAGTGATTGAGTCTCTGAGATGAAAAAATGGCTATGAGGGAGTGGATTTAGGGTTAGATTCATTAGATTTAGTTATTTAGGTATATTATTTATTTTATATCTTTTAAATTTAAAATAACATTATTTCATTGATAAAGTTTTCTAAGTATTTTTGGTGTTTTAATTTATGGATCAACTTTTTAAAAATAATATTATTTTATTAATAAAATTTTATTAAGTGTTTTGGTATTTTATTTTACAGGTTTTTTTTGGGTTTTACACGTCTATTTCGGGTTTACAGATATTTTCGGGGTTACATTCTTTTCGAGTTTCACAGATCGGTTTCGAGTTTACAGGTCTTTTGGGGTTTTACAGGTCAGTTCCGGATGACACAAACCCAACGCGAACTCGACACATTTTTTTTGGGTTTGTGTCGTGTCTTAATTTCATCGGGTCCAAAATATCAGGTCTCCAACTCTAAAATTTTGGATCGGGTATGTGTTGGGTTTAAAGATCGTGTCCAAAATTGACAGCTCTACAAACAATCCCTCTTTTATTTATATAAAAATAATTAAAAATATATAAAAAAAATATCGATGTTGAAAAATAGATTATAAAATATATAAAAAAATTAGATGAAAAGAATTGAAATATTTTATTATGTCTCATCTAAAATAGTTTGGACAATTAACTAGAATATTAGAAAAACATACATTTTTGCCTTATAAATACCCAAAACAAATGGTTTTTATTTAAAAACCGAATCTGTATTTTAATTATTTATAACATTAAAAACGTGTCATATCAATTTATAAAAATTAAATAAATTTTTAAAATTAATTTATTTTTAAAATATGATCTATTTAAATATAATATAATATTAAATAGTTTTGGTCATTTATTTGAGTAAGGCATTCACTAAATTAAAAATTCAATTATTATTATATTCAAATTTATATTATACTTACAAAATAACCTAATAATAATTTGGTGAATTTAGTGGATGTATACTATGTTTTAAAATAAAATAAAAATTATATACAATTTTTTTATAAAAGATTGTATCGGATTTTAATGGCAGAGCTTTTAGGAACTAACGATATATATTTTTGTAGTTATAGGTAATTAGGATCTATTTTTATTAATTATGGGCAACTAGGATCTATTACAGGACTTCTATATATTATATGTTTATTTATTTATTACTAACAATCTTATTAATATATTATTATATAGTCTTATGATGTTATAAATAATGTGTGGACATTGAATGAACTAAAATATATTCAGAGGGAGGATCATTTAGTCTAGTAATTAAGTATTAGACTTTGAGAGTCCAATAAAAGTTATGGTCCCTACCGACAAATAGTCTAAATTTTTTATTCGTTTTTTTACATTCTTCCTAAACAATTATGTTAACTTTTGCATCCATGATGATGATTGTTCGATTATGAACTAATCGTTGTCATGGATCCCTAGCGGATTTGTTTGAATAATATTTAGGGTTTATTGCTTAATTGATTTGTGAGATACGTTTATCGGTTACCTAGTATGGTTGTGTTTATTGTTAGATGCGTCGCGAACATCTATTTTGTTAATTTTTAATGGATGCGAAAGTAGATTTAAGGGTTTAGAACTTGCCATGCTAGCATAGGTTCTTGAATGATTCATATTGTGATTGTTCATGATTCGTAATATGTCATTAACCATATCATATTACCCTATGTAATCGAAATAGGTAACTTGTGCTTAAAACCAATTGTACCTCAATTCATATAGACATATAGGATTGCCATGCATGCGATGTCTGCTTAACTTCTATCTCTTTTGTGGTTGTTTAAGTGGTTTGGTTTACGTGTACTGAAAGGTAGCGTATTCTGATTTTGTGTTATCTGATTAGTAATCGTAGTTATCTTACATATTGATTAAGTATATTAATACTCTGAGTTAAATAAACAATGAAGTTAGGGTTCCATGTTTTCTCTCGCATAAGTAAAACTCATTAGATATTCTCGTTACTTGATTTGTTTAGTTACATTCATACTTTATTACTCGTTCAAGCATTAGTTTAATAATCATACATTGTTGTATAAGTGAATTCTTGTCTTATACACCTAGTCGTCGTGGGAACGATCTTTCTTACTTATTACTTGCTACGATTTGACCGCGTATACTTGCGTGAGAAAAGGACTAACAAAAGTGAGTTTTATTGTGGTATTTAATGTAGTAACTCATTAACTTCAACTATTGTGTAAAACAAACCCTAATCATTTTTTTAGTAACACATGAAATTCGTTATTTCTCAAATTTTAATATTTTCTCTCTTTTATATCTAACATCATTTCCACGGAGTTCTTCGGTAAGTATATGTTTTACTCTTTTAGAAATAGTTTATTACCAACTATCAAGCTAATAGAAGAGTCACAATCCCACATCATTCTCTCAGCATGAATCAAAGGCTTCTTTTTCAAGGCCTAAAATCCTAGAAGGAACACCATGGTTAATCTTAAGTGCTCTATCTTTTCTTCTTATTATTTATATTGTACGAGGAATTAGATTTTTTAGTTTAAATCGTAGATAGATTATCTAGTATCCTTTACTAGTTTATTAATTTTTTTTCTATGAAAAATAAAGTTTTCGATACAATAAATCTTAAAAATATCGAAGTAGGTTTTTTAAAACATTATGAACAAACAAGGTTTTTTGAATATACAACTTTTCACTATGCAAATCATGTTTTGTAGTAAGTTTATAAGCTAATTTTATTTTAGTGTAAAATAACATAGGGTTGACACAATAGTCACAACTTATGCGTGTGTATTTTTGCACGGTTCAAGACAGAATAGATCTCTTAATAAAAGAAAGATACAAATTTTCACTACAGACGGTGTGGTTTTTGAAGTCATTTGTCATTTAAATTACACTTAAATTCTAACATTGTTCAATATTGAAGAGAAGTTTGTTTGTTCCACTTTTTAGAAGAAATTCACTATATTTTTCATTATTGGACTAATTCGGCTATACTTGTTTTTTTTTTCAATGATAATTTACAACCCTTTAGTGACAATCGTTTAATTGGATAATTTGTTATTAATTTTAATGATAATATGTATAAGTCAAATTGTATCACTAATTATCTAATTGCAATGAATGTAACACATATAACAGTTTCTAAAAATTTAGTCTCTTTATAGCACATGCGTCTAGGTCATATCTATATAAAGAAGATAAATAATCTTGTAGTTGAACATTTTTTAGGTCCCATTGATTGCCTCATTTAAAAAAATATGTATGATGTATAAAAAACTAGACCAATCGGACAATGTTTGAAGCCTCCCATGCTAAAGACGTTTTGGAGTTAATCCAAACGGATATCTGTAGCTCATTCTTAAGAAGATATGGACTTCATGGAGGTAAGAGACAATAACACGTTTTTAAAACTCTATAACGATGTGGGGAGCTGTACTTGAGACTAAATTTCTTTGAATAATGAAGTTTAGAACTTAAATAGTGAATACATGTCATTAGAATTTGTCAGGAAGAAACAAAAGGCTGAGTCGAGATAAGTAGTTGTTGAACCCGAGACAACTAGTAAGACATGACAATAACAAATTATGGAAGTTGTTGATCCACCAAGAACCATGGAGAACATATTTATCATGAATAGACTTGAGGACTTCTTAAATTCAGATCCAAAACGACAGGTTCCACTTTCAATAAAAAGAGGGGACACATTATCATGTATTATAAATCTTGAAGGAAAAGACATATAGAAGATTTACCTATACAGTATGAGGGTCAGACATCATCACGTCTAGAGAAACTCTTATTTTGTAATTAGATTTGAGAATGATGACCTTAGAGGTGTTGCAATTATAATAATTCAGTCAATGTATTATTAAAAAACAATTATGATAAGATGTATGGGACATCATTATCAAAAACATCTAAGTTGGTGTTAATTGGAATCCAATAGGATATACATCATAGTTTTGGGATATTTGAAATTGGATGTCCTTTATGGATGCATGTTCGAGCTATAATCTTACTGATGCATGAAGTTAATCATGAACATATCTCATTCATCATAAAATGAGGGTTGCATTTCTATAAATTTATGTCATTCGGGCTCAAGAATGTTGGGCTACATATCAGAGTTTGTCAACAAAAATTTCTCAAACCATCTTGCCTGAAACGTACAAGCTTGCATTGATGATATAATAGGAACTAGATTTGAGGATGAAGATCACCTAGCAGACCTTATTGAGACATTCGGAAACCTGAGAAGAGTCAACCTGAAGATCAATCCCGAGAAGTGTAGGATCATGAAAGTTCTTGTGAAACATGTAAGTAAGAAGAGAATGAAAGCATATCTTATATAACCTTCAAATTTGGCTGCGGTTAAGCCATCCCCAAAATATTAAGAAAATACATATTTTGGTATGAAGGGTAGCGACGCTAAATATGTACATATTACACTGTTTGGACGAGTGTCAACCTTTTTTCCTGATACTTAAAGAAGTTCGCAATTTCAATCTTAATTATGCATGTGATGAGGTATTCAACAAAATCAAAAAGTTCATGGCCTCTTCGAAAGTTCTAATAAAGTCGAAGTCGTGTAAGTTTTTATTTATATATTTAGTAATATAAAATTTCATGGTTAGTGATGTTTGACTTAGGGGCACAGCTAAAATGAGACCCTTTTTCTTTATAGTGAGACCCCAAATCTTGATTTTTTCTGAAAACGTGAAATTACCAAAATGCCACTAGATATAAAAACCATAATTTTTGGACATTTCATTTTTACCTCCTCTCCTCTCTCTCTCTCTCTCTCTCTTCTCTACTTTTCTCTCTAATTTTCATAAAAAAACCCAAAAATCCATAAACCCATTAACTCAAAAAACAATAAATTCAACTATAAATCTTAGGCTTTAAAGCTCAAACACATACATTTTTACTATCTTTCTCTTCTCTCTCAACTACATATCTCTCTAATATTCAACATAAACCCATCAACCTATGAACTTAAAAAACAAAAAATCATCTCTAAATATATGGCTTGAGGAAAAAATTATATTTTTACATAAATTCACACCTTTGCGTGCGCCGTTTCGAACATTCGTACGTGAATTTGGCCGAAATCACGCATGTTCGTGCGTGAATTTGGTCAAATCTTTGCGCTTTTATGGCAAATTTTGTCAAATTTTTGCGCTTTCATGCCGAATTTTGTCAATTCAAAATACTATTCCATGCCGAATTTCGCCAATTGAAAACACTTTCATGCCGAATTTAGCGTGTGTATTCTTACAATTTTTAACTACACGTGGAGATTGAACATTCTAAAAAATGATGGGGAATATTTTTTATACTTTTTACTGATTTTATTTTCAATTATTCTAATTATTTAATACATTAAATTTATGTTGGTTATTACAATTCAATAATTATATAAATTGTAGTAAAAAGAATTATATAAATATATAATTATTAATTTATAAAAAATTATATAAATTATAAATTATTAGAAATTTGAATTGATTATAATTATAATATAGGATTATAATTATTAGAAATTATTATAAATTATATATATATATAAAGAAAGAACAGACATTTCCATGCACGGCCGTGCGTGGAAATGCCTGTTTCAGAACACCCACATGCAAATCTCAAACGTGGTTTTTATGGGGTCAAATCCAGCAAAACTTATACCAAATTGAAGCCAACGATCTAATTAAGCATATAAATATAATCAAACAACCAAACAACAACTACAAGTAGGGGAAAATTCGATTTTTATATCCGAAAAATAAACTCTAAATATCACTACAAATATAGATCCAATTTTTTTAAAAATAGCACAATGGTGTAGAGAATTCATACTTTAACAAGTCTATGCGGTTGGATTTTAAATATCTAGCATTTTCAAATATTGGGTTAGAGAGAGTTAGGGTTTTCGAAGAAAGGAAATTGTAAAATTTGGGAATTTTTGTATTTATATCGATGGCATTTTTGTAAATAAGAGAGGTCTCGTTATAGCCAAGTCGGATCTCACTATAACCGGGTCTCGTTATAGAAAAAACGGGTCTTGAATTAGCCTAGCCCTTGACTTAGGGAGGGGGGAAATAAATCCTGAGGCATGTATTATGTTAGTAAGTCCCTACTATACTCCAAGACATGTTATTTATAGTTAGAAAAACATCTCATAAATTTAGTAGTAGCAACTAGGGAAGATGAGACCATAATTTCACGCACATACCATATTAGTGAAAACTTCATTCTCTCTCATAAATATGTTGTAGAAACGTGGTATATATGGTAAAGTAGTAATATAATCATTGGATTTATGAGTCTTTGAGATCAATTTTGATTCTTAGATATAAATTAAGGCATATATCTTAGTTGATTCCTTAACATAGTCCAATAAAAAAACCCTTACTTTTGGCAGGTCTTCTTAAACCAACATGACAAGTTTGGATCGATAGATAAAGAAACAACATGGGTTCTGGTGTGGGTTTACAACTAACATTGTATTCAAGAAATATAATGAACCAAGGAATCAAGTTCAGCTCAAGTACCTCCAACAATAAGGAAAAATATATAGCTGCAATAAAACTATTTACAGACTCTCAACTTGTAGTCACCAAGCTTTGGGATAAACAAAAAAAAAATACAACCTTATCATATAAATAAAGGAATTTCACCGTCAAGTATTAGTCTTTGATCAAGTTATTTGAGAAAGTGCCCAAGGCAAAAAACTGCGATCGTCGATTCCCTTGTCTTTTTGGCTTGTTCAGACTCAACCTCATGAGCAATCTGAGTCCAAAAGGTTTTTATGACTCAAGGTTCCTAATGGTCATTATGTAAAACAATATATTGCTTCTTTGGCAGCTGAGATGGTGGTAAATGAACATAATGATGGTTGAAGATTACCCATTAATCCATACCTTACAAAAGGTAAGCTCTTGTAAGATAAAGTCGGAGTTAGGTGCATAAAATTCAGATAAACAGGATATATATATATATATAAGTAATTGATTTTTTTTTACAAACAAAGCCTAACTAGACATTGAATTTGATATCTTAGACTAAATAATCATCAATTGTTATGGAAGAGCTCTATGATGGGTAAGAAAGTGCCCACTGCAGTTGCAAATTATTACATAAAAGAATATTAATGTATGAATATTATTGGACCACTATTATAGAAGTTTTTATGAACTTTTCTAAACATTGTGACACCTTTCAATGCTTTACCAACTCAATCAAAGTTCCAATTATTCTCTTGGAAATCGTATCATAAACGAACTTATTTAAAACATATGACCTTGACTTAGTAAGGCATTGACCAAATGCCTCGGGAGGAAGACAATACCTCTTAATGGATGTTTATTATTTCTCAAAGTGGGTGAATAGAACTCTATAAATAGTAGAATTCTACAAAATCATCATCATGAACATATATAACTCTAATATTTTCTTATGAAGCTTCGGAGTTGGAGATATAGTTTTCAGACGAGTGTTCATCTACACCAAAGATGGAGATCTTGGAAAGATTGGTCCACACTAAGAAAGACCATACAAAATAGGAAAACCAATGACAAGCATGGAACATATAAACTAATAGAGTAAGAAGGAAAAACTATTTGGAATCAATGGAAATATAGAATTTAAAGCTCTATAGTTTATAAAGGCTATTATAGCTCCATCTACCACTACTAAATCTACCTTTTTTATCTACTTGTGGCGTGAGAATGTATAATGATATAATTCTTATTGATAAAATATTTTACCATTTTTATCTTAGTCTTAGATGATTCTAAACGTAATCCTGAGGACTTTAGGGAGTATTCGTACTCCTAAATAAAAAAAATTAAGTTTTGGTTGATTCTAAAGATAGTCATAAGCAGTTCAGAGAGGTCATGTACCTATTAACAACAAAATAATAAGTATTTGATGATTCTAAACATAGTATTAATAACTTTAGGGAGTCTTTGCACCCCTCAACAAAATAATTTTATGTCTTGGATGTTTCCAAACATAGTCGTAAGCACTTTAGGGAGTCATTTTACCCCTCAAAAAATAATAAAAGTCTTAGATGGTTTTTAAGTACTTTAGATAGTCCTCATATCATTCAACAACAACAAAACTAAGTGTTTGGATGATTTTAAATATAGTACTAAAAACTAAAGAGTATGCGTACTCTCACAAACAACCAAAGTTTTTTGATGATTCTAAATGTAATCTGACACATTGATGATCCAACAAGTTTTAATATATATATATAAACAACAGCTATACCTTCGGACCTTATCACTTTACTTAAAATAATATATTCTCAATAATAGATTATTTTCCTCTAAAACAAAGAGTTCCTGTGTCTTTAATGCACTAAGGACTCTCGCAGCTCAATAAGGTTTCAATAGAACCTATTGACACTATATTTCCTTATTCAAAGTTGAAGAAAAACGACATCATAAATTAATAAGATCACAATAGTGCAACAAGTCTGCATCTCTAGTTAGAGACATTTCTATGGATCTAAACGATATGATTTTGAGTTTAAAAAAAACTAAAGAAAGCAAAAGATAAAAAATGTAGGCATACAATTACACTTAACACATTTCTTAAAAACTAAAGCTGATTGTAAGAACTCGTTCAGAAATAAAAGTAAGGCAGAAAAAGAGATATTCATATAGTGAAATGACCCAGTCTTCTTGGGACTTGAGTTAAAAAAACAATTTCCTTATCGAAAACAAAGTACGAAGCTACGAGAAAAAATGTGATAAAAAATTACTATAGAGGATTAATTTGTTCAACTTGAACAATAACTTCAGGAGGTTTGACATATATTAGAGGAAAAAAATGTAAGAACAACTTAAGTCGTAATTACATAAGGAGAATTGTTACTAGTTTCGGCTGCAGTAGAAGAATCGTTTTCGATTTCATCCATTGGAGCATAACCATTTACACATTCAACAACAACTAAAGAACGATCACGTGATGTATGTCTCAGTAACTGAAATTTTTCTACTAAGTCATCTTTAAAAAAACCATATTCAAAATCATTAATTGTGCACTGCATTCCCAAACCTTTGGGATCATTCAAAATTATAATTCTGATTTTATAAAACTATTATACTAATTTATATACCATTCGAATATAAATTTCGCTAAAATTAACCAACACAACCATCTCTCCCCACTTAGATTATCTAAAAATACTCTCATATTAGAAACGTTGATAACTTTACCATATTCTGAAACCATACCATAGCTAATTGTACTTCCCACTGGTGTCATATTGTTTTGAACATGAACCTCACCTTAGGCCTCATCTTTAATACTCATGGATAGATGAGGATGTTACGATGCATCCTTCTCGGATTTTGATATTCTTCTACTTGATGATGATGATGTTTCAACGATATCGGTTTGGACATTTTTAGACTTTTCGACTTTATGAGCCATTGGTAATTTGAATTGATAAAAAAATATTTGAAGTGTAGAGATTTAAGATAGAAATAAGAAGATAGTTGTGGGAGTAATGGGAAAAAAGTAGGATATTTATAGAGTTATTTTCCCGTTTCAAATTGGATATCGATTGGCCACGACTATTTACAAAAAACTTATGATGAAGTCGGACATCTAATTTTCCAAATCAGATATCCGATTTGATCATTTTTTATGATTTTATTCTGCATAAATAGATTAAAAAAAACTCATTTAATTCTCATTCATCTCTCAAATCATATCTTAAACAATATTGTTCTTCTAAAAACTCTCAAACCAATTACTACTATAATCTCTCAACTCATTCCTATATATTTTTCTTCTACAATCTTTGATCAAATTTCATAATCGATCAACTCAATCAAATTTTCTTAATGGAGAAGGATTATTGCTGATTTTATTTTATTTATATTTCCTATTATTTGATATTTGTTTCAATTACCTGGGTTTTCATACTTTAAATAAATACAAAATTGTTTTACAAGTTATTTCATAGTTTAAAAAAATTGCACCAAAATAAGGAAATATCCTGACTAAATGTGATCGTGGGGCTAATATCTAACCTTGGTCTAAATTATTTTTATGATATGCATGATCTTATAGATATTCGTCTAGAAATCCCACACTTCGAAATATATTATTCTCATGTTTGTGTTGATATCTTTGTAGTACTAACGATGATATGAAGAGTATGAAGAAAACATCATAAGCACATGAACACTTAACTGAGAATCTTGTTGATTATTCTACTAAGTCTAATCATTGTGAAACAATTTATAGCCATAAGGCTGTAAAATAATGGTTGCATTTAGGGTATGTTGAGACAATTACCAATAGGTAATGCTTTTGTTTTTAATCAATATACATATATGGAACAAATCACGGTATATGTTGTTGGTACTTCACAACCATTAATTTTTATGACAATTGAAGATATATTAATTAGGTGTGTAGTGGGGTAAAACCAAGAGCCGCACGTATCATGTATATCTCTATGAGATCAGAAATTTTCAAATATGAAACAAATAAAACACAAATCACTCACGATATTATTTTAGCTTTGCCATCAAATATTTCTTTGACTTTTGATATAAAGACATTAAGTGAGTTCGTAAATTTTCAAATATGAAACAAATAAAAAACAAATCACTCACGATATTATTTTAGCTTTGCCATTAAATATTTCTTTGACTTGTGATATAAAGACGTTAAGTGAGTTTGATATGATGTTTGTTACTTTGCATTATATGGATTCTAAATGGATACTCCAAAAAAGAATTGTGTATTTTCAATCCATTGGCAAGCACACCGCTTCTGTAATGAAAGATAATATGTTAGAATGCACGAATTATTTTCAAATTAAAAACAAAATTATTTTTACTTCTTTCGATAATGCATATGCGAATGGGAGAGTTATTAAGTATCTTAAAAATGATTGCAATCGTGTATTTCTCGAACAAAATTCACACTAAATGTTTATGTCATATACTTCAATTGGTTGTCAAAGATGGAATAAGTATAATAGCTAAAGATTATATCAATCCTATTAAATATGGGGTCCTACTATGCTTCACCTCAGGTCCTAAAATAATAGAGATAAATTATTAATGCTAATGGAAATACAAACAAAAAATAGTTTTAGATGTTGAAACTAGATGACACTTACATATTACCTTCTTGCACATGCTTATACATATAAAAATGAGATTACTATGCTTCATAATAGGCATAATCATAATACACCTCTTGAAGATCAAAATTGGATTTATTTTACTTTGGTGTTAAGATTCTTGAGATTGTTTAAGGATGCAACTAAAACTTTTTGTACGCAATATACCTTTAACATTGACTTGGCCTTTTATAAAATTACTAATCTTGTCATGCATATGGATTAATATGGGGATAAAAATATATGTCGTGACACTGTGCCCGATATGGAAGAAAAAATTATAATTAATTTAATCCATCTCATACGTTTATGTTATTGGGTGCATCTTTGATCTTTTTTAAAAAGGGTCAGGTTTGGAATTTTTAGTTACTTATTTTTATAAATCCTTACAACTTCCTGATGTTACCTATAACCACAAGGTATATATTCTAAAAATGATACTTATCTTTATATAACATATAATGAATATGTTGGCACATACGGGAGAAATATAAATGTTAGATCTTCAAATGCAGTAGGTATTAGTAGTAGTGATAAGGGAGGACATTATTGTCTCTAACTAAGTGAAAATGGAAATGCTAAATAGTGGGTTGGCAAGAGAAACTCATCAAGATGATAATGAAGTGGTCAGATATGAACACTCCATTTGAGTTACAATAGTATGACGAGAACAACCCACTTGATATCTTAAAATGGTGGAATTCGAAAGAAGATGATTTCCTATTCTTTCGAGGTTAGCAAGGGAGATTTTTTTCAATATATATTTCTACAGTATAAAATGAATGCGTGTTTAGTCACGCTAGACTTCAATACATGAATGAAAAAACAAGGATATGTGGGGTACTTGGAGTGTTTGTTGCAATCAAAGACTGGACTGTGGCGGATCATATGATGCACAACGACGAGTATAAAATGAAAAATAATCCAAAGGACATCTTTGATAAATTTTCACAAGATGTCGAACAAAATCTTGAGCAAGATCTTATTGTCGGAGTTATTGCGGGATTTAAGGATGGAGAGAATGAAAATTGGCTAGATAAATGATATTTATAATACATTTTGTAATAAGATAGTTCAATTTGAGGACATTTTTACAACTCTTGGTATGCTAGAGCATAAACTGTGAAATACTTAAAAATCAAATTTATTTTTTATCCTTGAATCTTATAATGTAATAATTATTTTACCACTTATAAAGATAAATAAACTATAGCAAGTTATAATACAATCCAACTATAAGAATATAACAATTATTTTATCACTAGTAAGTAATGACCAAAATATAACAACACTTGTATTACTTATAATCAAACCATAATAATCAAAGTAGCCGTAGGGACGGATTTAGAGGGGATATGGGTATGCCCAAGACAACCATGAATCATTGAAATACATTTAGTATAGTGGTAAAGATCTATACTAAAATACTTTTTTTACATTCTTTTGTTTTTTCTTTTTATTTTAATAAGTCAATTCTGTTTCCATTCTCTTTCCTAACTAAATCTATATTGGAAAACTGTAATTTCCATTCTCTTTCCTAACCAAATCTATATTGGAAAACTGTAATTTCAATTCTCTTTCCTAACTAAATCTATATCGGAAAACTGTAATTTCAATTCTCTTTTCTAACTAAATCTATATCGGAAAACTGTAATTCGATTCAGCTAATGATGTTTCCATTCTCTTTCTTAACTAAATCTATATTGGAAAACTGTAATTCGATTCAGCTAATGATTTTTCATTAGATTTTATGTCTCTAGTACTAAATCTATATTGGAAAACTGTAATTCGGTTCAGTTAATGATTTTTCATTAGATTTTATGTCTCTAGTAAACAAAATAATTAAAAATTAGGGACTTTTGTTAATATTTCTTTCATTCTTTGCATATTAACTAAATCTATATTGGAAAAGTGTAATTTGATTCAGGTAATTATTTTTCTTTAGATTTTATGTCTCTAATAAACAAAACACTTAAAAATTAGGGACTTTTCTTTATATTTCTTTCATTCTTTGCATATTTCATTGCAGGTAAAGATTTACATAAAAGACTTTGGCGAATTTCCAAAATTAAGCACATAATATTATCTTACTAGACTTGATTGAGAAAATTAATGTTATTGGTAGTAGACTATTTTAGGATATTTGGTGTCGATTTATTTCTAAAATTTTGTATGGAAATAATATTTTGTATTTAAAAAGAAATTATTTTATTAATTCTTTATAGCAAATTACTGTATTTTTTTTCAATGAATATTTTCACTAAATTTATAACTTTTTAAAAG
Source organism: Limnanthes douglasii subsp. nivea (assembly GCA_036936605.1). Classification (NCBI taxonomy): domain Eukaryota; kingdom Viridiplantae; phylum Streptophyta; class Magnoliopsida; order Brassicales; family Limnanthaceae; genus Limnanthes; species Limnanthes douglasii. The sequence goes on along the minus strand of JAUPFV010000005.1, from coordinate 10,849,381 downwards.
ATTTTATATGGATAATGGATGGATTTGCAAATTACTTATTGTTGAATTTGTAATATTTTCTATTTTCTATTTATATTAATTGAATTTTTATTCGTTTCATATTTTGTAATCTTTTATATGGAGACAATATTTTTTATTTAAGAAAAATATTGTACTTATTCTTTTTAAGAAAATTAATGTCATAATGTATTTAATCAAATTATTGTATAGATGTTTTTTCTCAACAAATATTTTGTACTGAATGTTTTAGATGAAAATAATATTTTGTATATGAGAATAATTAAGTAAATTATTGATTCTTTAGCTCTGTATTGTTGAATTTATAATATTTTATATCAATTGATATATAATTTATGGAGCACAAATTATGGTTATTAACTATTTCCTACTTTTTTCTAGCATGATGTTGTTGAAGTGGATTCTTGAACAAACGATAGATTATGGATGGGAAGCCTTTTATCAAAAAGTTATGGATTATTGTGGTAATTTGAAATAGATGTGCGCGACATAAATTCAAGGTAGGTAAAAGATAATAAATCAAAAAGACTTGCTCCGTTTTTGACAACTCTCCATTATTTCAAAAATAATTGTTTTTTACATGTCATAGACTTTGTAATGAAAGAGTTGGTGATCGATTTACACTGGAAAATGTTGAGTTGTTGAATTGTGTAGCATGTTTGAATCCATGTTCTTCATTTGAATACTTTGACACTAAATCACTTGTGAGGTTGGCAAGATTCTATCCAAATAACCTTGAAGATATTAGTGATAAAGAGTTGTCTAGCCAATTTGAGACTTATATTGCATGTGTCAAAATGGATGATAATTTTTCCATAATATTTATATTTTATGAATTTTTTTGCATAATATTTTTTTGGCATACCCTAAATTTTCGTCCTGGAAGTAGGATAATAAAAATATAATAACCTTATACTAATTGTAAATTATAATATACAAACTATATAACAATTTGTTTATCAAATAATAACAACACTTATAATATACGTATTAAAAAATAATACAATATTGATAGTCGTTATGGTCGTGGCTTTAATCCGACCATGTTTTGTTGTAACTGTAGCCGCCGTGACAGTGAATTTTACCATAGTATGTTGTGTATTCTATTATCGTACATGGTGTGACATCTCTGTCTTGATCCCGTCAAATTTTATCGTGACATGTAAGGTTAGACATCTTCAGTCAGTCATCACATTCAAAACTAATCTCGTTGATTGTTTTATGTTAATTTTAACCTATAAAAAAACAGTATATGTTTGTATACGGATTTTCCAACCAAAGTTACATCTCAAGTTTAGCATATTTCAACATTTGAGTTTGCATAAAATCATGTTTATATTAAGTTTAAATAGATGTTTCATTTTTTATTATAGTATAAAACGGTTATATAGTTTCTTATTTCAAAACTTAGTATTTTGTCTTATATAAATTTTTTTATGTCCAAACTAAGTTTAAACCATTGGCTTGTCGTTCAGTTATGATGATTTCTTTCTTATAATTTTTTATTTCAAAACTATCTACTGGACTTGTCATTTTCAATAAATTTAATACCATGACACTTGAAAAATCAATGAGCGGCCTTATTCAAATCTGTTCATAGACTAATTTTATTAAAATATGAAAATCTATAGACTAGATTTATCAATGTCGACAAATAAAATTAACTTCACCAATAATTTTAAAGTTAATAGACTATAAAAAAAATCCAATAAACGAATCATTGATTTAAACCTCCAAACGATCTAAATTTATATCTAATAAAAAATTTCATCTTTAATTTTATAGGGGAATAAAATAGTTTAAATGATAATTACATTAATATTTCAAATGAATACAATAAAATCGATCCACGTTAAATAAATTTATATTGAGAAAGTCTAAAAGTAATAAATTAAATTTATATATTTGTGTTTAAAAATATTTTATATATATGTAATTTATAAATATGATTTTGAAATAAAACATATTAACAAACCGATTTACACTAGGTGAAGCTATTTCATCCATCAAATTTTTTATTTTCTCCGTATTTCAAAATGAAAAAAAAGCCTTATCACTTGCTTTTACTATCTTGTCCTATTTTACTTTTTAATTTATAACTTGATGTCATTAACTATTATGAAAACCTTATATCAACAAACATATGATTTAGCCAAATTAAATCCAACATATATGATTTAAGTTCTAAAATTAAACCCTAATAACAAAAAAAAAGTTCAAATTTCTTAAAGATTACTCATGGAAGAGGAAGACACCCAAACTATAGATTTAACACCAGAGAACATCACCCAATCAACCAACAAGATAATTTAATCTTGTTTTTTAGTTTTACATTCATGTAGCTTGAGAATCTCTGTTAAAAAAAACATATTTTCGAAAATCTCGATTTGTAGGTTTTAACAGAAAACAACTAATTCTGAAATAGTAGTTAGGAATCTAAGTGTTTTTATTTTTAATAAAAAAACTTGATTCTGAGACGGCAGCTCGGAATTAGGTGCGTTTTTTTATTAAAAAACACATGATTCTGAGACACCACCTCATAATCATGTGTTTTATATATATAAAAAACGCACCTAATTTCGAGATGTCGTCTGAGAATTATATGCTTTTCATCTGTTTTAATAAACAATGGTGCATTTTTAAGTGTTGTTGTTTTTAAAAATTAAGAATGATTTCTACCTTAGACGAATTCGAGAGAGACTGCCATTTTTTGTCGATATTAAAAGAGAAATCGAATAGTTGGCTATAGTTTCTTGTTTTTCAAGATTAGAAGAGAAATCGATGGAGTTGCTAGAGAATCAATGGATTTGGAATAAAAATAAAGAAAAAGGGTAAATATATTATTTCCTTTATGAAGAAAATAACAAAGTGGAGTTTCTTTTTATTTATGGGGTGAAATAAAAAATTTAATAGAGGAAATAGCTTCACCATTTACACTATTGTGATGTAATTTTTGTCAATATCTATTCAAATTCTCTTAATGTTTGACGAACCAAAAAGAGGTGATAAAAAAATTTAAAAAATATTAATTATCATCTTAAATGAAAGATGGATCGTATATATTATAACGAATATTATGAAATTTATCCTCAGAAAAATCATAAAAATAACAATGCATGCAATATCACTCATGTATTTAATTTAAATATTATTATTTTTCAAAATATATATTTTGATCCAAATTTAATTTTGAGATATTTATATATAAGTCCTTGCATCCAAAGTTATAAAACAACAAAATTTTTGTTACTATACCACGACTATCAGTACTGAATACTTTTAGTAGGTAAATAAAAAATAAATTTTTATCATCTAAAATTTTCTATAATATTTCAAATACACGTATTTCATCATTAATCATGTATTTTTTTAGATCCTATGTTTCACACTTATCCATTTTACTTTTTAAGACGAACAAAATTAAATATATGGATGATATTTAAAAATAAAATTGTCAGACCTAGTAACCCTGGTTTCGTATTACATTCGTCTGGTCTCGCATCTCGTACTTCGTTTTGTCCCGGTAACAAAAATATGTGAGACCATGCATGATGTAATGGAGAGATGTGAGACAAGGCATGGTGTAGTGGAGAGATGTGAGACAAGACGTGATGAAATGGAGAGATACGAGACCAAGAATGAAATTGAAATATACGAGACCAAACATGATGAAGTGGATAGACAATACATAATAAAATAGGAAGACCTGGCATGATGAAGTAGAGAGACCACGCATGATTAAATGGAGAGATGCGAGACTATGTGTGATAAAGTGGAGAGAGTATGCATGATGAAATGGGAGATATTAGACCAAACATGATAGAATTGGATAGACTATGCATGATAGAACTGGAAAGACTAAGCATGATAAAGTAGACAAGCTAGACATGATGAAGTGGGTAGACCATGCATAATGAAATGGAGATCTGTGACCAGGTATGATGAAGTGAAGAGACCATACATGATGAAATGGAAAGATGCGAGACAGAACATGATGAAATGGAAAGACCATGCATCATGAAATGGAGAGATGCGAGACAGGATATGGTGAAATGGAAAGATCATGCATGATGAAATGGAAAGACCATGCATCATAAAATAGAGAGATGCGAGACTGGACATGATAAAATCAGAAAGACCGTGCATGATGGAACTGGAGAGACCCTGCATGATGAGGTGAGAGAGCATGCATGATGGAAGTTGAGAGGTCATGCATGATAACATGGAAAGGTCGGACATGATGAAGTAGAGAGACCATACATGATGAATTGGAGAGATGCGATACCAATCATGATGAAGTGGAGAGACAATGCAAGATGAAATGAAGAGACCACGCGTGATGAAGTGGAGAGACCAAGTATGAAGAAATGGAGAGATGCGAGATAAGGCATGATGAAATTGAGAGACTAAGCATGATCGAAGTGGAGAGAACATGCGTGATGAAGTGGAAAGACCAAGCATGATGAAATAGAGAAATGTGAGGTGAAGCATGATGAGATGGAGAGATATGATACATGTACTACTTGATGATATGAGATGTGAGACCAGAATTACTCGATCCAACAAAAAAAAATATCATCCATGCATCTAGTTTTGTTGTTTTTAAAACGATTTGAAAAATATAAAATTATAAAAAAAAAAATAGGACAAACAAGATATTTTTTATTTTTAAAAATCATATAACAACTTACCAATTTTCAATATCATACGATAATAATTCATCTATAAATATTCTCGAAGAAAATAAACATCTTTATACTTCTACCTATAAATTTAGGAAAAGCTATCATTTAAATTTTATTTAAATTAGACTTATACTTATAAACTTTTGTATCTTAATTTTGACTATATCCTTGTTTATAATTACGTATTTAAAGTTCTTCAACTATTTATTTTAGAGTTCCAAACAATTTGTAAAATTATACGCCCAATACCTTACATTTTCTAATGAAATTTAAAGTTTCATATTCCAGATAAAATTAAATTATCTTAAGCTGGAAAAATAGGACCGTCTCTCCTCCAAATAGTTTTGTGGTAGCTCAAATAAATTAGCCTAAAATTATATAAATTCATTTCTAGATTTGAATGCACCATTTATCTTTTAATTTAATGTTCGCTCCATAGTATGAACAGTTAGGTCTAAAACCCTTTCACAAACGCAACTCTATTTCATAAACAAATAAAGTAATTTTATATTCATCTGTCTGTCTAATGGACTTTATTTAACATTCGAAATAAAAAAAAGATTCTAATCTTTTAGGAATCAATCATCATCAATCATCATATCATACGGACTCCGTTTAATATTTGAAATGATAAAGATCCTCCTCCTCCCAGTCCCATACTCAGTGAGCTCAATCAAACAGTGACACATAAGGAGTCTACAATTTTCCACTTTCCTCTTTCAAAATTCAAATCATTCACAAAAAGCAAAATAATCATATCCTAGGATCTCCTGGAGGCAGCAAAACAGATACAACTATTCTAAAACGAATCATCGCTTTGTTGATATAATGTACTGAGAATGGAAAAAATAGCACTATCATCAATGGCCTACCAAGATAGTGCTACAGAGCTTTGTAGAACACAAAATAATTCCAAAATTTATTCATTACTAGGGAAGGCAAGACATCATCTGAAACTTCATGATTCTCAAACCCAGAAGTAGGTTTGGAGGTTATAAAAGCTTTAACCTGGAATTTACTCGGGAAAAAACGTAATCGAGGGGTTAAGGATGCAGAAGATTAGGAGTAGAGCTTAAAAAAAGCTCAAACAATGGCTTAAAGGCCAACACCTAAAATTAGGTCTCAGAAGAGAATATGATAGATTACACGACAAGCATGCAACTTTTTTAAGAATAGACAATACAGGTGCACATTCAAGAAAACTAAAAGTGAAGTGCCACCAATAAACCTTTCCAACAATTCTAACCAAAAATAGGAAACATCAGGCAAGTTAAATCACGTTGGCAGATTAAAAACTTCAAACATCATCACTTTATGATAATGATATGAGTAGTAAGCACTAGGGCTAACAAACAATAAAGTAACTATTATCACATAATGTGCTCTAAAGATGAAAATAAACATATAATACAAATATTAGAGAAAAGGAGTGATAAGATAAATCTTTGACAAAATCCAGAAAATGACAGACAATAACCAAACTTTTTCATACAAAGTGGATAATCCATTAGGCTCAGAGTGGATAATCCATTATGTTTTGTTATGTAATGTTAGTTCTACTAAAGTCATACAGGGGTAATCAGCTTTAGAGATAGTAGAGAAGTATAGGCCACAAGATAATCTCACAAGTCACAAGAAAAGCTGAATCAAGCAAAACGGAAAGGAAAGGAAAGGAAAAAGAGCAAATTTCTTACAGAAAAATTCTCATTACGGAACTTGAAAATACAAGAATTATTCAAAATCTATAAAGTCTGAATAAACATATTAGTATAATAGTTTCTACGACCAAGTCAATGTTCATAAAATTACACTTATTCGCATGATATGTAGCCTACTACTTTAATCTATTAAATTAGGCCTCATTGCTTGCAACAGCATACATTTCGAATGTTATCACCAGAAAGGGTTGGTACTTTTTACCTCTCAAGGAGCATGACCAATTCACAATGGTCAGTATGTGGGAAAAGGTCAACCGCCATTGCTTTGACAGGTCTAAATGGCTCTGAAATCGGCATTGACTTGGCTCTGTGTCGTGCTAAACCAGCACTACTCATGTTCCTCCATCCTCTATTGTCTTTCTTTCCTTTCTCAATCGTTTCCGGGGATGGTGTGCAGAGTTCAATCGCGTTCGCCACTAAGGTTTCAGGGTTGCAAGAAATGTAACTGCATAGCAGTACAGTTAGAAAGCTCGAGATTATAAAAAAAAAGTGGGAAATAAGTATTGAACATAACGAAAATAAATGAAGTTCAGAGATGGAACTAACACAAGCCTCCGAAGACGTGGATTAGTTCTTAGAGCTTTAATTACCTACAGTATCCAAAAGTATATTTAAGCAAAAGTAAATATATAATAATCAAATGCACCAATTAGAGGATATCTTCCATGCAAGGAGACGTGAAAAGAATGCATTTTGAAATAAATAATGACACTTATGCACTATGCAGCAGGCAAAAAGCCAAATATAGTTAGTGGCAAATGTCTCAATATTTTTCTCTCCTTAAATTAACTGCTGACAGATGCAAATCCGGACGTTTAAAGCAATAAACATTTTTCTTTTCTTTATGTGCATTGAGTAACCAACAACAATAACTAATCAATTGTCAAGGGTCGGAGAGTTCAGCATTTAGAGAAGTGACAATGCCTGTTTAGTAGAACTGTCAAAGTTGCAAAGAGAGCGAAAGGAACAAGATACTCACTGTAGGATGAAGCCCACCCCTTGGAGGATCAACAATAGCAACAACATTTTTAAACTGCGGAATAGATGATTTTTCTTCATCTAATATGCTACTCTTCAGATTTATACTTTGGACTTCTTCCACACCATTTAGAAGATCGGCAGAAGCAGTTTTACCATTAACAGGATCATTACTCAAGCACTCTTTTGCATCTGAAATGTTATCCACAGAGATACTTTTCACTTCAGGAGGTGTAATTTCGCTCTCATTGTTATTGGGATCATCTCGTTTTTCAGGCACATGTAGATACTCTTTCAGTAGAGATCCAATCACATCTTCCGCCTGGATTTCAGCAATGACAGACATAACAATAAATGGCATGAATATATATATGCAACTATGACGAAGAGACTGCAGTAAAAAAACATCGGCAACAACATTTGCTATAGCAATCATGAAAAGAATTGAATTCTAAATCTATCTACATATGTATATATAAATAGATACAACTGCCATTAAGTGTGTAAGAGAGTATCTGATTGAAGTCCACTCCAGGTACGATAAACGGACATACAATCTGGAAGCATGGTAACAGAAGGAACATTGGAAACATACCTTTGAACAAACAAATTTATAGTTCTTTATGCCATTGATCTCAGCATTATGGTGGGCATCTGCTATTGCAGATGCGTTCATTTCAATGCCAATAACCTGAATTCGATTTAGTGCAAAAATAAGCATTTAATTTATTTGGGAACAGAAAAGAGATATTTTATAATTTTATGACTCTCTTGGATTTCATAGTTTTTGTAAGTCTCAGGTTTCCTATTTTGAGCTCTGCGCATATATCTCACTGAGTTTACATCTTTTGAATTTTTACATATATGTGATTTGTTAGTGTATAATAGAACCAATTAAAAGAAACAAGAAACAGGACTAAAACTAAGGTAGCTGGCTATTACCATACCGACAGAATGTGCTAAAATGAGCCCTATTGTTCCAGTTCCACAACATATATCAAATAACAGTGTATCAGGCCCCAGACCAGCCCAATCCCCAGCAAGTGAATACAGTTTCTCTGCTCCAAGGGTATTAACCTGCACAATGCTGTATATTTTTATAACTACTCAATGATTCAATGTTACCTATAGATGAACCAAGAGAGATGCAAACCTGGAAAAACGCAGTTGGAGATATACTAAAGCATAGATTACTTATATAATCATGTATTCTTGGATCTGCAATCTTATTGGTAGCATTCATAGCACCAGACTCAGACTTTTGAATAGGTAATGAGGATAACGGGGCATCACCTGGTGCGGCATTGGATATACCCTGGTGATTCTGTCAAAATAATGACAAATAAGAGCAATTACTGAGCAGTTAACCAAGAAAGAGTGGTAGATAAGGACGAAAGACCATATAACTTATAAACAAGAAAGATTGGTAGATAGGACAAAAGACCAAATATCATATAAATTTTTCATCAAATACATTAGGCCTTTTCAGTGCAGTTACTGAAAATAAAATCTCAGTACTACTTTTATTCTTATCCAGCATAAATCTTTACGGCCATATAGTCATATTGACCTGATATTCATGTCCTATAATTTTATCATTATATCCTCCGAAAAGTTTAGTCCAAAAGCGAAGCATAGAATTTTTACAACGTGTGCACAGCAGATCCAACGAGACATGGAAGATATACGTATTTGAACAGACATCTTTCGTGAAATATATAAACAATTAGTTGGCACTTACAGCAGTTCTTATTATATACTAATGTCATGAGTGCTATGAATTATGAAATGCAATTAAAAAGCCATTGAGAATTCAGTTATGGCAAGGAAAAAAGCAGCTCACCTCGAATGATGATGATCAACAATAATTTAACCAGCTAATTAAAGAGGTAAGAAAGTGAGGTAAAAGGATTAAACGGAAACAGGAAGTATCCAGATAGTTTAATGCAGAACGTACTACTGAACCAACAAATACTTGGAGGGAAAGACGTGGTTAACTGATGAAAATAAATCCCTGCAAGTAGCTATGTAACAGAATTTATAGCTACTCTGACTACAACATAAGACTGTGATGAAGCCAATACCTGAACCACCAAAGCTGTTAAGGGGAGAGCTGGAGAACTGGTTTCAGCTCCCTCAACAAATGCTTGTGCCAACTTTTCGAATTCAGTGGCTATTTGTGCATCATCAAAACCTGTAGTGCAAACCTGTGAAACCAATACAGAATATAAGCACATAAATACAATGCCATGAAAGATCACCTTTTTCATCTTCAAATATATGAACAAGCAAGAGATAAAACCTGAACGATCAGCATGACCTCCGAAACTTTGGACAAGTCTTCGTTATTGGTGGCATCGCGCGGTTTTCTTCCTTCTCGAACCTTGAAAGATACAACTATTGCTATAATATATATTTAACAAAATAATATGCAGATCCAATTAATCAAATAAATGAAAAGACATACTGTCAATTGGCGCCAAAACCCAACGTTTTTAAACCTATTCCAAATTGGGAATGTTGAGGTTTGTAAGAAATCCTGAAAGATTAAAGCATATTTGCAAGCTATCCTGGAGACATTGGGGCATTCTGTGGGTTCCATAACTGCTGTTACACCTTTCCTATAAGATTTGCATTAGGTGAGCAACCCGTGATGGAAACTAAAGTTACAACTTTATTGAAGAGTACCTAAAGTTTCCAAGCATAAATCCCACGGTTGGCTTGCCCTGTAGAGACAATCCAACTGAAAATTCACACTTGTTACGGTATCCATTTACAAGTGGTGACTCAATTATACCCTCTAGTTCACATGCAAGGCCACCTGCAATATGAAATATAGACCTTAAAAGAAGTCTTTCCACGTCCTATTCGCATTACTAGGCTATCTATAATTAAGATATAAAATATTTATAAAGAAAATTGATCTCATAAGTAGGTCAGGTACCAAATTCAACACCTTGGAATTGTAGATGTAAGTATATAGCAACAGTTATACATATAAGAAGAGAATGTTTAAAAAGAGCACCTATGTCCTTAGACTTGAGTACCCACTGTGGAAGAGAAACCCCATTCGGACAAGCTTTGCGAGCATTTCTAGTCTGCCAAAAATGTTCAGACATTCATTTCACAGGAAGTCAAAAGTTAAAAAACAATGGTAACAAACTAAACAAAGCAAGAGTCTAACAAGTTTCTTAAGCATTTGCTTAATTTGGCTCTTCTTGTGCTCCAACTGCTCGCTATAGGTCATGTGGGCAAGAGGGGTCACTGCATCCCTGGCAGTTTTTTCCTTAAGTTCAACACCATCACCGTTCGTCTCTCCGTCCTCAGCAACATTAGCAGAGACAGAATCATCTCCAGCCACGGAAGACTTCACGTTTTCATGGGTGCCCTCAGCGACACCCATTGCTGATTTGATATTTTTATCAATAGCTCGAGGAATGACATCAGCAACCTTCAGATTCTTGTTGCCAACAGTTTTTCCTTGCAAGACCTATTGGATTCAAACTTAGCAATCCTAGTTAGAATAGTTGCAGCAAGTTCAGGAAGCACTAGTTTCAACAAAAGCTTAGAAAATACCTCCACGGCACTTTTCAGTTGTTCTGTAGTCTCAAATCTCAAGAAAGCAACTGTCATGCCTTTCTTTTTCTTTGCAGACTTGAATTGAACGTCCTAAACAAGCAAAGAAAGTGCAATGAATTGGTAGCAACTACACATCCTAGGAGTACTATTTTATCATCATACTGTCATTAGGCTAGCATTATTTCTAACCCGTAAAGACGAAATGAAAACCGCATTAGCTTCAATCCCCCTCAACCCAAAACCTTAAACTTTACTCACCTGGTCCTGGAGAAACTTCCTCAAATCATCAGAATGCCACCTCCTTGGAATATGCACCAAGCATTTACTAAGAGCAGGGTCCATAACACAATCACCTCCACCACCATCACCTTCATCCTCATCAACCACCATTTCTGTCATCAAAACCTCATCCTCCAGCTCCATCTCGCTCTCCGCCTTCATCACTTTCTTCGCCCGCTCCGAAGTCGGATCCCACGTGTTGTCCGGTCGCGGCCTTAGCTCCTCCTCTCCATGTGCGTACCTGCACGTGCTACCATGGCTACACGATCCGGAGTGCCGCCTGAAGTAAGAGCAGAGGCTCGTTTTCCACAGAGGCTGAGCAGTAGGGTCCGACGGAGCTTCGGTAGGTGTTTTCGAAGCCGGTACGTCCTCGCCGTCTTGTACCTCCTCACGCTTTCGCTTCTCACCAACCGGAATAGGAGTCTCCATCGATTGAGGATCAGATGATTGGATCTGAGTATCGGGATGGTCATGGGAATCGCCGCCGTCGGCCGGAGCAATGTCTACGTTTAGAGTAGAAGATTGCTCTTGAGTGGACGATGACTCCATAGAAGATGGCGGCAATTTTCGAAAAGAAAAAAATTAGGGTTTTACTTCGAAGAAACTGTAATGGCTGCTTGTACTTGACTGGATACAAAGTGATAGGCGTTTTTGAGTAAACGGTTAAAGATTGCCATATTTATATTTATGTTATATTACAATATATTTTACGAATTATTCTCAAAATGTCCAAACATTTAGGGTCTCGAATGTATTTAAGCCAATAAACTCAAGTGAATCTAGCATCTACTTCAATTCAGGTGTGTGTGGGATTGCTTGAGAAAAATAGGTCGGGATCATTGGAGAAACTAGTAGATTGTCTATGTCCTAAAAATTTATTCATGTAATTAACTCAATAGTTTATTAAAGTAGTCAGTAAGTATTAAATCTAAGCATTGATGCATATATAAATATATCAATTTTGTAATTATACACAAGAATAAAAAGAATAATATTTTTTTTTGCTTTTTTGTATAATTTATTTTACCAAAAAATACGGATACGATATTAGAGGATATATAAAAGAAAGCTTAGTTGATTTTTGATCTTTTGAAAGAGTTTCTCAATAAGATGGAAGGCTCCGAACAAGAATTAAACTTTTAAAGTGAAAGAAACTTGCGTAGTAACAGTAGCTAGATGGTTGTGAATCATTATTCTAACAAATCAAGTATATTTATTACTAGTACCAAGTTGACCGAGAAAAACTATTGTCTAGTGTAAAGCCATTAGATTATCATTAGCTGCCAAACATAAGATTAGCTTCATTAATGGAAGATCGACGTAGCTTATGTTGCTTTTTGTCAAATATGATAGGTGGAATCAAGTGAAGAACATGGTATGTTCTTTGATCATAAGCTTTATGTATGATCATCTAACAGAGCAGTTCATCTTCTTTGACAATGCGAAAGGATTATAAAAATAAAGTGCTCAAATGTATAACAATGCGAAAGAATTATAACAATGGACATATGGTCTATGAGTTAAAAAGAGAGATCATTCTTCTTTCTTAGGGAAGCTTGAGCGTGGTAGCATACTTCTTGGAGCTTAAAATATTATCGGATGAAACAAATGCATTCATGCCATTTCCACTTTGTAAATGTCAAAACAAGTCTGATTATGGTGTGTACTTAAAGCTAACCAAAAGAGAGAATAATACAGGTTGATGTAATTCATTATTGAACTTAATGAAAAATTTGAGGGAGCTAAGGATCAAATCATCTTGATGGATCATATGTCATCAATCAATAGATCATATTCTATTATCCTCTATGTTCAAAATAAATCAGCCTGAATAATCTAATTGAATAATCTTTTAATAACAATTCTTGTCGTGATGTTAACAAGATATCAGACCAATGTAAAAAATAAATTTAGATAAGATAGAAAATGGGTGTCGATGATGTACTTACTATCTTCAAAATGGACATACCAAAGAAAATTTGTTCAAACTAAAAGGTTGTCATGATTATTGGGACAAAAATAATGTAAAAGAAAAGAAAATGGCTCAAATAATACTAGTGTCTATTGTGCTGCAAGTTCTTTGGATGATGATCATGAAGAAATAAATAACATGCAATGATTAATGTATATGGTCATGTAGGTTCAACGAAATTCGGAAAGAATGCTTGCAAATAGGAAGAAACCAGAAGATGGGGAAGGAAATGCAAGTGTGCATTTTGCGCATCTTGAAGATTTTTCATGTATGTTTTCATCCAATAATTATGAGAATGTTAATAAGAAAGGTAGTTTTTGGATCATGGACACATGAGTATCAAATCACATGTATTGTGATCATTTTTTTTTTTTTCAAAAATTTATCCATTAAAAAAAACCTTCTTCTATTACTTTACCGGGTGGCTCTATAAAAACAGTTTTTTTAAAAAATCAATCATAATGCATAATAAATTTATTTTACAATATTGCTTATATGTGCCATATATAAAATTTAATCTATTCTTCATCGGCAATAGTGCAATTACTTCATGCATCTTTTGTAAGTTCTTAAATGATCATTGCCTTATTTAAGACCAACACTATGAGGAAATATTTGAAGTTGGAAAGAAATACAAAGGATTATATCTTATCAACATCCAATTCTTCAATCAAAGCTTCATGGAATCTCCGTGTTTAAAATTTCATTTTTATAGTCCTAGTGTTATCGGTGTATATATTATAATAAAGACATATATTTGGCATTTTAGACTTAAAAATTGTTCCAATAAAATCTTAAAGGTTTTTTATGTAATGAATTGTATTGATAACAAAAAAGTTTGTACCATTAGTCATCTGGCCAAGCAACAAAGAAATAATTTTTCTTCTAGTATTTATACTACTTTTAAGGCCGTTGACTTGTTTCATTTAGGCATATGGGGACCTTACAGTATACCAACTATTATTGGAAAGAAATATTTTTTGGCAATAGTAGATAATTACATTATATGTACTTGGATTTTTTGCTCAAAATCAAAGTTGATACCTTATTTACTTTCAAGTAATTTGTTAACTTATGCCAACCACAATTCAATGCTAAATTTAAGGTCTTGAGATATGATAATGGCACAAAATTTCTTATTCAAAACATGTCATATTTTCTATCTAATTTTGGTGTTGTGCATCAAAGACTTGTCCTTCTACCCCTCAACAAAATGACATTGTTGAGAGAAAATATAAGCACTTGATTGAGACTGCAATATCTCTTATGTTTCAACCCAGTCTTCTGAAGTGCTTTTTGGTGAAGTACTGACGTTTCTCCTTTATACATTTTTTTGCTTGTTTTATTGCTCTCAACGCCTCTATTTCAACCCTCAGCTTGTCTCTCTTCTTTATGGTATACTCCTTATTTTCCCTTACACTTTCCACCTTTGGGGGTGGAGCATTATGTTCATTCGGATCCATCCGAACTGCTTTACTTTCTGGTTTTGAATGTAAAATTTAGGCACCGTCGCCTCCCACCGCGGTCGCCAATTTAGTGAGGTTTATAACTGGCTAAGGGTAATCTGGTAAAATGTTTAACACGTGTTTTGGTAATTTTGTAGTGTTTTGTATTTAGTGTAGAGTAGAGAGATAGTTAAGCTTCCTACTAGTAATAAATTCTGATCACCCTCATTAATGAAAGTAGTTGGGGTATTTATACTTAATTACTGACCCATGAACTTATTGGGTCGGGTTGTAAAACCGGGTCGAGTTTAAGGACCAATTAGTAATATAGCTTTAAGTTGATTAGCAACTAACTTAGTCAATAATTAGTACATTTGTCTTGTTCGGATTTTTAGTGTAGTGGTTTAGTACGAATTGGCCTTCAGATTTATTTATGGCACGGTGAATGAAATCTCTGAACTCATCAGTAGCCCATTTAGTTCTTGCAAAGGGTCTTGAAAAAAGCTAAAACTCAAAAAATAATATTAACATTTTCCGATCTCTTCATGTCGTTCGAACTGCAAGAGTCTTTCTCCAATAGTGACCTTGCTTGTACTTTGTCAGAACTGATTTCTCATCTCAAAATTCCAAGAGTTCCTCTTGAATCGTGGGACACTTGTCAAGCTTTAGTTCGACCTCCCAACCATTTTTTCTCCTAGATTTTCGCACCCACTATGCTAGAAAGTTACATAGCCTTTAATCTTCACATTTTTCAGCTTTTAATCATTGCTAAATATTGATCCAACTTCTCTTAGGTAACTACTCATTTTCATTGTTATATATACACTTTTTCTATTGTTCTGTTATCTTCAAAAATCACAAACATTCTTAGAGAGAGAGTTTACTTCATCTTCAACCTTGTTCTTGATTCATATATGTTTACAGCCGGAAACGCCTTAGTAAAAGAAGGTTGGTTGAACTTGTGTGAACTAGAGAGAGCATAGAAAGTAGTGAGGGACAATCGCATTGATGCTGGTCTACCTGCTTCTCCAAGCAAAAAAAGCAATCGGCCACAACTAAACACTGACCAGGGATCATCTTTTTTTAAAAACCCAAAAGTTATAAAAATTCCATTTATAACACATCTTTCACCTCTCCCATATGGTTCATCAGTCCAAGAATCCCAAAACCATTTACCCAAGTAGAAAGTTGTTTCCAGAGTAAAGAAACCCTCACCCTTCATTGCGATGGGATCGGACACAGAAAAATCACCAGACAAGTCAACTCCTCGACGGGTCATACGTTAACTAAACCAAATTCTACTCTTTCATCTTCAAAGCCCTCTAGTTCAGAGGTAACAAAGGTTGTACCACAAGCTAAACCATTCGGGCAGCAGCCTCTTACAGACACCAGACTATCAGAAGTGTCATCTGCACAACCTTCCGAACAATTGTTTTTAAACCACCCAAGCAACCACCCTCAAAGGGGCCAAAACGACCTTCTTCAAAACCATCTGAACAGAATTCCACAGTTATGGAAGAAAACATGGAAGACAACATATAAAAATCCCCATTTGAGGCTGAGGCGTCCGATAAAATAGGGGATACAACTTTAGACCAGAAAGGCAAAACTAAAGTGGGTATGACTCATCCGGACGCTCTTCCAGAAAGTTTGGAGGGCAAAGTGGGTCCCTGCTTTAAGAAGGTAAGCGTAAAATACTTTATGGCCCTCCAAAATATTAACTATGTGTATACCCACACAACTGAGTTGGGTCAGATCCGCACTAAGTGGGGGATCCCATAATCTGTGAAAGTGAGGATCTTAATATCTCTAAAGACCCCTATGGATTGCAAGCTAAACGAGGTGGTAGTCTATATTGAAGTATTGAACTGGGAACTTTGGTTCCCCTTGGATCCGGAAATAGTCAAATATTTCCATCTGATCAAGTTGTGTCCTACTCAACAGAACCCCAATTCTTGGTATACCCTTCTAGATTGCATCATGGTGTTCAGACTGTCTAAGATTCTACTACCTATGGAACAGTTTGCTATTATGGAAAACTTGTACAATAATCATCAAATCCCCTTCTACCATTACAACATTGGGTATAATTCTAAGGTTGTGGATGACCTCTTGGAGTCCGAAAAACCCTGGAGGATGTAATTTCTCTTAATTAGTGGGACTTAGGAGAATGGCAGGAAGATCAAGGTTGACACCAACCCAAGCCTTTTAACCAGTCGTTGGAAGAACACTGGTGAGTTTCTCTTGTTCTTATTTTCTTTTACTTTTAAGTTATAAGTTTTTTTTTTAATTTAGACTAACTTATATTCCTTTCCAGTTCTTCCGAAAGAGATCTTGGATTACTTGGAGGCAGGGTAGGATACTTGCGCCAAGCTAAATGTTTGGACTTCAGAAAAATGGGGAAATGCCTTCCACAATTGCTTCAAGTAAATCAATTTTGTGAGGTCTCACTTGTGGAACACTACAGGTAGAAGAGATCTCACATGGGAAGAGTTAACTACCCTTCCCTCTTTAGATGTGATCCTAAATAGAACGGAAGCCAAGGATGTTAAGTTATATCTGCCTTCCGGAGCCAAAGCCCCCAACAAAATGAAGAACATGAACAAGAAGGCCACAACAAACCCAGCTCAAACGACTACCGAGGGGACCGGTTCGGAGAACCATGGGGCATCAATGCTGCTTTGCTGAAAGCAGTAGAGGTGACAGTAAAGGAAGCTTGTGGGTCAAAAAACCCACCCAATCCTTTGAAGAGGGATAATAAATGTAAGGCCATTAGCGATGAAAAAACTGTCAAGAAAAAAAAGGTCACTCTGGGAGCAGAGATAATTTTTCGCCCACCTAAAGTCCTCCACCTAGCTTCTACTGATCCCACCTTACTAGAGGAAATTCCAACTGACCTTCACTCCGGACAGGTTGTTAGTGATAGCAATGATGAGATGGACCTTGATGCCTTCCAAGACATTAATATCTACTTCAATTATCCAGAGAAAGATAACTTTGTGGGTCCTTACCGCCCTCTCAATTCTGCCAATGTGGTGACTCATAACGAGAAGTCCTACTCTATATCCGGGGAGCAAGACACATTGAGTCATGCCCTCATAGGCTACGTCCGACCAGTACTTGATATGGAGAGGCAGGTAAGGACTCAAACATGTACCATTAATTCTCTGACTACTAACAAGAAAAACTTGTCAAATGATCTCATCAGTGCTCAACAAAGCATAAAGGTATATAAGAAGGATAAAGAAGAGTTAGTTGTCAAATTACTCGCATCAGAGGCGGCCAACAAAGAGCTTCAAACCAAATACTCCAACCTGAAGACCTCTTCTTCACAAAACCTCACAACTTTGAATGAGCAATTGAAAACCAAAGATGGTACTATCCAAACTTTATCAGATGAGAAGGCTAAGTTGGAGAGCACCATTGAAGAGAATATTTAAAAGAATGAGGCCTTGGAACGCCAACAAAAACAAGTCGTCGCTGCAGGTATAGAGAAGTATGTCAATGAGGTAGTGGACTCCATAGAGAAAATGGATGATGAGATCAAGTCTGACATGGTTCTGTTGTTCTATGAGAAATTTCCTAAGAGGACCATTGGTCCCTTATGGAAGTATGTAAAATATGAAGACATCTCATTCCATACCTTAGCAGATGGTGACAAACGCAATTATTCCAGTGGAATTGACTCCAACGATGATGATGAATGAACGGGTGAGAGTTCAAGTGCTGAACTCAAAAGCCCCAAAAAAGATAGTGGTGAAGAGAAATCCAAATGCAACAAGCCATAAGGTTTTATTATGTAATTTTTGTTTTTGAAATACTAAAGTCCTTGGATGGCCAAGACATTTTTTGTACTATTGATTGGTTTGAGTCCGATCAGGTTTAATTAGCAAATTTCCATTTTGTTTATTACTTTGTTTAACTCTTTCATGGACAATGTTTAAGTATCGTCTAATATTCCAGATGTGTTAAACAAAAGTACCCAATATCTCTGATCACATGTTTTTAATAATTGTGATTATGTGCTAAACATATTCGATCAACTCAAGAAAACTTGAGAGTCAGGATGTTGAATAAGCAATTTATATCCGAATTGAAACAAAATTACACCAGACTTTTGGAGAAGGCATCATATATTATTAAAAAATCTCGACACCTCATTAAAACCTCCCCGCGCCACCAGGGTAGGAAAGAGTATGCCCCATAATATTTACATTGATATTTAACAAGTAAATATTTACAAAAAAGTTTTACTCTAAATATTACCTGAGATGTTCGACATTCCATGGATGCTTTAGAGCTCTCCCTTCTTTGTCTTAGAGCATGTATGTCCCTAACTTGACCTTTTCACAGACCTTATAAAGACCTTCTCAGTTTGGAGCCAGCTTACTGAGCTGCTTCTCCTTAGTATGTAAAAAGAATTTTCTTAAAACCTTGTCCCCTACTTGAAAATATATTCTCTTAACTTTGGAAGCAAATATGCTCATCATCAAGCCTTGGTAGTGTGATGTTCTCAGGTGTGCTTTAACCCTTTTTTCTTCTATTAAGTCCAGCTGATTCCTAACTGTTACATCATTAGCCTGTTCGAAATAGCGTTGGATTCCATGTTACGGTAAAGTAGCCTATATGGGAGTAATTGCATACCTCCATATTTTTATTATCAAATTGTGGCCCATTATCCGTAGTAATCTTCTAAGGAACCCAAACCTACAACATATATTAGATAGGATAAATTTGATAACAACCTTCGAAGTGGTTCTAGCCAAAGGATTTGCCTCTATCCACTTAGATAAATAGTCAATAGCGACTATAATAGTTCTATACCCACCGGACGCCATACGAAGAGGTCCAACTAAATCCATCCCCCGTCTGGCAATGGGTATTGGTTCAGAAATAGACTACATAAGCACTAGTGGCACATGAATTTCATTCCCATATTTTTTTACAAGGATCACATTTCTTCACCATTTCTTTAGCATCCACCATTATGGTTGGCCAATAGTATCCAGCTAATAAAACTCTTCAGGCCGGGGCCCTATAGCCACAATGAGCTGAGCCTTCCCCATCATGTAATTTGGATAATACAACCTGGGATTCTTCAAGACCCAAACAACGCAGAAGAGGTCTGCTAAAAGACTTTTTGTAAAGAACTTATCTTATTATCAATAAACCACGAGCCTTATACTTAATCCTTTTTGTCACAACCTTATCTGGAGGCAATATCTCATTGGAAATGTATTGAATGAGAGTGTATCTCCAATATTTGGGTTGAATAACATATATGTTCATATTTTCTTCATCCTCTTTCTTCTGATCTATCTAAATAAATGAACATTCTTGTACAAGAATCCAAGGGTAAGATTCAGAATAGGTTATAGTTGCCAAAGAGTCTGCCAAAGTGTTTTCAGGTCTGGGAATATGCTCATAGCAAATATTTTTAAAGTTTGCTGCCACTTCTTTCAACATGAGTAAGTACTTGACCACCTGTTCTTTCTTAGCTTCAGACTGCCCTTGAGCATGGTAGATAAGTAATTGTGAGTCACTAATTAATCGGACTCTGTTAGCCCCACGCAGGAGAGCTAATTTAATACCAGCAATTATTGCTTCATACTCAGACTCATTGTTGGAAGCCCTGAATCCAAAGCATATAGCTTGATACATTTTATTACCATATGGGGAGGTTAAGCAAATTCCAGCTCCACAACCCATGGTACTTGATCCACCATCAGGTCGAACGACCCATTTCTTTTTAAAAACATTTTCTGAATCCTCTCCAGAGGATCTGCCAGCATGAAACTCCACCAAGAATTCAACCACTGGCTGAGCTTTAATTGTTGTTCGCGGGGCAAAGTCAATATCATGATCACCCAACTCTACTGAACACTTGGTCATTATTCTTGATTCACCGGCTTTTTTAGAAGGAGCTTGGAAATATGGTCTCATCTTTCTTGCTGCAATTACTAAGGCCAGTGCCAACTTCTCTAACCTCGAGTATCTTCTTTCAGCATCCAGTAGACTCTTGTTGATGTAGTACACCGGACGAGGATAATTGTCCACTTCCCTTACTAGCACAACACTTAAAGCATATTCTGATACAACTGGATACACATAAAGTTTTTCTCCCCAAACAGGTTTGAAAGGAGTTTTGGGAAAAGGACTAATGTTTCTTTATTTCAATAAAATCCTAGTCGCACTGTGGGGACCAATCTAGGTCTTTAGTATTCTTTAATACTTGTAAAAATAGAGCACACTTGTCCGATGACCTTGAGATAAACATATTCAAAACAGCCAACCTTTTTGTGAATCTTTGAACTTCCTTAACATTTTGAAGAGGGTCCATTGTTAATAAGGCATTAAGTTGATTTGGATCATGTTGGATTCCC
Source organism: Limnanthes douglasii subsp. nivea (assembly GCA_036936605.1). Lineage (NCBI taxonomy): Eukaryota > Viridiplantae > Streptophyta > Magnoliopsida > Brassicales > Limnanthaceae > Limnanthes > Limnanthes douglasii. The sequence goes on along the minus strand of JAUPFV010000005.1, from coordinate 10,828,324 downwards.
TTTTCACTTATTATGTAGCCTAAGAATTTTCCAGATCGTGCCTCAAGCACACATTTCTCAGGGTTTAACTTTAAATTCACAACTTCTAAAATGGAAAATGTCTCTTGAAGGTCATATATGTGTGAATATTCCTCCAAGCTTTTAACTATCGTATCATCTATATATACTTCCATGTTCCTGCCAATCTAATTAGCAAAGGCTTTTATTCACCAACCTCTGATAAGTGGTCCTAGCATTTTTCAACCTGACGGGCATCACCTTGTAACAATGAAGATCTCTGTCTATGATGAAAGTAGTGTGGTCTTGATCCTTCAGATCTACTCGTATCTGGTTGTACTTTGAGAAGGCATTCATCAAGTATAAGAGTTTGTTTCCAGATGTAGAATCCACCAACTGATCTATCCGATCAACAAGATAAAAATCCTTAGGGCACGCCCTATTAAGGTCAGTGAAATCAATACACATACTTCATTTGCCATTCTTTTTCTTGAATAACACAGGGTTGGAAGTCCACAAAAGGTACTAGGATTCTTTAATATGACCCATCTTGGTTAATCGGTCAACTTCCTGAACAACCACATCTGTTTTTCCTTCGAAAAAGCTCTCTTCTTTTGTACAACTGGTACAACATCACTCCGGATGGACAGCTTGTGTGAAATAACATCTGCTGGTACCCCGATAACATCAGTGTTGCACCACACAAACACATGTTGATTATTCATAAAAAAGGACAACAACTGATGTTTCAACTCTGATGCCAACTTGGAACGAATCTTAACATTCTTGCCCTCTACGAGGGAGTGAGTTTCAATATCTTCAATAGGTATTATAATATTGGGAGCCTCATTAGGATCATAAATATCACTCTCCTCAGTGGAAGGCTCTAATAGTTGATAATCTTTGTTAATCATAATTGCCCCTAGTGTTTTAGGGGCAAGAGTTGTTGCATAGCACTCTCTGGCTATCTTTTGACTACTCCGGACAACATCTATTTGTCCCTGAACAACATACTTCAAGCACTGATGAATTGTAGAGTCCATAACATGCATTTTAGAAAGATAAAACATCACTAAAATTTCATTATACGATGTGGGACAATCCACCATAACAAATAGTACTCTTACCATCTTTTTAAAGGGCCCTTTGCCCAACAACACTTCCTCTTCGAACTCCCTAATTACATCTATAGAAATCATTGCGAAGCCTACAATGGTTATGTTCAAACGTTAAATAACTGCTGGATTTCTCATTTGCTTGTAGGAGCGTAAGAATAAGATGTTTACCGAACTGCCCGTATTAATAAGAATTCGGCGTATATCATTTCCCCCTATTGATGCCCTTATGACCACTGCATCCTATGAGGTCCTACAATGTCCCTCAGGTCATCCTTATCAGAAAATATGAATGGGAATGAGGATTGGCACTGATGGGAATACATTCCACCTTCTCACTAGGTGGCCAAATCTTGGACATGTCTCTTCCTTGATGAAGTGGTAGGTGCAGACATAGTATCTCCTCCAAAAATGGTTAATGATTCGAATAAGTTGATCAGTCCAGAAATTGTCTTAGTTTTTTTTCTGTTATCACCCCCACCTTATTTTGATCTGAATCTGGATCCGGATCCAGATACTCAGATTCTACATTAAATCCTTTCAATGATCATCATGGCACCCTCTTGGGCAGATGTCTCAGGATTGTTTGAAGGATTCATTGATGGAGCATTATTTTGTGCATTATTCGGTATGTTTCCACTTCATTTTTTAACATAAGCTCCCAACTTGCCCCTCTCATTAAGGTTTTGGACCTCCTGTTTCAATGCTATGCAATCCTGAGTATCATGGCCTATATAATTGTGATATTGGTAAAAACGAGTGTTCCGGTTCTCTCTGGGGGACTGCAATGTTGTCGGTTTTTGGAAGTGCACTTCATTTTTTGTCTTATCATAGATAGTGGCTACATTCTCCCCCAATTCAGCTAGACACTCATGCTGGACCCAAGGACCCTTCTTATTTCTGGTTTGTTGGCTCTGAGTTTGGTTGGATTGATTCTGCTTGGACCGGTTGGACCCTTGTCTAGTCTTCTTTGCCATGTAACCGGATTGGTTAGTGGCTGGAGGAGCTGTTGTTGTAGACCTCACATGATGGTATACCCTTGTTTTCTTTGTTTCTTCCATATTGATCTGTTTTCCCACTTGGTTGAATAAACCACATAGGTCATAGCCTTCTTCCGAGTCACAAAATTAGCTAAATTCCCAGAATTTAAACCTTGCTTTACGGAAGAAATTGCAACCTGCTCAAAGCAATCTACTAGCCCATTCTTTGTATTCACAAAACGACTTATGTAATTTTTTAAGGACTCATTTTTTTTCCTGAGTATAATGGATAATGGTGTCCTCATTACCCTTTAGTTCTTTACTTCCAATAAATTTCCTCTGGAAGGAAACCCAAAATGTATCAAAATTTCTAATACACCCTTGAGGTAGGTTGTTATACCATTTAAGAGCACTCTTTGTGAAAGTTTGGGAGAATGTTCTACACAAATTCTTGTCATCGTCGTCAAAATTCATCATGAAGTTTTTGAACTGTTCCAGATGGTTGTCCGGATTTCGAATCTCATCATATTCTCCATCTTAAAGCTATCGAACCTTGTAGGAAAATGTGCGGATAGTATTTTTGCTGACAAAGGTGATTACCTCCAATTCTTACTACGATTGAAACTGTATCTTCATTAGGGGTTGCAACAATACCTGGTTCAGACTAAAAGATAAAAGGATCAATCAGCAACTGATCAACATGCTTATGAGATTACCCCTTACCCTGATGCATCTTGAGTCTACCATGTCTGTCCCTCTTCCTCGAATGCTTTTTAGTTAACCTCGTCTTTTTTTCTAGATTTCCCTCCATCACTACTCGAAGATAGTGATTCTTCAAGCTTTACCTCATTTGAGGAACTACTGAAGGAATCAGATGTAGAACTCTTAACGGGCTTGGATCAGTGCGTCTTTTTTGAGCTGCGGTGAGTCTTTAAAGACTGCTCATTTTCTCTAGGATTGTTAGTGTGGTGAAGTACTGACGACCCCCCCTCATTAATGAAAGTATTTGGGGTATTTATACTTAATTACTGACCCATGGGCTTATCGGATCGGGTTGTGAAATCGGGTCGAATTTAAGGACTCATTAGTAATATAGCTTTAAGTTTATTAACAACTAGCTTAGTCAATAATTAGTACATTTGTCATGTTCGGATTTTTAGAGTGGTTTAGTCCGAATTGCCCTTTGGATTTATTTATAGCACAATGACTGAAATCTCCGAACTTATCAACATCTACTCACATTATCAACAAAATGCCTTCAAATGTCTTAGGATAGAGTTACCCATTAAAAAACTAACAAGAACTCCACCTAATGTAGACACCATAAGAGTATTTGATTGTCTATGTTTTGGCTCTAGTATTCCAATGAGCCATGATAAATTTATCCACCGGTCCTTTAAGGCTACTTTTGTTGGGTATTCATTCACTCAAAATGGCTATAGATTATACAATCTGAACACTCACAAGTTGTTAGTATCTAGGGGTGTTTATGTTCATGAAAATGTTTTTATTTTCAAATCCAATATTATCGATGACCTTGTCCCTATACCAATTGTTTATCAACATGATGAGCCACATTTTGATTACTTTTAATTAACTTTTCCATCCAATGATATTGTATTTAATGATCACAATACCACTTATAAGATCTATGTTTCTATTTTGAATGAAATTACCAATCTTTATGTTTTTTACATTGTAATAATATTGATACACACATTCTTGTTAGAGCCAACATTATGATTAAATACAAACCAGCTTTGCTCGAGGACTTTATTCTTCAAACTTATGTTGGTAAACATACACCTTTTAGAAAACTCATTTCTCCACATATTTATCAACATTTCTTTATATTGATAAATGTGTTCTTGATGCATCTCATAAGGATTTTTTTATAATATGTCTTTTATCCACTAACCTTACTCTTATGAACAAGCTAAGAATCATATTGGATGGATCATAGTCGTGAAAAATAAATTATAAACTCTAAACTCCAGCAATACTTATGATCTATCTAATCAAACTTATGGTAAGAAATATATATGATCTAAGTGGGTGTTCAAGGTAAAAAAAAAAACTGGGATGAGACTATACGCACGTTGAAAGCCAGACTTGTGGCTAAATGATACACTCAAGTATAAGTAGAATACTATAATGATGGTTTATGTCATGCTACCAAGTCTGATATTGTAAAAATAATGTTTGCCTTGGCTATCTTCAAAGGATTACCATTACATCAACTAGACTTTAACAATGCATTATTGCACGGATCACTGGATAAAATCGTATACATAAAACTACCACTAGGATTTCATAACAAAAGAAATAATAAAGTGTGCAAGCTAAACAAGTCAATCGATGGATTAAAGCAAGCTTCAAGGCAGTGGAACCATGCATTGATAAATAAACTTGTGGATTTTGGCTTCATCCAATCAATGACTGACAATTACCTTTTTATTCTAAAAAAATCTAACTTTGAGATATTTTTGCTTGTCTATATAGATGATATTTTGTTGATCAACGACTTCTCTATACAAGTTCAAAGGTCAAGACATATATTGACAAACTCTTTATTGTAAATGATCTTGGCATTGCTAAGTTTTCCTTATAATTTAAGTCTTACAACAAAAATAAGGGATTTTCTAAAATCAACAAACTATATTTTAAACATGGTAATAGAAGTTGGCTTTATTGGATGCAAACTTGTCAATACTCTTATGATTATTGGTTTGAATCCATATAGCACTAATTCCGAAGTAATCTCAAATGAAGAAAGCTAAAATATTGATTGTAGGACTTTTACAATTAAATTTCATTAGACCATACATTAGTTTTGATGTACAACAAGTTATCCAATTTATTTATCAACCATAAGGTGTATATTGGAATGCCTTGATACATTTTTTGAACTATCTCGAAAGATCACCATTTTAAGGATTATTCTTTGCACCACAATCTCCTCTTAACATTTAGTGCATAGTATGATTCTAACTAGAGATCATGTACCATTACAAGGAAATTTATCACACAATTCTGTTTTTTCTTAGGTACTTCTTCAGTATCTTGGAAAACAAAAAACAAACCATTATAAGTAGAACCTCTAAAGAAGCCGAGTACAATGTCATTAAATCTACATTTTGTGAAGTTTAGTGGCTCTCGTATATCCTTTGTGATTTATATATTTGTTTTTATTTACCTATTATTTTGAACCGTGATAACATGGCAACTATCCACATAACTTCTAATCTTTTTTTTCCATGAATGTACAAAATATATAGACATTAACTGTTATATCGTCAATAATCAATATATTTGTAGCTTCATTAAACTTGTTCATATATCTACCAAGCTGTAGGTTGCCGATGTTTTCACCAAGGCTTTGCCAGTAAGTTTATTCTATTTTTTATTACCCAAGATAAACCTTTGTGACTTCTTCAAGGGTTCATTTTGAAAGGGGGATGTATGATCACTTTACAACAATACTAGTTAAAGCCATGCACAACCATGCACATGATGCAACAAACAAGCTTAAGAAAATCAGTTTGATAGACTCTATTTCAAGAAGCTAAAGTAATTCAAGAATTTGTTTTTACTTCATCAACTAAACAACTAAATAAGTTAAGTAGTTATTAAGTATTAAATATAGTACTTAGATATATACAGATAACTTTGTAATTGTATAGAAGAATAATTGTAGGTCATTTAGATATATATATATATATATAGATCATTTTGTAATTGTACAGAAGAATATATATAGATCACTTTTTAATAGTTATTCTATTTTACGAAGAGCACAAAGATAATTGTTGTATATATAATATAGGTCATTTAATATTATGTATGCCGTATTTTAGGATGACATAATGAAAGTCAACCAATTAAAGGATCATTCAAAATATATGGTCTTACAAGGTAAATGGATATTACGATGTGATTTATACATGTATATTTTATATGGACAAACATTGTAGCATCCTTAATAACATTCAATATAGTAAAAATTCCAAGTTCATTATAATCAAATAAATAATAATAAAGCATATAAAATAAACTATTTTACTTCAATTGGGATCACAGTAAAGTATAAAAAATTATGTTTAATTTTTCAATCTTTTTCTATCAGGATCTTAAACTCCTGAAGTATTTCATGAACACAATATTCACGTGGGGGTTCTTATTCAGTATGATATTCAGTATATTTCAGTCTATAATATATATATATATATATTGATGTAGCCCAGAAAGTCCAAACAAAAGCCTTATTTATTTTATTTTATTTTATTCAAATATCTTATGTATTTAAATCAAATCTAATTATATTAAGATTTGATTTTATTCTATTTTATTTTATTTTAAAATATTTATTTTATTTTATTTTAAAATATTTATTTTATTTCCTTGTATTATAATTTAGGGTTTTGAGAAGCTATTATATAAAGCCTCTTATGCCTTAAGTTATTTGAAGTTTTTGGAATAATAGATTTTTTTATCTCTGAAAACTTCACTCTTTGTTACCCTTAGATTAGGGTTTCATCATGTTACCCTTGAATTAGGGTTTCATCTATCGTTGCTTCTTCTTCTGTTTCCGCCGCGTCATCAGTTTGGTATCAGAGCCTCAGTTCCTGCTACGGGTCAAGCATGTTTCTGAATCCTGATTTCATCTGATTCAAGGTTTAAAGAAGAGAACAACACATGTGGTCATGAAGATCGGGAAGATCGTTTGAGTATGAGGGGCCATACCAACCGTTTCAATGACGATCGTATTGACCGGTTACTGAAGGAGTTTAAATTGGGTACCAATCGTCGAATCAAGGTAAAACTTTCTTATCGATATGCTGTCTCAGGCTATGAAGAGGTTTTCAAAACCATTTTTTTCATCAACTGGACATGGGGGTGTTGTCTTCAGGCTATGAAAAGGTTTTCGAAACTATATTTTTCCTTCAACTGGATGGCTTCAATGTGACTTCGAATAAGGATCACTCGAGAAGAATTTATCTTATTCCGATAAGGTCAACAATTATAATTCCCAATGTGACGATTGAATAAAATATAATAAATAATTTGGGTTCTTGATGGTGATGGTGCTGTGAATTCGAGGACGAATTCTTGTCAACCAGGAGAGGATGATGTAGCCCAGAAAGTCCAAACAAAAGCCTTATTTATTTTATTTTATTTTATTCAAATATCTTATGTATTTAAATCAAATCTAATTATATTAAGATTTGATTTTATTCTATTTTATTTTATTTTAAAATATTTATTTTATTTTATTTTAAAATATTTATTTTATTTCCTTGTATTATAATTTAGGGTTTTGAGAAGCTATTATATAAAGCCTCTTATGCCTTAAGTTATTTGAAGTTTTTGGAATAATAGATTTTTTTATCTCTGAAAACTTCACTCTTTGTTACCCTTAGATTAGGGTTTCATCATGTTACCCTTGAATTAGGGTTTCATCTATCGTTGCTTCTTCTTCTGTTTCCGCCGCGTCATCAGTTAAGGAAAGCTTTCGCCAACCGTTATGGATCTCCCTCTGAAGCCATTACATCTTTGCCAACGACAATGAGGTGGTTATCATCTGAATCTAACTCCAAGGAACAGGAGTGGAAAAAACACAAAAGTTTGATGTCAGCTTTGCCAAGGAATGGGAGTTTCTCGCAAGATCTTGTACCTTCTGCATCACTAAAAACTGGTGGTACTTTTATGGTCAGAACTGATGTGAACCAAACACCTGCTTCCTCCCCGGCGGCTACAAATTCCACAGGTGATGAACAGACAGAATGCAAGGGTGACAAAATTGATATGTTGGTGAGACTTGGCTTGTTGAAGTTAGTGAGCGGGTTATCTGGTCTTACACCAGAAATTCTGCCAGAAACGTTTCGACTCAACTTTTCTAGGTTAAGGGGTGTTCAGGCTGACATCCAGAAAATAATTGTGATATCTACAAGCATACTTATCTGCCAGCAAATCCTGGTAAGTGAGAAAGTAGTGGCCACCCCGACGGAAATGCAAAGCGTTTTGTCTAAGTACGTCAAACAACTTTTGGAACTGTTAGACGGTGCGGAGGATGTGGGTATAGAAGAAATTGTTAAAATAGTTAGTGTCTTCCCTGGAGATGATGACGTAGCAACGCTAGGATCGAGGAAGGTATTGATGGGCAGGCTGATTGGTAAGAGTTTGCAAGCTGGTGATCCCGTGTTTGAGACGGTATCCCAAGCTGTTTATATGGCTACAAGTCAGGTTTCTGTGCTTAGCAAAGTAATAATCATAGCTGATCGGATTGCGTTGATCGGATCGTCTAATATAAACGATAGGAGTTTGCTCGGCTCAAGAGACTCGGAGATTGGTGTCGTTATCGAAGACAAAGAATTCCTCGAATCAACTATGAATGGAGCGCCATGTAAAGCTGGAAAGTTTTCTTCTAGCCTGCGAAGTTCACTATGGTTGGAGCACCTTGGTCTTGACGCAGGAGAGATAAGTCAGATTCGAGGGCGAATCTTTTCTATCCCGGAGGGAATGATGCAGACAGTTAGCGAAGTTTGCGGATAAACTGGTTTCTTGGTCAGGTATCGGAATTAGGTGAAATAGGTACTCAAATCGAAGATTTCGACGAGACCGTAAGATTTCAAAACTGTGACTTGTCACAAAGTTTAATACCCAAATTCGACCTCTAAAGCCTTCGAAAATCAGTTTTCATATTTAGACGTTATTTTATTTATTTATTTTAGTTTCTAGACATTTATGTAATTTTCTTTATTTGATATTAGGGTTTTGGATAGATGCTATATAAAGCATCCTATACCTTATTTTGTCGTCAGACTATTTTTGATTAAATAACCGAATCTTTATCGGTAGTAATCTTTATAACTAGTATATTTTAGCATATAATGCTATTTAATAATAGACTACATTATATTATATATTGTATAAATGTTCACAACACTATGAAAGATATATTTTTATTATAACAATATTACTTTTAAAAAAATTAAAATAATTTTTGAAAATTTAAATAAGAGACAATTAAAAAGGCTATTGATTATATTTTAAATTATTTATTTTTAAAAACTAATTTAATATTGGTTGAGAATTCATTTTAAAAACTATTTAATTTCATAACTTATTTTAAAAATCTGATGTTATAAAGTGAATAATAATCTAATGTAAACATGAAAATAAGTTATAACTAATCTACATCTAATGTTAGTTTTTAAATGAGTTGTCTTTGCAAATCAGTATTTTAAAGTGGTTAAAATCAATTTTGGTAACAATTAATTAATAGTAAAAACAAGTTTTAAAAAGTAATATTTTTATATATTTTTTTAATATTTGGTTATTGTAATTAAAATTTGGTGGAATAATTTTTATTATAATTAAACATTTTTTTTAATTAGTCCGGTATAAATTTTAAATTTGGAGTATATTAATGTAAAAAAAGTATAATGTGCAAGTTAAATATAGAATTAGTTTTATCAAATTATAAAATTAAATGATGATTTACCTCCGGCTTCTAAAAAACAAGTTATTGGCTAAAAATCATCATTAGTCCATAATTGTACCAAACTAATTTTTATGTTCACTGTTGTCTTCCACTGATCTTTTATATTTTAGAAATTTACATTATTAGTCTCCCGCAAATATGTGAGTATTGGGAAGCTGACATGTGACAGTCAAACCATAAATATTGTGTCTCACTATTTGCCCTAGAAAATCTAAAGAATGCAAATCTAGAATGGGTCAAGTTATTTTCACCCAGTTTTGATCTAATTTCATTCAAAAATCAAGTTTGATCCATTTTTGTCTTTCTAAATACCAAATTTACTCTAAGTTAGATTTATTTAACTAAACTATCGTTAATGAAAATAAATCACTAAATATATCATACTCTCACATAAATTCAAATATTACCTTATTTACTAATCCCACCAAAAATAACATTTCTTCTTCTAAAATTAAACTATTTTTTATAAAAATTTAGATGTTCTTACAAAATTATTACTAGTTTTTCAAAATTCAACATATTTTTTTTAATATTCTATTGAAAAACGCAACCTAAAACTTGATTCAACCGGAAGATACGATGAGATTTTCATGGATGAGTTACTTTGTCATAGAAGGAGCTATGATATAAAGAGAGAGTAAGATGTTCTTTTACGCACCGCTAAGGAAGACAATGGATCGGGATGGGTGCATGTATTGTTACACCCGTACCCTTCCGTCTTTATCTTTTTAAACTCGGTGGGTCTGGGTATTTGTTCGAGTAAGATATTTTTTTCTACGTCCAAACCCTCCGGGTACGGGTACCCACCCACAAGTACCCATTGATAATTTATTTAACTATAAATTTTTTTATATATAATTAACGATCAAATAAAAAATTAGAATACCAAAAAATAATATATTAAAATATTAATAATTATAATATATATGGAATATAAAATTTAGAATTTAGTAATAAATCTAAAAATTTAGTAAGAAAATTATAAATCATATTGATTATTTATTATATATATTTTTAATAAATTATATTTGTTTTTTAAATATATCAAGTTATGAAAATAATTTTAACTTTTAAAAAAATATTATTATATTTAAATATTTATATTTGTAAAATATAAGTTTGGTGTGGATTATTTCGGGTGGAGGGCAATTTAGTAAAGTGTTTTGGGAATTTAATGTTTATGGTGGAGTGTAGTGAGATAATTAAGGTGTGTGCTTGTATTAATTATGATCACCCTCAGTAATGAAACTAATTGGAGTATTTATACTTAAATAATGACTCATGGGCCTTTTGGGTCAGATTGTTGAGTCAGGTCAAGTTAAAGAACCCATTAGCCTAAGGTGTGACATGATCAACACTACATTTGTCTTGTTCGGTTTCTCATGGTAATGTTTTGGTCTGAATTGCCCTTCAGATAAAAGTAAGGTGCAGTGTCCAAAATATCCGACCTTATCAGTAGCCCATTTAGGTTTTGCAAAGAATCTTTGGAAGAGCTAACTCATAATAATAGAAATTAACACATTCTCAATGTGAAATATGTTCTTCCGATATGTTTTTGTATATGAACTGAATAGATCACCTTTTTAAAAGAATTTTAAGAGTCAACCTGATCAGAATTCGGTGGGACTAATTTTACCGTTAAGAACTTCATGAGTCTTTTTTTCAACGTGATACACGTGTCAGGCTATGGTTCGACCACTCAACCATTTTTATTTTAGATTCTTGTACCTACTAGGCTAGAAAGTTACTTAGGGCATAATCACTACTCTTAATAGCCTTTAATCATGGATATTATCAGTTTATCTTCCCATATGTAACTTGTTATCTTTTTACAGTTATTTAACTCGATTTAACTGTTCCATTGTCTTCAAAAATACAAAAGCTTAGTATTCTTTTTAAATTGTGTTCAAGTAATTTATGTTCACAGTAAAAAACGCACTAGTAAAGGGGGGTTGGTTAAATTTGTCTGAATTGGAGAGAGCAAGAAAAGTCACAAAAGACAAAAGAATATCTGCTGGTCTTCATGTTTCTCCTGGTGAAGAGCTCAACCACCTAAAATCAAACACAGACCAAGGTTCATCGTCATCAAAGATGTCCAAGGTCGGGAAATTGTCTTTTATCCCAACTCTTTCTCCTATTCAATCGGGATCCTCTGTTCAAGATTCTCAAACCCCTCTCCATATAGAGAAGGAATTTTCCAGTGCTAGGAAACCTTCGCCCTTTATTGCCATGGGTTCAGACGCTGAAAAATCCCCCGAGAAGAACACCCATCGCCGGATAACTCGCCAATCCAAGGCTAAGTCCACTTATAGATCTTCGAAACACACTAGTTCGGAGACAACAAAGCCTTTTCCAAAAACCAAACCATCCGAACAACAGCCCCTAGCAGAAACCAATCCATATGAATAACATTTCATTGTAATGGACTATCCAAGATCCCTCTACCAATGGAACAATTTGCTAATGTGGCGAATTTGTGCAAGAATCACCCATTTCCCTTCTACCATTACAATATAGGGAATGATTACAAGGCAGTGAATGACCTTCTGGAGTCCGAAAAGCCATGGAGGACACAATTTTTGTTCATCAGTGGAGCCTAGGAGAATGGGAAAAAGATCAAATTTGACTCTAACCCAAGCCAACTGACTAATTGCCGAAAGAGCATACGTAAGTTTTATTTACGTTTTCCTTAGTCTTTTGAATACTATGTGGTTATTCTGAACTGACTTGTGTTTTTTTTCCAGTTTTTTCGAAGTTCTCAGATTATGTAAAGGCAGGTCAAAAGATTTGCGCTCATCCTCCTGTAGATGTTATCTTGAGGAGAACTGAAGCTAATGACACAAGCTTTACTTGCCTTCTAGGGTCAAAGCCCTTAGCCATCTGAACAAAATGAATAATAAAATAAAGAAGAAAACTACAAGATACCCATCTCAGACAACCCCCGAAGGAACCGGTTCGGAGAACCCAAAAATGATCAATGATGTTCTGCTGGAAGTAGTGGAAGTTACCGTTAAGGAGGCTGGTGGATCGGATAACCCATCAAAGATTATGAATAGGCCATTACTGATGAAGAGGTAAATCTTGACGATTTTAGAGAAAATTAACATATATTTCAATGATATGGACAAGGATGACTTCGTGAGGCCTTGCCGTCCTTCCAACTTATCTAACGTTATGACCCATAACAGAGAGACTTATGTGATATCAATCGAGCAAGACACCCTGAGTGATGGCCTTCTAGGTTACATTCGTCTGGTAGTTGACCTAGAAAGACAAGTGAATGATCAAACAAATACTATCAATTTACTGACCAGAGCAAATCAAGATTTGACGAATAACCTCTCTACCGATCATCAAAGCATAAAGTTTTTAAAGAATGAAAAATATGATTTGCCTGCCAAACTTCTTAAGTCAGAAAAGACTCAAAGAGATCTGCAGACCAAGTATTCTGGACTAGAAACTTCTTCTTTCGATGAGATCAAAGCTTTGAAGGAGGAACTAGAAGTTAGGGACAACACCATCAAGGTTTTATCCAAGGACAAGGCCAACTTGGAGGATATTAAGAAAAAAGCAGAGGAGAATACAACTCTAGTAATAAAAAAATCCGAAGAGACAACTACTGGATAGAGAAGTATGCCTATAGAGTGGTAGATTTATTGTAGAAAAGAAATGATGACATCAAATCTGATATGGTCTTGTTGTTTCATAAGACCTTTCCTAAGAAGACTCTTGGTCATTTGTGGAAATATGTGGAATACAATGACCTTCCTTTTGATACAATACCTAATGGTAAAAAGCGCAACTACTCAAGTGGGTAAAATTCTGAGGACAATGAAGAAGTTGGTGAGAGTTCAAGTTCTAGATTCAAAAGTCCGAAAAAGATGATGGTGAAGAACAAACCGAACGGAACAAGCTCTAAGGTTGTATTGTTATGTTATGTGTTTTCTTTTGTTGAAAAACTAAAGTCATTGGATGGCCAAGGCATTTTGTTACATTGTTTTTTTTAATTTATGTTCGTTAAAACTTAAAGTCCTTGAATTACAAATCAATTTTAGTCCAATTAGACTTTAATATCATATTTCCATTTGTTTGAACTTTGTTTAACTCTTTATGGCCAATGCTTAAATAGCCTTCAATATTTCAGAGTTGTTGAGTAATGGTATTTAAATAATCTAAATCGCATGTTTTTAATGTGTCTGATCAACTCAAAGATATTTAATAACCGGGGTGTTTAATAAGTATTTAATATCCGACCACCTCATACTATGGCCAAGTCAAGAAAAATTACACCAGACCTTTGAAGAAGGCATAAGATATTATTAAAAAACTCGGACACCTCGTTAAAACCTCCCCATACCACCATGGTATGAAAGAGTATGCCCACATAATATTTATATTGATACTTAAAAAGCAAATATTTACAAGAGAGTTCTATTCTAAGTACAACCTGAGATGTTTAACATTACATGGGTGTCTTAGTGCTTTATCTTCCTTATCTTGGAGCCTGTATGTTCCTGATAAGGGCCTTCCCAATTCGGAACCAGCTTACTAAACTGTTTTTCCTTAGTGTGTAAAAAGAATTTTCTCAAGACTGTGTCCCCAACTGAAAATCACTTCTTTTAACTTTGAAGGCAAATCTGCTCCTCATCAAACCCTGGTAATGTATCGTTTTCAAGTGTGCTTTAACTCTTCTTTCTTCAATCAAGTCCAACTGATTCCTGACTGTCATATCAATTACATGTTCAGAATAGTTTTGGACTATGTGAGATGGAAAAGTAGCTTTTATGGGAGTGATTGCATCCATCCCATACACAAGGGCAAATGAGGATTCTTGTGAAGCAGCAGATGTGTAGTTCGGTAAGCCCCCAATAATTATTGTAAATAACTTGGACATTTTCCTGCAGCTCCTTCTATATTCTTCTTCAACCCGGACAATATTGTCAGATTAGCAACTTCAATTTGCTCATTTGTTTGAGGTGGAAAGGAGAAGAAGAAAATGTTGAATTCCTCTTGAGGTGCATAACATTTCCATGTCTTTATTATCAAACTGTGGCCCATTATTTGTGGTAATCTTTCGGGGCACCCCAAATCTGCAACATATGTTAGATGAAATAAATTTAATAATTGTCTTAGAAGTTGTTCCAGCTAAAATAGCTGCCTCTATCCACTTAGAGAAATAGTCAATAACAACTATGATTGTTTTACATCCAGCGGAGGCCATTGGAAGAGACCCAACTAAATCCAACCCCATTTGTCGAAGTGTATCGGTTCAAATATGAATTCCATATGAATTTCTTGCACATGAATTTCATTTCCATATCTTTGGCAAGGATCACACTTTCTTACCATATCTTTAGCATCTGCCATTATGGTTGGCCAGTAGTAACCTGCTAATAAAACTCTCTTGGTTATGGCTGTATAGCCATAATGTGCAGAACTTTCTTCATCATGTAGTTCAGATAACACAAGCTGGGATTCCTCAAATCCTAATCAACGCAAGAGAGGTTTACTGAAAGATTTCTTGTAAATAACTTCTATTAATATCAAGAAACCACGAGCCTTATACTTGACTCTCTTAGCCATGGCTTTATCTGGAGGCAAAATCCCATAGGAAATAAACTGAAGAATATCATACATCCAGTCTTTGGGCTGAATGGTTACTATGCTCATAATTTGTTCATCCTCTTTACTTATTTCTAGGGTCTGTATTGATGGGAATTTTTGCATCAGGATCTAAAGGTAAGATTCAGAATAAGCTATGGTTGCCAAAGAGTCTACCACAATATTATCCGATCTAGGGATGTATTCATAGTAAATATTTTTGAAGCTTGTAGCAAATTCCCTTACCATGAATAAGTATTTAATCAATTGTTATTTCTTTTCTTATGACTTCCCTTGAGCATGGTGAATCAATAATTAGAAATCATTCATTAACTGAACTCTATTTCCCCCCACATATGAGAGTCAGCTTAAGACCAACTATAGTTACTTTGTATTCAGATTTATTGTTGGAAGCCCTGAAACCAAAACATATAGCCTGGTACATAGTATCACCGTAGGGAGAAGCTGAACAAAATCCAGCCCCACAACCTATAGTACTTGATCCACAATCATGTCAAACTACTCATTCTTTCTTAGATTGGTTTTCTGGCACCTGTATAGAGGATCTATCAGCATGAAATTCTACTAAGAAATCAGCCACTGACTGGGCTTTAATCACCGTACGAGGTGCAAAATCAATATCATAATCACCCAGCTCAACTGACCACTTGGACATTCTGCTTGACACATCAGTATTTTAAAGAAAATTCTTCAAAGGAAAAGATGTTCGAACGACAATGGAATGAGCTTGAAATTATTGTCTCATTTTTCTTGCTGTAATTACCAAGGCCAATGCTAGTTTTTCCAGCTTCAAATATCTTCTTCCAGCATCCAACAGACTTTTGCTAATGTAATACACCCGACGAGGGTAATTGTCCACCTCGCTTACTAGCACATTGCATACTCTGAACAGCTATATATATGTAGTTTCTTCCCCCCTGAATAAGTTTAAAGAGAGTCTTAGGTGGAGACAAATGCTTATTGATTTCAATAAATTCATGATCACACTGGGGAGACCAATTAAAGTCTTTGGCATTCCTTAATACTTGAAAAAATAGAGCACATTTGTGTGATGATCTTGAAATAAACATGTTCAAAGCAACCAATCTTCCGGTCAGCCTTTGAACTTCTTTGGTCCTTCGAGGAGGTTCCATAGCTAGTAGGGCATTAAGTTGATCCAGATGAGGTTGAATACCTTTTTCACATATCATGTAGCCTAAGAATTTTCCACATGGGACCCTAAAAACATATTTCAAGTTGTACCTTTAAGTTTACAGCCTTTAAATTAGAAAATGTTTCTTGAAGGTCAGATATATGTGCATCTTCCTCCAAGCTCTTTACCATCATATCATCTATATAAACTTCCATATTTCCACCAATCCGATTAGAAAAAGCTTTATTTAGTAACCTTTGATATGTGACCCCACATTTTTCAATCCGAACGACATCATTTTATAATAATAAAACCCACATATGTAATAAAAGTGGTATGATCTTGATCCATCAAATCCACCTGCATGTGGTTGTACCCCAAAAATGTTTCGATGGAACATAAAAGTTTATTCTTAGAAGTAGAATCCACCAACTGATCTATCCGAGGAACAAGATAAAAATCATTGAGGCATACTCTATTAAGATCAGTAAAGTCAATGCATATGCACCATTTGCCACAATGATTTTTAAATTGACCAGGATAGGGTTGACAGTCCAAAAAATGTAGTGAAACTCTTTTATGTGTCCCATCTTGGTCAGAAGATCAACTTCTTGAACAATCACATCTGTTTTTTCTTTAGAAAAAAACCTTATTCGTTGTACAACCGGTGCAACATCAGTTCATACAGATAACTTGTGACAAATTATATCAGCTGACACTCCGGTAACATTGTCACCAAGTAAATACATGTTGATTATCCATTTCAAAAGACAACAGCATGTGTTTCAAACTTGGTGCCAACTTGGTACCAATTTTAATATTCTTGCCTTCAGTTAGGGAATGATTTTCAACTTCCTATACGGGTATCATGACATTGGGATCTTCCATGGGATCATAAATTTCATTCTCATCGGTGGAAGGCTCCAGTAGCTGCTAATCTCTGTTAATCTTAACTGCCTCCTCAAACTTAGAGGTGAGGACCGTTGCATAACACTCCCTGCTATCTTCTGACTGCTCCGGATAACAACTACTTGTCCATGGACAACATACTTCAAACACTGGTGGACCGTATAGGCTACAACATGCATTCTGGAGAGCCAAGACCTCCAAAATATTACGTTGTAAGATGTTGGGAAATCCACCACAACAACAGTACTCTTACCATTTTCTTAAATGGTCATTTTCCCAGCAACAACTCTTCGTCAAATTCCCCAATCACATCTGCAGAACTTCATGTGAAGCCCACAATGGTTCTGTTTGAGCGCTGTATAACCGAAGGGTTCCTCATCTGCTTATGGGAGCTTAAAAACAAGATATTTGCCGAACTATCTGTGTCAATCAAAATCTGGCGTATAATATTTCCCCCTATTGATGCCCCTATTACCACGTCATCTTCATGAGGCCCAACAATGTCTCTTAGGTCATCCTCATTAAAAACTATAAAAGGATATGGAGCTTGGTATAAGTGAGTGGACATTATCCATCTGGGTGGTCAAATTGTGGACATACCTCTTCCTTGATGAGCTAGGAGGTGCAATCATAGTATCCCGTCCGAAGATGGTTAAATATTCAAAGAATTTAATCAACCCGAAAACAGTTTTAGTCTTGTCTGTTATTACCCCTACCCGATTCCGACTTGGATCCAAATCAAGGTATTCAAAGTCTACATCAAAACTTTCAGTAATCACCATTGCATCTTCCCGCGTAGACGTTCTAAAATTGTTTGAAGGATTTTCGGGGAGTATTGGCATTGGCTTTTGCATTTTTCGATGTGCTTTCCCCTTATTTTTTACATAGGCTCCCAACTTACCCCTTTTAATAAGGTTGTGGACCTCCTGCTTCAAGGCTATAGAATCATGAGTGTCATGACCTATGTCATTTTGGTATTTGCAGAAATGGGTTCTCCGGTTTTCTCTGGAGGATTACAATGCTACTGGCTTTCTAAAGTGTATTTTGTTTTTGTTTTGTTATAAATTGTAGCCATACTTTCCCCCAACTCAGCAAACCACTCAGGTTGAACCCATGGTCCCCTTTTGCTTCTGACATGTTGGTTTTGATTCTGGTTTGACTGATTTTTCCTTGATCGATTAGATCCTTGTCTGGTCTCCTTTGACCTGTACCCGGACATATTAGTAGTCAAAGGTGTTGATGTTGTAGTAGTGGACCTTATTTGACGTGGTACTATGACCTTTTTAGTTTCCTCTACATTGATTTGTTTTCCCACCTGATTCAGTAACCCCCCGAAAGTCATGGTTTTCTTTCGGGTGACTAAATCAACCAAGTTGCCCGGATTTAACCCTTGTCTAATGGAGGAAATTACCACTTGCTCGAAGCAATCTGCTAGCTCATTTTTTATATTCAAAAATCTGCTGATATACTCTTTTAAAGACTCATTTGGCTCCTGAGCACAATGGATAATGGCATCCCCATTAACTTTAAGCTCTTTACTTCCAATAAACTACCTCCAAAAGGCAACCTAAAATATATCAAAATATTTAATAGATTCCTAAGGGAGACTATTATACTATTTGAAGGCACTTCCTGTGAAAGTTTGGGAGAAGGCCATACACAATAGTCTATCATCATTGTCGAAGTTCATCATAAAGTTCTTAAACTGCTCTAAATTGTTATCTGGATCTTTTCTCTCATCATATTTCTCCATCTTAGAGCTGTCAAAGGTGATTGCCTCCAGTTCATGTTGCGGTTAAAAACTGTATATTCATTTGGTGTAACAAAAATACCTGGTTCGGATTAGAAAGTAAAATGATAAAAATTAGCAAACGGTCAATATGCTGATTAGTTGAACCCTTCCCCTTCCAATGGTGCTTCTTAAGTCTGTCATGTCTATCCCTTTTTTCTTGAATGTTTTTTAGTTAACCTCATTTTCTATTTTTACCTCCCTTCATCACTGCTTAAGGACACTGATTCTTTAAGTTCTGCCTCATTAGACGAGTTGTTGGATGACTCCGGTGTAGAACTCTCCACACGTTTAGATCGGTGTGTTTTCTTGGAGTTGAGATGGGTCTTTAGAGACTGCTCATTTTCTCTAGGATTGCCAGTATGGTGAAGTACTGACGCACTAGATTTTTCATTAACCCTTTTTTCTACTTGTTTCACTACTCTCAACGCCTCTATCTCAGCCCTCAACTGATCGCGTTCCTCGATAATGTATTCAATATTTTCCTTTGCAACTTCCACCTCAAGAGGTGGAACATTCTGAGCATTCAGATCCATCTAAACTACTTTGTATGCTGGTTTTGAATATGAAATTCAGGCACCGTCGTGCTCCCATTGTGGTCACTAATTTGGTGTGGATTGTTTCTGGTGGAGGGAAATTTAATAAAGTGTTTTGAGAATTTAATGTTAAAGGTGAAGTGTAGTGAGATAATTAAGGTGTGTGCTTGTATTAAATTCTGATCACCCTCATTGATGAAAGTAGTTGAGATATTTATACTTAAATAATGACCCATGAGCATTTTGGGTCGGATTGTGGAGATTGGTCAAGGTTAAGAACCCATTAGCCCAATGTGTGACATGACCAACACCTAGCTTAGTGATTTTTCCACTAAATCTGTCATGTTTAGTTTCTCATGGTAATAATTTGGTCTGAATTGCTCTTCAGATAAAAGTAAGGTGCAGTGTCCAAAATATTAAACCTTCTCAAAGTTAATTTAAAATATAATAAAAAATATATAAAAAATCAAATACATATATGATGAAGAATAAAAAATAAATTGAATCACATTATAATATAATTTAGAATTTATAAAATAATAATATATCATGTATTATTTTTTCAATAAATATCATATGGATCGGGTTCGGGTTTTCCCGTGAGAAATTCTTTAAACCCATAACCTATCCCAAACCCGGTTGGTATTAAATTTTCAAGCTCACAATCCGCCCATGAGAAATTTTTAAAATTCATAATGCATTCCATCGGGTCAGCTCGGATCGTGTACTTGCGGGTTTGAAAAAAACTTGACATCCGTACACACCACCGATTCTCCGGACTAGAACTGGTATTACATAAGTGTACCACCACCGGTTCCAGCACCCTGCACAATCGGTGCAGGGCCTCATGGCTACCAGTTTTATGTTTTAAATTTTGGTATGGTTGGGTGCAAATACTACAGATGTACCCGCTAGAGACTTCAGGTTTGACTACGCTCATATTTGTTTCACAGTCGTGTGCTATATGCAAGACGTATTGGTTGAGTGAGTTAAGAAAATCGATACACAAAACGGTTTGGTTATCAACATAAAATGCCGCGATAAGAGAAATAGTAGGTATACACATTCGATTCTTCGGTTCGATTCAGTTCGGTTCTTTCGGTTCTTTAGAACTAGTACCCATTTAGGAACCGATTAAAATTCAGTTCGGTTCGGTTCTCGGTTCTTTCGGTTCTTTAAAACTAGTACCCATTTAGGAACTGATTAAAATTCGGTTCGGTTCTTTTCGGTTCGATTACATTCGGGTTTCGGTTTCAAATGGTTACTTTCTAACCAAATGGTTACTTTGTAACCAGAAGAACTGTTTGGAAACGAACCCAAAAGGAACGAAATGGTTATTTTATAACCAAATGGTTACTTTCTAACAAAAAAACTGTTTAGAACTGAACCCGAAAAATACCAAATGGTTACTTTCTAACCAAATGGTTACTTTGTAACAAAAAAGAATCGTTTTGAACCGAACAGTGAACCATGGATATTCAAGGGTACTATTTCTTATTCGGTTCTTTATGGGTACTATTCGGTTCTCGGTTCCGAACCGAATCGAACCGAGAACCTTGGGTATTTAAAATAAAGAACCGTACGGGTATTTATAATGAACCGGAACCGAACCGAATCCGCTATTTTGTTCAGTTCGGTTCTTCGGTTTCATACCCATATGCCCATACATAATAAATAGTATAAATAATCCTTGAATATTCTTTGAATGCGAGAGATCATAAAGGTATATTCAGTCGATACCCGAAACAAAAGTCGATGAGAACAAAAAAATATGGTTGTCGCTTTGAGCTTAAAGCCACTATGGTAACTCCAGATCATGTTCGTCAGAAGTTATAGTCAACATAACCATCCAATACTAAACACTTAAACTATTATTCATATGTAGGCCGTTTGGATAAAGAATAGTATAAATTTGTAGAACATTCGACCATTATGGGAACTTGTCCTAGATTTTCTTGAACGAAGTTATAAAACTGAATAGATAAAATGGCCCACGAATACGTTGAACGTCTCATGGTTCTTATAGTTCGAAAAAATTATATTTTTTTTGCATTATAAGAATAATTTTTTTTTATTTATTCCTCTTTATGAACGACAAGATTTGCATCCTCATATAGTATATCCTAATCAAGGTCACCTGTTACATCCGATCTAACGCTAGCCACATTTGAGTGTGATGGATGATGTGCTGGTGATGGTGAACGATGACCTCTAGTGGTGGCGGCGACCGATATGCTGGTTGTGGTGAACGGTGACTTTAAAGTGGTGATGGTGGTGCACCATGTCAAATATTTTATGTACATGTTTAACATTGCTTAAGCCCCTGTGAATATTTCATTTTGGATAGTGGGAGTTTAATGTTTTTAGAATAATCTGAAGAATAAGGTAAGATAATTTCTTATTCGTCATCATCGTCTTCGTCTTCATCAGGAAGTTTCTTTTTTCCAGACATAATTGTTCTCATCTTTGTGAGTTTTAGATTGAAGTGTGACTTGATGGTAGAGGCAAATAGTGTTTATATATATGTGTGTGTGATGTGTTGCTGTTTTTGTCAAATAAGAGAGAGGATGATGAGCAAACCCACCTAATTCCCATAGGAACAATAATGATGATAGACTGCTGTGATTAAGATTATAGATAAAATAATAAAAACGTGAGATCTATCGCAAAAGTTTTAAATAGGCTTCACTAAACCATTCTCAAAAATTTATAAGTATTTATGAAAAAATGTTTTTTTATTATTATTATTTATTTTTGACTAAAAAAGAATTTTTTGATTTTTAGTTTTTTTAAAACTTAACTAAACCAAATTTGTCCACATATATTTAATTTTTGTTACAAGCTTCCCATTTATATACACATTCCATTTTGTTTTCACAAAACTCAAAAAATTTATAGAAAAACAAAACATCGTACATTTCTTTTGAAAACCATAGTCTCTAAAGCGGCGCAAAGATCTATTAGTGTGTTCCTCCAAGTCTTTTTATGTTTTTTGCCACGTTTTTTTGAGTTTTTTCTTTACGGAATTTACGGGGAAAATATATTTCTCAAGATCGTGAGAGGTCATCCTTTTGGAGGTCGTTAGTCCTCGTACTGAAATAAACACGAATTGTTTTATTAATAGATAAATTACATGACAGATAAATACTAACGAGTAAATAAACATCTAAATAAACTAGGATAATATATTTGAAAATAAAAATAAAGTTAAATAAATTTTCAGAAAAAAATTTCTGAAAAAAATTGAAATTAAAAAAAAAGACCATCGTACACCTAAAAAACCGTAATAAATCTTCAATTTAAACCATAAAATTCAAACCCCAAAACTAACTTTTTTTATTTAAAAAAAAATCATTCGTAGAATTCGTTTAAAAAAAATAAAAATAGATTTATTTTAATAATTTTTATAATTAAAAATTAAAAATATAACAATTTGTGGATTAAAAATAACTAATTATTAAAGCTAGTGTTTTGTAGGACATTTATGTCAAGTTTTTTGATAGAATTTTAAATCTAATAAAACTTTATAATTTTAATTTTTTCCTTGTAGTATCGGTAATATTCAATTTTTTTTGGGTGAGGCTAGATATAAGACACATTTTGATAGATCTTAAACCGCTGGATCTTATACCCATCTGATATATCTCTCACCCAATTTTGGACCAATTTACCATTTTCAGAAAAAGTAGGTATAAAAGGGTTTGATAAATCTTTCACCATTTTTTCCTCTCTTTCTCTCTCTCTAGAAAGCTCTCAAACACACAAATCGACCCATTTCAAAAGCTCAATTTTTGAAGAATCTAAAGTCAGGAAAACATAAAGGTACGTAATACAAACATCATGGTATAATTTTTTTAAGATTTTGTTGGGTATAAACTGCTGAAATTAGGTTTTTAAGATTTTTAGGTTTCGATTTCAAAAGTTCGATTTTTGCATGATTTTAGTTGTTGTTTTGTTAGATTAGTGTTGTATTCTTGTTAGTTTTGGTCGGATCTATGCTTATGTGTTTGATTTTGTGTGAAATGAGGTTGCTTT
Source organism: Limnanthes douglasii subsp. nivea (assembly GCA_036936605.1). NCBI lineage: Eukaryota > Viridiplantae > Streptophyta > Magnoliopsida > Brassicales > Limnanthaceae > Limnanthes > Limnanthes douglasii. The sequence continues at coordinate 10,804,705 of JAUPFV010000005.1, read as the reverse complement.
GGTATGTTTCCAAATTTGGGGTTTCGGTGCTGCTGGTAGCACGATCGTGCTACCAGTTTGGATCTGGTAGCATGATTGTGTGACCAAGACGGCATAGCGTCGCATGAGACGGGATGTGCATTGCCGTCTCATGCAACAGACAGCTTAAGCTGTCTCATGCAACACTTCCCTTAAGCTGTCTCATGCGATAGACATCTTAAGTTGTCTCATGCGAATCAATGTCTTTTATGAATGCTTATTTGGTGTTGTCTCACTAATACATATTTTTTTTATGTTGTCTTTACAGGATGGGCGAATCAAGCAAAAAGTTAAAAATCCGTTCAAAAAAATAAGGGAACGCGATCGTTTGGCACGTGAGGCGGAAGATGCGGCAGAGGGTAGAGTTTTGCCCGGGCCCGAGGATGTAGAGGCAGGTCCCAGTGAGGGACATGCTCCTGGTACACGTACTAGACGACGTCTCCGTCGTCATGACGATTACATTCCTACTAATGCTGGTAGCACATAGGGCAGGTTCTTCTTCGCAGCCACCTAAATTTTGTTACGATGACGATGCAGATGCACCAGATGATATGGAGAGGGTGGAGCGGGAGGAGGCGCATGATGCCTCACATTCACAGTACGAGGACGGTGCACCTCACGCACCAGAGGCAACATCCCACGCACCCGAGGGTGAGGATCAGGATTTTTTTTCGGTGCTGCCGCATGTCCCGGCTCTCTTTCCGGATTACACCCAGCACGAGGCTTTCAGCGTCTATCACGGAGATGTAAGTATTATACTTTTATACTATTTTATCACTTTCTTACGTGTTCGATACATGTGTTTATAATTATTGTTTTATCACGAATTTACGTGTTTGATACATATGTTTGTTGTTCTTGTCCTATAAAATTAAGCAAGAAGCGATCGTCGTCTGGAACATGACGGTGGTAGACTACATCACTAGGGATATGGTAGCGTATCTTCATGACATGATTACGGAAAGGGAGGAGGGGGTTGATTCTGATGACAACTTGGGATATGACTTCGAGAATTGAGCATTTTGGTTGTTGACATGTAGTTGTTTAATTATTATCTTATGTTTGTTTAAGTTGGAGTGTGAACTTGTTGTTTTTGTCTTTATGTATTTCTTTCAAGTGTACTGTCCAACTTTAAATTTATAATTTCCGCTTTTAAAGCTATCTTATCCAACAATAGTTTAAACCGCGTTGTTTAGGCCCCAATATATTAGGGTTTGCGTCGCATGCGATTTGGACCAAAGGCCGTCGCATTTTGGGGGTGCGATATAAGCTATCTGTCTGAAAATCAGAGCAAACTTTTTAGCCTTGCGTCGCATGCGACCATGACTAAAGAAAGTTGCATTTTGAGCGTGCGAGATAAGCCCCCTGTCTGAAAAATAAGGACAACTTTTTAGCCTTGCATCTCATGCGACTAGGGCTGAAGAAAGTCGCATTTTGGGCGTGCGAGATAAACCCTCTGTCTGAAAAATAAGGCCAACATTTTAGCCTTATAAGTCCGTCGCGTGCGACTGGTATTATATGTTATCTTTTAAATGAAACAACTCCTACTAAAGGCTTCTATTTGAACTCCCTCCAACATCATAAAAAAATACATCAACTATGATACCTTAAAACCGGTGTAGGGATAAATTACTTGTACAAAATAATTTCAAACGTCGTCTCTAGTCAACTATAAACAACTCCTACTAAAATAACTTAAAATGTTGTACAAAATAATTTCAAACGTCATCTCTAGTCAAATCTGTTACATGTGGTTTTTCGTTTAAGTTTATTTTCCTAGCGGGCATTATTTGTGTAAACTTGTTGAACCAACGATAGTAGGGATGCGCCCATTGATTCGCCTCTTCGGTTGCGTAAGCGGCCCAACAAGGGTATAGTGGAGGCAACGGTCCATCAGGTGGAGTACTAATCTACAAAAAGAATAAATGAATGCGTTAGTAATGATAGCGTAACAAATTTGGATTGGAAATGAAATATACTTACATTAACAAAGTGACATCCATGTACGAAAGCTATCCCAACTTCTATGATCGTTGAATTGTTGACGGGTGGCCTTCCACGGATTGGTAGATACGTTAACGAGGCTGCTTGTGATACATGGTATACCATACATTGGTACCTTGTCGCGATGACTAGTCCAATGTCCGGAAATGTCATCCAGTAGTGGCTACTAGGGTCGGGTTTGAAGTAATCTAACCTATGTACCAAATCGTCAAACACCTTCGTCGAACCATATACATCCAACCAACATGCACGGTTGTCTCGTAACTCCTTCAACAACTCGTGTCTAACATCCTCCCATCTATCTTCGTTGTTGTATATTGAATGCGCTACAGAACGATATCCTCATTGTCCGTCCGGAAGAACGTCAACTAATTTTAAAATGTAAGTGTGTAGGAAGGCCGGGATGCAATCCGGATATAATGTTAACTTCTCATCCTTAACAATTTTCTTAGGCCTTCCAACTTTCTTTTTTGCTAATGGAGGTTTGGGTGGTACGATGGGAACCATGTTGGATGCGGTCGTGCTCCCTAACGTGTTTACGGGTGTACTACCTACCGAGTTAGCCGGAGTACTAGCACGAGCGGTTTGTTCAATGAGATATTCCCACGAACTAGGGTTCCGTTTAGTCGATTTATCAACTCCTCCCTTTGGTCTACCCTTAGCTCTAACCACTTCTTTAGGATCTTGAATATGACTTGTCTCAGGCCTCAATATTTGCATTACCCTATTGATAATGTGGTCTTGTTGGTCGGGTCAGAAACTACGAATGGAGTTGTCAATTAAGGAAAGTTTTTTTTGCAATTCCTCTTCACGAGAGCTAGGATCTCTATGAATAATATCTAATCTTTTCCAAAAGACATCCACGTATTCTATAGGGATGCACCTACCATCTCTAGTTATAAATGCAATTTCACATGCACAAGGTAAACCATGCGTTTTCCTAAGGAAACAACCTCCACATGCTACCCGATCTACTCCTATATTTCGAGCACGTACAATTGCAACCATCAATATCTTTAGCCCCGCATGTGACACATGACCTTTAAGATTTTGGGTCAAAACACCATCAAAACCGGGAATTGTTCTAAACTTACTTCGCTCAAATGATTCGACGATACCCGCATGCTTCTTCGTTAATAAGTTATGAAATTTTTCCCAAAAAAGCTCAAAGTTGCATTGATTCATCCCAATATATTTTTTTAGGGACGAGTGAGCACCCTCCGCCCTACATAGTACAAGTAATAAATTATGAACTTATTTGAAATTAGATAAAATAACTAAACGAAAAATAGGATAAACGGACTAACCTATTTGTAGTTGTTTGGCCATAATGCTTAATCGTGTTTGTTCGGTACGCAAGGAACTTGTCACCATATTTCGTAATCCACGAGTCCATAACGTACGCAAAACACTCCGGTTTAGATGCAAACATCTCCTTTAGTGTATCTAGATTCTTTTGGGTAACTCTCAACCGTGTTCGCCCCCGCAACGTAGCTGTAAAAGTCAATAAATTGTTTTGCTACCGCATAATCGTGCAATATATTCCGGACCGCCCCAAGAATGTTCTTACTAATGTGCCACGTGCATAACAAGTGGTGTGTGCCCGGAAAAATATTATCGATCGCTCTCATGAGAGCTAACTCTCGATCGGTAACAATAACGGATGGAAATGCGCACACGCTATCCATCATCAAACCACGAAGAGTTTCCAAAGCCCATACATAGTTTCCAATCTTCTCTCTGCTCATAAATACGTACGCAACGGTAAATGTAATGGAAGTCGAAGTTAAACCGACAATCTCTAATAACAACATCTTATACCTAGTCGTCTTATACGTACAATCCATGAATAGCACGTTCGAGAATGTACGTAATAAGTCTACGCTAGTAGGATGTGCGAAGAAAAAGTCAGTGATCACCTTTGAATCATCTTTCAAACGCTCCCACGTCGAGTATCCATTCTCCTTCAACTTTGTCAACAAATATTGCATTTGCGTTTGTCCCCCGTGCTCAACATCTCGATGTTTTTGGCGGACATTGTAGATTGCACGCATGTTCGAAATGTTCTCGGGATATTGGTACTTCAAACGACTATATATCTCTCTAGGGCGCGAACCGAGGTGAGACAAACTACGAACTAGTTCATCTTCATCCTGTTTTAGCCTACAAGCGCGGGAATGACCGTCTAGGCGAACGTAGGGTTCATGATTGTGAGTACTGTTTATCACCTCCAAACGCCATTTCATTGCTACTACGTCAATCAGATGACCTTTTAGTGCAATAGGACAATTACATTTCTTCGTCGATGTCTTCCGCTTTCTCAAAGTTTTCGGTTTCGCCTTTGATACGAATACACCGTATCACTCGCAAACGTACTCTAACCTAGGAGTCCTTCCTCATTTCCCGCTATCGTAGAGCTTTTTAATTGTGACAAACTTGATCTTCTTCGATTTAATGTCCACGAAAGCATCCAATTCGTCTTTAGTAAATAACCTATATGTGTTGAATATTTTACTGTAGTCGGCATCCATAAATGGAGGCTGGGCAGGTTCCTCCTACAAAATATAAAATTGAAAACTATGAATTTATATAACACTGTTATCGCGTGAGACATGTCTTCAGTGCCGTCGCACGAGACATGTCTGTAGTGCCGTCGCACGAGACATGTCTGTAGTGCCGTCGCACGAGACATGTTTGTAGTGCGGTCGCATGAGACACTCTTCTATCTTTGTCTCATGCGACGGATACGGTTACCAAGTCGCACGATCGTGCGTTGACGAAGCTATTCGTCGCACGAACTGCGTGCGACACGACCGAAAACCGAAATACAGGGTTTCGCTTCTTACCTCCATCCGGTAAGCTTCCTCCTCGTCTAGTAAGTCTTCCAGAGACACGACCATCTCATCATTGTCGATAGATACTCCGATTCAAGATTTTTCGAAGTGGATTTGATGGGTTTGGGTAAAAAAAGCTATTTTTTTTTTGGTTTAATGGGTTTAGAGTAGTAGATGTTAGTACAAAGCTTGTAGATTTAGGGTAATAACGGATAAATTTCAGAGTTTCGGCTGATTTGGAGAGTAAATGGCATGAATGTAAAAATCTAGGAGGAGAATAGTAATTTTGGAATTTCAAATTTCAGTTTGAAAAAAAAAAGGAATAGAATGAGAGGTGTCTTTAGCTTGACCTTTTTTTTCTTGAATTTGAAGGTTTTATAAATAACAATTTGAATACTATACGACTGGCTAACAAAAAGATTGGAAAACAACCAAAAGCTAGAAAGAGTGAGGGAAACGGTCCACAACACAATACAGGAGGCGTATCACAAAACAAGAGGCCGCAGTCATCCCTTTCTTCTTCCTCACACATTTCCACCATGACCGTCGGCGTCCTCGCTTTGCAGGGTTCTTTCAACGAACACATTGCAGGCACTCTCTCTTTCTCCATATCTATCCATCTTTATACACTATTCTTTCTATATGCTATAAATTGCATAATTTCAATCGAGGGTTTCTCTCAATCTAGGGTTTTAAATTCCTAATTTTGTTGTTTAACAGCCTTACGAAGGTTAGGCGTACAAGGAGTGGAGATAAAGAAGCCAGAGCAGCTCGAGTATATCAGCTCTCTCATCATTCCTGGAGGAGAAAGCACTACCATGGCTAAACTGGCTAATTACCATAACCTGGTTCTTTCTCTATCATCATTGTTTCGATCCTCAGTATTATCACACGTCTCGTTTTATCTGCTGTGTATGGAAAGTATAAATGAAGATTGTTGTTGTTTGGATAGTGAGTGATTGTGCTACTTGATTGGTTCGCCTACTGTTTTGCTGTATCCTTGTATTTGATGTGATGTTAATGCCTTATAGCACCTGAATTAACATTTTGAGGAGCAGCTTTAGTGGTCATGCTTAATGGTGAAAGATTAAGAGGTTTATAACTTTGCTTCTGTTTTACGAAAGGAATTTGTCTTTAAAGTGTGAGTTTAATCCCAAAACAGTAGGAATAACAATGAAATTCTGCTTCTATGTATTTGGTTATGTTGCGAATATTGCGAACCTCGAATTTGTAGCTTATTATGCTAGTCTAATGTTCCTTTTTTTTTCCTATTCTTCTAACAGTTTCCTGCTCTCCGAGATTTTGTTAAAATGGGAAAACCTGTTTGGGGCACCTGTGCTGGTCTTATATTCTTGGCAAACAGCGCAGTTGGTGTGTTTTCCATGTTTTTCACTACTTATTTACTTATATTATGCTTACGCCGGTGGTAGTTTTATGAATTTTAGATACATTTTAGTTTCTATATATAGTTCTCTAGTTTCTTCTCCCGAATTCTGTTAGATTAGTGCTTCAAAAGTTGTTTGTGCTGAAACCCAACGTATTTTGGTTTTCAGGACAGAAAGAGGGAGGACAGGAATTAATCGGGGGACTTGATTGTACAGTACATCGGAACTACTTTGGTAGCCAGGTAAATATGCTTCATATGCACGTTGTATCAACACATTATCTTGCTTGCATTTCATCTGCTGTTGCACTTGGTCACGAACAGGCATCAATAATGTCTTATGCTGACTAAACTTTGGACTTTCATTTCTCACCAAGTGGAAAAAACAGTCCTAACTGAGAAATTATAGAAGTTATTGAATAAGCTTAGTTTCTGGGACACAGTATTTACTTGATATCACCACTAAGTTGGGAATAGCATTCTGTTCTGTTTGAGCTTCACAGTGTTATGAGTTTTTTTCCCATGCCTTCTTAGATCGAATCTATTATACTGTGCATTGAGTCTTCTGATTTGGTTTTTGTTTACTTGAGTTATTTTTTATTTTAGCATTCAGATTAAGAGTAACTCTTAATGAAAAGAAAGATAAAATTTAAAGAGCTGTTGGTTTATTTGAACTGTGCTTATTCAGATTCAAAGTTTTGAGGCTGAGATTTCAGTACCAGACCTTGCTTCAAAGGAAGGTGGTTCTGAGACCTTCCGTGGAGTTTTTATCCGTGCTCCCGCTGTTCTTGAAGTGGGACCAGAAGTTGAAGTACTGGCTCAGTATCCTATACCATCGAACAAGGTGTTGTATTCAAGTTCGACCGTACAAATCCAAGAGGTTTGCTATTTTACTCTCTGTGATCGAATTATTCTGACCTAAGTAGCTCCAAACGGAAAATTCATTGTCCTTCGATTAGTTCTACTTGCCCCTTTTCACTAATAGTAAATAAACGATAGGGGAGTAATTTTTTATCATTTGTTTTGCCATTGTTTTTCTTTGGCAATAGGGCTGGATCATTTGAATTTGTTAGCTTTGTCAAGGTCTGTTTATGGAGGATCAACTGTTTTGTGAAGATTATAAACAATTATTTGTAGTCATTTCTCAATTGTATGGTATAATTGTTTCACCTTTCCTGATGAGTAGTGTGCTTCTCGATGAAATGTTTTTTGGAGCATGTAATATTAGTGTATATAGAGCCTGGTTACAGTACATGTACAATGAGATCTAGTAGTCTAGGTTTGGCAACATTGGTATTGCTGTATATAAAATATTAAGATAATTTATAAACAGTTTGACGTGAATGAGTGGGTTGCACGGATCCGTATGGGAAGTCAATCTAGATAACTCTAGGCTTTATGTTTAATATGTGAAATCAAGTTGATTTCTTAAGTATATATATTCTGTTTAGCCTTGGTTTCTTAATGTTTCACGAGGTTCCGAAAGATAATTGTTTACCAATTACCATCATTTAGTGAGCTTCGTTACGTTAGGAGTTCAAGCGTCTGTCGACCCAATTTGAGTCCAAGCTCGAAGTATGATTTATTCAAAAATTTCCATTTTACATAAACACTAAAGGTTTTTGTGTTGAGCTAGTATTACTTAAAGTTGGCTATTCAACTAAACAAGTATGTGTCTGAGCTCGAGCTACTTTATAGGATCCACCTAGTCTTTCAGGATGCAACGAAATATAGAAAACTTATATATCTATTGGATTTTGAATCACCTGAATTCATTGTTATCGCTTTAATATCTCTTTGTCTGTTTTTTAGGAGGATTCTATTCCGGAACAGAAAGTTATTGTTGCAGTAAAGCAAGGGAACCTGTTAGGAACTGCCTTCCATCCTGAATTGACTGCAGATACCCGCTGGTAACAAATCTCAGCACCTTAGTATATTCACTCGTATGCTTGAATTTATAAAATCAGAGGAAAATATACTTACGTCAAGGAAATGTGTTGAGTTAGGGAAAGATAAATGAAATCCATAGTAATTCGGATGTGGAGGTTTCGATTTATGTTAGGGGGATGTGTTTGGATTTTAAACTTAAAAGTGGGTATTGGTGCAGGCATAGTTACTTTTTGAAGATGACCAGCGAAGTTAAACAAGGACCCTCTTCAAGTAGTATTGTTCCAGTTGGAGAAACGAGTCGAAGTTTCGATCTACAACCGAAGATTGAACTTCCCATATTTCAATAGTCGAAAAAAGGTTTCTTATATTAACGAAATATGCTTCTCCATTTACCTTATACTTCACATTCAAGAAAAAGGTTAAGGCTTAGTTTTCTCGAGGCTATTTAGGTTGATGCTGATGGAGATACAAGGGGGTGTATTGTGTGTGTATACATGTTCCAATTATAGGCTGACTCAAAAGAACATAGATCAATTTATCCATTTTGGCTTACTATTTTGAATCTAAAGTATGCATGTATAAACTTATCATCTCTGTTCTTTTTTCATTTCTGCTCGCTGTTTTGATTATTTTTTTCGTGGCACCTATGAAATCGGTGCGGCGGAATATACAGTCACTCCCTTTCCTAGTTTGGTAGTTTTACTTTAAAACTATGGTATCAAAGACTCCAAAGATTTGTTAGTGTAGTTAAAAACTTAAATTACAAAGCTATTAGATATAAGCCACAGTCTGGAGACCGACCATTTTGTGTTTGCGTCATTAAACCATCTTGTTTTCCATCATTTGTGGTTGACTTTTTAATGCTCGAATTTTCTGAAATCTGAAACTTAAATATGCGATTTAGTGTGCGACTCATTAATTTATGATTCAATCGGAAGTTTTGTTTGGTATGGATCCAAAATTGCCGGATTAGCAAGCTCTATACCCTAATAATGCTCTCTGTGGCATCTTAATAATAAAAAAAGTCAACTTTCTTTTAGAAATGAAGACTTTTTATAAAGCCATTAATCTTTAAACTTAGGTGATAACATAGGAACTATTGTCTGATTTACCACAATTCTCACCATATATTTTATATTATTCGGATACAAGCTCAATAATTCATTTGATAAAATTAGAACGGTCGACTATTCTGCCGGACCGAACCTTAACAGTTGGATTCGCAGCTCCATCTTAAAAATTGGAACCAATTTATTGTTTCGGAATCGAACCGATAAAGAGACAAATTGATAAAATCGGTGAATTGATAGGACCGAACCGATAAAATCGATAAACCAGTAGAACTGAATCGAACCAATAAAACCATTAAAATCGATTTTTTTATTTTTTATTTTTATACATTATATTACCAAAATTAATAGTTAATTACTAATTTCTTTATAAAAATAAAAGATTAATTTTTAATTATTTATTTAAGTTAAAAAATTGAAAATTAAATTATAATTAAATTTAATTTTTTTAAATGACCAGACTGGACCGAAAAAAAACTAGACCAAACTGAATACGAACCGAATCAGACCGGACCGAACCAAACGGAAAACTTAGTGATTCGGTCCAATTCCAAAAAATAGAATCGAGAACTTAATGGTGCAATCCGGTTCTGCCGAAACCCGGACCAAACATGACCGATAAAATCAGTCTAATCAATTTACCTTGTACACTCTATTGTACTACACTGTCATGTGAAATAAACCAAAAGTGAAAAATTAGGTTACATGAAGGTTTCTATATTACTTGGCCTAAAAGATATCTTCCATCCCTTGAAACATATATGTTCTCTTACTTTTACTTGCTATATTATAGTCTGTGAATATAAACCACAAACCCAAAAGATATCAAACTACAAGTGAAGTGAAAAATTAGGTTTCATGTACGATGAGAAAGGTTTCTATATTACTTGGCCGAAAAGATATCTTCCATCACTTAAAACATATATGTTCTCTTACTTTTACATGCAATATTATTGTCTGTAAATATAAACCCCAAACCCAAAAGAGAATCTAATTTAATCTTAAAACATTTCTTAAAGTTTTCACAAACTCCTTTATGGAAAATGAAAGCAAACCTTCAACTCAGCAACAAATACGTATTAGTCAACCATTCACAAATAAAAAAGCAGCAAAGCATTTCAAGAAAGTGTATTAACATCACAAACCTTCATTATAAATACCACCTTTGCACAACTCATTCATCACACAACAACAGAAAGCACAACAAAAAACAAATATAAAAGAGAAACATTATTACTTTGAGAAACATAGAGATGGGCAAAAGAATAGCTTATCTCACGCTGGCTCTACTTGTCGTGCTGATATCAACCGAAGCGATTCTCGTTCGAGCTGATGATAGCAACAACAACAATGGAAACAGCAGCGGCGATGGAAACGTTGGAAACAACGGTAACAACAATGGAAACGGAAACACTGGAAACAACAACGGTAATAACAACGGAAACGGCCAAGGCGGTAACAACGACAACCAAGGCGATAACAACGACAACCAAGGCGATAACAGCAACGAAGACAGTAATGAAGGATACAGAATGCTGACACCGTTGGAGAGCGGACAAGAACGAGCTTTTTGCGAGGAAAAAGGAGAGTGTTATTACAAGACTCTTACTTGTCCTACTCAGTGCCCACAGAGGAAACCCAAGAAGAACAAGAAGGACAAGGGTTGCCATATTAACGTTAAGAAGTGTGAGGCTACTTGCAAATGTAAGTCTTCTTACCACTAATAATTCAAAAATGTCATGAACATGTTGCTTAGACACAAACATAGTATTAGAGCTTACAGCCACTTACTTATTACCTTTGAGCAGGGAGGAAACCAAACTGCAACGGCTACGGCTCACTCTGCTACGACCCACGATTCGTTGGAGGTGATGGTGTGATGTTCTACTTCCATGGATCAAAAGGAGGAAACTTTGCTATTCTTTCAGATCAAAACCTTCACATCAACGCTCATTTCATCGGCACACGACCACAAGGAAGAACCCGTGATTTCACCTGGGTGCAAGCACTATCCGTCATGTTCGATTCACACAATCTTGTCATCGCAGCCAAGAAAGTATCCAAGTGGGACGACAAGTTTGACGCTTTAACTGTGAAATGGGATGGCGAGGATGTTATCATCCCAAATGACGAAGAATCAGAATGGAGCGTTAAATCCGAAGGCAGAAAGGTGAGTGTCGAGAGAACCGATGATACCAACAGCGTAAGAGTAACTGTTTACGGCCTGCTTGAGCTGGACATTAAGGTAAAACCTATTGGTAAGGAAGAAAACAGAGTTCATAGATATCAGTTACCTGAAGACGACTCTTTCGCTCATCTTGAGACACAGTTCAAGTTCAAGAACTTGAGCGATCGTGTTGAAGGAGTTCTGGGTAAGACTTACAGGCCGGATTACGTTAGTCCTGTCAAGATTGGAGTTCCGATGCCGATGATGGGTGGTGAAGATAAGTACCAAACTCCATCGCTGTTTTCGCCTCAGTGCCTGGTTTGCAGGTTCAAAGGTCAATCTGGTTTTGCTGCTACTGAATGAGTTCCATTCAAAGAAGAATAAAACATTGTTCTTGGTGATAAATGAAACCAAGGAAATATTCAAAAGTGTATTCTTTATAATTTTCTTTTCTTTTATGCAAATGCAGAAATAAGGACACCTAAAGGTGCCCACGGCATTGTTTCTTTTTTTTCTCAAATCTTTAATGAACGATTTCATTTCATTATCATTTTGATTGCTTAAAGCTGTTTATTTCCAATCAAATGTAAAGCGTGATATACAAGTAACATACTCTAGTGGTGTAAAGCGTGATATACAAGTAACCTACTCTAATTGTGTATAGTGTCTGGCCTCTTATCCCGTATCTCTGGCTTTACTTCTATTCAGCAGATCAATTTACAAAGAGTGTACTTAGTAGTTCTTAAGAGGAACGGGATTTGTGAGAGTTTATTACCCGATGTAGCACTAACGTAGTAGTAACGAGTTGTTCTTGTTCATGCCCTCCTTAATTTATCTATGCTAAAATTCTGAGATTTTTAAAACCAGAGTTTACAAAACAATTGAAGTATGTATTACTTCTTCTATGATATATATATTTTTCAATTTCGATCTATATGTTTATAAATATTTGAATTTTTGAAATTTCAGTCTAAAAAATCTGATTTATATATATTTTTAGTTGTTTATTTGATTTCTAGCTAGATTTATTGTTTGGATTAGTTGTTAATTTTCGGTTTCAATTAGTTGTTAATTTTCGGTTTCAATGTCTATTTGTTGCAAATAGTAGACTATTTTAGGATTTAGAGTTTTGAATCATCCATGGTCGTTTTTGTAATTTCGGACACCAAGCGAGTGAAGAACAACCGGTTTCTCGCACCCTAAACAAGCTACGATAGTTTTATTGCGCGCGACTGGTGCGCGAAATCACCAGAGTCACGTGTTGGTTTTTGTGTGAAATCACGCATCAATCATGCGCGATTTCGCACAATACCCAACACGATTCATGCGCGATTTCGCACAATACCCAACACGATTCATGCGCGATTTCGCATGTGAAAGAGCTGAAAATTTTGCTTAATTTCATAACATTTCAAATGCTCTTCTAGTACATTTTTTTTTGTGTTTATCTATTGTTTGAGACATATTTATGTGTTTATCAATTGTTTGAGACAGTTTCCGGTTGTATTTTTGTCTTAATTTAATCAATGGTTGTAATTTCAGGATGCCTTATCGTCATCCACGCTCACCATCCGATTCAGAGCATAAGATCAGTGACTAAGAATATAATACGTCTCATTAGACTTCAAAGAGTGCTAGAATCTAATGTCGTAATCTTATGTCTGTTGTTGAGCGACGAATGATTTCAAACCAACTTTTTGGCATAATCAACTGTCACGTTCTTGAGTTGTATTTTGACTTCAATGACTACAAGACCCACAAGGCGTATATCGTCTTAAAAAATGATGTCAGTTTATAAAACAATTTGCTTATTGTTAGTGTTATATTTTTAATTTGTTTTGATTGTTTATCTTTTAGTTAATTATATTGTACCTTATTGTTAATTTGTTTATATTTTGTAGACGAGAGTCTCTTTACAATGCTTCCCTATGTACGATACCCATCGCCAGGTAGGGTCTCACTCGTCAGAGTCAGATTAGAGATTAGGTTATGGGGACGTGTTTTGGTCCTTTTATCGATTATCTCTCGCGTTAGTCTACCAACGCTCACTTACTCGAGGAATTCTTAGAGTGGTGGCATCTAGAGACAAATCTTCCATTTTTATTTCGCTGAGATGACAGTTACACTTGATGATGTACACGCAATCACTGGTCTTCCCATTACATGTTAGAGCTTTGATCTTGTTATATTTTCTAGTAAAACTCAACGGTTTAGCGCATTTTCTCAATTACACGGTGTAGATTACCAAGACCTTAATAATGAACTAGAGCATAACCATGGTGGTGGAAGCCAATGTTACGATGGTGTGATTAATGATGATTTAATTAATCATTCCATTAGGGGGTATTTGCTACATATGTTTGGTTGTTTCATTCTTGTAAACAAGATAATTAATATTATTTCTCTCGACTATCTACGGGTCATTGAGAACTATAACAACTCTGATAGGTATAACTGTGGTGAGATGATATTAGCCCATATATATAACCAGTTTGGTAGAGTTGTTGACACAATACATTGGGTTTTACTGGTTTCCTCAAATTGTTAGAGACATGGATTTACAATCATTTTTACGTGCTTTCGACTATGCAGTTCACTTCATATGCTATCACCAGTCAACCATGTGTAGATATGCACCTCATTCTTTTCGTTTGAACCAAAATAATCGAGACAATATTCGCTAGTCTTTATCTATGTTCAAAGAGCATGATGCAAGTTTTATTTGTCGTTTATATTTTCTCTTCTAGATTTCTCTTTATTCAATACAACTTTAATTAAATAAAAATTATTTTTATATTGTAGGCTAGTTCATGCCATATAGAAATTTACGTGATGTTAGAGTGTTCTGTGAGGTAGCTTGGATAGATTCTGCACTAAAGTCTTGGGACATCGTAGAAGCGTACTTACCTTTATGTGTCACTCAAAAACTGAGGCATGTTCAAGAGATACATGGTCCATCATTATCTATTTTGGAAGGTGGTGTTAGAGTTGGACATGCAAATGCACGCTATTTATGGGATACATCTATTTGCACTGCACAACAGTCCTATACCTAGTTGACCCCATGATGCAAGGTGACCCTTATGATCCAAAAGTTTGTGAAAGCAAACCTACTATTGGTGCTGGATGACATGGCAAGATTGAAGGATTATGCATAGGGAACGTATGCGCTATCTTGGCTATATCGTGGGTTGGAAGCATCGAAGGTGTCAACAAAGACTTATATGGTTTCATAGGTTTGTTTGTTTATATTTTATCACTAGATGATTCATTTGTTTCAAATATAATTATTGTTAACATTATTACGTTTTTCATAGGTATGGTTAACTATTGGATATTTGATCATTTCACATACTATCGCCATGCATTAAACGATAAATATAGTCTACCAAAACCAAAACTTCTTATCTGGTTTTTAAAGAGGATGACTGATGTAAATGTGAAACCAAAGAGACACTACTACGACACTCTCAGTGCTTTCCATGAAAATGATGTGAGTATATTATATTTTTTGTTATTTATGTGGTTAATGTTTGACGATTGATTGCATCATTATTCCAGGTTGTATTACAGTCATATTTGGACACATAAGCTCACTTTACAATCCAATAGGTCCGTGTATTGGACTATCATATTTGATGTATGGATACCTTCGAATGATATATGTTAGATATAGTGATGCAATAGTTCTAGCTAGTCCAGGATAACCCAGGTGATACTTAATAGCATAGGTTGAACCTGAAGAAAGGAGACCACCATCGATACAGTTGCATGATTAACTATTGTCCTAATTATCGTTGACATCTACTTATTGATGATAGTATAACATATCCCATGTATTAGAACTGAAAAATTGACGCTCTTAGGTACACTCAATATATTAATCGGTATTTGTGGTATGTCATCACTCTGAAGTTGGTTAGTGATGGTAAAATACTATAGGAGATTAATAAAATCATTCGAATTTGACAAGTAAATATTTTTATTGAGGATAAACTATTGTTTACTAATCGAGTATTGAAGATTACATTTTCTTGGATTGGTCTTACTATTCTAGGATTCTCTATATTGTGTTTGTTTACGTAGGTTTTATTTGCCATTATTTTTGGTTGATGTTTGTATGTTGAATGTTTTGTGGTTTGTATTGGATGTTTTTCGGATGTTGTTGTGGTTTTGTATCCGATATTTTCTAATTATGATTACTGGCTATATCAAATATTTTCAAATTATAATCAATGGTTTATATTTTTTTGATATGTTAGAATTTATAATATTCGGTATGAGTGGTTTTAGCGTTATGTTTAGTCCTTGATTTTCTTCAGAGTTACAAATGAGCAATGTAGTCTAGGTAGTGGATTTTCAGTCGTTGCACATGCAGTACAAACTTAATAAACTACTAAAGCAATACTTAATCGTCAGTACTGCTCGCACATAGTTCCAATTACAACTAGATTGATCGTACAATTTTCGTAAGACTCATTTGTTTATTAGTTATCATCTTGACTCTATTATATGTTATGAATGAAACAACGACTGTACAGTTTAACATGCTTCAAAATTGTTTCTTCTTGTTGATAATGCGATTTCTCTCTTAGCTTCGGTGAAAGTTGGTAATGAAACCGTTATTAGGGTTTCTAAAAAATGACAAGAGCAATAGAGGTGAGCCTTCAAGGCTAAGGAACATATTGTTTAGTCAAAATGTTGAACATGAGGTTCTTTTGAAGGAAGATGCTCACATACTCCCTTAATATGCCGTTGATTCTTCAATAATGGCATATATTTCTTTGATTACTCTTAGCAGTTCTTTCTCCGTGTCTAAGGTTATTCTTCCATTGACATCCGATTGTATTGTCATTTATGGTGGTGACTTATTTTCAAATATTCCTTATCATTCATGTTCTTTTTCTGGTGAATATTTTGTTTCCTCTTCTTATTTTTTTCCGCTCAATCGGATTCCTTAGGTGGTTAGTCAGTTTGGTTCTTTGGAAAGCCGGATGCTTTTGCGTATTCATATTTATATACTAGAGCTAGTTAATCGTTATTTGAACCTTGGCTTTGATGCAATTATTTTTCGTTATATATTTTTCTTATTCCTTGTCTCTAGACTTATTGTTTGTTTTTCTGTTTGCAACTCATGTTAATGGGTTGACTATGTGTCATCATGTCAAAGTGAAACCTTATGTATCGGATCTTCGGGCCCTTTTCAATGGTGTTTCCCCTCCACTAGAAGAACAATTTGGTTTAAAAGTATAGACTAGATTTATCGACCAGCCAAGCCAAAATTTAATTGGAATCCCATGCTTATGTTTAAAAATATAATTTTCTTGCGTTGTCGCAATATATAAAAGATTTGTCGACCAACCAAACCAAAATTTATTCTTGAGAGGGCATGTGGACAGATTTTTAGAAAATTCTTTTGGATGCTGAATTCAAAACAAAACTTGTTCCTCAAAGATGCAAAAAGTGTAAGAGCAATTAAACTCTATGACAACCATGTATACTACTGTGTTGAAGCAGACTATTGGTGAGTGTAAAACTCATTATATTTATTTTGATAAGTATAAATCTATTATGATTTACTCTACCCAAGAGGTTGTTATGAAATCCCGTTACATATTAGTGTTGGATATCCATAAGGATCATCTAGAGATTAATCTCGATTATTTTTGGTATAATATTCTTGATTCATAGTGGCAGAAGGATATTATTTGGACTCATCTATCTCATGAATCTGTTTATCTTTTATCAAGATGGACTGACATGGAAAGCAATTTTATGACGTGATTGAGGACATTGAGGAAAAAATAATATAAATCACGTTTCTTTTGATTATGGTGAAAGTGTCGAAGCAAAGGTATTGGTACCGAGGCATCCGAGACATATTATACTCCAGTAATCGATGCAATTGAATATGACACTGTGTCCATAAATGATACTTCACAGCCTATTACTCCTTGATTATTTTTCTTTAGATTTGAGCTTTTTTATCTTATTTTATGTAATTTCTAATTTAACAATGTAGTTTTATAAAACTCTATTTTATTTTTATGAGTACTTTTTTTGACTTTTTTTATGAACTAGTCTTTCTGTCTACGTCACATCTCGCATTCCATATTTTTTTTATTGAATTATCATGTACAATATGCTGAAAATTGATATATAGTTACCTTTCTCTATGTACTTGAATTTTTATAGAATTTGCCAAGTATGTTCAAGGTGCATCACTCTTTCGTAAGGGTTTTTCATTCTTTTTAAACAAATGTAACTTATTTTCGTGGATTGACTCATGATCATCTTTTCTATTCTACTTGTTGGATCGATGATCCTCATAATTTTTTTTATTATCCATTGTTTGGATTGATAATTGACGATCATTATTTTATTAATACTATATTGATGATTTTATCCTAGAAGCATATTAGTCTTTTGTTTTTCGAAATATTTATTCCAACTCAAGTACTTTGTTGCTTAATTATTATTTGCTATTTTATTTTAAAGACTTATTGTATATTTTATTTTTATAAATGAAATATTACTTTGTCATAATGTGCTTTAGCACTTGTATCTTGGAAGAAAAATATTTTACTTTACCCATTTGTGTCAAAAGATATTCTATATTTTTGTTGTTTATTGATATACTTCTTTTGTCTTATTTGTTTATTGATATACTTCTTTTGTCTTACTTGTTTCGGATGACATCTTCGCTTCGACATATTATTCTTTAGCATATATTGCTTGATAAAACATTTTTGCTTGATTATTTTTATTTTTTTCAATTAACATTATGCACTTTAGCACTTTATGAAGGTTTATTTTTGCTTCGATATTTTCTTTTTAGCATTGTACTATTTTGTGTTATAAAAATAAGAAATGAGCCATATTTTTGGCACTAAAAATATTTTATTAATGCCAAATTCTTCTTTAAAACCTCTGGGTGCCACTAAGAGAGGAAATGATACATTGCATAATTCAATAAATAAGATTTACATGAATAATAAGTTATAAGCTTTTTTGGTCCGCAAGACTATGATAGAGTTTCAAATACTCTATAATCTATATTCAGGATTGCCTAACTTGGTTTCTCTTTTCGTCTAACAACATATAAGTTCATGACTTTATTTTTTTCTTGGACCGTATGGATTATCGAGAAGAGAGGAGCCATGATGGTCAATGGTCCATATCATGGGGCATATTTTTTCAACTATTTTTTTTGCGTGTTGGCATATTCTTTTTAGCACTTTGTCTTTTGGTTCAAAATTCCCGAATCAAACTTTGGAATTATTTAGTTTTGATTATTATTTGCTTCATCGTATGTTGCGATCACGCATGATGACATACATATTTCTGTTGGCAGTACTATATCCATTACATATATTATGGAAAATAGTGTTTTTTCTTTGGCAGTTTCAGGTGTTGTTCGGTATGACCCTTATTGTAAGGTCTCAAACCAAGTTCATAATGTTCATTTCAACATCGTTTTATACTTTTGATTATTGTTCCATTAATTACTTCGACTTGCCCATTAAATTGGTGATAGAAAAGAGAGGATAAGATTTTTTAATTTCCTTTTATTCATAGTATTTTGTGACATTATAATTCCGGAACTCTGCTATATTATCAATAGTGATAAATCTTGGAGACCCATGCTTACAACATGTCCTCATTTTTTAAATATTACTACCTTTGTTGCTATGATGTTTTCCATTATTTGTGCTTCGATCCCATTTAAAGAAATAATTTTTTTAATCAAGGGCTTTTATTGAACTAATGAAAAATTACAAGCCCAAAAAGGCAATTTTACATAAAATCAAAACATGAAACGCGCGAATCACTTCGTCTTCAACCTTCAGCAGCCCCAAATCGACAAACCCTAATTTCCCAATCTTAAGTAACCAAGATTAATACTTTCTAAGTACACAATCGCTTTCAATTTCACAGGAGAATTGAATTTATCAAATTCTAAATTCATTTTCTTAGCAAGAACTTCCTTCGCGATCCAATCTGCGCCCAGATTTTGCTCTCTAAAAATCTAATTTACCACCATATCAGATTTGAGAAGACTTCTACAGCAACGTAACAAAGGATCAAGGTACCACGGAGAGTTACCAAATAGAAGTAAGTTAACTAATATTACAGAATCGATTTCGATATCAACCTTTCTTAACTGTAATCTTCTACAGATTTTCAGGCCTTCAAACAATGCTCTACACTCTGCAATTAAAGGGGAACCTTTACCAAACAAGCAACCAGAACCAATCACCATTTCACCATTGGAATCTGTTATCAAAATTCCACCAGTAGACTCACCAAACCAGGTACAAGCTCCATCGACATTCATCTTATATCTCCCCTGTTTTGGATTTTTCCACTTCAAGTGAAGCGCTTTAAACCCAGCTTTAGCTTGAGAAACACAACCTAAAGTTAAGGCTTCACGATAGAACTTACCCCAGTGCTTGCTGTTCAAAGCATGACTTCTATCCAGACTTGATAGAATGTACATAACATGACTGATAATAGTAGTAGAACTAGTCATAACATTCTGCATCTTCCTCTTATTCCTGGCAGACCATATACACCAAGTTATAATTGCCGGAAGAATAGTAAAAATGTCGCAAACCTTCTGAGCAGACCAATACCACTTCATTACAATGTGTGAAATAGTCATAAAAGGTTGAATTCGAACTCTGAGAATATCACTAAAGTGCTTCCAAACCATCCAGACCTGCTGACACTGAACAAAAGCATGAAGTGTTGTTTCACTATTTTCACAGTGAACACACTTTGAAACCAATTGAACCTTTCTAGACTGCATGACTTCATCAGTAGGAACCCAATTATGGAAAAGTCTCCAAAGAAAAAATGAACACTTTCTAGGGGAAACAACATTCCAAGTTTTATCATAAAGCTTTGAGACACTGCCTTTAGTTCTAATGTAGTTCAATGTGTCTTTAGTACAAAAAGAACCATTCTTAGACAAAGACCAAAGCATCATATCTTGCTTGTTAGAAAGAGTAACCTCTTTAATCTTTGCAATTTCAGTTGTTGTTACCATTGTTTGAAGAGTCTGGAAATCCCACGAACCATTATGCCAGAACTGACTAACATTGTTATTAACAGATTCCCATAAATTCCTTCTTTCATTATCAGTATTAACTTTTATAAATGGTCTGTCAGAGCACCATTTATCATACCAAAAGCTAATATGCCCTTGGCCAGGCAACCAGAAAATGAAACTCTCAGTCTCATCTCTAACTTTCATTATAGCAGCCCAAGTCTTGGACCTTCTATAGGGAGAAATAGCAAGAACATGATGAATATGATTCCTACAGTATATAGAAAGCATATACCTGGCCCAAAGAGATGTTTGCTTCCTGAAAATAAACCAGTTCTTCATTGCATATACATGCTGCATATCATTCAAACTGCTAACATTAAGGCCACCTTCTTTAAACGGTTTACACAGATTTTTCCATCTAGTCCAAATAACACTTCCTTTGTCTTCACTATTGCCCCACAGGAACTTATTAAAGAGGATTTCCAATCTATTGATAACACCACTTGGTAATGCAGTATGCTGAAGTTGATAAAGAGGGAAAGCCAACAGCACAGACTGGATAAGCAAAAGACGACCAGCAAAGGATAAATGGAACCTATCCCAATCCAAGATCTTGTTCCCGACCTTAGATACAACAGATTCAAAGTGAGCTACTCTTGTTTTGTTTGAAATAGTTGTACCTAAGTAATTAAAAGGCAAAGTTGACTGTGTAATCTGCCAAGTTTCTTTAATCAATCTAAGTTTCTGATTATCAACTTTATTTGAAACAATAATCTTAGACTTCTCTTTGTTGATTTGCTGTCCATAGACCAATTGATAATGTCCCAATATGTCTTTAATAGCATTCATAGTAACAGCATCTCCAGTAGTGAACACCATGAAATCGTCTGCATAGGCTAAGCAATCTATGTTCAAGTCACTTCTAGTCTTGTACCTGATCATAGACTGACCATTAGCTTTGAACTTAATAGATCTGATAAGATACTCTTCTGCCAATATAAACAGACTAGGGGAAAGTGGATCCCCTTGTCTCAGGCCTTGAGAGTTAGGAAAGAAGCCTGTAATCTCACCATTAACAATGATAGAAGAGAAGACATCCTCAATGCAATTCTTAATCAGACCAACAAACGAATTATTAAAGCCAAAACCCTTGAGAATACACAAGAGAAAACTATGATTAACTTTATCAAAGGCCTTTGTCATATCTGTCTTTACAATCATATTACCATGCCTCTTATTACCATCAATGTCATTACACAATTCCTGGACAAGAAGAATTGACTCATGAATATTCCTTCCCTTAACAAAACCTCCTTGCTCTTCAGAAATCAAATTAGGAAGCAACTTAGCCAGCCTGTTATTAATCAGCTTCCCTAAAATCCTAGAAAACACAGTGGTGAGACTAATTGGCCTAAAGTCTTTCCACTTATTAGGATTTTCTATCTTTGGAATCAAACAAAGGACAGTAGACTTCATTCCTTTAGGTAGCTTATGACCAGTAAAGAAACCCTTAACACCCTTACAAAGATCATCACCCACAATCTTCCAACAAGTCTTATAAAACACAGCATTAAACCCATCAGGTCCTGAAGCAGAATCAGATTTTAAACTCTTCACCACCTCATAAATTTCAACATCATCAGGAATTCTATTCAAGGCATTATTATCATCATTTGTAACAATACTTGGAATAACATTCAATAAATCTTCTTCAGTAACAATACTAGTAACTGGAGAAAGAAGATCCTTAAAGAATTCAACAGCTGACTCCCCAATTTCTTTTTTACCCTCCAACCATCTATCACCATCTTTAATTCGATCAATTCTATTTCTCTTAACTCTCTTCTTAACAAAACTATGGTAAGCAGCAGTATTTTTATCAGAATCTTTTAGCCAAGAACAATGAGCCTTCTGCCTCCAATATAATTCTTCCCTTTCAAGCAAAATCAGATGCCTCTGTTTAGCTCTTTCCAACTCCAGTCTATTAGCTTCATTAGCATCATTAATACACAAAGTTTCCTTACTAATAATATTATCCTCAGACAGCTTAATAGCATCAAAAATATTACCAAACGTTTCCTTATTCCACCTCTTCAATTCAACCTTCAAATGAAACTGCTTAAGCCAAAAATCCATAATAGGATTACCAACCACAGATCTACCACTATCAGCCCAAACATCTTCAACCTTCTTCAAGAACTGAGGATGAGTAACCCACATGTTTAAAAATTTAAAGGATGATTTCGATCTTTCCAGCTTAGAAGTAACTTTAATGAGCAAAGGACAATGGTCAGAGCAACTTCTAGCTAAATGTGAAACAGAAGTACTATCAAAACAGTCTAACCAAGCAGAGTTATATAACACCCTATCCAATCTTCTCCACTTAAAACCATTAGACCACGAAAAAGGGCAGCCTGTAAAACCAGCATCCATCAAGTTACAATCCATAATACAACTATTAAAATCATCCATACCTTTCTGATTAATTGTTGAACAAGCTGCCTGCTCCTGAAGATTAGAAATAATGTTGAAATCGCCAAATAGAATCCATTCATGAGAAAGAACATTCAAAGCTCTAATCTCATTCCAAAGCACAGATCTCAACTCAGTCCTGCACTTTGCATAAACTATCGAAACGTAAAAAGCCTTATTCAAAGTAGGATGAACAACTTTCAGATGTAACAATTGTTCACTATCAAAAATAATATCCACACCATAATCTTGAATCCAGAAAGCCCAAATCTTGTTACTCAGATTACTACAAAAACCACTCATCTTCAACTTCTTAGCCAACCCCTCAATCATATCAACTTTAACAAACGGTTCCTGAACTGCCAGAAAACTAACTTTAAACGACTTAACCATAGACTTCAATCTTTGAGATGTTTCTTTGTTAGCAACACCTCTAGCATTCCAACTTATAAGCGATATAGTCATGTAATAGAAGAAGTTTTTTGAGTCCTTTTCAACTTCAAGATCTTAGAAGAAGTAGGACCTTTAGTATTCCAAACATTCGATACCTTTTTAGATTTTTTAGAATCATGTCTTCTTTGTTTAATTTCAGCAAGACTTCCTTTCACAGGAGAACTATCCAGACTACCATCATGAATCAAAGTCTCGTTAACTTCTTCATTAAGAGGCTCAAACATGTTTCTCCTTTCCAGAGTCTTTAAAGCATCAATCAACTCATCATCATTTACCAAATCAAGAGAATCCTCTTCAACCAAAACATTCTGGACAGAATTATCTTCCTTAAACTTAGAACTATGACTATCAGACTCCTCAATGTTTTGAAAGTCAAGATCAGCATCAGAAGGAATTCTATTCACCACAACAGATTTTAAAATTCTACCAACCTTCCCACTCTTTTGAAGATCATCAGAAACTTTTCTGTCAGCAAAACTTTGAGGTTGGTAACCAACAGAAACACTTTTAACTTGAAACTTCTCCATATCAGTATCAGTATTATTTTCTTGAACTTGATTTAAAGAACAAGATCCTTGATCTTGAGCCTCTATATTATCATTCACCTGCACATTATTCACCGTATCTTTTCCTTGTGGCAACATTATTTTCTTACAATTTTCAATAGAATGACCAATGTGAGCACATTGCTTACAGTAAAGAGGGATCTTATCATAAACAAGTTGAATCCAGTAACTGTCAGAATCTCCAAACCTCACCTGAACTTTATGCACCAATGGCTTCGAAATATCGATTTCAACCCAACATCTACAGCAGTTTTGACGGGCTCTATTGATCGAAGAAACCCAGATCTTCAATGGCGTGCCAAGTATTTTTGCTATTTCAGAAATCGTAGCTCTGTTAAACATGAACTCTGGAAGATTTGGCAAAGTAATCCATACCGGCGTGAAAGGAGATTCAAGTTTTGGATCAAAATCAGGAGACCACTTCAACAATCTCATTGTCTTATCTCCTAAAACCCATACATTCTTGGACCACAATCTTTTCAAATCGTCTAACTCAGTAAATTCCACGAAGACATGTCTGAAATCCCAAATCGAGAGACTGAAACTGCCTTTGAAGTTGAATTTCAATAAGAATTTCCTCAAACTCTCCATAGATGGCTTTCCTGAAGCGAATTTTGCCACCAAGGTATGTTTTGAAATCTCTAACAGGCTATCTTTATCCTTTGCATTGAAGGTGATAACAGGGAAGTCTTCATTTCGTGAAACAGAGACTCTTGAATGAACAAATTCTTTTCTTCTTGACTTTAATAAATCCGCATATGAATCTTTCTTGTTTATCAGATTATCAGGAACTTTTTCATTGCTTTCTTCCTCATAAATTGGATTTCGAATAACATTACACTCATGATCCTTGAGATCACCAACTACTCCTCCATTCTTGACTGCAACATCATCAAAGTTACCATCATTTGATTTCCTAAGAACATGAAAATCTTCATTCGAGTCATTAAAATGAGTAACCATCTTCACAAAGATTGAGAAGAATCACTATAAGATGATGATAAGAAATCAAAATTTATTTACTCTCTTCTTGAAGAACAGAGTTTCTTGGAGCATATTTAGAGTCATTTAAAGAAATAGTTTACGACAACGATTATATTTTTTTTCCGGGGACATCAGAAGAATTCCAAAAACGAGACAAATGACGTCTATAAATTTAGATCGTTAGATTTAATCGAAATGTTAATCTGGATATAAATTAAAAGTTAAAATAGAAATGAATCTATGTAAATAGAAAGCACAAATAATAAAAAAAGATGTGTGAGTTTTATCGACCAAAATTAAATTTTTACTTGCAGGGGTTGTGCTATAATTAATATCTCTAAAATATTTAAAAGTAATAATTATTTTTCTTTAAAAAATTTATATATATTAATAAGCGGATATATCGATAAGTTAAAACCGAACTATTTAGCATCTTATTTTATATATCTAATTAATCGCAGGTATAATTAGCAAATGTAATTATAGCCTAGGCATATTTCACAAATGATTTTCTATCAAGCTTTTGTATTTTATAAATACGTTTAGAGATATTGTACAGTTGGCTGTAAAAGTTCTCAAAGCTATAATATTATGTTTTTGTAATTGAAATACTATGTTTCGCTATTTATGTATTTCACATCCCGCAAGATCCAAAAAACCTACCATGTCCAAACAAAATTGCTCACGTTTTGAGTCTCCAAGGGGTAGTCGAGTTGGTTGATTATGACATTTTTATGGTAAAAAAGTCATGAGTTCCAATCCTTCTATATACTCTCGGCTGAGTCTGTCACCTTGTGTGGTTTACCTTCTGGCGTTGGTTTGCAGGCTATCGCGTCAGACAGAGGGTTTATCCTGTGCGCACTCATTGCATTCTGAGTAGCGGCTGCGGGTTCCCTCCGAAGAGAAAAAATAAAAAAATAAATTGCTCACGTTTTTTACTTTGCGAACGAAATTAAAAAATAGTCTGTTCTTAACAAATTTCAAATATTGTCTCACAGTTTTGACCAATATAAATAATCATCTGCCGTCGATAATGAATGTTATTTCTGCATTTGCATAAAAGATAAGAAAATTATAAAGAATACACTTTTGATTATTTGCCTGGTTTAGAACAATGTTTCATACAGTAGAAGCAAAACCAGATTGACCTTCGAACCTGCAAACCAGGCATTGAGGCGAAAACAGTGATGGAGTTTGGTACTTATCTTCACCACCCATCATCGGCATCGGAACTCCAACCCTGACAGGACTAACATAATCCGGCCTGTAAGTCTTACCCAGAACTCCTTCAACTCGATCGCTCAAGTTCTTGAACTTGAACTGTGTCTCAAGATGAGCGAAAGAGTCGTCTTCAGGTAACTGATATCTATGAACTCTGTTTTCTTCCTTACCAATAGGTTTTACCTTAATGTCCAGCTCAAGCAGGCCGTAAACAGTTACTCTTACGCTGTTGGTATCATCGGTTCTCTCGACGCTCACCTTTCTGCCTTCGGATTTAACACTCCGTTCAGATTCTTCGTCGTTTGGGATGATAACATCCTCGCCATCCCATTTCACAGTTAAAGCGTCAAACTTGTCGTCCCACTTGGATACTTTCATGGCTGCGATGACAAGATTGTGTGAATCGAACATGACGGACAGTGCTTGCACCCAGGTGAAATCACGGGTTCTTCCTTGTGGTCGTGTGCCGATGAAATGGGCGTTGATGTGAAGGTTTTGATCTGAAAGAATAGCAAAGTTTCCTCCTTTTGATCCATGGAAGTAGAACATCACACCATCACCTCCAACGAATCGCGGGTCGTAGCAGAGTGAGCCGTAGCCGTTGCAGTTTGGTTTCCTCCCTGCTCAAAGGTAATAAGTAAGTGGCTGTAAGCTCTAATACTATGTTTGTGTCTAAGCAACATGTTCATGACATTTTTTGAATTATTAGTGGTTAGAAGACTTACATTTGCAAGTAGCCTCACACTTCTTAACGTTAATATGGCAACCCTTGTCCTTCTTGTTCTTCTTAGGTTTCCTCTGTGGGCACTGAGTAGGACAAGTAAGAGTCTTGTAATAACACTCTCCTTTTTCTTCGCAAAAAGCTCGTTCTTGTCCGCTCTCCAACGGTGTCAGCATTCGGTACCCTTCATTACTATCTTCGTTGCTGTTATCGCCTTGGTTGTTGTTGTTATCGCCTTGGTTGTCGTTGTTGCCACCTTGGCCGTTTCCGTTGTTATTACCGTTGTTGTCTCCAGTGTTTCCGTTTCCATTGTTGTTACCATTGTTTCCAACGTTTCCATCGCTACCGCTGCTGTTTCCATTGTTGTTGTTGCTATCATCAGCTCGAACGAGAATCGCTTCGGTGGATATCAGCACGACAAGTAGAGCCACTGTGAGATAAGCTATTCTTTTGCCCATCTTCTTGTTCTCTTTTATATTTGTTTTTGTTGTGTGATGAATGAGTTATGCCAATGTAAAGGTGGTATTTATAATGAAAGTTTGTGTTCTTAAGACACTTTTTTTAAAAGGCTTTGCTTCTTTTAGAGAAAGTGTCTTTTCATTTGTGAATGATTGACTCATACGTATGTTTGTATAAAGTATTTGTTGCTGAGTTTAATGTTTGCTTTCATTTTTCATAAACGGGGTTTGTGAAAACTTTAGGAAATGTTGAAGCTTAATTAGATTCTCTTTTGGGTTTGGGGTTTATATTCACATACTATAATTTTGCATGTAAAAGTAAGAGAACACATAAGTTTTCACTTTCAAGTGATGGAAGATATCTTTTCGGCCAAGTAATATAAGTAAAATAGAAACCTTTCTCATGTTTTACACGAAACCTAATTTTTCATGGTCAATTACGTCTAACGGAGAGGGAGCTCTTCTTGTCGCACAATAGTATTAGTATTATTATGTTTCCGATTATATATATATATATATATATTACGAGGCCTACAACACTTTTATCGGAGATTTAAGTTATTAATTTTACGATTTAAATAATTAGGTTGTTACTTTAACTAATTTATTTTATGGTATATTGGTATGTTTTTTTTGTTTTTTATATGGTTTTGGCATTATGGTCCAAACCAAATATGGTCTATTAGGACAATGAGACCTGATCAAACAACACGATGTGGATATTTTTTTGGAAGGTACTCTATTTTGGTCTATTATGCACCACTTACCGAGATTCAATTCGAACTCGCAATTGGACGAGGTTTTTATTGAAATGTGGCTTTAGGAGACTAACACCTTCAGTTCGGCGAGATGACTATCACGTTAGACGACGTGTATGTAATTAATGGCCTCCCGGTTGAGGGGAGAATTATCGACCCGTTCATAACCAAACGCTAGATCAGACGTACGCTCGATATGCCGAGTTGTTTGGATTTTCGGCCGAAAACGTGCAAGAAGAGATGCAGGTGCGCGGTGGAAGTGAGTTCGACCTTCGATGACTAAAGAAAATATTTTGGGGAGATGCGTATCTGGATTCGAATGTCACGCTTACAGTTGAGATAAAAAAACATTCCGCTCGTGCGTACATCCTATTCTTTCTCGGATGTACCATATTTAGCAACTCAAACCAAAAAAACATCCAGTTCAATTTTCTCGCTAATCTTGAGTACTTGGAGAAGCTTTATGAGCTTGCATGAGGTATATGCGCACTAACGTGGCTGTACAAAAGCTTGGGAGAGACATTTCGAAGCAATCCTTGAAGAGTTTAGTTGGTTTCTCGGCGTTGTTGGACTATTGGGAGTATGACCACTTCCCATGTTTTCGGGTAGCAGTGAATAGTGGCTACAACCCAACCGATCAAAAAAGGTTGACGTGGTTTCTCAGAAATCTAAGCGGGACTGATGTTCGTGGGAAGCCGCAATTCTGTGACTCCTCGCGGCTCAAGAAGAAACGAATGTAAGTGTGTTTGTTTATGTCATCGATGAATTTATGTGTTTATTTATTACATAGTTATGTGTGTGTTTGTTTATTTGCAAGGTGACTTTCTAGCCCTACGTTGATGTTCGACAAGCGTTTCCGGAGCTGAATATAGGAATGTATTGCAACCCTATTCGCTTTATGTTTGTTTCTGAGGCATACCATCCAAATCGAGTGATGTTGTAATATGGTTAGGTCCAAGAGAAGCCGCTGGCTCCCATTTCCGCTAAATATGGTCTGACAAGTTGCGACAATCTGCGTTATAATGTTGACGGTAGGCGGTGAATCAACTGGATGAAGCACTTATTCGTGATCGATAGGTATTCACGATGGTTGGCAACAAGCAGTAGGACATTCACCCCTCAGTACGCAGCTTATGTTATAAAGTATGGCTAGTTTCACATCACGCCTCATGTCCTCGATGAGTAATCAGTGGTGGGTACGATTAAAATGATAAATCATGTTTTCCTCTCGATAAAAGTCTGGATGAGCTCATGTGTTTTTCTAGAAAGGTGCTTCAAATCACAAGTGAGTGGATCCTTGTCATGCTTCATTTGTTGATTGTTTGTTTGTTGTTTTAGTTTCTCGAACAATATGTTTGGTATATTGAATGTTTTACAACATAACAATCATGCTATGTATGTTGTATTATATGTTTTATCGGTTTAAGTTTTCCTATGGATGTTTGTTTTAGTTTGTATGTTGATCTATGTTAGATTTATTGGTGTGTATGTATGTTAGAATTGTAGGTTTCATGAACTCCTTGTAGAGGGTTAAGACTTGCTAGATATACTATATGGTCGAAACACTGTCTGTACCCACCGGGTTTGATTACATGATCAGACGGTTGAAAATTCTCACATGAGTCTTAATATAAAATGCAATATGGTCTCCATCCCTACCGAGTGAAAAATTCTCAACCGGAGGGTAACTTTCCACACCGTCGGTTGAGAGGGTACAAAGACCATATTGCCAGCTGGTGTTGAATTCGCGATCCGGTGGGGAATTTCCCAATGTATTTAGTATGGTGTTTCAAAGTACTATGTAGAAAGAGATGCTGGAACATGTGATGCATGAACTCCAAAAGAAAGTGGACGCGATAGCCATCGACATTAGAACTAACCCAACTTTTGAAGAAAGTAGCGAGGATGATGAATATCATTTCGAGAAACGATTCGAGCATGGATGGAACTATCATTCACCATAAAACTAAGTCTATTATGTCAACTTTGTCTACTATCTATCTATTTCCCCTATTTGCATTTGTATTTCTAATTATGTAATGTCTTAAATTAATGTGTAATGTCTTAAATTAATATGAACCAATTAAGAACTCAATGCCTTAATGTTTTTAAATTAACGTTATCGTAAACTAAAAAACATACAACTTTTAAGCGTGACAAATCATACAAATGTTACAATGACCGAGTGATGAACGAGTGTTTAAATAAAAGAGGCTAAATCGATTACTTCAAGGCTACGATTTTTTATTTTTTTGTATCTCCTGCAACGAGAGAGAATCGGTAATGCCCAAACTTCTGCTTCTGGTAAACATAACTTTAAGCAAGGATGTATCCTCGCACATGAAACTTCGGCCAAAATCCCAAGCTAGAAAATGAAAACACGATAAAAGAGATGTTGAAAGGTTTAAACTAACCAACAATGTAAAAAAATACTTACGTTCACAAAGTGGTTGGAGTTGACCCAAACCAATCCGATTTCCAACCGGTTTGACATCAGAAGTGGTGCACTCGTAACAGAAGATAAGTAAAGTCAACATCCATGATTCGATTATTTTCTACAAAATAGAGTATGTAGTTAAACGTAGATACGATCGCGACTCCCATCTTGGGCATGTACATCTAATGATTGATAGTAGCCACATCGCTTGAGCACTTCATACATTTTGCAATATCTATCAAATCTTTCATGCTTGTAAATATATTCACGTATAATAATGCGTAATCCATAAGCTCGTTTTATAGGGAATCCCTAATTAACCTTCACCCATCTTGTTGCATGTTCAAGGAAGATCCAATCGAGCGGTACCCGCAGTGGCCATCAGATTTAACGTCGGTGATGGAGGTTACAAAAGGCCTAACATAGATGGGGAATTAATTAAGGTATCCTTTGGGATCAACCAAACTTTCCTTAGCTGGAATCATAGAACTTGACCTACAACCGACCGTTCCACTATAAAGCTTCGTCCCACTTTCTTGTGTTACACTAACGCTACTTTTTTTTCCAGATCGGGGCGCTTTCATTACCAAGTTTGGGACACGATATTTCTTTCTCTTTACACGAGTTTGCGGTTTGCGGTTTGAACGTTCCTGTAAACGACGAGGAGCTAGCTTTTTCAGAATCTAACATATGCTCATGATACGATTTGTTGCATTTAGTGGATGATTCAGATGTGATAATAAACAACTTACATTTGTAAGGTGGACGATCGTGCGATCGTAGCTTGACCAAAGGCTCCAATAAGGAAGTTGTTTCCGGATGGATGGTGGTAAACTATTTCTTGTAAACATGCTCTATGCGTGCTTTGTTATTGGAGTCCATGGCATCGCATACTAGTTTATTTATTTTTGCTTTCAATTGCTCGATCTTCGTGAGATCGTTATAGACAAGAATTTTTAACCTTTTCCAATGATCGTGAAATAAATATAGAGGCACCTCTAATCCATTAGCAACAAATTCGTACATATCATGTGCTCAAAGTATACGGTGTGTAGTTCATGTAGCACAGGTGAAAGGTATGCCGTCCAAGATTTTCATAATGCGGTCACATTCTACTTCTTCGAAAAGAAGTTCCAAAGCATAGTGGAGACGTTGTTTTTAAGCTTCCCGTACACAATGTTAGAGAATTTATGTAGGGCTAACAAGCGGATTTTTTCAAATGACCCCTTGATGTCTTCGTGTTGCAATTCAATAAAAGTATGCAACTTCAACAAAAAAGACTCGAAGTTACCTTTGCTCGTACCGAGGAAACACTTGAGGCTGGAATGAGCGCTCTCCACATAATTTGTGGTTCGGTTACCCAAATGCAACCACTTGTTAGTTCTCTACCTGATAAATTATCACCGTACGGTTCTAACTAACTTTCAGTGTATTCAATTGCTTTCAGATATTCTTTGAAGTCACAGTACAATTACAACCGATAGTTGTTGTCAGATAGCTTAGTTTCTGCTAACATCATTTGATTCCACACTTTCAAAAAGATGTTAGACACTTTCTTCTCCTTGATGATTTTTTTTTCATATTCCCTAAGACGTTCATGTTAATGTGCCATCGATACAACATGTGTGTTGCATTGGGGAAAATTTCATGTACCGCATTCATAAACGCTAATTCTATATCCCTCAAAACGATAGAGAGTGGATCAATGGAGTGAGTGACCATCAACGAATGTAAGAATTCTAACACCCATTTGTATCTCTCTAATTTTTATCCGGACATAAACTTAAATCCGATGTAGAAAGTTTTCCCGGTACAAGTGGCTCCAACTACCTCACGCAATGGAATCTCGTATTTAATTACCTTGTGCATGTTATCCATTTCAATGACATTTGGAAACGTTCTTAACAAATCTAAACTAATTGAGTGTGCAAAGAAAAGCTCACCTATGATATCGCTTTCATCTTCGGACGCTCTATGGAATTCGTAATAGTTTAACCTATTTAGTTCACCCAAAAAGTATTGGAATTGGGACTGACCGCCTTTCTCGATCTTTCGTTATTTTAGTCACGGTGCACATGGACGAAGAATTCTTAGGGTTCATTTTTTCACTCCCCCGAGAATGTCACAAGGACGGGATCCCATTTTCGTAGAACTAACTACAAAATCCATCTCTTCTTTGTTTAATCATACCAAGTACGAATGACCTTCTTTGAAAGATGTAGTATCGTAATTGTGAACACCACATGCGACCTCTAAGCCCCATAAATCATCATCTACCTTCTTTCCTTTAAGGGTGAAAGGACATCCATATTTTTTGGTCTTGATCGACTTCCTCATAAGATCTTTCAGATCTACCAACTTTTTGTAATTTCCATATCCCTCGCACACAAAAATTGTTCTTGGAGCTTTTCGAGCAAGTCTATCGCGACGATGTAATATAACCACAAACCAGTTGTCTATCGCGGTTTGTTTAACCCAATCTATCAATTCTTCTTGTGTGTAGTGAGATTTCATGTTGAACAAATGATTATAATCAATGGATCAAGGGTCCGCTACTATCTCTTTTTTACCATGCACGAATCAATTAGTGCATCCTCCTCCTACATTCACCAAACAAAAATTATGTCAAACCTTTGTTTTTCACCACACCTGTCGGGTGACATGCCGCGTACCGGCGGGTGAACTGTTCTCAACCACAAGGGAAGTTTTCCCTCGGCGGATCAAAATATGTCCCCTTTCGGGGACCGGTTTAAAAAAAATACAAATATTTCCTAAACATATGCCCTCCTAAACCGCCAGGTGAAGTATTTTCAACCACCAGGGATGTTTTCTCCTGATGGTTGACAATTGTCCACCCAATGGTTGAAAATATGTCAACTATCGGGGACCTAGTCCTTAAAAATGACAAGTTTTTTCTAAAGTTACACTTTCGTGGAACATGCGGAGAGGGGCCTAAGGTCCAGTAGGTGAACCCTAACGCACCGGTTGGTGGACCTACATTCAACCGACGGTTCTAGACAGATCCAACCGGCGGGGATTAGTTCTAGATCTAAAAGGACTATGACGTTCCCCCGCGGGGGTAGAGGGTCTCAACCGACAGGGGAACAAAGATTTAGTTTTTTCCAAATCAGGAAGAACTTCAAAAATGGAAACTTTTTAATGAATTGGTTAGAAAGACTACCTTATTTGAAGTTTCATGCTGCTCAACAACGTTCTTCTCCTTAATATCCATCCGCTAATCGTTTGAGTGTTTTTTGAAGATTTTTTTAGAGGTTTGGGGGTTTTTGAAATTTTGAGAGGTTTTTATTTTTTTGAAATTTTGAAAAACCGTGTGTATAAGAAGGAGGTTGGGGGAAATTTTTTGAAGGTGGCACCAAATTTAAAAATTTCTGTAAAATTGTTTTTGTTACCCAAAAGTTGTAAAACTTTTATTTGAGTATTTACTAGTAATAAATATCTTTTTTATTAAAAAAAAGATTGGGGGAGAAAATTTTGTGTTTTTTATTTCTAGGCTAAGTCTACCAAATAACTACTAAAAGACAAAAAAGATTATACTTCGTGAAAGGGAAATGGTAAAAGCCTAAAACTTAAAAAAGATTCCATAAATGTTGAGGCTGGTTATAATTATTTGGGATCAAATTTAGCCAAAGCCATAAAATTAAGAATGCGCAATTTTTTTGACAAATTTCAAATATTATACTATGTGAATATAATTAATTATTCATACTACAAATAGAAATCAATGACGCACCAACCAAATACAGAAATCCAAAACAGAATCAAACGAATATTTAAAAAATATACTATTTTTTAAAATTGGTAGGTCGATCGTTAATCGTGTTTTTTGGCATACACAACCACAGATCAACCAAATATTTTTAAAGACACGCCGCCATGATAAACATTGATATAAAATCTAATTTTCGCAGGAGTACATCCACGTAATATATTTAATATTCAAAAAAA
This sequence comes from Limnanthes douglasii subsp. nivea, assembly GCA_036936605.1. Classification (NCBI taxonomy): domain Eukaryota; kingdom Viridiplantae; phylum Streptophyta; class Magnoliopsida; order Brassicales; family Limnanthaceae; genus Limnanthes; species Limnanthes douglasii. The sequence goes on along the minus strand of JAUPFV010000005.1, from coordinate 10,770,247 downwards.
GACCAATCTAGATAAATCATCCCAACATCCGTAACTTATATAATTACCACAAAAGATATGTTGATTGAAAAAGTTAAATTTTTTTAAATTTAATATTATTTTCTAAATTACAAACACATAACTACATGTAATGATATATGATTGCTAACGAAAGATCGAAGATGATGACATACTTATGGTTTACGTATCACATGACATAGATTTATTATGAAAGTTTTTTCGAATGCTGATTATGCATAATACATATATGAAAGTTAGATACGTGGTGACATTTTTTGAAATAATATGTATTACCTCCACCAACATGATGTTTCGTGTTGGTTTCTTATTCATGACGAAAAATAGAAAGATAACTACAAATGTGCATTAATATATTTTAAAAAATAATTTTGGAAGAGAAAAATTATCCGTTGCCTTGTGTTATACTAATCAATCATGAATTTGTTTGACGAATAATAGAGAAAAACTTTATCTAGAAGCGACTCACATATTATGCAAATGACATATCAACAAGAGTGTACTTGCCAACAAAAAAATATATTCAAGGATAATAAAGAGTTTGAAATGTTTATTGACGCTTGTAACAAGTGGTTGTCTCTATCAATTTCGACATGAGAAAAAACTTAATAAAAATGCGGGGATCGTTCAAAGAAGCGAGAAGATGTATTGGCTACATGATAGGCTTGTAGATTATACCTTATATATAAGTTCATTCGTTCATACATAAAAAAGTTCATGCGTTGTGATAACACAATGACCAATATATATATATTTTTTGGAGGGAACTCGCAGCCGCTACTCAGAGTGCAATGAGTGCGCACAAGGTAAACCCTCAGTCTGATGCAATAGCCTGCAAACCAACGCCAGAAGGTAAACCACACAAGATGACAGACTCAGCCAAGAAAGCGTATGTAGATGGACTCGAACTCAGGACCTTTCATCACAAGCATGCCTTACTGAACCAACTCGGCTACCCCCTTGGGGGAAATATATAATATATAAGATACGTTAATTTAATGAATACATTATTCATAGTAGGTTAGTGGTAAAATAATATTCAGGTATTTTGAAATATAGTATTATAGGTTCAAAATGCACAATAGAAAATCATGGTATATTCCAGTTGCAAAATATAGTATAATAAATTTTACAAAATGCGTAGTAGCAAAACATGGTATACTCTAGTTACAAAGTAAAGTACAACAAGTTTTTCAAAATACGTAATAAAGAAACATGTTATATTCCAGTTAAAAAATATGTTATATTCAAGTTACGAAACATATGTTTTCAGGGTGAAAAACGTGCATTCTAGCCTAAAATATTTTGTTGGGTCAAGTCAATTTAATTTTGAGTTTTTTTTTAAAAAGCAACGAGCTGCTAGCGGTGCTAAATTCAACTACAAAAGGATCATTGAAAATAAAAAATGGTTATGTCGCGCATGCGTATCAATGGAAAGCTTTCCACAAGTTGCATGGATCAATTTTACAAGCCGTTTTAGAGCTATTAGTGCATAATTATAAGCTTTAGGAAACCGTACGAATTGAACCATGCATATGTGGTTTTATAGATCGAACAACACACTAGTTACCACGTACCCATGAGCTTATGATTATCAAACAATACGAACAATGTTTTTTGTACATATTATAGTTAATGATTGAAAACGACTATCCATCATGCCTCACGATAAGCTTATGATAAAAAAAGGTTACCGCTGACTACACATTTTTAAATACAAACTAAAGGTGCTCTCTAATATTGAATAATACCATTAGCTAAAAATATTACGTACAAACTAGATCCTTCAACTATTCTTGTGTATGAGCCCCAATAAATTATTAAAACATAAGATCGTAATCTCAACCAGGGACGTGGTAAAGACAAGAAAATGTATGTTAAAAATTCTACAAAAAATGATTCTTATATATATATATATATATATATATATATCTTTATATTTTGAATATGTTGAATTAAAATGGACCGAGTCTTATTCAGATAGTGCAACCAATTTGGATTTTCATACACCGTAGATATATTTGAAACATCGGTTAGTATATTTGACAAAACCACTAGAACGATGGTAAAAAAAATCCACATATATTGAGTATGAAAACCACTATCCATGAGCCGTAACCAAAAGTAGATGACCGCCCATAGTATCATTGATTATAACGAATATCGGTTGCATATTGCCTATCGATTTCATAGAGCCAAAAATATTATACAGATTATACATACTATTGTACATACATCCTTATATTACAAAAGTGACTGACTTTGATTTTAGCGGATATTGAAGATTTCAAGCCGTAATAATGAGTGTATTTGGAAATTAAATTGAATGATGTGGTATTAAAGAGAAACTTATATTTATACTTCTATTTACAAATTTATGATAGTGAATGAGGTCTCCCACATGTGCAAGAAGTGATCCATTCTTTCGAACTTCTCCTTTCAACTACCTAAACCTGAGAAAACTATCCTCGTTGCAGAAAAAGAGAAGTTGATAGTCTTTCATGAATGATTCGATGAATGTAAGTTTTACTTTTATCTTGGCCTAATCGGAGCATACGAGGGTCTAGGTTGAGGGGTAGCTGGAGGATAAAGTTACAATTGTTAATAAACTAACACGTATGACACACTATTGAGTAAATTCTCAATCATAATATTGGTTGAGTTTCTCAATCATAATATTGGTTGAGTTTGCTGTCTTGTTCGATACCTATTATGACTATTCTCTAATACATGCTTTATTTTCTATCCTTAGAAGGGCATACCACATATTTACCATTCAACAATTATAAAACCAAAATATATTGGACTCGCTATATTGAACGAAGAACATTTCGTTCAAGTATGTCTTTACATTGATTAGTAAGTATTTATTTTATTATTCAATTTCACTTTTTTAATTTTTGTTACTATTTAATGGTTTTATAGGTCAAAATTTATTGTGGTTGATTTTTTTAACTTTATATACATCATAATATAATTAGAATATTGACGAAACATCGAGTTGGCCATCAACACTGTTCGATGAAACTTCGACATTTCAATTTTTTTTACCTCTAATAATTGATTGTTTTAATTTTTCGAAGATTTAACAAGAAAAGAATATTATATATGTTAATAGGGTGTGTATGGTTGTAATTTATTATAATAATATTTTTTAAAATGTTACTAACAAATTTACTATGGTATTTTAGTAGTGAACCACCATTAGACTTAATTTTTTTGAGAGTAAAGTTCTTCATTTGCGGGATGTAGTTACCTTTTCATATCCGGTGAAACCTTGTTTATGTTTTTTAGTTTTCCAAACGTAGAATACTCAAAATTCTCAAAAACATATTATAATGCATAATATATTTGTGAAACATGTTTTATTTCCATATTGCGAAACCAATTGTTCTTTTACTTGACGACTGAAATATTATTTACTAAATATTTGCAAAACATAAGCTATACAATACCGATTTCAAGACATGATCTATAACATTATTTTCAAATAGAAAGATTACTTTTGCCACCACCTCGCAAAATCATTCTTTAACTAAAAGCACAAATTCACTAGTGCTTGGTAAATTCAATAGTAAGGTTCCCTTTCAACACTTTCTCTCCATATAAAGGCTCTCCTTGAATAATTTTTCTCCTGCATTATCATTCACTCTCTCAAACATCTGTACAATCACCCATATATATATATTTTTTATCTCGAGGTTATAAAAGTAATAATACAAGTAAATTTTTAACCCCTTTCACAAATATGTATTTTACTTCAACTATAATTTTATCATGTATAGTTAATTGAAAAAAACCATCGTATTCGTAGAAGAAAATTTGAAAGTTAATGAAGGCTAAAAAGAAGTTGTTAGAAATGTTTTGTCAACCTTTGGTAGAATTTTGCGGAATTTTACTCTACATTGTTAGAATTTTTTATAGTGTTTATTGTGCTAACAAAAGTTTTTTTTTATATTTTTTATATATGAAATAACTTTTGGCTGAATTAAAATTTTCATAGGTAAAATATCCATCTCCAGAATCTTATTAGTAAAGTTATTTATGATCGTAATTTTAGTAACCGCACTATTCAACAAATCTGATTAACATAATATTTCATAATTTTAGTGTTTTGTAGTTTAAGTTCGCATTGTCAATTATATTATTTTCAAACACCATAATAGATAAGGTAAACTCCAAAATGTAATCTTAAATAACAAAGTGTAAATTTTTATTTTATGTTTACAATGTATACAATTTGATTTACTTTCTTTATATATAAATATATAACTCAACTACAAAATATAATGCAGTGTATTAGAATTTGCACAACATAGTCTATTCACAAAATATATTCTATTGAGAATTTATAAATCCTAGTGTACCCTATGACCTTTTGAAAAACCTAGTGTACTAAAATAATCTATTACATTTGCGACATAATTTACAAATTGTGAAATTTGTGTATATAATTTAAAAGTCAGATTTTACTTAATGTTTTACAAAATATGGTATTATTAATTCACAAAACCATGTCTTTTTATCTTTAAAATCTTATTATCCTATGTTTTGAAATCAAACTTAAATATCAAAATTTGATATCGTCACATGATAGTATTTTAGATTTAGAGTTTATTGAATTTTTTAATATTACACCATAATAAATTTTTAAGTTAGATTTTAAAGAATAATTGCCCTATATTCATGAGTTTGAGTTTGATGAGATATTTTACTAAGCAGAGATGCCTTTTTTTCAAGTAAAGCTTATGTATTTTAGTTTAAAAAGAGAGGGACCTCTATTTCTAGAGAAGGTTTATGTATTTTATTTTAAAAAAGCAAATGTAAATTATCCATAAAGACCTAGTCAAATTTTATTCAAACATCCATAATTAGTAAACCACCAATAGACATCTCAACGAATGTGAAAAATCACAAATAACTATATTCTCATTCTTTAAACCAAACATTCTATTCCAAACCTTAGCTCAGAAAAAAAATCTGCAAGCACCATCGGTTTTGTTTTTTTAAGACGAACAAAACTAGATCCATTGATGATGTTTTTTGATTTTTTTCCACCAGACACATCAACCCTGGTCTTGCATTTTTATTTATCAATTAGTACATGTCTCACACCTCTCTACTTCATTATGCTTGGTTTCACATGTATCCACTACCATCATGTTTGGTCCCGTATGGTCTAATAATGCGTGGTCTTTCAACTTTATCATGTCTGATCTCACATGATTTAGTAATGCATGGTCTCTTAACTTTAGCATGCTTCGTCTCGGTTGATTTAACAATGTCGGGTCTTACATGAATTATTATGTTTGGTATCAGATGATTTAATGATGTCTGATATCACATGATTTAATAATGTTTGGTCTTGCATGATTTATTATGTCTGGTCTCACATGATTTAATACTGTTTGGTCTCACATGTTTTATTATGTTCGATCTTGCATGACTTCTCACGAAAAAAAATACATAAAAAATATTATTAATAGATCTATTATTGTTCATCATAAAAAACAAAACTAATAGTACTTTCAATTTTTTCTCTCAAATTCTGATTTGAAAGATAAGTACTTAAAAGATTTTGATACAAATTAAGCGAGAATATTTATATTATTAAAAAGTAGATATTTTATTTAAATTTAATACATAAAATAAATGTTAAATAAATAATAATAAAACTTTGATCAATATTAGTGTTTGATTATTATTATTATTATTATTATTATTATTATTATTATTATTATTATTATTATTAATTATTTCAACCATAAACTCCTGTATATCCTATTTAAAGCGTGAGAAAATTTTCATTCTTAAAAAATCGTATTTATTTCTTAGCAAGAATATAACATACAACAATAAATGTAAAAGTAATTAGAGATTTATACTAACTAGAAGATAAATAATAAACTAAATGGTATATACCGTGTATTAATAATAAAAAATAATTTTTGAACTTCTAAATTGTGGGTTTTATTGATAATGTTTATTATATATATCATATGATTGAAACTACTATCTATATAAAATATAATATGTTTTTTATGTATTGATATAAATGTTTAATATTTTATATAATAGTGTATGTGGCACAGTTACTTGAGAGAGAGGTTATGCTAAATGATAAAGAAATTAAGAAGGTTTTTGGATTTGTTTGGTTCTCAAATAGTGAAGAGGCTACTAAAGTTGTTTACATTAAACTCCAAAATTTTATAAACAGTTAACTCCAAAATTTTACAAACAGTTGCCTTATTGACAGTGAAACAACAGTTAATTTTAAAGTTAACTTCGAAATTTTATCTAAAAATTTCAATTCTTTTATCTTCGAAACTTTTGAATTCTGAAAAAGAAAAAATTATCGTATATTTTCCGATACATAATCCCAGTGATACATAATAAGATACGTATCGCTGGACTTTAAAATCCAATACGTATAATAACTATAGATAATAGTGATTTATGGAGTTAAAAAAAATATTATCATAAAAAATATTTATTAAATATTTAAAATAAAATGATATGCAATACTAATATCTATGAAAAATTTATTATCTAAATCGATTAGAAACTAATAATTAGTGTTCATGTTTTATAGAAATATATTTTAATGATTTATTTCATAAATTAACGTAGAATTTAAATATTCTCATTTATATTCTCTATAAATGAGATATATATTATTACTAAAGACAAATCACCATTCATTTTATATAGAAAAGAATATAAAAAATTATTATTTAATAATTAAACATACAAATAAAACCTAGAATTTAGTAGGGATAAAATATAATGTACTCGGCAGGGAAAAAAACAAAAGATCTTTGTATCGGCATAATTAAATCATGTTTATATAAAAAACGTTGAATATAAAGCAATTTGTAAAATTTAAAAGAATACACTATACATATATAACATTAGAAAGATGGTCAAGCAAATATTTAATATATTAATAGGCTTCACATTGTTATTGTCACCTATTAGATAAATAAAATAACAATTATAATTGTTTCGCCACCCTCACAAACAATCCTACAGATGTTTACATGCAGACCCATAACCAAAATAAACATATATATATAATTATTTTCCAAAATTACACTGAAATTTCTATAATACATCTGCTTTTTAATTAGAAAATAAAATGAAAATAATATAAATCACCTTAAAAAAATTAGATGGGAAGCTAGAGTACCATTCAATTTATCTAAAGAAAACTCATCACATAACCCTAATAATTGTTTATACAGTTATTTGGAAAAATAATAATATAAAACTTGTTTATTTTTATAGAATAGTAACTAAATATATTTATATATAAAAATATAATATTTTGTTAAAAAAATTGGATGAGAAATTTAACGAATCAAAAATAATCATACTGACCACAACCTTAAATAAACTTTATGAAATTTAATTATATAAAAAATAAATTTTTTTATATATGTTCATTGAAATCATATAATATAAAGTTTTCTTATGTTTAAGAAATAACCATTGCAAAATGATGGTTAGATTCTATTTTATCAATAAGTTGGTGATCTAATTTCAATAACATTAGGATCCATGGCAGGGTCTACATGGTGATGATTAAGCATTGCAGTAAACAATATAAACTCAATGAAATGTTTGTTACAAACCTTAATATTTTTCAGCCATATGAAAAATAAAAATTTACAGTTTTTTATTTAATCTTTTATATATATATATATATTTAAAAAGAATATAGACAATATAACACTTGAATAATCTAGTAGACTTGAATCTTTGATCGAAAAAAATAAGAGGTTAAATTTCTTTTTTTATAAAAATTAAACTTTTGATTTGAAGATTAATTAAAGGGAAAGACCTTTTAACTAATAAAAGGATTAATAGAACGAATACTAAACCATACATTAATGTGTCTAAATGGACTTTTTATTAATTTTTTTAATAAACTTAATAAAAAACAAAAAAATTAACGTGGTCCGACATCTACTATTGTATATGTAATGGTCGCTATTGTTATCTATAATGGATCTCGAACACCTACATGTTTAAAGTAAATCATATTTATCACAAAAGTAGATGATTGCTATTAATTTATCTTCCAATTGATACCATCTTCATTTTCTCCTCACAAATACATGTAGAATAAAATAAACTAAAATACTACTCTCTAATTCAAACTTGCATGTAAGCCAAATATGTTTGGGTACGATAATGGCGCGTATCAAGCATGAATACAAAGATACCTTGAAATTAGAAATTGAAATTTATATTACATAATATAATAATATATATATATATATATAATATTATATAATATTTTTATCTTATCCGTACACAATTTAATAAACCACTAATTTCTTAAAATATAATAGATAACTTTGTGTCATAAACTCTAACTTTATCTAAATATATATTATATATGAAATTAAATTAATTAATTTTTATAAATGAAAAGTTCATAAAAAAAAGGTTTAATAGATTGTAAGTATTTTATATAAAATTTATATATTTAAAATTTAATAACTAATTTACTAATTTTAAGTTATAATCAATTGAATTCTGATTTGATTTAAAAAAACATTTGATACATTTAAACAATTAATTCTTAATTAGTAATTTTTATATTATTTTTAATTTAGAATACTAAATAAAAAACAATATAAATATAATTAATTTGATATGAAAATAATTGTTTGAACTTTTATATATGGACAAGTTTTTAGAAATCAAATACCAATATTATTTTTCTCATTCTTAATATTTATAAAATATAAATGGATGCAGGGCAATTTTTTTATATTGTTATATATATATATATATATATATATATATATATATATATATATTTTGTTAAATAATAATAATAAATATATTTTGGAAAATTTTAAACATTTTAATGTTATTTTTAATAATTATAAATTTAGTGTTGATTCCTTTGGATAAGTTGTAAATCGTAAGATTATAATCGTTTTTTTTATAAAAATAATATTAATAATTCATCAATTTTAATAATCTAATTAAATTTAAATAAAAATAGCAGAATTTAACTATGCCTAATTTAAGTGATAGATTTAAGTGAGAAAATATGATATGAATTGTATCCAATATTTTAAAGATATGACTTATTATCATAAAAAGAATATAAATAATTTTTTTAAAGTTAACAAAATACATAATTTTTAATATTAGAAATTTCAGTTTATATATGTTCTTTTTTATTCATCACTTACAAAAACTCCACATGAAATTATTTTAATTGATCGGTCAAATCATCATTTAATCGAACCAAAATAGAATAATTTACATTAATTGACGTTATGTACATGTGATAATTGATGTTCTTAAAAAAATAAATTATTCAAAATACCTCATATCTCAAAAAGCTAAGCTACACCGTCCGCCGAAGACCACATTCTAATGGTATATGTGTAAGAAATATTTACGAATTTCTTACTTAACTTATTGAACCATGAAATTAAATCATCCTGTAATAATGCGGAATAAATAACTTACAGGATGTAGACATTTTTTGATCTTCAGATTCCGAACTTGAAGCAGATGATCCGCGATCTTTTGCTAGGTTATGATTCTTTTAAGAGATGGCAACCAAAACACAATTTTATAATTGATTCGAAGGAAGAATCAATTCGTTTTTCTTAAAGGTACTTTTCTCTCTGTATTTGATCTCGTGTCTTTTAAGAATGAGAAACTTATTCTTATATAGAACGGAAGTGAGAAAAACAGTTCTTCTCTTTTAACCGTCTGTAACTTCCAGACAGTTACTTAATGAAGACCAGTCCTTATTAAATTGCCACCCTTAGAGACCATAACCCGGTATTATTTTGTTTTACAAAATAACCCCAAAAATTTACGTTTTGCTTAAGTTGTTTATTTTCGAATCCAATCCTTCACAGTATTCGGAATTAAACCTGGTATCTATACAATTACCTCCATGATACATATTTTATCTACTAGTCCATTCTTTTCTTTATGATTACTTTTATTGGACTAATATTAACGATAGTTCGATACATCGATAAAACATGTGACAGTCCAACTTAATAGAGAAATTCCAACAATCTCCCACTTGGATCATTATATGCTACTATAGGATGCATCCACTTAATGAACGTTCTTAATCTCTATCGTCACATAGATAACCTTAACAATCCCGTAAATGACCATTAACGGCATAGGACTAAAGTCATCATCAATGCATTTCAAGCCGCAAATAGATACATCAGTAATCACGATATCACAACAATCAACTACAGGGATCTATCATGGTGCATAGCATAAGAATAATATGAAATGTAATCTTACATATCTATTCTTAACTAGTCCCACTTAATTGGAGGTCTACTTACATCAGAGTACGAATAATCAAATATAAGAGCACACTGAAAACTTATATATAAATATGTTTGCATTAATGACCTTAAGTTCGCGAATATCATAATACAAATAAATTTAATAGCTTAATACAAAATCCCACTGAAACTAACAATTCTCTAAGTACACAACACCCATGTTAATGGTGTGTTCAATAAAAACTTTGGGTACTAATGCCTTCGTAACAGGATCTGCTAACATCGAGTTTGTCCCTATGTGCTCCACACTGATTTGACCACTCTGTACTCTCTCTTTAACAGACAGGAACTTGATATCTACATGTTTGGACTTAACCGAACTCCTGTTACTGTTTGAATATTGAACTGCCGAGTTATTGTCACAATATAATCTAAGGGGTCTTTCTATCCCCTCTACGATTCGCAGTCCCGTGACAAAATTTCGCAGCCAAAGCGCCTGATTGGATGCCTCAAAACAAGCAACAAATTCCGCAGCCATAGTGGAAGATGCAATGAGTGTTTGTTTAACACTTTTCCATGATATTGCACCTCCCGCTAAAAGGAATATAATGCCTGAGGTCGAACGACGAGAATCCTCACATCCAGCGAAATCCGAGTCGGAATACCCTATGACCTCCAGTTTATCCGACTTCTTATATGTTAACCTGTGATGTTTTGTTTGTTGCAAATACCGGAGAACTCTTTTGACTGCTTTCCAGTATTCCATCCCCAGATTACTTACATATCTCCCTAACACACCCACCACAAAAGCAATATCTGGTCGTGTACAAACTTGAGCATACATCAGACTTCCAACAGCCGAAGCATATGGAACCTTTTGCATTTCCTCAATCTCAAGTTTTGTCTTTTGGCATTGCTTAAGGCTAAACTTTTCACCTTTTGATATATGGGTTTCCTTTCCTTTGCTGTTAGCCATCCCGTAACGTTGTAACATACTCTCAATATACGCCTTTTGTGATAAACTCAAAATTCCATGGGATCGATTCCTATGAATTTGAATTCCTAACACAAATGATGCATCACCAAGATCTTTCATATCGAATTTGTCCGAAAGAAATTTCTTGGTCGTATGTAACAATTTCTTATCGTTTGTGGCCAATAATATGTCATCAACATACAGCACTAGAAATATGAATTTACTCCCACTGAAATTTTGATACACACAATCCTCCACTGAATTTATTTCGAAACCAAATGAGACAATAACTTCAAGGAATTTGTGATACCACTGTCGAGACGCTTGCTTGAGACCATAAATAGATTTCTTCAGTTTGCATACCGTCGACTTTGGATCACCAGAGACAAAGTTTTCAGGTTGTAACATATAGATCGTTTCCTCAATGTCTCCATTAAGAAAAGCGGTATTTACATCCATTTGATGGAGCTCAAGGTCGAAGTGTGCAACTAGTGCAACTAAGGTCCGAAAAGAATCCTTCGAAGAAACTGGAGAGAAGGTTTCTTTAAAGTCAATCCTTTCATGTTGAGTAAAACCTTTAGCTACAAGTCGCGCTTTATGCCTCTCCACATTACCCTTAGAATCCCGTTTGGTTTTAAAAATCCATTTACAACCAATCGGCTTCTTTCCTTCAGGTAATGGAACAAGCTCCCATACCGTGTTATCTTGCATTGATTTAAACTCTTCGTTCACTGCTTTAATCCATAAGTGAGAATCAAAACTTTTCATGGCTTCACGAACACTTAAAGGATCATTTTCTGTTGAACCATAAAATTCTTCATGTTCTTGAAGATACACTATATAGTCTGAAGATATAGCGCTCTTTCTTTCTCTAGTAGATCTACGCAAAGGCATAATTTCTTCATTTTGCACTTGAACTTCTTGAGGAGGTAGAGTTTGTTCTTCTTGAACAAGTTCATTTTGCTCCATTGGAACAACATCCATAGGAGGAAGATTAACATCATCTTGAGTATCTATATGTTCTAACGAATCTGAAGTGATGATTGGCCTTCTAATTACCATATCATCATCTGACACTATAGTATCATTGTTAGAACCTTCATGAATCTCTACTGATTCTTCCTCAAAATGAATGTTTGTTACTAAATTCTTCCCTCCAAACTCTATATCCTCAAAGAATTTTGCTGTACCCGTCTCAAATATATTCTTTGTGGAAGGATCATAAAACTTAAAACCCCTACTATGCTCGGGATATCCGATGAAATAACTACTAACCGTTTTGGAGTCCAATTTCTTTTCATTAGGCCTATAAGGCTTCGCTTCAGCTGGACATCCCCAAACATGTAAATGTTTTAAACTAGGTTTACGCCCAGCCCAAAGTTCATACGGTGTCGTAGTAGTTGCTTTCGTCGGAACTCTATTAAGTAGGTAGGTCGCACATTTTATTGCTTATCCCCAGAGTGATATAGGTAATGTTGAATGACTAATTATACTTCTTACCATATCCTTCAATGTACGGTTTCGTCTCTCAGATACTCCATTCATGTTGGGCGAACCTGGCATCGTATACTGAGGGACTATCCCACACTCTTCTAGGAACTTTGCAAACAGTCCATGATGTTGTTTACCTGAACCATCATATCTCCCGTAGTATTCACCACCACGGTCCGATCTGACGCACTTAATGTCTTTACCAAGTTGTTTTTCAACTTCGGTCTTAAAGACTTTGAACTTGTCAATGGCCTCTGATTTTTCGTGAATGAGATATAGATACCCATATCGTGAAAAGTCGTCAATGAAAGATACAAAATATCGTTGGCCGTTCCATGATGCTGTAGGGAACGGACCGCAGATGTCTGTATGTATCAAATCCAAGATCCCTTTCGCTCTGTATGCATCTAATCGTTTCACTTTGGTCTGTTTTCCTTTTATACATTCAACGCAAACGTTGAAGTCCGAAAAATCCAGTTCACTTAATAAACCTTCTGAAACAAGCTTTTCAATTCTATTTCTAGAAATGTGACCTAATCGCTCGTGCCAAAGTTTGCTGATTTTTCCATTTTACAATTTAGTTTTCCAGGTACATCTACATTCATTATCTCTTTGTGATCCTTTATAGTATCCAATAAATACAAGTTATCATTTTCTATTAACTTTCCAGAACCAACAACATTATTATGTAAATAAAGACATAAACTTTCATTTCCAAATAGACAAGAATAACTTAATTTGTCCAACAACGGAAAGGAAATTAGGTTCCTTCGAAAAGAAGGTACATAAAATACGTCTTTTAAATACAAAAAATGTCCATTGGTAAGCAACAAACGAAAATCACAAATAGAATGAACTAAACACGAACTACCATCAACTGTATAGATGGTTGTTTCATCATCACTCAGGCTTCGGTTTCTTATCATACCCTGCAAAGAAATACAAACATGAGTTGTTGCTGCTGTATCAACCCACCAAGTATTTCTCGGCACTGAAACTAAATTGATCTGAGAAAAGACCATAGAAGTGAAAATACCTTCGGCTTTCATCATAGTCCTCCATTTTCACATTCTTTCTTAAAGTGCCCCGGTTTCTTACAATAGAAGCAACGCCCTTTACCAGACGTACCCTTATACTTCTTTTGTCCTGAACCGGATGCATGTGCATCTGAACCTTTATACTGTCTCTTGATTCCCTTATCCATCTGAGCTTTCACAATTCGCACTTCTGGATGTTCTTGCTTCATCTTTTCCTCCTCTTGCGTTGCCTAAGAGATGAGCTCGTTGAGAGTCCATTTCTCGCGCTGACAGTTATAAGAATTTTCAAAGTTCTTATACTGAGGAGGGAAATAGTGAAAAGCAAAGCTTACCACAACATCTTCGGGAAGGTCAATCTTAAGTGCTTTCAGTTTGGAAGCGATGTTTGACATTTCCAAGATGTGCTCACGAACAGTCCCTTTGCCACGATATTTCATAGAGGCTAGCTTAATATGCAGCGTCTTAATCTCTACTTTATCATTCTTGGCAAAACATTTCTCTACCTCTTCGAGAAAATTTTTCGCATTAGTTATCTCAGGTGGAACTGCACCACAGAATGCTAATGGAATTGCTTGTTTCATGATCCCTAGACTTATCCTGTTTGATTTTTCCCATGCCTCTGACTCTTTCTTCTCTGTAGGAGAACTGTCATCAGTCAGAGGTTTAGGTTCATCGATCCTTAATGCTAAGTCGTAATCATGGCACATCAAGTGCAGCAACATATCTTCTTTCCACAGCTCAAAATTGCTCCCATTAAGTATGGGTGCCTTTTTGCCTTCCGGGTTATAGAGATACGAATTTGCTAACATAACAAACAACAAACAATAAATAGCCAAAAACATCACTTAACATATAATCTTCATAGTATTTAACAAATAAACATAGCATAATAAAACATACTTTTACAACATCAATAAGATACCTTTGGACAAGCATATTAATTTGTATATGTATGAGTTTGAGCATAATTAATGTTGATCTTACTAATTGACTTAAGTAAGAAAATCTTCCTTTGGGCCGATTTTCCTAGTTCAATTTTCTTAATGACCAATTCACAAATAACTATCTCGTGTCTAAGATTAACTATGTCAAATCTTAAACTTCCTTTGGGCCGATTAAAATTTACATACTTGTCAATCATAGACTTGTCAAAACTCTAAAATAATTAATTCAGCAATAGGGATCACTTTGGCGATATATTGAATCATTAATTATTTATCCAAGTTCGGACAACTTAAAACATGCTAATTATTTCGAAAAATACTATACGACTACCTATTCATTTAATGTCCAAACTATTTCGTAGTTTATATCTAAATTTAATAAAATTAAAATTAGACCTTAAAGTTATTATATTATAATATATATCTGTAACTATATACGATAATATAATTCTTAATTAATATATATATTATAATTCTTATCTATACCTGTCAAATTTAAACGCTACCTTAATAAAAAAAAATGCGTGTACTAACTTTCGTTATTAACGCGCAATTAATGCAACTAATCCGCAACTAACGAACAATTAATACACGCGCAACTAATGCACGCGCCGCGCAACTACTAATGTGATGAGAGTAGCAGTCCTTTCACGTATTCATAACATAACCAATTCACTAAAATTCGGTGCACTTATCACTATTGTTATTTATATATATATTAAATAATTATATATATATATATATATATATATATATATATATATAATTTTACTAATATATACTTATATTAAAGTTAGTGGCTGTCCCACGTCCCTTTACCCTGAGCACTAATGACACACGTCCTTAAAATAACTTTAAGGATGATAGTACTACACTATCATTTCTAATATGTTTATATATATATATATATATATATAATCGACAACCGTTACCATATTTACATTTGAGTTTTAAGCATCTTCAACATAATAATCAAGATGCAGTCATGGAAATTTCTACTTAATATGAAAATTATTAACAAAACCTTTTCTATTGTTATTTAACATACCCATGTATAAACGATTGACTTGCTTAAACATGCTCTTAATTGACTACCGAATTGATTCAAATATTTATGAATACACACTTTTAATAGAAATCAACAAGTATCAAAGATTAGTGCAACTAATGCGCAACTAACAAACAATTAATACACGCGCAACTAATGCACGCGCCACGCAACTACTAATGTAATGAGAGTAGCAGTCCTTTCACGTATTCATAACATAACCAATTCACTGAAATTCGGTGCACTTATCACTATTGTTATTTATATATATTAAATAATTATAATATTATATATATATATATATAATTTTACTAATATATAATTATATTAAAGTTAGTGGTGTCCCACGTCCCTTTACCCTGAGCACTAATGACACACGTCCTTAAAATCATTTTACGATTTTACATCACGTCGTTAAAATCATCTTAAACCTGTTACTTATTTCTTCGGTTTACTTTATAATCACGTGAAATTTTTTTACACGTAATTAATAGAAGTTATAGAACCACATCTAATTAGTGGAACCACCGTTTCTAACTGCTATACAGCACCTCTTAACTGCATGTACAATTACCGATAACCGAAGAATGTAATAAAAATAACTTTAACGATGATAGTACTGCACTATCATTTCTAATATGTTTATATATACATGATAAGGAAGAATAAAAGACAAGGAGAAAAGTGTAAAGAAGAAACTTGACAGGAGAAAATAGCAAAGGAAAAGTATGATAGGAGGAAAATGTATAGAAATAAGTGTATAAGGACTGAGTTGTATTAATTATAAGAAGGTAGTCAAAATAGGAAGAAGGCAAAATGTAAGGACCAAAAGATGTAATTAGTCCAAGTTAAAGCGTGTGGGGTCCGCAATTGTACTATAAAAGGACCACACACGCTTCACAAATCCCGAGATGAATAGTACGAGACTTTCTCTCTCTACATTACTTTACAATCCAAACTTTCTCTCTCTAAATCTAACACTGAGACATTTCTGTATCACAAAATCCTCTATCAAAAATCTTCGCATCGCAAAATCACCCCTGGACCACCTTTAAACTCTTCAGTGGCACCGTCTGTGGGAAACGAAAATCGCTCTGTCGATAATCGCTTCCTGGAAATAATTCCTGTTCCGAGGAGGACCATGGAGGGCCAGGAGGACGACTTGATTAATCACTGCGATGAAAACATGGAGGCAGATGACTTCCAGAACGATATGAATCCGAAGGAGAAGGAGGTCGGCGAGTCGAAAACATTTTCGATGACTCCGCCCTCCTGGCTCAGAGGAATGAATTGCTGTTGGAAATCGAAAGGTTGAAAGCGGAAAAGGAAGCCGCACAGAAAAATCTTCGATCCGAGATAAGTAGAGAAGCCGTCATTGAGAAGGAGGAACGCGACGTTGAAATTCGTCCCAAAAATAGAGACGACAGATATCAGAGGCGTGAGCGACGGTCTCCGAGGAGAAAAGAGGAACACCGTTCAGACTCGTCCGCTTCAAGCGACTACTCGCGCTATAGCACTTCTGAATCATCTCCTCGGAGATACCATAGGAGGAAAAAGCGTGATCATAGGCGAACTGATTTCCGAAGGGGAAGAAGTTCGGAGAGGAAATCCTCGAGGGAAAAAAGTCGCCACAACCGAGTTGGTGATCGATCTCATGAACAGGCAAAGTGCCCTGGTAAGAATGACATGGGCCCTCGAAATTTAGAGTGGCAGCAGCAATACACTTTGCCCTCCGAGGAGGGGTTGTACTTTTCGAATAACGACAATCTGAGGTCCAACATTTATCGTACGGGACACAATTGGAGAGCCTCTCCCCTGTCCTCGGAGATCTTAGTGGGGAACCTCCCGAAGCACTTTGATATCTCAAAGTTAGAAAAGTTCGATGGGACACAGGATCCGGACAATCACATCGAGCAGTTTAAGAACTTTATGATCAATTTCGACGACGATGATAAGCTTCTATGCAGAGCATTCTCTCAAACTTTCAAGGGAGTGGCATCTAAGTGGTACAACAGGCTACCTCAGGGCTCTATAAAAAATTTCGATATGTTCTCGAACATCTTCAGACAGCACTTCGTTGGGAGCAAGAAGTTCTGGGCCAACGGAGACACCATAATCTACTATTGACAAAAGGTGGGGGAGAGCCTTAAAAATTATACCAATCGCTTTGTCAAGACCAAAACGGATATGGAGTACTGTAAGGACTCGGTGGCGCTTGCAGCTTTCAGGATGGGTTTGCTCCCCGGGTTGTTAAAAGACACGGTGGCAGAAAGTCAGGCGATGACCTTTAGAGCATTGCTAGATCAAGTTGAGAAGAGAATCTTGGTGGAAGAAACCCAGGCTTCGGAGAAAGGGTCAGGAGAGCAGTTGGACCATAATCAATTCCAAAGGACTGAGCCACGCACCCAGGGCCCTCGATCGAACGTTCATGCTAAAAGTACGGGTCAGTATCCTCCGAGGCAAAAGTCAAACCCGCAGTACTATGGCAGTCAACAAAAATACAATCAAGGGGGAAGACTCATGTCAAACAAATGGGTTCGACCCGATTATTTTGCGGAGTTGACAGAAAATGTTGCTGCGATATTTGATAAAGCTAAATCTTCGATCACGTTCAGGAAGCCTTTTCCCATACAGACACCGAGGGAAAGCAGAAGCGTCAACAAATATTGCAAGTATCATGAGGATATAGGGCATGACACCAAAGATTGCATAGCTTTGAAGAATGAGGTGCAAGCTCTAATCGAGAATGGAATGCTGTTGGAGTACGTCAAAAAACACTCCCAGAAAAATGCCGTGGTAAAAGCTGTCTCAAAGAATACTGACACAGCCATGGTAATTTCCGAGGGGGTCAACGATTTTGACATCAAACAAGAGTATCTGGACCCTAAAGTGGGAAGGAATAATGTAAACCTGGTAGAGGAAGAAATTCCGAAGGGGAGGGTGGACAGTCTTTGTGCATTTTTCGATTCCCTGGCAATTTTCGGGGGAGACACAATCGCGGGAAATTTTAACAATTCTCGGAAAAGGCACATGGTCAACCTGACCACCCAGATCGAAGCGGGAGTCTCCGCGCAAATGCATCGCTCGCTTTCTCCAATTATTTGTTTCGATGATGATGATATGTGGAATGTTGCTGGCCCTCATGAGGACGCTGTAGTGATTGCGGCGGGAATCGCTGGGGATCAGATTCAGAAAATACTCATCGATACAGGGAGCTCTGCGAATATCTTATTTATGAGTACTTACCGCCGCATCTCTGACCCACCGGTTATCCGAAGGTCCGACAGGACAATAGTAGGCTTTACTGGTGCCACAACAGTTGTAGTTGGAGAGTTTCAGTGTATGGTTGAGCTGGGCCGTGGACCATTTAAAAAAGAGGTAGATGTACTTTTTATTGTGGTCGACGCACCAACCTCCTATAATGCTATCCTGGGTCGTTCTTGGTTATCCCGGATGCATGGCGTAATCTCCATGGTGCATCAATGCTTAAAGTATGTGATCGAAAACAATATTGGGACAGTCCGAAGTAGCCAGAAGATGGCACGTGAATGCTACCAGGTAGCCCTGTCCTCTAAGGGGGTTCGAGGGGGTACCTCTGACCACGTAATCTCCACTTGATATGTTTGCTTGGTGTGCACAGGATGTCACTGGTGTGCCGGCGGAAATTATGTGTCATAAACTCGCGATACGATTGGATGTCCGACCCATAGTCCAGAAAGAAGGCCTGTCTCCCCGGAAAAGGCCTCAGCGATTTTGTCGGAGGTCGAAAGGCTGCTGAGCATAGGTCATATTCGCGAGTCGCATTATCCCGTATGGGCATCGAATTCAGTGTTGGTGAGAAAGAAAAATGGCAAGTGGAGAATGTGTATTGACTTTACAGATTTGAACAGATCTTGTCCTAAGGATCCGTTTCCTGTGCCTCGCATCGATCAATTAGTGGACTCGACTTCCGGAAATCGATTGTTATCTTTTATGGACGCTTACTCGGGATACAACCAAATTCGACTGGCTGCTAACGATGAGGAAATCACTTCTTTTATTACCGGGCGAGGTTTATATTGCTATAAGGTCATGCCGTTCGGATTAAAAAACGCGGAGGCAACCTATCAGCGCCTGGTCAATAAAACTTTTGAGGGACAGATTGGGCGAAACATGAAAGCTTATATCGACGATATGTTAGTCAAAAGTGAGCGAGACGAAGACCACTTTGCTGACCTGGCAGAGACATTCCACAATTTGGGCAGAGTTAATCTCAAACTCAATCCGGAGAAGTGCATTTTCGGGGTAAGGTCAGGTAAATTTCTTGGTTACATGATCAGCGAAAAAGGCATCGAGGCTGATCCCGAGCAGCTAAAAGCTCTGATCGCGATGACTCCTCTCCGAAATATTAAGGAGGTGCAAATTCTGACATGACGATTGGCTGCTTTGAATAAATTCATTTCTCGCTCGTCGGATAAGTGTGCCCCGTTCTTTAAAATATTGCGGAATGCGAAGCATTTCTGTTGGACCGAAGAATGTTCGACAACTTTTCGTCGAATCCAAGAGTATTTGTCCTCTCCGGAAGTCTTATCTAAACCTGTGGTAGGGGAAACGTTAATTGTCTACGTAGCAGTATCCGAGTGTGCTGTCAGTTCCGTCCTCCTTCGCGAAGATGATTCTCTTCTAAGGCCAATTTATTATGTCAGTAAGAGTTTGCTGGATGCCGAGAAGCGATATCTCACTTTGGAGAAGGTAGCTTTAGCATTGGTGACGGCGGCTTGGAAGATGAGACCTTATTTCCAGGCCCATCCAATTGTTGTCCGAACGACTTTTCCTCTGAAGAGTCTATTACAAAGACCAGACATCTCTGGCAGGATGACTAAGTGGTCCGTAGAGCTGGGAGACTTCGACATAACGTTTGAGCCTCGAACGGCGATAAAGCCACAAGTTTTAGCAGATTTTTTGGTTGAGTTCCATTCAGACAGAGAAGAGCAGGAGGTACATGACTTGGTTGACAAAGAGGAATTGGTGATATGGACGAATGGCGGGTCAAACATTTCAGGCAGTGGGACAGGTGTCCAGTTGATATCCCCGCAAGGGGTAGCTGTGTTCCAAGCCATTCGTTTCAATTTCAAGGCTACTAATAATGAAGCTGAGTATGAAGCTGCTCTAGCAGGCTTACGTTTAGCTCAAATATGCGGGGCTCGGCGGATAAAATTGATCAGTGATTCTCAGCTAGTGATAAACCAAGCTCCGGGGGAGTCCGAGGCCAGGAAGGAAACACTGATACAGTATTTGAAGCTGATGAAAGATTTGGCATCTGGATTTGAGGGAGTCAAGTTCGAGCATGTTCGAAGAGAGTTAAATGTCGTCCCGGATTCTCTCGCCTCCGCTTCACGAACATAAGGTTATCCGTGGGTGTTGGTTCAAGCATGCCCTTCGATCTCGATTGGCGAAGAGCATGCGATGAACATCTCGGAGGAAAGCCACGTGATTACGCCTGATTGGAGAACAGTTCTCATTGATTTTTTAGCTCATGACGTTTTGCCCGTCGACAAACATGAAGCCAGAAAAATTAGATTCAAGTCCCACGGTTACATTTTGCTGGGAGGATTGCTGTATAAAAGATCTCTGAGTCGGCCATTATTAAGGTGTTTGAGTGGGCCCGAGTCACAAATTATCCTCTTCGAGTTACACGACGGTGAAGGATCCGCTCATTGTGGATATAAGGATTTAATCCGTAGGGTATTCCTGGCAGGCTATTATTGGCCAACTATCACGGCCGACGCAAAATATTTGGTCAAACGCTGCGACACGTTCCAGCGCTATGCTAATCTAAATCACAAACCTGGGGTATTGATGGAAAGCATCTCGGAGGCAGTCCCGTTTGACAGGTGGGGCATTGATCTGGTTGGGACTCTACCCATGGCATCTGGGGGCAGACAGACGATAATTGTGGCAGTCGACTATTTTTATAAGTGGGTGGAGGCTGAGCCGCTCGCGGGAACAAAGGCCAAAGACGTGATCAAGTTTGTCCTATCTAACATTTGTTGTCGTTTTGGTGTACCATTGCAGATTACCACGGACAATGGGCCTCAATTTGATAACAAAGAGTTCCAGAGCTTCTGTGTATCAAGGGGCATACGACAATGTTTTTCGGCACCATTTCACCCTCAGGAGAATGGGCAGGTGGAAGTAACTAATCACACCATCCTCGACGGTTTGAAAAAGAACTTGGAAGGCAAAGCGGGGAAGTGGCCCGACTATTTACAGGAGGTGTTGTGGGCATACCGAACGACTCCCCGAACGGCCACCGCTGTGTCCCCATTTTCCTTAGTCTACGGGATGGATGTCGTGGTCCCTCCGGAGATCCTTTTCCCCTCACATCGAATAGCAACATATGACTCGGACACAAATGACCAAAGTAGAGCATTGGCTTTAGACTTGGTTGAGGAAAAGAGACAGCGAGCACAACTGACTTCCCTTCATTATCAAACTCTTATGAGGAGTCGCTATGCATCCAAAGTAAAGCATAGAGATTTTCAGGTGGGAGATAAGGTTTTACGCAAAGTTTTCTTGCACACTAAAGACAAGAGCTTGGGGAAGTTGGGACCTAACTGGGAAATTTGGTGAGAACACACTCTTTCCTACCCTGTTATTTATATATTAAATAATTATAATATTATATATATATATATATAATTTTACTAATATATAATTATATTAAAGTTAGTGGCTGTCCCACGTCCCTTTACCCTGAGTACTAATAACACACGTCCTTAAAATCATTTTACGATTTTACGTCACGTTGTTAAAATCATCTTAAACCTGTTACTTATTTCTTCGGTTTACTTTATAATCACGTGAAATTTTTTACACGTAATTAATAGAAGTTATAGAACCACATCTAATTAGTGGAACCACTGTTTCTAACTGATATACAACACCTCTTAACTGCATGTACAATTACCGATAACCGAAGAATGTAATAAAAATAACTTTAACGATGATAGTACTGCACTATCATTTCTAATATGTTTATATATATATATATATATATATATATATATATAATTAACAATCGACAACTGTTACCATATTTACATTTGAGTTTCAAGCCTCTTCAGCATAATAATCAAGATACAGTCATGGAAATTTCTACTTAATATGCAAATTATTAACAAAACCTTTTCTATTGTTATTTAACATACCCATATATAAACGATTGACTTGCTTAAACATGCTTTTAATTGACTACCGAATCGATTCAAATATTTATGAATACACACTTTTAATAGAAATCAACAAGTGTCAAAGATTATAAATTCATAATCTGAAAAACTAAGAATTTAACTTCATGGTGGCTCTGATACCACTTGTAAGAAATACTTTACGGATTTCTTACTTAACTTATTGAACCATGAAATTAAATCATCCTGTAATAATGCGGAATAAATAACTTACAGGATGTAGACATTCTTTGATCTTTAGATTCCGAACTTGAAGCAGATGATCCGCTATCTTTTGCTAGGTTATGATTCTTCTAAGAGATGGCAACCAAAACACAATTTTATAATTGATTCGAAGGAAGAATCAATTCGTTTTTGTTAAAGGTACTTTTCTCTCTGTATTTGATCTCGTGTCTTTTAAGAATGAGGAACTCATTCTTATATAGAACTGAAGTGAGAAAAATAGTTCTTCTCTTTTAACCGTCTGTAACTTCCAGACAGTTACTTAATGAAGACCAGTCCTTATTAAATTTCCACCCTTAGAGACCATAACCCGGTATTATTTTGTTTTACAAAATAACCCCAAAACTTTACGTTTTGCTTAAGTTGTTTATTTCCGAATCCAATCCTTCACAGTATTCGGAATTAAACCTGGTATCTATACAATTACCTCCATGATACATATTTTATCTACTAGTCCATTCTTTTCTTTATGATTACTTTTATTGGACTAATATTAACGATAGTTCGATACATCGATAAAACATGTGACGGTCCAACTTAATAGAGAAATTCCAACTTAATAGAGATTCCAACTATAAGATGCATCCACTTAATGAACGTTCTTAATTTCTATCGTCACATAGATAACCTTAACAATCCCGTAAATGACCATTAACGACATAGGACTAAAGTCATCATCAATGCATTTCAAGCCGCAAATAGATACATCAGTAATCATGATATCGCAACAATCAACTACATGGATCTATCATGGTGCATAGCATAAGAATAATATGAAATGTAATCTTACATATCTATTCTTAACTAGACCCACTTAATATTCAAACAATTAATTCTTAATTAGTAATTTTTATATTATTTTTAATTTAGAATACTAAATAAAAAACAATATAAATATAATTAATTTGATATGAAAATAATTGTTTGAACTTTTATATATGAACAAGTTTTTTAAAATCAAATACCAATATCATTTTTCTCAATCTTAATATTTATAAAATAGAAATTGATGCAGGGCAATGTTTTATATATATATATATTGTTAAATAATAATAATAATAACTATATTTTGGAAAATTTTAAATATTTTAATGTTATTTTTAATAATTATAAATTTAGTTTTGATCCCTTTGGCTAAGTTGTAAATAATAAGATTATAATCGTTTTTTTAAATAATATTAATAATTGATCAATTTTAATAATCTAATTAAATTTAAATAAAAATAGCAGAATTTGAATATGCCTAATTTAAGTGATAGATTTAAGTGAGAAAATATGATATGAATTGTATCCAATATTTTAAAGATATGACTTATTATTATAAAAAGAATATAAATAATTTTTTTAAAGTAGAACAAAGTACATAATTTTTAATATTAGAAGTTTCAGTTTATATAGGTACTATTTTATTTAGTTCTCTTTTATTCATCATTTAAAAAAACTCCACATTAAATTATTTTAATTGATCGGTCAAATCATCATTTAATCGAACCAAAATAGAATAATTTACATTAATTGACGTTATGTACATGTGATAATTGATGTTCTTATAAAATAAATTATTCAAAATACCTCATATCTCAAAAAGCTAAGCTACACCGTCCGTCGAAGACTACATTCTAATGGTATATGATCTTTGGATCCAATTATCGAATGGAAGGATAGATGGTTAAGTTTATAAGTATATTTCCTTCGCAGATTTGATAATTTCACTAGATGCGAGGATGCACCAAAATATTTGATACCACAATATCAACTTATGCTTGACCACTCGACGACGCGAGACATCAAGCCTACTACTTTCGTGTCAAAGTCTTGAGAGCAAGAGAGTCCAAAAATTGGTGCAATTTAGTCAGCAAGAGCTGATGCAGTATAATATATCCCATAGATAAGATGCAAATAGAACCCCGAGTATGACTTTAAAACTCAAACCTTATTTAATTTATTAAAATAAAAACAACTTAATAACACGCTTAAAATGAGTCAATGACCCCTCATACTTTACCATATTTTACCATTTTACCATTTGGAATAGTTTCTCATATTTTACCATTTGGAATAGTTTCTCTCACGCGATCCCTCATATTTGAACATTTAGCCAAGTCTCCCAAAGAAGGGCCGAGCACGAGGGTGACCCTTCATACTTGGCCATTTGACCAAGTTGTTTTCGAGATGAATCATATAGGCGTGATCCCTCATACTTGGTCTTGTGGCCAAGTGTTCTTAATAGTGGCCGCGCATGATCACGACCCCTCATACTTGATGTTTTGACCAAGTCTCCCAAGAAGGGTCATGCATGAGTGTGGCCCCTCATACTTTGTCATTTTTCAAACTCTCCTAAGAGGGATCATGCCAAGCGCGACTTTCATATTTTTCCATTTGTCAAAGTCTTTCCAAGAGGGGTCCGGCTCGTACTTATCCATTTGGTGAAGTCTTCCCGATAAAGATCGCGCCTGTGCGTGATCCTCACCCTTGACCATATGTCCAAGTATATCCGAAAGGGTCACGCACGAGTGGGGTCCCTCATACTTGGCCATTTGGACAAGATCTTCCACCAACGTCCAAATTCGCATGACCTATGCTTTAAGATTATATCTATTCAGATTGATCATGCATTATTATCCATTCTTTTGAGTAATACTCATACGGGTACCACGTCTGATAATGTATAGTAAATCATTTGATATTGTATGAATATACAACCAAAAAGACGCACATGATCCTGCTAAAGCAACAAGTATAATTGAAAATGTTGAACCAATGAGGAGTCACCCACCAAAAAGGCCTCCAAGTAAATACCACTATATAAAGAGTAATAATCATTTGACAGGCTCGGTGAAAAACTAGATTGAATATTAAAAAATATTGAATCAAAGTTTTTATAACAACAAAGTTAAAATAAAATCAAATATTCTTGTTGAAAGTTTGTTGACTTTTTATTTATTATCGTTTTGATCTTGTGTGTATTGGATTATCTTGTTCGTTTGTTATGTGAGTTTTTACCTCACCATTCTGGTTTTATTGTCGAGAAAGAGTTCAACATTGTATCCTAACCAGCTTTCCTGATACTAGAAGAATGAATCTAAGATCAGGAAGAACATCCATTATCGTGATAGTAGTACTAACATGGAAACCGATATCTTCTAGAGATTTGATGCTAGGAGGGGGTGGTGACCCTTTAACACCGATTGATGATCTCATGCGTAGAACCAGAATCGAAGAGACAATAATCCTACTCCGTCCTGACATCTCTGATGAAGAGGTCCACATCCTCTCCAGTAGCAGCAGTTAGCCAAAAAGAATATTAGAAATGACTTAGAGGATGCAATCCTACTTCACAGAGATGTACTACTAATAACGATTGATATAGCCAGATATGATACAAGACAAATTTCTATGCAATGATGACATTAATCGTGTTGTTCAGGTCAACGATGAAGCACCTGCGATTCAAGATCACTCTTCATCCCTCTCAGAATCCTATAATTAAACTCGAAAAAAATCCATGATACTTTTGGGAAAGATGATGCTGGAAGTCTTGATAGGAACCATAACATATTCCAAGACAAAGGTCACACAATTTATGGTACTCGATGCACATAATCTCATCATATGCAGATCATGGTTGCACGACTTCAAGTTGACGCCATAAATCTACCATTAGTTCTTGATATACTTAATGGATGATAAAGTCGGAGTAATAAGGGGATCTCACGAGGCAACCAATAAATGGTGAAATTTTTTATATGAGTCCGTACATGCCTGATCGTTACAAGTGCTAACACGAGCATAAATATGTTTGACACTTAGAACTAAGGTCCCTTTCATCGTCAATGATCATGACAAGGATCAGTCCGACTTTGGTGAAACAAAGAAGTTAAAAGAAATGTATCAAGGAGGCAAGACTGACCGAGTGGTGAATGTCGAGACAAAACTGCACGAAAACATTGGTTTGGTTTATTTTGGGATGAGGGTAGATTGGTAAAGTGTTTAGAAAGTGTTTTATAAAATTTGGGGTGTTTTGTGTTTAGTGTGGAGAGTAGATAGATAATTAAGCTGTCTACTAGTATTAAATTCTGATCACCCTCATTAATGAGATTCGTTGAGGTATTTATACCTTAATTACTGACCCATGGGCTTATCGGGTCGGATCATGAAACCGGGTCGAATTTAAAGACTCGTTATTTTTAAGTTGATTAGCAAACAACTTAGTCAAAAGTTCATACATTTGTCCTGTTCGGATTTTTAGTGGTGTGATATGGTCCAAATTGCCCCTGTTTGGATAAGTGGATTTGCTTAGGTATGTTGACCGAAATCTTCAAACTCATCAATATCCTCTTTTTATGCCTTGTAAAAGATCTTTGGAAGGGCTAAAAATCCATCAAGTTGGCATCAATTTTGTCCGATCTACTTATGTCGTTCGAATTAAAAAACTTCTTTTCACAAACGACCCTGTTCGAATTTTACCAGAATTGATTTCCCTTCCCAGTATTCTGAGAGTTTTTTCTTGAATCATGGGACACATGTCAATATCTGGTTTGAACTCCCACCCGTTTTTTCTCGTAGATTTTTGCACCCACTAGGTCTCGAAAGTTGCCTAGGTTTCAATTTTTCACACGGCGCACAACCTTTAATCATTGCAAAAATTCTGTTCATTTTCTCCTTGGTAATTGTTGTTTTCACTGTTTCATTGTCTTCCACACTCAAATCTTTCTAGAGAGAAAACTCAGTTCATTTTCAAATTGTTCTTGAGACATATATGTTCACAGCCAGAAACGCCTTAGTTAAAGGAGGTTAGTTGAACTTGTCTGAATTAGAGAGAGCAAAGAAAGTAGAGAGATAATCGTATTGTTGCCGGTTTTCCTGTTTCTCCAAGTGAGAAAGGTAACCAGTCAAACCAAAACGCCGATCAAGGGTTGTCTTCCTCAAGAAACCATAGAACCAGAAAAATTCCATTCACAACAAACCTTTCACCTCCCATATATGGTTCTTCAGTGCAAGAGTCTCAACATCCTATTCTGAAAGAAAAAGCTGTCTCAAGTGTTAGAAAACCCTCACCGTTTATAGCGACGGGCTCATACACAGAAAAATCACCAGAGAAGTTAACTCCTCGCCAGATTACTTGTCAAGCAAAAATCCAATCAACACCAACATCTTCAAAGCCCTCCGGATCGGAGGTAGCAAAGGCTGTTCCAAAAGTCAAATCCTACGGATATCAGCCTTTGCTAGATATCAGGCCCTTAAAAACCACAAATGCACAACCAGTTGTACAATTGCCAATAAAGGAGCTTGAGCAACTTCCCTCAAAGATAGATGAAGAACATGGAGGATAGCATCGAGGAAGCCCCTTTCGAGACCGAGGCGTCTGGTCAAATAGGGGATGTCGCCTCAGATCGGAAAGGTAAAAATAAGGTTGGCATGACTCTGTATGATGGTAGATTTTCATCTATAGGAGTAATTGCATCCATTCCACACACCAAGACAAAAGGAGATTCTTGTGTAGCAGCTCCAAGAGTTGTCCGGTACACCCACAATACTTCTTGCAAATAGCTTGGCCACTTCTCTGCAACCCCTTCTAAATTTTTTTTCAGGCCGGACATAATGGTTCTGTTTGCCATTTCAAGTTGACCATTTTGTTGTGGGTGGAAAGGAGAAGAGAAGCAATGCTGAATGCCCCTGGAGGCACAAAAATTCTCCATATCCTTGTTATCAAATTGTGGCCCATTATTTGTGGTTATCTTTTGTGGAACCCCAAATCTGCAACAAATGTTAGATAAGATAAATTTTATAACAACTTTCGAAGTAGTTCCCGCCAGGGGGGCTGCTTCTATCCACTTTGATAAATAATCAATGGCTATAATAATAGTCCTGCACCCTCCAGACGCCATTGGTAGAGGCCCAACTAAATCTAGTCCCCAACGAGCAAAAAGCACTGACCAGAAATTGACTCCATAGGAACAGTTGGGATATGAATTTTGTTACCATATCTTTGGCATGAGTCATATTTCTTCACCAATTCCTTAGCATCCGCCATAATGGAAGGCCAATAGTATCCGGCCAACAAAACCCTCCGGGTTAGAGCTCTATAGCCATAGTGTGTTGATCCCTCTCCATCATGTAGTTTGGATAAAACAATTTGGGACTCTTCAGCCCCAAAAAATGTAGGAGAGGTCTACTAAACGACTTCTTATAAAGAACCTCTCATATAATTAAGAAACCACGAGCCCTGTGTTACATTTTCCTGGCCATAGCCTTCTCCAGAGGCAAAATTCCATCAGAGATGTATTGAAGAAGGGGAAATCTCCAATCTTTGGGTTGAACCACTTGTACACTTAAGCTCTCCTCCTCTTCCTTGCTCTAATTTGGTTGTATGGATGGGCATTCTTGTACATGAATCCATGGGTAGGACTCAGAGTATGCTATGGTTGCTAAGGAGTCTACTAGTTTGTTTTCCGATCTAGGAATATGCTCATATCTAACATTTTTGAAGTTGGCTGCTACTTCTTTAAGAATGAACAAGTATTTGATCAACTGCTCCTTCCTGGCTTTGGACTGACCTTGATCATGGTGGATAAGTAGCTGATAATCACTCATTAATCTAACTCTTTTGGCCCCACATAGAAAAGCTAACTTTAGACCAACTATAGCTGCCTCATATTCAGACTCATTGTTAGAAGCCCTAAAAGCAAATCATATAGCATGATATAACTTATCACCATACGAAGAGGTTAAACAAATCCCAGCCCCACAACCCATTGTGCTTGATCCACCATCTGTGCGGACAACCCATTCTTTTTTAGTTTTCTCTTCTGTAGCTTGTTTAGTACTCCTGTTCGAATGAAAATATACCAAGAAATAAAAAACAGACTGAGCTTTAATTGCAGTTCGTGGGGAAAAATCAATGTCATAATCACCCAACTCCACTGACCATTTGGTTATTCTACTTGATCAACTGCTTTCTGGCAGCAATTACTAGGGCTAGTGCCAGCTTCTCAAGCTTTAGGTACCTCTTTTCAGCATCCATCAGACTCTTGCTGATGTAGTACACCGAACGAGGATAATTGTTCACCTCTCTTACCAGCACTGCACCTATAGCACATTCTGACACAGCCAAGTATATATATAGTGTTTCTCCGTCAACAGGCTTAAAAAGGGTTTTGGGAGAAGACAAATGCTTCTTTATTTCATCAAACGCCTGGTTGCACCGTGGAGACTAGTTGAAATCTTTAGCACCCTTCAAGGTCAGAAAAAATGGGGCACATTTGTCCAAAGACCTTGAAATAAAACGATTTAATGCAGCCAATCTTCCTATCAACCTTTATACTTCTTTAACATTTCGAGGGGGTCCATTTTTAATAGGGCATCGAGCTGGTCCGGATCAACAATATATACTTCCATATTTCTCCCAATCTGATCAGCAAATGCTTTGTTTACCAACCTCTGATAAGTAGCCCCAACATTTTTTAACCCAAATGCATCACCTTGTAACAATGGAGACCCCTATCTGTAACAAAGGTAGTATGTTCTTGGTCCTTCAGATCCACCTGTATCTGGTTATAACTGGAGAAGGTATCCATGAATGATAATAACTTGTTTCCAGATGTGGAGTCTACCAACTGATCTATCCGGGGGACTGGATAAATATCTTTTGGGCAAGCTCTGTTGAGGTCAGTAAAGTCGATACACATACGCCATTTCCCATTCTTTTTCTTTACTAACACTAGGGTGGCTGTCCATAAAGGATACTGAGACTCATTTATGTGCCCCATCTTGGTAAGTCGGTCAACTTCCTGAACTATTACATCAGCTTTCTCCTTAGAAAAAGCTCTCCGTTTTTGCACAACAGGTGCAACATCTCTCCGGATAGACATCTTGTGTGATATAACACTTGCACGTACTCCGGTCACATAAGCATTGCACCAAGCAAAAACATGTTGGTGATTAGCAAAAAAGGACAACAATTTTTTCTTTAATTCCGCCAGAGAGTGGGTTTCAACTTCTTCAATTGGTATCAAAACACCAGGGGTCTCTCTGGGGTCATCAATTTCACCCTCACCCTCAAAAGGCCCCAACAATTGCTAATCTTCATTAATCCGGACTGCCCCCAGATTTGTAGGGGCAAGTGCAGTTGCATAACATTCTCTTGCTATCTTTTGGCTACTCCAGACAACTCCCACTTGTCCTTGAACTGCATACTTTAAACATTGATGGACTATTGAAGCCATAACATGCATCCTAGAAAGCCAGGACCTCCCAAAGATCACATTGTAACATGTGGGGAAATCTACCACAACGAATAGCACCCTGACCATCTTCTTGAAAAGGACTTTGCCTAACAATACCTCCTCCTCAAATTCTCTGATTACATCCGTAGAGCTTCTTGTGAAGCCCACAATGGATCTGTTTGAACGCTGAATACTGTAGGATTCTTCATCTGTTTATAAGAACTTAAAAAGAGAATATTGGCTGAGTTGTTAGTGTCAATCAGAATTCGCCTGATGTCGTTGCCCCCAATTGAAGCTCCTATCAACACAACATCCTCATGAGGCCTAACTATATCTCTTAGATCATCTTCATCAAAAACAATGAATGTAAAAGGAATTTAGGATTGATAAGAAGACACGCCTCCCTCTAACTGAGTAGCTAGAGTGTGAACATACCTCTTTCTTAAAGAAGGAGTTGGCGCAGTCATAGTGTCCCTTCCAAATATAGTAAGTGACTCAAAAACGCTTATGAGTCCGGAAACTGTCTTAGTTTGTTCTGTTATAATTCCCACTTTATTCCGGCTTGGATCAGGATCCAAATACTCCAATTCGACATCAAATCTTCCAAGGATTACCATAGCCCCTTCTAGAGCACATGTCCCCGTATTGTTTGTTGGGCCAGTTCGGTGAGCATTGTCAGGTCTGTTTTCACTTCTTCTCTTGACATAAGCTCCTCGCTCCCCCCTTTCAATAAGATTCTGCACTTTTTGTTTCAAAGCGATACATTCTTCGTTGTTGTGGCCAATATCATGATGATATTGGCAAAAACAAGTACTACGACTTTCCCTAGGAGATTGAAGCACTGCCGGCTTCCTAAAATGCACCTCATATTTTATTTTTTCATAAATGGTTGCCACATTCTCTTTTAACTCATAAAACCACTCTGGTTGGACCCAAGGTCCTCGTTTATTCCTAGACCGCTGGCTCTAAGCTGAATTTGGGTGGGATTAAGTCTGTTTGGCCCTATTGGGCCCTTGTCCGGTTTCTTTGGCCTTGTATCCGGACTGGTTTTGGTTTGGATCAGCCGGGGCAGACCTCACTTGCATGTGTACCCTAGTCTTCTTTGTTTCATCTACGTTGATTTGCTTTCCCACCTGATTCAGCAAACCGCCCCAAGTCATGGCCTTCTTCCTGGTTACCGAATCAGCGAGATTCCCAGGGTTTAACCCTTGTCTCAAAGAAGATATTGTTACCTGCTCAAAGCAATCAGCTAAACCATTCTTAGTGTTTACGAACCGACTTATATAGTCTTTCAGTGACTCATTTGACTCTTGGGCACTGATGAGTCCGAATTCAGGATATCCCCCGGAAGGGCAGATCAGTGTAAATCTCTCCGAAAACCGGACAGACACTAAGAACTTAAATCGGACAGAACTTTTTGACCGGACAGATCACTTCGAACACTGTGAGCCTAAGGCTGTTCGAACTATGACTAAAGTACTAAAAAACCTAAACACTTCCTGACTAAGCTACCCGTCCTCCTGCTTAGAACTCATGGGTCTTTAAACATGACCCGGGTCCATTAAACTTGACCCGAAAGCCCATAAGGGCCCAAACATCACACTATAAATACTCAACCACCAGCATTAACTTTTGGTAATGAAAATTAACTGCTACCAAGCTGCTTAATTATCTCTCCACCTTGAAGCACCCTTACACCACCTTGAAACACCCTTACACCACCTTGAAACACCCTTACACCACCTTGAAACACCCTTACACCACCTTGAAACACCCATACACCACCCTGAAACTCTACTTAAAATTACTAGCCTACCTTCAGGCTATTTTTGTCCACATCAGGCACAATGGATAATAGTATCTCCATTTCACTTCACCTCCTTACTCCCCATAAACTGCCTTCGGAAGGCCACCCAAAACGTATTAAAGTTTTTGATACAACCTTGTGGCAAGCTGTTGTACCATTTCAAAGCACTTCCCATAAAATATTGGGAGAAGGCTCTACAAAGAAGTTTGTCATCATCATCAAAATTCATCATAATTTTTTTAAAATATTCCAGATGGTTGTCCGGATCTTTGCTCCCATCATCCTTCTCCATTTTAGTACTGTCAAACCTTTTAGGAAGGTTTCCATACAGTATCTTGGATGACAATGACGATTGCCTCCAATTCCGACCACGACTAAAAACTGTGTCTTCATTAGGTGTTGCAAAAATACCTAGCTCATCATGGAAAGCAAAAGGATCCATCAGTAGCTGGTCCACATGCCTGTGACTATGGTTGTGGCTGTAAGACGACCCTTTTCCCAGATGCCTCTTTAGTCTCCCATGTCTATCCCTCTTTCTTGAATATTTTTTAACTAGCTTTTGTTTCATCATGGGCATTCCTACATCACTTCTTGATAAAAAGAATCCTCAAGCTCATCCTCATTCGAAGAGCTACTGGAGGACTCAGATTCTGAGCTCTCCACCAGCTTGGACCGGTGAGATTTCTTGGAACTGACATGGGTCTTTTTCGTGCTCAAATGAGTCTTTGCCGATGGGTGGTTCTCCATTGGGTTGTCAGTATGGTGAATGGCTGACGCTTTTGACTTTTCATTGAAACCCATCTCTGCCTTTTTAATGGCCCTCAATGCTTCTATTTCAGCTTTCAACTTATCTCGCTCTTCGGTCGTGTACTCATTGTTTTCTACCACCACCTCCACCAAAGGTGATGAAATTGCTTGCTCGTCCGGATTCATCCGAACTGGTTTTTCTTGCTAGATTCATGCACCTTCCGCTCCCACAGTGGTCACCAATTTGGTGTGGTTCATTTTACGCTGAGGGTAATTATGTCAAGTGTTTTGGAAAGTTTTTGGGGTATTAAATATTTGGGTGTTTTGTAGTGAGAGATTTAAGCTGCATGGTTGTATTAAATGTTTATTACCCCCATTAATGAAAGTAGTTGGGTTTTTTATACCCTTAATTATGAACCATGGGCTTTCAGGTCAAATTATAAAACCGGGCCAAGTTTAAGGACCCATTTACTTAATAAGCTGATTAGCATCTAGATTAATCAAAAGGTGTTTAATTATTTTATACTTTTGTCCTGTCTGGATAGTTCAATGGGCAGTTTATGTTCGAATTGACCTTGTTCGGAAATCTCAGTAGGCAGTGGTGGATTTATCCGAACTCATCAATTTTAACATGTCTATTTATCCATCGGAGCGACATTTGATCCGATATACCCACTTGAACCTTAAGGCTTTCTTATTCGAAGGAAGAGAAACCATATCCCATATGTTATTTTCCTTCAAAGCAACAATTTCTTCAGACATTTCTTTCAGTCATTCCATAGAGTGAACAGCTTGTTTATAACACTGAGGTTAGAAATTTGTATCAAGCGAAACCATGAAGCCCTGATGTTATGCGGAGAATTTCCCATATGAGATATATGCATTTAATGGATACTTACAACTTCGAATCTCCCGCTGAACTGTGTACATATGATAATCACGCAATCACACATTATCGTTCTTGACCCGTTATCCACGTTTAAGATGCTCAACTTCACCCTTAACATGGATCCGTGAAGCATGCCTCATTGGGTTTGATATGGCTGTATCAGCTTGATCATCTTGTTATATGCCAGAATGGATGATGAAATATCATGGTTAAAGGCTAAAATCGGCGGAGGCGAAACTTGCGTACCCCCCCGGGTTCAACTGTCGTAGGTCTCATGACGTACATATGCTATTTATCACAAAAATATAGCAATGGAT
Organism: Limnanthes douglasii subsp. nivea; assembly: GCA_036936605.1. Taxonomy (NCBI): domain Eukaryota; kingdom Viridiplantae; phylum Streptophyta; class Magnoliopsida; order Brassicales; family Limnanthaceae; genus Limnanthes; species Limnanthes douglasii. The sequence goes on along the minus strand of JAUPFV010000005.1, from coordinate 10,735,002 downwards.
GTAGAGGTATAGGACTTGAAATAGAAGTGGATTCATGAGAAGGAAAAATATTTTCATAGAATATAACATCATGAGGGACAATAATTTTCCCGGTTTCCGAAAAATACACGTGCTATCCCTTTTGCCTAAAGAAGTATTCCATGATGATTTCAGAAACCTTTTTAATGCGAACTTGTCATCACCACAATTCTAATTATAAACGTAACACTTGGAACCAAATACCCGAATGTGATTTATAGGTCGAGCTTTATCAAATAACAGTTAAAATGGAGTTTTTCCTTTCAAGAGAACCGAGACAGTGTGATTAATCAAGTACGCAATGGTAATAATACATCCCCCATATAATTTAATTGGTAATGAAGCTTGAAATCATAAAGCACGTCTGACATTTAAATATGCTTACGTTTTCGTTCAACACACCCATTTCGTTGGGGAGTCCCACTACAGAAAGTCTCATGAATTATCTCATTATCTTTAAAGAACGCAATATGACATTTAAAGTTTATCCCATTATCACTTGGAACACGTTTGATGTAATAATTAATTTGGCACTCAATCATACAAAAAATATTAAGCGAAAATAGTCGGAACATCCGACTTTTACCTCAACAAAGGGACTCAAGTGCAACGAGAAATATCATCCAAACCATCATTAACAAAATAAGTAAAGGCATCCAAACTGGATGTCCGATCGATAAGATCCTCAAACATCAATATGAATAAGTTGGAAAACAACAGTACTTTTATTTGAACTTAAATGAAAACTACTACGAATATGTTTAACATGCAAGAAAATAATATCATAAACATTATTCTTCAAACCACTAAATTTATCAACTTTTGCTACATGAAAGAAAGATAATACTTTATGAGATGGATTACCCAACCTCTTACGCCATATATCGAACGAACTCTCCTGAGAGGAGATATGCACACTGCGTATATCTGTCAGCTGTAAGTAGAAAAATACACTAGACTGTTTACCCGCATCGATCACCTACTTCGTTGTTCGGTTTTCAATAATACATAATTTTTCGAAAAATTTCACAATACAATTAGTCTCATCATTTAATTAAGATATAAAGAGGAGATCACAATTCAAATCTGACATAACTAAAATATTATCTAAAATCAGAATATTATATAGCTGTACGGATTCTATTTTTGCAGCAACAACTTGTTCCCCATCCAGCAGACGAAACCAACAATCACGGGTATTACGAATATTAATCAAACAATGCAAATTACTTGCCATACGAAGTGTAACGCCCATGTCAATTATCTAACATTTTGGTAAAAACGTACTTGATAATTACTCAGATAAACCATCTTTCACTAAAAACAAGCAGATTTTTGAAAATATCACATTGTTCGAAAGTAAAAGACGGTAGAGGTGTCTAATGGTTCAGGAACCACTGTTCAAAGCTGACAACCTGCTTAAGAACTGACGGTTTACCTGCGAAACTGGCCCATTAGGACCGCAACCCGCCAGGACCGCAACCCGCCAGGACCGCATAAGGAGCAACCCGCCAGGACCGCAACCTGGCAGGACTGCAACCCGGCAGGACTGCAACCCGACAAGACTGCAACCTGGCAGGACTGCGAAACCACGGTTTATTTGTAAAAAACCGGCGGTTTATTGGTAAATATTATGCTGATTTTATTTATTTTATAACAAAAATGTTATATTTAAAAAATATTGAGATTAAAATATTTTAAGTGTTGGTTATTAATATTTTAAGTGTTGCAATTATTATATAGTCCAAAATTTTAAATATTACTTATGTTATTATCACATTTTCAATATTATTATTATGTTTTTAGATTTAATATTAGTAGTGTTGATTTTAATATTACAAACCAAAACTATATCTTATCATGTTAAAAAATTACAAAATTTATGGTTATAATTCTAATATTACATTTTGAATTTTATTACTATGATTTGTTTTTAAATATTACAAGTGTTATATGTTATTTTGAAGTTATATGGTTGTAATTATAATATTACATTTTGAATTTTATTATTGTAATTTGGTTTAAAATATTACAAGTGTTATTTATTATTTTTAAGTTATATTGTTATAATTTTAATATTACATTTTGAATTTTATTATTGTGATTTGGTTTTAAATATTACAAGTGTTATTTATTATTTTTAAGTTATATTGTTGTAATTTTAATATTACATTTTGAATTTTATTATTGTGATTTGGTTTTAAATATAACAAGTGGTATTTATTATTTTTTGAACCAAAATCATATTTTATCATGCTAAAATATTACAAGTTATATTAAAATATTTAATATTACAAATGCTAAAATATTACAAGTCATATTAAAATATTTAATATTACAAATGCTAAAATATTACAAGTCATATTAAAATATTTAATATTACAAATGCTAAAATATTACAAGTTATATTAAAATATTTAATATTACAAATGCTAAAATATTACAAGTCATATTAAAATATTTAATATTACAAATGCTAAAATATTACAAGTTATATTAAAATATTTAATATTACAATTGCTAAAATATATTTTTTAGTCTCTTGTCGCTAACCACTTTTTTAAGTCGCAAAACTTTCTCAACAGTAGCTGCAATTTGTAATAGATCTCCCAAAACTTGTCCTCGAGTCTCACGATTAACCTTACTTAACGCAGCAGCAATCAAATCGACCATCTTCGTCTTCGTACTAAGACTTTGTTTAGGAACAACGGTCTTACTCTTAGTCTTGGTTATAGTTGGGTGTTTGACACTTCGTGTCACCTTGTCGACCATTTTAGAACTAAAATTTGGTTTAGCGGTCTTACTAACAATCGTACGTGTAGTACTAACAAGTTTGAAGTTTCGCCTCTCCTTATCAGAAATTTTCAAACTAAAATTTTGTTTGAGAGTCTTACTCATATTCGTAGGTTCAGTGGCACATTTGATGCGTCGTGTGATCGGATCCCACTCGGATGTAGGAGACATCATAAAAGAAGAAAATTCCGAAAAATCAGTTTTCAGAGTTGCTTGTCCTAACCTGTTGTTGAAGCCACAAGACGACATTGGAAATAGGAAATAAGCACAAATAATAATTAATACAAACTAATAACAATTTTTTTTCGAAAAAAAATCTAACTATTTCGAAAAGAGAAATATAATATGTAAAATACAAAAGTTAAGCTTAATAACAAAATCTAGAACAAGTTGAGAGATTTAGAGAGTTTATAGTAGATTTAGAGAGTGTGTGAGGTTGTAGTTGGGTCTCCTCTATTTATAGGGGAGACCCATATTTTTTTTTTTGAAAAAACCAATTTTTTTTTTTCGTTCGGACCATCCGGATAGGCGTCCGGATGGTCCGGGGCATCCGGACGGTTTCGCCCGGACGCCCGGACAGGCAAATCGGGCCATCCGGATATCGATCCGGATGGTCCGGTTGTAACCGGGGCATCCGGACGGTTCGCCCGGATGCCCCGGATGACCAACGGCTAATTCATACGAACTAGCCGTTGGATGAATTAAAACGCATTGCACTCATTGAGCTTGCGTGGTTAAGACAATAATTTATGATTGGTCCACGTGTCGTTCTCTTGATTCATCATTTATTTATTCACCCTATCCGCTTTCAATTATTTGATTTGATACATTTATCCTAGCTGTCGTTTCGTATCATACTCCTGGGTCCTGCCAACAATAATCAGATTCAGAGTAGATGAAGATTACATTCTTAGCATATCCGTATGTTAAATTTGATTCACTTGGTATGATTTGTTCCAACACTATGTTTTTGTATGTGTTCAGAATAAATATGTAATAATAATATAAAAAATATTTAACTGGATAATTATAGGACGAGTGATGAAATTAATATTATGAGGTATTATTACTTCAATTAATATTGCGTTTAGTTGTAAATTTGTAATTGAAATACAAATAGATGTACTTATTTTATTTAATATTTATATAATATTAAATAAAATATCTTAAATACATAAATATAATTAGAAAAAGAAAACGTATCAAAATCAAATTACAATTATTTTTTAGAATGTAATTGATGATTATAAAATTTCGATTAAAATAATAACATATTTAAATTAAAATACATGAAATAGAATAATTAACTCAATTATTGAAATTAGATTCAATTAACACTTACAAATTAATTTTAAATAACATTATAAAATATTCTGATAAACGGTTCTTAAATGGTTAAATGGTTTGGCTGATGGTTTGAACTGGTAAACGTTACTTAATTGGTTCGTCTGGTGGTTTGAACTGACGGTTTAACTGTGAAACTGGCCCATTAGGACTGCAACCTGGCAGGACCGCCAGACCGCATAAGAGCAACCCACCAGGACCGCAACCCGGCAGGACCGCAACCCGCCAGGACCGCAACCCGCCAAGACCGCAACCCGTAGTTCTGATTTAAACGGTGCGTAGTTCTGACGGTTTAACTGTGAAACTGACCCATTAGGACTGCAACCTGGCAGGACCGCCAGACCGTCAGGACCGCATAAGAGCAACCCACCAGGACCGCAACCCGGCAGAACCGCAACCCGCCAGGACCGCAACCCGTAGTTCTGATTTAAACGGTGCGGGTTGGTGCTGGTTCAACCCGTTTGACCCCTCTAAAAGACGGTACCACCAACTCTTTTCCTTGTCTTTACTGTACACAATTCCCGAGACATTGATATGTAAAGCGTGTTGCAGATTTTGCACCCGATCATTTCAGTTTGATACGATTTATATATATGTGATCACCCGTTAATGACCACAAATTCAAATCGAGGCAAAAAAAAAATAAATCATTTGGATAAAAAATAATATTAATGATTTTTTTAACGTGATAATTCGATGACTAATCATTATTATTAGCACAATTTATGCATTTCATGTTTCGCACAATCCAAAAAATTCACTTTGTCGGTTTTTACATAGCGAACAAATTTAAAAAATCATCCTTTCTTAACAAATTCACATATTATCTTACAGTTTTGAAGAATAAAAGAATCATCTACCGTCGATGATGAATGTTATTTCTGCATTTGCATAAAAGAAAAGAAAATTATAAAGAATACACTTTTGATTATTTGCTTGGCTTCATTATCACCAAGAACAATGTTTCATTCTTCTTTGACTGTAACTCATTCAGTAGAAGCAAAACCAGATTGACCTTTGAACCTGCAAACCAGGCACTGAGGCGAAAACAGCGATGGAGTTTGGTACTTATCTTCACCACCCATCATCGGCATCGGAACTCCAATCTTGACAGGACTAACATAATCCGGCCTGTAAGTCTTACCCAGAACTCCTTCAACTTGATCGCTCAAGTTCTTGAACTTGAACTGTGTCTCAAGATGAGCAAAAGAGTCGTCTTCAGGTAACTGATATCTATGAACTCTATTTTCTTCCTTACCAATAGGTTTTACCTTAATGTCCAGCTCAAGCAGTCCGTAAACAGTTACTCTTACGCTGTTGGTATCATCGGTTCTCTCGACACTCACCTTTCTGCCTTCAGATTTAACACTCCATTCAGATTCTTCGTCATTGGGGATGATAACATCCTCGCCATCCCATTTCAGGGTTAAAGCGTCAAACTTGTCGTCCCACTTGGATACTTTCTTGGCTGCGATGACAAGATTGTGTGAATCGAACATGAGGGATAGTGCTTGCACCCAGGTGAAATCACGGGTTCTTCCTTGTGGTCGTGTGCCGATGAAATGAGCGTTGATGTGAAGGTTTTGATCTGAAAGAATAGCAAAGTTTCCTCCTTTTGATCCATGGAAGTAGAACATCACACCATCACCTCCAACGAATCGTGGGTCGTAGCAGAGTGAGCCGTAGCCGTTGCAGTTTGGTTTCCTCCCTGCTCAAAGGTAATAAGTAAGTGGCTGTTAGCTCTAATACTATGTTTGTGCCTAAGCAACATGTTCGTGACTTTTTTGAACTATTAGTGGTCAGAAGACTTACATTTACAAGTAGCCTCACACTTCTTAACGTTAATATGGCAACCCTTGTCCTTCTTGTTCTTCTTAGGTTTCCTCTGTGGGCACTGAGTAGGACAAGTAAGAGTCTTGTAATAACACTCTCCTTTTTCCTCGCAAAAAGCTCGTTCTTGTCCGCTCTCCAACGGTGTCAGCATTCGGTACCCTTCGCTACTATCTTCGTTGCTGTTATCGCCTTGGTTGTTGTTGTTACCGCCTTGGTTGTCGTTGTTACCGCCTTGGCCGTTTCCGTTGTCATTACCGTTGTTGTCTCCCGTGTTTCCGTTTCCATTGTTGTTACCGTTGTTTCCAACGTTTCCATCGCTACCGCTGCTGTTTCCATTGTTGTTGTTGCTATCATCAGCTCGAACGAGAATCGCTTCGGTGGATATCAGCACCACAAGTAGAGCCGCTGTGAGATAAGCTATTCTTTTGCCCATCTCTATGTTTCTCAAAGCAATAATGTATTTCTCTTTTATGTTTGTTTTTGTTGTGTGATGAATGAGTTATGCCAATGTAAAGGTGGTATTTATAAGGAAGGTTTGTGTTCTTAAGACACTTTTTTAAAAGGCTTTGCTTCTTTTTGAGAAAGTGTCTTTTCATTTGTGAATGATTGACTCATACGTATGTTTGTATAAAGTATTTGTTGCTGAGTTTAGTGTTTGCTTTCATTTTTCAAAAAGGGGTGTGTGAAAACTTTAGGAAATGTTCAAGCTTAATCAGATTCTCTTTTGGGTTTAGGGTTTATATTCACAGACTATAATTTTGCATGTAAAAGTAAGAGAACACATAAGTTTTCACTTTAAGGTGATGCAAGATATCTTTTCGGCCAAGTAATATAAACCTTTCTCATGTTTCACATGAAACCTAATTTTTTTACTTTTAGTTTATTTCACTTGACAATGTAGCATTTTATGTGGTTCATTTCACTTCCTTTTAGTTTGGAGTTTATGTATCCCATATTTCATACAATCCAATTTTTAAATCAAATTTTGGTAAAATATGTGTGAATTTCGTCCTTGACAAATAAATTTAAGAATGTAAGTTTTTAACAAATTTTAATTTTTTTTTTTTTTGAATATAATTAATTATTCATACTATAAATAGAAATCAACGATGCACCAACTAAATACATGAATCCAAAACAAAATCAGACAGATAATTAAAAAATAGATTGTTTTTTAAAACTTATAAATTTATCGGTAAAAAATTATAATATTTGACCGTTAATGATGTTTTTTTTACATACACAATTGTATATTAACCAAATATCTTTAAAAATACGCCACCATAATAAATATTGACATAAAATCTACTTTTGGCGAAACTGATAGGAGAAAGCATCCAACATTCATACTTATACAATTACCGCAAAAGATAGGTTGATTGTACAAGTGGAACATTTGCAAGTTTAATATTTATTTTATAAATTACAAACACATAATTATATTTAATGAGATATGCTTTCCAACGCAATCTCTAATATTATAACATATTTATTATTTAAATACCGAGTGACATAGACTTAGTATGAACATTTTTTTAATGTTGATTATGGATAATACTTATACAAAAGTTAGATATGTGGTGTTATTTTTTGGAATAATATATATTAATAAAAATAGTTAGATAATATGTATAAGATGACATTGTTTGAAATAATATGCATGATAAGTTAGATAATAAAGAGTTTGAAAAGTTTAAAGACGCTTGGAACGAGTGGTTGTGTATATCAATCTTTTACATGAACAAAAACTTAATTAAAATGCGGGAATCGTTCAAAGAAGCGAGATGATATATTGACCACTTGCCAGGCTTGTAGATTACATCTTATAAAAAGAAATTTGTTCATTCATACATAAACAAGTTCATGTGTTGTGATAACACATTGACCAATATATAATATATACGCTGAGTTAATTTAATGGTTACATTATTCAATACCATACGGTAGTTTCATAAAATTATTTGACATAGTATGTTAGTGGTAAAATAATATTCAAGACCATATGTTTGGAGGATAATATTTTTTGGTTAACATATGTTTTGTCGTTATTGAAAAATGTTAAATTGCAAAACACACTTTAGTTCATTTGCAAAACATGGTATATCAAGTTGCTAAACATAGTATAATTATTTTTTGTAAAAATTTTAACTCTAAAAACCCAAATATTAAGCTTGTAAAACATACTATAACTATTTTTTTTATGAAATACACTATTGAGAAACAAGGTATATACAATTGAGAAACAAGTATATACAATTGAGAAACACGGTAGAGTCAACTATTGCAAAATATAGTATTATAGGTATGTTATACTGGAGCTGCAAAATATAGTATAATAAATTTAGTATAATAAATTTATGTGTAGTAGTAAAATATGGTATACTCTAGTTACAAAGTATAATATAGTAAGTTTTTTCAAAATACGTAATAAATAAATATAACATATTCCAGTTACGAAATATGTTATATTTAAGTTAAGAAACATATATTTTAAGGGTGAAAAAATGCGCACTCTAGTCTAAAATATTTTGTTGGGTCGCGTCAATTGAATTTTAAGGTTTTTTTAAAAGCGACGAGTTACTAGCGGTGCTAAATTCAGTTACAGAAGGATACTTGAAAAGAAATAAATATTATATTGCGCATGCATATCAATTGAAAGATAGTTACGTGGATCGATTTTTCAAGTTGTTTAAGAGCTATTAGTGCATAATTATAAGCTTTGCGAAATCGTATGAATTGAACCATCCATATATGGTTCTATAAATCGAACAACACACTAGTTAACATGTACGCCTGAGCTTATAATAATTCAACAAGACGGTCGGTGAGTTTTTTTTACATATTGTAGATGATGATTGAAAAAAAAAACTATCCTTCATGCATCACGATAAACTTATGAGAAAATAAAAATTTACCGTTGACTATGCATTTTTAGATACAAATTAAAGGTGCTCGCTAATAATAAAAAATACCATTAACAAAATATATTACATGCATATCGGATCCTTGGACTATTGTTGTGTATGAGCCCCAATAAATGATTAAAACATGAGATTGTACTCTCACACACAGACATGGTAAAGACAAGAAAATGTACGTTGATAATTCTATAGAAAATAATTTTTTATATTTTTATATTTTTATATTTTGAACATGTTGAATTAAAATGGGTCGAGTCTTATTTAAATAGTGCAATCAATTCAAATTTTGGTACACTCTAGATACATTTGGAACACAATTAATACATTTGACAACACCAGTAGAATGATGGTAAAAAAAATCCATATTTACTCAGCATGAAAACCACCGTCGACGAGTCGTATCTAAAGGTTAAGGATCGTTTAGAGTATCATTGACTATAATGAATATCAGTTGCATAATTCTTATCGGTTACGTAGAGCCAAATATATTATACAGATTATGCATACCATTGTACATACATTCTTATATTACAAAAGTGACGGACTTTGATTTTAACAGATATTGCACATTTAGAGACGTAATAATGAGTGTGTTTAAAAATTATAATGGATGACGTGGCATGAAAGATAAAATTAGATTTATACTTCAAAATGATAGAAAATTCTATTTACAAATTTATGGTAGTGAAAGAGGTCTCCAACATGCGCAAGAAGTGTGTCATTCTTTCGAACTTCTCATTTTAACTACCTAAACCCGGAGAAACTCTCCTCGCTGCCGAAGAAGAAGAGTTGATAGTCTTTCATGAATGTCCCGATAAATGTAAGTTTTACTTATATTTTAGCGTAGTCGGAGCATACAAGGGTCTAAGTTGGGGGGTAGTTGGAGGATAATGTTACAATGTTTAATAAACTAACATGTATGACACACTATTGAGTAAATGCTCAATCATAATATTGGTTGAATATGCTGTCTTGTTGGATACCTATTACGACTATTCTCCAATGCATGTTTTATTTTTTTCCCCAAGAAAGACGTACCACATATTTACCGTTCAATAATTAGAAAACCAAAAAATATTGGACTTACTTTCTTAAACGAATATCATTTTGTTGAAGTACGACTTTATATTGGTTAATCAATATTTATTTTATTATTCAATTTTGCATTTTACAGTGGTTGAATTTTTTTTTTCTAACTGTATATACCTCCTAACATAATTAGAATAAAGACGAAACATCCAGTTGGTCGTCACCACTATTCGATATAACTTCGACATTCGAAAAACTTTTAGCTCTAATAACCGATTGTTTTAATTTTTTTGAAGATTTAACAAAAAACGAATATTATATGTGTTACTAGCATGTTCATGGTTGTAATTTATTCAAATTAATATTTTTAAAAAATGTTGATAACAAATTCGCTGTAGTATTTTAGTACCAAACCACCGTTGAACTTAAATTTTATAAAAAAATTCTTTATTTGCAAGATGTAATTACCTTTTTGTGAAATCTTGTTTATTTCTCTTAGTTTTCTAAACATAGAGTATTCAATATTTTCAAAACATATTATAATGCGTAATATATTTGTGAAACATGCTTTATTTGCATATTGCATTGCTTGACTTGTGAAACATAATTTACTAAATATTTGCGAAACATAAGCTATATCATACTGATTTCAAAACATGATTTATAAAATTATTTTCAAATAGAAAGATTCATCTTGCCACCACCTAGTAAAATTATTTATAACTACAAAGCATAGATTCACACTAGTGCTTGACAAATTCTATATTAAGGTTCCCTCTCAACACTTTCTCTTCATATAAAGGCTCTTCTTCAGCAGTTTTTTCTTTAAATTATAATTCTCTTTCTCGAACATATGTACAATCACCCATATATATATATTATCTCGAGGTTATAAAGGTAATAATACAAGTCAATTTTGGTACCTCAACTGTAATTTTATCATATATAGCTAACTGAAAAAGGCCATCGTATTTGTAGAAGAAAAATTGAAAGTTAATGAAAGCTAAAAAGTAGCGGTTCGAAAAATTTCATCAACCTTTGGTAGAATTTTGCGGAATTTTACTCTACGTCGTTAGAATTTTTTATAGTGTTTATAGCGCTAACAAAAACTTTTTTTTATAGTTTTATATATGACACAACTTTTGGTTAAATTAGAATTTTCATACGTAAAATATCCATTTTCAGAATCTAATTCTATAAGTTATTTATGGTCGTATTTTAGTAACCACACTATTCAAACATGATTAACATAATATTTCACAATTTTAGTAACATGTTTTAAAATTTTAAATTTGTGAGATCAATTATATTATTGTTAAAGACTATAATAGATAATGTAAACTTCAAAATGTAATCTTATATAAGGCGTAAATTTTATTTTAGGTTTACAATATATACAACTTACATCTGTATATATTAAATATATTATTCACCTTCAAAATATAATGCAGGGTATATCATATTTAAACATTCAAATGAGAGAAATTTTTTATTTAAAAAATTGTATTTTATTTATTTCTAAGAAAAAAATTATAAAATAAAACAATAAAATAAAAGTAGCTAGAGATTTTATAGTAATTAAAAGATAAAGAATAAACTAATTGGTATATACCGTGAATTAATAATAAAAAATAATATTTGAACTTTTAAAATGTGGTTTTATGAGATCGTACTCTCGCATACAGACGTGGTAAAGACAAGAAAATGTGCGTTGATAATTATATAAAAAATGATTTTTTATATTTTTATATTTTGAACATATTGAATTAAAATGGGTTGAGTCTTATTTAAATAGTGCAATCAATTCAAAATTTGGTACACCGCAGATACATTTGGAACACAATTAATACATTTGACAACACCACTAGAACGATGGCTAAAAAAATCCATATTTACTCAGCATGAAAACCACCGTCCATGAGGCGTATCTAAAGGTAGAGTATCGTTTAGAGTATCATTGACTATAATGAATATCAGTTGCATAGTTCTTATCAGTTACGTAGAGCCAAAAATGCTATGCACATTATGTATACCATTGTACATACATCCTTATATTACAAAAGTGACGGACTTTGGTTTGAACATATATTGCGGATTTTGAGCCGTAATAATGAGTGTGTTTAAAAATTAAAATGGATGATGTGGCATGAAAGAGAAACTTAAATTTATACTTCAAAATGATAGAAAGTCTTATTTACAAATTTATAGTAGTGAAAGAGGTTTCGAACATGCGCAAGAAGTGTGTCATTCTTTTGAACTTCTCATTTTAACTACCTAAACCCGGAGAAACTCTCCTCGCTGCCGAAGAAGAAAAGTTGATAGTCTTTCATGAATGTCCCAATAAATGTAAGTTTTACTTTTATTTTGGCATAGTCGGAGCATACAAGGGTCTAAGTTGGGGGTAGCTAAAGGATAATGTTACAATGTTTAATAAACTAACACACGTATGACACACTATTGAGTTGGTGCTCAATCATAATATTGGTTGAATATGCTGTCTTGTTGGATACCTATTACGACTATTCTCCAATGCATGTTTTATTTTTTTTCCCCGAGAAAGACGTACCACATATTTACCGTTCAACAATTAGAAAACCAAAAAATATTGGACTTACTTTCTTAAACGAAGAACATTTCGTTCAAGTACGTCTTTATATTGGTAAATCAATATTTGTTTTATTATTAGATTTTGCATTTCTTAATTTTGTAACCAGTTAATGGTATTATAGGTCAAAATTTACAAGGGTTGACTTTTTTTAACTGTATATACCTCATAATATAATTAGAATAAAGACGAAACATCCAGTTGACCGTCACCACTATTCGATAGAATTTCGACATTCGAAAAACTTTTAGCTCTAATAACCGATTGTTTTAATTTTCTCGAAGATTTAGCAAGAAAATGAATATTATATGTGTTACTAGCATGTTCATGGTTGTAATATATTAAGATTAATATTTTTTAAAATTTTTTGATAACAAATTAGGTGTAGTATTTTAGTACCAAACCACCGCTGAACTTAAATTTTATAAAAAAACTCTTTATTTACAAGATCTAGTTACCTTTTCGTGAAATATTGTTTATTTCTCTTAGTTTTCTAAACGTAGAATATTCGATATTTTCAAAACATATTATAATGCGTGATATATTTGTGAAGCAAGATTTATTTGCATATTGTGAAACCAATTGTTGTTTTGCTTAATTTGTGAAACATAAGCTATATGATATTGATTTCAAAACATGATCTATAAAATTATTTTCAAATAGAAACATTCCTCTGGCCACCACCTCGCAAAATCATTCTTTAACTTCAAAGCATGAATTAGCTAGTGTTTGGCAAATTCTTATATTAAGGTTTTCTCTTATCACTTTCTCTTCATATAAAAGCTCTCCTTCTTTGAATTATAATTCTCTTTCTCGAACATATGTACAATCACCCACATATATATTTTTTATCTCGATGTTATAAAGGTAATAATACAAGTAAATTTTAGCCCATTCCACAAATAGGTATTGTACTTCAACTATAATTTTGTCATATATAGCTAACTGAAAAATGCCATCGTATTTGTAGAATAAAATGACAAGATAATAAAAGATAAAAAGTAGTGGTTAGAATTTTTTTTATCAACCTTTGGTAGAATTTTGCGGAATTTTACTCTACGTCATTAGATTTTGTTTTATAGTGTTTATTGTGCTAACAAAAGTTTATTTTATAGTTTTATATATTACACAACTTTTGGCTGAATTAGAGTTTTCATACCTAAAATATCCATCTTTATAATCTTATTCTTCAAGTTATTTATGGTCGTAATTTTAGTAACCGCACTATTTAACAAAATTTGATTAACATAATATTTCACAATTTTATTACCATGTTTTGTATTTTAGTTTGTAGTTTGTAAGGTCAATTATATTGTTGTTCGGTAATAAATAACGTAAACTTCAGAATCTAATCTTATATAAGAAAGTCTAAATTTTATTTTATGTTTACTATTTTCTTTATATATTAAATATATATTATACAACTACAAAATTATAATATAATGCAGTGTATATCATATTTAAACGGAAATAAAGTTCTTATTTAAAAAAAATTGTATTTTATTTATTTCTAAAAAAAATTATAAATAAAACAATAAAAATAAAAGTAGTTAGAGTTTTAATAGTCATTAAAAGATAAACAATAAACTAATTATATATACCGTGAATTAATAATAAAAAATAATATTTGAACTATTAGATTGTGGTTTTATTTTTAATGTTTATTACGTATATCATATGATTGAAAACTACTATCTATATATTTAATATAATATAATATGTTTTTTATTTATTGATATTGAATGTTTAATGTTTTATATATCAATCTATATGGTATATAAATATATTTGCATGACAAAAGGAATTAAGAAGGTTTTGGATTTGTTTGGTTCTCAAATACTGAATAGGATACTAAAGTTGAGCACTTTTCATAGAACCATGTTTCATCGCAAGACACTGTATTGCTGTAGCTCAAAAGAAAAAATGATAGACAAGCACATTTGTAGCATCAGCTTAATGAATCCCTTTTATTTCTTTTATCTAAAAAATAAGAATGTTAGATTGTAAGTTATATTTTTTTCAAACCAAATATTTTAGTTGTTCTATTTGGTGATAATATTTTTAAAACAAAACATATAATTAATACCTCTATGGTTTTTATAAATAAATTATTCTAGCAGTTGTTTTCTAAATGATCTAGTCGTCAGACCTAATCCAATAACCATAAAAGTTGTGTATAGTGATTTAACTTCAATATTGATATTAAATAGTTAAAATAAAATGATATGCAATATTGATATTTATAAATTTTTATTATCAGGTTAGAAACTAATAATTAGTGTTCATGTTTTATAGAAATATAGTTTAATGATTTATTTTCATAAATTAAAGTACTCAATTTAAAATTTAAATATTCTCATTCACATTCTCTATAAATGAGATATATATTATTAATTAAACATACGAATACAACCTAAAATTTAGTAGGCATAAAATATAATGTAGTCGGCAGGGACCGAAACCAAAGATCTTTGTATCCGCATAATTAAATCATGTTGTAGAATTTGAAAGGAAACACTATACATATATGACATTAGAGAGGCTTATGCTAAATGACAAAGAAATTAAGAAAGCTTTTGGATTTGTTTGGTTCACAGATACTGAAGAGGCTATTACTGTATTACAGTTGTTTACGTTCAAACTCCAAAATTTTACAAAAAAATTTACAAACAGTTAACTTCAAAGTTATCTTCAAAATTTTACAAAGAGTTAATTTATTGACAGTTAATTTTAAAATTAATTTCAAAATTTTATATAAAAACTTCATTTTTATTTCTAAAATTTTTAAATTCTTAATTTTTTTTATCTTACCATAATACGATACTTATCGTATTATGCCATATCACATCTGTATCTTCCGATACATAATCCCAGCGATACATAAAATACGTGCGATACATAAAATACGTAGTTTTAGAATCCGATACATATGACCATATTAATAACTATGAATAATAGTGATTTATGGAGTTAAACGAAAACATAAAATAAAATGATATGCAATATTAATATCTATGAAAAATTTATTATATTAGAAACTAATAATAGTGTTCATGTTTTATAGAAATATATTTTAATGATTTATATCATAAACTTACATACTCAATTTAAAATTTAAATATTCTCATTCATATTCTCTAAAATGAGATATAAATTATTAGTAGAGACAAATCTCCATTTATTTTATGGAAAACAATATAAAAATTATTATTTAATAATTAAATACACAAATACAACCTAAATACAACCTAGAATATAGTAGGATAAAATATAATGTAGTCTGCAGGGACCAAAACCAAAGATATTTGTATCCCATAATAAAATCATGTTACTATAAAAACGTTGAATATAAAACAATTTGTAAAATTTAAAAAGAAACACTATACATATATGACATTAGAAAGATGGTCAAGCATATATTTAATATATTATATAGAGGCTTCACATTCTTATTCTTACCTATTAGATAAATAAAACAACAATTATAATTGTTTGGCACTCACAAATGATCCTACTGATGTTTATATGCAGACCCATAACCAGAACAAACATATATATATATAATTGTTTTCTAATATTAGACAATGAAATTTCTATAATACATCTGCTTTTTAATTAGAAACCAAATGAAAGAATATAAAACACCTTCAAAAAATTTGGATGGGAAGCTAGAGTACCATTCAATTAATCTAAAGAAAACTCATCACATAACCTAATAATGGTTTATACAGTTATTTGGAAAATAATAATATAAAACTTGTTTATTTTTATAGACTAGTAACTAAATATATATATAAAAGTATAATATTTTGTTAAAAAAATTGGATGAGAAATTTATCTGAACAAAAAGTAGTCAAATTACTAACCACAACCTTAAATAAACTTTATGAAACTTAATTAATTAAAAAATAATTTTTTTATATATGTTCTTTGAAATCATATTGGTTAGATTCTATTTTATCAATAAGTTGGTGATCTAATTTGAACAATATTAGGATCCATGGTATGGTCTATATGGTGATGATTAAGCATTGCAGTAGGCAACACATTAGGATCCATGCCAGGAGGATCTATATGGCGAAGATTAAACATTGCCAGATATAAGCTCAACAAGATGTTTATTACATCTTGTAACTTTTTGTACCTTGCAAACCTTAATATTTTTTCGGCTTTTTGAAAAAATAAAATTTACAGTTTTTTACTTAATCTTATATATATAATAAACAATAACATAAACAATGTACCACTTAATAACATATAATAACATAGATAATATATATTCTTTTTAAAAAGTACAGAAAATATAACACTTACATAATCAAGTACACTTGAATCTTTAAATTCTTTTTATTTTTCAAAATTAACTTTTGATTGGAAGATTAATTAAAGCTAAAGACCTCTTAACTAGTAAATGGATCAATATAACGTATACTAAACCATACCTCAATGTGTGACTTTTTATTAATTTTCTTAATAAGCTTAATTCAAAAACAATAGAAAAATTAACTTGGTCCGAACACTATAGCTAATGGATCTGGAACACCTACCTATTTAAACTAAATCATATTTATCCAAAAGTAGATAATTGTTATTAATTTATCTTCCAATTGATACCACATTCATTTTTTCCTCACTTAAAATAAAATAAACTAAAATAATACTCTCTAATTCAAGCTTGCATGTAACCCAAATATGTTTGGGTACGATAATAGCGCGGATCAACCACGAATACAAAAATACCTTGCAATTAGAAATTGAAATTTATATTGCATAATATTTTATATATATAATATTTTTATCTTATCCGTACACAACTTAATAAACTAGTATTTTTTTAAAGTATAATAGATAACTTTGTGTCATAAACCCTTGATTTATCTAAATAAATATTATATATGAAATTAAATTAATCAATCTAGCGTAGGTATATCGAATTAATTTTTATTTTATAAATGAAAAGTTAAAAAAAATGTTTAGTAAATTGTAAATATTTGAAATAAAATTTATATATTTAAAATTTAATAACTAATTTACTAAATTTAAGTTATAATCAATTGAATTCTAATTTATTTAAAAAAAAACATTTGACACGTTTAAACAATTAATTCTTAATTAGTAATTTTTATATTATTTTTAATTTAGAATACTAAATAAAAAACAATATAAATATAATTAATTTCATATGAAAATAATTGTTTGAACTTTTATATATGGAAAAGTTTTTATATATAAACTTTTTCTCAATCTTAATAGATATATTTTTGAAAAAGTTTAAACATTTTTATGTTATTTTTAATAATTATAAATTTAGTTTTAATTCCTTTGGATAAGTGGTAAATCATAAGATTATAATCGTTTTTTTTTTTAAAAATAATATTAATAATTGATTAATTTTAATAATCTATTTAAATTTAAATAAAAATATCAGAATTTAACTATCCTTAATTTAAGTGGTAGATTTAAGCCTTAGAAATAATATTCATAATTTTAATTTAATGAGAAGATATGTTATGAATTGTATCCAATATTTTGTTTTAAAGATATGAATTATTATCATAAAAAAATATAAATAATTTTTTTAAATATAACAAAATACATAATTTTTAATATTAGAAGTTTCAATTTATTTATATAATATTTTATTTAGTTCTCCTTCATTCATCATTTACAAAAATTTCATATTAAATTATTTTTAATTGGTCGGTCAAATCATCATTTAATCTAGCCAAAATAGAATAATTTACATTATTTGACGTTACATGTAATTGATGCTCTTAAAAAAATTATTCAAAATAGCTCATATCTCAAAAAATTAAGCTACACCGTCCGTCGAAGACCACATTCTAATGGTATATGATCATTGGATCCAATTATCGAATGGAAGGATAGATAGTTAAGTTTATAAGTATATTTCCTTCGTAGATTAGATAATTTCACTAGATGCGATGATGCACCAAAATATTTGATACCACGATATCAACTTATGCTTGACCACTCGACGACGCGAGGCATTAAGCTTACCACTTTCGTGTCAAATTCTTGAGAGCAAGAGAGTCCAAAATTTGGTGCGATTTAGTCAGCAAGAGTTGATGCAGTATGATATATCCCATAGATAAGATGCAAATAGAACCCCGAATATGACTTTAAAACTCACCCTATTTAATTTATTAAAATAAAAACAACCTAATAACACGTTTAGATGGAGTCAATGACCCCTCATACTTAGCCATTTGGTCAAGTATTTTAGAAAGCGGTCGCGTTATCTCATATTTTACCATTTTGAATAGTTTCTCCGACACGATCCCTCATTCTTGACCATTTAGCCAAGTCTCCCAAAGAAGGACCGAGCACGAGGGCGACCCTTCATACTTGGCTATTTGACCAAGTTGTTTTCGAGATGAGTCATACGGGCGTGATCCCTCATACTTGGTCTTGTGGCCAATTGTCCTTGATAGTGGTCGCACATGATCACGACCCCTCATACTTGATGTTTTGGTCAAGTCTCCCAAGAAGGGTTATGCACGAGCGCGGCCCCTCATACTTTGTCATTTTTCAAACTCTTCTAAGTGGGATCATGCTAAGCGCGACTTTCGTATTTTGCCATTTTTCAAAGTCTTTCCAAGAGAGGTCCCGCTCGTACTTAGCCGTTTGGAGAAGTCTTCATGAGAAGGGTCGCGCCTGAGCGTGATCCTCACCCTTCCATATGTCCAAGTATCTCCGAAAGGGTCACGCACGAGTGTGGTCCCTCATACTTGGCCATTTGAACAAGATCTTCCACCAACATCCAAATTCGTATGACCTATGACTTAAGATTATATCTATTCAGATTGATCATACATTATTATCCATTCTTTTGAGTAATACTCATACAAGTACCACGTCTGATAATGTATAGTAAATCATTTGATATTGTATGAATATAAAACCAAAAAGACGTACATAATCTTGCTAAAGCAACAAGTATAATAAAAAATGTTGAACCAATGATGAGTCACCCACCAAAAAGGCCTCCAAGTAAAGACCACCATATAAAGAGTAATAATCATTTGATAGGCTAGGTGAAAAACTAGATTTAATATTAAAAAATATTGAATCCAAGTTATTATAACAACAAAGTTAAAATAAAATCAAATATTCTTATTGAAAGTTTGTTGACTTTTTATTTATTATCGTTTTGATTTTGTGTGTATTGGATTATCTCGTTCGTTCTGTTATGTGAGTTTTTACCTCACCATTCTGGTTTTATTATCGAGAAAGAGTTCAACATTGTATCCTAACCAGCTTTCCCGATACTCGAAGAATGAATCTAAGATCAGGGAGAACGTTTATTATCGTGATAGTAGTACTAACATGGAAACCGATATCTCCTAGAGATATGATGCTAGGAGGGGGTGGTGACCTTCTAACACCGATTGATGATCTCATACGTAGAACCAGAATCGAAGATACGATAATCCCACCTCGTCCTTACATCTCCGATGAAGAGGTCCACATCCCCTCTAGTAGCAGCAGTGAGCCAAAAAAGAATATTAGGAATGACTTAGAAGATGCAATCCTACTTCACGGAGATGTACTACTAATAACGATCGATATAGCCAGATATGATACAAGACAAATTTCTATGAAATGATGACATTAATCGTGTTGTTCATGTCAACGATGAAGCACCTGCGATTCAAGATCACTCTTCATCCCTTTTAGAATCCTATAATTAAACTAAAAAAAATCCATGATACTTTTGGGAAAGATAATGGTGGAAGTCTCGATAGGAACCATAACATATTCTAAGACAAAGGTCACACAATTTATGGTACTAGGTGCATATAATCTCATCATAGGCAGATCATGGTTGCACGACTTCAAGTTGACGCCATAAATCTACCATTAGTTCTTGATATACTTAGTGGATGATGAAGTCAGAGTAATAAGGGGATCTCATGATGCAACCAACATATAGTCAAGAGTTCTATATGAGTCTGTACATGCCTGATCGTTACAAGTGCTAACACGAGCATAAATATGTTTGAGACTTAGAACTAAGGTCCCTTTCATCGTCAATGATCATGACAAGGATCAGTCCGACTTTGGTGAAACAAAGAAGTTAGAAGAAGTTTATATAGGGGGTAAGACTGATCGAGTGGTGAATGTCGAGACAAAACAGCACGAAGACATTGGTTTGGTTTATTTTGGGCTGAGGGTCGATTGGTAAAGTGTTTAGAAAGTGTTTTAATAATTTTGGGGTGTTTTGTGTTTAGTGTGGAGAGTAGATAGATAATTAAGCTGTCTACTAGTATTAAATTTTGATCACCCTCATTAATGAGAGTAGTTGAGGTATTTATACCTTAATTACTGACCCATGGGCTTATCTGGTCGGGCCATGAAACCGGGTCGAATTGAAAGACTCATTAGTTCTAAGTTGATTAGCAACAACTTAGTCAAAAGTTAATACATTTGTCCTGTTCGGATTTTTAACGGTGTGATATGGTCCAAATTGCCCCTATTCGGATAAGTGAATTTGCTTAGGTATGTTGAACGAAATCTCCGAACTCATCAATATTCCCTTTTTAGGCCTTGTAAAATATATTTGAAAGGGCTAAAAATCCATCAAGTTGGCATCAATTTTGTCCGATCTGCTTATGTCGTTCGAATTAAAGACTTCTTTTCACAAACGACCCTGTTCGAATTTTACCAAAACTAATTTCCCTTCCCAGAATTCTAAGAGTTTTTTCTTGAATCGTGGGACACATGTCAATATCTGGTTTGACCTCCCAGCCGTGTTTTCTCCTAGATTGTCGCACCCACTAGGTCTAGAAAGTTACCTAGGTTTCAATTTTTCACACGCCGCACAACCTTTAATCATTGCAAAAATTATGTTCATCTTCTCCTTGGTAACTATTGTTTTCATTTTTATACATGTATATATCTTTTCAATGTTTCATTATCTTCCACACTTAAATCTTTTTAGAGAGAAAAATCAGTTCATTAACAAATTGTTCTTGAGACATATATGTTCACAACCAGAAACGCCTTAGTTAAAGGAGGTTGGTTGAACTTGTCTGAATTGAAGAGAGCAAAGAAAGTAGAGAGATAATCGTATTGCTGTCGGTCTTCCTGTTTCTCCAAGTGAGAAAGGTAACCAGTCAAACCAGAACACCGATCAAGGGTTGTCTCCCTCAAAAAACCCTAGAACCAGAAAACTTCAATTCAAAACAAACCTTTTACCTCTCCCATCTGGTTCTTCAGTGCAAGAGTCTCAACACCCTATTCTCAAAGAAAAAGATGTCTTAAGTGTTAGAAAACCCTCACCATTTATAGCGATGGGCTCAGACACAGAAAAATCACCAGAGAAGATAACTCATCGCCGGATTACTCGTCAAGTAAAAAACCCAATCAACACCAACATCTTCAAAGCCCTTCAGATCGGAGGTAGCAAAGGTTGTTCTACAAGTCAAATCCTACAGACAGCAGCCTTTGCTAGATATCAGGCCCTTCAAAACAACAACTGCACAACCAACTGTACAATCGCCAATGAAGGAGCTTGAGCAACTTCCTTCAAAGATAGCTGAACAGACTTCCACTGTGATGGAAGAGAACATGGAGGATAACATTGAGGATGCCCCTTTCGAGACCGAGGCGTCCGATCAAACAAGGGATGTCGCCTCAGATCTGAAAGGTAAAACTAAGGTTGGCATGAGTCATCCGGACGCTCTTCCGGAGAGTCTAGAGGGCAAGGTAGGCCCTTGTTTTAAGCATGTTAGTGTCAAGTATTTGCTGGATTTGCAGAATATTAATTACGTCTATACCCACACAGCTGATTTGGGTCGGATTCGAACCAAATGGAGGATCCCAGACTCATGGATTGCAAGTTGAAAGAAATGATGGTCTACAACAAAGTGCTAAACTGGGGACTTTGGTTCTCTTTAGACCTAGAGATTGTCAGATACTTTCATCTGATCAAGCTATGCCCCAGCCAGCTGAGTCCCAACACCTGATATATACTCTTAGCATGTATCATGGCGTCTAGGCTATACAAAATCCCACTTCCCATGGAGCAGTTTGCTGCTGTAGCAAGCCTGTGTAAGAATCACCGAATCCCCTTCTATCACTATAATATGGGGAATGATTTCAAAGTCGTGGACGACTTGCTGGATTCCGAAAAGCCTTGGAGAACACAGTTCCTCTTTGTCAGTGGGAATTGAAAGAACGATAGAAAAATCAAGGCTAACTCGAATCCCAGCCTCCGAACCAGTAGATGGAAAAATACTACTAAATTCCTCTATTATTTCCTTTTCATTTCTTAAGTTGCAAATTTTTGTATTTTGACTAATTGATACCTCTCCCCAGTTATACCGAAGGAGTTTGTAGGCCACTTGGAAGAAGGGCAGAAAACTTGTGAGAATCTTAATGCACGGGCTTCAGAGAACTGGAGGAACGTCTTCCATAATTGTTTCAAGTCGGGCAATTTCATGAGGTCTCACCTGTGGAACACTATAGGCAGAAGATACCTTTCATGGGAAGAGATAACCACCCCCTGCTGATGTGATCCTGAAGAGGACAGAAGCTAAGGATGTCAAGTTGTATCTGCCTTCCAGGGCCAAAGCCCCCAACAAAATGAAGAACACGAAAATGAAGGCTACAACAGACTTGGCTCAAACAGCTACAGAGGGGACTGGTTTGGCAAACCAAGGTGGTATTGATGTGGCCTTTCTAAAGGTAGTAGAGGTTAAGACTGTAAAGGAAGAAGGAGGGTAAAAAAACCCACCAAGGCCTCTTAAAACGATAAAGCGTAAAGCCAACAACGATAAGAAAGCTGCCAAGAAAAAGAAGGTTACTCTGGTGGCAGAGATAATCTTTCGTCCAACAGAAATTCCACCCCCAGTTCTTGTTGATCCTACCCTTCAAGAGGAAATCCCAAGAGACCTTCAGTCCGGACAGATTACTGGTGGAGGAAACGACGAAGTGGACCTTTCAGCATTTGAAGACATCGGTCTATATTTTAATGACCTTGATAAAGATGATTTTGCAGGTCCATACCGTCCCTCCAGCTCCTCAAACATGGTAGCATATAATGGAAAATTCTTCTCCATATCCGGAGAACAAAATACTCTGAGCCATGCTCTTCTCGGTTACATCCGGCCAGTACTTGATCTGGAGAGGCAGGTGAAAAATTAAACAAGTATTATCAACTCTCTTACTATTGACAAGAAAACCTCGTTAGACAGTCTTATGAGTGCTCAATAAAGCATATAGGTGCTAAAAAGGAGAAGGAAGACTTGGCAACCAAGCTGACCGTATCGGAGACAACCAATACCGAGCTCCAAACCAAGTACTCCAACCTGGAGATTTCTTCCTCAAAAGAACTCATAGCTTTGAAGGAGCAGCTGAAAACTAAAGATGGTACTATTCGTACTTTATCCGATGAGAAGACCAAGTTGGAGAGCACTATTTCGGAGAAGGTTAATGAGAAGGAGGCTCTGAAACGTAAACAAGAAAAAACTATTGCAGCAGGCATAGAGAAATATACCAACATAATAGTGGATTCTTTAGAGAAAAGAGATGATGAGATCGAATCCGACATGGTGCTGCTATTCCATGAGACCTTCCCTAAGAGAACCCTTGGTCCCTTATGGAAGTATGTTGAGTATGATGACATCCCATTCCATACTATATCAGATGGTGACAAGCGCAATTACTTCAGTGGAATTGATTCCACAACTGATGATGAAGAAGGAACAGGTAAGAGTTCGAGTGCCGAACTTAAGAGTCCCAAGAAGATTGTGGTGAAGAAAAGTCCGAAGGGAATAAGCCCTAAGGTCTTATTGTGTAATTTTTTCTTTTTGAAAAACTAAACTCCTTGGATGGCCAAAGGATTTTTTGTACTACTCTTCGGTTTGAGTCTGATCAGGTTTAATTTATCCTATTCCCCTTTTGTTTAATACCTTATTTTAAATCTTTCATGGCTAATGTTTAATTATCCCATAGAATTTCAGAAGTATTGAATTGAGAGTGTTTAATATCTCCGATCACATATGTTTAATAATCATGACCAATTATTAAGCATACCCGATCTACTCAAAAAAACTCGAGAGCCGGGGTGTTGAATAAATAATTTATACTTGAATTGATTTGAAGTAAAATCACACCAGATTTTTGAAGAATCCATCATGTATTATTGAAAAAAGCCGAGCACCTCATTAAAACCTCCCTGCGCCACCAGGGTAGGAAAGAGTATTTCTCCTAATATTTACATTGATTATTTAACAAGTAAATATTTACAGAATTTTTTTTTATTCTAAATATAACCTGAGATGCTTAACATTCCATGGATGTTTTAAAGCTCTCCATTCTTTGTCTTGAAGTATATATGTTCCTGGTTTGATCTTTTCACAGATCACATAAGGGCCTTCCTAGTTCGGGGCCAATTTACGGAACTGCTTCTCCTTAGTGTGTGAAAAGACTTTCCTTAAAAACTTATCCTCTGTTTGAAAATCTCTTCTTTTGACTTTGGAAGCAAATATGCTCCTCATCAGACCTTGGTAGTGTGTTGTTCTCAAATGTGCTTTAACCCTTTTTTCCTCTATTAAGTCCAGCTCATTCCTAATTGCTGCATCATTAGTCTGTTCGGAATAGTTATGGACCCTATTTGATAGTTAAATAGGCTCTATGGGAGTAATTGCATCCATCACATATACCAAGGGAAAAGGAGATTCTTGTGTAGCAGCTCGATGAGTAATTCGGTAAGCCCACAACACTTCTTGTAAATAGCTTGGCCATTTTCCCGCAGCTCCCTCCAAATTATTTTTTAGTCGGGACAAGTTGGTTCTATTTTCAACCTCAACTTGGACATTAGCTTGAGGGTGGAAAGGAGAGGAAAAACAATGTTGAATGCCTCTAGAGGCGCAAAATGCTTCCATGTATTTGTTATCAAAATGTGGCCCATTCTCTTTAGTAATTTTCTGGGGAACTCCAAATCTACAACATATATTGGATAAGATAAACTTGATAACAACTTTTAATGTGGTTCCAGCCAAATGAGCTACCTGTATCCATTTAGAGAAATAATCAATGTCGACTATGATAGTTCTGGATCCCCCGGATGCCATGGAAAGAGGTCCAACTAAGTTCATCCCCCATCTAGCAAAAGGTATTGGCTCAAAAATAGACTCCATAGGTACTGCTGGTACATAAATTTCATTCCCATACCTTTGACATAGATGAAATTTCTTCACCATTTCTTTAGCATCTGCCATTATGGTTGTCCAATCGTATCCAGCTTAACAGATTCTTTGGGTCAATGCCCTGTATCCAAAATGTACTGAACCTTCCCCATCGTGTAGTAAAGATAATTTTTTTTTGGATTCCTCAAATCCCAAACAGCGTAGGAGAGGTCTGCTGAAAGATTGTTTATAGAGAATTTCTCTTATTATAAAAAAACCACGAGCCTTGTATTTAATATTTTTTGCCACAGCTTTATCCGAAGACAATGTACCATCAGAAATGTACCGAAAGAGGGTGTATCTCCAGTCCTTAGGCTAGATCACAAGTATACTCATATTTTTTTCATCTTATTTCTTCTGATCTAACTGTATGAACGAATATTCTTGTATGAGAATCCAAGGGTAGGACTCAGAATAAGCTATAGTTACTAGAGAGTCTACCGATGTATTCTCCGATCTAGGAATATGCTCATAGCAAATACTTTTGAAGCTTGATGCTAATTCTTTCAAAACGAGTCAGTACTTAACCAGTTGTTCATTATTGGCCTCAGACTGTCCTTGGGCATGGTGGATGAGTAATTGGTAGTCACTCATTACCGGATTCTCTTAGCTCCATAGAGAAGAGGAAACTTAAGACTGACTATAGCTGCCTCAGATTCAGACTCATTGTTAGAGTCCTTAAATCCAAAACATATAGCTTGATACATTTTATCACCATACGGAGATGTTAAACAAATTCCAGCTCTACAGCCCATAGTGCTTGATCCACCACCAGTTCGTCTTCTGAACTTTGTCCAGAAGACCTATTAGCATGAAACTCTACTAAGATGCCAGCCACCGATTGAGCTTTAATTTTCATTCGAGGGGCGAAATCAATGTCGTAGTCACCCAATTCCACTGACCAATTGGTCATTCTGCTTGATATATCTGCCTTTTGAAGAACATTTTTTAGTGGGAAAGATTTTCGGACAATAATTGAATGAGCTTTAAAATACAGCCTCATCTTTCTTGCTGCAACTACTAAAGCCAATGCCAACTTCTCCAACCTTAATATCTTCTTTCAGCATCCAGTAAACTCTTACTCATGTAGTACACCAGACGAGGATAATTGTCCACTTCCCTTACCAAGACAACACTTGTAGCACATTCTGACACAACCAAGTATACATAAATATTTTCTCCTCGAATGGGCTTGAAAAGAGTCTTGGATGATGATAAATGTTTCTTTATTTCAATAAAGGCTTGGTCACACTATGGGGACCAATTGAAGTCTTTAGCATTTTTCAATATTTGGAAAAAAGGAGCCTTCCCGGGAGCCTTTTGAACTTCTTTAACATTTCGAGGAGGATCCATTTCCAATAAGGCATTAAGTTGATCTGTATCAGGCTGGATACCTTTCTCACTTATTATGCAACCTAGAAATTTTCCAGATCAGACTTTAAACACACATTTCTCTGGATTTAATTTCAAATTCACAGTTTCTAAGTTAGAAAAAGTTTCTTGGAGATCAGTTATGTGTAAATCATCCTCTAGGCTTTTAACCATCATGTCATCTATGTACACTTCTATGTTTCTGCCAATCTAATTAGCAAATGTTTTGTTCACCAGCCTCTGATAAGTAGCCCCAACATTTTTCAATCCGAATGACATTACCCTGTAGCAATGAAGACCTCTATCTGTGATAAAAGTGGTATGATCCTGATCCTTCAGATATACTTGTATCTGATTATACCTTGAAAAAGAATCCATGAAAGACAACAACTTATTTCCAGATGTAGAATCTACTAACTATATCCGAGGGACATGATAAAGATCCTTTGGGCAAGCCGTGTTGAGGTCAGTGAAATAAATACACATACGCCATTTGCCATTCTTTTTCTTGACTAACACCGGATTGGCAGTCCATAGAGGATATTTAGACTCTTTAATATGTCCCATCTTATTCAGCCTATCAACCTCTTAAACTACCACGTCTGCTTTTTCCTTGGAAAAAGCTCTTCTTATTTGTACAACAGGTGCAACATCACTCCGGATAAACAAGTTATGTGAAATAACATCCGCTGGTACTCCGGTTACATCACTATTGAACCATGCAAACACATGTTGATTGTAAGAAAAAAGACAATAACTTCTTCTTTAATTATGGCGCCAACTTGGAACCAATCTTGACGTTCTTACCCTCTACAAGAGAATGATTTTCAACTTCTTCAATGGGTATTATGACACTGGGAGCCTCTCTTGGGTCATCAATCTGACTTTCCTCAGTAGAAGGCTCCAGTAACTGCTAATATTTATTAATTCGAATTGCCCCCTATGTCTTAGGAGCAAAAGCTGTTGCATAGCACTCCCTAGCTATCTTCTGACTACTTTGGAAAATGCCTACTTGTCCATGAACCGCATACTTTAAGCATATATAGACTGTAGAGGCCACAACATGCATTCTGGAAAGCCAAGACCTCCCAAAAATTTCGTTGTATGATGTGGGGAAATCTACCACAACAAACAGTACTATTAAAATCTTTTTAAAGGGCCCCTTGCCCAACAACACTTCTTCTTCAAACTCCCCAATTACATCCGCAGAACTCCATGTGAAGCCTACCATGGTTATGTTCGAACTTTGAATAACAGTCGGATTCCTCATCTGTTTGTAGGAGCTTAAAAATAGGATGTTTGCCGAACTTCCCGTTTCAATCAGAATTCGGCGTATATCATTTTCCCGTATAGAGGATCCTATAACCACCGTATCCTCATGAGGCCCAGCAATATCCCTCAAGTCATCTTCATCAAAGACTATGAATGGGAATTGGGACTGGCATTGATGGGAAGACATTCCCCCTTCTAACTGGGTAGTCAAATTATGGACATGCCTCTTCCTTGCTGAAGGGGTAGGTGCAGTTACAGTATATCCTCCAAAGATAGTTAATGATTCGAAGAAGCTGGTCAGTTCGGATACTGTCTTAGTTTTTTATGTTATCATTCCCACCTTATACAAAGTTGGATCTGGATCCAGATATTCAGAGTCCACATCGAACCTTTCAAGGATCACCATTTCACCTTCTTGAGCAGATAGTTCAGGATTGTTCGAAGGACTCGCCCGAGGAGCATTGTCAGGTCTGTTTTTACTTCGTCTTTTAACATACTCCCCCAATTTTCCCCTCTCAATAAGGTTATGGACTTCTTGTTTCAACGCTATACAGTCCTGAGTATTATGGCCTATATTATTGTGATATTGGCAAAACAAAGTGTTCCGGTTTTCTCTGGGGGACTGCAATCCCGTTGGCTTTCGAAAGTGTACTTCATCCATGATTTTATCATATATTGTGGCTATATTTTCCCTGAATTTAGCGAACCATTCAGGCTGGACCCAAGGACCCCTCTTACTTCTGGATTGTTGGCTCTGGGTCTGGTTCTGGTTGGATTGAGTTTGCTTGGATCGGTTAGATCCTTGGCCGGTCTCCTTCGCCTTGTAACCGGATTGGTTAGCGGCTGGAGGAGCTGTCGTGATGGTGGACCTCACCTGACGGTGCACCATCGTTTTCTTTGTTTCTTCCACATTAATCTATTTTCCCACTTGGTTTAATAAGCCACCCCAATCGCCACCTGCTCAAAGAAATCTGCTAATCCATTCTTTGTATTCACAAAGTGACTTATGTAATCTTTCAAATATCTGTTTTGTTCTTGTGCATAATGGATAATGGTATCTCTATCCCAACAAATTGCCTCCGGAAGGCAACACAAAAGGTATCAAAGTTTCTAATACATTCGTGAGGCAAGATGTTATGCCATTTAAGAGCACTCCCCGGAGAAGGCTCTGCACAAGAGCTTATCAACGTCATCAAAATTCATCATGAAGTTCTTGAATTGCTCCAGATAGTTGTCCCGATCCTGACTTCCATCATATTTCTCCATATTAGAGCTGTCAAACCTTTTAGGAAGGTGTCTGGACAGTATTTTCGTAGACAAAGGTGTGACTGCTTCCAGTTTTTATTGCGACTAACAACAGTATCTTGATTAGGAGTTACAAAAATACCTGGTTCAGACTGAAAAGCAAAGGGATCAATTAGCAATTGATCAACATGCTTGTGGGATAATCCTTTGCCCTGGTGCCTTTTGAGCATACCATATCAGTCCCTCTTTCTTGAGTGTTTTTTGGTTAACTTCATATTTTTTCTGGATCAACCAAACTTGCCTTAGCTGGATTCATAGAAGTTGACCTACAATCGAGCGTACCACTATAAAGATTTGTCCCACTTGCTTTTGTTACACTAACGCTACCTTTTTTCGGGGCGACGACGCTTTCCCTACCAAGTTTGGGACACAATATTTCTTTCTCTTTACGCGAGTTTGCAGTTGGTGGTTTGGACATTCGTGTAAACGACGAGGAACTAGCTTTCGCGGAATCTAACACATGCTCATGCTACGATTTGCCGCGTTTAGTGGATGATTCAGATGCGTGTAATAGACAACTTACGTTTGGAAAGTGGACGATCGTGCGCTTTTAGCTTGACCAATGGCTCCAATAAGGAAGTTGTTTCCGGATGGATGGCGGCAAACCATTTCTTGTAAACGTCATTGGAGTCCATGCCATCGCATACTAGTTTATTGATTTTTGATTTCAATTTCTCAATCGTCGTGAGTTTGGTACTGACAAGACTTTTTAACAATTTCCAATGATCGTGAAATAAATGTAGAGGCACCTCTAATCCATTAGCAACAAATTTCTTAGATATCATGCGCTCATGGTATACCGCATGTAGTTCGTGTCGCACAAGTGCAAGGTATGCCGTCCACGATTTTCATGTTGCGTTCACATTCTACTTCTTCGTAAAAAAGTTCCAAAGCATAGTGGAGACGTTGTTTTTAAGCTTCTCGTACACAATGTTAGTGAATTTTTGTAGAGCTAACAAGCGACTTTTTCCAAATGACCCCTTGATTTATTCGTGTTGAAATTCAATAAAAGTATGCAACTTCAACAAAAAAGACTCGAATTTACCTTTGCTCGTACCGAAAAAATGCTTAAGGCTGGAATGAGCGCTCTCTACACGGTTTGTGGTTTGGTTACCCGAATGCAACCACTTGTTAGTTCTCCACCTAATAAACTTATCACCGACCGGTCCTAACCAACTTTCGGTGTATTCAATTGCATTCGTATATTCTTTGAAGTCACACTGCAATTCCAATCGATAGTTGTTGACGCATAGCTCAGTTTCTGCCAACACCATTTGATTCCACACTTTCAAAAAGACGTTAGATACTTTCTTCTCCTTGATAATTTTTTTTAGTTTTCCCTAGGATGTTCATGTTAATGTGCCATCGATACAACATCTGTGTTGCATTGGGGAACACTTCCTCCACCGCATTCACAAGTGCTAAGTCTATATCCCTTAAAACCGTTATTTTAGTCACGGTGCACATGGAGGACGAATTCTTAGGGTTCATTTTTTTCACTCCCCCGAGAATGTCACAAGGACGGGATCTCATTTTCGTAGAACTAACTACGAAATCCATCTACTATTTGTTTAATCATCCCAAGTACAAATGACCTTCTTTGAAAGATGTAGTATCGTGATTGTGAACACCGCATGCGACCTTTAAGCCCCATAAATCATCATCCACCTTCTTTAATTTAAGGGTGAAAATGCATCCACATTTTTTTGGTCCGAATAGACTTCCTCTTAAGATCCTTCAGATCTACCAACTTTGTGTAATTTCCATATCCCTAGCACAAAAAAATTATTCTTTGAGTTTTATCGAGCAAGTCTATCGCGACGATGTAATATAACCACAAACTTGTTGTCTATCGCGGTTTGCTTAACACAATCTATCAATTGTTCTTGTGTATAGTGAGATTTTGTGTTGAATAAATGACTATAATCAATGGAGCAAAGATCCGATATTATCTTCTTTTTTACCATGCACGAATCAATTAGCTCATCCTCCTCCTACATTCACTAAACAAAAATTATGTCAAAACTTTATTTTTCACCACACCTGTCGGGTGACACGCCGCATATCGGAAGGTGAACTTTTCTCAACCACCAGGGAAGTTTTGCCCCGGCCAATCAAAATATGTCCCCCACCGGGGACCGGTTTTTTAAAAATACAAAAATTTCCTAAACATATGCCCTCCTAGACCGCCAAGTGAAGTATTTTCAACCACCGGGGACGTTTCCCCCCGACGTTTTACAATTTTCCACCCAATGGTTGAAAATATGTCAAATGTCGGGGACCTAGTCCTTAAAAATGACAAGTTTTTCTAAAGTTACGCTTTTGTGGAACCGACGGGGAGGGGCCTAAGGTCCGGTGGGTGAACCCCAACGCACCGGCCGGTGGACCTACATTCAACCAACGGTTTCAGGAAGATCCAATCAGTGGGGATTAATCCTAGATCTAAAAGGACCACGACGTTCCCTCGTCGGGGTAGAGGGTCTCTACCGACGGGGGAACAAAGATTTAGTTTTTTCCAAATCGGGAAGAACTTCAAAAATGAAAACTTTTTAACAAATTGGTTAGAAAGACTACCTTATTTGGAGTTTCATTCTTCTCACCAACGTTCTTCTCCTCAATATCCATCCACTAATCGTTTGGGTGTTTTTTTGAAGATTTTGGAGGTTTTTAGAGGTTTGGGGGTTTTTTGAATTTTTGAGAAGTTTTTTAGTTTTTTGAAATTTTGCAAAACTGTGTGTATAAGAAGGAGACTGGGGAAAGATTTTGAAGGTAGTGCCAAATTTAAAAATTTATGTACAATTATTTATGTTGCCCAAAAGTTGTAAAACTTTTATGTGAGTCCTTACTAGTAATAAAATATCTTTTTGATTAAAAAAAGAGATTGGATGTGACAATTTTGTGTTTTTTTTATTTTTAGGCTAAGTATACAAAATAACCACTAAAAGACAAAAAAATTCTACTTGGTCAAAAGCAAATGATAAAAGCCTAAAACTTAAAAATATTCCATAAATTTTGGGGGTGGTTATAATTATTTAGGATCAAATTTAGCCAAAGCCATAAAATTAAGAATGTACAATTTTGTTTGACGAATTTCAAATATTATACTATGTGAATATAATTAATCATTTATACTACAAACAGAAATCAATGACGCACCAACCAAATACAGAAATCCAAAACAGAATCAAACGAATATTTAAAAAAATAGATTATTTTTTTAAATTGGTAGGTTGATCGGTCGAAAATGATAACATTTAACCGTTAATCGTGTATTTTTGGCATACACAACCACAAATCAACCAAATATTTTTGAAGACATCGCCATGACAAATATTGATATAAAATCTAATTTCCGCAGGAGTACATCCCCGTGATATATTTAATACTCTAAAAAAGACCGATCGAGAGAAATCATCCAACATCCGTAACTTATACAATTACCACAAAAGATAGGTTGATTGAAAAAGTTAAACTTTTGAAAATTTAATATTTATTTTCTAAATTACAAACACATAACTACATGTAATGATATATGATTGCTAACGAAAGTTCGGATATGATTCAAATTCTGATTATGGATAATACGTATACAAAAGTTAGATACGTGATAACATTTATTGAAATAATATGTATTACCTCCACCAACATGATGTTTCGTGTTGGATTCTTATTCATGACGAAAAATAGAAAGATAACTACAAATGTGCATTAATATATTTAAAAATGATTTTGGAAGAGAAAAATTATGCGTTGCCTCGTGTAATACTAATCAATCATGAATTTGTTTTGACGAATAATAGAGAGAAACTTTATCTAGAAGCGACTCACATATTATGCAAATGACATATCAACAAGAGTGTGCTTGCCAACAAAAAAATATATTCAAGGATAATAAAGAGTTTGAAATGTTTATTGATGCTTGTAATAAGTGGTTGTGTCTATCAATTTCGACATGAGAAAAAACTTAATAAAAATGAGGGGATCATTCAAAGAAGCAAGAAGATGTATTGGTTACATGCTATGATTGTAGATCCTACCTTATATATAAGTTCATTCGTTCATACATAAAAAAAAATTCATGCGTTGTGATAACACAATGACCAATATATAATATATACGCTAAGTTAATTTAATGAATATATTATTCAATACCATACTTTAGTTTTAAAAACTTATTTTACATAGTAGGTTACTGGTAAAATAATATTCAAGTATCGTGAAATATAGTATTATAGGTTCAAAATGCACAGTAGAAAATCATAGTATATTCCAGTTGCAAAATATAGTATAATAACTTTTACAAAATACGTAGTAGCAAAACGTGGTATAATCTGGTTACAAAGTAAGGTACAACAAGTTTTTCAAAATAAGTAATAAAGAAACATGATGTATTCCTGTTAAAAAAATATGTTATATTCAAGTTACGAAACATATGTTTTCAGGGTGAAAAACGTGCACTATAGCCTAAAATATTTTGTTGGGTCACGTCAATTTAATTTTGAGTTTTTTTAAAAAAGAAACGAGTTGCTCGCGGTGCAAAATTCAAATACAAAAAGATCATTGAAAATAAAAAATGGTTATGTCGCGCATGCGTATCAATTGAAAGCTTTCCGTAAGTTACATGGATCGATTTTACAAGCCGTTTTAGAGTTATTAGTGCATAATGATAAGCTTTAGGAAACCGTATGAATTGAACCAAGAATATGCGGTTTTATAGATCGAACAACACACTAGTTACCACGTACCCATGAGCTTATGATTATTAAATAAGACGATTAGTATTTTTTATACATATTATAGATGATGATTGAAAAAGATTATCCATCATGCCTCACGATAAGCTTATGATAAAAAATGGTTACCGTTGACTACGCATTTTTCAATACAAAGTAAAGGTGCTCTCTAATAGTGAAAGATGCCATTAGCTAAAAATATTACGTACATACTAGATCCTTCAACTATTCTTGTGTATGAACTCCAATAAATGATTAAAACATAAGATCGTAATCTCAACCAGGGACGTGGTAAAGACAAGAAAATGTACGTTGAAAATTCTACAAAAAATGATTCTTTTATATATATTTATAGTTTGAATATGTTGAATTAAAATGGCTCGAGTCTTATTCA
This sequence comes from Limnanthes douglasii subsp. nivea, assembly GCA_036936605.1. Classification (NCBI taxonomy): domain Eukaryota; kingdom Viridiplantae; phylum Streptophyta; class Magnoliopsida; order Brassicales; family Limnanthaceae; genus Limnanthes; species Limnanthes douglasii. Next base: position 10,700,167 of record JAUPFV010000005.1, on the reverse strand, counting down.
GATAGTGCAACTAATTTGAAGTTTTGATACACCGTATATATATGAAACACCGGTTAGTATATTTGACAAAACCACTAGAACGATGGTAAAAAAAATCCATATTTATTGAGCATGAAAACCACTATCTACGAGCCGTAACCAAAGGTAGAGGACCGCTTATAGTATGCCTATCGATTTCATAGAGCCAAAAATATTATACAGATTATATATACCATTGTACATACATCTTTATATTACAAAAGTGACCGACTTTGATTTTGGCGGATATTGAAGATTTAGAGCCGCAATAATGAGTGTGTTTGGAAATTAAAATGAATGATATGGTATTAAAGAGAAACTTAGATTTATACTTCTATTTAAAAACTTATGATAGTGAAGGAGGTCTCCCACATGTGCAAGAAGTGAGCCATTCTTTCGAACTTCTCCTTTCAACTACCTAAACCTGGGAAAACTCTTCTCGTTGCAGAAGAAGAGAAGTTGATAGTCTTTCATGAATGATTCGATGAATGTAAGTTTTACTTTTATCTTGGCCTATTTGGAGCATACAAATACAAGGGTCTAGGTTGAGGGGTAGCTGGATGATAAAGTTACAATTGTTAATAAACCAACACGTATGACACACTATTGAGTAAATATTCAATCATAATATTGGTTGAATATGCTGTCTTGTTGGATACCTATTACGACTATTCTCCAATGCATGTTTTATTTTTTTGCCCAAGAAAGGCGTACCACATATTTACCGTTTAAAAATTAGAAAACCAAAATTTCTTGGACTTACTTTATTAAACGAAGATAATTTCGTTCAAGTACGTCTTTATATTGGTTAATCAATATTTACTTTATTATTCGATTTCGCATTTCTTAATATTTGTAACCAGTTAATTGATTTATAGGTCAAAATTTGCACTAGTTGACTTTTTTTACCTGTATATACCTCATAATATAATTACAATAAAGACGAAACATCTAGTTGGTCACCACTATTCGATAGAATTTCGACATTCGAAAAGCTTTTACCTCTAATAATCGATTGTTTTAATTTTTTCCGAAGATTTAACAAGAAGCAAATATTATATGTGTTACTAGCGTGTTCATGGTTGTAATTTATTCAGATTAATATTTTTAAAAAATATTGATAACAAATTCGTTATAGTATTTTGGTACCATAGCACCGTTGAACTTAAGTTATATAAAAAAACTAATGTTCTTCATTTGCAAGATGTAGTTACCTTTTCGTGAAATCTTGTTTATTTCTCTTAGTTTTGCAAACATTTTATATTCTACATTCGTAAAATATATTATAGTGCATAATATATTTTTGAAACATGTTTTATTTGCATATTACGAAACCAATTTTTCTTCTGCTTGACTTGTGAAACATAATTTACTATATAATCTTGAAACATAGTTATGCCATACCGATTTCGAATCATGATCTATAACGTTATTTTCAAACGAAAATATTCATTTTGTCCCCACCTTGCAAAATCATTCTTTAATTGTAAAACATAAATTCATTGGTGCTTGCCAAATTCTATATTAAGGTTTCCTCCGAACACTTTCTCTTTGTATAAAGGCTGTCGAACACCTGTGTAAGCACCCACATATACATTTTCTTATCTCGATGTTATAAAATTAATAATATAAGTCAATTTTTAACCCTTCAACAAATTTGTATTGTACTTCAAATTCAATTTTGGTATATGTAGCTACTTTAAAAAGACTATTGTATTTGTAGAAGAAAATTTGAAAGTTTAAGACTAAGTAATTGTGGTTAGAAAATTTTCTCAATCTTTAGTAAGATTTTACAGAACTTTACTCTATAGCGTTATAATTTTTATTAGTGTATATTGTGAGAATAAAGCTTCTTTTATAGTTTTTGTATATGACACAACTTTTGGCTAAATTAAAATTTTCATACGTAAAATGTTTATCTCCAAAATCTCACTATTCAAGTTATTTATGCTCATAATTTTAGTAACCGCACTATTCCGCAAATCTGGTTAACATAATATTTCACAATTTTTATTAACATTTTTGGTAGTTTAAGTTTGCAAGGGCAATTACATTATTGTCAAAAGTCATAATATATAACGTAAACTCCAAGATGTATTCTTAAATAACGATGTGTTTTTTATGTTTACAATGTATATAATTATATTGACATATATATATATATATACAAATATTATTCAATTACAAAATATAATGCAGTGTACAACATATTATATATATAATTAGCTAAATGTTATTTACTCAAATAACTTTACAAAACATACTCTATACTCTATCTCATTTATCAACCCTAGTGTACCATGTCACCTTTTGAAAAATCTAATTTACTAAAATATCCTATTACGTTTGCGATGTATGAAAAATTTATATATATAATTTAAAAGCTAGATTTTACTGAGTGTTTTACGAAACATGGTGTTATTAATTTTCAAAATCCTACATGTCTCTCATTTGTAAAATCTTATTATTCTATGTTTTGAAATCAAGCTTAAACATCATTATTTGATGTCGTCACATCATATTAAAATTTGATGATTTTATATAAAAGAATATTTCAAATTTAGAGTTCATTGAATTTATTACACCATAATAAATTTTTGAATTAGATTTTAACGAATAACAATCTTATGATTATTGATGAATTTAAGTTTGATTGGATATTTTATTAAGCAGAGATGACTCTTTTTCAAGATAAGACTTCCGTATTTTAGTTTAAAAAAAGAATGACCTCTATTTCAAGAGAAGAGATTATATATCTTATTTTAAAATAAAAAAATGTAAATTATATAAATACATAATAAAATTTTATTTCAACATCCATAATTAGTAAACCATCCATAGATATCTCGACCAATATGAACAATCACACATAATTATTTTCTCTTTTTTTAGCTAAATATAAATTTCAAACCGCAGCTCATAAAAAAATCTGAAAGTACCATCGATTTTGTTTTTAAAGACAAACAAAACTAAATCCATTGATGATGTATTTTTTTTTAATTTTTTTTAATTTTTTTTAATTTTTTTTAATTTTTTTCCGCCAGACGCAATAACTCTGGTCTCGCATCTTTATCATCAAGTATTACATGTCTCGCATCTCTCCGCTTCATAATGCTTGATGTCACATGTATCTACTTCCAACATATCTCGTATCGCATGCTCTAATAATCCATGGTCTTTCAACTTTATCATGTCTGGTCTTACACGATTTAGTAATGTCTGGTCTCTCAACTTTATCATGATTCACCTCGCATGGTTTATAAATCTATCATGTTTTACTATGATTCTCCCCCATAGACTATTATCTATATATGTTCTCGCATGACTTAATAATGTCAGATCTTGCATGATTTATTATGTCCTGTCTTATATGATTTAATAATTTTTGGTATCATATGATTTATTATGTCCGGTCTCGCATGATTTCTAGCAAAACAATTAAATAAATATCTTCAATGAATTTAGTTTTATTTATCTTAAAAAACAAAATGATGATATTTTTTAGATATTTTTTAAATTTAAAAGTTATATATTTTTAAAAATAACAATAAAAGATTTTGGTTCAAATAATAAAATACTATGATAAATCATGAATATTTATGATATTATTAAAAAATTAGCTATTTTATTTAAGTTAAGTGTATAAAATAAGTATTTAATAAATAATAGTAAAATTTAATTTAATTTTTTAAAAAGCATTTTATTAATTTCTAAGTTGGAAGAGAATTTAGAATAATAAAATTAAAGTAATTAACGATTTTAAACGTGTATTAATAATAATAAAAAATAATTTTTGAACTTTTAAATTTTAAATTGTGGGCGTTATTTATAATGTTTATTGTATCATAAAATTATGAAAACTATTGAATATATAATATTTTATATGTGAGTATATGTGGTGCAATTGTTTGAGGGGCTAGGCTAATTCAAGACCCGTTTTTTTTATAACGAGACCCGGTTATAGTGAGATCCAGCTTGGCTATAACGAGACCCCTCTTATTTACAAAAATGCCATCGATATAAATACAAAAATTCCCAAATTCTACAATTTTCTTTCTTCGAAAACCCTAAATCTCTCTAATCTAATATTTGAAAATGCTTGATATTTAAAATCCAACAGCATAGACTTGTTCAAGTATGAATTCTCTACACCATTGTGCTATTTTTTTAAAAATTTGGATATATATTTATAGTGATATTTAGAGTTTATTTTTCAGATATAAAAATCGAATTTCCCTCTACTTGTAGTTGTTGTTTGGTTATTTGATTATATGTATATGTTTAATTAGGTCGTTGGCTTCAAATTGGTATAAATTTTTCTGAATTTGACACCGTAAAACTAGGATTGAGAATTGCATGTGAGTATTCCGTAAAACTGTTCTTTTTTCTATTTGTACTTTTAATTATTGCCATTTCTTTTATTGATTTGCAGGAAATTATAGCTGAAGCATGCCACACTAGGGCAGTAGACTGGTGGGGACTTGGTAAGATTTTATTCTTTAAGAGTACGAATGTCTTCAATAAGAACTCTAGACTTTATGTGCTACAATGTGCTAGGAATTTGCTGGCCTGAGAAATAAAACTTGAACCAAGCAAATAGCTATGGGTATAGTAATATTCTTTCTGATTCTATCAATATAGGCATTCTTCTGTATGAAATGCTCTATGGGTACACACCTTTTAGAGGAAATACGAGGCAGAAGACATTGCCAACATTCTTCAAAAGGACCTTAAATTTCCAGCTAGCATACCCGTGAGTTTGTTAGAGACTCTTATATATCACCTTTGGAGTAATCTTGTCCATCGAATTTAAACTTAATATTTTCAAATGCAGGTGAGTCTTACTGCAAAGATATTAGTATATAGATTGTTAGAGAATAAACTTGCTCCCTCACTTGATCAGTTGTATAAGTGATGAAACATCTTAACTAGTATGAGGTCTTTTGGGATTACACCAAGAGCAAAGCCGTGAGGGTCCACTAGCCGACCCAAAGCGGACAATATCATACTAGTATTCACACTTATATATTCTTGACATGGTATCAGAGCCAAAAGTCCTAAGCGATGTGTTTAACAAGCGGTCATGTCCGCCACGTCAATATGGGAAATATCATGCTCATCACTATGAGAAATATCATGCCCATCATATCGTATCAAGTTTAAGGGGGAGTGTTAGAGAATAAACTTGCTCCCTCACTTGATCAGTTGTATAAGTGATGAAACATCTTAACTAGTATGAAGCCTTTTGGGATTACACCAAGAGCAAAGCCGTGAGGGTCCACTAGCCGACCCAAAGCGGAAAATATCATACTAGTATTCACACTTATATATTCTTGACATAGATTGTTGCATATAGATCCCAAGAATAGATTGGGTTCGCGTAAAGAAGCGAATGAAGTGGGTAATTATATAATATCTTAAAAGCATGAGAAATTGCATAGGAGATGATAAAAGTGGTTGTTTTTTTAGTTAATGGGTTTATGGATTTTAGGTTTTTTATGAAAATTAGAGAGAAAAGTAGAGAAGAGAGAGAGGAGAGGAGGTAGAAATGAGATGTCCAAAAAATTATGGTTTTTATATCTAGTGGCATTTTTGTAATTACACAAAATCAAGAAAAATCAGATTTTGGGGTCTCACTATAAAGAAATATGGTCTTGGTTTAGCCGTGCCCTTATTTGAGAGACGTTTATGCTAAACGACAAAAGAATTAAGGATGATTTTGGATTTGTTTGATTCTCAAATACGAGGCTACTAAAGTTGTGAGTACTTTTCATGAAACCAGGTTTCATCTCAAGCCACTATAGGTTGTTGTAGCTCAAAATAAAAATGATAGAGAATTCAGGATTCATACCGTAGGGTTGCATATTGTAAAAAAGAAAATCTTTTATGGAAGTAGCAATAGCATGATAAATTTGTGCTAGAGTATTGAATCTCTTTTATTTAAAAAATAAGAATGTTAGATTCTAAGTTATATTTTTTTTTCAAACTATTAAATCAATATTTTAATAATTTTATTTGGGGATAATATATTTAGAAATATATCTAGATATATTGTTTTTAAAATCAAAACATATAATTAATACCTATATGGTTTTTTATAAATCATTTATTCTAGCAGTTGCTTTCTAAATGATCTAGTCATCAGAACTAATTCAATAACCATAAAAGTTGTATATAGTAGTGATTTATGGAGTTAAAAAACAAAAACAGAAATATATGTTTCATTAATTTATTTTATTTTCATAAATTAACTTACTCAATTTAAAATTTAAATATGCTCATTCATATTCTTTATTCTCTATAAATGAGATAGATATTATTAATAGAGACAAATCTCTATTTATTTTATGGAAAAGAATATAAAATTTATTATTTAATAATTGAACATACAACCTTCTAAACTAGAATATAAAATTAGAATTTAGTAGGATAAAAATATAATCGGTAGGGACCAAAACCAAAACCAAATTTTTTTTTATCCGCATAATTAAATCATATTACTATGAAAACGTCAATTTGTAAAATTTAAAAGGAAACACTATACATATAGGAAATTAAATGGTCAAGCAGATATTTAATATATTAATAGGCTTCACATTGTTATTCTCATCTATTAGATAAATAAAATAACAATTATAATTGTTTTGCAGTCCTCACAAACGATCCTATAGATGTTTACAGACTTATAACCAAAATATATATATATATATATAATTAAAATAAATAATAACATAAACAATATACCACTTAATAACATAGACAATAAAATGTTTAAGAAAAAAAACATATACAATATACCACTTAAATACTCTAGTACCCTAGTAATAACATAAACAATATACCACTTAAATAATTTAGCACATTATATTTTTTATATTAGAATGTTTGATTTTGATTTTGATTGCAAAAGAAAAAAAAGCTTAATTCTTTTATTTTAAAAATAAAGTTTTTAATCAGAAGATTAATTATACCCAAGGATCCCTTAACTAATAAGGATTAATATATATTTTTATTACTAAACTATAACAACTGCAATATAATTATTGGGTTTAGATGCTTTTCTTATTAAAAAAATTAATAAATTTAATACGAAAATATAAAAATAAAATACTAACTTGTTCAGGGATATCTACTTATTACCCACAGATGGAAACACTCGATTATACCACTTCCATTTTCTTCTCTCAATTTGTCATACATGTAAAACAAAATAAACTAAAATAATACTATCTCTAATTCAAGCTTGCAGTTGTATGTATCCCAAATATGTTTGGGTAAGATAATAGCACGGATGAAACCATGACTGCAAAGATAACATAAGTATATTACATAAAATAAAATTATACATGTATGTAATATTTTTAAATTATCTGTACATAACTTAATAAACAATTAAACTTTCTAAAGTATATTACATAAGTGTGTCATAAACTCTCGATATATCTAAATATATATTATAATATCAAATTAATTAATCTGATTAAGTATCATCGAATTAATTTGTAGTTTATAAATGAAAAGTTCATAACTTTTTTTAATAAATTATAAATATTTGATATAAAATTTACATATTTAAAATTTATTAACGAATTTACTAAATTTTAAGTTATAATCAATTCAATTCTGATTTGATTTTAAAAAAAAAACATTTATAGGTTTTGAACAGTTAATTCATAATCGGTAATTTTTATATTATTTTTAATTTAAAATACTAAATAAAATACAATACGAATATAATTAATTTGATATGAAAATAATTTTTTATTTTTCTCAATTTTAATATTTATAAAATAGAAATTTGTGTAGGAAACTTTTTCTATTATATATATATATATATATGATGAGGGAAGAATTTATTCGATTCGCAAGTCAGATTTTTAGAATATTTAACCAATATGTACTTTCTAATCAGAAGTAAATATGTTTGTTTTTACTTAGTAAGTTTGTGGGTTGAATTAGCCTCTAATGGACCAATTGTTTAAGTCCACTGGCTCAATAGGCCAAAAAGCCCACAACAATTGCTATATAAGCTAATTGATCTTTTCTTAAAAAAGTGGAGAACATTTTTGCTAGGGTTTCAGTGAGGGTATTTTCTTGTGGATCTTTGTAACTTTTCCGTTCTTGATATTTTTCATCATCAAATGGCGACGTCTGTGGGAAGATGACCGGTACCCGGATAACATATCCAAAACCGTTACGAGCATCGTTTTTATCAATCGAATCCTAAAGGATTACTGACTCGCTGCGATGTACTCAAACTCGCCTTCGAGAGAGCCAAAGCTCCATCGGCCTCCTCGCCATGGCCATCACCAACCACCACAAACTCTCCCTTTTGAACCCAAGCTTTAACGACGATCATTCTTGCTATTCTCTCTAAACAATTTTAATATTTCTTGATTCATCTAAGAATTTTGCAGGATCTATTGTTTTGTTAATATCTTCATAGAATTTCGTATTACTGTTTGTGTTTTGTTGTTGTTGTTTTTGTGTGTGTGTGTTTGTGTTTTCTTTGTGAAGGACGTAGATCCATATCTGTAAAATACACAGAAAACACAAACACACACAAAAAAACAACAAAACACAAACAGTAATACGAAATTCTATGAAGATATAAACAAAACAATAGATCCTGCAAAATTGTTAGATGAATCAAGAAATATTAAAATTGTTTAGAGAGAATAGCAAGAATGATCGTCGTTAAAGCTTGGGTTCAAAAGGGAGAGGTTGTGGTGGTTGGCGATAGCCATGGCAAGGAGGCCGATGGAGCTTTGGCTCTCTCGAAGGCGAGTTTGAGTACATAGCAGCGAGTCAGAGGGTAATCTTTTAGGATTCGATTGATAAAAACGATGCTCGTAACGGTTTTGGATATGTTATCCGGGTACGGTCATCTTCCCACAGACGACGCCATTTGATGATGAAAAATATCAAGAACGGAAAGATAATTGAAAAATATATAAAAAAGGGAAAAGTTACAAAGATCCACAAGAAAATACCCTCACTGAAACCCTAGCAAAAATGATGAAAAGATGAGTTACCCTCACTGAAACCCTAGCAAAAATGATGAAAAGATGAGTTAGCTTATATAGCAATTGTTGTGGGTTTTTGGCCTATTGAGCCATTGGACTTAAACAATTCCATTTGATGATGAAAAATATATCAAGAACGGAAAGATAATTGAAAAATATATAAAAAAGGGAAAAGTTACAAAGATCCACAAGAAAATACCCTCACTGAAACCCTAGCAAAAATGATCTCCCATTTTTAAGAAAAGATCAGTTAGCTTATATAGCAATTGTTGTGGGTTTTTGGCCTATTGAGCCATTTGACTTAAACAATTGGTCCATTAGAGGCTAATTCAACCTTAAACAATTGGTCCATTAGAGGCTAATTCAACCCACAAACTTACTAAGTAAAAACATATTTACTTCTGATTACAAAGTACATATTGGTTAAATATTCTAAAAATCTGACTTGTGAATCGAATAAATTCTTCCATCATCAATATATATATATATATATTGTTAAATAATAATAATAATAACTAGATTTTGGAAAAGTTTAAACATTTGTATTTTATTTTTAATAATTATAAATTTAGTTTTAATTCTTTTTATAAGTTGTAAACCATAAGATTATAATCATTCTTTTGAAAGATAATATTAATAATTGATCAATTTTTTAAAAAAAGTATCAAAATTTAACTATCCATAATTTAAGTGATAGATAAAATTTAACTATCCATAATTTAAGTGATAGATTTAAGTTTTAGAAACAATGTTCATAATTTTAACTATGATTGAAGATATGATGTGAATTGTATCCAACATTTTAAAGATATGATTGATTATGATAAAAAAGAATATAAATAATTTTTTTTGAGAAAAGTACCAGTAAATACCTTCTCAACTATTTAATTACCAAGTGGTACCTGTTTTTTGGTTAGTGTAACTTGGTACCTCGAATTGAAATTTGGAGAAAAATACCCCCGACCATATATACCCGCTGGTACCTCGAGGTGTTTGTAATTCTCAGGATATCATGAGAATTATTTGCAACTCAGGATTTTCTGAACAATTCTCATGATATCATGAGAATTGTTTGCAACTCAGGATTTCCTGAACAACTCTCAGGACATCATGAGAATTGTTTGCAACTCAGGATTTCCTGAACAATTCTCAGGATATCCTGAGAATTGTTTGCAACTCTCAGGATTTCCTGAACAATTCTCAGGATATCAAGAGAGTTATTTGCAACTCAGGATTTCCTGAACAATTCTCAGATTTCCTGAGAGTTGTTTGCAACTCAGGATTTCCTGAACAACTCTCAGGATATCATGAGAATTGTTTGCAATTCAGGATTTCCTGAACAACTCTCAGGATATCATGAGACTTATTTGCAACTCATGATTTCCTCAACAAATCTTAGGATATCCTCAGAGTTGTTACAGGTGAAATTTTATTTTTTTTAAAAAAAATCATCAATGGATCTAGTTTTGTTCATTTAAAAAAAACAAAAGTGATGGTACTTTCATTTTTTTTGAGCTTCGGTTTGAAAGATACGGATCTTTTAAAAATAAAATAAAAAGAAAAAGTAGGAAAGAGAAAATTTGGTTTCGTGGTTGTTCATGAAGGGTGAGGGTAGTTAGGATATTAAAATAATGTTAGGTACTAGGTGGTAATTAGGTAGTTGAGATGGGTAATAAGAGATAATTGATCGAACCCTTAGGTACTAGATGACAATAAAATAGTTGAGTAGGTACCTTAGGTGTAATTTCCCTTTTTTTTAAGGTAGAACAAAATACATAATTTTTAATATTAAAATTTTTAAATTATTTATGTACTAGTTCTCTTTTATTTATTATTTACAAAAGAAAACATCAAATTAAATTACTTTTAATTGGTCGATCATGGTTAAATCATCATTTAATCTAGCCACAATAAACTAATTTACATTAATTGATGTTACATGTGATAATCGAAGATTTTTAAAAACTAAATTATTAAAACTACCTCATATCTCAAAAAACTAAGCCACATCGTCCGTCGAAAACCACATTCTGATGGTATATGATCTTCAGATCTAATTATCGAATATAATGATAGATGGTTAAGTTTAGAAGTATATTTCCTTTGCAGATAAGATAATTTCACTAAATGCATTGATGCACCAAAATATTCGATACTACGAAATCAACTTTTGCTTGACCACTCAACGATGCGAGACATCAAGCCTTCCATTTTCGTGTCAAAGTGTTGAGAGCAAGATAGTCCAAAAATTAGTGCGATTTAGTCAGCAAAAGCTGATGCAGTATGATATATCCCCTAGATAAGATGCAAAAAGAACCCGGAGTACGACTTTAAAACTCAAACCCTATTTAATTTATTAAAATAAAAATAACCTAATAACACGCTTTTAGAAGGAGTCAACGACCTCTCATACTTAGACATTTGACCAAGTCTTTTGGAAATGGGTTGCGTTATCTCATATTTTACATTTTGGAAAAATTTCTCTGACGCAATCCCTTATATTTGGCCATTTAGCCAAATCTCCCAAAGAAGAGGGCGACCCTTCATACTTGGCCATTTGACCAAGTTGTTTCCGAGATGAATCATACGGGCGGTATCCCTCATACTTGGTCTTGTGGCCAAGTTTCCTTAATAGTGGTCGCGCATGATCCCGACCCCTCATACTTGATGTTTTGGCCACGTCTCCCAAGAAGGTGCATGCACGAGCGCGACCCCTCATACTTGGTAATTTTTCAAACTCTCCTAAGAGGGGTCATGTCAAGCGCGATTTTCGTATTTTTCCATTTGTCAAATTCTTTTCAAGAGGGGTCCCGCTCGTACTTAGCCATATGGTGAAGTCTTCCTGAGAAGGGTCGCTCTTGAGCGTGATCCTCACCCTTGACCATATGGCCAAGTATCTCCGAAAGGGTCACGCACGAGTGTTATACATGACCATTTGGACAAAATATTCCACCAACACCCAAATCCGCATGGCCTATGCCCTAAGAGACTTATCTATTCAGATTGATCATGCATTATTATCCATTATTTTGAGTAATACTCATACGGGTACCGCGTCTGATAATATATACTAAATCATTTGATATTGTATGAATATACAATCAAAAGAACGTACATGATTCTGCTAAAGAAAAAAGTATAATCCAAAATGTTGAATAAATGAGGAGTCACCCACCAAAAAGGCCTCTAAGTAAAGACCACTATATAAAGAGTAATAATTATTTGACAGGCTAGGTGAAAAACTAGATTGAATATTAAAAAACATTGAATCAAAGTTATTATAACAACAAAGTTAAAATAAAATAAGTATTCTTGTTGAAAGTTTGTTGACTTTTTATTTATTATCATTTTGATCTTGTGTGTATTGTATTATATCGTTTGTACTGTTATGTGAGTTTTTACCTCACCATTCTAGTTTCATTGTCGACAAAGAGTTCAACATTGTATCCTAACCAGCAATGCCGATACTAGAAGAATGAATCTAAGATCAGGAAGAATGTCCATTATCGTGATAGTAGTACTAGCATGTAAACCGATATCTCCTCGAGATATGATGCTAGGAGGGGGTGGTGACCCTCTAACACCGAGTGATGATCTCATGCGTCGAACCAAAATCAAAGAAACGATAATCCCACCACGTGTGACATCTCCGATGAAGGGGTCCACATCCCCTCCAATAGCAGCAGCTATCCAAAACGACCGATATAGCCAGATATGATACAAGATGCAATCCTACTTTACGGAGATGTATTACTAATAACGATCGATATAGCCAGATATGATACAAGATGAATTTCTATGCAATGATGACATCAAGTGTGTTGTTCAGGTCAACGATGTAGCACATGCGATTCAAGATCACTCTTCATCCCTATTAGAATCTTATAATTAAATTCAAAAACAATCCATGATATTTTTGGGAAATATGATGCTGGAAGTCTTGATAGGAACCATAACATGGTCCAAGACAAAGGTCACACAATTTATGGTACTCGGTGCACATAATCTCATCATAGGCAGATCATGGTTGCACGACTTCAAGTTGACGCCATAAATCTACCATTAGTGTTTGATATACTTAGTGGATGATGAAGTCGGAGTAATAAAGGGATCTCAGAGGCAACCAACAAAGGGTCAAGAGTTCTATATGAGTCTGTATATGCCTGATCGTGACAGGTGCTAACACGAGCATGAATATGTTTGACACTTAAAGATAAGGTCCCTTTCATCGTCAATGACATGACGAGGATCAGTCCGAATTGGGTGAAACGAAGAAGTTAGAAGAAGTGTATCTAAGGGGAAAGACTGATCGAGTGTTGAATGTCGAGACAAAACTGCACGAAGACATAATGGTAGAACTGATCCACATATTGCAGAAGCACGATGACGTTTTCGAATGGGACATCACGTAAGTAAAAGGTATTAATGAATAATTTTTTTTATAATAAATCCCTAGGTGGAACCCATACGATAGAATACGTAGCATTTGGGCCTGAAAAAGTCAAACTCAATTGAGTAAGAAGTTTATTGGTTGTTACCATGAGACTCATACGAGAAGTGAGATACCCATAATGGGTTGTGAACCCGGTCATGATTAAAAATAAAAATAAAAAATGGATAATGTGAATCAATTTCACGGGCCTCAATCAGATGTGCCCCAAAAATTATTTCATATTTCCCCGAATATGATAAGTTTATCGATGCAACTGTAGGCCAACAAAATTGTATCCTTCGTGAACTCATACGATTGATACAACCAGGTCAAGATGGACCCGATGTATCACATCATTTACCATCAATTATGGGCTATACTGTTACACAATTATATAGTTCGGGATAAAAATATGGGATCAAACTACTAAGAATGACGACCGAAATATTTAGAGAGAAATTAGGACGTAATATGAAGCTGTCCACCAATGACATACTGATTAAAAGAAAGGAAAACGACACTCACCTGAAGGGCTTATGAGAGACCTTTTTCACTATAAGAAAACACAATATGAAGCTTAACCATACAAAGTATTTCATTGGCTTCATTGCCCAAAAATGAAGGATCAACACAGACCCCAACCAAATTACCCCAAAATGAGCCCTTCATAGATAATGAAGAAGGTTCAAAGTTTGAACGATAAGGTCACTGCATTAAATTGCTTCATCTCGCGGACAACGGATAAATATCTTCCCATCTTAAAGTCTTGAGGGAATCATGAAAGTTGAATGAAATAAAAAACACGACGTCGCGTTTCGAGAGTACAAGAGCTACCTAGTGTCACCTCAACTGATGATTGTACCATTGAGGAGCGAGGTGTTCATTGTGTATCTAGGGGTCTTGAGAGCATCGTAAGCTTTGTGTTGATAGTTGACATGGAAAACATATAATTCCCTATTTACTACGTTACTAAAGCCCTCATAGAGGCAAAACAAGTATTGTGAGGTGGAAAAAAGCTCTACTATCTCTATTAACCACATCTAGCAAGCTGTAACAGTATTTATAATCCTATACGGTCCTACTACCCGCGAATTTCCATATCAGGTTAATCTTGAGCACACCATAGGCCTTATGGCACTTGGTGAAACGAGTGATCGAGTTGGGATAATTTGAACTATCTTTTGTACGTCAAAGCGTGATAAAGGGAGAGATACTGTTGAATTTGTATATGCAGTCCCCCAGAGAAAACCGGAACACTTGGTTTTGCTAATATCACAATAATATAGATAATAATACTCAGGTTTGCATAACGTTGAAACAAGAGGTCCAAAACTTTATTGAAACGGGCAAGCTGGGAGCCTACGTTAAAAGGAAAAGTGGCAACAGACCGGACAATGCACAAAATAATGCTCCCCGGACAAGTCCTTCGAACAATCCTGGAACATCTGCTTAAGAGGGTACGATGATGATCCTTGAAAGATTCGATGTAGACTCTGAGTCTCTAAATCCAAACCCAACTCGAAATAAGGTGGGGGTGATAACATAAAAAAACTAAGACAGTTTCCGGACTGATCAACTTATTCGAATCATTAACTATTTTTGGAGGAATTACTGTAACTGCACCTACCCCTTCATCAAAGAAGAGGCATATCCATAATTTGGCTACCCAGCTAGAAGGTGGAATATCTTCCCATTAGTTCCAGTCCCCATTCACATTCATAGTCTTTGATGAAAATGACTTGTGAGATATTGCAGGACCTCATGAGGATGCGGTGGTTATAAAAGCTTCTATATGGGAAATGATACACAGCGAATTCTGATTGATACGGGAAGTTCGGAAAACATCCTATTTCTAAGCTCCTACGAGCAAATGAGGAATCCGACAGTTTTTCATCACTCAAAAAGAACTATTGTAGGCTTCACGGGGACTTCTACGGATGTAATTGGAGAATTCGAAGAAAAAGTGTTGTTGGGTAAGGGGCCCTTTAAAAAGATGGTAAGAGTACTATTTATTGTGGTAGATTTCCCCACATCATATAATGCAATTTTTTGGAGGTCTTGGATTTTGAGGATGCATGTTGTGGCCTCTACAGTCCATCAATGCTTAAATTATGCGATTCAGGGACAAGTAGGCGTTATCCGAAGTAGTCAGAAGATAGTCAGGGAGTGCTATGCAACAGCTCTTGCTCCTAAAACATTGGGGGCAGTCCGGATTAATAAAGATTAGCAGTTACTCGAGCCTTTTATTGATGAGGGTGAGATTGATGGTCCCAGAGAGGCTCTTAGTGTCAAAATACCTATTGAGGAAGTTGAAACTCATTTCCTCGCAGAGGGCACGAATGTCAAGATTGGTTCCAAATTGGCACCATAATTAAAGAAGAAATTGTTGTCTTTTTTGCTGGATAATCTACATGTGTTTGCATGGTGCAACCGTGATGTAACCGGAGTACCAGCAGATGTTATTTCACACAAGTTGTCTATCCGGTTTGATGTTCCACCCGTTGTAAAAAAAAAGAGCTTTTTCTAAGGAAAAATCTGATGTAATTGTTCAAGAAGTTGATCGGCTCACCAAGATGGGTCATATTAAAGAATCCCAGTATCATTTTTGGACTGCTAATCCTGTGTTAGTCAAGAAAAATAATGGAAAATAGCATATGTGTATTGATTTCACTAACTTTAATAGGTCTTTCCCTAAGGATCTCTATCACGTTCCTCAGATAGATTAGTTGGTGGATTCTACATCTGGAAACAAACTGTTGTCCTTCATGGATGCCTTCTCAGGGTATAACCAGATACAAGTAGATCTGAAGGATCATGATCACACTACTTTCATCACATATAGAGGTCTTCATTGTTACAAGGTGATGCCCTTCGGGTTAAAAAATGCTGGGGCCACTTATCAGAGACTGGTGAACAAAACCTTTGCTAATCAGATTGGAAGGAGCATGGAAGTGTAGATAGATGACATGATGGTTAAAGCTTGGAGGAGGATTTACACATATCTGATCTTCGAGAGACATTTTCCAACTTAGAGACTGTGAATTTGAAGTTAAATCCAGAGAAATGTGTGTTTGGGGTTCGATCTGGGAAATTTCTTGGCTACATAATAAGTCAGAAAGGAATCCAGCCTGATCCGGATCAGCTTAATGCCTTATTAGCAATGGATCCTCCTCAAAATATTATAGAAGTTTAAAGGCTCAACGACATGTCGGCTGGTTTGAATAGATTTATTTCAAGGTCATCGGACAAGTGCGCTCCGTTTTCCCAAATATTGAGAAATGTTAAAAACTTAATTGGTCCCCACAGTGTGACCAATCCTTTATTGAAATAAATAAACACTTATCTTCACCCAAAACATTTTTCAAACCTATTCGGGAAGAAAAGCTTTATATATACCTAGTTGTATCTGAATGTGCTATAAGTGTTGTCAAAGTAAGGGAAGTGGACAATTACTCTCGTCTGGTGTACTACATCAGTAAGAGCTTACAGGTAGCTGAAAGAAGATATTTGAGGGTGGAGAAGTTAGCATTGGCTTTAGTAATTGCAGCAAGAAAGATGAGGCCGTATTTTCAAGCTTATTCTATTGTTGTTCAAACGTCTTTCTCGTTAAAAAATGTTCTCCAAAAGGCTGATATATAAAGTAGAATGACCAAGTGGTCAATGGAATTGTGTGACTACGACATTGATTTTGCCCCTCGAACGAAAATTAAAGCTCAATCAGTGGCTGACTTCTTGGTAGAGTTTCATGCTGATAGATCTTCTAGACAAGATTCAAAAAGCAATTTCAAAAATAAATGGGTGGTCCAAACTGATGGTGGGTCAAACACTATGGGTTGTGGAGCTTGGATTTGCTTAACCTCCCCATATGGTAATACAATGTATCATGCTATATGCTTTGGATTCAGGGCCTCAAAAAATGAGTCTGAGTACGAGGCAGCTATAGCTAGTCTTAAGCTAGCTCTCCTATGTAGGGCTAAGAGAATCCGGTGAATGAGTGACTCTCAGTTTCTTATCCACCATGCTCAAGGACAGTCCGAGGCCAAGAAGGAACAGCTGATCAAGTACTTGCTCATATTGAAAGAAGTGGCAGCCAATTTTAAAATTATTTGCTATGAGCATATTCCTAGATCGAAGAATACGTTGGCAGACTCTCTGGCAACTATAGCCTATTCTGAATCCTACCCTTGGATTCTTGTACATGAATGTCCATCCATAAAGTTAGATCAAAAGAAAGAAGATGAAGAAAATATGAGCATATGATGCAGAGAGTTTAGCGCTAGAATTTATAAAGACTGGCGATCACCCGAAGAATGCGGTGAATTGACAGTTTGGAGCTCCGGTGTCTGATTTTGACCCACAACACCTTGTTTCGAAGGAAACGACGCCACGAATGCAATTCGCCAGCTTCACTCGTGATATATGGGATTTTTTGGGCATTTGGGCTCATCTATCAGCTTATTTTGAGTTTTTAATAGTTTAGGATATTTTAGTATTTTTCTTATTTTAGTTTTAGGGTTTCAATTGAAACCTTATATAAACATATCTTCTTTATATTGTTTGGGGAGTATTTTTTATTAAATAAAATTAGGGGTTATCCCTCTATCTAGTTTCTTTTGCGTTCTACTCTGTATTAACATACTTGTTATCCATCCTAAATATTGGAGATACACACTCATTCAATACATTTCCGATTGGACATTGGCTTCGGATAAAGCTGCGGCAAAAAAGATTAAATACAAGGCTCGCGGTTTTTTGATAATAAGAGAAGTTACAAAAAGTCTTTCAGCAAGCCTCTGCTACGTTGTTTGGGGTTTGAAGAATCCCGGGATGTCTTATCTGAATTACACTATGGGGAAGGCTCAGCACATTGTGGATACATGGCACTGACCCGAAGAGTCTTGTTAGTCGGATACTATTGGCCAACCGTAATGGCAGATGCTAAAGAAATGGTGAAGAAATATGATCCATGTCAAAGATATGGGAATGAAATTCATGTGACAACAATGCCTATGGAGTCTATTTCTGAGCCAATACCTTTTGCTAGATGGGGGATGGATTTAGTTGGACCTCTTCCCATGACATCGGGGGATGCATAACTATCATAGTAATCATTGACTACTTCTAAAAATGGATATAGACAGCTCCTTTGGCTGGGACCACATCAAAAGCTGTTATTAAGTTCATCCTATCCAATATATGTTGTAGGTTTGGAATTCCCCAGAAGGTTACTACAGACAATAAGCCATAGTTTGATAACAAAGACATGGAAGCCTTTTGTACCTCTAGAGGCATTCAACATTGCTTTTCCTCTCCTTTCCACCATCAAGGAAATGACCAAGTTGAGGCTGCGAATAGAACCATCTTGTCCGGTTTAAAGAGAATTTGGAAGGAGCTGCAGGAAAATGATCAACTTATTTACAAGAAGTATTGTGAGCCTACCATACTATTGTTCGAGCTGCCACACAAGAATTTCCGTTTGCTTTGGTATATGAGATGGATACAATTACTCCTATAGAAGCTACTTTACCATCACACAAGGTCCAAAACTATTCTGAACAGGCTAATGATGTAGCAGTTAGGAGTCAGTTGGACTTAATAGATGAAAAAGGGTTAAAACACATTTGAGAAGAACACACTACCAAGGATTTATGACGAGCAGGTTTGCTTCTAAAGTCAAAGAAGAGATTTTCAAATCGGAGACAAAGTTTTAAGGAAATTCTTTTTGAATACTAAAGAAAAGCAGTTCGGTAAATTGGCTCCGAACTGGGAAGGTCCTTATGTGGTCTGTAAAAAGGTCAAATTAGGGACATATAGGCTTCCAGACAAAGAAGGAAGAGCTTTAAAGCATCCATGGAATGTTGAGCATCTCAGGTTATATCTAGAATAAATTTTTTCTGTAAATATTTACTTGTTAAATACCAATGTAGATATTAAGGGGCATACTCTTTCCTACCCTGGTGGCGCGGGGAGATTTTAATGAGGTGTCCGGATTTTTTCAATAATACATGATGATTTCTTTAAAAGTCTTGTGTGATTTTGTTTCAATTCAATTCGAATATAAATTACTTATTCAACACCTCGGCTCTCAATTTTTCTTGAGTAGATCAGATATATTTAATATTTGGTCACAACTATTAAACACATGTGATCAGAGATATTGAATACTCTTGATTCAACACTTCTGAAATTTTAGAGGCTACTTAAATATTAGCCATGAAAAATTTAAAACAAAGTATTAAATAGAAGGGAAATTGAATAATTAAACTTGGTCGGACAAACCAACCAATAGTACAAAAAATGCCTTGGATGACAAAGACTTTAGTTTTTCAAAAGTAAAAGTTATATAATAAAACCTTAGGGCTTGTTCCCTTTGGATTTTTCTTCATCATGATCCTTTTTGGGACTCTTGAGTTTGGCACTTGAACTCTCACTAGTTTCTTCATCATCATCAGTTGTGGAATCTATCCCATTGGAGTAGTTGCGCTTTCACCATCTGCTAGAGTATGGAATGAGATGTCCTCATACTCTACATATTTCCATAAGGGACCAAGATTATTCTTAGGAAAGGTCGCATGGAACAGCAACACCATGTCGGATTTGATCCCATCATCTCTTTTCTCTAGGGAATCCACTATCTCGTTGACATACTTCTCTATACCTGCGACAATAGCTTGTTCCTGTTGGCGTTACAAGACCTCATTCTCTTTAATCTTCTCTTGAACAGTGCTCTCCAACTTGGTCTTCTCATCGGATAAAGTTTGGATAGCACCATCCTTAGTGTTCACCTGCTCTTTCAAAGCTGTGATATTCTGTTGAGAAGATGTCTCCATGGTGGAGTATTTGGTTTGGAGCTCAATATTGGCCGCCTCCAATGCGATCATCTTGGCTGCCAAATCTTCATTTTCCTTCTTCAGCACCTCTATGCTTTGCTGAGCACTCAAAAGATTATCTGACACGGTTTGCTTGTCACTGGTTAGAGAATTGATGGGGCCAGTTTGAGTTTTTACCTGCCTCTCCAGATCAAGTACTAGTCGGATGTAACCGAGGAGGACATGGGTCAATGCGTCTTGCTTCCCGGATATAGAGTAGGACTTCCCATTGTAAGTGACCATGTTAGAGGAGCTAGAATTACGGTAAGGACCTGCAAAATCATATTTCTCCAGATCATTAAAGTAAATACTAATACCTTGAAAGGCTTCAAGGTCCATTTCGTCATTGTCTCCACCAGCAATTGGTCTGGATTGGAGATCTGTTGGAATTTCCTATTGCAAGATGGGGTCGGCAGGAGCTGGGGGTGGAATTTCTGTTGGGCGAAGGATTATCTCTGCTCCCAGAGTGACCTTATTTTTATTGGCAGCCTTCTCATCGTTGCTGGCTTTGCGCTTCTTGTCTTTCTTAGGAGGCCTTGCTGGGTTTTTTTGACCCTTTGACTTCCATTACAGTAAGCTCCACTGCTTTTAGCAGGGCCACATCGATGTCACCCTAATTCTCCGAACCAATCCCCTCCGTAGCTGTTTGAGCTTGGTCTGTTGTGGCCTTCCTTTTATTGTTTTTCATTTTGCTAGGGGCTTTGGCCCTGGAGGGCAGATACAACTTAGCTTCTTTAGCTTCTATTCTATTCAGGATCACATCAACAGGGGGAGAAGTGGTTAACTCTTCCCGTGAAAGGTCTCTTCTTCCTGTGGTGTTCCACAGATTAGACCTTACGAAATTGCCTGACTTGAAGCAATTATGAAAGGTTTTCTCCCAGTTCTTTGAATCCCAAGCGTTCAGCTTCACACAAGTGTTCTGCCCTGCATCTAGGTGGCCCAAGAAATCCTTTTGTAGAACTGGGGAGAGATATCAGTTAGTCAAAATGGGAAAATTGTAACTTAAAAGATGAAAAGAAAAAGAGAGAATAACTTACCAGTGCTCTTCCATCTACTGGTCAGAAGGCTAGGGTTCGTGTCAGCTTTGATTATTCTGCCATTCTTTCAAGTCCCACTGATAAAGAGGAACTATGTCCTCCAGGGATTTTCGGACTCCAGCAGGTCATCCACCACTTTGAAATCATTCCCCATTTTGTAATGATAGAAGAGGATTTGATGATTCTTGCATAAGCTCGCTGCAGCAGCAAACTGTTCCATTGAGAGTGGAATTTTTGACAGCCTGGACGCCATGATGCAGGCTAGGAGAGTATACCAAGCGTTGGGGCTCAGCTGGCTGGGGCATAACTTGATCAGATGAAAATATTTGACAATCTCTGAGTTTAAGGGGAACCGAAGTTCCCAGTTGAGTACTTCGGTGTAGACCATCATCTCATTCAACTTACAGTCCATGGGGGTCTCCGGAGTAATAGGGATCCTCACCTTTATAGACTCCGGGATCCCCTATTTAGTTCAGGTCCAACCCAACTCAGCTGTGTGGGTGTAGACATAATTGATGTTCTGAAGAGCCAACAAGTATTTGACACTAATCGTTTTTAAAACAGGGACATACCTTACCCTCTAAACTCTCCGGAAGAGCGTCCGGATGAGTCATGCCCACCTTGGTTTTACCTTTCCGATCTGAGGTTGTATCCCTTGTTAGACCGGACGCCTCAGTCTCGAAAGTGGCTTCCTTTATATTGTCCTCTATATTCTCTTCCATCACTGTGGAAGGCTGTTCAGTTGCTTTAGAAGGAGGCTGCACTGGCTCCTTTAATGGTGGTTGTACAGTTGGTCGTTTAGAAGGTTGTGCAAATGGCACTTCTGAGATTCTGGTATCTGGTAGAGGCTGTTGTCCGAAGGATTTAACTTGTGGAACATCTTTTGTTACCTCTGAACCAGAGGGTTTTGAAGATGTGGGTGTGGATTTGGTTTTTGATTGACGTGTAATCCGACGAGAAGTTTGCTTCTCTGTTGATTTTTCTGTGTCCGAGCCCATTGCGATAAACAGTGAGGGTTTCTTAACACTAGAAATTGCTTTTTCTTTGGGAATAGGGTTTTGCGATTCTTAAACTAAAGAACTGGATGGGAGAGGTGAAAGATCTATTGTAAATGGAAGTTTTCTGGCTCTATGGTTTTTTTTTTGAAGAAGACGACCCTTGATCGACGTTCTGATTTGGCTGGTTATCTTTCTTGATTGGAAAAGCGGGAAGGCTGGAAGCAATACGTTTATCTCTCACTACTTTCTGTGCTTTCTCTAATTCAGAAAAGTTCAACCAACCTCCTTTAACTAAGACGTTTCTGGCTGTGAACATATATCTCTCAACAACAAGTTAAAGGTGAACCAAGTTTTCTCTCTAGAAATATTTGGGTGTGGAAGACAATGAAACAATAGAAAGGTTTATATATAACAGTAAAAATATCAGTTACCAAGGAGAAGATGAATAAAAAATTTCACAATGATTAAAGACTGCGCAACGTGTGAAAAATTGAAACCTAGGTAACTTTCTGGGCCTAGTGGGTGCGACAATCTATGAGAAAAAACGGCTGGGAGGTCGAACTAGATCTTGACACGTGTCCCACGATTCAAGAAAAAATCTTAGTATTCTGAAAAGGGAAATCAGTTCTGATAAAGTTCGAACAGGGTCACTTGTGAAGAGGAATTCTTTAGTTCGAACAACATAGGAAGATCAGACAAGGTTGGTGTTAGTTTTATGAATTTTAGCCCTTCCAAAGATCTTTTGCAAGACCTAAAAAGGGGCTAGTGATGAGTTCGGATTTTTTGGTTACCATACCCTAAGTAAATCCACTTATCCGAACAGGAACCATTCGGACTATATCACACCACCAAATATCCGAATATGACAAATGTATTAACTTTTGAGTAAACTGGTTGCTAATCAACTTAAAATTATATAACTAATGGGTCTTTAAATTCGACCCGATTTCATCACCCGACCCAATAGGCTCATGGGTCAGTAATTAAGGTATAAATAACCCAACCATTCTCATTAATGAGGGTGATGAGAATTTAATACTAGCATGCAGCTTAATTATCTCTATACTCTACCAACTAAACACAAAACACCACAAAATTATCAAAACACTCTATAAACACTTTACTATATTACCCTCGGCCAAAAATAAACCAAACCAAGTTTTGGTACCAAAATCAAATTTCAAAAACTGTTCTCCACCTCTAGATTAAAAAATCCCATCGGCATGACGAATGCATTTTCATCAAAGCATCGACTTATCACTTTCATTTTGGCATCTATTTAGTGACCAACCAAAAGTGTAATTAATCTATATATTAGCGGTGAAAATATATATAAGATAATCTACCAATAATCATTTATTATTAATAACATTTAGTGTTAATATCCATAACGACTTGAGTTTAGAATTAAATTATCTATAATCATCTTAATTGTTTTTAATACCAATATATTTTTAATTGATTTTTTTAAATAACATATATTTCAAATCATAGTTTCAAAAGAATATTTGAAAATACTATCGGTTTTCTTTTTTGTAAGACGAACAAAACTAGATCCATGAAAGATTTTGTTTTTGTTTTTTAAATGTCATATATTTCAAACTATAACTCCAAAAAATATATGAAAATAATTGGTTTTGGTTTGTAATATGAACAAAACTAGATCTATTAATGATTTTTTTTAATTTTTTTATTGCATTTGGTTGCCAAAATAGGAGTAATCTTGTTGCGAAATTAATATGAAAAAGGAAAATATGTTCCAATTGCATAATTAAGTGTAATCTGGTTGCAAAAAACAATTTTTTTCAAGTTGCGTAATTAAGATTACTTTTGTTGCAAAAAATCAACTTTTTTCAACTTCTGAGTTAAGTACAAATGGGTTGCGTAAATAAGAAAAAATAGTACCGTAAATAAGACTTTGGTTGCGAAAAATGAATTATGTTACAGTTTTTGTTTTTTTTAATGTCATATCTTTCAAACCATAGCTCCAAAAAATTAGAAAATACTATTTGTTTTGTTTTATAAGACCAACAAAACTAAATCCATTAAATTATGTTTTGTAAATTTTTTATCGCATTTGCTTACGTAAATCAGTGTAATCTAATTGTGAAATTAGTATGATAAAAGTTCAATGTTATTTTTTAATTGTCATATCTTTCAAATCATAACTCCAAAAAAATCTAAAAATACAATTGGTTTTGTTTTTTAAAGACGAATAAAACTAGATCCACGAAAGATTTTTATTTCTACTAAATTGGGTTGCGAAAGAGGAGTAATATGGTTTCAAATATAGTTTGAAAAACAACTGCGTTCGATTTGCGTAATTAAGAGTAATTTGATTTTGAAAAACAATTGTGTTCCAATTGCGTAATTTGCGTAACTAAGAGTAATTTGGTTGCGAAAAAATAATGGTGTTCCAGTTGTGTAATTAAAAATAGTTTTGGTTGTGAAAATAAGAAAAACAATAATACACCCGTTAATTAGGTTAATGGTGAAGCTGTTGATGGTGGTTGGACATGTTCGGATGGATCTTCTTTCTCGCAGTTTGATGCTTGCCTCACACTATTTTGGTCGGCGGAGTTGTGATAGGTTCATAAGGGTTTAAAGGCCATAGAATATATCCGTTAATGAGGTTAATGATGTGATCATATATTCTTTGTTATGTTGCAACATGAAAATAATCAGACACATAATTAACCGGGCCACTCTCCGCTAAAAATATAGCTGCAACAACATGATAACAATGATTTCTAAACAAATACGCTTTTCTACATGCACACACCTGCGTATCCAAATCGAGCACAAATTGGTTAGCTCCCTCTCTAACTTGGTATTTCGGACCACCAGTTTATTCAACATAACAGACACATAATTACCAGTTTTTTTACCAAGGAAACTATTTTTCAGATTAGCGTATAGATGTCTGGCATAAAACTTATATTCTAAATATGGGAACAAGGATAGAGGTTCTGGAACGAGACCTTTTTATTTGTTAGACATCCAAGTGAAGCTCCCTAGACCATCTCCAATAAGCTGCATGAATCATTCTCAACTCGCCAGATTCCACTATAGCCCAAGCCATGGTATAAATCTAATCATTAGCATCCATTGCAACCGCAACCACCAATTATTCTCCAAAAGAACAACCGTCCAAGACAAGAACATGTCTGCAACCAGAACTGAACCCTTTTTTACAAGCATCCAAACAAACATAGACCCGTTCAAAAACATACTGTTGATATTTGATTATAACTGTCGACCCTGGATTACTCTTTAGTATCTCATAGTTGTATTGATGTATTTGATTATAACTGTCTGCTTGCCACCTACTTAGGTAGTTTTTTGCAAGCCAGTGACTTGTTAAATTCTTATTTCGGTTTGTTGGCCCGCGTTGATGTTCATCCAATAATGTTTTGATCCTCCATACAGGTTTGCATCCTTTGTTACTTGCGTAAATATACCACTTGCAGTTGCTTTGAACATATTTGAATGAGCATAATTGTTTGTCATTCTTATAGATCTTGATGTTGCGTCTCTGTTTTATTCCATACTACCGAACACTCTCTTTAAACTGTCGCGGTGTACCTCCACTCCCACCTCCAACTCAAGGATTTTTATTTCTATTGGAGCCTTGAAACTTATCAACCTTTGTTTAATTTTCCTGGATCTCCTAGAATTGTCTCCAGAGTCTTCAGGACTTGTCAAATTATCACCACTGGCGTACTCTTCTTCTAAACTAATATTACTATTTACATCATTGCTTGCGTTAGATATATCGATATCACTTTTGCTATAGGGCTTTGGATCATAAGTATTGTCTTCACTTATAGTATCATCATGAGCCGCTTGAGTCTGTTTTGTATGAGCTGCTTGAGGTTGTTCGGTAGCATCAAAATGCGACATGTAAATGTCAGCAAAAAATGACTCATCGATTCCTTTAAATGTTGCTTCAGTTTTGTCACCGTCAACGCCATCAGTAGGAGCATTAATAGGAATATCAGCTTGTACACCCTCAACACTATCAGCAGCAACACCAGCCTTTACAACAACTTTAACATCAACTTGTGCACCAGCAAGAAGATCGGCCTGTACACCATCTTTGTTATTATCTTGTAAATAGTCATCACATTTTATATTATATTTTACACCATCAACAACACAAGCCTATACATTATCTATACCATCCCTATCACCTTCCATATTTTCCCCACCACCTTCCATATTTTCCTTAATCACCCACTTTTACACTCTCATGTTTACTGTCAACATGTATATTATCATTAACATCAACTAAACACTCAACTATAACTATACTGCTATCACCTTCAACATATACAGTAGGAATTAAATTTTTGCTTCTCCGTTCAATAGGAAAACAACTTCTAAAGACGGTATTTTGTCAGAATATATGTTAACTAACCTATCACTACCAAGCTTTGTTGTTACCTAATAGCAGTCAACGTCCGTCTCTAATAGTTTGATTGAACTACTTGAACCTAGTAGTGAGTAAACAAAAAAAATATCCTTTTGTTCGTGCTGCTTTTGTTAAACTGTGGATGTCATGTAGTTTGAAAATATAAAACTCATCAGGGTTTGTGAAATCGATGATTTCTGAGCTGCCCCAATTATACATAAGTTTCTTTTTACTCGATAATTTGTCGCCATAATGGTACTTGATGGCAAATAAATCCTTATTCAAACCTGAAATACACAAATTAAATCATCATCATTCAACCCGATACAACACTATCTATGTATCAAAATAAACTATCACCAATTAACTTACTTCTTTAATACTATTATGCTACAATGAAAGGAGGACGAATGACAGAGATGGGTAATTCGTGGGATGATAGCAATTAAAAATCTAGTATTTGGAAGAAGGTTTTGGGGTATGGTAATTGATTCAGTAGAGAGAGACATAATAGAATTGAATGAGAATTGAATGAGAATTCTGGTTCAAGAATAGAATATTTGGGAAATTCAAGTTTGGGTTATGGTAGTAGACATGAAGGCATAAGTTCGATGGGTAATTAAGGTTTGAGAGTAGTAATTAGGGTTTCAATAATGGATAATTCAGGGTTGGGCTCAATAATGGGTAATTGGGTTTGGGCTTAGTAATGGGTAAGTTTGCTTTGCGTAAGTTTGGTCTAGGTTTATGGATTTAATCCGTGTCCAACCCACTTATAAACTAAGTTGATTAAGGTTAAAAAACAAGGTAGATGGTAAATGGTAAAATAAATAATAAATAATAAAATAAGTATACACGTGACTTGAGTGCTGATTGGGATGAAAAATGGGTATAATTGGACACAATTATGGAGGACCAATAGTGACACAAAATTTGGATTTTTGGAGTGCAACGTGTCATATTTTTATGGCTCACATGTGCTGGAGGACTAATCTTACAAATTTCTGAAACATAGAGGATGGGTGGGAGACAAAAGGGAAAATACAAAACTAGTATGATACAGAGGTGAAACCTGAGAAACAATAGTGATTTTAACAGTTATATTCAATTTCGAACTTGACGTTTGAAATGTCTGGCATAATATACGGATTTCGTGGTACATATAATGATTATTGAACCCCAATCTAGGTAGGATTTAATCGGCCACTGGATATAAAATTTTGGGGATAGATTTTAACATCGTCATATTTAGATATGACTATGACTAATGTACCCCACCCATGTTGAAAATCCAAGTTTGGTTTATAATTTGAGATTGGGTACTGAAAATTTTCAAGATTTAATTCGCTTTTGGTTCAAAATTTTCTTCAACAAAGACAGTTAGTCACTAACACGTGACATCGTCGAGACTAAAATCAATCTCAGCGTAGGTCAGTTTTAGTACCAAAATTAAATTTCAAAAACTGCTCTTAGTGGAGATAAAACACAATCCCATTGAGCTCACAAATACATTTTCGTGAAAGCATCGACTTATCGCTTTCATTTGGGCGATCCTATTCGGTGACCAACCAAAACTGTAATTAATCGATATGTTAGAAGTGTTGAAAATATATACAAGCTACCAATAATCATTTATTATTAATAACATTCGGTGTTAATATCCATAACGATTCGATTTTAGAATATAATTATCTATAATCATATTAATTTTTTTTAATACTAGTATATTTGTAATTGATTTTTTTTCTAAATGTCATATATTTCAAATCATAGTTTCAAAAGAAAATTCGAAAATATTATTGGTTTTGTTTTTTTAAGGCAAACAAAACTAGATTCATGAAAGACTTTTTTTTTATTTTTTTAAAATGTCATATCTTTCAAACTATAACTCTAAAAAATATCCGAAAATCAATTGATTTTGTTTTTTAAATATGAACAAAACTAGATCCATTAACTAATTTTTTTTAAAAAAAATTACTGCATTTTGTTGCGAAACTTTGAGTAATCTTGTTGCGAAATTAATATGAAAAAAGAAAACTATGCTCCATTTGCATAATAAAGAGTAATTTGGTTACGAAAAAACAACACTCTTTCAATTGCGTAATTAAGTTTGATTTTGTTGCAAAAATCAACTCTTTTCAATTCGGGATAAGTACAAATGGATTGCGTAAATAAAAAGAAAATAGTATGTAAATAGGACTTTGGTTGTGAAAAAAATAATTTTGTTATAGTTTTTGTTTTTTATTTATTTAATATCATATCTTTTAAACCATAGCTCCAAACAAAATCGAAAATACCATTGGTTATATTTGTTTGAGACCAGCCAAATTAAATTCATTAAATTAATTTTTTTGAATTTTTTTATTGCATGTGTTTACGCAAATAGGTGTAATGTAATTGTGAAATTAGTGTGGTAATTTTTTTTTTTTTAAATGTCATATCTTTCAAACCATAGCTCCAAAAATAATTTAAATACGATTGATTTTGTTTTTTTAAAAACGGATAAAACTAGATCCACAATTTTTTTTAATTTCTACTACATTTGGTTGCGGAAACATGAGTCGTCCAACCCGAAATAACTGAAAACAAAATTTAGTCTACTAAGTTGTGATGTCTTCACTGATGCATTTAATGGTTTGACCATTTAAATCATTTTCAACCAAAATACAAATTTTATATAGATAAATCGTTTTAAAAAATTGAATTAAATTTTTTAATAATGTGGACTAAATATGTAAATGATTTGTAGGTTAAAATTAATATACCGCTAAATTTTTTAAATAATTTAATGGATTAGATAATGATAATCGTTTAAAATAAAATTATGAGTTTAAAATATTTATTAGAGATGATTTTGTTTATGTCAAACATTTGTTTAAATTGTTTTGGATAAAATTAGTTAGACGTGGATGTATATTAGTAATTTTTTTATTTATAGCTTGGTCAACTGTATTAGATGATTCGATCTTAGCCTGTCTTCCATATTTCAGCATAATTTCAACGGCTGTCTTAACACGTACGTGAAGTTCTGATCACCGAAATATAAGGAAAGTAGTGCAATGCAAGCAAAAGGTTGACATGCCCTTTATTTGGCATTGAGGGATCCAAAATTCTTGGTTACCAAAAGCTCAAGCTCGACTAAATTAACATGACTTAATAGTAGACGTTACTTTCTAGTTGTTTTATGCAACCATATTAAAAAACTCTAGGAGCATCTAGAGTTAGTATGTAAATAAAACGTTAACGAGTGATATGTATAAAAAAAATATGATTTAACTAATTTTTTTTAGTTAACTAATTTGATTAGCATCTAGAGTTAATATGTAAATAATACGTTAACTAGTGATATGTATAAAAAAAAATATGATTTAACTATTTTTTTAGTTAACTAATTTGATTATGTTGTAATCGTACATGTTAAAAGACTAAATCAATGAATAAAATAACAAACAGATAAAATGAAAAAGAAAAAGAAAAAATACAGTTAAAATACAAAAAAATTTGTCTGCTAATTCTCCCTCAGAATTTAACAAGCGAGTTAACAAAAATTTCTTCCTCGTCATCTAACTATCAATTTACTCGTCATCTAACTATCAATTTAAGATGTTGATTTGAGTAGATATTTTAGTATTTTAACTAATAATTCGTTAACGTATGATTTAACGCTCTAAACATAAAACTGATAGAGCCCGATCACAAATAAATAAGCACAAGTGATAATCCAAAAGGTTAAAACTTCTCAATTCTTAAGTTATAAACAGAAGCAAACATTAAGAAAAATAGAAGTATAGAATACAAGTGATTGAATAGTTGCTTGAAAAAACTTTAGCTTCATTGCTTTTTTTTCTTTTTCAAGAGAAAGAAAGGAATCAAAAAAAGTTGAACTAAAAGTGAAAGCAATTGGTAGTAGTAGTGGTAGTAGTATAAGCTTACAAGACTTTACTATAAAATCTGAACGTCCCCTAGTTCTTTCTCACTCACCAACCACAACAGCATACAATAAGCTAAAAAAGAGAGACTTCTTTTGAAGTATAAAAGTAAGAGATGGATCAAAGAAGGAAAAAATAAGAAAGAGAAAATTTGGTTTCGTGGTTGTTCACGAAGGGTGAGGGTAGTTAGGATATTAAAATAATGTTAGGTACTAGGTGGTAATTAGGTAGTTGAGATGGGTAATAAGTGATAATTGATCAAACCTTAGGTACTAGATGACAATAAAATAGTTGAGTAGGTATCTTAGGTGTAATTTCCCTTTTTTAAGGTAGAACAAAATACATAATTTTTAATATTAAAAATTTTAAATTATTTATGTACTGGTTCTCTTTTATTTATTATTTAAAAAAGAAAACATCAAATTAAATTACTTTTAATTGGTCGATCATGGTTAAATCATCATTTAATCTAGCCACAATAAAATAATTTACATTAATTGATGTTACATGTGATAATCGAAGATTTTTAAAAACTAAATTATTAAAACTACCTCATATCTCAAAAAACTAAGCCACATCGTCCATCGAAAACCACATTCTGATGGTATATGATCTTCAGATCTAATTATCGAATATAATGATAGATGGTTAAGTTTAGAAGTATATTTCCTTCGTAGATAAGATAATTTCACTAAATGCATTGATGCACCAAAATATTCGATACTACGAAATCAACTTTTGCTTGACCACTCAACGATGCGAGACATCAAGCCTACCGTTTTCGTGTCAAAGTGTTGAGAGCAAGATAGTCCAAAAATTAGTGCGGTTTAGTCAGCAAGAGCTGATGCAGTATGATATATCCCCTAGATAAGATGCAAATAGAACTCGGAGTACGACTTTAAAACTCAAACCCTATTTAATTTATTAAAATAAAAATAACCTAATAACACGCTTTTAGAAGGAGTCAATGACCTCTCATACTTAGCCATTTGACCAAGTCTTTTGGAAATGGGTTGCGTTATCTCATATTTTACATTTTGGAAAAATTTCTCTGACGCAATCCCTTAGATTTGGCTATTTAGCCAAATCTCCCAAAGAAGAGGGCGACCCTTCATACTTGGCCATTTGACCAAGTTGTTTCCGAGATGAATCATACGGGCGGTATCCCTCATACTTGGTCTTGTGGCCAAGTTTCCTTAATAGTGGTCGCGCATGATCCCGACCCCTCATACTTGATGTTTTGGCCACGTCTCCCAATAAGGTGCATGCACGAGCGCGACCCCTCATACTTGGTCATTTTTCAAACTCTCCTAAGAGGGGTCATGCCAAGCGCGGTTTTCTTATTTTTCCATTTGTCAAAGTCTTTTCAAGAGGGGTCCCGCTCGTACTTAGCTATATGGTGAAGTCTTCCCGAGAAGGGTCGCTCTTGATCGTGATCCTCACCCTTGACCATATGGCCAAGTATCTCCGAAAGGGTCACGCACGAGTGTTATACATGACCATTTGGACAAAATATTCCACCAACATCCAAATTCGCATGGCCTATGCCCTAAGTGACTTATCTATTCAGATTGATCATGCATTATTATCCATTATTTTGAGTAATACTCATACGGGTACCGCGTCTGATAATATATAGTAAATCATTTGATATTGTATGAATATACAATCAAAAGAACGTACATGATTCTGCTAAAGCAAAAAGTATAATCCGAAATGTTGAATAAATGAGGAGTCACCCACCAAAAAGGCCTCTAAGTAAAGACCACTATATAAAGAGTAATAATTATTTGACAGGCTAGGTGAAAAACTAGATTGAATATTAAAAAACATTGAATCAAAGTCATTATAACAACAAAGTTAAAAAAAATAAGTATTCTTGTTGAAAGTTTGTTGACTTTTTATTTATTATCGTTTTGATCTTGTGTGTATTGTATTATGTCGTTTGTACTGTTATGTGAGTTTTTACCTCACCATTCTAGTTTCATTGTCGACAAAGAGTTCAACATTGTATCCTAACCAGAAATTTCGATACTAGAAGAATGAATCTAAGATCAGGAAGTATGTCCATTATCGTGATAGTAGTACTAGCATGTAAACCGATATCTCCTCGAGATATGATGCTAGGAGGGGGTGGTGACCCTCTAACACCGAGTGATGATCTCATGCGTCGAACCAGAATCAAAGAAACGATAATCCCACCCCGTGTGACATCTCCGATGAAGGTCCACATCCCCTCCAGTAGCAGCAACTATCCAAAAAAGCACATTAGAAAGATGGTTCTTTCGGAAGACCTTATTAGAGAAAATTTTGTTCGTGCCCATAAAAAACGAGTCGAGTATTTTGACTATCATTTTTACGAATAATGACTTAGAAGATGCAATCCTACTTCACGGAGATGTATTACTAATAACGATCGATATAGCCAAATATGATACAAGACGAATTTTTATGCAATGATGACATCAAGTGTGTTGTTCAGGTCAACGATGTAGCACCTGCGATTCAAGATCACTCTTCATCCCTCTTAGAATCCTATAATTAAACTCGAAAAAATCCATGATATTTTTGGGAAATATGACACTGGAAGTCTTGATAGGAACCATAACATGGTCCAAGACAAAGGTCACACAATTTATGGTACTCGGTGCACATAATCTCATTATAGGCAGATCATGGTTGCACGACTTCAAGTTGACGCCATAAATCTACCATTAGTGTTTGATATACTTAGTGGATGATGAAGTCGGAGTAATATAGGGATCTCAGAGGCAACCAACAAAGGGTCAAGAGTTCTATATAAGTCTGTATATGCATAATCGTTACAAGTGCTAACACGAGTATGAATATGTTTGACACTTAAAGATAAGGCCCCTTTCATCGTCAATGACATGAATAGGATCAATCCGAATTCGGTAAAACGAAGAAGTTAGAAGAAGTGTATCTAAGGGGAAAGACTGATCGAGTGTTGAATGTCGAGACAAAACTGCACAAAGACATAATGGTAGAACTGATCCACATATTGCAGAAGCACGATGACGTTTTCGAATGGGACATCACGTAAGTAAAAGGTATTCATGAATAATTTTTTTTATAATAAATCCCTAGGTGGAACCCGTACGATAGAATACGTAGCATTTGGGCCTGAAAAAGTCAAACTCAATTGAGTAAGAAGTTTATTGGTTGTTTCCATGAGACTCATACGAGAAGTGAGATACGCATAATGGGTTGTGAACCCAGTCATGATTAAAAATAAAAATAAAAAATGGATAATGTGAATCAATTTCACGGGCCTCAGTCAGATGTGTCCCAAAAATTATTTCATATTTCCCCAAATATGATAAGTTTATCGATGCAACTGTAGGCCAACAAAATTTTATCCTTCGTGAACTCATACGATGGATACAACCAGGTCAAGATGGACCCGATGTATCACATCATTTACCATCAATTATGGGCTACCTGTTACACAATTATATAGTTCGGGATAAAAATATGGGATCAAACTACTAAGAATGACGACCGAAATATTTAGAGAGAAATTAGGACGTAATATGAAGCTGTCCACCAATGACATGGTGATTAAAAAAAAGGAAAACGACACTCGCCTGAAGGGATTATGAGAGACCATTTTTTTACTCTAAGAAAACACAATATGAATCTTAACCATACAAAGTATTTCATTGGCTTCATCGTCCAAAAATGAAGGATCAACGCAGACCCCAACCAAATTACCCCAAAATGAGCCCTCCATAGATAATGAAGAAGGTTCAAAGTTTGAACGATAAGGTCACTGCATTAAATTGCTTCATCATGCGGACAACCGATACATATCTTCCCGTCTTAAAGTCTTGAGGGAATCATGAAAGTTGAATGAAATAAAAAACATGACATCGCGTTTCGAGAGTACAAGAGCTACATAGTGTCACCTCAACTGATGATTGTACCATTGAGGAGCGAGGTGTTCATTGTGTATCTAGGGGTCTTCAGAGCATCGTAAGCTTCGTGTTGATGGTTGACATGGAAAACATATAATTCCCTATTTACTACGTTACTAAAGCCCTCATAGAGGCAAAACAAGTATTGTGAGGTGGAAAAAAGCTCTACTATCTCTATTAACCACATCTAGCAAGTTGTAACGGTATTTATAATCCTATACGGTCCTACTACCCGCGAATTTCCATATCAGGTTAATCTTGAGCACACCATAGGCCTTATGGCGCTTGGTGAAACGAGTGATCGATTTGGGATAATTTGAACTATCTTTTGTACGTCAAAGCGTGATAAAGGGAGAGATACTGTTGAATTTGTATATGCAGTCCCCTAGGGAAAACCGGAACACTTGGTTTTGCTAATATCACAATAATATAGACAATAATACTCAGGTTTGCATAACGTTGAAACAAGAGGTCCAAAACTTTATTGAAACGGGTAAGCTGGGAGCATACGTTAAAAGGAAAAGTGGCAACAGACCAGACAATGCACAAAATAATGCTCCCCGAACAGGTCCTTCGAACAATCCTGGAACATCTGCTCAAGATGGTGCGATGGTGATCCTTGAAAGATTCGATGTAGACTCTGAGTCTCTAGATCCAGATCCAACTCGAAATAAGGTGGGGGTGATAACATAAAAAAAGTAAGACAGTTTTCGGACTGATCAACTTATTCGAATCATTAACTATTTTTGGAGGAATTACTATAACTGCACCTACCCCTTCATCAAAGAAGAGGCATATCCATAATTTGGCTACCCAGCTAGACGGTGGAATATCTTCCCATCAGTTCCAGTCCCCATTCCCATTCATAGTCTTTGATGAAGATGACTTGAGAGATATTGCAGGACCTCATGAGGATGCGGTGGTTATAAAAGCTTCTATATGGGAAATGATATACGGCGAATTCTGATTGATACGGGAAGTTCGGCAAACATCCTATTTCTAAGCTCCTACGAGCAAATGAGGAATCCGACAGTTTTTCATCACTAAAAAAGAACTATTGTAGGCTTCACGGGGACTTCTACAGATGTAATTGGAGAATTCGAAGAAGAAGTGTTGTTGGGTAAGGGGCCCTTTAAAAAGATGGTAAGAGTACTATTTATTGTGGTAGATTTCCACACATCATATAATGCAATTTTTGGAGGTCTTGGCTTTCCAGGATGCATGCTGTGGCCTCTACAGTCCATCAGTGCTTAAATTATGCGATTCAGGGACAAGTAGAGGTCTTCATTGTTACAAGGTGATGCCCTTCGGGTTAAAAAATGTTGGGGCCACTTATCAGAGACTGGTGAACAAAACCTTTGCTAATTAGATTGGAAGGAACATTGAAGTGTACATAGATGACATGATGGTTAAAGCTTGGAGGAGGATTTACACATATCTGATCTTTGAGAGACATTTTCCAACTTAGAGACTGTGAATTTGAAGTTAAATCCAGAGAAATGTGTGTTTGGGGTTCGATCTGGGAAATTTCTTGGCTACATAATAAGTGAGAAAGGAATCCAGCCTGATCCGGATCAGCTTAATGCCTTATTAGCAATTGATCCTCCTCAAAATATTATAGAAGTTTAAAGGCTCAACGACATGTCGGCTGGTTTGAATAGATTTATTTCAAGGTTATCGGACACGTGCGCTCCGTTTTCCCAAATATTCAGAAATGCTAAAGACTTCAATTGGTCCCCACAGTGTGACCAATCCTTTATTGAAATAAATAAACACTTATCTTCACCCAAAACGTTTTTCAAACCTATTCGGGAAGAAAAGCTTTATGTATACCTAGTTGTATCTGAATGTGCTATAAGTGTTGTCCTAGTAAGGGAAGTGGAAAATTACTCTCGTCCGGTGTACTACATCAGTAAGAGTTTACAGGATGCTGAAAGAAGATATTTGAGGGTGGAGAAGTTAGCATTAACTTTAGTAATTGCAGCAAGAAAGATGAGGCCGTATTTTCAAGCTCATTCTATTGTTGTCCAAACGTCTTTCTCGTTAAAAAATGTTCTCAAAAAGGCTGATATATCAAGTAGAATGACCAAGTGGTCAGTGGAATTGTGTGACTATGACATTGATTTTGCCCCTCAGATGAAAATTAAAGCTCAATCAGTGGCTGACTTCTTGGTAGAGTTTCATGCTGATAGATCTTCTGGACAAGATTCAAAAAGCAATTTCAAAAATGAATGGGTGGTCCAAACTGATGGTGGGTCAAACACTATGGGTTGTGGAGCTTGGATTTGCTTAACCTCCCCATATGGTGATAAAATGTATCATGCTATATGCTTTGGATTCAGGGCCTCAAAAAATGAGTCTGAGTACGAGGCAGTTATAGCTAGTCTTAAGTTAGCTCTCCTATGTAGGGCTAAGAGAATCCGGTTAATGAGTGACTCTCAATTTCTTATCCACCATGCTCAAGGACAGTCCGAGGCCAAGAAGGAACAGCTGATCAAGTACTTGCTCATATTGAAAGAAGTGGCAACCAATTTTAAAAGTATTTGCTATGAGCATATTCCTAGATCGAAGAATACGTTGGCAGACTCTCTAGCAACTATAGCCTATTCTGAATCCTACCCTTGGATTCTTGTACAGGAATGTCCATCCATAAAGTTAGATCAAAACAAAGAAGATGAATAAAATATGAGCATATGATGCAGAGAGTTTAGCGCTAGAATTTTAAAGACTGACTATCACCCGAAGAATGCGGTGAATTCACAGTTTGGAGCTCCGGTGTCTGATTTTGACCCACAACACCTTGTTTCGAATGAAACGACGCCACGAATGCAAGTCACCAGCTTCACTCGTGATATATGGGATTTTTTGGGCATTTGGGCTCATCTATCAGCTTATTTCGAGTTTTTAATAATTTAGGATATTTTAGTAATTTTCTTATTTTAGTTTGAGGGTTTCAATTGAAACCTTATATAAAAATATCTTCTTTACATTGTTTGGGGAGTATTTTTTATTAAATAAAATTAGGGGTTATCCCTCTATCTAGCTTCTTTTGCGTTCTACTCTGTATTAACATACTTGTTATCCATCCTAAATATTGGAGATACACACTCATTCAATACATTTCCGATTGGACATTAGCTTCAGATAAAGCTGTGGCAAAAAAGATTAAATACAAGGCTCGTGGTTTTTTGATAATAAGATAAGTTACAAAAAGTCTTTCAGCAAGCCTCTGCTACGTTGTTTGGGGTTTGAAGAATCCCGGGATGTCTTATCTGAATTACACTATGGGGAAGGCTCAGCACATTGTGGATACATGGCACTGACCCGAAGAGTCTTGTTAGTCGGATACTATTGGCCAACCATAATGGCAGAGGCTAAAGAAATGGTGAAGAAATATGATCCATGTCAAAGATATAGGAATGAAATTCATATGCCAGCAATACCTATGAAGTCTATTTCTGAGCCAATACCTTTTGCTAGATGGGGGATGGATTTAGTTGGACCTCTTCCCATGACATCGGAGGATGCATAACTATCATAGTCATCATTGACTACTTCTAAAAATGGATATAGACAGCTCCTTTGGTTGGGACCACATAAAAAGCTGTTATTAAGTTCATCCTATCCAATATATGTTGTAGGTTTGGAGTTCCCCAGAAGGTTACTACAGACAATAAGCCATAGTTTGATAACAAAGACATGGAAGCCGTTTGTACCTCTAGAGGCATTCAATATTGCTTTTCCTCTCCTTTCCACCATCAAGGAAATGACCTAGTTGAGGCTGCGAATAGAACCATCTTGTCCGGTTTAAAAAGAATTTGGAAGGAGCTGCAGGAAAATGGTCAACTTATTTACAAGAAGTATTGTGAGCTTACCAAACTACTGTTCGAGCTGCCACACAAGAATTTCCGTTTGCTTTGGTATATGGGATGGATATAATTACTCCTATAGAAGCTACTTTACCATCACACAAGGTCCAAAACTATTCCGAACAGGCTAATGATGTGGCAGTTAGGAGTCAGTTGGACTTAATAGATGAAAAAAGGGTTAAAACACATTTGAGAACAACATACTACCAAGGATTTATGAGGAGCAGGTTTGCTTCTAAAGTCAAAGAAGATATTTTCAAATCGGAGACAAAGTTTTAAGGAAAGTCTTTTTGAATACTAAAGAAAAGCAGTTCGGTAAATTGGCTCCGAACTGGGAAGGTCCTTATGTGGTCTGTAAAAAGGTCAAATTAGGGACATATAGGCTTCCAGACAAAGAAG
This sequence comes from Limnanthes douglasii subsp. nivea, assembly GCA_036936605.1. Classification (NCBI taxonomy): domain Eukaryota; kingdom Viridiplantae; phylum Streptophyta; class Magnoliopsida; order Brassicales; family Limnanthaceae; genus Limnanthes; species Limnanthes douglasii. The sequence continues at coordinate 10,661,241 of JAUPFV010000005.1, read as the reverse complement.
GAAGAGCTTTAAAGCATCCATGGAATGTTGAGCATCTCAGGTTATATCTAGAATAAAGTTTTTCTGTAAATATTTACTTGTTAAATACCAATGTAAATATTAAGGGGCATACTCTTTCCTACCCTGGTGGCGCGGGGAGATTTTAATGAGGTATCCGGCTTTTTCAATAATACATGATGATTTCTTTAAAAGTCTGGTGTGATTTTGTTTCAATTCAATTCGAATATAACTTACTTATTCAACACCTCGGCTCTCATTTTTTCTTGAGTAGATCAGATATATTTAATATTTGGTCACAACTATTAAACACATGTGGTCGGATATATTGAATAATCTTGATTCAAAACTTCTGAAATTTTAGAGGCTACTTAAATATTAGCCATGAAAAATTTAAAATAAAGTATTAAATAGAAGGGAAATTGAATAATTAAACCTGGTCGGACAAACCAACCAGTAGTACAAAAAATTCCTTGGATGGCAAAGACTTTTGTTTTTCAAAAGTAAAAGTTATATAATAAAACCTTAGGGCTTGTTCCCTTTGGATTTTTCTTCATCATGATCTTTTTTGGGACTCTTGAGTTCGGCACTTGAACTCTCACTAGTTTCTTCATCATCATCGGTTGTGGAATATATCCCACTGGAGTAGTTACACTTTCACCATCTGCTAGAGTATGGAGTGAGATGTCCTCATACTCTACATATTTCCATAAGGGACCAAGATTATTCTTAGGAAAGGTCGCATGGAACAGCAACACCATGTCGGATTTGATCCCATCATCTATTTTCTCAAGGGAATCCACTATCTCGTTGACATACTTCTCTATACCTGCGACAATAGCTTGTTCCTGTTGGCATTACAAGACCTCATTCTCTTTAATCTTCTCTTGAACAGTGCTCTCCAACTTGGTCTTCTCATCAGATAAAGTTTGGATAACACCATCCTTAGTGTTCACCTGCTCTTTCAAAGCTGTGAGATTCTGTGAAGAAGATGTCTCCAGGGTGGAGTATTTGGTTTGGAGCTCAGTATTGGTCGCCTCCAATGCTTTGCTGAGCACTCAAAAGATTATCTGACACGGTTTGCTTGTCACTGGTTAGAGAATTGATGGGGCCAGTTTGAGTTTTTACCTGCCTCTCCAGATCAAGTACTGGTCGGATGTAACCGAGGAGTACATGGGTCAATGCGTCTTGCTTCCCGGATATAGAGTAGGACTTCCCATTGTAAGTGACCATGTTAGAGGAGCTAGAATTACGGTAAGGACCTGCAAAATCATATTTCTCCAGATCATTAAAGTAAATAATAATACCTTGAAAGGCTTCAAGGTCCATTTCGTCATTGTCTCCACCAGCAATCTGTCTGGATTGGAGATCTGTTGGAATTTCCTATTGCAAGATGGGGTCGGCAGGAGCTGGGGGTGGAATTTCTGTTGGGCGAAGGATTATCTCTGCTCCAAGAGTGTCCTTATTTTTATTGGCAGCCTTCTCATCGTTGCTGGCTTTGCGCTTCTTGTCTTTCTCAGGAGGCCTTGCTGGTTCTTTTGACCCTCTGACTTCCATTACAGTAACCTCCACTGCTTTTAGCAGGGCCACATCGATGTCACCCTAATTCTCCGAACCAGTCCCCTCCGTAGCTGTTTGAGCTTGGTCTGTTGTGGCCTTCCTTTTATTGTTTTTCATTTTCCTAGGGGCTTTGGCCCCGGAAGGCACATACAACTTAGGTTCTTTAGCTTCTATTCTATTCAGGATCACATCAACATGGGAAGGAGTGGTTAACTCTTCCCATGAAAGGTCTCTTCTTCCTGTGGTGTTCCACAGATGATACCTTACGAAATTTTCTGACTTGAAGCAATTATGAAAGGTGTTCTCCCAGTTCTCTGAAGCACAAGCGTTCAGCTTCACACAAGTGTTCTACCCTGCATCTAGGTGGCCCAAGAAATCCTTCTGTAGAACTGGGGAGAGATATCAGTTAGTCAAAATGGGAAAATTGTAACTTAAAAGATGAAAAGAAAAAGAGAGAAGAACTTACTAGTGCTCTTCCATCTACTCGTCAGAAGGCTAGGGTTCGTGTCAGCTTTGATTATTCTGTCATTCTCCCAAGTCCCACTGATAAAGAGGAACTATGTCCTCCAGGGATTTTCGGACTCCAACAGGCCATCCACCACTTTGAATCATTCCCCATGTTGTAATGATAGAAGAGGATTTGATGATTCTTGCATAATCTCGCTACAGCAGCAAACTGTTCCATTGAGAGTGGAATTTTTGACAGCCTGGACGCCATGATACAGGCTAGGAGAGTATATCAAGCATTGGGGCTCAGCTGGCTGAGGCATAACTTGATCAAATGAAAATATTTGACAATCTCTGAGTTTAAGGGGAACCGAAGTTCCCGGTTCAGTACTTCGGCGTAGACCATCATCTCATTCAACTTATAGTCCATGGGGGTCTCCGGAGTAATAGGGATCTCCGGAGTAACTTGAATGAGCATATTGTTTGTCATTTTTATAGATCTTGATGTTGCGTCTCTATTTTATTCCATACTACCGAACACTCTCTTTAAACTGTCGCGGTGTACCTCCACTCCCACCTCCAACTCAAGGAACTTTATTTCTATTGGAGCCTTGAAACTTATCAACCTTTGTTTAATTTTCCTGGATCTCCTAGAATTGTCTCCAGCGTCTTCAGGACTTGTCAAATTATCACCACTAGTGTACTCTTCTTCTAAACTAATATTATTATTTACAGCATTGCTTGCGTTAGATATATCGATATCACTTTTGCTATAGGGCTTTGGATCATAAGTATTTTCTTCACTTATAGTATCATCATGAGCCGCTTGATTCTGTTTTGTATGAGCTGCTTGAGGTTGTTCGGTAGCATCAAAATGCGACATGTAAATATCAGCAAAAAATGACTCATCGATTCCTTTAAATGTTGCTTCAGTTTTGTCACCGTCAACACCATCAGTAGGAGCATTAATAGGAATATCAGCTTGTACACCCTCAACACTATCAGCAACAACACCAGCCTCTACAACAACTTTAACATCAACTTGTGCACCAGCATGAAGATCGACCTGTACACCATCTTTGTTATTATCTTGTAAATAGTCATCACATTTTACATTATATTTTACATCATCAACAACACAAGCCTATACATTATCTATACCATCCCTATCACCTTCCATATTTTCCCCCACCACCTTCCATATTTTCCTTAATCACCCACTTTTACACTCTCATGTTTACTATCAACATGTATATTATCATTAACATAAACTAAACACCCAACTATAACTATATTGCTATCACCTTCAACATATACAGTAGGAATTAAATTTTTGCTTCTCCGTTTAATAGGAAAACAACTTCTAAAGACGGTATTCTGTCAGAATATATGTTGACTAACCTATCACTACCAAGCTTTGTTGTTACCTAATAGCAATCAACGTTCATCTCTAATAGTTTGATTGAACTACTTGAACCTAGTAGTGAGTAAACAAAAAAAATATCCTTTTGTTCGTGCTGCTTTTGTTAAACTGTGGATGTCATGTAGTTCGAAAATATAAAACTCATCAGGGTTTGTGAAATCGATGATTTCTGAGCTTCCCCAATTATGCATCAGTTTCTTTTTACTCGATAATTTGTCGCCATAATGGTACTTGATGGCAAATAAATCCTTATTCAAACGTGAAATACACAAATTAAATCATCATCATTCAACCCAATACAACACCATCTATGTATCAAAATAAATTATCACCAATTAACTTACTTATTTAATACTATTATGCTACAATGGAAGGAGGACGAATGACAGAGATGGGTAATTCGTGGGATGATAGCAATGAAGAATCTAGTATTTGGAAGAAGGTTTTGGGGTATGGTAATTGATTCAGTAGAGAGAGACATAATAGAATTGAATGAGAATTGAAGAAAATGATTGAATAGGGTTTCCGATTCAAGAATAGAAGATTTGGGAAATTCAAGTTTGGGTTATGGTAGTAGACATGAAGGCATAAGTTCGATGGGTAATTAAGGTTTGAGAGTAGTAATTAGGGTTTCAGTAATGGATAATTCAGGGTTGGGCTCAATAATGGGTAATTGGGTTTGGGCTTAGTAATGGGTAAGTTTGCTTTGCGTAAGTTTGGTCTAGGTTTATGGATTTAATCCGGGTCCAACCCACTTATAAACTAAGTTGATTAAGGTTAAAAAACAAGGTAGATGGTAAATGGTAAAATAAATAATAAATAATAAAATAAGTATACACGTGACTTGATTGCTGATTGGGATGAAAAATGGGTATAATTGGACACAATTATAGAGGACCAATAGTTACACAAAATTTGGATTTTTGGAGTGCAACGTGTCATATTTTTATGGCTCACATGTGTTGGAGGACTAATCTTACAAATTTCTGAAACATAGAGGATGGGTGGGAGACAAAAGGGAAAATACAAAACTAGTATGATACAGAGGTGAAACCTGAGAAACAATAGTGATTTTAACGGTTATATTCAATTTCGAACTTGACGTTTGAAATGTCTGGCATAATATACGGATTTCGTGGTACATATAATGATTATTGAACCCCAATCTAGGTAGGATTTAATCGGCCACTGGATATAAAATTTTGGGGATAGATTTTAACATCGTCATATTTAGATATGGCTATGACTAATGTACCCCACCTATGTTGAAAATCCAAGTTTGGTTTATAATTTGAGATTGGGTACTGAAAATTTTCAAGATTTAATTCGCTTTTGGTTCAAAATTTTCTTCAACAAAGACAGTTAGTTGCTAACACGTGACATCGTCGAGACTAAAATCAATCTCAGCGTAGGTCAGTTTTAGTACCAAAATTAAATTTCAAAAACTGCTCTTAGTGCAGATAAAACACAATCCCATTGAGCTCACGAATACATTTTCGTGAAAGTATCGACTTATCGCTTTCATTTGGGCGATCCTATTCGGTGACCAACCAAAACTGTAATTAATCTATATGTTATAAGCTACCAATAATCATTTATTATTTTCGGTGTTAATATCCATAACGATTCGATTTTAGAATATAATTATCTATAATCATCTTAATTTTTTTTAATACTAGTATATTTGTAATTGATTTTTTTTCTAAATGTCATATATTTCAAATCATAGTTTCAAAAGAAAATTCGAAAATATTATTGGTTTTGTTTTTTTCAAGACAAACAAAACTAGATTCATGAAAGACTTTTTTTTTGTTTTTTTAAAATGTCATATCTTTCAAACTATAACTCTAAAAAATTTCCGAAAATCAATTGATTTTGTTTTTTAAATATGAACAAAACTAGATCCATTAACGATTTTTTTAAAAAAAAAATTACTGCATTTTGTTGCGAAAATTTGAGTAATCTTGTTGCGAAATTAATATGAAAAAAGGAAACCATGCTCCATTTGCATAATAAAGAGTAATTTGATTACGAAAAAACAACACTCTTTCAATTGCGTAATTAAGTTTGATTTTGTTGCAAAAAATCAACTCTTTTCAGTTCGGGATTTAAGTACAAATGGATTGCGTAAATAAAAAGAAAATAGTATCGGAAATAGGACTTTGGTTGTGAAAAAAGAATTTTGTTATAGTTTTTGTTTTTTATTTATTTAATATCATATCTTTTAAACCATAACTCCAAACAAAATCGAAAATACCATTGGTTATATTTGTTTGAGACCAGCCAAATTAAATTCATTAAATTAATTTTTTTGAATTTTTTCATTGCATGTGATTACGCAAATAGGTGTAATGTAATTGTGAAATTAGTGTGGTAATTTTTTTTTGTTATTTTTAAATGTCATATCTTTCAAACCATAGCTCCAAAAACAATTTAAAAATACGATTGGTTTTGTTTTTTTAAAAAACGGATAAAACTAGATCCACAATTTTTTTTTAATTTCTACTACATTTAGTTGCGGAAACATAAGTCGTCCAACCCGAAATAACTGAAAACAAAATTTAGTCTACTAAGTTGTGATGTCTTCACTTATGTATTTAATGGTTTGACCATTTAAATCATTTTCAACCAAAATACAAATTTATATAGATAAATCGTTTAAAAAATTGAATTAAATTTTTTAATAATGTGGATTAAATGTAAATGATTTGTAGGTTAAAATTAATATACCGCTAATTTTTTTAAATAATTTAATGGATTAGATAATGATAATCGTTTAAAATAAAATTATGAGTTTAAAATATTTATTAGAGATGATTTTGTTTATGTCAAACATTTGTTTAAATTGTTTTGGATAAAATTAGTTAGACGTGGATGTATATTAGTAATTTTTTTATTTATAGCTTGGTCAACTGTATTCGATGATTCGATCTTAGCCTCTCTTCCATATTTCAGCATAATTTCAACGGCTGTCTTAACACGTACGTTAAGTTCTGATCACCGAAATATAAGGAAAGTTGTAAAATGCAAGCCAAAGGTTGACATGCCCTTTATTTGGCATGGATGGATCCAAAATTGTTGGTTACCAAAAGCTCAAGCTCTCGACTAAATTAACATGACTTAATAGTAGACGTTACTTTCTAGTTGTTCTATGCAACCATATTAAAAAAACTCTAGGAGCATCTAGAGTTAGTATGTAAATAATACGTTAACTAGTGATATGTATAAAAAAAAAAAAATATGATTTAACTATTTTTTAGTTAACTAATTTGATTATGCTGTAATCGTGCATGTTAGAAGACTAAATTAATGAATAAAATAACAAACAGATAAAATGAAAAAGAAAAAAATAGAAAAAAACACTGATAAAAAACAAAAAATTTGTCTGCTAATTCTCCCTCAAAATTTAACAAGCGAGTTAACAAAAATTTCTTCCACCCCATTTAACTATCATTTAAGATGTTGATTTGAGTATATATTTTAGTATTTTAACTAATAATTCATTAAATATATGATTTAAAGCTTCGGCTTTAGCTTCGACTGTATATGCTCTACCCATAAAACTGATAGAGCCCGATCACAAATAAATAAGCACAAGTTATACTCCAAAAGGTTAAAACTTCTCGATTCTTAAGTTCTAGTTCATAAAACCCTTTATGATAAAGGGAAGCAAACATTAAGAAAAATAGAAGTATAGAATACAAGTGATTGAATAGTTGCTTGAAAAAACTTTAGCTTCATTGCTTTTTTTCTTTTTCAAGAGAAAGAAAGGAATCAGAAAAAGTTGAACTGAAACTCAAAGCAACTAGTAGTAGTAGTGGTAGTAGTGTAAGCTTACAAGACTTTACTATAAAATCTGAACGTCCTCTAGTTCTTTCTCACTCACCAACCACAACAGCATACAATAAGCTAAAAAAGAGAGACTTCTTTTAAAGTATAAAAGTAAGAGATGGTTCAAAGAAGGTCTTATCTGTGGGCTGTTCTCTTTGTTCTGCTGATTAGCACAGAAACCATCCTTGTCATGGCACAGCATCAAACTGATGATAAGACCGGTGCGCTCACTAGCGGCAGCAAAAATGGAAATGGTGGAAGCGGCAGCAACAATGGAAATGGTGGAACCGGCAGCAACAATGGCAATGGCAGCAGCGGCAGCAACAATGGCAATGGCAGCAGCGGCAGCGGCAATGGAAATGGGAGCAGCGGCAGCGGCAATGGAAATGGGAGCAGCGGTGACAACAACGGAAATGGGAGCAGCGGCAACAATGATGGAAATGGGAGCACCGGTGTTAGTAACGGAAATGGAGGAAGTGGGAACGGCAACGGAAATGGTAACAGCGGTGATAGCAACGGGAATGGAAACAGCGGAAATAGCAACGGGAATGGCAATAGCGGTGACAGCAATGGAAATGGAAACAGCGGCGATAGCAACGGAAACGGCAACAGTGGAGACAGCAACGGAAACGGCAACGGCGGAGACAGCAATGGAAATGGAAACATTGGTGACGGAAATGGAAATGGCAACAGCAACAGCAATGGCAATGGAGGGAACGGCAATGGGAATGGAAACAGCGGTAATGGTAACGGTAACGGAAACAGTGGTAATGGTAACGGAAATGGAAACAGCGGTAACGGAAATGGAAACGGTAACAGCGGAAGCGGAAACGGAAATGGAAACAGTGGAAATAGTAATGGGAATGGAAACAGTGGCAATAGTAATGGAAATGGAAACAGTGGAACCGGCACTGATGGTGAAAACGATAACAACGGAAAAGGTAACAGTGGTGGTAACAGCAATGGAAATGGGAACACAGGCAAAGACAACGGAAATGGAAACACAGGCAAAAACAACGGCAATGGCAACAGCGGCAACAACAACGGAAATGGAAACAGTAACAATAACAATGGAAATGGCAGCAATAACAACGGAAACGGCAATGGCAAGGGTAATGATAGCTCGGATGAGAACGATAATTACCGAATGTTGCCATCAAAGGATGGAAAAGAATGCGCCGTTTGTAAAGCACAAGGAGCATGTTTCTACAAGACCCTTGTCTGCCCGGCTGAGTGCCCAGAGAGGAAGCCTTCTAACGGCAAGAAGAGCCAAGGATGCTTTATGGACTGCAGTAGCAACTGTCAGGCTACTTGCAAATGTAAGCTTACTAATTACTTCAATAAATTGCAAGAAAACTAACAAAACAACCACTTCACTTACCATGAACAAACAAAATCTTGTTTGATAGGGAGGAAACCCAACTGCAATGGTCATGGCTCTATCTGCTACGATCCTAGGTTCGTGGGCGGTGATGGTGTGATGTTCTACTTCCATGGATCTAAAGGAGGAAACTTTGCCATTGTTTCAGACGATGATATTCAGATCAATGCCCACTTCATCGGCACAAGACCACTAGGAAGAACCCGTGATTTCACATGGGTGCAAGCGGTCTCTATCATGTTTGACTCACACAGTCTCGTTGTTGCTGCCAAAAGAGTCGATCACTGGAACGACAAATACGATGCCATCATGGTCAAATGGGACGGTAAAGATGTCATAATCCCTACAGGTGAAGGATCCGAGTGGAGTACTAATGCTTCAGACAGAAAGATAATCGTCGAAAGAACAGATGACACCAACAGCGTAAGAGTTATAGTGTCTGGTCTGGTTGAGTCAGTTCTGAAGGTAAGGCCGATTGGCGAGGAAGAAAACAGGGTTCACAAGTATAAGTTACCCGAAGACAACTCATTCGCTCATCTTGAGACGCAGTTCAAATTTGAAAAACTAAGTGATGCTGTTGAAGGAGTTTTGGGTAAAACTTACAGACCTGGTTATGTTAGCCCCGTCAAGATCGGTGTTCCAATGCCCCTAATGGGTGGAGTTGACAGGTACCGTACTCCATCGCTCTCCTCACCTCTATGCAAGGTTTGCAGGTTCAATGGACAATCCGGACTCCTGCTACCTGAAGGGCTGTCAAAAGAATGATAGCAATTCCAAAGCTAAATAAATAGTGGTTTATACAAACCAAAACAGGCCAATAACAAGATACATCAAGTATCTTTGTGTCTTTTTTCTATATATTTCATGCATAGAACTTTATCTACTTTGTTTATTTAACTTTCTATCAAAGAGTATATGTATAATGTAACCTGTAACATCTTCTATGAAAATACAAAATTGTTTTTGTTTTGTAAAACTACACTGGATTACAAACACGACACTGGATTCCATTGCCATCTATCATTACAGAAAGATTTGTTTCTCCATAAAAAACTTGCTATTTTGCCAATAACCAACATGGTTATAGCTTTTTGCATTGATGCTAGAAATCTCATCTCTTCAATCGTCAACTTACCACTATGATATCCTAAATTGGATTCACTATTGTCGTATTGTATCGGTAATTGTAGCATGAAAAAGTAAACGAACTCAATTTGTGAGAATTCAATTGAAGGATTGTAGAAAGTGAAATGTAATAGATTTTGAGGTTTACATATTGAAGGTGTGAATTGAGATTTTCTAGGGAAATTGTGAGAATTAAAAGCAGTGTGAGAGAGAAACAAGAGCGTGAAAGCTTGCTAGAGGTGAGTTACGATCATCTTTTATGTTCCCTAGATAAATTTCAGTATCAGTTTCACGATCGCTACTGTAGTCTCTCTCTCTAATTAAAAGAAACAGTATGACATTCTTACTTGCATAATGATAGAGGCAGGGACGACCGAGCACCTGGAGTTAGAAGAACAAAGAAATTAGGGTTAGTAAAGGAGAAGGATTTCCAGAAAAATAAAATAGGAAGAGAATATGAACAGGTGCGTGAATATGCAGAGAGGTCTGAGAATCGCTTGGAGAAAAAGAGTAGCAGATTTCTTGCGGTTTGGTTTTCTTTGAGCTGGTTGCTTGGTTGTCGCCATTAATGGCCGAAGTTGAGAAAATGGATCGATTTGATCTGGGTTTTCGAAAGGAAACACTTTTTTGCTGAAATGTGGAAGTTAAATATCCCGCTCGATTTATATATTTGGCGTTTGTTTGGAATGCTGCTGCTAGTGCTCACTCTCTCGGTTTGACTAAATTGCAATTGGTCTCAGCCGTTTGTTTGGAGCGCTAATCTGTTCCACATAAACAACTTAACATACGAAAAAAAGAAAAATTTGGGCATAACTTGTGCGACAATTTGCCTAAATTTATGATTGATTTGTCGAGCTTTTGCCCAATTATCTCATGGTTAGTTTAAAATTTACATCTTTTCTAATTATTCTTGATATTATTTTGGTTTTTAATTTAAGAATATCTCTGCCTGGAACTCATTTAATATTTTCGTATTCGTCTAAGATCGAGACCGAGCAGCAACACAGAATATCGTTTGGTATCACACGTCACATAGTGCATAGATCGACCATCATCGTATAGTCGTAGTTTAGGATAGTGCAAATCATTCACCTTCTATGAGTAAGTTGCTACAGATGACTTCAAACGAACCCAACATTAATGATTTGTACTCCAAATTCAATTATTAGAATAACCAGATGACATATAACATCTTCAACAACGATGTAAGTTTTTTAAACAAATTTTCTGAATAAAATTACCTAATTATGTCCTTATATATGTCGTTAATTTGTTCTTATTTTCGTAGGTTAGAGTCTCGTTACGATGTTGCACTATGTACGCAACTTATTACTAGTGGGATATAATTCGTTAGATTCGAGTCAAAGCTAAGGTTATGAAGACGTGTTTCGCTCATTTGCTAGATTGTCTGTATATAACAATGTTTACTTATTTGAAGTATTTTTGGAACGGTGGCATGTGAAGACCACTCCATTATATTTATCTTATGGTGAGATGACGATGGCGTTCGATGATGTACACATGATCATTGGACTTCCCATGACATGTTATAGTTCCATTTTTTTCACTTTTATAATAAATGTGAAAGAATTGACTTATTGCGATGATCAGTTCATTGATGAGATGGCTTCTCATGCCACTCAGGTCTATCTTTTACATAAGTTTGGATGTTTTATTTTTGTAAAAAAGACTGGGAACATTATTTTTCTTGACCGCATATAGTTCATTAAGAACTATATCATCTCAGGTAAGTATAATTAGGGTCAGATATTATTAAACCAGTTATATGGTACGCTTTGTATGAGTTCCGCGCATACCAATTCTGGCTTTACCTGTGTCTTTAGATTGTTAGATACATGGATCTACGATCGTTTGCTGATTATTGCGGCTATGCATTGTTTTCCGTATTCTTTCGTATTCTATCACCCAGCCGCATATGTTTATATATGCACCTTTGAGTTATCGATCAAACCCAGAAGTCGATATGATATTTGGCATACTATATCTATGTTATAAGAGGATGATATAATTTTTATTTATCATTTGTAATTTTTATTACTTCTCTTATTTTAATATGACTTTAATTTATACTAACATTATTTTTTAGGTCTTATTAATGTCATATGAATATTTACATGGCGTTAGACCTTTTGCGTAAGGTTGTTTGGATATATGCTATTTTGAATTTTTATGACATTGTGGAAGCTTACAATCACCTCTACGTCGCTCGTTATTTGTGGGATTCATTAAAACCCGTTTTGATAGGTAATGGTAGAGGTATGCGTGTGAACATTTATTATTTGTGGGATTCATCTATTTGGATTGCATGTTAGTCTCATACTATTCAACCCTTGCTGCGAGGTTTTTCATACCAGGGCGGTCGTTACAATATGATGTCATTTTATCCTGCATGAGTAAGGTCCAACCTATGATACTATGGATCGACCTTTAGTATCGAATCGCTTATACATATGTTGGGATGAACCATTATGTGCGTATTTATGAGGACATGTTATCTGATTTTGTGGATCAAGTACTCGAGATGGAGCCGATGGATGAAAATTATTTACGTGAGTGCTACAGACTTGCACTATCGAAATTGTGATTGATTTTATTACATGTATTTTTTTGTTTTGTTATAAATATTTTGTTATGTACGACTTTGATGACCTTGTTATATTCGCGCTTTTATTGTTGTGAATCTTATTTTATCTTATATTTACCTATTGTGATTTAGTAGTGTTATGACTTTATTGAACTCGAACTCAATAGATTGTTTGATCTATTTAGTTGATTATCGTTAATGTTCCATATGGATTGCTTAATTATTTCATTGATCACCGCGAGAGTTATAACAATATTGAACTCGGATTGGATCATGTTCAATAATTACCCAACATGTATTTTCTCACGATTGGTGTTAGTAGATTACGTTATCCATAACTATCACGTGTCGAATATTCACAGGCCTATTTGCATTACATTATCCTTAATTATCGTGAAAGTTCTAATAAAATTGAATTGATACTCATCAAATGGGTTTATCTTGACATGGCTCGGGGATTGTGTTAGTTTTATCCAATAGGTGCCCCAAACCGATTGGATAAGCAAATTTAGTAACAATGGGTTGCGTTCAGACAGAGTTCAGACCAACCCTCTCATACCCGTGTTTTTTTAAAACATAAAATTTTTAACTTGCCCCAACCAGCTTCAGGTCTAATATTTTCAAACATAATCCCGATTCATTCGTGTTCGCAGGTCCGTCTTGCTCGACCCGCAGATATATATATATATATATATATATATATATATATATATATATATATATATATATATATATATATATATATATATCACATCATCTTATATATTTTCTATTATTTTCTATATTTTTATTTTATTTGTTTTATATATATAATTTTAGTATTTATTTATTTGCATTAAGAGATATTGGTAGTATTTGATGAGGATGATTTAAGAGATATTGTTGGCCCACATAAAGATGTTTTGGTAATAGGAGCATCAATTGAGGGTAACAACGCCCGAAGGATCCTCATTGACATTGGTAGTTCTGCAAACGTATTATCTAACTGCCTACAAGAAAATAACGAATCTCTCGGTCATTCATCAATCAAACAGAAATATTGTAGGGTTTACTGACAGTTCGGCGGAGGTCATTGGTGAATTTGAAGAGGAAGTATTGTTGGGAAAAGGGCCTTTAAAAAAGTTGGTAAGGGTGTTATTTGTGGTATTTGATTGTTCCACATCATATAAAGCCATATTTAGAAGGTCTTGGATCTCTAGGATGCATGTTATAGTATCCAGAGTCCATTAATATCTGAAGTACGCTATATGGGGACAAATGGGTATTGTCCGAAGCAGCCAGAAGATGGCCAAAAAATATTATGTTACTTCCCTTACTTCCAACACATTAGAGGCATCTAAATTTAACAAGGAATATCAACTATCTGAGCCTTCCACACACCACAATGAGATAAATGATCCAAGGGAGGCTCCTAATGCTATAATACCTATTGAGGAAGTTGAAATCTATTCTTTCACTGAAGGCAAGAGTGTCAGAATCAGAAGTAAGTTACCATCAGATTTGAAAGGTAAATTATAATCTTTCTTATCTAACAATTAATATGTGTTTGCATGGAATAATGATGATGTAACTGTAGTTCCGACCGAAGTAATATGCCACAAGTTATTGGGCCGTTCGGATACTGGATCAATTGTTTAGAGAATAAAGACCTTTTTTCTAAAGAAAAAGCCGATGTGATAGTACAAAAAGTCAATAGATTAACCAAGATGGGTCATATCAAAGAATCCCAATATCTTTTGTGGACAACAAATCATGTTGTGGTTAATAAAAAAATGAAAATTGGCGTATGTGCATTGACTTTACTGATCTTAATAAAGCATGTCCTAAAGATATGTTTCAGGTGCCCTAGATAGATCACTTGGTGGATTCTACATCGGGAAACAAACTTCTGTCCTTTATGGATGCCTTCTCAAGATATAATCAGACACAAGTGGATCCGAACGATCAGGATCATACTACATTCATCACTGATAGAGGGTTTTATTGCTATAAAGTGATGCCATTTGGATTGAAAAATGTTGGCGTTACTTATCAAAGGTTAGTAAATAAAGCCTTTGCTAGTCAGATTGACATAATCATGGAAGTATATATAGATGACATGATGGTGAAGAGCCTTGAGGATGATGAGAACATATCTGATCTTCATGAAATTTTTTCTAACTTAGAAGCCATAAATTTGAAATTAAACCCGGAGACATGTGTTTTTGGGGTCCGATCTGGAAATATTTTGGGATATGTTATAAGTGAAAAAGGAATTCAGTTTGATCACGATGAACTAAATGCTTTGTTGGCTATGGATCCTCCTCGAAACACTAAAGAAGTTCAAATACTAAGCGGACGGTTGGCTGCGTTAAATAGGTTCATTTCAAGTACTTTAGATAAATGTGCTTAATTTTTCCAAGTATTATGGCATGACAAAGAATTTAATTGGTCTCCTCCATGTGATCAATCCTTCCTTGAAATCAAGAATCATTTGTCTTCATGTAAGACGTTGTTCAAACCTATTCAGGGGGAGAAACTTTATATGTAATTAGTTGTATCGAAATATGTAGTAAGTGTTGTATTAGTAAGAGAAGTGGATAGTAACCCTCGTTCGGTGTATTACATAAGTAAGAGTCTATTGGAAGCAGAAAAGAGATATTTGAAGTTAGAAAAATTAGCCTTGACTTTGGTAATAGTAGTCGAAAAAATGAGGCCTTACTTCCAAACACATTTAATTGTTGTCCGAACATCTTTTCCTTTGAAGAATGTTCTGAAAAAGACTGATATATCAAGAAGAATGACCAAGTGGTCAGTTGAACTAGGTGATTACGATATTGATTTTGCGCCTCGAACTGCAGTCAAGGCTCAAGTTATGGCTGATTTCTTAGTAAAGTTTTATACTTAAAGGCATTGTTAGCAAAGGCAAGAAAACTAGTCTAAGAAAGAATGGGTAATTCGAACAGACGGCGGAATTTACTTAACTTCCCCTTATGGTGATACTATGTATCAAGCTATATGTTTTGGTTTTATGGCCTCCAACAATGAGTGAGAATATAAAACAGCCATAGCCGATCTAAGATTAGCCCTGATATGTGGGGTAAAGAGAGTCTGATTGATGAGTGAGTCCCAACTACTTATCCCTCATGCTCATGGACAGCCTGAAGCTAAAAAAGAACAATTGATAAAATATTTGTTGATACTAAAGGAAGTTGTTGCAGGCTTTAAAGGTATGCAGTACGAATATGTCCCTAGATCGAAGAATACTATTGTCGACTCCTTAGCAACGATAACCTATTCCGAAGCCTACCCATGGATTCTGATGCAAGAATTCCCCTCAATATATTCAATCCAAGAGCAGGGTAAAGAGGATGAAGAAAATATGAGCATATTTGTCCTTCAACCCAAAGACTGGAGGTATGATATCTTTCAATCTATTTTCGATGAAGTTCTGCCTCCGGATAAAGCGCTAGCTAAAACGATTAAGTATAACGCTCGTGGGTTCCTAGTATTAAGAGAAGTTCTATATAAGAAATCTTTTAGCAGACCCATCCTGCGTTGCTTAGGATTTAAAGAATCCCAAAATGTTATACCTAAACTACATGATGGAGAGGGCTTTGCCCATTGTTGATTCAAGGTATTAACCAGGAGATTTCTGTTAGCAGGGCACTATTGGTATGTAATAATGATATATGCTAAAGATATGGTCAGAAGGTGTGATCCATTCCAAAGGTACAAAAATGCAACCCATGTGCCAATAATTCATATGAAGTCAATATCTGAACCAATACCTTTTGCCAGATGAGGTTTAGACTTGGTTGGACCTCTTCCCATGGCATCCAGAGGATTCCAAACGATAATAGTGGCAATAGATTATTTATTTAAGTGGATATAAGTTGCACCACTAGCTGGAACCACATCAAAGGTAGTCATAAAATATATCCTATCCAATATTTGTTGCCGATTTGGAATTCCTCAACGGATTACTACCGACAACGGACCACAGTTTGACAATAAGGATATGAATACATTTTGCACTTCCAAAGGAATTCAACACAGTTTCTCTTTTCCTTTCCATCCTCAGGATAATGGGCAGGTTAAAGTTTCTAATCAAACCATTTTAACAGGGTTAAAAAATAATTTGGAAGGAGCTGCAGGAAAATGACCAAGCTATTTGCAAACAAATTTGTGGGCCTATCGAACTACTCCACAAACAACCACCCAAGAGTCTCCCTTTGAACTTGTCTATGGGATTGATGAGATCACACCTATAGAAGCAACGCTACCGTCTTTTTGAATATAAGCTGAACAAGCTAATGAATTAATGGTAAGAAATCAGCTGGATCTGATTGAAAAAAAAGAGTAAAAACACATTTGAGGGTTGTACATTATCAGGGCTTAATGAGAAGCAGGTATGCATCTAAAGTAAAAAAGATGATATTTTCAAATAGGTGATAAAGTGTTAAGAAAAGTTTTCTTGCACACTAAGGAAAACAGTTCGATAAGCTGGCTCCGAACTGGGAAGAGCCATACATCTGTTGAAGCATCCTTGGAACATCGAACATATCATGTTGTACTTAGAATAAAATTATCTTGTAAATATTTATTGTGTAGTATATCAATGTAAATATTTGGGGTAATACTCTTTCCTACCATGTTGACGCGGGGAGGTTTTAATGAGGTGTCCGGTTTTAAATAAATAAATATATTATGTATTCTTTCAAGAATTGTGTTGAGCGCGAAGTGATCAGATTTATTCAACACCCTCCATCATTCAAATGAAATATCTTTGAAGTGATCAACTTTATTCAACACCCTTCATCATTCAAATGAAATATTTTGAAGTGATCGGATTTATTAAACACTGTTGTTTTTTGAAGTGATCAGAAATATTAAATATTGATTAAATATTGAAGCATAAAAAGAATTGATATATACGAAGGAAATCTTATATTAAAAACTGATCGAAAAAAATTCGATCGACCATTAAATAAAATACATTGGCCATCCTAGGACTTTAGTTTTAAAATGATACAAAATGCCTTGGCCATCCAAATACTTTAGTCTTAAATATCAAAAGAAAACACGACAACCTTAGGCTCATTCCCTTCGGTTATTTCCTTACCTAAATCTTTGGTGGGACTCTTGGTGTTAGTGCTAGAACTCTTCTTTCATCAGAGTCACTATCACTTGGTGAGGAATATCTATGTTTGTCTCTATCCGACATGGTGTAAAAAGGTATCTCCTCGTATGGTACGTATTTCCTTAAAGGACCAAGGTTTATCTTTGGAAAGGTCTCATGAAATAGCAGAACCATATCCGATTTAACTCCTTCATCATTTTTCTCCAAATAATCCACTACACCGGGAGCGTACTTCTCTATTTTTACAACTATCTCTTGGGCTTGTTTCCTTATTAAAGAAGAATTTCCGTCTTCCTTCTCTTTGAGAAGCTTCTCTAACCTAACTTTTGTATCAGATAAAGTACCGAGTGTTGGCATTGGTAACTTGTTGGTCCTTCAAAGATTTGATCTCAATAGAGGTAGAAGTTTCCAATCCGCAATACTTGGTCTTGATATCCTCATGGGCAGCCTTAACCTGGGTAAGTTTAGAGCTCAGTTGCTCTTTCTCTTTAAGAAACGTTTCCACTATCTGCTCTGCAAAAAAAAGAAAAGTCTTCAAGCCCTGATTATCTGTGGTTAGGGAAAATATATCCTTTGCTTGATCCCTGAATTGCCTTTCTAGATCAACTATCAGACGGATATAACCCAAGAGGGCATGACTCAAAGTATCATGCTCACTTGATACCTCGTACGACTCACCATTATAGGTTACAACATTGGCTATGGTGGCTTGAGGAAAGGTCCGTTCGAAGTCATCTTTATCAAGATTACTAAAGTACATGCTACAAAATTCATCTAAATTAACATCTCATTTAGTAGCTACCTGTTCGGCTGGAAGGAATGTTGGAGAAAGAGGGTTAGGTGGAATCTCTTCTTGTGGATAAAGGCCAGTAGGAATGGGAGGAGGAATTTCTGAAGGACGAAGTATTATCTCTGTCCCCAAGCTACTTTTCTTTTTTCTTTACAGCTTCTCGGACACTGCCCTCTTTGCACCTCTTATGATTTTTCTTCTTAGTTTGGGGCTGATGATTCAACCCAAAAGTTTCCTTTACTCTGGGTTCAACTGCCTCTAACAAGACGGCGTTGATTCTTCCTGGATTCTCTAAACCAACACCTTTAAAGATTTGATGAGATGAGTCGCCTTCTGTTTTTTCTTCTTCTTCTTCTTCTTCTTCTTCTTCTTGTTTTTGATTTTTTCCAAGTGACTAGGGGCTTTGTTCCGTGAAGGCAAGTGAAGTTTGCCACCCTTAACCTCAAACCTATTTAGAATTACATCTGATTGAGGAGGAGTGGTCAGTTGCTCCCAAGAAAGGTCTCTACTCCCTGTATTATTCCATAAGTGGGCCCTCAACGTGTTTCCAGAGGTGAAACAATTATGGAAAGCAAGTCCTCAGTTTTCAGATGCCCATTCGTTCAACCTGGTGAAAGTAGCTTTGCCTGCCTCCGAGTTTTCTGAAAACATTTTTGAAAATACTACAAGAAGACACATCAATCAGTTCAGAATATCAACATGGAATGTGGAGACTAATGAAAATATGAATGAAAATTACCTGAACTTTTCCAGCGGCTAGTTAGCTGACTTGGATTGTCTATGGAGTTTATCTTATTCCATTCTCCCATACTCCACTGATAAAAATAAATTGGGTCGTCTATGGCTTCTCAGACTCCAACAGGTCATTCATCACCTTGTAATCATTTTCCATGTTGTAATGATAGAAAGTGATGTGGCGGTTCTTACATAGATTCTCCACAACATCAAATTTCTCCACGGAAAGGGGAATTTTTTACAACCTAGATTCCATAATACTAACCAGCAAAGTATACCACGCATTCAGACTCAACTAACTTGGGTACAATCTTATTAGATGAAAATAACTAAATATTTCTGGGTCTAGAGGGAACCGAAGGCCCCAGTTGAGCACTTCAGTATACACCACCAACTCATGAGCCTTCCAGTTCATGGGAGTTTCCAAAGTGACTAGGATTTTCACCTTAACGGACTCCGGAAAGCCCCATTTTGTTTGGATTTGACTCAGTTCAGCAATGTGGGTATACACATAAGAAATTTTCTGAAGAGCTATTAGGTAATTCACACTAACCTTGCAAAATTTTGACCTCACTTTCCCTTCCAGGCACTCCGGAAGTGTTTTAGTATTGGGCATCCCCACTTTTCCTTTGTTTTTTGATCTGGTGCAGTATCTTCTGTTTTTCGGGAGGTCTTGAAAATGGTCTATTCTCTATTGTTCTCCATAATTCCCTCAATTATGTTTGACTGTTGTTCGGATGGTTTAAGATCTACAGAAGGCTTTATCGTCTCCGAACTAGCATGTTTTGAAGTGAGAGGAGTGCTTTTGGCTTTTGAAAGACGAGTGACCCTTCAAGGGGTGGTATTTTAAGCTTCTGATCCCATGACAAGAAAATGTGAAGGTTTTCTAACGCTGGAAACTGCTTTTTCCTTAGGCAAAGGCTTTTGAGACTCTTGAACTGAAGACTCTGGCTTTAAAGGAGATAGGGTTGGGATGCAGTTTTTGAATTACTGATGTCCTTGATGATGATGAGCTTTTGTCTGTATTTGGCCTTGTTTGGCTAATCTCTCCACCGGGAGATGCTGGGAGCCTAATTTTGATTCTTGCCTTTCTTCTTGCTCTTTCCAAATCAGATAAGTTTAACCAAACTCCTTTCACCAAAGCGTTTTTGGCTGTGAACATATAAATTGCCCAAATACAATTTCAAGTAATCTAGCTTTCTCTCTCTAGAAATTTCTTCTAGTTTCAGAAAAAGATAAAACAATAAACTAATTTATATAGAGGTGAGAGGTGTGAGAGTTTCACCTAGGGGAGATAAATCGATCAAAGGTAATGATTAGGGGCTAGGAAGCATGGGCGTTACACCCTAATTACTTTTTAGCCAGTAAGTACAGGAACCTAAAAGAGAAAACAGCTGGAAGGTTGAACCAAAACACGACACATGACATACTTCAAAAATTTGACTTTTGGAATTTCTAACTGTAAACTTGTCTCTTCGGATCCGATCAAAATTCAATTAAAAAAACCAAATCAGAATTCACTTCGGATATGTACCAAGTTATATTTTTCTCTTCGAATTAGCTCTTCCAAAGTATCTTTGCAAGACCTAAAAGGTCTACTGATAAGGTCAGATTTCTCTGACACTGATTTACTGTACCTATCTGAAGGGTAGTTTGGATATATTCGACAACATGCCACACTGAACAGTACGATCAAGTGGGTTATGACTCAGTAGGCTGCTAATTATCTCATGTCTTGGGATTATGGATCTTTAGACCTGACCCGAGTCCATAGTCCGACCCGGAAGGCCCATGGGTCATAAAACAAATATAAATACCATAACCACCTTCATTTATGAGGGGTGGGAAAATTTTTACTGCTAGTAAACTCCTCTTTCATCTTCCTACATTTCAGTCAACCATTAAATTCCTTAAAAAGATAAAACTCTTTTATTTTGTCCTAATATACCTTTTGATCATAAATTACCCTCTCCAATTCACAACTATTTTTCTCAAACCAAATACATTCTCGAGCTACTCTTGAAAACTTCCAATTAAACGCATTAATTTTACTTATTGTTTTATAATAGCAAAGCAAAGTTTCATTTTATTTTTAATGGCTCCGAAAACTAGAAAACAAATACCATAAAAGATGTGAGCAAAGCATCTAGAGTAATAACTAGATCCAAGGAAATTAATGAAGACGTATAAATTCAGGAACGATCAGACGTACCCAATTGCTAATTGATAATGTTGTCGAGTTGGGTTGGTTAGATTTTTCCAAATATAGTTGCAAATGGTATGTTGAGATCGATAATAGAGAATGAAAGATGAGGGAGTTTATTTAATAAAGAAAGTTTATTTAGGAAAGATTGTTAATTATGTAATAAAAATGACTAGTTTAAAGCAAACAATA
Source organism: Limnanthes douglasii subsp. nivea (assembly GCA_036936605.1). Lineage (NCBI taxonomy): Eukaryota > Viridiplantae > Streptophyta > Magnoliopsida > Brassicales > Limnanthaceae > Limnanthes > Limnanthes douglasii. The sequence continues at coordinate 10,639,830 of JAUPFV010000005.1, read as the reverse complement.
AAATTAGAGACTGGTCTTGCAATTATCAAGTTGTTAGACTTGTATGAACTACTATTGTACTATAAAAGCACCACCCTATTATGGGAAAAAAAGTGATTCATAAACAAATATATTTCTCTCTTTAAAAGTGTAGAGTTTCTCTCTCTAAAACAATTAGCTAAGGAATCATTAATATGAAATAAATCCTCAAAATATTGTTTGACTCTAAACAACCCCTCAAAGTTTTCTTACCATTTTCATTGGCGCCGTCTGTGGGAACTTCGATTGGTACCTGAAATTATTTTCCTAAACCAAAATTGACTTAAGAAAAGTGATAGAAGAACAAGGGGAGTTAGACATGAACTATTGCGAGGAGAATCTCGTAGGCAACGATTATCGAAGTAATATGGATTTCGAAAAGGAATGATGATCAGTGTGTTGGGGAAATTTTAGAGGAATCAGTTTTAGTGGCTCAAAGAAATGAGTTGTTGGAGGAAATCGAGAAATTAAAGGCTGAAAAAGAAGCAGCACAGGGAAATCTTCATTCCAAAATCCGAAGGGAAAAATGATAATGAAAAGATCGAGAATGAAACTTATCATCGGTCTAGGGGAAAGAGTAATAGGTATAAGGGGCATGGTCGTTATTCTTCGAGGAGAAGGGAAATACGTGACCATGAATCTTCTGAGCCAAGTGATTATTCCCATTACAGCTTGTTGGAATCATCCCATGAAAGAAATCATCGAAAGAGAAGCTATGGTAAAAAGAATGTAGATCACCAACAAACTAAAAGTTTATGAAAGAAGATTCCGAAGGAAAAAAATATGTTGATAAAATAAAAGTTGATGAGAAAGTTTATAACGAGAGGCATTTTCCGGCAGGGAACCAAAATTTTGACCGACAGAATTTCGAATGGAAGCAACAATACACCTTGCCTTCCGAAGAAGGTCTCTATGCTTTGAATCATGAAAGTTCGAGGACCCATGTTTACAGGATATATGAGAATTGGAGATCTTCTCCTTTGTCCTCAAAATTTCTTTCTAGGAACCTCCTAAAACATTTTGACATATTTAAATTGGAAAAGTTCGACGAAACACAGGATCATGATAACCATATTGAGCAATTTAAAAATTTCATGATCAATTTTGATGATGATGATGATAAATTGTTGTGTAGGGATTTTTTATCCGACATTCAAAAGGGTAGCTTCCAAGTGGTACAACAGGCTTCCGCAGGGTTATATTAAATTTTTTGATATGTTTTAGAAGATATTCTGACAGCATTTTGTGGGAAGCAAGAAATTCCGAGCTAATAAGGTTACGATAATATACTGCATGCAAAGGGTTGGAGAAAGTTTGAAAAACTATACCAATCGTTTTGGGAAAATAAAAACTGATATGGAATATTGTCAAGACTCGGTGGCGTTGACACCGTTTAGAATGAGACTGCTCCCCGGATTTTTAAAGGACACTGTGGCTGAGAGTCAGGCAATGACTTTTGGGACTCTTTTTTACCAAGTTGAAAAGATGATTCTGGTAGAGGAGACTCAGGCTTCCGAAAAAGGATCAAGTGATCAGTTAGAGCAGAATCAGTTCCAAAGATCTGAATCCAACAACCAAGCTCCTCGAACAAATGTGCAGCCTAAAGCAGTTAACCAGTATTCTCCGAGGCCAAGGATGAATCAGCAGGCATACAACACACAATAGGGAACAAGGCCTATATCGAATACATGGATTCATCCAGATTATTTCACAGAGTTAACTGAGTATGTGGCAACCATATTTGACAAAGCCAATGATACAATACAATTTTGGAAGCCTTTTCCTATTCAAACTCCGAGGGAAAATAGAAGTAGTAGCAGATACCGTAAATATCATGAGTATATTGGCCACGATACAAAATAGTGCATTGCTTTGAAAAAAGAGGTGCAGGCGGTGGTTGAAAATGGTAAATTGACAGACTTTGTGAAAAAGCACTCCCATTGAAACCTGAGCGAAGGTTTTTCTAAAGAATGATGTAACCAGGATGGTTATTTTCGAAGAAGTTGATGCTTTTGATATTGCTACAGAGTACTTGGAACCAAAAGAGGGAAGGAATAATATTAATGTTGTAGAAGAGGTTGTTCCGAGGGGAAATGTTAGTGATCTATGCGCATTTTTTTGAGTCATTGGCTATTTTTTGAGGTGATACTGTTGCAGGGAATTCCAACAACTCTCGGAAGAGGCACATCGTTAATCTGTCTACCCAGTTAGAAGTAGGAGCTTCAGCACAGATGTACCGCCTTCCTTCCTCAATAATTTGCTTTGATGACGATGACATGAGAAATATAGTAGGAACACATGAAGATGCATTGGTGATTGCCGCAAGAATAGTTGGTCATCATATGCAGAAAATTTTGATTGACACTGGTAGCTCTGCCAATATTTTGTTCATAAATACTTACAAGAGAATCGCTAATTTCCCCGTAACTCGACGGTCATATAACTATCGTGGGTTTCACTAGGGCAACATCAGAAGTTGTCGGAGAATTCGAGAGTATAGTGAAGCTTGGCCGAGGGCCTTCTAGAAAAGAAGTCAAAATATTGTTTGTAGTGGTAGATGCGCCAACGTCTTACAATGCTATTCTGGAAAGGTTATGGTTGTCGAAGATGCATGGTGTTATTTCCACGGTTCATCAATGTTTAAAGTATATTGTGGGAAATAATATTGGAACAATAAGGAGTAGCTAGAAGATGGCCAGAGAATGTTACCGGGTTGTGCTGTCTTCAAAGAAAATTTGAGGGAGTGAGACAGAGAAAGCATAACAGTTAAATAATTCCTTTTGATGATCCGAGAGAGTCCTCCAGACTTTTGGTGCTTGACGATGATTACAAATACCCTGATGGGAAAGTTGTAAAGATTGGAACAAATCTTACTTTTGAGTTAAGGGAGAAATTGATTATGTTTTTATCTACAAAGCTAAACATGTTTGCTTGGTGTGCAGAAGACGTAACAGGGGTGCTCCCGGAGATAATTTGTCATAAGCTTTCGGCCTGGAACAACGTAAAGCCTATCATACAAAAAAGAAGACCATTTTCTTAAGAAAACTCTGAGGTAATACTTGCAGAAGTAGAGCGGTTGTTAAGTATAGGCCACACTCGAGTTTTGCAGTATCCTTTGTGGGCATCAAATCCAGTGTTGGTAAATAAAAAGAGTATAAAATGGTGAATGTCAAAGGGAGAGCTTGTGATACGTGTCAAAGGTATGCTAATATAATTCATAAACCCGGGGTTCCTCTCAAAAGTATTTCCGAGGCATTACCATTCGATCGGTGGAGTATTGACTTGGTTGGCCCGTTACCAATGACTACTGGGGGAAGGCAGACAATAATAGCGGCGGTTGACTATTTTTCTAAATGGGTGGAAGCAGAGACTTTAGCGGGAACAAGGGAAAATAATGTGATTAAGTTTGTCGTCTCAAATATTTGTTGTCGCTTTGGAGTACCAATGAAGGTTACTACAGATAGTGGACCCCAATTTGATAACAAAGAACTCAATAATTTTTGTGCTGCCAAGGGCATACAACAATGTTTTACTGCTCTTTTTCATCCACAAGCTAATGAGCAGGTGAAGGTTACTAATAGAACGATCCTTGATGGTTTAAAGAATAATTTGGAAGAAAAGGATGGGAAGTGGCCAGATTATCTACAAAATATACTTTGGGCCTATAGAACAACCACTCGGACAACTACTTCTGAATCTTCATTTGCTTTGGTTTATAGAATAGACGCAGTGGTTCATTCAGGAGTTATTTTCCCATCTTATCGAGTGGTAGCGTATACTGAGGAAGTAAATGATCAAGGTAGAGCAGTAGAGCTTGATTTGGTGGAAGAAAAAAGAAAGCATGCACAACTAAAATCTTTACATTACCAAACGCTAATGATAAGCAGATATGCTTCGCGAGTGAAGCAAATGGAATTTAAGGTGCGGGATAAAGTTCTACGAAATGTTTTTCTTCACACCAAGGAAAAGAGCCTCGAAAAATTGGGTCCCAATTGGGAAGGCTCTTATGAAGTGACGCAGAAAGTTAAGCATGAGACGTATCGTTTGAATGATAAAGAAGGAAGAAGCCTCAAGCATCCTTATATATAGAACATATAAAACTGTATCTTGAGTAAGGATGAGAATATTTTAATATTTTATCTTGTCTTTTTCTTTTAATACAACGACGACACACTCTTCCCTACCATGATAGGTACATGAAGGTTTTGACGATGTGCCATTTTAGCTGGTTTATGCATATGAAGTTTTTGCCTTAAAATTTTGGTGTTGACCTTAAAGTATTATCCAACAAAATTTGGCACACAACTATTATTATATCCAACAAAAGTTGGCACACAACTATTATCATGACCAACGAATGTTGTCACACAACTATTATCATGTCCAACGAAAGTTGATATACAACTATTATCATGTCTAACGAAAGTTGGCATACAACTATTATCATATTCCATGAAAGTTGGTACAAAACTATTATCAGATTTCACAACAGTGGGTTTACAAAAGATATAGCGAATAAAGTCATACAAACTTCGTTGGATTAAGTAAACACTCCCCGGAAAGCATTGGGAGCTTTTCAAAAATCGCCTTGGATGATGAGAGGTCTTATATAAAAAAGCTTCAAAATTTATGAGGACTTGGACAAAAAGGTAAAAAAAACGAGATTAACTCCTTAGAGCTTTTGGAAGAGTCACTGTCTTCGGAGTCCGATACTTCACTATCACTGACGACAATACCAGGTGGGAAATTTTCTAGAAGGACAAGTTTCCAAAAACTACCCAACTCGTAATCAGGGTAGCATTCACGGATTTATGTGATTAGCCCTGATTAGATGGTTGCATCCCTTGCATTCAGCTTATCTACGTATTTAGCAGCGTATACTTCTACAACCGCGTTCTTTTCTTTCTCAAGATTCTTTATAAGATATTTTTTCACTTCCACTATCCTCTCAAAATATTCAAGGCACTCTTGAAAACCTTTTGTTGATAGGTGATGTGCTTCTTTGAGAGCCACAAAGAGTTTTTCTTGGGCGCCAATTTTCTTATTGTAGAGGTCTCGTTCCTCTTGACAACATTTTCCACAAACATAACATAATTTTCCGAGGCAACCATTTTTTCGAAGAGAGCGTCAGCTTGTTTTTCTAAAATTGAATGTTGGTGTTTAATTTCTTCGAACTTGGAGGATGCAAGTGAAGCTTTGAATTTGTCATAGTTTTTCCTAATGTCCAGATGTTGCATCTTTTACCCCATTATGACTGAGGCGTGAAGTAGTCTTCAAAAACTATGGGAGAAGTCGTCTCATTGAGGAACTTCGAAGTAGCTACTAGGTGAACCCATTTCAGCCAAGTTAAAGCTTGAGGTTTCTCCTGTTAGAATAAGTGTATCAATAGCTTGAGGCGGTTGACTTCTGGGAATAGGAAGATGAGCTAGTTTTGGGGCTTGGAGATGCCAAAGTCAGTATAGGGCTTGGAGACGCTAGTCATGGCTACATAGAGTTCCGAAGCATTAATATTTAAGATAGCTAAAACTGTATAAAAAGAAACTTTAAGAGTATATACCTTTTTTGGTCCATAAAATGGAGAGCTTGTGTGGATTCGAATGAGACGATTCAGAGCCTGTTTCCCGATGCCATGCAAAGAAGAGGAACTGTTGTTGCCACTTTTTATCAGCTTCAAGTAAGTCTTTCACTACTTTTTTACCTCGGCCAAATGTGAGTGAATAGAAAGGGAAAATGAATTTTTAGCCATACCAGATAGCCCGATGAGCTCTTCCAAAGAAAATTCATTCCCAGAAATCCTTGATGCTAAGATGCACATCAAAAGTGTGTACCACATGTTGGGACCTTCTTGTGTGGGGGCAGAGATTGAGTTTGGCAAAGTATTCGATGAAAAATAGATATAAAGGATACCTTAACCCCCTCCCCTCTCCAATTCATGACTTTTGTGTACACGACCAGTTCGTCATCTTTTACGGACAACGGTGTTTCACCCTTGGTCGGAAATTTGATGGTTATATAAAAGTAATCCCACACCAAGTCCTCAACATGGTTTCTTCAGATGGCTGAAAGTATATGTATTTTATGTTGTGAAGAATCACCATATGCTTGTTTTCTATGCCTCAGATATTGTTACCAACTATGGCACCGAGTTCGAGGGGAAGGGTGATGTCTCCTTTAGATTTTGGAGCAATTCTTAAAGACAACTCCTCAATAGTTTCCAGGAGGGTTGACAGTCTCCTGGTTCGTTGAGGCTTAAAAAGGCTCACTGGTGCTTTTTTTATTAGCTTGGGGACTTCTAGTTGGTCTGCGTTGGAAGACTCGACCAATTTCATTTTTTCTTTTGATTTAGTGGCATCAGATTTAACTGATTGAACTTCTTCGCTAGTCACTATGACTCTTGGCGGTTGTGCAATTTCTTCCTATGTTATATTTTGAGGAGGAATGTCCGAGGTAAATCTGGGACTTTGTTGAGCAATTATAGAGGGAGTAGCGGGTAAGTCTGACCCGGAGCCTTCAGCTTTATGATTTTTAGGTTGAGTATCAACCTAGGGTTGGACAGTGGGGGCTTCGAATTTCTGAGGGAGAGCCTTTTGAGTGTTTGTGTTCCCTGGAATGTTTCTTGTCTTTGTGATGCCTTTTTCTTTTAACAAAAGAGGTTTTTTTATGCTTATCTTTCCCTATTAACACGAGGAAATTGTTGCTAAGGGTTGAACAATTGGTATTGATGGACTGGGAGCAGATATTGAAAGGAATGACAACAGAAGAATTTTTCGAGGGAGGCCAAAAGTCGTAGAAAGTGGTGACAGGTGGCTCGGGTGTAGGATGGATGTAGGTACCAGTAGCTATTTTCTCTTCGAATTTTTGACCAATAAACAACCACTTTGGAATCTGATGGGTTTTTGGGAGCATAAGCTGTACTTTCTCTCTCTACAAATATTTTGACAGAACTTTATCTCTCGAAGAAGTGTATCTAGAGAATGAAGAAGGAAATAGATTTTATAGAAGAAAATTGGGCTTCAAGAAAGGTTAAGGCCCAGGGACGCATGACTTGTTTTCCTAGGGGCATAATGGGTGAAGTAAGTATAAAAATAGTCTAGGAAAGTGTGAAAGATCGACTAAAAAATCTTTGTCAGGAAAAGAGGCACGTTAAAGAATTTGAACCGATTCGTGATGTGACAGAAAAGTGTTCATTGGAATGGTCAGACTTTTCTTTTTGTGACGTCATTACTAAAGAAAAGGCAGGAAAACGTTTGGTATGGGTTGAAAGATTTTTGTGATGTTCGAAGAGATATGTTGAAAGTTTTGGGCATGCCACCGAATATTGATCTTCGAAGAATATTTGGTCTAAAAATCATCCAAGGGAGAACGTTTTTCTTAGATATTAGCTAAGCTACATATATGGATTCATATATGGATTCATATTGAAAGTTTCGAAGCGACCCAAAGCTAAGAAATCGCAATTTTCGAAGAGAATGTCCGAAGAAGGATAAAGTTAAGAAAAATTTTCGAAGAGACCCAAAGCTAAAAAGTAGTTTCATATTGAAATGTCCGAAGACGGCTAAAGCTAAAAAGCAGTTGTTATCTCTAAATTCGAGGCCAAAATGACCATATGAAGTCACTAGAATTTGGAATCTGGTCAGAATTAGGGGGTAAAACAAGGAATAAGATTCGAATGATACCTAACAGTTCTCGCCAAAAATATTTTCACAAGGACTAGGGGTCTACTGATAAAGGAGAATGAAAGATGAAGGAGTTTATTTAATAAAGAAAGTTTATTTAGGAAAGATTGTTAATTATGTAATAGAAAAAGACTAGTTTAAAGCAAACAATATAATTAGGGACTGGTAATGCAATTATCAAGTTGTTAGACTTGTGGGACCTACTGTTGTACTATAAAAGCACCACCCTAAAACAAATTTATTTTCTCTCTCTAAAAATGTAGAGTTTCTCTCTCTAAAACAGTTAGCTAAGTAATGAGTAATACGAAATAAGTCGTCAAACCGTTGTTTGACTATAAAAAACCCCTCAAAGACTTCTTACCATTTCAGAGATAGTAAAGAAATTTTATGCAACTCGAAAAATAAATGTGTAAAAAAAATTAAATCCTAAGATGTGTTTCACTATTAATGGTATGAGGGGTACATTTTATTCATCTTAATTACAAGAAGAATTTGGTTCGCCTATGTCCGATTTAAGAGATGATTTAGTTCCCTTAAGTTAAACCAAAAAGAATTAGCCTAATGATTGAACTTTGATATTGGAAGAAGCAATGACCGTATTGAATAATGGTAGAACTCTTCCAATTGTTGGGAATATAACATTAGATTAAGGACTAGACCTGCCGTTAGTAGAAAAAACCTGTCAGAAGGTCGAAATTATCTCTAAAATTGGTTAATAGATGTTTTCTTCATTTGAAGAATAAAGAAACAGTCATGAAAAATCTTTAATGATATGTAATTGTTGCTACAATATTGAGGCGCATAATAAATTTACCAACTTTGATAATTAGGTATATGTAATATTCATGTGGTAAATAATATCTACGTTATTGGATGATACTAAATCATTTTCTTAGGAAGAAGGGGGTAGATGTTAGTCCATATATTGAGCCTCCAATTCTAAAGGGTTCCAAATTAGGAAAATTATCTCTAAAAACTAAAATATGTATTTTTAGAATGAACAACTCTAGTCGAAATGGGAGGTCTTTGAAAATTTTAAGAAAAGTCAATATATAGTCTGGTCGGCCATCAAAGATGAATGAAATGCAGGCAAAATATGATGCAAGGATCAAACGCTTCTGGTGCCGATAGTTCTTCTCATCAACTACAAGACCTCAAATGATATTTTTCGACCGTGAGATGGTCGAAAACATGAATGTTCAAGTTTGTCAATTACACATCATGCAAATATCTTTACACTATAGATTTGAGATATTTCAATGGAACTATAATGAAAACTAATCACGTCAACATGACTGTGAAAAGCTACAGATGCAATCGATTTATTACCACTTTATTCTTGATACTTCGGCACCTCCACCAAAACCTACAGATCCTACACCTCAAATACCCCCGTTTATTGGTTTCACCGATCAAGATTTCAACCGTCTGAATATTTGATTGTTCGTAATGGATATATTATTTTATTGTATCTAGCATCTGTATTATTTTTTTATTGTATGACTTTACTTTTATTGTTTATTAATTAATATATTATTTTCATTTTATTTCTTTATTTACAGTTGTACAAATAGTGTATCAATATACCTATAATTCCAACATTTTTGAATTATTGTATAAATATATAAATTTTCACCAACTCAAAATATTTAGTAACGAATATAAACATATCAAATAAATATACGAAATACTTCATTTATGATAATTATCTTAGTTTTTTAATGTTTCAACTAAATTTATTCATAAAAATCATTTAAAAAAAAAGATATCGGCAAAATTTTAAAATAAATATATTTTTAAAATAAATATGAAAGAAATGTCTCAAATATTTCATTCATTATAATAGATATTTTATTTTTCTCTTAATCGATTATATTTATGCATACAAATTGATTTTTGAATAACGTAAATTATTAAAAAATAATGAATAGTAAATGATATTTTATGATTTATTTTATTAATTTTTTTTACAGCGGATTATGATATATGTTTTATAAAAAACTTAAGAACTTTTATAAAGAAAAATAAAGTTATTTTTTTCATTGCTTTAAATTTTGATTAATAAAGTCTTGTATGAATTAAATAAGCTAACAATAACAATAACAAGTTTGGTTTATATGAATAGTTGGTTGAAACATTTTTATACTCAATTTTTTTTAACTGAATCCAAATATGTTATCCAAATATATGTTGTTTATTAGTTTGATTGTTCAACATAAACTTATGATATATTTAATTATTATTTATTTGTCCAAACAAATTCTTATCATTTCAAATAAATATAACTCATTTATATTTTTAAATAAAAATCAATAGCCAACTCCAAATCGATTGCCGCAAGTTAGTAATTAAATTTGATTTCATAGTATGGTATCAAGAGTTTTGTCTTTTTAAAACTGTATATGAAAGTAAACTGTCAAATTATGCACTGATACAGATATTTTTAATGTTAAAAATATATAAACCTTATAGGTGCCACGTACCCTATTTTTGTATATAAGTATAACTTGATCTCATTCACTAGCATGATATTATTTGCTTTGGCCTTTAAGATGCACACAATTTTGTTTTTGGTTTACTTCTAGTAGGTCTTTTATTAGCTAGATATATCCATACTTAAATATCAATGATCTTTACAATATCTAAATGATGTAGAATGAGTTTATTTTTAACACGCTCCCTTAAATTTTATCTTTCCATCTCCAAATATAATATTTGGCTTGTTCACCGGTTTTATATATATTTTTACTAATCTATCCAGGCTAAAAGGCATTTTACCGATATCCATTGGTCTTTTATGTTCTAATACCATATTAGGAATATACAGACCGTATACATCAGATGTATTCCAATTATATAAATATGGAATTAAACCGATATCATGCACTAGTATGATATTGAACGGTTTAGATCATCAAACCCGCACAACTTTATTTTTGTCTACTTCTATCGTAAATCAACCACCAAATACATATGAATATGAATCTAACTAAAAAACATCAATTTATTTTTAGCAGAGTAGTAGAATATTGTTGAAATAGTATCCACAAAACAAAGAATCACTAAGGAAGAACGTTTGTTTTAAAAATCGAAAATAGGTCAACTTATAAAATAAATCTTATATGAAATGATATTTTTTTTCATTTAAAAAATTATATTTATGAAAAAGACTTTAAAATAAAAACATTTATCTTATAATGGAGCTCATAACCAAACCCTTAATATTAAAAACTAAAAATATCTCATAAAAACCAAGTATAATTTAAAAATGCTCGTCGTGAGAAAAAATGGTACAAGACGCGACCTGTAAAATATGAATAGACTATTATGAGTATTTTCCACTGTTGTAAAAATGAATACAATCTAATTACTCAAAGAAGATGTCTACATGGAAAAAAACTCAAATACATAAAATTTAATGGAATGAAGAATGTATTAAAAGTGAAAAAGATATTTTATGGACTAAAGCAAGCACCACAAGCGTGGAATACACGTATCGATTCATATTATAAAGTGAATAGATTCACGTAATGTCCATACGAGCATGATTTTTGCGTAAAGAAAAGTAAAAGTACCTTGTTATTTGCTGATCTTTACGTTATTTTTTTATGGAAATGATTATCAGATAATATAAAAGTTTGAAAGCACAATAACACAAAGTTGTGAGATAAAGGTTTTATGCTATATGAAGTTTTTTTAGTTTAGAGGTTAGACAAGTACAGACAAGTATATTTGTATGTTTCACAAGATACTTGCGTCAAATATATTATTAAAGAAGTATAAGATGAAAAACTGAAATCTTGTTTCAACTTTAAAATGAACCATGTGTAGAACTCTCGATGTTCGATGGTGAAAAACATGTCAATTTTATTAAATACCGGAGTTTGATAGGAAGTCTTTGTTATTTCAAACGCGCGACGTCGAATCTTTATTAAGTTTCATGAAGGAGATTGTTTGTCCAATGCATTGAAGATAATCTTATCGTATATCCAAGGAATGGTGTCACTCGGATTTCCATATTCAAACGTAGAAGATTACGAGTGGGTTGGTTACTTCGTAAATGATTATTGCATATATAAACAATCAGAAAAGTACTGCGAGATGTGTTTTCTATATGAGAGATAATATATTTACTTGGATTAAAAAAATGGATTATAAAACTTCAACTTGTGAAGCTGAATATGTTGCAACATCTTGGTGTATATGTCATGTTATATGGTATAACAATTAGTTACGCAAGATGGACCTAAAGAAGCAGGTGCAACCCTGATTTAAGGTGACAATAAATCAGTAATTGAGTAGGAAAATAATATAGTAAATAATGGAAAAAATAAATACATTGATGTTTGCTTTTATTTTACCTGAAATCATGATAAAGAAGGAAATCTAGAATTGTTGCACGTGAAATATTAAAAACCAAATTACAAATATTTTCACAAAATGTGCTGAAATTGAAGAAGACGCTTTATGGAGTGAAACAAGCACCACATGCGTGGAATACACGTATCAGTTCATATTTCAAAGAGAACAGGTTCAATTAATGTTCATATGAGCATGCTTTTTATGTAAATAAGACTGGATATACGATGTTAATTATTGATATTTATGTTGATATTTTTTTATGAAAATAATTATAGGATAATATAAGAATCTAAACGCACAATGGCACATAAATTTGAGATGACATATTTGGATAATATGAAGTTTTCTATTAGTTTAGAGGTTATGCAAATAGAGACACACATCTTTATATGTTTCAAAATATACTTATGTAAAATATATTTCGAAGAAACATAAGATGGAAAACTGCAATCTTATTTCAACACCAAAAGAACTAGGTGCAAAACTCTAAAATTCCAATTGAATAAACCGAAGTTTGATTGGAAGTCTTCATTATCTCAAATGCATGAGTTCGTATCTTTGATTAAGTGCCGACATTACAATTGGGTACATGAAAGAGTTGATTTATTCACAATGGAATGCGTTGAAGAGAATCCTACCATACATCCAGCGAATGGTGTAACTCTGGTTATTTTACTATATTACGAGTGGTTTGGTTACTCCAAAAATGATTAATGCAGAGATATAGACAAACAAAAAAAATACCATGGGATGTGTGTTCTTTATGAGAGATAATGCATTTACTTGGTTAAAAAAAATCCATCATGACACTTCAACTTGTGATGTTGAATATGTTGCATCATCTCGGTGTGTACCTCATGTTATATGGTTTAAAAATTTGTTGAACAAGATGAAGCTAAAGCAACAGGTGCAACCGTGACTCAAGATGACAATAAATGATTAATTAAGTTAGCAAGTAACATAGTGAACCATGAAATTTCCAAACCTAACGATGTTTGTTTTCACATTATTTGAGATCATGTTAAGGAATAAAGATTGGTGTATGTGTCAAGACGCAACTTGTACCGTAAGTATACAAGAAAAAGATAGAAATCGACTATGATGAGGTGTTTTCCCATATTGTAAAAATGGATACAAACTGATACTTATTTCATACATTCCACAATTCAAATGACCAATATTTAAAATAGATGTCAAATCGAATTTCTCGAATACTATGTTCAAAGAAGATGTCTATATGAAATAACCATCAAGGTACATAAAATTCAAAGAAGCAAAGAATGTGCTAAAATTGAAGAATACGTGAGTGTGAAATACACATATAGATTCACATTTCAAAGAGAACCGGTTCAAGCAATGTCCGTACGAGCATACATTTTGTACGTAAAAAAGACTGAAGAGTATATTATATGTTGCTCTTTATGTTGACGATCTTCTTATTATGGTAAAGGTGATGAGTTAATATAAGACTTTAAAGGCATAATGACATACGAATTTGAGATGAAAAATTGAGACTATATGAAGTTTTTTCATAGGTTGGAAGGTTAGACACGTTAAGGCATGTATATTTATATGTTTTGACAATGTATTTATGGAAAAATATATTTTAAAGAAGCATAAGATGGAAAACTACAATCTTGTTTCAAAACCAAAAGGAACTAGGAGTAAAACACTTGAAGTTCGATACATAAGGTCGTATCTTTCATTAAGTGTCGACATCGTAAGTGGATTCATGAAGGAACCGGTTTATTCTCATTGGGAGGCGTTCAAGAGAATCTTACTGTACATCCAAAGAACGGTGTCACTCGGGTTTTCCTACTCAAATGCAGAAGATTACGAGTGGGTTGATTACTCTGACAACGATTAATGCAGAGGTATACACAATCGGAAAAGTACCACGTGATGTGTGTTGTTTATGAGAGATACTGCATTTACATGGTATCTGAAAAACAACCGATCACTGACACTTTCGACTTATGAACTTGAATATGTTGTAACATCGTGGTGTATATGTCATGTTATGTTGTATAGATATTTGTTTAAAAAACGACTTAAAAAGACAAGAGCAACCGTGATTCCACTTGACAATAAATCTGTAATTGAGTTAGCAAATAACATAGTGACCCAGGAGAAACCAAACACACCGGTGTTGGTTCCCACTTTATCTAAAATCATGTTAAGGAATGAGTATAGGATTTATCTAAAATCATGTTAAGGAATGAGTATAGATTTGGTGCACGTGACAAATCACAATCAAATTGCAAATATTTTTCAAAATCGTGAATGACTACTAATTTTTCAATAAATTCAATAAAATGATAAGTATGCACGCTCATAAAAGCATTTAAATTTATAGACAAAAGTATGAGTAAAATCTCTCCATACGTATGAGAGCATTTAAAAATAAGACGAAAAGGATTTTCATCGCTTAAAGTTTAGATTCATGAAATCCTTTATGACAAAGAGAAGCAAACAGCAACGAAGTTAGGTTCATATGAACAGGATTGACTTTTTGAGAAAACACTATATGCATTGACTTTTTGATATTTTTCAGGAGAAAGAAAGGAATCAAAAAAGAAAGACTCCACTTCAACTGTAAGTCTATAAGCAAGAACGTAGTAGTAAAAGCCTTTCAGGACTCCACTATAAAATGTAGCTTCCCATTACTCTTTGTTCACTCACCAACCAGAACATCATACTCATACATAATAATATATAAGCTAACATAGTAGAAAGACTTCCTATAAGAGATGGATCAAAGGAAGTCTTATCTGTGGGTTGGTCTCTTTGTTCTCCTTATCAGCACAGAAGCCATCCTTGTGATGGCTCAGATTCATACTGATCCTGACGGTAAGACCGGCGCACTCACTAGCGGCAGTAAAAATGGAAATGGAGGCGGCGGCAACAGTAATGGAAATGGCAACAGCGGTGACAGCAATGGAAACGGCAACAGCGGAAACAGCAATGGAAACGGCAACAGCGGGGACAGCAACGGAAACGGCAACAGCGGAGACAGCAACGGGAACGGAAACAGCGGCGACAGCAATGGAAATGGAAACATCGGTAACAGCAACGGAAATGGCAACGGTGGCAACGGCAATGGAAATGGCAACAGTGGAGATGGCAATGGAAATGGAAATAGTGGAAACGGAAATGGAAATGGTAACAGCGGAAACGGGAACGGTAATGGAAACAGCGGAAATGGTAACGGAAATGGAAACAGTGGAACCGGCACTGGCACTGGCACTGGCACTGGCACTGGCACTGGCACTGGCACTGACGGTGAGAAGGATAACAGTGGTGGTGGCAGCAGCAGCAATGGAAATGGCAACAGCGGTGGCGACAGCAACGGAAATGGCAACACAGGCAAGAACAACGGAAATGGAAACTCTGGCAAAGACAATGGAAATGGCAACAGCGGCAATAACAATGGTAATGGAAACACTAACAACAACAATGGAAACGGCAACAATAGCAACGGAAACGGCAATGGCAAGGGCAACGACAGCTCTGATGAGAATGATAACTACCGAATGTTACCATCCAAGGAGGGAAAAGAATGCGCTGTTTGTAAAGCACAAGGAGCATGTTTCTACAAGACCCTTGTCTGCCCGGCCGAGTGCCCACAGAGGAAGCCTTCTAACGGCAAGAAGACCCAAGGATGCTTCATGGACTGCAGCAGCAACTGTCAAGCTACCTGCAAATGTAAGTCTACTACTTACATCTACAAGAAACCTAACACTTAAGACTTAATACTAACCACGAACATATAAAATCTCGTCCTGGCAGGGAGGAAACCCAACTGCAACGGTCATGGCTCTATCTGCTACGATCCTAGGTTCGTCGGTGGTGATGGTGTCATGTTCTACTTCCACGGATCCAAAGGAGGAAACTTCGCCATTGTCTCCGACGATGATATTCAGATCAATGCCCACTTCATCGGCACAAGACCACTAGGAAGAACCCGTGATTTCACATGGGTGCAAGCGGTCTCTATCATGTTCGACTCACACAGTCTCGTTGTTGCAGCCAAAAGAGTCAACCACTGGAACGACAAATACGATGCCATCATGGTCAAATGGGACGGTAAAGATGTCGTAATCCCTACCGGTGAAGGATCCGAGTGGAGTACTAATGCTTCAGACAGAAACATAATCGTCGAAAGAACGGATGACACCAACAGCGTAAGAGTTATAGTGTCTGGTCTGGTTGAGTCAGTTCTGAAGGTAAGGCCGATTGGCGAGGAAGAAAACAGGGTTCATAAGTATAAGCTACCCGAAGACAACTCATTCGCTCATCTTGAGACGCAGTTCAAATTCGAAAAACTAAGCGATGCTGTTGAAGGAGTTTTGGGTAAAACTTACAGACCTGGTTATGTTAGCCCCGTCAAGATCGGTGTTCCAATGCCCCTAATGGGTGGAGTTGACAGGTACCGTACTCCATCGCTCTCCTCACCTCTATGCAAAGTTTGCAGGTTCAATGGACAGTCCGGACTCCTCCTACCTGAAGACTTGTCACAAGAATGATAGCAATTCCAAAGCTAAATAAATTAAAGAGATGCATCAAGTATCTTTGTGCCTTTTTTCTATATATCTACTTTGCTAGTTTAACTTTCTATCAAAGAGAATATGTAAACTTTAGAACTTCTATGAAAACACCAAATTGTTCTTCTTTTGTGAAACTACCTTAATCATGATCTTAGTACTCCTAAGATTAAGTTTATATGACTTTAGCTCTTGTTAAGCATGACATGTTGCATTTTATGTATTTAATCTAAACATGTTTTATTTATTTATTTAAGTTTTAGTAACAGGTAGTATTAAACTGAGTCTTAGAGTTTTACGTGGGTGTAGGAGTTACGTAACGGGCATTAAGTGAAGAGAGAAGTGGGATTAGTGGATCTTATTTTGTAACTTCCACCTCGTTTATTGCCTATTTATTTCCTTTGTACGCTGCATTTGATTAATGAAGAAGTACCACAGTTTCACTTTCTCAAAAGGGATAATAGATTTGTAGGGCGACATACACTTTCTCTGTGTACCCACGGTCTATCACATTGAACACAAAAAGGGTTAATACTTGGTATCAGAGCTTCAGGAGGTGTTCATAACTTCAGATGGAGACGACAAGCAAAAGCTCCTTTGGTCTCAGCTACCCGATGTTGAGCAAAACCAACTACACTGCATGGGCTCTCAAAATGACGGTATTCATGCAAGCCCACGAAGTGTGGGAGACAATCGAACCCAAGGACCCTAATGCTCCTGTGGAAGACAAGGTCGACAAAAAGGCACTCGCTGTTATTTACCAGGGAGTTCCAGAAGATGTCCTGATGTCACTTGCAGAAAAGAAGACGGCCAAGGATGCATGGAAGGCTGTCAAAACCATGTACCTGGGAGAAGACAAGGTAAAAGCAGCTAGAGCCCAGACCCTCAAGAGCGAATTCGAAGCTCTAACCATGAAAGACGATGAGCCATTAGACGAATTCTATCTGAAGCTGAACAGCCTGGTTACCAATATTCGAGTGTTGGGAGAGAAAGTGGAAGAGACATATGTGGTTAAGAAACTTCTCAGAGCGGTTCCCACAAAATTCTTACAGATTGCATCTGCTATTGAGCAATTCGGAGATCTGGAAGAGATGTCGGTAGAAGAAGTCGTTGGTTCTTTGAAAGCCCACGAGGAAAGATTGCGAGGGACAACGGAGAAACACCAGGGACAATTGCTGCTGACAGAAGATGAGTGGAGGAAGAAAGAAAGCGGCGAGGGGCAGCTTTTGTTGACTCGAGAAGAATGGTTAAGGAAAACCAATAGAGAAGGGACTCGAGGTGGAGGAAGTACTCGTGGAGTACGAGACAGAAGTAGAGTGAGGTGCTTTAACTGTCAAGCACTGGGACACTTTGCTGCGGACTGTCGTAAACCAAGGAAGGAGAAAGACATGACGAGAGAAGCAAATCTCTCGAAAATCCAAGAAGATGAGCCAGCCTTGTTGTTTGTTGAGGTCAGACAAATGGATATCGAATCTATGCTTCTGAAGGAGGATGGAGTGGTTCCAAAGCTACGAACAAACGCAGGTGAACAAAAGGAGTCACAGGTGTGGTACTTGGATAACGGCGCCAGCAATCACATGACTGGGCAACGTGGAAAATTCAAAAGCTTGGATGAGCGTGTCTCCGGGAAAGTGAAGTTTGGCGATGGATCGACCGTGTGTATCAAGGGAAAGGGAACAGTGGCGTTCCAGTGCAAGAATGGTGAAGAAAGGATGCTTGAAGAGGTATACTATATCCCAAATCTCTGTAATAATATTATAAGCTTGGGACAACTTTCTGAGGCAGGGAATAAAGTCGTACTTGATGGGGATTATTTGTGGATTCACGAGGCGAGTGGAAGACTATTGATGAAGGTGAAAAGGACCGAGAATCGACTATATAAGATCAGTCTTGAAGAAAGTAGAGCAACATGTTTGTTTAACAAGGCCGAAGAAGATACTTGGTTGTGGCATGCTCGTCTTGGGCACGTAAATTTCCAAGCTTTGGAATTAATGTCGCGAGAGAAGATGGCATACGGGATTCCAAGCATGACTCAACCACTTAAAAGGTGCGAAGGTTGTTTAATGACGAAGCAATCCAGAAAATCCTTCCCACATCAAACTAGCTCTGTGTCGAGGAAAGCACTCGAGATAATTCATGCTGATATTTGTGGCCCTATCACACCAACGACAACTGGAGGTAATCGTTATTTCCTTCTATTTGTTGATGATTTCAGTAAGAAAATGTGGGTCTACATGTTAAAGGAGAAAAGTAATGCTTTCGAGATGTTTAAAATTTTTAAAGCTTTAGTTGAAAAGGAGAGCGAGAAAAACATAAAGATCTTGAGGACAGATAGAGGCGGTGAATTTTGTTCCAAGGAATTCACCTTGTATTGTGATAAGGCTGGTATTTTGAGGCATTACACAGCACCATACACTCCGCAGCAAAACGGGGTGGTGGAACAAAGGAATAGGACTGTGGCTGGTATGGCAAGAAGTTTTCTAAGGGGAGCAAACCTACCTGCGTATCTCTGGGGTGAAGCGGTGCGTCATTCGATCTATGTTCTCAATCGACTACCAACTCGAAGTTTAAACGGAAGAACACCATATGAAGCATGGAGTGGGACTAAGCCGGACCTGACACACTTAAGAGTGTTTGAGTGTATTGCATTTATGAAGATACCTTCGATACATGTCAAGAAACTGGATGATCGTAGTAAGAGGGTGGTGTATCTCGGTAAGGAGCCGGGAACAAAAGGGAGTCGCTTATTTGACCCACAAACAGGGACTGTACACGTCAGTAGGGACGTGGTATTTCAAGAGGAAGCCTTCTGGTCATGGGAACAAGAAACAGGTGGTGAATTAACTTTCCCTGGGAGCTATGTTGAGGTAACCGAGAACACGGAAACTGGGGACAGTGTGGATGCAGATTATGAACCCACAACTCCTCTGCAATCCATGACTTCACAGTCATCGGCATCGTCACAACAAACTACGACGACCAAAACAGCTGAAACTGTTGGAACATCATCTACCACGAGCAGTGAACCTAAGAGGTTCAGGCTTTTGGCAGATATTTATAATGACACTGAGGTCATTGAGCTGATTGATGAGCTGATGTTATTAAAGGCTGAGGAACCAACATCATATTTCGAAGCCATAAAAGAGAAGGATTGGCAAGATGCTATGAAGACGGAGTTCGAGACAATAGAGAAGAACGAAACCTGGGTACTCACAAGTTTACCACCTGGGCATAAACCAATAGGTTTGAAGTGGGTATATAAGTTAAAAAAGGACCCAGATGGGAATGTGGTGAAACATAAGGCACGGCTCGTCGCAAAGGGATACGTTCAAAGGAAAGGAATAGATTATGATGAAGTTTTCGCTCCCGTAGCACGTCTTGACACGGTTCGACTCTTGCTAGCACTTTCAGCGAAAGAAGGTTGGGAAGTTTATCATCTTGATGTAAAATCAGCGTTTTTAAACGGAGAGCTCATTGAAGAAGTTTATGTCATCCAACCTGAGGGGTTCGTCAAGAAAGGACAGGAACAGATGGTGTATAGACTGGTGAAGGCTTTGTACGGGCTGCGTCAAGCTCCTAGAGCGTGGAATGCGAAGCTAGACAGATGCTTGAAAGAGTTGGGAATTGACAGATGCTTACACGAGCAAGCGGTGTACATGAAGTACAAAGAAGGGAGTATACTCATAGTGGGTGTGTATGTTGACGATTTATTGGTGACAGGTTCAGACAAGCAGGAAATCGAAGCATTCAAGCAGCAAATGAACAAATGGTTTGAGATGAGTGATCTGGGTTTACTGTCGTTTTATCTTGGAATAGAAGTAAACCAAGGAGAGATGCGTACTACACTGAAGCAGTCATCATATGCCAAGAAGTTACTGGAAAAATCTGGAATGATGAATTGTAACGCGTCCAAATTTCCTATGGAGCATAAGTTACAGTTGGACATAGATGAAGAAGGAGATTGTTGATGCCACTGAGTACAGATGTATCGTTGGAAGTCTGCGATATCTAACTCACACTCGTCCAGATATTTCATACGCTGTGGGAGTGGTGAGCAGATTCATGGAGAAACCCACAGTGAAGCACCAACAAGCTGTGAAACATATCTTGAGGTACATTCGAGGGATAATTGAGTATGGGCTGGTTTATGCAAACGAGAAGAGTAGTAGGATGCTGTATGGGTTTACAGATAGTGATCTTGCTGGAGATGTTATCGACAGGAGAAGTACTGGGGGCATGTGTTTCTACCTTAACATGAGCTTAATATCTTGGACATCGCAGAAACAGAAAGTGGTTGCTCTATCTTCGTGCGAGGCGGAGTACATGGCCGCCACGACAGCAGCTTGTCAGAGCATATGGCTTCGTGGACTACTAAAGGAAATCTCGGGACAATCGGTTGGACCAGTGATACTCCACATAGATAACAGGTCAGCCATCGAGTTAACGAAGAATCCGGTACTACACGGGAGGAGAAAACATATCGACGTACGGTTTCATTTTATTCGAGAGTGTATTGAAAGGGGTGAGTTGATCATTAAGCACGTGGTGACTCAAGAACAGAGGGCAGACATCTTAACTAAGGAATTGGGGAAGGTTAAATTTGAAGAAATGAGGAAGGCAATAGGGGTTGAGGATCTTACTGCGAGCTCGGGAAGCTGAAGTCGAGGTTTGAAAAACATGTTGAGATTAGGGAGGGACATGTTGCATTTTATGTATTTAATCTAAACATGTTTTATTTATTTATTTAAGTTATAGTAACCGTTAGTATTAAACTGAGTCTTAGAGTTTTACGTGGGTGTAGGAGTTACGTAACGGGCATTAAGTGAAGAGAGAAGTGGGATTAGTGGATCTTATTTTGTAACTTCCACCTCGTTTATTGCCTATTTATTTCCTTTGTACGCTGCATTTGATTAATGAAGAAGTACCATAGTTTCACTTTCTCAAAAGGGATAATAGATTTGTAGGGCGACATACACTTTCTCTGTGTACCCACGGTCTATCACATTGAACACAAAAAGGGTTAATATGACAAAGTATAATTGGACTACCAGATTCCATTGTCACCTATAAAATCGGATACATATTTGTTGTTTTAGATGGAGATTATTTGATGGTGTGAAAAAAATAACAAATTCAAATGACAAGTTCAGTAGTTGCCGAAACAACATGGTAACAAATTCAAATGACAAGTTCAGTAATAGTTGCCGAAACAATATGGTGTGATTTCCAAGCTAATCACAACTATCTCTAAACTAAACGAACCTTGCTCCTTAGATTAGATGATAACAATGTTAAATAATACGGTTTTGTATTATTTAGAAAGTATGTAATAGTATAAAACTATTATTTATAGATAAATTATGTGGGCTAACGGGTCTAGGTCTTATATCTCTAACACCCTCTTTCAAATTCGCAATGTTTATTCTTGCATTGAGAGTTTGTTACACAAAAGAAAAAACCAAAATTGCAGTAAAAACAAAACACAAACTTCAAAACCATAATCGAAAGCCGATTAAAATCCAATCTCCAATAAAATAGTCAGATCGAAAGACATTTTTAAAAATAAAAAAACAGACACCGTTTACCTTTCGATCTGACTGTTTGATTAGGGCTGCACACAATAGATCTGAAAAACGAAAATATACATTTTTTTTTCTTCCGGCGAACAGCTAATACAACTGCCCGTCGGCACAACGGAAGATGCTGGGCTCTGATACTTCAAGATCTAAACCAAGACTCTGATACCATGTTAAATAATGAACAAAAGAGAGAAAAGAGAACGACTAGGCTTTTGTATTATTTAGAAAGTATGTATTTATGAGCTAATGGGTCTATACCTTATATCTCTAACAAAGGAGAGTAAAAATCCTTAAACTCTAATTAACTTTATATTTCAAGTGATAAAATTCATTAAATCCTCAATAGTCCATAACGTAAAAAATCGAACCAACCCTTTGTCCATCACTTCTACTAGAACAAAAACGAAATAACTCATTTATAAGTTCCTCATCTTAATAATAGTTGATTCTAGCATATTAAAAATATGCGGGCTTCTTAGTGTACTTTCTGAATATTCATTATTTACGTGTTCCTTCCATCCCGAAGAAAAAGTATATATTCCTATAAAAGACAATGTGTCTACAAAAACAAAGAAATACCAAAGATATAGAGTGTTTTGCTTAGTGATTAGTCCAACAAACAAAACAATAAACATTTTGGGTACGAGCGGTGAAAGAATCCAAAACTCAGTTTCTCTTATAGATTATGTAATTAGGTTAAAACCGAATCCAAACCTAAGTTTCTCTTATATAGATTATGCAATTAGGTTAAAGCTCAAATCCAATTGCATTATACCTTATATTCCATTTTGTGACAAGGGATCACACCCACTTAAATGGTTTCTATGTGTGTTTAGTCTTTGAACTTATTAATTCAGTATCAAGTGGTTATATTTGGGCTCAATCATTCACACAGCCCAAATTGAACCTATTGTCAACACTTATACCTTCGTAATGGGTTTTTCACCTGTAAGTATAATTTTTATTTAGTTATATATTTATATAATTCATCTTATTTCTTATTAATTTGAACGACTTATGACAATTTTAAATATACCATTAACATACCGATCCACAATCTCCAACAATCTATTACTTGGATCGTCATATGCTATTCAAAGATATATTTATTTTAATAGAAGTGATGATTTTATAAAATAAATTAATGAATCCAAAGGAAGGTTAATTGGTGAATTAAGGATCATCGTTTGAAAGGTTCAAGGATTAATTTATTTCAAGTATTATCGGCCCGAAAATGGTCAATGCTTGGAATGATTAATCATGAACTGAAGAAAATTTACTGAAAATTATCCATTAAATTTTTAATTGAAGTTTGTAAAATCAGCCTCAATGAGGGTTTGACCGGTACTTAACAAATTGAATATGAGACTAATGGTGGTTTTTAAAACTCATAAAAGCATGTTAGTATAGTTGCACAAAGATATCTTATTATCATTATATGTGTCTTTTAAATGTGTATACCATATTTAAGCATGTTTAAGTAGGTGTTACATATCAATGTTTTTTTGTTTTATGTGTTATATTCTAATTGTTTTACAGGTTGTACTATTGGTTATAATCGGATTTAGAATAAGCCTCATATACTTGATGGATCATATTTCAATCAATGTAAGAAGGAAATAAAGTTGTTCCTAAAATGTCATGACTATGATAGAGAACTAATGGTGCCTAAACCAACCCCCATTATTAAGGAAAGTACACATGAAAAAACTAAGAAATGTAGGAACTGAAAACTATCCAAGTGGTTTTGTTTGGCCCTCATGTGCTAAGGGATTCCAACTGCTTTTGGTAGAGCTGTTCCAATAGAGATTACCACTGCTTCTGAATTTTTCACGGAGGTTGAGAAAAGATTTACCAAAAATAAGAAATTAAAAATTCAATGTTTGATGAATGAGATTTCCAATCAAATGTACAATGATAATTAAATATCATATTTTTGTGATGTCCTATGATTTTCACAAAGTTAAGAGAAATCAAGGTAGACCTCCTAGAAATGTATGTGGTAAGATTCGTCTTTCAGTTTTTATGTGATAAATTTAAGTATTTTTGGTCCACCTATTATTTCATTCAAGAGAATTGACAATCAGTAAGCTACTTTCACACACTGCATATGAGGAGGAGAGATTGAAAGAGAAATCGACTAAGTTGAACGTGGTAAGATCCTATGAGAAATGGCAAGGTACAAACATAAGTTTGATGACAATGAAATTGACAACACTTATACCTCCGTAATGAGTTTTCACCTATAAGTATAATTTTTATTTAGTTATATATTTATATGATTCATCTTACTACTTATTAATTTGAATGGCTTATGATAATTTTTAAATATATCATTAACATATCGATCCACAATATTTCAAAAATATCTCACTTGGATCATCATATGCTATTCAAAGATATATTTATTTTAATAGACGTCCTGATTCAATTGTCAACTTGGGAACTTGATAACTCCATACATGATTAACAAACGAGTTACATAAGCCAATGAACTTTAACTGAGTCATATATTGCAATAAACCAAAATGTATACAATGAAATTGCAAATATAAACTGGTTCATATTGAAAAAACTCCCATTTATAATCCTTTAAATCAACTACACCTCTCCTAATGGTGTGTTCGATTGGTAATATTATCTTTGTAAGAGGATCTGTCACCATGGAGTTTGTGCTGATGTACTCTACACTTATTTGACCTTTCTAAACTCTCGCTTTAACATACATAAATTGTATGTCGATGTGTTTGGACTTAGACGAGCTCTTACTAATGTTGGATTATTGCATTGTCAAAATATGTCATAATGCAATTTCACGGAATCTTCTATCCCTTGTACAACACATAGTCCAGTGATACAGTTTTGCAGCAAAAATGCCTTATTTGATGCCTCAAAGCATGCGGCAAATTCTGATTGCATAGTGGATGATACAATTCGTGTTTGTTTTATATTTTCCATGATATTTCATGTCTAACTAATAAGCATATGGTGCTCGAATTTATTTTCATTGTGTCAACGCATCCATAAAATCATGAGTCGGAATATCCAATGATCATCAGCATATCTGACTTTTAATATTTTAACATGTTCCATTTTGTTCTTTGTAAATATCATAATATACTCTTTATTATCTTAATTATCTTGACAACAAAGGATATGTCCGAGATTTTAAAAACTTGAGTGTATATTAAACTCCCAACTATCGAAACACAATGGATCGTTTTTGTTTCCTCAATCTCAAACGTTATCTTTGGACACTGACTCAGGCTCAATCTGTCACATTTTCTATACAGGTACTCAAATGCCTGCAATTTACCAATTTGTAACGTTCTAACACACTTTTTATATACATCTTTTGTTATAACAAAAGAGTTCCATGAGTGTGATCCCAATAAATCGAGGTTCCTAACACAAATGCTGCATCACAAGATATTTCTTATCAAAATTATTCCATAAAAGTTTTTTGTCGTGTATAGTAATTTCTTATTGATCGAGGAAAATATTATTTCAATGATAGATAATACTAAAAAATATAAAATTACTCCCATTAAACTTATGGTACACATAATTCTCAACTGAGTTGATTTAAAAATCTAAAAACACTATTACCTCACAGATTGTGGTACCATTTTCGAGAAGGTTGTTTGAGTTTGTAAATGGATTTTATAATTTTACATATCATCAACTTTGAGTTACATACTTCAAAGTATGTTTCACCATATAGATCATTTTCTTAATATCACCATTGAGAAAATTGTATTTATATCCACTTGATGAAGCTTCGTATCAAACTGTACGTCTAATTCCATGATTACTCTAAAGGAGTCTTTCATAGATATTGAAGAAAAAGTCTCTTTAAAATCAATATCATCATGCTGAGTAAAACCTTTCGCTACAAGCCTTTTCTTGAAGATCTTGTTTCTCCTCTTCTTCATCTCTTCTGGTAACTTATTCTCCACAGCCTTCCACATCCCTTGCAGTACCAATGAATATTTCAATTTAATCTTCCACAATGCAAAACTGGATCCCTCATCAAATTTTTCAATTATGTATTTTGTTGTTGTAGACCCTATTGTGAAACCCTAATTGCAAAAGCCCTAATTTCACCATGTGGCTCTGATACCAACTTTGTTAATAAATTACTATGCAATTATCACAAAATGGCTCAAGCACATAACATATGTGAAGGAAAAACTTAAATGAACACATGATTTAACGTGGTTCGACAATTGTCTACGTCCACGGGAGCCGCCAGAGAAAAGAGTTTCATTATAATAGAAAATGTTACAGATTTCAGATTGTGTTTTGTGTAGTCCTAGTAGTCTATTTATAGGGAATTAATAGACTTACTAGAAATTGGGCCTAATGGTCTCATATACACTAATAAAAAAACTATCCATTTTATTACAACTTGTCAATGACACAAAACTGTACCGCCGAACACGGTACATTGTCAAGGCACTATACGACTCATTCACAACAAATCTTCCCATTGAGGCGAATATCTTTTCTTCACTATCAACAAAGAAACTTCTATTCTTATGACTCACCAAATGCCCTGAAGGCATTCACTCTATACTGCAAACACCGATCCAGTTTAGGCACACCCTAAAGTTTCAAACTTACTGCCTTGGGTCATTATATCTGCTGGATTATTGTGTGTAGAGACTTTCTTCACATCAACAGTTCCCTTTGATATTATATCACGAATAAAATTATACTTGACATCTATGTGCTTTGTACGCTCATGGTACACCTGGTTCCCTGTAAGGTGTATGGCGCTTTGACTGTCACAGAACACTTTTGTAGTAGTCATATCCAAGCCCAAATCTGCAATGAACCTTGCAACCATATTGCCTCTTTAACTGCTTCCGTTACCGCCATGTACTCTGCCTCTGCTGTAGAAAAAGCTACAGTAGCTTGCAACTGTTCTTTCCAACTAATCGCACTCCCAACTAGAGTAAATACATATCCTATCAAAGATATTGTTTTATCCATATCACCTGCAAAATCAGAATCAACAAAACCAACCAATGATCCCGCAACATCATTCAGCGATTCACCAATATCGGTTTTGTTAAAAGTTAAGCCAACATTCACAGTATTCTTAAGATACCGAACTATCAATTTCACTACCTGCCAGTGCTCTTTCACAGGACATCCCATGTACCTGCTAACTACACTAACCGCATGTGAAATATCAGGATGTGTGCATACCATAGCATACATGATACTACAAACTGCACTTGAATATGGAACCTTCGACATTTGTTCCAACTCAGCATTGTCCTTGGCCCCTCCTATTGCAGACAACTTGAAATGAGTAGCAAACAGAATGCTAACTACTTTAGCATCAAATTTGTTGAACCGTTGTAACACTTTCTCAATATAGCTTTGTTGAGACAAGTGTAATGATCCTACACTTCTGTTCCTGATAATCTTCATACCAAAAAATTTCTTTGCTCTACCCAGATCCTTCATCTCAAACTCGACACTAAGCTGCTTCTTTAACTGCACAATGTGTGACATATTACAAGCAACAATAAGCATATCATCCACATACAACAAAAAGTAAACATAAGAATCATCTGACATATTTTGATGATACACACAACTATCATATGGACTCCTCGTGAACCTTTTTGACACCATGAATGTATCAAAACGTTTGTACCATTTCCTAGGTGACTGTTTCAAACCATACAATGACTTTTTCAGCAGACAAACTTTATCCTCCATATTAGGTTCGATAAATCCCTCTGGTTGTCTTATGTAGATTTTCTCCTCCAATTCACCACGTAGAAACGCAGTCTTCATATCCAACTGCTCAAGCTCTAAATCTTGCAAAACTACTATGGCTAACAAAACTCGAATCGAACTATGCTTCACCACTGGAGAAAACACTTCATTGAAGTCGATTCCTTCCGTTTGAGTAAAACCCTTAGCGACCAGTCTTGCTTTGAATCGAGATGTCTTAACCCCTGGATTACCTTCCTTTTTCTTGAACACCCATTTACTGCCTACTATCTTCTATCATTTAGGCAAGTCAACAAGTTTCCATGTTTGATTCTTATGAAGAGACTCAATCTCTTCCCACATAGCACCAATCCATCAATTTGCCTCTGAACTCGTTATAGCTTCCCTGTAGCTACTAGGTTCCTGCATCTCAACTTCTTCTGCAACTGACAGAGCATATGAAACTAGATTCGCATACCTTTTTGGAAGTCTAATATCTCTTCTTTATCTGCCCAATGCTATGCTATAAGGTTGTTGTTCTGGTTCAGGCGCATCATCGTCACTATCATCTGATGCTGACGCTTCACCTCCTGATTCTGGATCCACCTCAGAACCACTTGAATTATTGGACCTGCTAGGAACTGATTCTACTTCAAGCTCCACTTGTTTACTCACAACCGATCCTGATTCAACCATTTCTCCTACTTCCTTCTGATTGTTTATCGAAGCAAACTCATTAAAAGTAATGTCCCCACTAATGAGAAAACCTGGAGACTCTGGAGAGGTACACCATAACCTATATCCCTTCACTCTAGTAGCATATCCTAGAACTATGCACTCTTTGCCCTCGGCTCAAGCTTACCATCTCTCAAATGAGCATACGCAAGACAACCGAACACCCTCAAATGTTCATAATCAACCGACGATCCAGACCAAATTTCAAAAGGAGTTTCACAATCAATAGTCGTTGATGGAGACCGATTCACCAATTAACACGTTGTATTGATAGCTTCAGCACAAAATACTTTCCCACACCGGAATGCGAGAGCATACTTTGTGTCTTGTCACAAAGTGTCCTGTTCATTCTTTCTGCGGCTCCATTTTGTTGTGGTGTTCTAGAACAAGTGCGATGACGCATTATTCCCTCAGCTTTGCAGAACTCGTTGAACTCCCGGCTGCAATATTCTAATCCATTATCTATCCTAAGATGTTTAATTTTTATTCGTGTTTAATTTTCAATCATCGTCTTCCATTTGACAAAGGTTGAATATGCCTCATCTTTCATTTTCAGAAAGTAAACCCACACCATCCTTGAATAATCATCAATCAAACTCATGTAGTATCTGGCTCCGCTCTTGGATTTAATTCTGTTTGGACCCTAAAGATCTGAGTGAATGTAGTCCACTGTCCCTTTAGTGTTTCTTACAGCCGATTTGCTGAATTTGATTCTAGTTCGTTTACCAAACACATAGTGCTCACAAAATCCCAATGATTCTGCTTTATACCCTTTCAACAAATCTCTCTTTCCCAAAACAGCTAATCCTCTGTCACTTATGTGACCAAGACGCCAATGCCACAACTTATTTTGATCCTTCCTACTTTGGCTATTACTCCCTGATGATGCTACTGCAGCATCGCCCATAACAACCCTCCCCTGGAGAATGTAAAGACCCTTATGCAAACTACCTTTCATGCATACCATTGATCCTTTTGTCACTTTGATTACGCCGTCTTCTGCACGGTACTTGTAACCCCAAGAGTCTAGAGTCCCTAGAGAAATCAGGTTTCTCTTTAACCCAGGAACATGACACCACGTCAAGATTCCAACAACCTCGTCAAACATTCTGATTCTGACGTTACCAATACCACTAACAGTCAACGGATGATTGTTCCTTAAATAGGCAGTTCCCTGCATTGGCTTGTACGTATCAAACCACTTCTTGAACTGACACATGTGATATGCTCCTTAGATTAGATGATAACAATGTTAAATAATGAACAAAATAGAGAAAAAAAAACCCCCTAGGGTTTTGTTAAATAATGATTAATCATGGCTGAAGAAAATTTATAGAAAATTATCCATTAAATTTTTAATTAAAGTTTGTAGAACCAACCTAAATGATGGTTTCACCGGTACTTAACAAATTAAATATGAGATTAATGATGGTTTTTAAAACTCATAAAAGCATGTTAGTGTAGTTGCACAAAGATATCGTATTATCAGTATTTGTGTGTTTTATATCTGTATACCACATTTAAGCATGTTTATTTAGGTGTTACATATCAATGTTTTTTTTTGTTTTATGTGTTATATTCTAAATGTTCTACAGGTTTTACTATTGGTTATAATCGAATTTAGAATAAGCCTCATATACTTGATGGATCATATTTCAATCAATGTAAGGAGGAAATAAAGTTGTTCCTAAAATCTTTACCAAAAGCACTAGGCAAGTAATAGTTTGAGTTTTTGTCTGGAAATTTGGGCATTCATAATCTTCATGCTCTAACTTGAGGGGGTGTTAGAGTGTCAAGATTAGAATATAATGTATATGGGCTATTTAATATTAGTCTATATATGGGTTAGAGTTTACTTTCTGCCATGCTATGTATATATAAACTATAAGTGTGATATGCTGAGATAGGTTATTTGGTTTACGTATTGAAAGGGTGAACACATTCACTTAATATTCAAATGTTTCCTTTGTGGTTCTGGATTATTCACTATTTGATATTTTCCTAATCAACATATTCGGATCCTATTGTCATTCGTTCCATACATATAACACATTCACAATTATCTTAACATGGTATCAGAGCCAAGTTCTTGAAGCAATGCGGGACTACAAAATTGTGTTGAATATCCAACGATGTTTATTCCGTTGTGATTATGCGACGTTCTTTCCGCCCATCAATACATTATGGTTATTACACTATGATTTAGCGACGTTTAGTCCGTCCGACGATGTTTATTCTGCCCATTTTAAGGGGGGCGGGGGGGGGGGGGGGGATGTTGAAGAGTATACTTCATCCCATACTTGGTCCAGAGTCCCATATTGCTAACATTGAAAAGAATAGAGTGTGTATAAGTTTGAGCCCACCTCAACTAGCAGATTATTTAGGAAAATCCATGCTGACCCTATGGGCCAAAGAGGATAATATCTTGTTATTTTGCGAGACCAGGTTCGCACCTACACATGCAAAAGAAGATAAACAAATAAAGATGACTAAAGAAAAGCAGACTAGGGTTTTATTATTTAGAAAGTGTATCAGTTACAAAGAGTATATAATCTTATCATAGATAAAACATATAAGCTAATGAGTTTGAGCCTAATATCTCTAACACCCTCACTCAAACTCGCAATACTTATTACTACATTGTGAGTTTGTTAGACACAATAAAAGAACTCAAATATCAATACTAATCCAAATAATGGAAAACTAAATTGAAATACTAAATACCATAATTGAATCTAAACTAAAATCGAATCCAAATTCAAACACCAAATACCAAAACCATAATCGAAAGCCAAATTCAAAAGAAAACGCCAATTCTAAAATCGAAACGTCAAAACCCAAAGTCGAGCATCAATCTCCAAACACCAAACTCCAAACTTTAAATGGAATCTAAAAACCAGACGAATCCAAACAACAAACGAAATCTAAACACCAAGCGAATCCGACCGAATCCGAACAAATCTAATCAAATCCAAACGAATCAAAAAGAAAAAAAGCCAGTCTAAGCATACGGCAAACATTATCCAAACGTTAAACAAAATCTGTACCAAAGTCATCGGAACAAAATCTATACCAAATCCAAATCCAAACCCAATAACCATCAAATGAATTCAAACAAAATCTATACCAAATTCAAATCCAAACAAAATCTATACCAAATCCTAATCCAAAACTAAGTCAAAATACTAAGTCTAAATTCCAATCTGATTTCTAATTTTTAAGTAAAATCAATGTCAAAACCACACTGAATTCATAGTTTTACCAAAAACAACTTGTGCACTGCTCCAATAGCGATTTCTCCTGAACCGTACCATCAAATCATAATCCAATCGATTATATTGAAGGATTAGATGTCTTGAACCCAGTGTCCAAAATTCAAGAAATATTGACAGCGTTTCCCTCTCGATTAGGTCTGTTGATTGTGACAGCACACACCAGATCTGAAAACAAAAAAATTTCACTCTTTTTATTTCTTCCGGCGGACAGCTAGAACAACTTCCTACCAGCACAGCTAGAATAACTGCCCACCGGTACAACGGAAGACACGAAAACTTAATACCTATGCGCTGATACCATGTTATAATAGATGTGTAGATGTGAAACAAGCCTCACAGACTAGTAAGATATTGTCCGCTTCAGTATGAAAGGTTTGAACTAGCGGTACTAATATTAAAAAAAATTGAAATCATCCAATCAAAGAAGTTAAATATTTTTTATATAATTAAAATATTTCATATCTATCGCAAATCAACCACCAAAATATTTTTAATATATCTATATATACACACATATGCATACGAATTTAACTAAAAACATCAATTTAATTTCCCTGGAGTAGTAGAATATTGTCAAAATAGTATCCACAAAGCAAAAAATCACTAAGGAAGAAGGTTTGTTTTTATAAATTGAAAAATGGGTCAACTTATAAAATAAATTCTATGTGAAATGATATTTTTTTATTTAAAAAATTATATTTATATATCTTAATTTTAACTCAAATGCATGAGATCGAGACTTTCATTAATTGTTGATATTATAAGTGAGTTCATGTAGGAGGCGGTTTTTTCACATTGAAAAGCATTGAAGAGAATCCTACCATACATTTGAAGAACGGTTTTACTCCGCTTGCTTTACGAAAAACTAGAAGATTACAAGTGGGACGATTACTATAAAAACAATTAATACAGAGGTATATACAATCAGAAAAGTACCATGGATATGTGTTCTTTATGGGAGATAGTGCATTTACTTGATTTTCAGAAGAAGAAGAAAAACAACTCATCATTGATGAATTAAGAAATAGCTCAAGGGTGATTTTGTGTTATATGAATATTCGGGGGACCAAATAGTGACACTGAATCCTTCGTGAAAGTATCTTTTTAGAGAGAGAAAGTGAGAGTTGGACTAAGTAAAGAAAGAAAGTAATATTATATTAATCAACCAGAATATCAACTCGTGTGTGGTCTTTTTATAGTATAATAACGGGCCCCACACACTTTAATTCCTACTTATGACACACTTAGTCCTTAAATTTTTCCATTTATTCATAATAACTATTTATATTGTACTTTTTACAATACTTCCCCAATAAAAACACTTCCTTACAATTTTTCCATACGTCTTTTATTCTCCCTCATCAGTAGCCCCCAGTCCTAGTAAAAATATTTTTACTGGGACTGTGAAGACATCTCCGAACTTCATCTTGTTTGTTTCAATTCTCCTCGAAAATGCACCTCTTCGAATATCTTTTACTCTTTAATTGTCCTCGAATAATACCTCTTCGAATACAAAA
Source organism: Limnanthes douglasii subsp. nivea (assembly GCA_036936605.1). Classification (NCBI taxonomy): domain Eukaryota; kingdom Viridiplantae; phylum Streptophyta; class Magnoliopsida; order Brassicales; family Limnanthaceae; genus Limnanthes; species Limnanthes douglasii. The sequence goes on along the minus strand of JAUPFV010000005.1, from coordinate 10,606,388 downwards.
AATGCCTCTTCGAATATCCTTCGAATTCAAAATGCATCTTCGAAAAATATCTCTTCGAGAAATATTTCTTCGAAAAATGTCTCTTCGAAAAATATATCTTCATGAAATGTCTCTTCAAAAAAAGTCTTTTATTATCCTGGGAAATACTGATAAGTAGCCCTCCAATCCTTGAAATGTCTTAGCAAGGTTTGAACCATGCCTCTCATAAATATCGTTCATCGAAATTAACCGTCTCAACATAATATAGCCTCCCATACTTGGCTAAATAAATTGCAAGGATTGGACTCATCCACTTTATGAGTATCAACTCACATGCCCCAATCAACAATCTCTCACCTTTTGCATAACGTCATTAGTCGTAATTCCTTGTCACCAAATATTTTTAGAGATCTTGTCCCGTTTCCCAATATTTTTAATCATTAGATTGCCTCTTCATCTTCTCCCTCATTTTTCGAATCAATATAATTGTGCCTATGTTACCCATAACGCCCCTAGGCAAACAAAGGAAAATGTTCCCAGGCCTATCTTACCCTAAAAACCCTTCTTCCTCAATAAATACTCACCTTCTTTATTTGCACTCCAAACTTTTCGTTCTAAAATTTCTAGAGAGAGAAAGATGGCTTATAAACCTCGTCGGATTCCAAAGTGGCTATTAATCAGTAAAACATTCCAAGAGAAAGTTGTTGCTGGTGAATACGTTGAACCTTAACCCCAACCTTCTGTCACCACTTTCTACGGTTCCTGGCCTCTATCGGAAAACTCTCCTGCTATCATACCCCTCGAAATTTCTCACCAAAACCAACCTTCCGATCTCAGCCCCCTCGAATCCATGGGTAAAGACAAACACCATAAGCATTCTTTTGGTAAGAGGAAAATGCATCACAAGGAGAAAAAGAACTCTCAAGAACGCAAGCGTGCCAAAGAAACTCCCTCGGAAACCCCAGATCTGACTTTGGCTTTAATAGTTGAAAATCCTCCTCTGAAAATCGACACTTCTGGATCAAGCCTTCCAGCCACCCCTTCAATAACGAAAACCGGGAGCCCTCGATTCTCCCCATCAAGAACCACCACTACCGAACGCGATCTTCAAGAGATGCGAAACAAATCCTTGGTTAATAAAGGGAAAAAAATTGCCTCGGATAATCTTGAGCCAGAAACTCAACCAATTTCTTCTGCAGAGCAAAGTAAATCCAGTGGCCTTCCCTTGGCCTCTTCTAGTCAGATGATCACCGCTCCCCCAACGATGTCCAAAGAAGAGGCTCGTCGAATCGCCCCAAAATCTAAGGGAGACATCACTCTTCCTTTACAACTTGATGTTATTGCGGGCAACAACATTCGAGGAATCGAAAACAAGCATATGGTTGCACTGCACAACATATCCTATAAATACTTTTCGCCTTCGGAGGAGACCATGCTGAGGACATGATGGTGCATCCCCTCGTACATTAACATTAGATTCCCCTCGGAAGGTGAGACTCCTTTATCAGTTAGGGATGATGAGTTAGTAGTTTATACAGAAATCATGAACTGCGGGTTAAGATATCCCTTAGACCCATTTTTCATTGAATACTTTGCCAAGATTGACCTCTGTCATTCACAAGCCGGTCCAAATATGTGGTTCACACTCATAGCATGTATCATGGCTTCGAGGATTTCAGGCAAAGAATTTTCCTTAGAAGAGGTCATCGGATTATCTGGCCTAGCAAAGAATCTGTTTTTCCCGTTTTATTCATTAACTTTTGGTCGAGGAGAAAAGGTGTTGAAAGACTTGATAGAAGCTGAAAAGAAGTGGAGGCAACAATTTGTCTACGTCTTTGGTCATTGTGAGACATGATCTGAATCGACTCCTTCGAATCCACACAAGTTGTCTCTCTTGTGGACCAAAAAATGTAAGTCCATTAACTTCTCCATTTACCTCTCCTCGGAGAATGATGTACTAACTTAAATTCTTGGTAGCTATGACCGGAGTTTCAAAACCATACGCAGACTATGCAGAGAGTGCCACCACTGTCTTCACCAAACTCAGCGAGTGGGCCAAAGAAAATTGGGACGACAAATTCCACCTGTGCTTCATGAATAATAACTTGGCCAAAAGTCGACTCTGGAGGCTGAATCCCCTTGACCGGTTGACCCTAAAAGAATTGACGACCCCTCCCTCTCAACAAGAAATCCTTGATCGAGTGAACAAGAAAGATATAGTCATCTATTTTCTGAAGCGCTCTCGTGCCAAAAGTCACCTTGATGACTCCGACGAGGAAGTGTCCACAAAAGACCTTCAGTCAGACTCTGAAGGGTTAGCTGCTAATCAAGAGCCACCCTCTTGAGCAAACACTGTTGCTCCCATTATTATTTCCCCTCTGAAGAAATCTGTTCACCTCAGCAAGAAAAAAGATGCCAAGACAAAGGAAACCAAGAAAAAGGTTGTTTTGGAACCTATCCAAGAAATATCTGAGGATGCTAAAACACAAGATGATGTCTAGGAAATTTCCCAAGGCACGGGACCCAAGATGTGTCAACTGATCCTGAAAAAGAAGCTAGAGAAAATTCAAGTCAGACACCCAATTCTTCTCTTACCCAAGCTTCAAGTCCCTCTCCAATTGAGAATTATCCCATATTAGCACCGCTCCCGATTTCCCGAAGTGATCCCTTTCAAAATGTTAACCTCAATATTTTACCTGGTGAGTCTTCGGATTTTGACCCCACAGTAATAGGCTTGCCTTACAGCTCATTCGAGATTCCTCAGCATGACGAATTTTCGCTAAGTTTTCGCACCCTACTACATGCTTCTATCAACATGGGAAGAAGAATGCAAAATATGGAAGACCGAAAAAACCATTATAAGTTCAAGGCTTCCATTGCTTCCTCGCAACTTGAAGAGGCAAAGAAATAACACTCCATTTTAGAGAGTCAAGCGAATTCTATTTTTGAAAGATTGTCTGCCTCCGAAAGTTACGTCCTTATGCTCGAAAAATCCTGCCAGGAAGAGATGGATCTCTACGAAAAGAAGATGGAGGCTCAAGAGAAACTTCTGACAGAACTCAAGAAAGCTCACCAACTTGCATGCAAGGGATTTAAGGATAGTCTTGCTGATTACGAGGTTATTATGGAGGACAGAAAAAAGTTAGTGAAGAGAATGAAAGATTTTCCTAAACAAGTGGAGGTTGAGAAAGAAAAAGTTGTGAATGCCTATGCGGCCAAGTGTGTGGACAATCTCAATACTCGAGATGCTACCACCCGAGCAGGGCTGATCACCCAAATTCATGCAAAATACCCTGAGTACGACTTGGGCAGTTTTTAGAAGCTTGTCTCCCCTACCTTCGTCCTCCAAACATTGTTGTGAGCGATAGTGAGTCATCAGATCCCGAAGAGAGCGACTCCTCGGAACATTCTGACTAGATAAACTTGTAATAGAAATGTTAACATGTTTGGCAACTTTTATGTATAAGTCCTTATAAGGCAATTTTTGTAATTCATCTGACTTGTTCCGAAAATCATCTTCCTCGAATTTTCTAGTATGCCACTTTTTGAAATGCCAGTTTTATAACTTTTTAATCTTCACATTTTTATGTGAAAAAATAAGTGTATGCCAACTTGCATTGAATAGTTTCTTTATGCCAAATTTAATCATAATAATCGTTGTATGCTGCGCTAAGGCAAGCTTATAAAAAATAATTCGAGGCAAAAAATGCAATTGTATTGATCAGCTCATAATGACACCTCGTTAAAACCTTCTTGTGCCTAACAGGGTAGGAAAAAGTATACCCTCGCTGTTTTTGTAAACCTGAAAATACACACAAAAGATAATCATTACATGCTAACTTCTTCCTCATTCCAGTTACAATTTCAAGTGTTTGATATTTCATGGATGCCTAAGATATCGCCCTTCCTTATCTTTTAATCTATACGTTCCTTGCTTTACTTTCTCCGTTACTTCATAATGGCCATCCCAATTTGGCCCTAACTTTCCAAGACTCCTCTCTTTGGTGTTCAGAAAAAAAATTCGTAACACTTTGTCCCTCACCTTGAAATCTCTTTGCTTTACTCTGGAAGCATACCTACTCCTCATCAACGTTTGATAATGCAAGGACTTTAACTGCGCGGTCGTCTTTTTTCTTCCACCAATTCTAATTCCAGGACTCTGTTTTGATCGTTCAAATTTCTGTATAAGCTGCCACACGGTACGATGGGAAGATAATTACCGAAGGGACAACAGCATCCATACCATACACTAAGACAAATGGAGATGTAGCAGTTGAAGTTCGAGGCGACGTCCTATAAGCCCACAATACTTCTTGTAAATAATCGGGCCATTTTCCAGCCTTTCCATCCAAATTCTTTTTCAATCCATCCAAAATCGTTTGATTGGTCACTTTCACCTGACCATTATCCCGGGGATGTAATGGGGAGGAAAAACATTGTCGTATGCCCCTGGAAAGGCAAAAGCTCTTAAACTCCTTGTTATCGAATTGTGGCCCATTATCCGTTGTGATTTTTATCGGCACCCCAAAACGACAGCAAATATTCGAGACAACGAACTTGATTACATATTTTTCTTTTGTTCCTGCTAGAGGTTCTTCTTCCACCCACTTGGAAAAATAATCCATTGCTACTATTATGGTTTGCCTTCCACAAGACTCCATTGGTAGGGGCCCAACTAGGTCAATGCCCCACCTATCAAACGGTACTGCTTCTGAAATACTCTCTAAGAGCACCCCTGGCTTGTGTATTATGTTGGCATATCGCTAACACGTATCACACCGCTTTACCAAATATTTCGCATCAGAAGAGATGGTCGACCAATAATAACAAGTTAAAAACACCCGTCGAATTAACGCTTTATACCCACAATGGGTCGATCCTTCCCCGTCGTGCAATTCTGATAGGACAAACTGCGACTCGTCCTTAACCAAACACCTAATTAATGGTCTGCTCAGGGATTTCTTATATAAGACTCCTCCTAACAGAATGTAACCATGAGACTTAAACCTGACCCTTCTAGCCTCAGACTTTTCTATGGGTAAACTATCTTTTTCCAAGAAGTCTACGATTTCTAACCTCCAATCATTTGTGATCACATTGCTTACTTCCTTAATATTCATTGAATTCTCTGTACCGGCTGTAACCAAAGGATGCTCCTGAATCAGGACCCATGGATGACCTTCTGATCATGAAGCCGTTGCCAGTGAATCAGGGATGACATTTTTGCCTCCCTTCGAACATACTCGTATTGAACCTCATCGAATTCGGCAACCAAGTCTTTCAACACTTTTAAGTACTGGACCAACTTATCTTTTCTTGCCTCAAACTCTCCCAAAGCTTGATTTATCACCAACTGTGAATCACTGATCAATTTAACCTTTATGGCTCCACATATTTGAACCAATCGTAAACCCGCTAATGCTACCTCCTACTCTGCCGCATTATTGGTTGCCTTAAAACCAAATCGAATAGCCTGAAACGTGGCTATCCCCTCCGGGGAAATTAATTGGACTCCTGCACCACTTCCAGAATTATTCGACCCCCCATCCGTTCGAACCAACCATTCTGTCTTATCTAAGTGGTCAACAATCTCCATGTCGTTCCTCTCTGAGTGGAATTCAACCAAGAAATCAGCCAAAATGTGAGCTTTTATTGTCGTCCGAGGCTCGAATGTTATATCAAAATCTCCCAGTTCAACTGACCATTTGTCATTCTCCCATATATATCTGGCCTCTGTAACAAACCTTTCAGGGGGAATGTTGTTCGAACAACAATAAGATGGGCTTGGAAGTATGGTTTCATTTTTCGAGCAGCTGTTACCAATGCCAAAGCTAACTTTTCCAACTTAAGATATCGCTTCTCAGCATCTAGCAAACTTTTACTGACGTAATAAATTGGTTTCAACATATCGACCTCTTCCTGAAGTAAAACGGCACGGAATTCATTTTTTGCGTCTAATCTGATTTATTTATATCCCGAATAAGCATCCATGAAAGACAATAATCGATTACCCGAAGTAGAGTCCACTAACTGATCAATTCGGGGTACCAGAAAAGGATCCTTGGGACAAGCTCTATTAAGGTCTGTAAAATCCACGAACATCCTCCACTTTCCATTCTTTTTCCTGACTAAGACTGGATTCGAGGCCGATACGGGGTACTGCGACTCTCGAATGTGGCCTATGCTCAATAACCGTTCCACTTGCGAGAGAATAGCTACAGATTCATCCTGAGAAACTGGTCTCCTTTTCTGGACAATAGGTCGAACATCATGTCGTACTACAAGCTTGTGACATATTATCTCTGGCGGTACTCCCGTAACTACCTGTGCACACCAAGCAAACATATTTAACTTCGTTGACAAAAAAACAATCAATTTTTATCTGAACTCAAAAGAAAGTTTTACTCCAATCTTCAAAAAAAATCCTTCTTCAAACTTATGCTCCTCATGATCTTCCTCCGGAACCAGGAATCCGGGGCCTCCCTCTAAACATCACAGGGAATGATTTCCGAGGAAGTCCCCTTTAATTGTTATGCCTTTTCTGATACTTCTCCCTGAACTCCTTTCGAGGATAGAGCTATCTGATAATATTCTCGAGCCATCTTCTGGCTATTCCTGATTGTCCCTATATTGTTTCCTACCACATATTTCAGACATTGGTGTACCGTTGAGATAACACCATGCATCATGGACAGCCAAGAGCGACCCAGAATTGCATTGTACGAAGTTGGTGCGTCTACAACTATAAACAGAACTTCACCTTCCTTTTTAAACGGCCCACGACCTAACTCCACCACACACTGAAATTCTCGAACGACTATCGATGTTGCACCGGTAAAGCCCACTATAGTGTTGTCGGATCGTCGTATAACAGGCGGGTCAGAAATTTTCCTGTAGGTACTTATAAACAAAATATTCACAGAACTTCCCGTGTCAATAAGTATCTTCTAAACTTGGTTTCCGGCTATACCCGCAACGATAACCACCGCATCTTCTTATGGGCCCGCTACATTCCTCATATCATCATCGTCAAAATATATGATGGGGGAGGGCAAGCGATGCATCTGCGCCGAAACCCCTACTTCAATCTGTGTGGTCAAATTCACCATATATCTTTTCCGCGAACTATTAAAATTCCCTGATGGTATCTCTTCCGAAGATAGCTAGCGATTCGAAAAGAGCACACATGTCATTTACTTTCCCCCTTGGAATAATCTCCTCTACCATGTTCACGTTATTTCTCCCTTCCTTAGGATCCAAATACTCTTGTTCAATATAAAAAAACATCCACCTCTTCGGAAATCACAATTGCTGTATCAACGATCTTTAGGACAGCCTTTACCGCAACATTTTTCTGGGAGTGTTTTTTCACAAATTATAATAACATTCCATTCTCAATCAAAGCTTGCACTTATGTTTTCAAAGCGATACATTATTTAATGTTATGTCCAATGTCCTCATGGTACTTACAGAACCTGTTAGCACTTCTGCTTTCCATCGGAGTTTGAATTGGAAAAGGTTTTCTGAAGTGCACCGTTGATCTTGCCTTATCAAATATCGTAGCCACATTTTCTGTTAACTCCGCGAAATACTCTGGACGAATCCATTTGTTCGAAATTAGCCTCGTGTCTTGGTTAAGGTTTTGTTGGTTACTATAATTATGTTGGTTCGTGCTCGGCCTCAGCGGACATTGGCCCACATTCGTGGCTGGCACACTAGTACGAAGCCCTTGATTATTAGATTCAGTCCTTTGAAATTGGTTCTGCTCCAACTGATCGATTGATCCTTTCTCAGATGCCTGATTCTCCTCCACTAAATCCTCTTCTCAACTTGATCCAATAGTTCCCCAAAATTCATTTCTTGACTTTCTGTTACCGTGTCCTTTAAGAGTCCGGGGAGAAGCCCCATCCTGAATGCCGCAAGTGCCACAGAATCTTTACAATACTTCATGTCTGTTTTTGTTTTAACGAATAGATTGGTATAATTCTTCAAGCTCTCCCCAATCTTTTGCCTGCAATAGATTATTGTGTCTCCATTAGCTTGAAATTTCTTGCTCCACACAAAATGTTGTCTAAAGATATTCCAGAACATGTCGAAATTCTTTATTGAGCCCTGCGGGAGCCGGTTATACCACTTAGAAGCCACTCCTTTGAAATTCTGAGAAAACACCCTATATAACAGTTTATCATTGTCATCGAAATTAATCATAAAATTCTTGAATTGCTGGATGTGATTATCAGGATCTTGTGTCCCGTCAAACGTTTCTAGCTTCGAGATATCGAAATGCTTTGGGAGGTTGCCAGCTAGAATTTCCGAGGACGGAGGAGAAGCTCTCCAATTATGACCCCTCCTATAAACATTAGCTCTCAAATTTTCATGGCTTGGAAAATAGAGTCCTTCCTCGGATGGCAGAGTATACTGATGCTGCCATTCCGAATTCCGCTGGTCGTTATGTTGGTTCCCAGAGGGAAAATTCATTTGATCATAACCCTGCTCATTAGCACGAGCGTGATAGTTCTTTTCCCTCAGAGACTTTCTCTCCACACTTCTTCCCCTCCGGTGTTCCACATGCCTTCGACCATATCTTTTCTTTCTGTGATTCCTCCTAGAAGACGATTCTGGTGAACTGTAACGAGAATAATCGCTTGAATCGGAAGATTCCAGGTTGCGTTTTTCCTTAATCCTCGAAGAACGTCGTTCATGACCTCTATACATGTTTTTAGGATGAAAACCGGTTTCACGCTCTTCTTTTCCACTCTCAGGCTCCCTTCTCACCTCGGAACGAATATTTTCCTGAACAGTTTCTTTTTTCGCCCTCAATCTTTCAATCTCCAGTAACAACTCATTCCTTCGAGCCAGTAGGTCTGAGTCCTCAAAGGTTCCTCCGACGCGCTGGCCACCATGCGCCTCGTATTCCATATCATTCCGATAAGTGTTCCCCACAAGATTCTCCTCGTAGTCGTTAACAAAATCATCCCCCTACTCCTCCATGATTCCGCTCGGATTAGGAATAATTTCCAGAAAGTAATTTTCGTTAGAACAATCTTCGTTTCCCACAGACGGCGCCACTAATGAATTAAAAAATAGCTCAAGGGTGATTTTGTGTTATGTGAATATTCGGGGGACCAAATAGTGAAGAACGAATCCTTCGTGAAAGTATCCTTTTAGAGAGAGAAAGTGAGAGTTGGACTAAGTCGAGAGAGAAAGTAATATTATATTAATCAACCAGATTATCAACTCGTGTGTGGTCCTTTTATAGTATAATAACGGGCTCCAGACACTTTAATTCCTACTTATTACACACTTAGTCCCTATATTTTTCCACTTATTTATAATAACTATTTCTATTGTACTGTTTACAATACTTCCTCAATAAAAAAACTTCCTTACAATTTTTCCATACGTCTTTTATTCTCCCTCATCAATCATGGCACTTCGGCTTGTGAAACTGAATATGTTGTAGCATCATGGTGTGTATGTCATGTTTATGGTTTATAAATTTGTTAGGCAAGATGGAGCTGAAGCAACAGCTGCAACCGTAATTCAAACTGTGAATTAATGAGTAATTGAGTTAGCAAGTAACACTGTACCATGAAAAAAAATCACCGATGTTTGTTTTCACTTTATCTCAAATTATGTTATAAAAAAGTGTGGAATTCGTCGATATGGGAAGTCATAATTAAGTTACAAATATCTTATTGAAACTTTTAGTTAAAAATATTTTTCAATAAATTCAATAAGCTGGTCAACATGCTAAATCCGTACAAGCAATTAATTTTACAGACGAGTTTTATTGGATAAACATTACTTTTATTAATATTTCTATATCTTAATTTTATTATGATGTACTGATGAACTCAGATAATTTTTAGGTAAGTTCGGATACTGAAATGTTCGTAGGAGAGCGTCTGTCTAAGAATTGTTCGTATCGGATACATTAGTGAGAGAATTAGTATTAAGTAGAGAGAGAAAGTGACAAAAGAATAGATGTTGCAATAATTAACTAATCATTGGTCCCTTTCCAAAAAATGAATATCTTTTACATGATTACCACTCTTAAAGTGGATTTTTCACCCCATTTTTTTACTCTTTTTTTTCTTTTTCGGAGGGAATCTACAGCCGATGTTAGAGTGCAATGAGTGCGCACACGGTAAACCTTCAGTCTGACGCAATAGCCTGCAAACCAACGCTAGAAGGAAAACCACACAAAGTGACAGGCTCAGCCAAAAAATCGTATGTAGAGGGACTCGAACTCATTACCTTTTGTCACAAGCATATCTTACTCAACCAACTCGGCTACCCCTCTAGGGACCATTTTTTTTTCTAAACAAATTCTAAAGATATATCATTTAGTCCATTGTCCCGTATGTTTGCGTTAGTTTAGTCATTAATAACTAAATACATAAATTTAACCTTTAAATTTAATGTGATAAACCTTCTATTACCATGTACTAATCTAAATTTTCGGATACAAATTAATTAGTATGTACTAATAATAGAATCTAATCTAATATAATTAAAGAGGGATTATCTTTTAATCATTAGATAACAATTTATAACAATTCTAAATTTAGATGGTTGATTTTAGTTTAGGTATGAGTAAAATTTCTCTCGTACGTATGAACATTTAAAAATAAACCCAAAAAGATTTTCATCGCTTAAAGTTTTGATTCATAAAATCCTTTATGGCAAAGAGAAGCAAAACACTAACAAGTTAGGTTCATATGAACAGGTGCTTGAGAAAACACTATGTGCATTGACTTTTTGATCTTTTTCAACCAACCACATTTTACTAGAGCGTTTCTAGTTGTGAACATAAAACTAACCATTTTTTTTAAAGAAAGGGTGAAAGCTCTGTAAAAGATTTGTAGAGTGATGAAGATAATGAAACAGTGAAAGAAAATACTTTATATGTTAGTGGGAAAAAAGCAACTGCCTACGAGAAGATGAAGAGATTCGAGCAATGATTGAAGATGGCGCTGACGTGGGAAATATTAAATGCAGAGGTTACTTTTTAGGTTTAGTGGGAGCGTCGATCTAGATAAAAAACAACTGGTAGGTCGAATCAGAATGCTACACGTGTCCCACGATCCAAAAGAAAACTCTTAGAATTTTGAAAAGAGACCAGTCCGAATAAACCTCGAACCAGACAAACGAACGGGTCGGAGAATATTGTTACTAACTAAGTGAATTTTTTAGTCGTGCCAAATATTTTTGACAAAGCCTAAAAAGGGGCTACTGATGAGTCCAGATAAATCTACCACTACTTACTAAGTTTTCCAGACATAAACTGCCCACTGAATTATCTAGACAAGACAAAAGTATAAAATAATTAAACACCTTTTGACTAAGCTAGATGCCAATTAGCTTATTAAGTAAATGGGTCTTTAAACTTGACCCGGTTTCATGATTTGACCCGAAAGCCCATGGGTCCATAATTAAGGGTATAAAAACCCAAACTACTTTCATTAATGAATGTAATGAACATTTAATACAACCAGACATCTTAAATCTCTCACTACAAGACACCCTAAACATTTAATACTCCAAAAAGCTTTCCAAAACAATTGACAGAATTACCCTCAACGTAAAATAAACCACATCACCTTATATATTCTTTTAATGACTCATTTGGTTCTTGGGCACAATGGATGATAGTATCTTCATTGCCCTTAACCTCTTTACTCCCCACGAATTGCTTTCGGAAGGCAACCCAAAATGTGTCAAAGTTTCTGATACAACCCTGAGGCAATAAAGATATCGCTTCTCAGCATCTAGCAAAATGTGTCAAAGTTTCTAAGGACGAAAATCGGTTTCACGCTCTTCTTTTCCACTCTCTAGCTCCCTTCTCACGTCGGAACGAAGATTTTCCTGAACAGTTTCTTTTTCCACCCTCAATCTTTTAATCTTCAGTAACAACTCATTCATTCGAGCCAGCAGGTCTGAGTCCTCAAAGGTTCCTCCGACGCGCTGGCCACCATGCGCCTTATATTCCATATCATTCCGATAAGTGTTCCCCACAAGATTCTCCTCGCAGTCGTTAGCAAAATCACCCCCCTGTTCTTCCATGATTCCACTCGGATTAGGAACAATTTCCAGAAAGCGATTGTCGTTAGAACAATCTTCGTTTCCCACAGACGACGCCACTGATGAATTAAAAAATAGCTCAAGGGTGATTTTGTGTTATGTGAATATTCGGGGGACCAAATAGTGAAGACCCAATCCTTCATGAAAGTATCCTTTTAGAGAGAGAAAGTGAGAGTTGGACTAAGTAGAGAGAGAAAGTAATATTATATTAATCAACCAGATTATCAACTCGTGTGTGGTCCTTCTATAGTATAATAACGGGGCCCACACACTTTAATTCCTACTTATTACACACTTAGTCCCTATATTTTTCCACTTATTCATAATAACTATTTCTATTGTACTTTTTACAATACTTCCCCAATAAAAACACTTCCTTACAATTTTTCCATACGTCTTTTATTCTCCCTCATCAATCATGACACTTCGGCTTGTGAAACTGAATATATTGTAGCATCATGGTGTGTATGTCATGTTTATGGTTTATAAATTTGTTAGGCAAGATGGAGCTGAAGCAACAGCTGCAATCGTCATTCAAACTGGGAATTAATGAGTAATTGAGTTAGCAAGTAACACTCAACCATGAAAAAAAAATCACCGATGTTTGTTTTCACTTTATCTGAAATTATGTTATAAAAAAATGTGGAATTCATCGACATGGGAAGTTTACAAATATCTTATTGAAACTTTTAGTTAAAAATATGTTTCAATAAATTCAATAAGCTGGTCAACATGCTAAATCCGTACAAGCATTTAATTTTACAAACGAGTTTTATTGGATAAACATTAGTTTTATTAATATTTCTATATCTTAATTTTATTAATATGTAATGATGAACTAAGAAATTTTTAGGTAAGTTCGGATCTGAAATGTTCGTACGAGAGCGTTTGTCTAAGAATTGTTTGTATCGGATACATTAGTGAGAGAATTAGTATTAAGTAGAGAGAAAGTGACAAAAAGAATAAATGTTGCAATAATTAACTAATCATTGGTCCCTTTTAAAAAAAAGGAATGTCCATTATATAGTACGTGAGGTGAATAGTAAATTTACATGATTACCACTCTTAAAGTGGATTTCTCACCCTATTTTTTTTACTTTTTTTTTCTTTTTCGGAGGAAATCTGCAGCCGCTGCTCAGAATGCAATGAGTGCGCACAGGGTAAACCCTTTGTGTGACGCAATAGCCTGCAAACCAACGCTAGAAGGAAAACCACACAAAGTGACAGACTCAGCCGAAAAATCATATGTAAAAGGACTCGAACTCATTACCTTTTGTCACAAGCATACCTTACTCAACCAACTCGGCTACCCCTTTGGAAACCATTTTTTTTTCTAAACAAATTCTAAGGATATATCATTTAGGTTGCGATAGTTTAGTCATTAATAACTAAATACAGAAATTTAACCTTTATATTTAATATGATAAACCTTCTTCCATTACCATTACCATGTACTAATCTAAAGTTGAGGATTCTAATTAATTGGGATGTACTAATAATAGAATCTAATCTAATATAATTAAAGAGGGATTATATTTTAATAATTAGATAACAATTTATAACGATTCTAAATTTAGATGGTTGATTCCAGTTTAGGTATGAGTAAAATTTCTCCATACGTATGAGAGCAATTAAAAATAAACCGAAAAGGATTTTCATCGCTTAAAGTTTTGATTCATAAAATCCTTTATGACAAAGAGACGCAAAACACTAACAAGTTAGGTTCACAGGGAAAGTTGCTTGCAAGAACACTATATGCATTGACTTTTTGATATTTTTCAGGAGAAAGAAAGGAATCAAAAAAGAAAGACTCCACTTCAACTGCAAGTCTATAAGCAAGAACGTAGTAGTAAAAGCCTTTCAGGACTCCACTATAAAATGTAGCTTCCCATTACTCTTTGTTCACTCACCAACCAGAACATCATACTCATACATAATAATATATAAGCTAACATAGTAGAAAGACTTCCTATAAGAGATGGATCAAAGGAAGTCTTATCTGTGGGTTGGTCTCTTTGTTCTCCTTATCAGCACAGAAGCCATCCTTGTGATGGCTCAGATTCATACTGATCCTGACGGTAAGACCGGCGCACTCACTAGCGGCAGTAAAAATGGAAATGGAGGCGGCGGCAACAGTAATGGAAATGGCAACAGCGGTGACAGCAATGGAAACGGCAACAGCGGGGACAGCAACGGAAACGGCAACAGCGGAGACAGCAACGGGAACGGAAACAGTGGAGACAGCAACGGGAACGGAAACAGCGGCGACAGCAATGGAAATGGAAACATCGGTAACAGCAACGGAAATGGCAACGGTGGCAACGGCAATGGAAATGGCAACAGTGGAGATGGCAATGGAAATGGAAATAGTGGAAACGGAAATGGAAATGGTAACAGCGGAAACGGGAACGGTAATGGAAACAGCGGAAATGGTAATGGAAATGGAAACAGTGGAACCGGCACTGGCACTGGCACTGGCACTGGCACTGGCACTGACGGTGAGAAGGATAACAGTGGTGGTGGCAGCAGCAGCAATGGAAATGGCAACAGCGGTGGCGACAGCAACGGAAATGGCAACACAGGCAAGAACAACGGAAATGGAAACTCTGGCAAAGACAATGGAAATGGCAACAGCGGCAATAACAATGGTAATGGAAACACTAACAACAACAATGGAAACGGCAACAATAGCAACGGAAACGGCAATGGCAAGGGCAACGACAGCTCTGATGAGAATGATAACTACCGAATGTTACCATCCAAGGAGGGAAAAGAATGCGCTGTTTGTAAAGCACAAGGAGCATGTTTCTACAAGACCCTTGTCTGCCCGGCCGAGTGCCCACAGAGGAAGCCTTCTAACGGCAAGAAGACCCAAGGATGCTTCATGGACTGCAGCAGCAACTGTCAAGCTACCTGCAAATGTAAGTCTACTACTTACATCTATAAGAAACCTAACACTTAAGACTTAATACTAACCACGAACATATAAAATCTCGTCCTGGCAGGGAGGAAACCCAACTGCAACGGTCATGGCTCTATCTGCTACGATCCTAGGTTCGTCGGTGGTGATGGTGTCATGTTCTACTTCCACGGATCCAAAGGAGGAAACTTCGCCATTGTCTCCGACGATGATATTCAGATCAATGCCCACTTCATCGGCACAAGACCACTAGGAAGAACCCGTGATTTCACATGGGTGCAAGCGGTCTCTATCATGTTCGACTCACACAGTCTCGTTGTTGCAGCCAAAAGAGTCAACCACTGGAACGACAAATACGATGCCATCATGGTCAAATGGGACGGTAAAGATGTCGTAATCCCTACCGGTGAAGGATCCGAGTGGAGTACTAATGCTTCAGACAGAAACATAATCGTCGAAAGAACGGATGACACCAACAGCGTAAGAGTTATAGTGTCTGGTCTGGTTGAGTCAGTTCTGAAGGTAAGGCCGATTGGCGAGGAAGAAAACAGGGTTCATAAGTATAAGCTACCCGAAGACAACTCATTCGCTCATCTTGAGACGCAGTTCAAATTCGAAAAACTAAGCGATGCTGTTGAAGGAGTTTTGGGTAAAACTTACAGACCTGGTTATGTTAGCCCCGTCAAGATCGGTGTTCCAATGCCCCTAATGGGTGGAGTTGACAGGTACCGTACTCCATCGCTCTCCTCACCTCTATGCAAAGTTTGCAGGTTCAATGGACAGTCCGGACTCCTCCTACCTGAAGACTTGTCACAAGAATGATAGCAATTCCAAAGCTAAATAAATTAAAGAGATGCATCAAGTATCTTTGTGCCTTTTTTCTATATATCTACTTTGCTAGTTTAACTTTCTATCAAAGAGAATATGTAAACTTTAGAACTTCTATGAAAACACCAAATTGTTCTTCTTTTGTGAAACTACCTTAATCATGATCTTAGTACTCCTAAGATTAAGTTTATATGACTTTAGCTCTTGTTAAGCATGACAAAGTATAATTAGACTACAGACATCACACTGGATTCCATTGTCACCTATAAAATCGGATACATATTTGTTGGTTTGGACGGAGATTATTTGATGTTGAGAAAAAAACAACCAAGATAACAAATTCAAATCACAAGGTTGAGTAGTTGCCTCATTCATTTTTTTTTATTTAAAATTCCGTCGTCTTATTCTTTGTAACCAAAAAAAAAAGGCCCGGCTGGGTACTGCACAGGCTAGGCTGTAAAAATTTAATTTTTTTTTGTTCGAGATGAAAACATGGTAACATATTCAAATGACTACTTCAATAGTTTCTGAAACAACATGGTGCGGTTCCCAAGTTTAACAACATGGTAAAATAATTTTTCATGTTTGGAAATAATCATTTAACTCTTTCATTTAATGATATGGTTGTTGGTATTTGTAGTTTAATAATAGATGATACATTATATATATTACATACTCTTAAGCATCATAACATAGCCATGAACACACAATTAATAACAAATAAGAGTAATAAAACTGAAAATCAAACTAAACGTATAAGGGCTTAAGTCATATATCCAAATTGTAGCACAAACACTTGGGTCATATACCCAAAAGTCTTTAAAATGATTCATACTGATATTTGTAGACTTTTTCCAAAAGAATCATGGAATAGACGGTGGTACTTCATATCAACTGTACATGACTTCTCTCGTTTCGTGTACCTCTACTTCCATTAGGCATGGGTATTCGGTTCTTCAGTTCGGTTCGGTTCGGTTCTCGGTTCTTTCGGTTCTTCAAAACTGATACCCATTTAGGAACCGAATAAATTTTGGTTCGGTTTGGTTCGGTTCTTCTTAATTCAGTTCGGTATGGGTACTTAACGGTTCCAATCGGGTAGTTTTGGATACTTTAAATGCTTTGCAATATCAACATATATAAAAATCTTTTTACACTTTTAAAACAATAAAACTATGTTAGATTGTAAGAAAAAAAATACTAAATATAAGAAATATTCAAAATTAATATACTAAAGAATAATATTAGTAATATAAAAAAATGGAGAGATGATATCAAGTTTATTAAATTATATAACGGTGGATATTTTTTATTTTGTTTATAAATATGTCGCCACTTTAAATAAAGTATGTTATTATTTATTAAAGAGAACATGATTAGAGATCAATGACAAAAGACAAATTTAAGGGAATCTAACTTTGAAAAAGAAAATATATTTTTTAAAAAAATCAAAATTAAGGGTTAATACATAGGTTCGGTTCCTAACGGGTACCCACGGTTCTTCGGTTCTGTATGGTTTGGTTCCGAGAACCGTGGGTAATTGAAAACTAGAACCATTCAGGTATTATGAAAGAACTAAAGCTACTTCGGTTCGGTTCTTTTGGTTCGTTTCGGTTCGGTTCTTTCGGTTCTGGTTAAAATGCCCATGCCTAACTTCTATGATAAAGTAGAAGTCATTGACAAGTTTATAAATTCTAAGACCGATGTCAAAAAACAACTAGGTAAGAGCTTTAAGTGAATTCGATATGACCGTGGTGGTGAATATTATGACATATAGGACAATCAGGTGAACAACGTTAAGGATATTTTTCTAGATACCTAGAATAGTGTCTTGGTATCACCCAACATTAAAGATGTATTTAAAAGGCGGAACCATACACTAATAGATATGATTAGAAGTATGATAAGTAAATCGACTCTACCACTATCACTTTTTGGGTGAAGATATCAAATGCACAACTTATATACTCAATGGAGTTCCCACAAACCAATCGTTAAAACCCCAAATGAGCTTTGGACTGGGCGCAAATCTTGTTTAAAACATGTGCATATATGGGGGGGGGGTTCATCTACATCAAAGACGTGTACTCCGCGGAAAAAATAATTGGACCAAAAATTAGTTAGATTTTTTTTTTAATTTGAAGTATTCAAAGGGTTATAAGTTTTATGTTCATTCTCTTGATAATATGTTTGAGACCAGAACAAAAACGTTTCTTGAGTATGTTAAGTTTGAGCGGAAGAATTCAAGAACATATGTTCATTTTAAGAAATAATCTATATAGATTCATGAAGGATCTAACAGAGATACTCAAGTATCAGAAGATTAAACTTCAGTGTGAATTATATTGGACTTGTTAGAGCAATAATATACTCAAAATCATACGGATGCTCGAATTGATTTAACCAGGATACAGATATGGTCTAGTGAGAATAAATAACACTTAAGAAAATATTAATATGCCACAAGTATAACAATATGACATTGTTCATAAGTATCAAACTCTACATCCTCAAGAAATGCAAAAATAAGTAATAGTTCCCTTAAGAACGACCACGAGGTATGGATTTGCGCTATGACGAAAGAGTATAAGTTGATGCAAGAACATGTCTCATTACCTGAAGGGAAAAATGATTGGTTGTAAATGAGTTTACACAACAAAATAAAATTCTTTTGGTAATAAATACATAAAGTACACCATGTAGCAAAAGGTTAGGTGTTGATTTTGAACAGAACTTCTCTCAAATATCTATAATGGACTAATTAAGAAAAATCATAACATTAGTTGACCATTTTGATATGGAGATTCATCAAATGAATTTAAAGACCGTTTTCCTTAATGATGATATTGAGAAAAATATCTATATAGTGTAACTTGAACATTTTATAATAGGTTACTTAAAGTCAATGGTATACAAAATTAGGACATCCATAAGTTGAGTAGTTGTAATTTCATATGTTTTGGTATTATATATCGATGACATACTGCTTCAGACAAACAATAACAGATTGCTACAGATTATGCATAAATTTATATCGAAAAAGTTCTATATGAAATAATTTGGTGATATAGATATTGTGTTAAAAATCCAGATTCATCCGTATCATGCTCCTAGAAGTGTTGGATTGTTACACAAGGCGTATACGGAAATTAGGTTACAATATTGGAGACTGAAAAATTGCAAATCCTTGGGTACCTTATAGATTTTTTTTAGAGATTTAATATATGCTCAAGTTTTTAAAAGTTTAGGTATTACCTTCGATGTCAATATATTAACGATATATGTAAATACACCAGTAATGAACCATTGAAAGACAAAAGAGTGTATTCTGATATCTAGAAATCATAAATAAACACATGTTGACATATAGAAAGTCAAAATAGACTGAAGATCATTGAATATTCTGAGTCATAATTTGGTGGATGAGTTTACACACTGAAAAGAAACTCGAGAATCATATTCTTATTAGGTGGGGTGCAATATCATGGAGACATGCAAAACAACTAATTGCATCATCCACTATGACATCAGAATTTGGTGGTATGTTGACACATTAAAAAGATATTCGGACAACATATTCTTATTGGCTTGAGGTGCAATATCTTAGAAAAGTGTAAAACAACTAATTGCGTCATCCACTATAACATCAGAATTTATTACATGTTTTGAGGCATCAAGTCATACATTATGGTTGTTGAAATGTTTTATTGGACTACGCATTGTACAAAGGATAAAATTTCCCATAAAATTGTATTATGATAACAATTATGAAGTACAATACTCACACTATAGTATGAGCTCGCATAAGCCAAATATATATATATATATATATATATATATATATATATATATATATATATATATATATATATATATATATATATATATATATATAGGTTTTGTCTGTTAAAGAGATAATTCAAAGAAGTCAAATAAGTGTAGAGCACATTGATACAAACTTCATGGTGGAAAATCCCCTTACAATGATAATATTACCTAAACTTTTCCTAGAACACCATTATGATGGGTGTAGTTGATATAGAGGATTGTTGATTTCAATGGAAGTTTTATAATAGGAAACGATTTATATTTGTAATTTTAATGTATAAATTTTTGTTTATTGAAATATATGGGCCGGTTAAAGTTTATTGACTCATCTTACTCATTTAATGGATCTCCACTAAGATAAAACCAGCTAAAAATAGATACATGTGATTACATTTCATATTATTGTTATGCTAAACACCATAATTGATCCATGTAATTGATTGCTAAAGATAACACGATCAATGTTCTATCTAATTGTTCACATTACGAAGAATAGGTATTTAATCCTGTATCGTTTATTGACCAAGTACGAGGTTGTCAAGTTCCTTCATTGATAATGAAATTAGGACGTTCATTAAAGTAATTATATATTTGAATAACATATGATGGTCCAAGTGAGAGATTGTTGTAGATCAATATGATATGGATATATTTAATCATTGTCATAAACCAATCCAATTAACAAGTAGTCGAATGAATTATATGAATATATAATTAAATATCGGTGTGGATTATTTCTGACTGAGGGTAATTTAGTAAAGTGTTTTGGGAATTTAATGTTTAAGGTGGGGTGTAGAGAGATAGTTAAGGTGTGTGCTTGTATTAAATTCTGATCACCTAGTAGTTGGGGTATTTATACTTAAGTAATGACCTATGGAACTTTTGGGTCAGATTGTGGGCTTGAGTTAAGTTTAAGAACCCATTAGCCCAAGGTATGAAATGACCAGCACCTAAGTTAGTCATGTTCCACTAGTTTTACCATGTTCGGTATCTTATGATACTGATTCAGTTCGAACTACCCTCCGGATAAGGCTAAGCAACAATGTCAAAATTATCCGACCTTATCAGTAGCCCCTTTAGGTCTCCCAAAGAATCTTTGGAAAAACTAACTCATAAGAATAGAAATCAACGCATTTCCAATGTGCCCTTCCGATCTGCATCTATACCAGAACTAAATAGATCACCTTTTTTTGTTAAGAATTTCACGAGTCAGCCCGATCGGAATTCGGTAGGACTGATTTTACCGTTAAGAATTTCAAGAGTCTTTTTTCAACGTGGGACACGTGTTAGGCTATGGTTTGACCTCTCAACTGTTTTCCCCTAGATTCTCGTACCTACTAGGCTAGAAAGTTACTTATGGTGTAACCCTATGCTTAATAGCCCTTAATCATGGCTATGATCCTTTTATCTTTCCCTATGTAACCTCTTATATTTTCAGAGTTATTTAAATCGATTTCACCGTTATATTGTCTTAAAAAACGCAAACACTTTAGAGAGAGAAATCTTAATACTCTTTTCAAATTGTGTTCGAGTAATTTATGTTCACAGCCAGAAACACACTGGTAAAAGGAGGTTGGCTGAATCTGTCTGAATTGGATAAAGCGAGAAAAGTTGCAAGACACGAGAGAATTGCAGCTCGTCTTCATGTCTCTCCTGGTGAAGAAATCAATCGACAAACAGTAAACACAAACCAAGGTTCATCGTCATAAAAGACGTATAAGGTCATAAAATTACCCTTTGTCCCAACTCTTTCTCCTCTTCAATCAGGGTCCTCTGTCCAAGAATCTCAAAACCCCATCCTTAAAGAAAAAACCGTTTCTAGTGTTGGCAAACCTTCGCCCTTTATAGCTATGGGTTCAGACGTTGAGAAGTCTGTTGAAAAGAACGCCCCTCATCGAATAACTCACCAATCCAAAGCTAAATCCACCCTAGCTCTTGGAAACCTACTAGTTTGGAGACGATAAAGCCCCTGGCAGAAACTAAGCCATCCAAATAACAATCCACCAAATAGAAGAAACTATGAAGGATGGTATAGAAGATACTCCTTTTGACGCGTCCAGAAATACGGAGGACACCGCAATAGATCAGAATGGTAAAATTAAAGTGGGCCTATCATATCCAAACGCACTTTCGGAGTATCTGGAAGGGAAGGTGGGGCCAAATTTTCAAAAAGTTAGCGTGAAGTACCTGATAGCCCCCTAGAACATTGCTTACGTGTACACTCATACTGCTGAGTTGGGTCGTATTCGAACAAAATAGGGCTTCCCCGATTCTGTTAAGGTGAGAATCCCAATCACCCCAGAGACTCCGATGGACTGCAAGTCTAATGAGCTAGTAGTGTATACCGATGTGCTGAACTGGGGACTCCGGTTTCCCTTGGATCCAGAGATAGTCAGATACTTTCACCTAATAAAGTTATGTCCAAGTCAGTTGAGTCTTAATGCATGGTACACTCTGATGGCTGGCATAATGGCTTCAAGGTTGTTAAAGATCCCACTACCAATGGAACAATTCGCTGTTGTGGCGAATCTGTGCAAGAACCACCACATGCCCTTTTACCACTCTAATATGGGGAATGACTACAAGATAGTGAATGATTTACTGGAGTCCAAAAAACCATGGAGGATATAATTCTTGTTCATCAGCAGACCTTGGGAGAATGGGAAAAAGATAAAAGCTGACTCTAATGCAAGCCAACTGACTAGTCGCTGGAAGAGTATAAGTAAATTTATTTATGTTTTCCTTAGTCTTTTAAATACTATGTGGTTATTCCAAACTGACATGTGTCTTTTTTCAGTTTTTCCAAAGAAGTTCTCAGACCATCAGAGGCTCTCCAAAGCACTTGTGCTAATTTAAACGCACGGGATTCAAAGAAATGGGAGAATGGTGTCCACAAATTCTTTACCTCAGGTAAATTTGTGAGATCTCACCTGTGGAATACTACAGGGAGAAGGGACCTCATTGGAGAAGAACTGACCACTTC
Source organism: Limnanthes douglasii subsp. nivea (assembly GCA_036936605.1). NCBI lineage: Eukaryota > Viridiplantae > Streptophyta > Magnoliopsida > Brassicales > Limnanthaceae > Limnanthes > Limnanthes douglasii. The sequence continues at coordinate 10,583,766 of JAUPFV010000005.1, read as the reverse complement.
TCCCGCAGATGTCATTCTGAAGAGGATTCAGGCTAATGATGCCAATATTTATATGCCTTCCAGGGTTAAAGCCTCTAGCCATCTGGACAAGTTGAAAAATCAAAGAAAGAAAAAAACCACAACAGACCCACCTTAGCCAACTATCGAAGGGACCAGTTCGGAGAACCAAGGAGGAATCGATGCTGCTCTGCTGGAAACAATCGAGGTTACTATCAAATAGGCTGGTGGATCAAACAACCCACCAAAGATTACAAAGAAGAATAAAAAGCGCAAGGCAAGCAGTGATGAAAAAGTTGCAAAGAAGAAGAAAGTTATTCTGGGATCAGAGGTAATTTTACATCTCTCTGAACTTCATCCTCCAGTTCCTGCTGATCCTACTCTACAAGAAACAATTCCACACAATCTTTTTTCCAAACAGGCCACGACGGATGGAGAGGTAAATCTTGATGCTTTTCATAATATTAACATATATTTTAATGAACTGGACAAGGATGACTTTGCGGGACCTTATCGTCTTGCCAATTCGGTCAATGTTGTAACCCAAAATGGTGAAACATACGTGATATCAAGTGAACATGAAACTTTGCGTCATGATATCTTAGGTTATATCTGTTCGATAGTTGACCTCGAAAGGCAAGTGAGGGATCAAACTAGTACCATAAATTCTCTGACTTTAGAGAATCAAAGCATGATGAGCAGTCTCTCCGCCGCTCAGCAAAGCATAGAATCGTTGAAAAAGGAAAACGAGGATTTAGCTGCCAAACTGCTCAAGTCAGAAGAGGCTAAAAAAGATATCTAGACCAAATATTCCAGACTCGAAACTTATTCCTCTGATGAAATTAAATCTCTGAAGGAACAACTAGTGACTAAGACAAAACTGTCAAGACTTTATCTGAAGACAAAGTCAATCTAGAAGATCTTCTTGTGAAGAAGACAAAGGGGATTACATCTCTAGTAAAGAAGAAAACCGAAGAGATATCTACTAGAATAGAGAAGTATTCCTCTACTGTGGTGGAGCCTTTGGAGAAAATGGATGATGGAATCAAATCTGATATGATCTTACTATTCCATGAGACTTTTCCTAAGAGGACTCTTGGTCTTTTGTAGAAATTTTTGGAATATGATGACCTTACTTTCCATACAATGACTGATGATGATAAACACAAGTACTCAAGTAGAGAAGATTCTAAAGATAATAAACGAGTTGGTGAGAGTTCAAGTTCCGAACTCAAAAGTCTGAAGAAAGATGATGGTAATAAAAAGACCGAAGGAAACAAGCCCTAAGGTTGTATTGTTATACTGTGCATTTTTTGTTAAAAAACTAAAGTCCTTGGATGACCAAGGCATCTTGTTGCATTGTTTATTTAATTTTTGTTCTTAAAACTTAAAGTCCTTGAATGGACAAGGCATTTATGAACCATAGATCGGGTCTACATCGATCAGACTTTAATATTATATTTCTGTTTGCGTAAATTTTGTTTAACCTTTTTATACCAGTGTTTAAATGGCCTTTGATATTTCAGATCTGTTAAATAAGTGTGTTGAATAATTACGATCACATATGTTTGAAAAATGTGATCAAGTATTTAACTTATCCGATCACCTTACAGATGTTTGAGAGCCGGGGTGTTTAATAAATATTTAATATCCGACCATTAGGGTTGTCAAACGGATATTTCGGATACGAATCTGCCTATATCCGAATCCGAATCCGAAATGCGAAATCACTATCCGAATCCGAATTCGAATCTGATTTTTTTTCAAAATAATATCTGAATCCGTATCCGACGGATATTATCCGGATAATATTCGAATCCGAATATCCCACTAAAGTTTTTAACTAATTGTATTATTGGTTAGCCTACTTTTATAAGCACTTTAGTAGAAATTTATATTCCCGTTTTAGATGTGGGATAAGGTTAAAAAAATATATACTTATTTTGAAAAGCCACCATGTCTTTTATAGAATGTATGGTAGCAATTATTTTCCACTTTTTAGATGTGGGATAAGAGTCGTAAAACTAAAAATGATATATTTGATAAGAAAAGCCACCATCTCTTTTATAAACAGTTTGGTAGAAATTCTTTTTCCAACTTTAGATGTGGGATAAAATACAATTTTTATAGAGGAAATCCTCCATATTTATGGCCAACTTTGTTAGTATTTTGTTTTGATTTTTATGATGTGGGATAGCTAAAAACATGTTTAAATAATATATATATATATATATACATTTTCGGATATTGGATATTTCGGATACAGATATGACTATATCCATATCCGCTATTTTCGGATACGAATTGGGATACGAATATTATCCGTTCTCTTTTGAATACGGATATTATTCGTTTTCTTCGGATTCGATATCAAATATTTCGGTCGGATATCAGATTTTTCGGATTTTTTCGACAACCCTACCGACCACCTCACACTATGATTAAGTCAAGAAAAATTTTGCACCATAATTTTGAACAAGGCATAAGATATTATTGAAAACTCGGACACCTCGTTAAAACGTCCCCGCGCCACCAGGGTAGGAAAGAGTATGCCCCCCTAATATTTAAATTGAGTTCTATTCTAAGTATAACCTGAGATGTTCAACGTTCCATAGGTGATTTAGTGTTCTCCCTTCCTTGTCTTGAAGTTTTTATGTTCGTGGTTTGACTTTCCCACACACCACATAAGGACCTTCCTAATTCAGAGCCAACTTGCCGAACTCTTTTTCCTTACTGTGTAAAAATACTTTTCTTACGAATTTCCCCCAATTGAAAATCTCTTCTTTTAAATTTAGAAGCAAATATGCTCCTGATCAAACCCTAGTAATGTAAAGTTCTTAGATGCGCTTTAACTCTTCTTTCTTCAATAAAATCCAACTGATTCCTAACTCCCATATCATTTTCCTGTTCGGAATAGTTTTGGATTCTGTAAGGTGGTAAAATATCTTATATGGGAGTGATTGCATCCATCCCATAAACAAGGGAAAAATGAGATTCTTGTGTAGCAACCCGATATGTAGTATGGTAAGCCCATAATACTTCTTGTAGATAACTTGGTCATTGTTCTGTAGCTCTCTCCATCTCTTTCTTCAACCCTGACAAGATTGTCCGGTTAGCAACTTCAACTTGTCCATTTTCTTGAGGGTGGAAAAAGAGAATAAAAGGATTGTTGAATTCCTCTGGAGGTGCAGAATATTTCTATGTCTTTATTATCAAATTGTGGCCCATTATTTATGGTAAAATTTTGGGGAACCCCAAATCTGTAACATATGTTAAATAAAATAAATTTAATAATTTCCGTAGAAGTGGTTCTAGCTAAAGGAGGTGCCTCTATCCACTTAGAGAAATAGCCAATAGCAACTATGATTGTTCTACATCCACCGGATGCCATGAGAAACGGCCCCACCAGATCCAACCCCCATCTATCGAAGGGTATCGGTTCGGATATGGATTCCATAGGAACTGCTGGTACATGAATTCATTTACATATATCTGGCAATGATCACATTTCTTTACCATATCTTTAGCATCTGCCAATTATGGTTGGCCAGTAGTACCTTGCTAATAAGACTCTCTTGGTTAGGGTTTTATAGCCACAGTGTGCAAAACCTTCCCCATCATGCACTTCAGATAACAGAACTTGGAATTTTTCAAATCCTAAGCTACGCAAGAGAGGTCTCCTGAAATATTTCATGTAAAGAACTTCCCTTAATACCAAGAAAACACGAGCCTTATACTTGAATTACTTAGCCATGGCTTTGTCCGGAGGCATAATCCCATCTGAAATAAACTGAAGAATAGCATACCTCAAGTCCTTAGGTTGAATGGTTACTATACTCATACTTTCGTCATTGTCTTTACTTTTTTCTTGGCCCGTCTTATTGATGGACATTCTAACATCAGAATCCAAGGGTAAGATTCAGAATAAGCTATAGTTGCCAAAGAGTCTGCCACACTATTCTCCGATCTAAGGATATTCATCGTGAATACTCTTAAAGCTTGCAGCAACTCCCCTCACAATAAACAAGTATTTTATCAATTGTTCATTCTTTGCTTCAGATTTCCCTTGAGCATGGTGAATCAGTAATTGGGAATCACTCATTAATAAAATTCTTCCGGCCTCACATATTGATGAGTCCGGATTCTGTTACCTCTTCGGACAAGGACAGTTCGGACAAAGAACACCTAACCGGACAGGGCAGTTCGAACACCTCATCCATTGGACTGTTCGAACTAGAACTAAAGTACTTAAAAACCTAATCACTTCTTGACTAAGCTTCCTGCTCTCCTACTAAGAGCTTATGGGTCCTTAAACTTGACCCTGGTCCATTAAATATGACCCAAAAGCCCATAAGGCCCAAATATAAAGGTATAAATACCCAACCACCAACATTAAATGAGGGTAATGAAAATTAAATACAACCAGGCTGCTTAATTCTCCCTCTACTCACTACTCAAACATTAACTACTTACAAACTTCCACAAAACTCCAAACAAAAATTACAAACTTACCCTCAGACGAAAATAAACCTCACCCCATATAAGAGACAACTTAAGACCAACTATAGCCACTTCATATTAAGATTTATTATTAGAAGTCCTGAAACCAAAACATATAGCCTCATACACAGTATCACCATAAGAGAAGTTAAACAAATTCCAGCCCCACATCCCATAGTACTAGATCCAACATTAGTTTGGACTACCCATTCTTTCTTAGACTGCTTTTCTGGTATCTGTATGGAGGATCTATCAGCACGAAAGTTTACCAAGAAATCGGCCACTGACTGGGCTTTAATCATCGTTTGGTGTGCAAAATCAATATCATAATCACCCATCTCAATTGACCACTTGGTCATTCTGCTTGATACATCATCTTTCTAAAGAACACTCTTCAAGGGAAAAGATGTTCGAACGACAATGAAATGAGCTTGGAAGTATGGTTTAATCTTTCTTGCTGCAATTACCAAGGCCAATGCTAGTTTTTCCAACTTCAAATATCTTCTTTCAGCATCTAACAGACTTTTTCTAATATAATACACCGGACGAGGGTAATTATCCACCTCTCTTACTAGTATATCACTTATTCCATACTCTGATATAGCTAGGTATACGTAGAGCTTTCCCCCATGAATAGGTTTAAAGAGAGTCTTGGGTGAATAAAAATGCTTCTTGATTTCAAAAAATGCATGATCACATTGGGGAGACCAATTAAAGTCTTTGGCATTCTTTAATACCTGGAAAATTGGAGCACATTTGTTTGATGATCTTGAAATAAACCTGTTAAAGCAGCCGATCTTCCGGTCAACCTTTGAACTTCTTTGGTGCTCCGAGGAGGGTCCCTAGATAGTAGGGCATTAAGTTGATCCAAATCAGGTTGAATTTCTTTTTCACTTATTATGTAGCCCAAGAAGTTTCCAGATCGGACCCAAAAAATACACTTTTTAAGGTTTTGCTTCAAGTTCACGACCTCTAAATTAGAAAATGTTTCTTGAATGTCAGATATATGTGCATCTTCCTCTAAGATCTTTACTTTCATGTCATTCATATAAACTTCCATGTTTCTGCCAATCTGATTACCGAAGGCTTTATTTACTAATCTTTGATAAATGGCTCCAATATTTGTCAATCCGAACGACATCACCTTATAACAATGAAGACCTCCGTCTGTAATAAAAATGGTGTGGGCTTGATCCTTTGGATCTACTTGTACCTAATTGTACCCTAAAAATGAATCCATGAAAGACAACAACTTATTCCCAGAAGTTGATTCCCCCAACCGATCTATTCGGGGAACATGATAAGGATCCTTGGGGCATGCCCTATTGAGATCAGTAAAGTCGATACACATACGTCATTTTCTATTTATTTTTCTTGACTAAGACAAGGTTGGAAGTCCATAAAGGGTACTGAGACTCTTTTATATGGCCTATCTTGGTCAGAAGATCAACTTCTTGAACAAACGCATCTGCTTTTTCTTTAGAGAAAGACCTTTTTCGTTGTACAACCGGTGCAACATCCGTCCGTACAGATAACTTGTGACAAATTATATCAGCTGGCACTCCGGTAACATCGTCATTGCACCAAGAAAATACATGTTGATTACTCATTAAAAAGACAACAACACCAACTTGGTACCAATTTTAATATTCTTGCCCTCAGCTAGGGAATGGGTTTCAACCTCTTTTACGAGTATCATGACACTGGGAGCCTCCCTGGGATCATCAATTTTATTCTCATCGGTGGAAGGCTCCAATAGCTGCTAATCTTGACTGCCTTTTTAGAATTAGAGGCGAGGGTCGTTGTATAAAATTTCCTAGTTATCGTTTGACTTCTCCGGACAACACCTACTTACCCATGGACAACGTATTTAAAATATTTGTGGACTGTAGAGGCCACAACATGCATTATAGAGAGCCAAGACCTCCCAAATATTGCATTGTAAGATGTTGGGCAATCCACCAGAACAAACAATATTCTCACCATTTTCTTAAAAGGTTATTTGCCCATCAATACCTCTTCTTCAAATTCTCCAATCACATCAACAAAACTTCCCGTGAAGCCCACAATGGTTCAGTTCAAACGCTGTATAGCCGAAGGGTTCCTCATCTGTATGTATGAGCTAAAAAACAAGATGTTTTCCAAACTATCTTTGTCAATCTGGATTTGACGTATATCATTTCCCCTATTGATGCCCCTATTACCACAACGCCATTGTGAGACCCTGCAATATCTCTTAGGTCATCCTCATCAAAAAATATAAAAGAAGACGGAGTTTGATATAAGTGTGTGGACGTTCTCCCATCCAATTGGGTGGTCAAACTGTAGACATGCCTCTTCCTTGATGAACTAGAATGTGCAGTCACAATGTCCCCTCTAAAGATGGTTAGAGATTCAAAAACGTTAACAAAACCGGAGACAGTTTTAGTCTTGTCTGTTATTACCCCTACCCGATTCCGACTCGAATCCGGATCAAGTTACTCAGAATCTATATCAAACCATTCAATGACCACCATAACATCTTCTTGTGTAGACGTTCCAAGATTGCTTGAAAGAACAGTTCGAGGAGTATTGGCATTGGATTTTGTATTATTTGGTCTGTTTCCCCCTCACTTTTTGACATAGCCCCCAACTTACCTCTCTCAATGAGCTTCTAGACCTCTTGTTTCAAGGCTATACAATTGTGGGTATCATGCCCTATATCATTATGGTATTTACAGAAACGGGTACTCTGGTTATCTCTGGGGAACTGCAATGCTGCTGGCGTTCTAAAGTGTACTTCATTTTTAGTTTTGTCATAAATTGTAGCAACACTTTCCCCCAATTCAGCAAACCACTCAGGTCGGACCCATGATCCCCTCTTGATCCTAACATGTTGCTTCTGACTTTGGTTAGACTGATTCTGCCTTGATCGGTTAGACCCCTATCCAGTCTCCTTTGACCTATAACCGGACTGATTGGTAGCTTGAGGGGTTGATGTTATAGTAGTAGACCTAATCTGACGATACACGCTGGTTTTCTTTGTTTCCTCAACATTAATCTATTTTCCAACCTGATTTAACAATCCTCCCAGGTCATAGCCTTCTTCCGAGTTACTGAATCGACTAAATTACCTGGATTTAAACCTTGTCTGAGGGAAGTAATTACAACTTGTTCAAATAAATCTGCTAGCCTATTTTTTGCATTCACAAACCGGTTGATGTACTTCTTCGGAGACTCATTTGGCTCCTAAGGACAATGGATAATGGTATCCTCATTACCCTTAAGCTCCTTACTTCCAACTAATTGTCTCTTGAAGGCAACCTAAAATATATCAAAAAATTTAATAGATCCCTGAAGGAGACTATTATACTTTATGAGGGCACTTTCTGTGAAAGTTTTGGAGAAGGCCATACACAACAGTTTGTAGTCGTTATCGAAGTTCATCATAAAGTTCATAAAATGCTCCAGATGGTTGTCTAGATCTTCGCTCCCATCATATTTCTCCATCTTAGAGTTGTCAAACCTCTTGGGAAGATGTCCGCAGAGTATTTTCGCAGATAAAGGCGATTGCCTCCAGTTCTTGTTATGACTAAAAGCAGCATCTTCATTCGGAGTAGCAAAAATACATGGTTCGGACTAGAAAGCAAAATGATCAATTAACAACCGGTCAATATGCTGATTAGCTGAACCCTTACCCTTCCTATGGTAATTGTTAAGCCTGACATGCCTATCCCTTTTTGTTGAATGTTTTTTAGTCAGCTTTATTTTCTTTTTCGACCACCTTTCATCACTACTGGAGGAAACTGACTCTTCAAGTTCTGCCTCATTAGATGAGCTGCTGGAGAACTCCGATATAGAGCTCTCCACATGTTCAGATCGATGCGTTTTCTTGGAGTTGTAATGAGTGTTTAGGAAGTGCTCGTTTTCTCCAGGATTGTCAGTATGGTGAAGTATCGACGCACCAGATTTTTCTTTAACACATTTCTCTGCTTGTTTGAGGGCTTTCAACGCCTCTATCTCAGCCCTCAACTGATCGCGCTCCTCGATAGTGTATTCATTATTTTCCTTTGTAACTTCCACCTCAAGAGGTGGAGCATTCGGATTCATTCGAACTACCTTGTATGCTGGTTTTGAATATGAAATTCAGGCACCGTCGTGCTCCCACTGTGGTCGCCAATTTGGTGTGGATTATTTCTGACTGAGGGTAATTTAGTAAAGTGTTTATGGAATTTAATGTTTAAGGTGTGGTGTAGAGATATAATTAAGGTGTGTGATTTTATTAAATTATGATCACCCTCCTTAATGAATGTAGTTGGGGTATTTATACTTAATCAATGATCCATAGGGATTTTGGGTCGGATTGTGGTCTTGGGTTAAGTTTAAGAACTCATTAGCCCAAGGTATGAAATGACCACCACCTAGCTTAGTCACGTTCCACTAGTTTTACCCTGTTCGGTACTTATATTACTGGTTCAATCCGAACTGTCCTCTGAATAAGGCTAAGCAACAGTGTCAAAATTATCTGACCTTATCAAATATGAATTAGAGTTATAAGTGAAAACCTATTATGGAGCTACAAGTATAGAAATCGGGTTGGATTTGGGATCTATGAAGGATTGGGCCTAAATATCATCACTTGAGACTAGACTAATAAGGTCATGGACTAAATTGACAGAAGCCAATTAAGTGGGTTGGTCCTTGATCGCTCATCATGAATGATGTATCTGAGAGGCGGAACTGTACACTAAAGGATATGCTTAGAATTGATAATTAACTCAATTTTACTACTATCACTTTTGTGGTGAAGCCACTAAATGCGCAGCTTATATACCCGGAAATGCTTTCATTTTTTATTCTAAGTCTAAAGGTTTATAAGCTTTATAATATTTCCAATGGTAATATTTTTGAGATAGAACAATTTTTTTATTAAAAATGTTGAGTTTGGGGGAATAATTCAAGAACAACTGTTTATTTCAAGGTAGAATCTTTAAATATTTATGAAAGTTGTAAGAGAGTTACTCAAGTATTAGAAGTCTAAACATTAATGCCAATTATTTAAGCCCCATTATAGCAAGATGATACTCAAAATCACATGGATGTTCACCTTGAGGGTTTTAACCATGATACAGATATGGTCCAACAAGGACAAGAAGACACTCAAGAAAATGTCAATCTTCCACAAATATAACAAAATGACAATGCTCTTAAGAGTTCGACTATACCTCCTCAAAAAGTGGTACAAGAAGTAATATGTCCCTTGATAAGTTCCACGAGAGAAAGGAATAGTGTTATACCTCTAAACATATATGTTTAAAAACATGAAGAATGGTTTGCTTGAACTGTAAAAGATATATCATCTTATAAAGAAGACATGGAAAGTTATAACTATTAGGTGTAGATTATAGCTGTAAAAGAAGAGTATAAATTGGTGCGAGATAACACGGTATGAGAGCTTGTCCCTACCCGAAGGGGAAAAACGATTGGTTGTAAGTGGGTTTACAAAACCAAACATAATTCTCTGGGTAATGTGTAAAGGCATAAAGCGTGCCTTCTAGCGAAATGTTGTACTAAGCATGACAATATTGATTTTAAAGAGACTTTTTCTTCAAGATTTATGAAAGACTCATTTAGAATAATCATGGAATTAGTCGTACATTTTGATACGAAGCTTCATCAAATGGATGTAAATACAATTTTATCAATGGAGATATTAAGGAAATGATATATATGGTGCAACTTGAACACTCTGAAATATGTAACTCAAAGTTGATGATATATAAAATTATAAAATCCATTTACAAACTCAAACAAGCTTCTTGACAATGATACCCCAATCCGTGAGGTAATAGTGTTTTTTTAGGTTTTTAAATCAGCTCAGTTGAGAATTATGTGTACCATAAGTTTAATGAGAGTAATTTCATATTTTTAGTATTATATATCAATGAAATAATGTTTTCCTCGATCAATAAGAAATTACTATACAAGATAAAGAAATTTTTATCGGATAATTTTAATAAGAAAGATCTTGTGATGCAGTGTTTGTGTTAGGAACCTCAATTCATTAGAATCACACTCATGGAACTCTTGGATTATCACAAAATATGTATATAAAAAGTGTGCTAGAACATTACAAATTGGTAAATTGCAGGCATTTGAGTACCCTTATAAAAATGCGACAGATTGAGCCTCAATCTGTGTCCAAAGATAACCCTTGAGATTGAGGAAACAAAAACGATTCGTTGTGCTTCGATAGTTGGGAATTTAATATACACTCAAGTTTTTAAAATCTCGGACATATCATTTGTTGTCAGGATAATTAAGATAATAAAGAGTACATTATGATACTTACAAAGAACAAAATGGAACATGTTAAAATATTGAAAATCGGATAGGCTAATGATCATTGGATATTCCGACTCATAATTTTATGGATGCGTTGACACACTGGAAAGAAATTATAGCACCATATGCTTATTACTTGGACATGAAATATTATGGAAAATATAAAACAAACACAAATTGTATCATCCACTATGCAATCTGAATTTGTTGCATGCTTTGAGGAATCAAACCATGCATTTTTGCTGTAAAATTGTATCACTGGACTACGTGTTGTACAAGGGATAGAAGATTCCATGAAATTGCATTCTGACAATAATTCGAAAATGCAATAATCCAACATTAGTAAGAGCTCGTCTAAGTCCAAACATATTGACATACACTTTATGTATTTTAAAGCGAGAGTTTAGAGAGGTCAAATAAGTCTAGAGCACATCAGCACAAACTCCATGGTGAAAGATCCTCTTACAAAGATAATATTACCAATCAAACACACCATTAGAACGGGTGTAGTTGATTTAAAGGATTGTCAATGGGATTGTTTTGAATATGAACTAGTTTATATTTGCAATTTTATTGTATACATTTTGGTTTATTGCAATATATGACTCAGTTAAAGTTTATTGGCTTTTGTAACTCATTAATTAGATTTCTACTAAAGTAAAACCATCCAAGAATAGATATATGTGATTAAATTTCATATTATTGTTATGCTGCATACCATAATTGGTCAATGTAATTGATTGAGGATGATAATTTGATTATTGTTGCTTCCAATTGTTCACATTACGAGGTAAGGTCTTTACTCATTTATCTTTTGTTAATCATGTATGGGGTTATCAAGTTCCCCTGTTCACAATTGGATCACGACGTCTATTAAAATAAATACATTTTTGAATAACATATGATGATCCAAGTGAGATATTTTTGAAACATTGTGGATCGATATGTTAATGATATATTTAAACATTGTCATAAGCCATTCAAATTAATAAGTAGTAAGATGAATTATATAAATATATAACAAAATAAAAATTATACTTATAGGTGAAAACTCATTACGGAGGTATAAGTGTTGTCAATTACATTTCCATCAAACTTATGTTTGTGCCTTGCCATTTGTTATTGGATCTTACCACATTCAACTCACCCGATTTCTCTTTCAATCGCTCATCCTCATGTGCAAGTTGTGAAAGTAGCTTACTCATTGTCAATTTTCTCGAATGAAATAATAGGTGGACCAAAAATACTTAAACTTAGCATATAAAAACTGAAAGATGAATCTTACCACACACTTTTCTAGGAGGTCTACCTTGATTTCTCTTAAGTTTGTGAAAATCATTGGACATCCCAAAAATGTGATATTTTATTGTCATTGTACATTTGATTGGAAATCTCATTCATCAAACATTGCATTTTCACTTTCTTATTCTCGGAAAATCTTTTCTCAACCTCCATGGAATATTCAAAAGCAGTGGTATTCTCTATTGGAACAGCTCTACCAAAAGTTGTTGGAATCCCTTAGCACGTGAGGGCCAAACACAACTACTTGGATATTTTCCAGTTCCCACATTTCTTAGTTTCTTCATGTGTACTTTCCTCAATAATGGGGGTTGGTTTAGGAACCATCAGTTCTCTGTCATAGTCATGACATTTTAGGAACAATTTATTTCCTCCATCCATTAATTGAAATACGATCCATCAAGTATATGAGGCTTATTCTAAATTTGATTATAGCCAATAGTACCAACTGTAGAACATTTAGAATATAACACATAAAACAAAAAAACATTGATATGTAACACCTAATCAAACATACTTAAATGTGATATACACATGTAAAACACACATAAAATGATAATAAGATATATTTGTGCAACTACACTAACATGTTTTTAAGAGTTTAAAAAATCACCATTAATCTCATATTTAATTTGTTAAATACTGGTGAAACCCTCTTTTAGGCCGATTCTACAAACTTTAATTAATTTAATGGATAAATTTCAGTCGATTTTCTTCGGTTCATGATTAATCATTCCAAGCATTGACCATTTTTTGGTCGATAATACTCGAAATAAATTAATCTTTGAACCTTTGAGAGAATGATCCTCAATCCACCAATTAACCTTCCTTTGGATTCATTAATTTATTTTATGAAATCATCACTTCCATTAAAATAAATATATCTTTGAATAGTATATGATGATCCAAGTGACAGATTGTTGAAAATTATGGATCGGTATGTTAATGATATATTTATACATTATCATAAGTCGTTCAAATTAGTAAGAAATAAGATGAATTATATAAATACATAACTAAATAAAAATTATACTTATAGGTGAAAGCCCATTATAGAGGTATAAGTGTTGACAATAGGTTCAATTTGGGTTGTGTGAATGATTGAGCCCAAACATAACCACTTGATACTAAATTAATAAGTTCAAGGACTAAACACACATAGAAACCAATTAATTGTGATCCCTTATCACATAATGAAATATAAAGGTATAATACAATTGGATTTGAGTTTTAACCCAATTTCATAATCTATATAAGAGAAACTTAGGTTTGGATTATTTGACCGCTCGTACCCAAAATGTTTATCGTTTTGTTTGTTGGACTAATCACTAAATAAAACACTCGATATCTTTGGTATTTTTTTTTTGTCTTCATGTGTGTCTTTGTTCTTGTAGACACATTATCTTTTATAGGAATATATACTTTTCCTTCAGGATTGAAGGTGGTGTGGATTACTTTCGACTGAGGGTAATTTTGTCAGATGTTTTGTGGTCTTTAAAGGATATTAAATGTTTAGGTGTTTTATAATGAGAGATTTAAGCTGCATGGTTGTATTAAATATTCATTACCATCATTAATGAACGTGGTTGGGTATTTATACCTTTCATTATGGGTCATATGGGCTTTCGGGTCAAACTTATGAAATCGGGTCGAGTTCAAAAACCCATTAGTTTGTTAAGCAGATTAATAACTAGCTTAAACAAAAGGTGTTTAGTGTTTTAATACTTTTATCCTGTCCGGATGGTTTAGTAAGTGATTATTGTCCGGATTTCCCCTGTCCGGTTTCTACAGTGAGTATCGAATATTTCCGGACTCATTAGTAGCCCCTTTTTTAGGTTTTGTTGAAGGCCTTTGGAAAGACCTAAAATATCTTCTTAGGCACTAGTAACATTTTCCGGACTTTTTAAGTGTTAAGCTCAGGATTTATCCGGACTGAATACTTCTCAGAAGTTCCAAATTTTCGCTATGGATCGTGGGACACGTGTCACCTTTTGATTCGCCTCACCAGCCGTTTTCCTCCTAGAACGCCGCTCCCACTAATCCTAAAAAGCAACCTCTTCATTTAATACATATGACGTCAGCGCCGCCTTCAATCATTACTTTTGTCTTTTCGTTTTCTCCTAGGTATTTGGTAACTCTTTTTGTCTTACTAGTATAAATTACTTCTCTTCACTGTTTTACCATCTTCATCACTTTCTCATTTCTCCATTTCAAAGCTTTTACTTCTCTTCTCAAAATTCTTCTTGTGTAGGTTTATGTTCACGGGAAGAAACGCATTACTGAAAGGTGGGTGGCTTAATCTTTCAGAGTTAAAAAAATCACAAAGGGTTGAGCGAGAAAGACGTATTGCTGCGGGTCTTCCAGTTTCTCCAAACAATAAGCCCGAAACACCGTCTTCAGAAGCTGATCGAGGTTCATATTCTGCTAGAAGTTCCAAACCCTGGTGTTTGTTTCAACCAAGCCTTTCGCCCATTCCATCAGGCTCCTCGGTTCAAGAGTCACAACCCTCTGTTGAACGGGAAAAAGCCGTATCAAGCACAAGGAGACCCTCTCCATTTATATCTGTGGGGTCAGATGCTGAGAAATCCCCAGAAAAGGTTACCCTTCGCCGGACAAGTCGTTTAGTAAAGGGTCAAGCTGCCGTTTCACAATCTAAGTTCCCAAAATCAAGGACTTCTAAGTCTGGGACCAAGGACAAAGCTATAGAATCAGGGGCATCTATTAGAGTCCCAAAGGATAAATCCTCTGGTCCGAAGACCACTCGAATTAGCTCTCAAAATGAGCCTTCCAGAATTGAGCCCCAGCCGGACACCAGACCCCTAAGAGAGGGTGATGCTCAACCGTCCGGACGACTTACTGAGCCTGCCACTAGCACTCCCCCACCAACAACAACTGAAAAACCTTCCATAATGATGGAAGAGGTGATGGAGGAAAATATTTAAGATGCTCCATTTGAGACCGACGTCTCCAGACATACAGGGGATGGTGCCACTGATAAAAAAGGCAAGGGTAAAGAGAAACTGTGTTTCAAACATCCGGACCTGCCGGAGTGTCTGGAAGGCAAAATGGGACCCTGCTTCCACAAGATGAATATGAAGTATCTACTGGCCATGTAGAACATTAACTATATCTACACTCACACTGCTGAGTTAGGCCAGATCCGGACGAAGTTGGCGATCCCTGAGTCTGTCAAGGTGAGGATACCGGTCACTCCGGAGACCCCAATGGACTGTAAGCTTAGCGAGATAGTCATTTATACGGAGCTGTTTAACTGGCGGCTCAGATTTACCTTGGAACCAAATATTGTCATATACTTTGATCTGATAAAGCTCTGTCCAACCCAGCTGAGTCCTAATGCTTGGTACACTCTTATGACCTGCATTATGGCCTCTAGGCTTTCCGAAATACCGCTTCCAATGGAGCAGTTAGCTGCTATGGCCAGCCTATGCAAGAGCCACATCATCCCTTTCTACCACTACAATATGGGAGATAACTTTAAGGAGGTAGATGATTTGCTCGAATCAGAGAAGAATTGGAAGACCCAACTTCTGTCTATTAGTGGTGCTTGGGAAAACGAGAGGAAAATCAAGGCTGGTGTCAAACCTAGCATGCTCACCAGCAGATGGAAAAGCTCAGGTAAAAATTTCATCATGTTTGTTTTTCTTTCCTTATAAAAAATCTATTACTAAACTACTCTTCTTTTTCTTTGGGTAGTGCTGCCGAAGGAGTTCTCCGACTATTTGGAGGAGAGGCAAACTACATGTGCCAAATTGAATGCTTGGGCTGCTGATAAAAGGGGAAATAATTTCCATAACTCCTTCGCTGCCGGAAATTTAGTGAGGTCCCACCTCTGGAACACAACAGGCCGGAGAGACCTTACTTGGGAGGAGCTAACCACTTTACCTCCTCCGGCTTTCATCCTCCAGAGAACAGAGGAGAAGGATGGCAAGCTGGCTTTTCCTGTCAGAGCAAAAGATTTAAGTAAGATGAAGGGCAAGAAGGGAAAGAAGAAGCAAGTCGCAACTTCAGTTGCTCAAGGTGGTGCTGAGGAAATCGTCCGAAGTCAGGAAGTGCAGGCCCAAGGGGGAATCGATGCTACTCTACTTCAGGTGGTTAAAGATGAGAATATCAGGGAGGCAGGTGGACCTCCAGATCTTCCAAAGGCCCCTAAGAAGGACCGAAAGCGAGGATCAGATGGTGAAGTTAGAGCAGCCAAGAAGAAAATATCCTCGGGTGATGAAGTCGCTCTCCGACCGTCAGAGTCTCTTCATCCGGTCAACCCAACAGACCCCACATTGGCAGAGAAAATCCCAAGTGGTCTACACACCGGAGAGGGTACCGGAGGGGATATCAATATTGACGGAGTAGACAACAGTGGCTTCAAAAATATTGTCTCTACTTTGACGATCTTGAAAATGATGACTTTGTTGGCCCCTACGTTCCCAAGTCAGGAAGTGCAGGCCCAAGGAAAAAGAAGACTTGGCAACCAGGTTGGCCACTTTGGAAACGGCCAACACAGAACTCCAAAACAAGTGTTCTGGCTTGGAGAAAGATCTCTCTACTTCGAAGGAGGAGGTGAAAGCCAAGTATAATGTTATCTAAACCATGTCCGGTGACAAGACTTCTCTTGAAGATGCTGTGTCCAAAGTCACCAAGGAGAAAAATGATTTGATAAAGGAGCAGGAGAAGACAATACAGGCCAAGATCGACGCATACACCAACAAGATGATAGATTCCTAAGAGGAGAGGTATGCCGAAGCCAAATCTGACATGGTCTTGCTTTTTCATCGAACATTCCCGAAGAGGACGCTCGATACTCTATAGCAATATGTGGAATATGAAGATCTCTCGTTCCATACTATGGTAGATGGTTATAAACATAACTATTCCAGTGGTTATGATGATACCACCGATGAGGAGGAAGGGACCGGAGAGAGCCCCAATGATGAACCCAAAGATCCAAAGAAGAAAAAAGATGAGAGATTTAAGCTACCTGGTTGTATTAAATGTTCATTACCCTCATTAATAAAAGTGGTTGGGTATTTATACCTTTAATTATGGGCCATATGGGCTTTCAGGTCAAACTTATGAAATCTGGTGGAGTTCAAATACCCATTAGTTTATTAAGCAGATTACTAACTAGTTTAGTCAAAAGGTGTTTAGTGTTTTAATACTTTTGTCATGTCTGGATGGTTTAGTGAGGGATTATTGTCCGGATGGTTTATGTCCGGTTTCTACAGTGAGTGGTGAATATTTCCGGACTCATCAGAAGGAACAAGTAGAAGCAATGGACAAAGGGTTGGTTCGATTTTTTTATGTTATAGACTATTGAGCGATTCAATGAGTTCTATCACTTGAAATATAAATTTAATTAGAGTTCAAGGAATTTTAGTCTCCTTATCATCTAAGGAGCACGGGTTGTTTAGTTTATAGATAGTCGTTAAGCTTAAACATCGACCGTCGACCGATCCTTTTTTGTATCTTCTTTTTAACTTGAATAAATCCAAATTCATTATCATCAAACTTATGTTTGTGCCTTGTCCCTTCTTATAGGATCTTACCACGTTCAACGTGTGAAAGTAGCTTATTGATTGCTAATTTTCTTGAATGAAATAATAGGTGGACCAAAAATGCTTAAACTTAGCATATAAAAACTGAAAGACGGATCTTACCACACACTAGTCAAGGATGTCTACCTAGATTGCCCTTAACTTTGTGAAAATTATAGGACATCCAAAAAATGTGATCTCAAATTATCATTGTACATTTGATTGGAAATCTCATTCATCAAATATTGCATCTTCACTTTCTAATTCTTAGATATCTTTTCTCAACCTCTGTGAAAAATTCATAAGCAGTGGTAAACTCTGCTGGAATAGCTCTACCAAAAGCAGTTGGAATCCTTGAACACATGAGGGCCAAGCACAACCATTTGAATATTTTCCAGTTCCCGTATTTCTTAGTTTCTTCATGTGTACTTTGCTCAATAAGGGGGGTTGGTTTAGGCCCTATCAGTTCTCTATCATATTCATGACATTTTAGGAACAACTCTATTTCCTCCTTCCATTGATTGAGATATGATCTATCGAGTATATGCGGCTTATTCTATATCCGATTATAACGAACAGTACCAACTGTAGAACATTTTGAATATGTCACATAAAACAAAAAAAAATATTGATATGTAACACGTAATTAATATGCTCAAATATGGTATGTACATGTAAAACATAACATATAATGATAATAAAATATCTTGTCATTTGAATTTAGAGATAGTCGTTAAACTTGGGAACCGCACCATGTTGTTTCAGAAACTATTGAAGTAGTCATTTGAATATGTTACCATGTTTTCATCTCGAACAAAAAAAAATTAAATTTCTACAGCCTAGCCTGTGCAGTACCCAGCCGGGCCTTTTTTTTTTGTTACAAAGAATAAGACGACGGAATTTTAAATAAATAAAAAATGAATGAGGCAACTACTCAACCTTGTGATTTGAATTTGGGCCAAAGCTATTTCCTCCATGTTATTTTTTATTTCCTCCATCATTTAAACTTTTAAAAACACCAGTGACTTGTTTTTACCAAATTACCCCTATTTTTATTTCAAATTTAACACTACATGCCATTGATCTAATAGATAGTCTTATATGAAAAAACACACCAATAACCTAACTTTAATCCAATATATATGATTCTACTTCTAAAATTAACCCTAAAACAAAGAACTTCAATTTTATTGAAGATTTATCATGGAAAATGAAAAACCCAAACTAAACCGGAACGAACAAGGTAATTTAATCTTTGTTTTGTAATCTTTGTTTTTATGTTTTACCATTTTGAAACTTTTTTTTTTTTCAGCCAAACCCGATTTCTGCAGTTCTGAACGAAAAACAACTGATTCCGAGACGGTATCTCGAAATGCATATGATTCCAAGACGCCATCTCGGAATCACATGTTTTTTTAACTGCAAAACATGTGATTCCGAGATGGCCACTCGGAATCAGATGTTTTGCAGTTAAAAAAAAGCATGTGATTCCGAGATGGCCTCTCGGAATCACATGCTTTCGCTATAAAAAACAGAATATAAAAGAACAGCCATATGGTCACAAAATCGAACAAAACTCGAAAACAGATCCAACCAAAAGCATAAACCCTAATCGAACCCTAAATCTACCAAATAAGAACCCTAATCGAACCCTAAATCTACCAAATAAGAATCATAACCTAACAAGAAGAGCCATAGCCAAAAGAAACTGGAAAACAAAAGACAGTAGAAAACTGAAGAGATTAGGGGTTTGAAAAGAAACTGGGAAACAAAAGAAAGTAGAAAACTGAAGAGAGAGATAAGTATGGTTTCTTTCTTTGAATTTGTTAATGGGTAGGATAATAGAATAAATTGGTAGAATAATGGGGTTCTTGAAAAGGAAAAAAATAGAATAAATGGGTAGAAGGACAAATGTGTAATTTCCTTTATGGAGGAAATAACAAGATGGGGTTATTTTCAAATTATGGAGGAAATAAAAATTATCATGGAGGAAATAGCTTTGGCCTTGAATTTGTTATCTTGGTTGTTTTTTTCTCAACATCAAATAATCTCCGTCCAAACCAACAAATATGTATCCGATTTTATAGGTGACAATGGAATCGAGTGTGATGTCTGTAGTCTAATTATACTTTGTCATGCTTAGGGCGGTCAACGGTTCTCCGGAACCGAGAACCGGACCGGGACCGAACCGATAAGGACCGGACCGAGAACCGGACCGAACCTTAACGGTCCGGTTCGCGGTTCCATTTTAAAAACCGAAAACCGATAAGGAACCGAAACAAAAAACCGGTTAGGAACCGAACCGATAGAACCGATAAACCGATAGAACCGATAAGGAACCGAACCGATAAAACCGATAGGACCGAAAGAACCGATACGGAATCCAACCGATGAAACCGATAAACCGGTAGAACCGATAAGAAATCGGACCACTAAAACCGTTAAAACCGATTATTTATTATTATTATATTTTTTTTTATAAATTATAGTACCAAAATTAATAGTTAATTACCAATTTTTTAAGAAAATGAAAGATTAACTTATAAACTTTAGTTTTTATATCATTTATTTTAATAAAAAAATAATTAAAAATAAAATTTAAATTGATTTTATTTTTTTAAGTGGACCGAAACCGGACCGAAACCGGACCGGACCGAACTCGGACCGAACCGAATTCGGACCAAACCGAAACCGGAACGAACCGAAACCGGAACCGGACCGAACCGGACCGAACCGGACCGAACCGGACCGGACTGAACCGAACCGAACCGAAAGTTTAGCGGTTCGGTCCGGTTCCAAAAACTAGAACCGAAAGCTTAGCGGTCCGGTCCGGTCCGAACCGATAAGCTTAGCGGTCCAGTCCGGTTCCTTCAAAACCCGGACCGAACCGGACCGATAACAGCCCCTAGTCATGCTTAACAAGAGCTAAAGTCATATAAACTTAATCTTAGGAGTACTAAGATCATGATTAAGGTAGTTTCACAAAAGAAGAACAATTTGGTGTTTTCATAGAAGTTCTAAAGTTTACATATTCTCTTTGATAGAAAGTTAAACTAGCAAAGTAGATATATAGAAAAAAGGCACAAAGATACTTGATGCATCTCTTTAATTTATTTAGCTTTGGAATTGCTATCATTCTTGTGACAAGTCTTCAGGTAGGAGGAGTCCGGACTGTCCATTGAACCTGCAAACTTTGCATAGAGGTGAGGAGAGCGATGGAGTACGGTACCTGTCAACTCCACCCATTAGGGGCATTGGAACACCGATCTTGACGGGGCTAACATAACCAGGTCTGTAAGTTTTACCCAAAACTCCTTCAACAGCATCGCTTAGTTTTTCGAATTTGAACTGCGTCTCAAGATGAGCGAATGAGTTGTCTTCGGGTAGCTTATACTTATGAACCCTGTTTTCTTCCTCGCCAATCGGCCTTACCTTCAGAACTGACTCAACCAGACCAGACACTATAACTCTTACGCTGTTGGTGTCATCCGTTCTTTCGACGATTATGTTTCTGTCTGAAGCATTAGTACTCCACTCGGATCCTTCACCGGTAGGGATTACGACATCTTTACCGTCCCATTTGACCATGATGGCATCGTATTTGTCGTTCCAGTGGTTGACTCTTTTGGCTGCAACAACGAGACTGTGTGAGTCGAACATGATAGAGACCGCTTGCACCCATGTGAAATCACGGGTTCTTCCTAGTGGTCTTGTGCCGATGAAGTGGGCATTGATCTGAATATCATCGTCGGAGACAATGGCGAAGTTTCCTCCTTTGGATCCGTGGAAGTAGAACATGACACCATCACCACCGACGAACCTAGGATCGTAGCAGATAGAGCCATGACCGTTGCAGTTGGGTTTCCTCCCTGCCAGGACGAGATTTTATATGTTCGTGGTTAGTATTAAGTCTTAAGTGTTAGGTTTCTTATAGATGTAAGTAGTAGACTTACATTTGCAGGTAGCTTGACAGTTGCTGCTGCAGTCCATGAAGCATCCTTGGGTCTTCTTGCCGTTAGAAGGCTTCCTCTGTGGGCACTCGGCCGGGCAGACAAGGGTCTTGTAGAAACATGCTCCTTGTGCTTTACAAACAGCGCATTCTTTTCCCTCCTTGGATGGTAACATTCGGTAGTTATCATTCTCATCAGAGCTGTCGTTGCCCTTGCCATTGCCGTTTCCGTTGCTATTGTTGCCGTTTCCATTGTTGTTGTTAGTGTTTCCATTACCATTGTTATTGCCGCTGTTGCCATTTCCATTGTCTTTGCCAGAGTTTCCATTTCCGTTGTTCTTGCCTGTGTTGCCATTTCCGTTGCTGTCGCCACCGCTGTTGCCATTTCCATTGCTGCTGCTGCCACCACCACTGTTATCCTTCTCACCGTCAGTGCCAGTGCCAGTGCCAGTGCCAGTGCCAGTGCCGGTTCCACTGTTTCCATTTCCATTACCATTTCCGCTGTTTCCATTACCGTTCCCGTTTCCGCTGTTACCATTTCCATTTCCGTTTCCACTATTTCCATTTCCATTGCCATCTCCACTGTTGCCATTTCCATTGCCGTTGCCACCGTTGCCATTTCCGTTGCTGTTACCGATGTTTCCATTTCCATTGCTGTCGCCGCTGTTTCCGTTCCCGTTGCTGTCTCCACTGTTTCCGTTCCCGTTGCTGTCTCCGCTGTTGCCGTTTCCGTTGCTGTCCCCGCTGTTGCCGTTTCCATTGCTGTCACCGCTGTTGCCATTTCCATTACTGTTGCCGCCGCCTCCATTTCCATTTTTACTGCCGCTAGTGAGTGCGCCGGTCTTACCGTCAGGATCAGTATGAATCTGAGCCATCACAAGGATGGCTTCTGTGCTGATAAGGAGAACAAAGAGACCAACCCACAGATAAGACTTCCTTTGATCCATCTCTTATAGGAAGTCTTTCTACTATGTTAGCTTATATATTATTATGTATGAGTATGATGTTCTGGTTGGTGAGTGAACAAAGAGTAATGGGAAGCTACATTTTATAGTGGAGTCCTGAAAGGCTTTTACTACTACGTTCTTGCTTATAGACTTGCAGTTGAAGTGGAGTCTTTCTTTTTTGATTCCTTTCTTTCTCCTGAAAAATATCAAAAAGTCAATGCATATAGTGTTCTTGCAAGCAACTATCCCTGTGAACCTAACTTGTTAGTGTTTTGCGTCTCTTTGTCATAAAGGATTTTATGAATCAAAACTTTAAGGGATGAAAATCCTTTTCGGTTTATTTTTAAATGCTCTCATAAGTATGGAGAAATTTTACTCATACCCAACCATCTAAATTTAGAATTATGAATGGTTATCTAATTAATTATATTAGATTAAACTATTTTCGGTTCCAAGGTAGAAAAGTTGGTAGATTCCACTTTGATTTATATTATCTTGTTTTTTATGTATGTCTACGTTGGATATAATTAGATCTAGATGTATTTTTGGGACTAAGAAAGTGAAACTTTTGAAATGGATGGAATCTATTGTATTTTGGTTTGAAGAACATGGTGGAAACTTATCCGAGGTTAGTCAATAAAGCTTTTGCCTCTTAGATTGGAGAAAATGTTGAGGTCTATATCGATTACATGCCGGTTAAGAGTAAGGAAGATTCGAACCACATCTCCCTTGTGAAGAACTTTCATAGCTTTAGGGTTGTTAACCTAAAACTCAATCTATAGAAATGCATATTCAGAGTTCGTGCGGGAAAGTTCCTTGGCTACTTGGTTAGTGAGAAAGGAATTGAGTTTGATCTGTCACAGTTGGAGGATCTAGCTTCCATACAACCGTCCTGAACCCTTCGGGAGGTTTAGATTCTAACTGGTAGCTGGCATCGCTCAATAGGTTTATCTCTCGGTCTTCGAACAAGTTTTTTTTTCAGGGACTTCAAAAAGTGAATAACTTCTAGTGGACCAGTCAGTACGATGAATCTTTTAGGAAGATAAAATGGCACCTCACCTCTCCAGAGGCTCTATCCAAACCCATTCCATGAGAGAAATTATATATTTATCTATCTGTGTATAAACATATTGTAAGACCAGTTCTAATCAGGGAAGAAAGAAGTTGTCCAAAGTCACTCTATTATGTGAGCAAGAGCTTGTTTACAACAAAGACGTGATACCTCCAATTGGAGAAACTGGCTTCATCATTGATTATCGCAACAAGAAAGAATAAATCTTACTTCCAATGGGATACAATATGGCCCAAACATCATTCATGTTCTGAAACATTATGTAAAAGCATGATATCTCAGAAAGGCTAACCCGATGGTCGGTAGAGTTGATGGATTTTGATATCACTTATGAACTAAGGACCGCTATAAAAACCCATGCCCTAGATTCTTTTCTTACGGAGCTCCACGCATTAAGGCCCAAACTTTCATGTCAGAATGCAGGTCTAAAGTGGCTTGTCCAGACTAATGGAGGGTCTAATATCGCATAATGTAACCCTGACATCTAGCTTGTGGCTCCCTCTAGAAAGGGAATGAATCAGGTCTCCGCTTTCATTTTCAAGCGTCGAATAATGAAGCTGAGTACAAAGCTATGATTGTTAGCATTTATGTGGCTCATGTATGTGGGGCGAAGAAGGTATGTTTGGTTAGTGACTCTCAATTTATGATAAGTAATGTTATGGGACATTATGAGGCCCTAAGGAAAACTAATCAAGAATATAAATGTGCATAAAAATCTGGCGCAACTTTTTAAAAGTATCAATCATGGGTAAGTGCGTAGGGCCAAACACATTCAAACAGATTCTTTGGCCTCGATATCTTCCTCCGCAACTGAGCCATGGGTCACTCTACATGAACATATCTTGATTGAAAAAGAGTACAATCCAAATCATGAGGAAACTCTTGAATTGAGTGTTAGTGAAGCTGGGGATTAGAGGATTAAAATCCTAAACTTTCTTAGAAAAATGGTATTTCTCTGAGGACAAAGTTATAGGTCGGAGGCTAAAATTCAGATTAAAAGGACTTAAATTGAAAGGATTTATAGTGTTTGGAGGGGTTTTATATAACTAGGGTTTGAACCAACCCTCACTCCAATTATTGGGCCCTAAAGAGTCATCCACGATTTTGAAATAACTGCAATGTGGATCCTGATCGGCGCACTGCGGTTTTAAAGTATTAACCCAAAGAGTCTTATTGACAGGTTTTTTTTGTCTACTATATTTTACGATGCTAAAAATTTGTCCAATATTTTTTCTCTAGTAAATCTTCAAAGCTTTGCATTTTTTATAGATGGAGTATTGATTTGGTCAAACCTTTATCTAGCGTTTCGGAAAAGCGCAAACATATCATCGTTTTTGTATACCATTTTTTAAAGTGAGTGAAGGGTAACCACTCTGCAGGATACTTGTTGAGAAGACTAAAAACTCACATAACTACTTAAATTAGGATATATAAATTAAAGAAGATCAAGAGAATAAATATATCAAGAACTTGATAAAAAATGTGATGAATACTTGTATTAATTTCGTAGAATGAACTACAGTGGCTATAGTTTTTTCTTGTTTCTACTATTCACTATAGTTTTTCACCCACTTTACAAATGAGCAATTTAATCCTTATATAGTAGTCTTGATTTGGAAAGTCCTAGGTAGGTGTCTCCTCATTGGTGCAGTTTTTTCTTTCCTTGCATGTGCTTTATTAGAGTGGGGTACGTCCTTGTGGTTGTTTCCTATTACGATGTTAGATACTTCATCCATATATTGTCAGACATGATTTTTGTAATTTTCGGGTGTTATATACGTACTGTCAGAGGCATGGTTAGATGAGAATTCATCCACGGAAATAAAAAATACTAGACCTGGGTGGCTCGACGAGATTTTAGCCTCTAGGGTGTACCCTTGGATAATGAAGAATTGGCCAAGTGGCCTAGTCCTTCTTGCTCGCGTAACTTTGCGTGGTCTGGTATCGTCGTACCCTGTGGTTCATCATTCCGTGACCAAGCACGTTGGGAGTTGTCCAAGTCTCATTCTGGTTGAGCACATTACATGACCAGGCCTCGTGGGTCATGGTCATGTAATATTGCATGACTAGGCTCATGGGGACTTCGCCATTTGGCTAAGCCCCGCATGATCGAGCGTTATAGGGCTAAGTATCAATTTGTTTGTTCATGCAGCGCTGTGTGGCCAAGTATCAACGTGTTTGGTCGTACAACGTTACATGACCAAGCACATTGGGACTTAGGCAAGGAGTCAAGTCCCCTTCTGGTTGCGCAACATTACACAACTACAAACTCGGGAACTTGGCTACTTAGTTAAGTCCATTATGGTCGCACAATATTGCCCGACTAGGTGCATTTGGGATTGGCCAAGTGGCCAAGTCTCTTTCTGGTCCTGCAATGTTGCATGATTGTGTGCCTTTAGACTTAGCCAATTGGCCAACTCCATTTTGGTCGTGCTACATGGCACCATTAGGTGTACTGAGAGCTCGATCGATTGTCCAAGTCCTCTAGTTATGCATCAAGGTGCGACAAGAGGATTAGGCGGCTAGGCCGTGGTAATCATTTATATGTCTCAAGGTCTTAGCTAGCTAGTTTATTTTGGATTCATTCATATTGTATCAGTAACTCCCCACCCTCTCTCTGTTGTTTGATGTTTAGCTAATGGAATGCTCTCAATTGTAGAATTATCTTCATTTTCACGCTTTTATTCCAAGAAGACTTCTTATTTTCCACACTTTTCCATGCTTTATTATTACTTTAAATCTTTTCAGTTACTAGTCATTTAGATGCATCTCACTTGGATAACGACTTCCTAGTTTTATAAATTGTTTACCACTTCATCGTTTTACATTCAATTTTACCCATAACACTACCTACTAGAAATTTATTTATGTTATTATAACTTTAATCTCCTCTATTGGGCATATGGTTTTCCTTCTTGTTGAGTCTAGCTTTCATTCGTGTAAAATTGAGTTTTCCTTACGGTTGATAATAAAATTTTCTTCTCAAATCTCAAGCCAAGATAATGTTCAATAGTCGAGAAAGAAAATTAATTCGATGATAATAACCTTTTTATATGTGTAGTGTGTACTATCAAAATAGAGACTTAAGTCTTTAATTATACCACTTACAATATCCCTTCTACGGATCATTACTTTACACATGTCACAACGGCTTGAAAAACTATCTTGATACTTATTAAATGATGACACATATTTTCAAGTTATAACTGATCGAACAAGCTTTATGTTTGTCCCATGTCTTACATCTTCATTGCAACCTTCGTCTAAACGCATCTTTATGATTCTCATTTTACATTTTCTCTGTAACCCTCGTCTATCTAATTCTACATGACCTCATTTAACCACTTCTTGGTGACCTTTGTCGAAACATTTTCTTGGTGACATTCATTTAGATGCTTCTTTACGTCTCTCAACTTATTCCCTTTTATGACCCTTTTCTAGCGTCTTCTTGGTAACCTTTGTCTAATACAATCCTCGTGTAACATCTTCTTGGTGACCCTCATCTAACATTTTCTTGGTGACTGTCATTTGAACACTTCTTTGTTACCTGCCATTTATGAGTTTTTGATATGACCTTACTTCATCATTATAAGTAATATACAGTATCTTTAGGATATAACCTTATCAGGACTTCCAAATTTCTATTCTTAAAAAAATTAAGAACTACTAAAAACTACTTAGACGAAGTATCATCAATAAATCTATTAATTTATTTATTTTATTTTATTATATAATAAAATCGGGGTGTCATAAAATCGTTAACTTCTCAAATTTATTTTGGCATGTATATAAATTTAAAAGCTTGGACCTTAACAATTTTGATACATTTTTCAGAATTGTTTCTACTCCTTGGAAACCTAATGATTTTCCATTTATTATTATATATTATTTTGATTATTATTATTTACTTTAACCTTTGATTCTTCTTTAATCCAGCAATTGTGATTTTTCATCATTCCTTCTATGTAAATCAAGAAAACTGTTTTATTTATAATTCTCCTTATTCTTCTAAAGTGGTCTATTTTTTTTCTTCGTTAAAACTTTAATATTCTCATTCTCTGCATCTTCAACTCTTTTAATCTTTATTTCATATACTAATTATTCTTTTTTCTTTTATTTATACATTTTATAATTACTAAATCAAATGAAACCATATAGTATACGTTAACTAATGTTTTAAACCAAATATCCAAATTTATAGAAGAAATGTTTTTCATTTCGTATCTATTAGTCCTAGAGTGTTGATTCTACTTCTTCCTTTTAAACACCCAATACAAAAAATAAACACTACTTAACTTAATAAACCCTACTAATAACAATATTTTTTTACCCATAAATGGCTCGAAAAAGGAAAACACCTTCACTAGTAGTAGTTGTGGGCCAACTCTCTTATGTAGATGAAGCAAAAAACCTGAATTTTTTAACATAGTATTAAACAATTTACCAATAAAAAATGTCTAATTAAGAAGATCAAGTTTTGAGACGTATTTACAGTTTTTCTGATGATGTTGTTACTCATCTTCTCAAACATGGTCAATTGGTCCATCAAGGTGAAGAAGACGGAAAATGTTTCTTTAATTCTGTATTTCACTAGGGTCTTCAATTCCTCTTCCCAAATTTGTTCAAGAACTCTTTAGGCGTATCCGCATTTTCCTCACTCAATTAGTTGTTAATGGGTGACGTATTATGCTCATTGTGCTACTTAGCTCAAAAATATTTTAAAGAAACATGTTGATCTTTCAGATTTATTAACCAATATTGACATTTTAATATACACAAAGACCACTTTCCATTTAATAAGTATCATATGTAGATAAAAAAGTGTTTCGTTTCCGGATAATCTCTGAAGTCTTGTAAACAATTTCTTATTGAAATATTTTTGGGGTTCTCCAAAAATTTCAATTGGATAAAATCAGAGATATATACTTTGAACAGAGAGGATGAAAATGATCTGATTTCCTTTTCAACAGAACCCATATTTATAATTTCGACCAACCAAAATACAGTTTGGAAGTTAGGGCAGTTAGGGTCTCTCAACCGGTTTTGTGTTAAAACGGTCAAATTTTCAAATTTGAATAAAACGGTCAAATTTTCAATTTCGAAATTCTGTTGACTTGCAACAGTAGCCGATTTAACCAAAATAAAATTTTTCCAAGCTTGACCCCAGCCAGGGGCTCCGCCCCTTGACCCCGCTAATCGTGATATAATCTAACAAGCGTGCACTCCGCACTCTACGACTTGTTTGATAATATATCATGATTAAATTGGTCGACTAGTCGATCCAATTACACTAAAATAAATAACAATCTTCCCCCATTTTAGTGTAATACATGATCTACTAAACACAATCATATCAAATATCAAATTTATGCATAAATGAAATATCGTAACGATTGAATTTCACATTAGTATATTACACATTCCAAATATTCGAATATCAAGGTATCACTAAGGATTGAACCTTTACTATTCCCAATGAATACATGAAGATAATATACACATAAATTTACATTCTCACTTGTTCTTACTTGACACTATATTTTACTAGCCTTGTGTCCTTATCCTTCTTAAGCATATCAAAGCCAAGTCCTAGCTTCTTGAAGCGGCTAAACTTCATGCTCAAATAGGTAGTTCTTTTCATCTTGCACCTGCATATGCAATTTTTCAAAAGAGCTATTAAGAAGATAATCTTCAACCTTCACAACTTGCAGTTCTGAACACATACCTTGGGATGATATACAAATGTGTTCCAATATCTTGATGTTAAGCTTTCCACATTGAATTCAACACCTAATGTCATATTAGATGGGAATTGGGTATCTCAACATGAGAGATTTCAAATGGACTTTAATCCCATCCCAATAGCCGATTTGTGCACAAGATCTCTATTTAACCCCTTGGTTAAATGATCGGCTAAGTTATATTGAGTTCTCACAAACTCTACTGATATAACATCATGCGTGATACGCTCACGAATCATACTGTGTCTAACACCTAAGTGTCTAGACCTGCCTTTGTAAACTTGTCTATAAACATTGGCCAAGGCAGCCTCACTATCACATCTGATAGATATAGGTGATATCGGTTTGGGCCACAACGGAATTTCATACATTAAATTTCTTAGCCACTCAGCTTCTTTACTCGCTGCTGCTAATGCCACAAACTCTGATTCCATTGTTGAATCAGTAATACAAGTTTGTTTCTTAGACGCCCAAGAGATAGCACCTCCCCCAAGTATAAATACCCATCCACTTGTGGAAGAATGATCTTCCATATTGGAAATATAACTCGCGTCTGAATATCCTTCAAGTACAGAAGGAAATCCGGTATAAGTTAAACCATAATTCATGGTTCCTTTCAAATACTTGAATACTCGATTTAAAGCTTGCCAATGATGCGAACTAGGATTGCTAGTATACCTACTAAGTTTTCCAACAGCAAAGGCAATATCCGGCCTAGTGCTAGTCATGGCATACATAAGACACCCGATGGCTCTCGAGTATTCAAGTTGAGATACAGCAATACCTTTATTAGGTAGAAGCTTAAGACTAGGATCTATAGGTGTGCTTACCGGAGAACAATCTTTAAAATTAAATTTATTTAATATCTTCTCAATATAGTGAGATTGAGAAATCGATATACTATTGTTCTTTCGCTTGATTCTTATACCAAGAATCATTTCAGCTTCCCCCAAATCCTTCATCTCAAAGTTAGATGATAAAAAATTCTTCGTTTCATTAACCTGATTTTGGTCAGTACCAAAAATCAACATATCATCCACATATAGACAAATCATAACTCCTTTACCAGAATTATCAAATTTTCTATATACACACTTGTCTGCTTGGTTAAGAATAAATCCATTAGACAATATCACATTATCAAATTTTTGATGCCAATCTTTTGGTGCTTGTTTCAAACCATACAAAGACTTTTTCAACTTGCATACCTTGTTTTCACAACCAGGCATCACAAACCCTTCCGGTTGTTTCATATAAATCTCCTCATCCAAATCACCATTCAAGAATGCTGTTTTAACATCCATTTGATGAATTACAAGATTGTATACAGATGCAAGTGCAATCAACAATCTAATAGTGGAAATCCTAGCAACCGGAGCATAAGTATCAAAGAAGTCAATGCCTTCTCTTTGTCTAAATCCCTGGATAACCAATCTAGCTTTATACCTTTCAATAGTACCATCTACTTTCATTTTTCGTTTAAATATCCATCTATTTCCCAATGATTTGCACCCAGGAGGTAAATCAGCCAACTCCCATGGATTATTATGCATGATAGACTCTATTTCATCCTGGATAGCTTCTTTCCAGAATGCAGCATCCCTTGATGCCATAGCATCACTAAAAGTCCTTGGATCATCTTCAATAACAAAACAGTATTGATATTGATAGTCAATCTTATCTCTTGACCCTTCAACTAAATATAGTTGAAAATCAGATCCGTACGACTTAGCTTTTCTGGCTCTAGTACTTCTCCTTGGTTCAGAAGGTCTAGGTACACAATTGGTACCACTTGATATATTTTCAATTTCACTTGAGTTCCTATTCAAAGAGTTTTGAATCAAATCTCTAGGTCTAGGTATAGAAGTAAATCTCTCTTCATCAAATATTGCATCTCTTGACTCGATAACTGTGTTCACCGACACATAGTCATTAGATTCTAACACATAGAACCTATATGCAATGGAATGCTCAGCATACCCAATGAAGATACAATCTATACCTCTTTCACCCAAATTTTTCCTTTTAGGTTCAGTGAGTCTTACAACAGCTCTACAACCCCAAACTCTCAGATAATTTAGTGTTGGAGGCTTCTTAAACCAAAGCTCATACGGGGTCATCTTATTCCTTTTAGTAGGAACACGATTCAATAAATAACAGGCTGTTAACATAGCCTCACCCCAGAATCCTTCACTCAAACCCGAATAGGACAACATGGAATTAACCATTTCTTTCAAAGTCCTATTCTTTCTTTCAGCTATACCATTTTGTTGTGGTGTATAAGGAGCCGTGGTTTGATGAATTATACCCGTAGACTGAAAATATATTGGATCATAATATTCACCTCCTCTATCCGTACGTAGATTTTTAATCAAATCATTCTTATGTAGCTCTACTTCTTCCTTATAGATTTTAAACTTATCAAGAGCTTCATTTTTAGCATGCAACAAATAAATGTAGCAATATCTAGATGCATCATCAATAAAAGTAATAACATACTTTTTATTTCCTAATGAAGGTGTAGCATGGAAATCACATAAATCACTATGTACTAGTTCCAATATTTTGGAAACTCGGTTAACATTATTGAAAGGTTTTCTAGTTATCTTAGTTAACATGCAAGTTTTACATTTTTCATTATTTGCATCAACAGGAGGAATAAGGCTCATTTTAGACATGTCTTTTATTCTTTCATAATGAACATGTCCTAATCTAGCATGCCATAATTCTGTTTTATTTATATTTCTACACACACTAGTAGAAGTCATGCAAACAGAATCATTTTCGAACGAAACATTAATATTTAACATAAACATACCATTACATAAATATCCGAATCCCATAAATACACCATGTTTTGACAAAACATATTTGCCACTTTCGTACACTTGTTTGAAACCACAATTGTTTAAAACAACACCAGACAAAAGATTCTTTCGAATCCCAGGAACATACAATACATTGTTCAATAATATGTACTTTCCAGAAGTAAATAGTAATTTAACATTTCCTAGTCCTTTGATTGGTTCGGTAGCAACATTTCCCATCTTAAGTGAAGGTCCATCTTCAATCGGTTGAAAATTACTAAACCATCGAAGATCTTTACATACATGACTTGTTGCTCCCGAATCAACCCACCAAGCAACATCATCATCCTGCACATAAAATGCTTCAGATATTAGAGATATATAATTTTGACCAGAATTAGAATTCTGAAATAAAATCTGACCTTGTTGCTTTTCAGGATCCTTAGATCCACTTGAACCAGTATTGTGTCCACTTGAACCAGCATTGTTCCCACTTGGACCAACATTATTTTTGCCTTTTCCAACTCGACAATCCCTTCTAAAGTGACCAGGTTTGCCACATTTCCAGCATGCTATTTTAGGCTTTTTGCTGTTGAAATTACTGTTTTTGTTGTTTCCTTTAAACTTTCGTTTATTCCCCTTATCTGTATTTCCATTCTTAAAGAATCCGCTGCTTTCAGCCATATTTACAGATGAGTTTCCCATTTGGTTTTTACCTTTGGGATTACTTAATTCATCTTGAGCCCTTAGAGACTCTTCAATCTTAAAATGACTACCAAGTTCGACTAGAGTCATTTCTTCCTTGTTGTGTTTCAGTGTGTGTTTAAAATCCTTCCACGAAGGAGGCAATTTGTCAATAACAGAAGAAACCGAAATACATTCGTCCATTTTCATATTGTGTTGAACAAATTGACCCAGAATTCTTAGTAGTTCATTATATTGTTCCATTACAGGTCTAGAGTCAACCATTTTGTAATTTATAAAATTACTAACCAGGAACTTCCTACTAGAAGCATCTTCTGCCATGTATTTTGATTCTATAGAATCCCATAATTCTTTTGCAGATTCGACATTTTGGTATACATCAAACAAAGTATCAGACATACCGTTTAATATATGGCCTCGGCAAATGTAGTCATCATTCTCCCACTTGCTGCGCCTCCTCGTTTGTTCCAATGTTTCATTCTCAGTGATCTCTGGCCAGGGGGTACTCAAGACATACACAACCTTGAGTGTAGTCAACAGAAAATGCATCTTTTTCTGCCATCGTCTGAAATCATGTCCCTCGAACTTGTCCAACTTAGCGAATTTACTTGTCATCTCCTTTGCAGATTCTCCTCCGTTCGTCATCTCTATCTTCATCAACAAGACCAGAACATTTCAATAAAATGTAGATAAAAAAGTGTTTCGTTTCCGGATAATCTCTGAAGTCTTGTAAACAATTTCTTATTGAAATATTTTTGGGGTTCTCCAAAAATTTCAATTGGATAAAATCAGAGATATATACTTTGAACAGAGAGGATGAAAATGATCTGATTTCCTTTTCAACAGAACCCATATTTATAATTTCGACCAACCAAAATACAGTTTGGAAGTTAGGGCAGTTAGGGTCTCTCAACCGGTTTTGTGTTAAAACGGTCAAATTTTCAAATTTGAATAAAACGGTCAAATTTTCAATTTCGAAATTCTGTTGACTTGCAACAGTAGCCGATTTAACCAAAATAAAATTTTTCCAAGCTCGACCCCAGCCAGGGGCTCCGCCCCTTGACCCCGCTAATCGTGATATAATCTAACAAGCGTGCACTCCGCACTCTACGACTTGTTTGATAATATATCATGATTAAATTGGTCGACTAGTCGATCCAATTACACTAAAATAAATAACATCATATACGGGAATAAAATCATCAACCTTCTCATATTTTTACATGATTAGAAATTTCCCTCATTTTTGTAACTGGAAACTAGGAATATCAAAATGTTAGTCGGGAATATGGCCAAACTGAAAGATGATAGATGAATACATATAAGATAGAATCTGTTTATTTTTATTTTTGTTTTCCTTTCCAACTTGTTTCATCTGCATAAAAATGTTGTTTCTTTGCAGATTCAAGTCAGTACCAACAACTCTTCAAGAAGGTTTACGATAATGTTAATATAAATCCTTTCTTAGGTTTACACATTGCGGCCTATTCGGTTTGGTGTATAAATTTTCACTATCTTTTTACAACCGAAAATTGTATGCTAGCTGGTATTTGGCATATCAACGACCTTACCATGACGGTTGATGGGAAGATGACTCTAATTGAGACTAGATAAGATGTTACATCTAGAAAAATTGAGAGTGTAATCTTTCAATGGTTTTATAACCAAAACAAGATTAACTTGGTTTAAAAGTTCCTAGAAAGAAAGTTCTGAAAGATGCACATGGTGTATGTCCTTGCTAGAAAATTCATCATAAAGATCAACCTCAACTTGGAACAAGGTCCTCTCAAGCTGAACTTGGCCACATATTCCTCTTTATAAGATGGTGAGCTTGAAAACCTAAGAGATTCCCTTGTTATTCAAATGATAAAAAGAAATACAACTGTTGTAGACCCTGTTCTTCAAAATGATAATCCACCTAGTTTTCAAGATGAGCTTACACTACCCGAAACATCCGAAGAAAAAAATATGAACACTCGTAAGACCAGATGGGGGGCCTATCAAACAAAATGGTCTGATAATCTCTAGTATGAACTCTGCTGCCATTAATAATAAGAACTTTAATATAATGAAGCTGTTTGAATAACACATATGCTCCTAATACGCTTCATGTTAGTACTAACAAGAAACCTCTGGTTTTCCATTATGTCCCCTCGCATAAAAAAAAGACTCTTTCACTTCCGGTCAAGACCGCGTCATTAAGAAGAATCCTATCATTCTCACTCAAGGTCCTCTTATTAAGAAAAGATCTTATACCACGTCCTCTAATCAGCAAAGAGGCACAAAGAGAGTTAGCGAACCTGGTTCACTTCCAAACCTAACTTCTAATCAATTTAAAGGAAAATGTGCAACTTTTTCAGGCACTTCAACTCAAAACACCAATCCACATAACATTTTTATTGTTACTTCACCAATTGTTTAAGCAACAACTTGCATATTGAACCAACTAGCGTCTCATATAAGTCCTACTCAACGACCTGGCTTATTAAGCATTCCATGTCCAACAGTATTGATGACTCATTAACTCAAATATTACCCCAATTTGTCACACTACAATAGTATGAGCATGGCCAGCATCTTGCAAAGGCAACTTGATCTTCAAATAGGGTTTTTTTTTATCATTACTCTTTCGTCAGTCTATTGGTTGTAAATACTTTACTTGTCGTCGCTTTTTTTTAACTATCTTTCAGAGTTATCACAATTCAATAATGCTTGCATATCGATCAATGACCTTATCAGATGTTGAGACAATACAAAACCTCAGATGAAGACCTATGTCGCTTGGGTCTATTAGAGAACTTACCGATAATATAGACGAATTCCAAGAATGATATACAATTTTATAACAACAGGATGACGAGCTATCCAAAGATAAAGTTGAAAAAAACAAACTGGTTACTAAACTAACTTATTCTTTTTTAATATTAATAATATTTTCTTCTTATAAAGGAAAACTTCATTATTAAATGAATTTGTTTATGATGCATTAAAAAACCTCTCGCGCCACCAGGAATAAAAAAGAGTGCATGTCTATGTTACAACTTTTCTTTATACAGTTTCAAATGACTAATGTTTCAAGGGTGCTTTAATGCATTTTCATCCAAATCTTCTAGCCAATATACCCCATGATATTCTCTAGCAATAACTTTGTATGGTCCATCCCAGTTCAGATTTAACTTTCTCGTATTTTTATCTTTTGATCCTTGGAATATTTTTTTTATGACCAAATCACCTTCTTTAAGAATTCTGGTTTTTAATTTTGAATCGACTCTGCACTTTGTTAATCTTTTGTAGTGTCCTGCTCTAACGTGAGCTTGATTTTGTTGTGCTTCAAGTAAACAGACAAAAATTTATTTTCCCTCACTATTTTGCCTCCGAATAATTTTGTATTGTGTGACTCAGGTTCATAAATTCTGCTGGAACTACTACTTTCATCCCATATATCAATGAAAAATAAGTTTCTCTCGTAGCCGACTTGGGAGTTGTATGCGTACCCACAATGCCTATATTAATTTATCATGATATATTATCTTAGCTCTCTTTATCTTCTTATTCATTTCATCAATGAATTTTCTATTTGTCACTTCCACCTAACCTTTTCCTTGAGGGTAATACGGGTACAATAAATTTTGTTATATTCTATACCTTCTACAAGACATCGTCATCCTGCCATTCTATATTTGAGGCATGTTATCCTTCATAATAATTCTTGAGATCCCATATTTAGATAGAATCTGACTTTGTAAAATATCACAAATCTTATGTGCTCTCATCTTCAATAAATCTTTTGCTTCAACCCATTTTTTGAAATAATCAACAGCTACAACCATTTCTTTTCTTGTAGTCATCGTTAAAGGTTCCACTAAATCTATTCTCCATTTACCAAATGGATAGAGTACAAAGAATATGCTCATCGACTCGCTTGGTAGGTGGATCAAATTAGCATACTTTTAACAGGAGTTACAACCTTGCATTATAGTATCGACATCTGTTGATAGTTTTATATCCATGATATGCCACAGTGACACCCTCGTGTAAATATCTAAGGATAAAAATATCCTCGTCTTTATTAAAATATCTTAACATCAGTTTTGTGGCATTGTGTACTTAACAGCTCGTATTCTTAAAGTACGGGCATTAGCTTTATCTTTAGGAATAATTTGATCTCTCAAATATAAAAAATACTCGTGCCTTCAATCCTCAATTGTCTATACTATTAAGACTTTGGCTTCTTGCTCTTCATTTTCTTAAGATAGACTTTCTATGAAGATAACTAACGGATTATCTCATGATACCACTGTTATTGAATTATATACACGAGGCCTATGCTCGTATTTTATTGTTTCAAACTTCTTTTCCCATTATTTTAATGTTTCCATATACCCTCGTATACTCTCTTTCTTGGCTTTATTACCTCATTCGTTTGACTTACCACCAACCGAGAATCTGATATTACCCGTATGATCTTTGCTCCACAGATACTAGCCAATTTCAAGCCAATCAAAATGGTCTTATATTTTTCTATATTGTTTGTTACTTCAAAACTAAACTTTACCAATTGACTGACTTCATCACCAAATGGTGCTTTGAAGACGATGCCAACATGTCCTTTATTAAGACTAGGCGTTCTATCAACTTTCACTATCCATTCTAAACCTTCCTCTTCTTATAACTATATACCTTCGTCATCGTCAGCCATATCTTCAGTGAACTCGTTAATAAAATCAAACATTGCTTGAGCTTTTATCGCAATATGTGGTTCGTATAAAATCTCATACTCTCCTAATGTTACCGACCAACACATAATCCTTCCTAACATATCTAATTTTTATAGCACACATCTAAAATAAAAAGAGGTTTGCAAGACGATGGTATGACTTGAAGAGTATGGTCTTATCTTTCTGGCATCTACTACCAAAGCCAAAACTAACTTTTTCATATTCAAATACATTTTTTCGCGTCAATCATGCTTTTACTTACATGGTAAATAGGTATTTTCACTTTCCCATCTTCTCTAACCAGTATTGCACTTACAATAAGATTGGACACGAACAAAATATAGGTGTAGCATCTCACTTTGTGTTGGATCTGGCATAATTTCTGTTGAAGTCAAATACTCTTTCAAAGCATCGAAAGCTTTATCACAATCATCATTCCAACTGAATTTGTTTCCTATTTTAAGTACCTCAAATAAAAAATAACTTTTGTCAAAAGTTTTAAAGATAAACCTTGACAATGCTGTCAAACGACCTGTTAATATTTGAACTTCTTTGATAATTTTGTGTGGCTCAATTTTCAATTTTTCTTTCAGTTATTCTGGATCGGCTTCAATTTCATTCTTATTAAAAGCATATATACGACATTTTCCACTTCAAACTCCAAAAGAACACTTTAACGGGTTTAACTTAAGATTGAATTCCCTCGGTCTTTTAAATATTTTGGATAAAACTTAAACTGTTGAATCCTCACTGTTGTTTTTCTCTATCATATCATCTATATAAGCTTCTATATTTTTTCTGAGCTTCTTTTCATAAATTCAGTTTACTAACCTTTGGTAATTTGACCCCGTGTTTTTCAAACCAAAAGGCATAACCTTATAGCAATACAAACCCTTTCAGTTCATTATCATTTTCATCATTAGGATGCATTCCCCGTCTTAATCCCAGCTGCGGTATCGACTACGGCGGGTTTGGCATCCAAAAGAAGCCAGCAAGGCTCCGTTGCATCATTCGTAAACGGATAAAGAAAGACCGGCCATCAAAGAGCTCGGTACAAAACAAAACAAAATTTGGTTATATCTTGAGTATGCATCCACAAATGACAAAAACTCATGACTCGAGGTAGTGTCTACTAACTAGTTAATACAAGGCAAAGGAAAATAATCATTTAGGCATGCTTTATTAAGATCAGTAAAATCCACACACATCCTCAACTTGTCATTTTTATTTTTAACAAATATTATATTAGCGACCCAAGTCAGGTATCGTGACTCCCTAATATGTCCCAACTTTAAAAGGGTATCCACTTTTCTAGCAATTGCCTCTGCTTTCTTACGAGAAAAATTCCTTTTTTTACAAACCGGCATCATCCTTTTGTCAATTTATAGTTCATGGCAGATAACAGACGGGCTAACCCCGGATTTTTTACTAGAGGTCCGAGCAAAAAATGAATTTCTTTTCAACAACTCTATCAACTTAATCTTGGAATCTTGATTTAAAAAATTCACAATCTTCATTATATGCCCAACTCCTATTGTTTCTTCAGAAATTTTATCTAACAAATCTTTAGATTTAGTATCCTTCATAAGGTCATCAACTTCATTTTTAAATTTAGTATTCTTATCCAACTGACGACCCTCATTCGCATTTTGTAGCTGTTATTGTGTTAATTTTTCATGATATAACGATATTGTATAACAACTTCTCGTTGTCCTTTGGTTTCCTCTGAATATTTCAAGTAAATTTCCTACCGAATATTTAAGATATTTCCTAAATGAACAAGACGTTTCCTCCATCTTATCCAACCATGCTCTTCACATAATCACATTATACGAATTAGGGACATCAGAAATCATAAAAAGTGTCGTCACAGTTTTTTCAGTATTATTATAACCTTAGAATACTGAAAGCTTAATCTCACCAACACATGTTGAAGCATTTTGTTCATAAATATCTGGTCATCTATCGGTTGGTTTATATAGAGGTACTTCAAGCATCTGATCGTAACATCTTTTAAAGATGACATTAGTTGAGCTTCCATTGTTTATTTACACTCGAGAGACTCTCATTCATGAAATTTATAAATCAATTATCAATACATACTGATATAAGGTAACAACCCCTTTCAAATCATCATCTTTAAATTTTGAATCTTCAACTTGCTTTAGATAATGATGATACAATAATTCCTCATTTAGATAAACCTCTAAATCTGTTTTGTGCTTTCCCAGAGGTTGACTCGGTTCCTGAAATTGTATATCCACCAAAGATAGTGAACAAATTTTGTTGATTTATTTCATCCTCTCTTATTTTTTTCACCCATTCTTATTTATGTTCTTCTTTGTTTTCACTTCTTTCATCTTCTTTACCTTTAACGAATTGGACCATATCACCAAATTTGATTAGTCTTTAGATGTCATCTTGTAACCACCAGTAGTCAATGGTTGTCAGTAGTCAATGGTTGCCAACAATCAATGGTTTCCAGCAGTCAATGATTGTGTGACCATCATTGTTGTGATAAGCACAAAAATATCTGTGAGATCTATCGTTACTCAAAACTAACATAGGACGTGGAATTTGATACTTTACTCTTGATTTTGTCTAATAGAAAATATATGCAATGTTCTTAGTTAAAGAAGTAAACCTCTGACCCAAACTATCATAGTACGAAACCTTTAGTCTGTTCATCAGACCTCTCAACCGTTCATCACGCTTAATTTCATCAATTATTATTCTATCGGATGCCACTCTTTTAGATTCTTAAAATTTGAAACTATAAAAAAAATTCTCTTAGAATGCTCAAGCATAATGAACTGATTCAATCTTGTTAAAATATCCCCCAAACCATCCACAAGGCACTAGACAAGATCTTCATAGATATTCTCTTTGTATCCTCTTTTAAAAGTTGTTGCAACAACAGCTTCCTTGCAAGTCACCAGACTATTCATATCACAAACAAAATTTTGGAAATAAATTTTTAAGCTTCACCCTTCTTTTTTTATACATGCTCATAATAGAATCACCTTATTTTTTATATGCTCTAGTACGTACGAAATAATTTCTAAAAGCCCTTCATAAACCCTCTGAATCCTGAATCAATCCTTTAGGTGACCTATCAAACCAATCTAAACCATTTCCTTTAAACATCATAAACAGGTCTCTACATAGCAACATATCATCTGGATTAAGCCCCATAAGCAAACTCGTAAGCTGCTCTAGATGATGCTTAGGATCTCATAAGCCATCATAGGTTGCCATCGTAAAATGATCAAAGTTCCAAAAAATATTTCCCTCAAGAATCTTCTTAATAAATGGAGATTCTTAAAGTTCGTATTTTGCCATTTTTTACCTCTCCTCACTATATTCTATTTTTCCCTTTTATCTTTTTTTACTACCAGATTACTCGATTGAGCTTCAAACTCAAAACTTTTGCATTTTCTTTTATTTTTCTTTACATTACTACTTTTATCTATTTGGACAACATCATCCCCATTTTCACATAAAATATCACCTATTTCTCTTTTATTTTCTCAGTATGGCTTGCTTTATTATCCCTTACATTTAACTTATTTTTCCATTATTTTTTAACAAAACTTTTTCTGATATAAAATATAATGCCTTTGTTGGCTTTTCCATAGTATTTTTAGCTTCTGGATCCCTCTGAACTTGCAAATAATTTGTCCTAGCTTGCTCTCGTTTTAATTTCTCAATCTGAAATTCTAAAATCTGATTACTACGAGTAGTTTCCAAACCTTGATTATGAAGATTTTCTCGTTGAACTGGTGTACCAGCTGGGTACAACATATGTTGCTCTGGTTGTTTGATTAACCTCTACCATGGTAACTACCACAGTCCTCTGTTCTTGAACAATTACTTTGCACACACGAGCTTCCACTCATGAAGGTTTATTTTGTATTATGTTAGTCCCACTAGCTCGTAAGTTAGTTACAATTATCTGAACAATCACCAGAGTAGCTCAAATCGGACGGATTCGTGGATTTTATCTTTCGATTCCCAACCTAGTAATCATCATTGTTAAATTATTGAAAGCTTGAAATTTTAAAGGAAAAATTTCCCACAAAAGGTGCCAAATTTGATATAAGAATTTCTTTCTCAAATCTAAAGCCAAGATAATGTTTAATTATTTAGAAAGAATAGTTTTTCGATGATAATAATATTTTTTGTATATTCAGTGTTTAGTCTCCAAATCGAGACTTAAGTCTATATCTATAGTACTTACAATATCTTTTCTACCAATTATTATTTTACACATGTCATATCTTTTAATAAATTATCTTGATAACCTATTAAATGATGACATGTGTTTCAATTGTCACTGCTCAAACAAACTTTATGTTTGTCTATCTCGTATTACATCTTCATTGTAACCTTTGTGTACACTCTTCTTTATGACCCTCTTCTAACATTTTCTCAATGAACCCATCTATATGACCATCATCTATTCACTTCCTAGTGACCTTCGTTTAAACATTTTTTGGTGACCTTCATCTAGAGGCTACTTTATGTCCCTCTATGCAAGGTGTGTATTTTCTATATTTCTTACTACACCCAAATATTACAGCTTTGATCTAGCCGAGCCACACCATCACTTTGTGGACATCTGTCAGCCTGATAATTTTATTAAGTCTTGTATTTAAAGCTAGCTACCCCATGTAGATCTTTCAAGAAATACTTGTGCACAAAATTACTCAGCCTTCCAAAAGCAGTGGCCATGGCCGAGTAATTGCAGCCTACAACCCCGCCCCTAAGGATTTTCTATT
The DNA here is from genome assembly GCA_036936605.1 of Limnanthes douglasii subsp. nivea. Classification (NCBI taxonomy): domain Eukaryota; kingdom Viridiplantae; phylum Streptophyta; class Magnoliopsida; order Brassicales; family Limnanthaceae; genus Limnanthes; species Limnanthes douglasii. Next base: position 10,541,377 of record JAUPFV010000005.1, on the reverse strand, counting down.
TTTTCAAGTCCCCCGAGCATAAGTCTACTCGCCATACAGCAGTGCTTGAGAAAATCGAGCACCACACTGAGGAAATCGAGCATCATCTCGGGATAGGTATCGAGGGGCTTCCTCTTCTTAAGACCTCTCTTATGCTCCCTCTTGGGTTTTATACTTTTCTTAGTACTTTCGTCTTTGTTGGCGACCCGATCGATACTCGTACCCAAATCATTGATAAGGGTAAATTATGTAGCAGAGGTCGAGAATGCAAGACTGATGCTAAAATGTCAGAGTCCCCGAACATTTTTAGGTGGATATATGAGAAGATGTCGTTGACCGTGTCTATTACGAAGTAATATTTTCCTACTCCTAAGAATAGCTTCCTTGTAGGGCAGGGGTCTATTCCATATAATATTCCTCACTTTGTTGGCCCCGAGTTTATGTGACTATAGTAGACCGCGTTTACGATCAAAAATTCTAATTAGTCATATCGTGCGATGGTTAAGAAAATCAATACCGAGTTGATCAATGAGAAGGTCTTTCATATGGCTAGGCTAATAGGGTTGACCAACTCAATGAACTAATAAAATACGGCGCATATATGACGTCAAACTTTTCTAAAAATACCAAGATAAGTTAATACTTCCCTACATTGATATTTTTTGGAAACAGGGCAAAGCTAGGGCCATCTAAATGATCTATGGGTTCAACTTTGATATAGTATTTGAGCCCATGTTGTGACAAGCTTTTGAGCTTTGACGTCATAGCTGATGTCGACGTGCCAGTTGATTCATCGGCTAGGAATTATAAGATATTTGATTATGATTTTGGTGTTGATGGTGACACCGTAGTTTTGTGCCATGCTACTTTTGTCGCCTATCAGTTTGTTAGTCAGCTTTCAGAGGAGCGACTGGCGAAGATCTTAGAGGGGTTCGATCTAACCTAAGTGCTTGAGTCTGGTGTGGAGGATAAGAAGGCCTGTTCCAAACAACAGGGTATGAGCTCAAGGCTCGGGTTATAGAGACATGCAAGGCTCTATATGTGGATAGCTCTTCCCATGCTTCCTTTTCAAATGTGCCTCAATGAAGTGATCGTAAGGCACGCAAGCATCTTTCAACTGTAGCTGAGGCTAGTGAGGCACGAGTATGTCTCAAGAGTATATGGTGGGGGATGTGGAGTGTGAGGGTTGATCATTTTTTATGTTGTTCACTATCCTTGTACTTTTCAGACTTGTTTGTTTTTTGTTGATGTATGATGAAATTTTGGGGGCATCTGTGGCCCTCTTCAGTTGTAGTGCAGGCGTTGTTGCACTTTTTTTTCTTAATTTTTAGGGCACGTGCGACCCGAATTGATTATAATGTGGGCTTTGTTTTCCCTTATTATTTGGACTTACTTCAATCAATATTTTGTTATGAAGTAAATTTTTTGAATATCTGTCTTGCTTGTTCTTCAGTATGCCTTGTTTCTTGGCTTGTTAGAACTTATTTTTATACTTGGTTTCCTTGCTTTCTCTTCTTGTTTTGTGTAAGCTTGCACATGCTCTACCAATTTTTCAAATTGTATAATGCAAGTTATCGGTCTAACGTTTTCTCATTATTGGCCAAACAACGGGCTCGGGCATGAACTTGTATTAAAGATGCTACTTATTTCTTTTGGGGTCGATAAATCATACTAGTTTTTCTGCATGTGGTATAAAAATGTTAGTAACGAAGAGTTTAAATATAACAAGTAATTTCATTAACAAAATAAGTTGGGTATAAGAATTGATAAAATGGGTTAAGAAATTCAGGAGGAATCCATTAAACGGTTATCACAAAAAAAACATAATTTTACGCGTTAATGGGTATGGTTTTAAATCCTTAGATAATCGTCATGTTTGGCTTGGTGCTTTACGTTGATCATCCTTAAGTAGACTCCTTGAGAGCTTCGACTAGTCCTTCTTATGCAGTTTTTTGATTGCCCTACAATATACCCATATCTTATGTGATCATGTATTTCAAGCATTGCTGGTAAGTAAATGAGACAACTTTGAAATCGTGCAACCACGAAATTCTAATGACTAGGTTGTAACGGGGTGGGGTGCCCAACAAAACAAATTTGGGTACCTCTCTTTTAACCAATATTCCTGCTTAAATGGGTACCTCCAATAACTTATTTCCCAACAACATAGTATCCTAGCCTTTGAATCCTACCACGGGGCAGAGGATTGTCTTTAAGAGGAGCTGTTTCATGGCTAAGCTGAACATCACATTCAATGCCACCACTGGTGCACATGCTTCATTTACAGATTTTCCATCATCCGGAGGGTATAATCATGTGGATGGACGATATCCTCGAGATCCATGTAAATGAATAAGATAGTGTGCGTGCATTTCCCAGGTGCGCGTGCTTGAACCATCTCAACCCTTTGCGTATTGATGGTCGATGTCAGATCTCAGATGTAGCACTTGCAGGAGTTAGTGTAGCTCGTTCTGCTGGTAGCTTCATGGATAGTTAGGTTATAAGTCTTGGAGGGATGTGTGGCTGCTCTTACTGGCGATGGTCGTGATTATTTACATACTCCCTTAGATTTCCTCTTTCGATCAGTTGTTGTATCTCTACCTTGAGCACTAGGAACTCTTATGTGGTGTGGCCATAGTGTGGGTAATACTCACACCGTTTGATTCGATTTTGGATTGTTGGGTGTAAGGTCATCCTTCCCAGATGGACTAGAAGGTTAATATCTTTGATCTTCTCATAGAGGTAAGTATTAGACACGATCAATGGTGGAAGGTTGGCTTTCTCATCTGAGCGAAAACACTACCATGACGGTCTAGGCGATGAGACTTCTTCCGGAACAGACCATCAATTTTGCTTTCCAAGGCGCATCTTCTCCTTATAGTGGTTTTGAGCATCATCAGCCTCGAGGTTGATGTATTTCTTAGTAAAATATATTAGGTCAGCCATAATTACTTATATAATTGACACTTTAGGAGTAGCCCTTGGCAAGTTGTGGATGCCTTCAAGTGGTCATGGAAGTCGGCCTCCTTGGTGCTAAGGTTGACATACCTTGAACTCCTTATTAAAAGAGAATCTAGCTATGAATAGTCTACCTATTTGAGTGAAGGTATGGACCGAGACATGGGGCATTTGGTAGAACAACAACTAGGCATCATCTTGGAGGTTGAGGGGTAACGAGCGGTACATCCAATTTCTAACACTAAATGTACTTAATGAGTTGTTTGAAGTATAGCATATGATGCTCGGAGTCAGTCGTGCTTGTTAAGTATTGTAACTTAATTATGTTTAGGCTAGTCAACGTATGCTCGATAAGGATCCTTAGTCAGAATGGTGAATTTTGTACGTCATCTATGCTAACAAAAGTACGCATGACCGCTAAAGTGTCGAGGGTTACTGATTGATCCCCCTGAATAGAGACTTCATCCTTCAGGACATCTCTTCCATTTCTATGTGATGAGCATAGGGCAAACTGAGTTGTGGTCGGTCTTATACCGACAGCCTTCAGTCGCTACATTTCGACCCCGCCCGGCTGGTCGAGGTTGTTTGTCTACTCATCGATGTAGATCTCGTCATCCTCGGTTTCTTCTCAATAGATCAACTTCAAACTGGTAGAGAAGATCCGGATCGGATGCTTCGTGGTCGATCATCGCGAGATGCCTTCCTCGTTCCTCTCGAGCCACGTTAGGTTGGGTGTGGCCCGGGTTTGTTTTCCTTGATCCGGTAACTGGAGGACACAACCATTATATTTCTATGGTTTATGACCCTTATTGTTAAATCACCATGAATTCCTAAGTCAACTTGGATTTTTCTTATTAATTGGAATATAATTCTCTCATGCTCTCTAAATGAAGAAATACTTTCTTTTTCACTTGGCGTTGGAATCATATAGATCCACTACGAATTTCATATAAATCCCAAGAGAGAGGTAATAGTCATTATATGTCTTATTAGCAGAGATGTTTGATTTGAGAAATCGGTTCCTCCATTGACAAGGGATAATCAATATTCCCGAGGCAATCATTTATAACATCACGATCATCTACATGTTTGGACTGTCCTAACGGTGGTAGAGGTCAACAAGGTAAAAAACTTCGTTAGGATCAATTGGAATGGAAGCCTAAAACTTCATTCAAATAAATTCATAAAATCCGGACCTTGTCCGATCTGGCCGAGATATAGGTTTCATTCTTAACGTAATTCTTACTTTAACGTTGTCTTGGAATTTTCATTTAGTTTGTATTTCTTAAAGCTTGTCGGGATGCTAATACTTGTAGCGAATCCTTTAAAGAATTATGAAGTGGGTCAGGTTGAATATCTAAAGTTCAATAATGTAGCTTCTATCAAAGAGTGCTTCTAGCATTTTCCATAACCAATAGAGCTTTAAGATTCATGTTGGTCATTGTAAATGTAGTTGTCACTTTGTTTAATAGTTGAACAATTATTATTTTATTTTAGCATTTATTATTTTCTAAATTTTCTATCTAGTTATCTAAGTTCGGATGAGCGACTCGTCATAACTAATGTAAAGAAGTTATCAAAATAATTATAAAATTTGTAAAAAAATATTATATTAAATATTTCATTTTATAATATTATTTATTTAATTCATATTTTATACGAGTACATTAACCCGTATTAACTTTCGGCCACTCAAAATATATTTCATTTTACGGTTAAAAAACATCACAGGTTTTTTATCTTTGTTACGTTAGTCTCCGTCATTTACTATTATAATAAATAATTTTTGATATTTTAAAAAATTATAATAAACTAGCGCATTTAAAAAAAATTACATTTAGTTTTTGCTAAACTTATTTACCTCCCTATTTATTTTATACCTAGCCCAAACAAATTTAAAGCCCTCAGTATTAGTAATAAAACTCAAAATCAAATAAAACCCATACTCTAAAGCCAGCTTATTTACAAGTCGAGAAATGTAAGCCTAAAACCGTCGAGAAATGCTCTTCCTCTAAAAGTAAGGGTAACTTTTTATCCGATTTTTAAAATTTCGAAAGGAAAGCTCTTGACGAGTTTAAATCCAAACATGAAGAGGCCATTTTCGCCAACAAGTTGTTCGAACTCAAAAAAACAGACCCACAAAACAAGAAGAAATCTAAAACTGGTGAAGAATAGAAATCAGAAACGACAAAAGAAACTGAAGAAATGGTTGATAAAGAGATTTTGATTTGGGGTGTTGAAAAGACATGGCTCAAAGAGAAACCCTAACAGAAAATTGGATTGAACTAGATTGCAAAGCAATGAGATGCCTCGATTGATTCACTTCCTGTGTTTATATAATAACTTACACCAATCTAATTAAGGTAACGTCTCCTAAATAAACGAAACGACTCCTAAACAATAGCCACTAATTACGGAGTTACATTAAACACTCCTAAACAATAGCCACTAATTAAGGTAACGTCTCAACACCCTCCCTCAAGGTGGAGCATGAGGTTCAAAAATGCCCAGCTTGCCAAGAAGATAATCAAATTGTTTCTTTCCAAGGGCCTTTGTAAAAATATCCGCCAATTGTGCACCAGTAGGAACATATGACGGAGCAATCAAACCATCGACTACTGCATCCCGAACAAAGTGACAATCAACCTCAATGTGTTTGGTGCGTTCATGAAATACCGGATTTTTGGCCATATGGAGGGCTGACTGACTATCACAAAAAAGCTGGATTGCCTGAGGGTGGTGTACGCCCAAGCTCAGAAGCAACCCTTTCAACCATTTGAGCTCACAAGTAATGGCTGCCATAGCTCGGTACTCCGCTTCTGCAGACGAGCGAGAAACTGTGTATTGCTTCTTGGTCTTCCAAGAAATAGGAGATTGTCCAAGAAACACAAGCCATCCGGACAAAGAGCGTCTAGTTATTGGACATGCTGCCCAATCAGAGTCACACCAACCCTGCAGAGATAGATTACTATCTGCACGTAACAAAATACCCTTACCCGGAGTACCTTTCAAATAACGAACGACTCTCAAAGCTGCCTCCCAATGCTCAATTTTGGGCTCCTGCATAAACTGAGATAATATATGAATCGAGTAGGCCAAATCTGGACGGGTCACTGCCAGATAAATGAGCCGACCCACTAATCTACGATAGGATTCAGGGTTCGACAAAAGCACCCCGTTTGCGAGACCCAATTTGTGATTTTGCTCAATCGGGAAGCCACACGGCTTGGCTCCCAATAATCCAGCCTCCGAAATAATGTCAAGCGTGTACTTGCGTTGACACAAGAACAAACCAGCTGAACTCCTTGCCACCTCGATTCCGAGAAAATATTTCAAATTGCCAAGATCTTTCATCTTAAAACAGTCACTGAGATAGGTTTTAAATGCCTTAAGTGCAGCGGAATCAGTCCCAGAAATAATAAGATCGTCGACGTACACTAGCACATTTATTTGAACATTGCCCTTAGTGTAAGTAAAAAGGGAATAATCAGAGTAGGATTGCAAGAAACCGTATCCTTTAAGAGCCGTGACCAACTTTGCAAACCAACATCTCGGAGACTGTCTCAACCCATAAAGAGATTTTCGTAACCTGCAGACCAAGTTTGGATAAGAACTCTCAAATCCAGGGGGAAGTTTCATATAAACCTCTTCCTCAAGATCTCCATGCAAAAAGGCATTGTGAACATCCATTTGATGAAGTTCCCAATTTTTCGAAGCTGCAATAGCCAAGAAAACACGTACCGTAGTCATTTTGGCAACCGGAGCAAAAGTCTCATTATAATCAATACCTGCTTTTTGATGATTCCCCAAAACTACTAATCTGGATTTGAGCCTTTCAATATCACCGCTTGAGGAATACTTGGTTTTGTAAACCCACTGACTTCCCAAAGCACGCTTACCCTTTGGAAGAGGTTCAAGCGTCCACGTACCATTTTCCTCCAAAGCCCGAATCTCCTCCTGCATTGACTTTTGCCAACCTACATCTTTCATAGCTTCTTTGAACGACTTGGGATCATTGCTCGAAATAATAGATGCAAGAAACTTCTGATAATTCACAGAATAATGGTCACAATTTATATAATGTGCTATGGGATAAGGGGTACCTGAGGGATGCTGTGGAGACGGAGTGGCGGAAGATGGACTTTCAGCTATAACAGTATGAGTAACGAAGTCTCGTAATAGAACTGAAGGAATTTTATTCCTCATCCCCCTTCCCATAGGAACGGACTGCCCATTGCGTGTATTATCAAGTCCTGGTGACTCGGGCCTATCAGGCAAAACAACTTGTGACTGGGAAGGGGCCTCTGTTTGTGCTGCTGATGAAGTCTCAGTATGGACCTGCCCACCCTCCCTGAAACCTGGGTCCCGATCTGCATCAAAATGGGATGCTTGATCTTGGTGGGGTTGTGTTTGGACTTGTGGGTTAGGCAAATCAGCATTAACAAAATCAGCAAAATCATGATCAACTTCAACATGTGCCGTAGGCACAATATTTTCTGGAATAATATTTGCAGCACCTGGGTTATTAAACGGAAAAATATCCTCAAAGAACTTGACATCTCGAGAAACAAACGATTCCTTTCTGTCCAAATCAAACAATTTCCACCCCTTCTTTCCAAACGGGTAACCCAAAAAAACACATTTTCTACTTCTACTTGCAAATTTGTCATCACTGGATTTTTGATTATGAGCAAAGCTAAGGCAACCAAAGGTGCGTATTTCCTCATATGAAGGAGGGGTACCAAATAGAATTTCAAAAGGTGTTTTATTGTTTAAAAGAGGAGAAGGAGTGCAGTTTATTAAATGAGCAGCAGCCAGAACACTTTCTCCCCAAAAATAAATAGGCAAATTTGCTTGAAAGCGTAATGCCCTCCCGACATTTAAAATATGTTTGTGTTTTCGTTCAACCCTCCCATTTTGTTGTGGGGTCCCCACACAGGAAGTTTGGAACAAAATACCAGTTGCAGAAAAGTAGTCAAGCAAGCATTTAAATTCTGTACCGTTATCACTTTGAACGACTTTCACTGTTTGAGAAAATTGTCGATCTACCATTGCAATAAAAAACATGAACATACGAAAAACCTCTGTTTTATCAACCAACAAATAAATCCATACAGCTCTTGAGAAATCATCAACAATAGTTAAAAAATACCGAGCTCCACAAGAAGAGACATGTTTATAAGGTCCCCACAAATCACAATGTATTTTCTCAAAAATTCTATTTGCCTTATTGTCACTTAATGTAAATTTGTCTCTTGGATGCTTAGCACGGAAACATATTTCACAAGCTTTATTTAAACTACCCTTAAGACTACCAACCGGAGGAAGTAACTTTACTATTTTTGCTGAAGGGTGTCCCATCCTTTTGTGCCACAACTCCAAAGTCGATTCTGCTTTGTTGACAGACACATGTTGTACTGAATCACCTTCATCTCTAAAGAAGTAGTAAAGTCCATCTCGCCTAACTCCCGTCCCAATCAGCTCCCTGGTGTGGTCCTGTATAGCACACATATAAGAATTGAATTGGACAATACAATGTAAGTCATCATTCAATTGTGAAACCGAAAGTAAATTGCAATTGAGTTTCGGCACATATAGAACATTATTAAGAGTTAATTTATCTGATAATCGAACTGAACCAGATTTTGTTGCAACGACAGATTCACCATTAGGAAGTCCAACTGGACAGTCAAATAATGCCATAGTGTCAAATAACCAAGACAAATCACCGGTAACATGATGAGTTGCCCCAGTGTCAATGATCCATGACTTCGTGTCAAACTTACCACTCAACCTGTCATCCTGAACAGGAGCATTACCAATTAAGCCTGCAAGAGCTTTCCATTGTTCTGGTGTGAAGAGTTGATCAGTGGCGCTTTTAGTAGAGGATACTCCAATTGTACTGCTTGTTGCATTAGCACGAGCGGAACCACGCCCACGACCAGCCTGCTGACGACCACGACCAGCACCCACATCAGCCTTGTTTTGATCCAACCACCCCTGGGGATATCCAATTATTTCATAGCAATTATTTTTGTCATGACCATGCTTGTGACAGTGAGGACAAGCAACGAGAGACCAACAATTCGAAGACTCATGCCCCGTCTTCTTGCAGTGGCTACACACAGGCCTGTCCGTTTTTCCGCGGCCTCTTCCTGTGCCAGTAAAGCCAGTACGAACAGCGAAACCAAGAACCTCTGTTGGGTTGTCTTCTGTCACTGACTTGGCAAGCCGCACACGTTCATCTTGTATCGCCAGTTGGTACGCTCGATCAAGCGAAGGTAAAGGATCTTGAGAAAGAATATTGGTACGTAATTGAGCATACAAGTCAGTGTTGAGTCCCATCAAGAAGTCATGTAATTTACCTTGTTCTCGTCTTGCTTGGTGCAAAGATGCGGCAGTACAAGACTGACAACAGCTGCAAGTAATTAGTGGTTCATGCTTAAACAATTCTTCCCACAATACATTCAGTTTCCCGTAGTAAGTTGTAACCGACATAGATTTTGGTTGCTCACACTTTGCAATTGAAGTCTTTAACTGTTGAATTCTTGGACCATTAACCATAGCATATCGTTGCTTAAGATGCTCCCATAAACGTTTCGCATCACGAAATTTAGATAGGGTACTCTTTACCGTAGGATCGATTGTGTTGGTAATCCAAGAAACCAACATGGCATTGATGGTGTTCCAATCAGATTGGGTATATGGAGGCGTCGGTTTAGTGATGGTACCGTCCAGAAAATCGAACTTGCGGCGTGCCTCTAATGCTAATTGAATATCTGAAGCCCAATCATCGTAATTGTCTCCGCATAGACGAGTGGGTGTGATGAAGTCGCCTGGTCGGTCTCCCGTGCCGAGAAAAAATGGTGAATTCATCTCCCTTCTTGGTGACGATGGTGATTTTTCATCGTCGCCGGCCATTGTTTTATTGTGTGTGTATGTCAGGCTCTGATACCATGAAAAGACATGGCTCAAAGAGAAACCCTAACAGAAAATTGGATTGAACTAGATTGCAAAGCAATGAGATGCCTCGATTGATTCACTTCCTGTGTTTATATAATAACTTACACCAATCTAATTAAGGTAACGTCTCCTAAATAAACGAAACGACTCCTAAACAATAGCCACTAATTACGGAGTTACATTAAACACTCCTAAACAATAGCCACTAATTAAGGTAACGTCTCAACAGGTGTGCGATTGCTACCGAGCAAATGTTCAGACAATACCCCGAGATTGATTGAAACAGTTGACGAGCAAATGTTCAGACAATACCCCGAGATTGATTGAAACAGTTGACGAAAACCTTGACAAAGGTAAAAGTAACAGAACCGTTCGAATAAATACTAATAAATAAATAGTTTTTTCCAAAATTTATGTCTTTGGTAATATATATATATAATATGAAATGGGTCATGTTACAAATAATATATATTTTATTGGATTTCTCACTTTATTTTATTTTTAAAATCTTTTAAAACGGTTTTCAAATTTGCATCCTAAATTTTGGAACCCCTTCAAAATTTATGGTCATTTTACTTTCTAAAATTTTCTTTGCTTCACAAGTTACACCTAAATTTGAAACCCTTTCAAATTGTATCTAATGTACTATCCTAACACTACCTATTAACCATCCAAACACTAAACATATACTATAAAAAAACCAAACACCGAAAAATCATGGAAGACGAGGAAATGGACGTCTCTTTGGATGATTTGGTGGATGAGGAGAACTTGTATCGAATGAAAGGTAACGTCAATTTTAGTTTCTGTTTTCATACGAATCGCACGAATCTTACGGTGAACAACATGTTGTTCGCATACATCATGCGACCAGAACCAGATTGTCGCATATATTCATGCGCCTCAAATTTATTCGTCGTGTTTCATCATGCAATCAGCTCTCATTCTGGTCGTGCATAGCATATTATAGTTTGTGTTATGCGACTGATAAATATCAACTCTTCTTAACATGTTTTTTATTAATTGTAAGAGGAACCAGACCAACCACTACATATGATGGTTGATTCGCGGTAAAAATATATTTGTCTGAACATTGTCGTACAATTAAACCCACTAACATGGCTCAAATCCACCCCTTTGCAAGTTTGTGAAAAATGGTATAATTAAATCGATTTAATTTATTTTATGGTAATTATTTAGGTTTTTATTATAAATGATAAGGAGGAACATGAAATAAATAACAAAAATAAAAGACTGAAATGTTTTTTTAGCCTTTATTTCATTATGTACCGGTACTCTTGTCTATATTAGTGGAATGGATGTACTAAAAGGGCAACCCCAAAAACTAAAGACAACCTCCATTAAAAACATAAAACCATTTGGATAAAAAAATTGTTTTGGTAACCAAATTATTGGTTAGATTAAAGTTTTATTATAATGTTATATTTTAATTTGATTTAAAAAAAATTATAAAAATTAATTTCATTTTCAATAAATTAATAAAGTATTGAGTTAAAAAATAAACTAGTGATTAATTTAAAAAAAATATTAAAAAACAAATTGTTTTTGATATATTCATTATTATTTTTTGTTAATAGCACCGGTTTATAAAATACATTGAAAAAAATTATTTAAAAAAACTAAATTAGTAAAAAGAACAGGTGGTTATAGCTAAAGATCAAAAATTTAACTAAATGTCTAATATTAAATTGACAGATTCAGCCGAGAAAGCATTTGTAGAGGAACTCAAACTTATGACTTTTGATCATCGATATGTCTTACTCCACCAATTCGGCTACTTCTTTTTTAAGCGGCTGTTTCATATTTGCTATTATAGAAAACGGTTTTCCTGATTATTTGAGCCAACAAATAATTTTATTTAACCCTATCAATTATAAAAAAATTGAAAAAAAAATTATTTAAAAAAAAATTGATAAAAAAATAAAAGAATATAGCTAAAGATCAAAACTTTAACTATATGCCTAATACATTTAAAAACAAATTGTTTGTAATATATTCGATATTATTTTTTCGTTAATAGCACCGGTGTATCAAAAAAATTGAAAAGAAAATTATTTAAAAAAATGGATAAAGAAAGGAGACTATAGCTAAAGATCAAAACTTTAACCTTTGGTTTTGGTTAGAATGAGGTTCAAAAAATGTTAATCACTCCCAAAATTTAAACGTTTTTAGATTTTTACCATTTTGTCCTTGAACCGTTTGTTCATCCGGCGGATGAAACCCTCCCACCCGCCGGACCACCTATACTCACCCGGTGGGGAGCTTCCGCGCTTGCTCAACCGACGGGGATTAAAGAGTATTTTTGATAAGCTTTAAAATTGGTCAAAAATTTGTGGCTGGTTATCCATTTTGGCTCTAATTTAGCCAAAACCTTAACTAAATCCTAATATTAAATTATATTCTTCTATCCTTCACACGGCTGCAAATCAACGCAGACGATAAATCACACAAAGTGTCAGGTCCAGCCGAAAAAGCCCAAACTAATCACTTTTATCACGAATATACCTTACTCCACCTACTCGGCTATCACACAAAATGTACAAAATATCAAATTTAACCGAAAAAATCCAAACTCACGGCCTTTGATCGCGGACACTTTACTCCACTTACTCAGCTATCCCTTTTTTCATAAAATGGCTTTCCTTTTTATTTGAGCCAACAAATAATTTTATTTAAACCCTGTCAACTATAAATAACATCGAATATGGTTAATCGTACTAGTTAATTAAAGGTATAATACTTTTGGGGCATAACTATATATATGTAAGAAATTCGAGTCGGATTGTTTAATATAACATTTCGTCTTGTGCATAGCTGATATGGAACAAAATATTTGCCAGTTGCCACCCATTATATTACACAGCAATGGACTTCGAAGAATTAAAATATATTATTTTACTCTTTTGTTCGTTCCCTTCGAATTTCCCAGATGTAAAGATCCAAACCCAAGCTCGAATATAAAGTTACTAATATATTCATTTAATGTAAATACCCAGTGTATCTGTACAAAAATGCAATGAAGTTGCTAATATATATGTACATGTCCAGTATATGTTCCTTCGGAACGTGCACCATTGCATGTCTAAACTATCTTGTCAAATCCATCTGATAATTTTGGAAACGGCTATAGGAAACAAGGTCACTTCTTGGTTGCGTCAACAAACATCGCACGGGTCCAATGCTCAACATCTTCGATCTGAGATGGTGGAGGTGGAAAGTTGGGACGCTCTACTAGATCCCATCCGTCGATACGACTTCCATATTTTCTACCATTGGAGAATTCTGAAAGAAAGCTAGCTGGAGAACTAGGAAAGTTGTCGTTGCTTATGTTCCTCTGCATAACACAGAACATGATCACCACTACGTTGAAAAACAAGAATTAACTTTTACTATTGATAACAATTTGACAGCAGCAAGGATTTACAGCAAGTCTGATTAAAGCTTCCACTATGACTCAACGAAGTCCTGGCCAGTTTATAAGAGCTTGAAAGGGACTCGCCCCGCAAGATAGCTTTGGGTCAAGAGGTCTAAGGCTATGGAAGACTTCAATCATAGTATGGTCACAAAATGTCTTTCCCTTATGGAAAAGAAACGAGCCAATAGCAGCCCGACTTGAGGGTCGATTTTGGGTGATTATCGTTGTTTGTGCAGTGATCAGTTTGAATACAGGACCTTTCAGTGCGTGGGAGGAAGACAGACGAGAAAATGTAATGGTTTCCATAGACACACCTCTACATTACATTACTATGAGTATGAGTCCCTCAAAAACATTTCCGTCAATAAAAAAAAAAAAAAGAGGCAGTGCATGTTAGTTAGTTAGTTAGTTACATATATCAGACCTTCCATTCATGAAGTCACAGTTCTTTCATGATTCAACTGAAATGGAGTTATGAGCAAAGATCATACCCTTATAGGCAGTGTGTGAGCACTCTCCAGTAAGGAACTAGATACCATGGTGGAATTCCATACTGATTTGTCTAGTTGTTGCACTTGCTTAAATGACCTGTAAAGGGATTAGTACACAACTAAATCTGTTTAGTGCCTAGTGTACATAAATAAATCAACAATTATTATAGAAAAGGTTGCTACTGTGTTAAATGCAAAGCTAGCAGTGCCTAGTGTACATAACAAAATTAGTAAAGCCATCAACAATTATATAAAAAAAAATTGATACGTAGGTTCCGTAGACTCTTGTCGTCAACAAAATACTAAAATATTGTAAAGGATATTTTGCTAAAATGGTCGCATATATCTAACATATTTAGAAAATATTTTACTTAAAAGACTAAACCGGCAGTTAAACAAACAAAATGCTTAAAAGCCAGCTATCCAAACGGAAGTCCTTCATGCCTTCTTGTTGCATAATCGCATAATAAGATGTACCTGGAACTAGCCATTTTGAGGGAAAACGCAGACCGAACTTCCTTTGTGGAAGATAAGGTAGACAGTAATTTAGCAAATGCTTCAAAAGTAGACATCTCAGTAGGCACTTCTAGACACAGTAAATTGTAAAAGTATGCTGTGATAGATGCAACACTTTTCTTGAGAAGAACGATCCCTTTTTGCAGTTCTTTGTGTGTTTCAAGAGAATGTGTAGAGGCCGAAGTATAGCTGAAGCTACTACTAGCAGAAGAATCCAGCTCTGGTCTTCTATCAGATTCCATTCCAAAGTTAGTATAACTTCTCTCAGTCCATGAGTTTTCCCCACTACTGGAGCAGTAATTTTGGCGTGGAATAAAAAGGGGATACTCCTTGCTGAAACATACACTTGCCATTCAGCTCCATATAGCGACTAACCAAAACATGCAAAACAATATTTCCAGCAAACTTACCTTCTCGAGGAAGGACGGGCATCCCAATAAGAATTCCTTTGCCATATTCTTGAGCAAGAACCCTGAGGTAAGAGCATAAATTTAATAGAGTACAACTTAGATCACTAACCAATACCGTCCTAATAGGAAAGAAACAAAAGTTGCATTCTGAACAACATTAGCAACAACTCTGCCACATAAAGTTGAATTTTTTTTTTCAAAAGACAAGTAAATCAGAAGCATATTAAGGGGTATACGGAAGGAGTAAACTATATCATATAACAAAATTCTTAAGATGTATCATTTCCTGGAGTTATATTATATTCATCATCACGATTTTTACAATGAGGTTTGTTCAATATGGTGAATCATTGGATTCTTTAAATAGTCTACCCGCTATGTAAAGGGTTAAGAATTGTTTACCGCAAAACCCGAGTTATGAAGTGCAGGAGTAGCCAAATTGCGAACAACGAGATTTAATAGTTGCACCATGTATCTGCCCCAAGCATGGTATATTAGAATCTTTAGCATATAGCTAAGCAAGCAAATTAACAAATTAATTAATGACAATAACTTTTGGTCAGGAAATTTTCATATGACACATACACAAATAGGTAGCAATATAATGATTTTTTGTAGCAATACTAAATGAATATATAAAATTCAGGAAAAAGGCGGAGAGACCTTACCCCAAAGAGGCTGCAAGCTCTTCTGATGGAACAGAATGTGGGTCAAAAGCTCTTGGTAAGCGTGCATAGCAAATTTGATCGAATTGACCACCAGAGCCATCTTTTTTCTCCCCTTCTATAGTTACCTGAGGAAGAAAGAGACTTCGATTTAACCATAATCAATGAAACAATGCTGAAACGGATATCAATGATGACTATCAAAATATACAGCCAAACAAGAAGATAAATACATAAGTACACACATACAAGGACATTCGATCATCAAATAAACTAGCCATTAGCAAGGACCGAAACATAAGTTTGAGGTTCTTACTCGACGTAGAGGGAACAATTTACATATCTGTTTAACAATAACTGACTGTTTATGGAGGCGTTGAGAGGTAATCGCCATCTGCGTTTCAAAATGTCAAAGTAAGCTTTATGACCCGTGTACATAAAACATACATGGGAATATGAAAGTTCCTTACATGGGCTAAGCTTTGAGTGCAAATAATGTTGGGATAATACTTCTCCAATTGCTCGACACGACTTCTTTGCAACTGTTTAAAGACAACAGAGACACAAGTTATATTTTCTTGAGCACGGCCAGTTCAATTTGCAAACTTCAAAGAAGTTAGAATCACATCTAAAAATCAAAAGCAAGAATAACAAAAATCTCGTAACTACCATGGACTGAGCTGATTCAAGAAGACCATATCTCAAGTTCAAATCATGAGACATTCTCTCAATCTTAGTCTTTCCTGTAATATGTATCATTCATATAGTCAATGGAAGTGTAAAACAAACATGAAGGAAGTCGTGAAACAGCCAAGGGCGAGCGAACCTTGCAGTATTTGTTCTCTATTACGATGTAGCTTCTCCCTCAAATTCGCAACCTTCTCATACTGAAGCAATCTATAATTCTGCTGATCGTCTACTATACCCTAAAGACAAAGACAAAAACAAAATCTAGAATGTATAAACACCTTTCTAAACCATAGGCCTCCCATTTAAACCTGTATTTGCAGGGGGGTTGTATCAAACCTTTGCCAGAAGCAATTCTCCTAATTTAGAATACAAGGAATCCTGTTTACTCTTCAATGACTTTAACTCATTCAATCTGCATCAATTGCAATAAACCTATACTATCATTAACAACTCATAAAAAAGCTTATCAAGTGAGAGCTTTCGAAAGCAAACGATATGATCTTGCAATGATGTTGACAATTTCGAAGCGTGTACCTGAAATTGACACAATCAGCGCAAATTGACGAGCGATTTGTGTTATGGCAAATACCACAGCTACTGGTTCTTTTCTTCATCTTCCAATTTCATTCATGGAGGAAACCAAACCCTTTTCTGAGAAACAAACAAATCAACAATCTGATGTTAGAAATCATATATTTCGATAACTAAACGTTTGGGCGTTTCGAATTTCGAGCTCGTCGATTGAAAATTGAAACATGTTGAAATTCGAAATTCGAATTCAACCGGTGGCATTTACTTCATATGGAGAATCAATATACCGGAAGATGTCGTCGGAGAGACGGGCGAGGGGATGTGGTGTCGTGAGGAAAGTTGCGACGGAGCTGCGTGATTCGTATGATGGTTGACGTAGTGAATGGGTCTCTCTATAAAGTTGCGACGGAGCTGGCGATTTTCTTTGAACTCAATATATACATACATAACTAACTTATGTCGCCTAAAATGCTCTATTGACTTTGTATTTATTTAATTTTAGTACCAAGTTGAATCTATGTTTGTAAATTCAAGGTCTAATGCTAAGTTGAGATACAATCCTTTTTATGACAAAGAACTCTAAATCAATACTTTTGTGAAAAGATTATTTTGGTCTTCGCATATAAAATCCAGCTTTCAGCCAAAAACTATAATTCTAATTATTATTTTTTAAACCAAACTTTTTCTAAACACTAATTAAAGTTTAAAAAAAAATTAAATGATATTAGTGACGATTTTTTTTGCAATGTGGATGATTTTGCATTAAATGAGGAGGAGTCCTTGACGGACCATTTAGATACACAAGTAGAGGTACAATTCTATGTTTTTTTAAGTTTAGTACAAAAATCGCACGTATCGTGTGCTAGAAGGGAAATACCGATAAATCGTGAATACATGCTTCATGATTTTGACCAAATCGTGACCCGCGCGTTGTGGTAAAAATCACGAAGCATGCATTCACGATTTAGTTAATTAATTGAGTAGTTTAAGTTCGTGATTTTGCACAAATTGATTGTCATGTACGCGCGATTTTGGTCAATTACGTGCACTATTTTGCGTGATTTAAGCAAATTTCGATATAAGTTAGAATTAAGTATATTTTGATATAATTTTATGTGTTTTATAGGAACCGGAGAAACCGCAATGTTTGGTGGTCGATTACACAAAAAATTTACTACATAAACCTTATATACGAAACCGATTTGGTCTCATGGGTTGGTTCTGAAAGAACCAAGTTAGGATTTGTTTTGGTTTTGAATAAAGACGACGACGGTAGCAAAAATGGAAAAATTAAAAGGATGTATTTCAGGTGCGATAGGCAAGGTGTTAACAAACCTAACCCCAAACCGAGGTATGTTAAGAAGCGCCGAGAATGTTCATCGAAATAATGCAGTTGTCCGTTCTTGTTTGGGGTAAAATCGGTCTTAGAACTACCCGGTTACTGAAAATTGATAGTGGTAAATAGAAAACACAACCACCAACAGTTTCTACATTTGGATGCTCATTCACGAGCCGCTAGACTAAAAGCGTAAGAATAGGCGTTTGTTCGTAGTCAAACGGCAGTCAGTTCTCGATCAAGTGAGATATACCGAGGTTTGAAGCTTAGAGCCTCGGAAAAAGTATCTTAAATGCGTACGATATAAAACATGCGTCAAAAATACAATTTGGTTGATAAAGCGAGCAAGACACAAATGCACTACTTGTTCGGTAAGTTTAAAAAAACGAGTACTTTGTTTGGAAACGAACTAACGAAGCAACGGACGATATCCTCGAGTTGTTTTTCGCGCATCCTACAAGTATCGATTTATTACGCACTTTACCTTAATTTCTTATAATTGATAGCACGTGTAAGACTACAAGGTATAAGATGCATTCACTAAAAATAGTTGGCCAAATTTTGATGAAGAAAACCTTTTGTATCGCTTTTTTTAAGCTCCGAGAAGCAAGAAAACTACAACTAGGGATTGAGCGTTCTAAGGAGCGTGATGACGAATAACATGTGTGCATTTCCTAATATTATCGTTACCAATAGGGAGTTACCTTTAATAAACGCTATCGATGATATATTTATGTATGTTATTTATATGCTATGCACTTGGCATATTAATGGTAACATTTTCTCCTACGCTAATAAATTTTTTCCCAAAGCGAACATGGTCGATGAGTTCCTCGAATTTATTAATCGGTTGTGTATTCGGCAACGATCGAAGATTATAACAAAAACCTTTCGACTTATACCATGTATACGCCTATTGTCCGATGGTTGTCGATTATGTCATGAAATAATGGATAGACAATTATGCACCCAAGTTTCTTAATACCTACACGAACATATTTAAACATTTGGGAAATTAGACTAGTAATCGGTGGGCTATATTATCATATTTATACATTAGTTTTTAATATTAAGTGTTAGACTTCTAATTAATTTAATCTTATGTTATAGGGTGGATAGTGCTCACTCGAGCCTAAAATGGGAAATCGAAACAAGTCTATGCACATTTGAGAAATTTTGGGAAAAGGTTCATTTGTTGCTTCACGCTCAACACACTAACATTTTCGAATCATTCGAATAAAGTAGATTTTTTCCTAGACACGCATCTAAGGGCTATCGATAAAAAAATAAAAGGTAAACTTTCATGTATGTCCATAGAAATAATAAAATCTTAAAACGGACGGGGAAATATGGTTCACTCTCGCAATGTGTGGTTGTATTATTTGAAAACGCATAATTTACCGTGTGCATGCGAGTTAGCTATGATCGAGAAAGAAGGTAAGGTGATTCAAAAGGATGAATATTTTTATTTGAGTACTTTAAATATCAAACCTATGGATAATGTTGGTACTGAAGATGTGTTTACATGAAAACTCTCATTAATAGATAATATCATTCGCGCTTACAATCCACATGGGCAAGATCACATCATAAATAGGATGATACAAATCCTAGATCCTGCAAGAAGTCATGTTTTGGAATCTAAGGAGCTAGTTATCACTAAAGGTATAAAAAAAGTTGGTCCGGACAAATAAAATAAATGAAAGCCATCCGAGTTTGAATACGATGATAGTCTATGCGCTAGAAATTTTGGTACGATAGCTAGCACGACTGCCTCGGTAGCTAAATCATGTTGAGTACCAAAAGTCAAAGCCAAAGCCAAATCCAAGGCTCAACCTCAACGAAAGAAAAAGAAATGGACTTCATCGAAAAAATCGATAAAGGGTAAAGATTTTAGTGGTTAAGAGAGTTGGTTTCCCAACTACTTACATAAGTACATTTCTAGCATCGAAGACGTATCTACTGATAGTAATTACAGATTTTACGTGGTAGCTTTAACTGTATACGGTAATATCGATTCATGGCAACAAGTTAGATGGGATTTGATCGCTGAATTGCAAGATTAACGCGATCTATTAGAGAAAGTGTTTGATGGTGCACAACGTGTTAATAACCTAGCAAAAAGGTTTGACGTCTTTGAACTGTATGTGAATGGTAATAGAACTTTGGATGACGTTACCCAGGTACAGCTTAGTGATGGTTAATGATAACCATTAGATATCAGTGTATCGTATACTATGTATCACTCCAACAATCCTATACGTATCTAACTCTACGTGGTGTACATCATTTATCGTGTCCTACCATGAAAGTTGGTCTAGGATTCGTACATGGTAACCATTTCGTGAAAGTAAGTATACCAATGAATCTTATAGTATTATATTTTATTTTGTGACGTAATATTTATTCAAATTTTGTTTGTATAGGTTGTTTTGAATGGACCCTTGCCGGAAATCTATCCTACTTGGTTTTTGTTTAGCACTAACGAAGCCGTAACCGGTTGGGCAATAACACTTGACAAATGATTCAACAAATATCATCAAATATAAAATCCATACAGCAACCAATGAAGCATAAAACTTATAAGTCAAAGTCATATCCCATGTTGTATTCTACAATGATATCATTCGCAATATCATCCTCTCTTTCCGCAATCATATCATCCAGATATACTATTATATCCCTAGTAATGAAATCTGCAACTGCCATGTTCCACACTGCATCTGTTTTTTTCTTTATTTTGTAAGGCATATACAACATACGCTGCAACAGTTTCACATAATTGTACCTGTTTTTTAACTTTATCACAACGGCTTATTTGTTACTCTTAATTGTCCATAATCAAAGTATATTTTACATAACACTCGATAAAAAAAATCATCACTCGTATCATCGAACATTGTTCGGGTAATAAACGTCACAGTATGAAGCAATTGATAGTCTTCATCTACATTAAAATCCATCCTTAAAAGCTTTTATGTTTGAGAATATTTGGTGTTTGAACTGTTAGACTAGGTTCCATGTCCTTTTTAAAGGAAAATCCAATTTGGCGGGAAATTAGTTTTTTTTGCGGGAACAAATGTATGGCGGGAATCATTATTTGGCAGGAGTCATTTTTTGGAGAGAATCAATATTTGGCGGGATTAAAAAAATATATAGTCATTGTTTGGATGGAATCAATGTTTGGCGGGAGACATTGTTTAGCAATATATAGTCATAGGATACGGTACATTAAAAACATATAAAATATGTAAATAAATATAACTAAATAACATAGAGAAAATATAGAATTCTATAAAAAGTAAAATCAAAATATAACAACAAAAAATGACGCCTAAGTATAGTTGTGATACATACCGAAAATACAATCAAACAGTCATGAAATACAAAATGGTCACTCAATCAAGCTCTCGGTATTGGCGCGCCACCGTCAAGCACTCCTCCAACGACTGACAAAACTCGTCCATACTCATCGCGTGAGACCTTGAGTGTGCATCTATAATACGATCAGACTAGTCATATAACCTATCATGATAACTCATCGCTCTTGGGTTCTCCCCAACATATGTATTGAATGGCTCACACCCACGATCGATCAAAATGTACCATAGGTGATCTTGGACCCATAAAATATATAAAGAGGTCATACTATAATGACATATAATATAAGTATCACCACGAATTTTGGGATCAAAGACGTGCGACTGCCATGTACCAATATAGTCTCATTCTACAAATAGCGCGTGTTAACACACCTACCTCTGCCTAACGGCAAAACAGGTCGCAGTGAATGAGGTATATCCTGAATTTGCCTCATTTGTCAAGCAACGTATAGCGGATAATAAGCCTCAACTATGTTTCATTCCTTCAGCGTGTGGTTTATCCAAGCTACATCGCAGAAAAGGATATGGTCGTGTATATGCTCATACAACATGAACCAAACCTACAATACAAATAGTATACTAAGTAATAATTTTACAAGTGTTATTTTCTTATTAAATATTTTTGTGTACAACTTCTCTTGGCATCCAAGCACATTATAATATGTTACGCATATTGGACTTGACAATCCAACCTAAAGTAGCGAGTCATCTCGCACGTACTCTTTTCGGACCTCTCATAGCTCAGTTGTCAAATTATTATACTTATTCAAGTATTTGACGAGGTCTTCGTCAAACTTTGGCATAAAAAAACACCAGAACTTTTCAGTTTAGTTTCGAGGAGATGACACCCGCTCTAGATGATGTTCATGTCATTATATGCCTTTTGCGAGTTTGTAGAACATTGGACGTTGTTAAGGCTATATAATAGGAGATGTATACCTACTATATTAATTAGGTTTCTTATTTATCTGAATTTCTAATTTATTATGTGTCATATTTTATGATTAGGACTTTATTAAAACCGTTAATTAATTTCAAGCATTTGTTTCAGAATTAGGGGTTTTCCTGACTCTATAAATAGATGAAGCATAACATATGCTGAAGTTTGTAGAATGACATCAGTGATGTGATAAAGCAATAACAGTGCAATAAAAAAGATCGACGAATCTATTTTATATAGAGTTTAGTGAGGTAGAAGATAAACACTTGGATATGCATTCTAAGATTCAAAGTTTCTTTGTAAGCGCATAAGAGCTCTTGGTAATAAATTGTTGATTGAGTATTTAGTGTTTAATTCTTCTTGTAATCTCCTATAAATATTTTGTGTTTGTTACCGTAGATGAAACATTTCTTCACGATCTCAACCACGTTAAATATATTGATGTGCGATTAATTTACTTTATGTTCTTTATTACTGGTTTTATTCTTGAAATAAGGTAAAAAACTCAAAGCTCAGATTATCTTCTACAACATCTCGGGTAGGTGTTCGTCAACTACCAGTTTTTGTTGCGGTTGAATGGCTAGGATTCGCTCTAACGAGTCTCGTTAAAGCTGGATCAAATCTTTTTAATTTACTTAATATACTATGACTTGATTTTGTTTTGCATATTTTAGACTTGTTATATTCAGTATAATTTTGTATTATATATGTTCTTGTTTTATATGTGTTTTTACGGACGATTTTATTTTCTTATGCAATGATATTTCATTTTTCAATATTCTCTATGCTATGTTTTTTTATGTTTTGTTTATTTTTTTTTTCTTTATATATTTTGGTTTGTAAAAATATAAAATCATATTTTGATATTAACTTCAAATAATAATATTAAAAAACAATTATTTTTTAATAATTAAATTTATAAAATTTTAACTTCAAATCATCAAAATAATTATATTTTAAAAAAATACATACAACTATCATGGGACATAAATTTTGTTAAATTTGTTATTCCTTCTCGTAAAATTTGTTGAAGTTATGCCAAAATTTCAAAGAATTCTGCAAGAATTAGTTGGAAAATATGGCATTAACGCTCCGATAATTTGGAGAAATAATCTCATAAGTCTTATATGTTAAGATGATAGAATAGAGATAAATCAACGCCTCGAAACGTGATGAAAGCTATCGGGTTTTTTTTATTTAGCTAGAAATAAAAATAAAAGCCAAAATGATTTAATTTTGAATAGTTTATATCCACAACATGTTTTTGAAATTGGATTTTCAAAACATTTTTATATTTAACTCGGAATAATTATACATACATTAAACATAAACTCACTCATATCTAAAACACAGATTTGATGAATATGAAAGTTGATATTTTGAGGATGGTCATACTTGTAGTAAAAGTAAATATGATGTCTCTAGTGGTGGAATCTTGTCCATCATTCTTGAATGCATTGATGTGAAAAATATACGAGATATATAGTAGTTGGGAAAACACCCCATCATCAGTCTCACGTGGATGGGAAGGTGATGCTAAGATGTTTCGCTACAAGATGGATATTGTATTTACACCTTGATGTGATCGACACTCAAATATACGCTATTTTAATCCAATATTTACATGCACTATCTAAATAGTATTTATAACTTGTAGTGAATTTTTCTAACTCATCAAGACCATTATATAAGCTCGCATAAAACTAAAATATTATTCATAAAGTCGTTGGAAATTAATTGTCTAACTTGCTTATGTTCATCCAGATTGTTATATAAGTCATACGAAACTACCCAAATCTATCATGATAATAAACACATATATCGTTCAAACCCAGTTATATAAGGTTGATAGTACACTAACAATTCTTCTATGTATGCTTTTAGACCAACAACATGTACGTCAATTCCAATATTGTGACTCATTTCTTGAACTAGTAAAGGTTCATTATGATCCATCGTTCCACTAGATTTTATCATAATCTCAAAACGAGCCGGCGGAGTTCCAGCTTCTCTCTGCACTTTGACATCTGTTATAAAGTTTCACATACTGAAGATTTACTACAACATATAACTTACTAGCTTGTGTTAGCTTTTCAAAATGAACAAGCAGATTTCCATTTTTCCTTCGTACTTTGATTGGTTCTCTAAACATTAGAACTAGTGAATGTGTACTCTTTTTTTTAATCTTTGATCTATTTTAAATGTGATTTTTCTTATTTACTGTGTGACGTAATTGATAACTTGTGTCTTTCTTATTAAGGACCATAATGTTTATGTTTCTCTATAAGCTTCACAATGGTATATGTTTTCGGATAAACTATTTCAAACCATTTTTTGTAAATATCTTCTATATGACCTTCGTAATTGTACATGATAACTTCAAAAAAATTATCCAATTTGTTTTTCAAAAGTTTGATCTTAGTTTAATTTTAAGTACGATTATACCTAACTTTTCCCAATGATCGTCCAAATAATTTAAAGCTAACAGAAGGTCATTTTTAAAATCGTAAATCTTGGTCAACGCAACAATTGGTGCGTAGCTCAAAGCACACAAATAAAATTTGTGGTATTCATTTTAATATTTTAGCAACTTTCAAAGAGTAAAACAATTATTGCTAAAATAGTATTTGAGATATTACCTTTGATTTCGAGGAATAACCTGTGTCCATACTTATTTCTATTATTAAGAAACGTTTTTAATGATATTTTAATTAGTACATGTTGCATTCGACTAAACAATGCATCTTGACCCAAAAAACTCGAAGTTAAGTTGTACGAATATAATGTTTTAGTGAGGAATGAGTATCTTTCATCTCCTTAGTAGTCGTGTTTTTGAAATGCATGAATGTTTTAGTTTTGCACATGTCAAAATTATCATTGTACAAAATTAACTGAGAGATTTAAATTTATTTGGTTTTTGTGGATAATATTTTATCTCAAGATTCATTTGAGTTCAACTATTTTTTCATTCACGTTTGATCTCTGAATATATTATTCACTCTATAACCCTATAAATCGATCAAATATTTTTTCTCCTTCATATACTATTTTGTATTTTTTTTAAACGTTCTTGTTAATGTGTTATTGATATAGTATGTGTGTTGTTTCATGGGATCGTATCTAAAAATACTCATCAATATTAAGTCTATATCAGTAAAAACCACGATCAATTGTTTGATTAACTTATCTTCCATCAATGAGTATACAAAATCTAATATCCACTTGAAATTATTAGATCTCTCACTATAAATAAACACAAATCTAATATAAAATGTCAAACCGAGTAAGGTTGATTTGATAATTTTGAACAAATACATTTCTTACCTCCTTGTCTTGCAGGTATAACTATTATTAGCACTTTTGAAAACGTTCATAAATCTACATTAACTGAGTGTGCAATATATATATGCAACAACGTCACATGTATCTTTGGTGGACATATGACATTTAAAATAATCTAACATTTTGAGTTCGTCCAACATGTATTACAAATATGATCGACCATTTTTCTCCATAAAGTGTTTTTATCGAGCGTTGTATATCGTGCACATGCTTGAAATATTTCCAATGTTAAATTGTTTCAAACTATTGAAAATATTTCTAGGGTGAGCTCTCATCATTGTAAGTTGATATATGTATTTCAACTCATCTTTTGATAATTACTAGCGTTGCAATAACATTCAAAGTGTTTTTTAATTTGATTGTTGTGTATCATGCATATACCCTCTAAGGACCATTGGTATGGACCGATCAAATTTTCCTTTAGCTTGAAATGACATCCAGATTTTTTTTCAGTCGAATTTATCTTAAGATATTTCAAATTAACCACCGTTTAATAAATTCTGGATCTCTCGCACTCAAATGACATCGAGAATAATTCCACAGTGCCCATTATCGTTATGTCGTAATGAAATAAAAAAAACTTGTGTTCTCTACTTATTCTCTTAACGCACACACGAAACTCATCTCTCGTATAATGAGATTTTATAAAAAAATAAATAACTATATTATGGATGCATTCAAGTTTAACTTCATTCATATAATGTTTCTCTATTATGATGCACATTTTATTCCAACAATAAAAAATACACTTATATTTGGTTAGCTTAACCCTTAGGTTCAAGGAAACTTCTCTACGCTAAGTCTTCCGCTGAGCTTTCAGCCACATAGAGATCCAACAGTTCTAGCTCCTTAAGCTTCGACTCACTCAAATCTTTGACCCTAAAGGTCTGACTGAACTGCACCAATCACATTTTTCCAGTATCACTTAGTCACAACCTTGGACATCTAGTTCCAACTTCAACACTTAGTTCCAACTTCCGTTTTCATTTCCAGCTAACAAAGCGTAATATCAGCTTCCTCATACAACTTCAGATCTAAATTTTAGCATTGGATATTAAGTTATAACTTCAACATTATGTTACAACTTCAACATTAACTTACAACATCAACACCAAGTTACAGCCTGCAAATCCAAGTCACAGCCTTCGGCAATGATCATGCGTGAGGCACTTTAAAAATCAATTTAACAATTATCCATCTAAGCTTACAGTGACTTCAACATTTGTTTCCTCGATGCTCCAACCACTCATCAAAGACAGTTTATCCATCTGTATAATTAAAATAATCAAGTCTTATGCAGTCCATGAACTCTGTTGTGGTAATTTTTCCTAACAGGCCAATCTCATGACCTTCTACATCCAAGAAGGCAGTAGTAACATCCACCTAACCTAAACAAAATTTGACAACCAACTGTCAAAGTCCCATTGTTCCTCCATAGTTTGAACATCTGAAACCTCTAACATATTAAGCTTTCGCTTAAGGACAATCTCGTACAATGGTTAACTTCCTATATAAAGGTCGAACCTGAACCCAACCTAAAATAAATTTCAACATAAGTATCCTCGACTTCACCTTGTTCAAACTCTACCTCAACTTCAACTCAATCTTTAAGAATAATATTTGTAATGATAACCTCTGTGATTGGTGGTCTTCCAGTTCCATTTAATACCCACCCATTGTTCAGTAAAGCCTCATCACTCTTAGGATCCAAGCACAACAACCTAAACTCTTTTATATCTTCTCGATAATCGAAAGTTCATGGCCTCACATTGACAATAATATCAATTGTCCTAACATCTCATTCACTCAATATCTTTCCAATTCCAGTTTTTATAAGCATACCCTTTACTAATTCAAGTAAACTCCGACTTATATTCTCAGCTATTTAGTATCTCGGAGTACTTTTCAAGATTTCGCGCCTAAGCATAACAAATTTAGAATAGTAGTTTGTGTATGGTTCATCCATTAATACCAAGCCATTCAGTTCTAAACCTCTTCGGATACTTCCCGAATTGGATCTCGACCTGCTTTGACAAACCCTCACATTTCTTCAACCACATCTCATATAAACTATTCCTAACACTAGATGCATCTTTCATTACAGATCTTTCCAGAACTAAAACATTATTAGTCTGGTTAACTTCCATAACAACATGTGAGTCTTGGAAGACTTTAAGTCTAACATATTAATCTTTCTCAAGTTCACCAGATAGCTTTAGACTAATACTCATCGCACATTTCATAGTGCAACACTCGTCATTTCCCAAAAACCTTCAAATACTCCCAAGTCTTTAAACCAATGTGTATCGGAAGCATATGAAATGATACTCCAAAATCGAGAATATACTTATTATCGTACCTACAAGAAGAAACCATTAAAGCATCAATGTATACATAAAAATTTGAAATCATCCCAGCATCTCCAGCTTCGTGCTTTGAATAACTATCTATTGTCCTCCTCTAGGGAAAGTTCTTACTGGTATGACCATCCTTCTTGCAGCACCAACATTTCATCCTAGAACCAACAAATTTTTTGCTTGAATCTCTTCATCCATGCCTTTCTCTCACACTCAGTCTGAGACCATCATGCAAATCAAGAATGTAGCTATTGAAATCGTCCAAGTGTTTTTAGATATCATTGCTACCATCCATCTGCATCGTATACAACTGCCTCTTAAGGCACAAGATATTTGTCAAAAATTCCTTCATATAAATAGCTTCCAACTCATTCCAATTTCTCATAGCCAAAGACTCTTCAGACACCTCTTTAAGCACCTCGTCCCTCAAGATCAAGATCAGAACACCGTAGGCCTTGGACAACACTTTGGCATCAATCTTCTTTATACATTTATCATCAATGGCATTAGAAATTCTCATCTGCATAAGGAACGCTCCAACATTACTTTTTCGGAGACTAAAATTGTTCTTTCCCAATGGATTTATCAAGGTCAAACTTAATTAAATTCATCCTTATGGATGTGTTTGATTTTTCAACGAGAACCAAGTCTCTACACTCAAGATTTGAAACGATCTTCGTCCCTTTACCTTGTTTTTATCACCAGCCACAAATATTGTAAAAATATCTACACGCTCACCGCACCATTTGTTAGGGAAATCATTTAAATTCAAACAAGTCTAGCTTTGGCCAAAACAAGTCTTACACTTGCCGAAACTTATCAATTGTCAGCCGAAACAATTACAACAGTTGGTAAACTTGTCGAGAAGCTGCAAAATGTAATCATAGCTCCAACTATTTATCCTTTCAAGCACAAAGTTAACACAAAGGAACATAAAGTAAATTAAATACACAACAAAAGATTTAACGTGGTTCAGACCGTGAAGAAATCTTGCATCGATAGGCAACATACACTGATTTTATATGTATGATGTCACAAGAAGGCTCTCTCAAACACTAATACTCAACCACTCCATTTTTATTACAAAACACTTAGTTCGAATTGTGAAGAACTAATACATCCGCATGCAATGGACACAGATTTTATAAAATAGGAGGTTGCAAGAAGACTATATCAAACACTAACACTCAATCCCTCAACTTTTGTTATAAATCACTCACAACTTACAAAAGAAACTATGAATCACATAATATTTTTCACTGTTTATATTCTATCTCTTTACACTTTCTAAAATCAAAACAACAATGCGAAATTTTTTCTCACTGTAAATTATTCTAAGCCACACGACGCCTTCAGGCTTCTCTTTCATTTATATAGACTCAAAGATGTTGAGCATAGCACATCAAGCTCACATTAACAATCACGAGGTACAAACTTTGCTCAAACAAATAAGGAAATGTCTCATGCCACGTGTACTACTGTCAGGTAGTGTAGTAGCAATATAACCTGACATATGTACGACTGCCGACTAGTGGTACGCTTGTATTATTTGTCTTCTCTTCAAATACATGCTCCATATTATTTCTCTTACTCAACGACATATATCTTTCATTCTATTCAAAATCTTCTCATACAAGTGATCATGTTCCTTTCACGAAGATAAAAGCATATCCAGAAATCTTTGGATATTGATAACTACGTTCGGTCTAGTAGAAGATTAACCTACCCCTTATGTTCCAGCGGTAACAAAAACATTGGTTTGGGCTACGCTTAACCCTTAGTTCCAATTTCGGTAACAAAAACATTGGTTTGGGCTACGCTTAACCCTTAGTTCCAATTTCGACCATCACCCATAACTACAACTCTAAATTTAAGAGTTCCGCACCAAATTACAACTTCCGACCCTCGATCACTTTAAACCTTCGACAGTCACCCTTCTTCAATCATTTTAAACCTTCGACTGAACCGATATTTAACACTTATATTATCCGGTTAGACAATACATTGCCCTATTCATCTTCTCCTCTTCATTTCTTTTTTCTCTTTTTCTCTTTTTCTCTCTTTTTTTCAGTTTTATCGACTCTCTTTCCCTCATAACCAAAATGAAGAATCCCAGTGGCAGCCACACGAAAATTACAGAAGTGGCAATTGGTGAATGCGAAACCTCCCTCGTAGAAGATTAAAGGTCCTGGGTATGTCTCCTTCGGAAGAGTTTTCAGGTGCTCAGCTCTTACTCTGTCACCAAGTAAAGATCTCATATGTAAAATTACGTAGATATACAGAGGAGAGTTTATGGTAAACAGAGTTGCTGATAGAACCTAAACACAAAAGAAGCAAAACAAGTGCTCTTAGGATACCTCATGCTCTTAGTTTAAGCACCATTGCTTGTTAATCTACCATCTTCCGCAGCCATAGCTTCGTTTGTGTCAACTTCTTGCTGACTTAAGATATACTCAAGCGCAGAATATATATCGTTAGATTACCCAACAATGTAGGCATAGTTTAATGAATTGCAAGTTCAATAGTTCAGATACAGATTCTATGTTTGTCGTTTATGTCTTTTAGAAACCCAAGATTGTTGCCTAGTTACACCATACTCTACTCTTTCTACCTTTAATAACACAGTTTCTTATCATATGGTAGACTTTACTAACTTGAGATCAACTTTTCTTCAGACACCAGATTCCTCTTTAGCTGCAAATGAGGGATTAGACGTAGACGTCGAATGAATTACTTTAAAAATCATGAACGGAAAAATACTAACAGTGGTAAGCTGTATACATGTTCATATAGAATGTTTAGATTTGAACAGGACATGAACTGGATGGTTTCTGAAGTTTTCGTGTGTAACAAGTCATTGTAACTTGTAACAGAAGAAATGGAAACAGCTGAAACAAACAAAGAAAAAAAAAGACCTTGAGTTACAAAGCTTAAACAAGTTTATTTTCTTTTTAAGTTTCCATAACACCTTTATTACAAATGGAAGCAAACATTTCCAAAACTGACCCACATTTCCTCAAGGTTGTAACTTTTTCAAAACTAAGCAATGAGCTACAAGAAGTCAGCATTGAATTTTTCATGAGTCCATTATAAAGCTTTCATTGTGCAAATCTTTCATGCACATAAGTAAAAAGTAAGCGCGAGTATTATAAGAAAACACAGAGATGGACAGGATGCAGTCTTATTTCTTACTGTCTATCTTTGTTGTCATGATCTGTGCAGATACAGTCTTTGTTATGGCCAACGAGAACAGCGGAAACAATAACAGTGGCACCAACGGTGGTAATGGAAACACTGGCAGCAATAGTGGAAATAACAACACAGGTGTCCACGAAGGGAATGGAAACAGCGGCAACAGCAGTGGAAATGGAAACAGCGGGCCTAACTCTGGTAACGGAAACAGTGGCAATCACACTGGGAATAATAACAGCGGTGCTGACAGTGGAAACGGCAACAAAGGCAATGATGATGGGAACGGGAACAAAGGAGGTAACAATGGGAATGGTAATACAGGAAATAGTAATGGAAATGCAAACAATGGCAGTAGCAATGGGAATGCGAATAGTGGGAATAACAATGGAAATGGCAACAATGGAAACGGCAATGGGAATGGAAACAGCGGTAACCATAATGGCAATGGAAATGGTAACAACAGCACTAATAATGGAAATGGTAATAGCGGTGATCATAATGGAAATGGAAACAGCGGAGGCAGCGACAATGGAAATGGTAACGATGGTAGCCACAATGGAAATGGAAACAATGGTACTCACAATGGGAACGGAAATGGTGGAAACCATAATGGGAACGGGAACAGCGGAAATGAGAATGGAAATGGAAACATCGGCAATGATAATGGAAATGGAAACAATGGAAGCAATAATGGAAATGGCAACAGCGGAAGCCACAACGGGAATGGGAAAATCCCTGACGATGGCAACAAGAACTATGAGTCAGGAACAAGCTACAAAACTTTGACTCCGTTAGCTAGTGGACAAGAAAGAGCCTTTTGTGACAAACCAGGTACCTGTTATTACCAGACCCTTGTTTGCCCAGCTCAATGCCCCGAAAGGAAGCCTAAGAAAAACAAGAAGTTTAAAGGATGTTTCGTCGATTGCACCAAAAAGTGCGAAGCTACTTGCAAATGTAAGCCTACTTATACTCTTTTGGTGTGCTTTTAGTGCGATATAACATAACATTATAGCTTTTTAGACGAAAACATAACCACTATTTTTCAAAATATTACATAACTCATTACCTTATAATAGGGAGGAAAGCCAACTGCAACGGATACGGATCTCTCTGCTATGACCCTCGATTCGTTGGTGGTGATGGTACAATGTTTTACTTCCACGGATCAAAAGGAGGAAACTTTGCTATCGTTTCAGACGACAATCTCCAAATCAATGCTCATTTCATCGGTACGCGACCACAAGGAAGAACTCGTGACTTCACATGGGTTCAAGCACTATCCATCATGTTTGATTCCCACAATCTTGTCATCGCAGCTAAAAGAGTCGCACATTGGGACGACAACTTAGACTCTCTTGTCATAAAATGGGATGGCGAAGATGTCATCATCCCCAACGACGAGGAATCTGAATGGAGCCTGAAATCCGAAAAAAGAAAAGTCATAGTTGAACGAACTGATGAAACCAACAGCTTACATGTCACGGTTTCCGGTCTTGTCGATTTGGACATCAAAGTAAGACCTATTGGGCAAAAAGAAAACATAGTTCATAGATATCAGTTACCGAAAGACGATTCGTTCGCTCATCTTGAAACACAGTTCAAGTTCAAGAACTTAAGTGATCTCGTCGAAGGAGTCTTGGGTAAAACTTACAGGCCTGAATATGTTAGTCCTGTCAAGACCGGAGTTGCGATGCCAATGATGGGCGGAGAAGATAAATACCAAACTCCTTCGCTGTTTTCACATGAATGCAAGCTTTGCAGGTTCAAAGGACAATCTGAAGTTGCTGCTATATAATTAGTCCTTTTAACAAAATGATTAATAAATTGTTGGTCTTTATAAGACAACCAGACATATGAGTGTATACTCCAAATTTCTTTAGTATAAGATTTTTATACAAACACTTAATCATACATACAATATTTGTACAACACATTATATTTTACAAAATTCATGTAGTGTTTTTTTGTTGGTATCTTATTATTTCATTATTTTATTTTATTTGTGTGGACCCGACCGCTATTCAATGAGTGCGTACAATCGGACGCAATTGCCTGCAAACTAATTTTCAGTCGGACGCAATAACCTACAAACTAACAGTAGAAGGGTTCGAACTCATGACCTTTGGTCACGAGAATGTCTTATTCCACCAACTAGGCTAGCCTCTTCGGATATTATTTAACTGTCTTGTTTGGATTGAGAGTTAATATTGTGTTCATCATATTAATAGATAGATAGATAGATGGCAATTAAACTTTTTCTTAAAGTTTCCAGATTCATAGGCTTGAAGCAAAAGATAAATAAATAAATAAATACTCCGAAATAATAAAGTTTTATTGATGTAAATTTGAAATTTGGTAACCCTCTTTAGAAATTTGTGAATTTTGCTTTTAACTTGATGGCTTGTTAATAATACAAGTTGAGCTTATGTAAAGGGCGGTGAGCTTGTTTTTGCATCAACCTCTTCATTTGACTTCTAATTTGGCTGACTTCTAAAGAAGTTGTGAAATAAGCAAAGGTTTCTTGTGAAACAAATTTTTTAAACTATACTGTGAATCACACGAAACTTGCGAGAGTTTGCAAGCGGAACCGGAAATAACACGAAACTATTGAAATATGATTGTGCAAGTTTAACCGCAACATTTATGAATAAAGATTAGGTGAGTTATCCACAAATATTTATTCATGTTTTTTAGTACTCTCTAGAACTCAAAATTGAAAATTACAAACAGATATGTGGACTATAAAACAAAAAGTACTCTTCGGCTGTATATAAGGGTTTAACCTTTTTTTTCTTTCAGTTTCACCTTCTTCTGTTTTCTTTTACTGAATGGAGACGACCCAGTCTCACGATACCATAGAAAAACTACCACTTCCAATTTTAACTTCAAACATCGACTTTTAATTTTTAACTTATGGCTTAACATTAAGCATTCAAAGCGAACCATCACCTACCTTTCAATCGATCAAGCTCGTTTTCTCATTTTTTTTCTCTAAAATCCATAAATCAAACTGAGAAATAAGTAGATAATTTTTCTTTATAGTAAATTGCATAGTTCAGGGTTAGTTTCGAAACGTTGAAAACGATAAATATAGAGTTTTTTTTTAGATTTCACTCTAAAATATACGCTCATACTGTTATTTTTTTGTAAACCAAGGTTTAAGAGTATAAAAAGCTCCTTTGTTTAGCATCCGATGAGTTGCATTTCAGACATTTGGTTCGAATGCATGGTCCTAAGTCCTATTGTTTGTTGTTTTGATGGTTCGAAATTCAAGCAACCTCATCTCACATTTTCATTATATGTCGATATGCAGGTCTTGCGTGTTTTTGCATGGTTTAAGCTTCGTTTTTCACATGAATCACATCTTCAATTTGTGCTTTGTTTTCACATGTGTCGCATTGTCCATGTGTGTTTTTGCATGGCATATTTTTTGTCGGGGATGTTTCACATGTCTCCCATGTTCGTTATGTTTGGTGTCGCGTAGTTCATATGTTGAAGTTTTCGCATATGTTGCAGTAGTCTCGCCTCATTATTTGTAATGTGTCTCGCATCTTTTACATATTTATTATATCTAGTATATAATATATAGTAGCTCACACATTTCATTAGATTCTTGCATCTCACACAAATTCATTATGTCTTGTCTTGCATCTTTCATCACTATAATGCACAATCTAGCTACCTATACCTCGAATTTTACATTGCATTTTCTCATAGATTAAATGGCTCTTAAAGCATACTATTTTAGATCGGGTTTTGTTAGCGTTATAAATTTGGTATATTAGAGATGAACACATACAATATGAGAAAGCAACCTCATTATATACCATATTAAAGAGTACACTTGCACAAGGAGAATTTAAAAATGAAGAAGAATTATCACATAATCATTGAAATCATAAAAAAACAACGTAAAAGAGGTCACTTTCAAATTGAGGTCCAAACGTGTTAAACCCACCACCAAATATGTGAAGACTATCTTTGGTTAGAAACAAGGTAAGGAAGAAATAACTTTAAAATTTAATGAGGCTTCAAATTTGGATACACCGATGGTAAAAAAAAGACTCAATGATCGCCAAAACATACTTCCTTGACAAAAAATCAAGAACAATGGGGAAGAATAAATCAAAATTAGTTCTAAATAATTTGATAAAGGTATGATTTTATCATTGCTCTCGCATTAGTAGTGTGTTGGTATCACATATTTTAGTTGTAAATGAGTTTTCTCTAGTATCGCATGTTGTAGTTGCAGTAATATCGCATGTAGTTTTTGTTCTATTATCGCGTATTATAGTTATAGTTGTATCTCATGTAGTATTTTTCTCCAATCTAGCATGTTGTAATTGTAGTATGCTCGCATGTTGTAGTTAAAGTAGTCTCCCATGTAGTATTTTGATCCAGGCTCACATGTTGTAGTTGCAATAGTCAAGCATGGTGTAGTTGAAGTAGTCTCTCACGTAGAATTTTGATCTAATCTCACATGTTTTAGTTGCAGTAGTCTCGCATGTTGCAGTTGCAGCAGCAGGGGCGGATCCATGATTAAAACTAATGGTGCGCCGAAAATATTATAAAAAAATTTAACAAAAAATGAATATTTGAGTATTACATAATAAAAGTATATCATTATATCAATTAATAGTTAAAGTGAAAATCTATGTTTACTCCAAGCGTAACTGCATTCTCCTCCTACTCATGTCTTGAAAGCACTTGATAATATCCAGATCATCAATTGTGTCAAACCTAAGTTATAGGGTTATGGGTTTTCTTAATCATTAGCTATAATCACGGGTCCTGATCAATATAATATGTTCAAAATCTATTTGAGATATGCAGATTCCTGTGACTTTGAACTAACTATCACAAAAGACCAAGCATACAATAATAAAGTTTAAACTGTGCAAAATTAGCATGAAATATATATATAATTCACCGATCTAATTTATAAATTTTCAGGCCGACACAGAAAACACAAAACCCATAAATCTACCGCAAAAGCCTAATCATGTTATTAACCATACAAGAACAAACTTCTTGAAACTCAAAATTAGCAAAAAAAAAACAAATATTAAATTCAACGGATCTACCACAAACAAAATCTAACCCTATCAATAATCATTTTAAATAAAAATATTTTATGAATTTTAAAATAGTCATCAAAATAAACACTTATTGAAAGAAAATATAAACTCACCAAAAAAGAACTTATATAGACAGGTATTTCTAACCATGAATATTTGAATGATTTGACTATATACATATTTGAAATGTATAACTGTGAAAATATGAAATAAAGTACAAATTACAAATTTTTATTTCTAAAAAATATTGACATAAATATTGGATAATATAAAATGAAATAAATAATTAATTGGCAGGAGCATTGGTGATATAGTTAGTTTATCATTTTTGTAGCTTTTGAATTTGATTTTTCAGTTTATTATTTTTCTGACTTTCGAATTTGCTGAAAAATCAAAAAACAAATGGAGGATTTGTTTAGAGAATGATAAATGTACAATATGAATAAATAAATCCTCTATACTTTTTCTTGCATAACGTCGTTCTCTTACACCAACATAAGATTCAAAACTTTAAATCCCAAAAACTAAAACATTTAAACAATTTGATTAAACTATGATTACTACCTATTATTCTATTAAAATAACTTCTAAATTATAAAATTTTCCACTTCAAAACTTAACCAAAGATTTATAATTTCAATCATTAAACACCGGCTCATAAGGCCAGTTTTAAGACAATTTTTTCTCGACCACGTAAAAAATCTTGAAAACAATTTATTTACATTGATTTGCAAAACAATAAATATAAAATTGACTATCGAATCTGTTTAAACTTTGAAGTTATTAATCAGCTTTATTTGTAGATATCGAACCACAATTGCTCATTTAGACTAACAAGATTCTCATAACCAAACAACTATCGAAGGATAGCCCAAATTTTCCAACAAAAACATCTAACATCATGTTCGAGTGTCAGGATTAGAATCAA
Organism: Limnanthes douglasii subsp. nivea; assembly: GCA_036936605.1. NCBI lineage: Eukaryota > Viridiplantae > Streptophyta > Magnoliopsida > Brassicales > Limnanthaceae > Limnanthes > Limnanthes douglasii. Next base: position 10,504,182 of record JAUPFV010000005.1, on the reverse strand, counting down.
ATGTATATGGGCTATTTAATATTAGTCTGATATACATTTTATGAAATAAACATTAAACCATTTGCATTAATTTGTGTCACACTGTATATACACTGTAGTTGTGACTTGTTGTTAAAAAGTGAAGATGTAAGAGACACATTCACAATTCTCTCTACATGGTAACAAAGCACTAGCCTCAAAAACCCTAGCCATAGTAAAATAAAACCATAGCCTCCAAAAACTTCCTCTTGCACCGACGGGTTTTCGGCATAGCCTTCATCGGCCGACGTTTATCCGATATTTGTTCTCTCGTGACCGACGTATTTTTTATCTTGTTCCTCTTGCGCCAACGTGTTTCTGGCATAGCCTTCATCAATCGACGTGTCGCTGTACCTCCTAATACTGCTGTGGAATTTCTGGAAGAGGTTTAAAATGTCTCACCGATTAAAAAGGAGGACTCTCCGGATGACGGCGTCCCTTTGGTAGCGCCACTTGTGGAGGTTGCCAAGGTTGGTGATGCGCAACCTCCACCTCAGGTTGGTGATAGTTGTATCTCAGATCCGCTAATAGTTTTAGATGTAGTTACAAATACTCAGGGTATTTCTTCAGATCTTGAACGGAGAAAGCGTAGTAAAATTATTTCTACTCATTTGAAATATTTCGTGATGACTAAAGTAGTACATTAAGCACCATTTGCTCCTCCCACTCCCGGTTATAGTCTATCGCATGATCATGGTATGTCTTATCCTCTCACTTATTCTATTAACAGTTCTCGTTTTTTGTTGGCACACAACTCTTTTCTTGCATCTATTACCTCTGGGATGAGCCTAAGTCATTCCGAGAGGCTATGCAGCATCCTGGTTGGAGAGAAGCAATGCAACATGAGATTCAGGCACTAGAGGATAATCATACTTCGACCTTGGCGCTTCTGCCTCCAGGGAAGAAAGTTTTGGGGAGTTAATGGATTTATAAAATTAAATATTATGTTGATGGGAGAGTACAGCGCCTCAAAGCTCGTTTGGTCGTGTTTGGAAATCACCAAGTATAAGGGTCTGATTGTAGAGAGACCTTTGCCCTTGTTACCAAGATGGTTATTGTACATTTTTTCTTAGCGGTTGCAGCAGTTCAGAATTGGGAGTTACATCGGATGGATGTACACAATGTTTTTCTGTATAGTGATCTGGATGAGGAGATTTACATAAAAATTCCTCCATATTTTGACATAGGACACTGGTGTGGATAATAATCGCCTGAGGGTAGGCTAGTAATTTTAGTTTGTGTTTTAAGGTAGTGTGTGGGTGTTATGTGTTTAGAGTAGAGAGTAGAGAGTAGAGAGATAATTAAGCAGCTTGGTAGCAGTTAATTCTCATTACCTACACTTAATGCAGGTGGTTGGGTATTTATACCCTGATGTTTGGGCCCTTATGGGCTTTCGGGTCATGTTTAATGGACCCGGGTCATGTTCAAAGACCCATGAGCTCTAAGTAGGTGAGCAAGTAGCTTAGTCAAGAAGTGTTTAGGTTTTTTAGTACTTTTGTCATAGTTCGAACAGTCCTATGGTCTAGATATTCGAAGTGAGCTGTCCGGTATCCGGAGAGGTTGGACCGATCTGTCCCTGTACGGGGAGCAGGCAAAATTCGGACTCATCAGGAGCCTCTTTTTTAGGTATCTGTTCAAATTCTCTTTGTCAAAAACCTGAAAAACAGTCCGATATCAGGGGTAGTTCTCATCTGGAGAGGTTTATTTGCTTTATGGTTTTATCCGGACAGATAAAGCTTGATGAATCCAAACGGTTTTTTACCAGAGATTGTGGGACACGTGTCACACTCTGATTGGTTGCTTCAGCCGTTTTTTCACCTTGAATTTTGAACCCACCTTCTTCGAAAAGAAACCTCTTTAATTACAGATGGTGACATCAGCGCCGTCTTTTAATCATTGTCAAACTTTTCGAATTCTCCTATGAATCAACTTCATTTTTCAGATTTACTATAAATTCAAACTCACTTTCTACTGTTTTACTATCTCTTTCATATTTACTCTGCATATTTTCTTAGAGCTTTCTCTCTCTAAAGCAAAGATTTACTTGATAGTTTATGTTTACAGCAAGGAATGCTTTGATCAAAGGCGGGTGGCTCAACCTTTCTGAGTTGGAGAAGGCACAAAAAGTTGAGAAGAAAAGACGAATCGCAGCAGGGTTACCTACTTCGCCTGTTGACAGATCAATCACCTCTGCTGCAGAGTCAGATCGAGGATCTTCTTCCTCCAAAGGCACTAAGCCTAGAAAGTTATTCCAACCTAGCCTTTCCCCCATCATCTCTGGTTCCTCGGTTCAGGAATCAGAATCCATCGTCGAACCAGGAGTAACTGCCACTAGCTTCAAAAAACCCTCACCCTTCATAGCGATGGGATCAGACATGGAGCACTCCTCGGAGAAGTTAGTCGACCGAAGAAAAAGTCGGATGGTTAAGGGGCAAGCCTCTAAGAACACTCCCTCAAAGTCGGGGGAAAAAAATAGCAGCTCTGGGTTTGGAGTGCCTATCATAGCTCCCCGGGAAAGACTACCTGGTTCGGAGGCTAGCAGCCCAGTACTTCGAAGAGAGACCTTTGCCTCAGAGCCCCAACCTGAGACTAGAAGTCAAGGAAACACTGAAGACCAGCAGTCCGGAAGCCAGGCTGAGCCAAGTTTGAATTCTCCCCGGGCCACTGCCACTGATATTCCTTCAACGATCATGGAGGAAAAAATGGAGGACTCTTTTGAAGAAGTCTCTTTCGAGTCTGAGCCCTCCGGTCAGACTAGTAATACTGTTGCTGCCAAAAAAGATAAAGGCAAAGAAAAACTGTGCTTGAGGCATCCGGAGCTGCCGGAGTGTCTTGAAGGGAAGGTGGGGCCTTGTTTTGACAAGGTCGAACTTAAATACCTCTTGGCCTTACAGAAGACCAAGTATGAAGTTCATCCATACGGCTGAACTGGGTCGAATGCGCACGAAATGGGGATCCCAAAAAACGTGAAGATAAGGATTCCCATAGATCCTGAAACTCCTATGGATTGCAAGCTGAATGAAATAGTCATCTTCACGGAGCTATTTAATTGGGGACTTAGATTCCCATTGGACCCAGATATTGTCAGATATTTTCATCTGATCAAACTCTGTCTGAGCCAGCTGAGCCCCAACGCTTGGTATACCCTTATGTTATGCATCATGGCATTAAGGCTGTCCGGGATTCCTCTTCCTATGGAAGAGTTTGCTGCAGTGGCCAATCTTTGCAAACATCACCAATTCCCCTTCTTCCACTTCAATATGGGGGACAGTTTCAAAGTTGTTGATGATCTGTTGGAGTCTGAGAGTAAATGGAGGAGCCAGTTTTTGTTCGTCAGTGGCGCTTGGGAAGAAGATCAAGTCTGGAGTGAACCCAAGCTTCCTCAGAAGCAGGTGGAGGAGTGACCGTAAGTCTCCCACTTTAAATCTTTGTCTAATTCTTCCTTCTTAAAGTTGGTTTAAATTAATTGGTCTTTCTTTTGTCTTAACAGAACTGCCTAAGGAGTTCGGTGATTACTTGAAGGCCGGGCAAGTTACTTGTGGCAGGATTAATGCATGGGCTGCTGAGGAATGGGGGAACCGATTCCACGCTGCTTTCACCAGTGGAAACTTGGCAAGGTCTCACCTGTGGAATACCACAGGTCGGAGAGACTTGACTTGGGAGGAGCTCACCACCCAGCCTTCTCCGGACACTGTGCTTAAGAGGACCCATGAACCAGATGGGACACTCTTCCTGCCAGGCCGGGCCAAAGCCCCAAGCAAAATGAAGGGCAAGAAGAAAGGCAAGAAGGTGGCGAGCGATGCTAATCCTGCTGATGCTGAGAAGGATGCTCCAACAGACCCGGAGGGGCCGGCCCAGAGCCAAATCGATGCTGCTCTCTTGCAAGTGGTGGAGCAAGAGACCAAAAGGCAGGAAGCAGACCTCCCAAAACCTACAAGGGCTTCCAAGAGGAATCGCAAACAGGGGAGTGAAGGCGCAGACCGGGTAGCCAAGAAGAAAAAGACTTCTAAGGGAGATGAGCTTGCTCTCCGGGATCCGGAGCCTTCTTTCCAGGCTGACCCTTCTGATCCAACGCATGCCGAAGAGATCCCAAGGGACTTTCATACCGATGAGGTTGAGGGAGGAGATCTCAACATTGATGGAGTCGACATCACCGGTCTTGGTGAGCTTGGTGAATACTTCCTCAACCTCCCGAGAGACGACTTCGCAGGGCCTTACATTCCTCTGAGCAGCTCTAACACCGTCAACTTCAATGGTAAGACTTTTATTGTCTCTAGTGAAAAAGGATACCATATCCCACTCCTTGCTAAGCAATGTGCAGTCGGTACTTACGTTGGAGAGACAAGTCCGGGGTCAGGCAGACATCATTAAAGACCTTAAGTCTGAGAAGGAAAAGCTGTCCGAAGACCTTCGCACTGCCACCTTCAATGCTGCCATGCTAAAAGAAGAAAACGAGGAGTTGAAGAGAAGCCAAAAGACAAACACCACCAAAGTCACCACTTTAGAGGAAACCATCAAAGACCTCCAGGAGAAGCTGTCCGGTCTGGAGAAAGACCTTGCTACCTCAAGGGGAGAAACCAAAGCAAAGGACAAAGTCATCACCAACTTAACTACTGATAAGATTGCCCTTGAGAATGCAGTGTCCAAGGCCGCCGAAGAGAAAAATACTTTGCTACATGAGCAGGAGGCCAAGATCCAAGCCAAGATCAATGCTTATGCCAACCAGATAATCAAGAGCGAAGAGCTACTGCTTCAGAAGGTGAGGTCTGACATGGTTCTACTCTTTCATGAAAAATTTCCGCAGAAGAACCTAGGGGACTTATGGCTTTATGTTGAGCCTGAAGACCTCCCATACCACACGATGGCCGAAGGTGACAGGTATGGCTACTCTAGTGGCTCCTCGGATGATGAAGAACATACTGGGGAGAGCCCAGATGACAAGAAAGACGATACCAAAGGCAAGAAGGTAGACGAAGGGAAAGGAAACTTTAAAGGCAAGAAGGTAGATGAAGGTGAGCCATCTTCAAAGGCTCAACCTTAACTTACGATCTACTTTGTTTATTTTTTATTCAGACTAAAGTCCTTGGAAGGCCAAGGCACTCTTTTTGTAATGGTGTCCGGTGTTCGACCGGACAGGTTTTTTGTGTTGTATCTTGACCATTTAAAAGTCCTTGGAAGGCCAAGGCAATTTTAAGTTATTTATTTCAATGGATATCTCTGTTCTGTACAACCATCATCTTCTTTCATTGTTCGTTTTAACTTTGATAGCCAGAGTTTAAGTAGCCTTTAGTTGTTGCATTGTGAGAGTGTTTAAGTTCTCCGGCTAGAGTTTAAATAGCCCTTAGTTATCTCAATCCGGATAGTATGACAAGGGACAAAACTTTAAAAACACTTAGAAAAATTTTAAGAAGGCATCAAATTTTATTTAACAGCCCGGACACCTCATTAAAACCTCTCCGTGCCACCGGGGAGGAAAGAGTATGCCCCCAAATATTTACATGGACACAAGTGCTATTCCAAGTACATCCGGAGATGCTCGATATTCCAAGGATGTGTTAGAACTCTGCCTTCTTTGTCTTCCAACCAATAAGTTCCAGGCTTAGTTCTTTCAACAACCATATACGGACCCTCCCAAGTTGGGGCCAGCTTTCGGAAGAGCTTTTCTTTAGTGTGTAAGAAGACCTTCCTTAATACTTTGTCCCCTGGTTGGAAATCTCTTCTTTTAACTTTGGAAGCAAACCTGCTCCTCATCAAGCCTTGATAGTGTGTAACTCGAAGGTGAGCTTTAACTCGTCTTTCTTCTATTAAATCAAGTTAACCTCTAATTGCCACCTCGTTAGCGTGTTCGGAGAAGTTGTGAACACGAAAAGAGGGGAGAGTTGCCTCTATGGGAGCTACTGCATCCATCTTATAGACCAAGGCAAAGGGTGATTCTTGTGTTGCAGCCCTAGGTGTTGTCCGGTAGGCCCACAAGACCTCTTGTAAATAACTAGGCCACTTCCCAGCAGCCCCTTCCAAATTCTTCTTTAAACCGGACAGGATAGTTCTATTAGCCACTTCAACTTGCCCATTTGCTTGTGGGTGGAAAGGTGAAGAAAAACAATGCTGTATACCCCTTGAGGCACAGAAGCTCTCCATTTCTCTATTGTCGAATTGTGGCCCATTGTCTGTTGTTATTTTCTGTGGGACACCAAATCTGCAACATATATTGGATAGAATAAATTTTATAACAGATTTTGATGTTGTTCATGCTAGAGGGGTTGCTTCTATCCACTTCGAGAAGTAGTCTATGGCCACAATTATAGTTTTGCGCCCTCCGGACGCCACAGGGAGAGGCCCTACTAAATCCAATCCCCATCAAGCAAAAGGAATGGGCTCAGAAATTGATTCTAAAGGAATGGCTGGTACATGAATTTCATTGTTGTACCTTTGGCATGGGTCACACCTTCTTACCAATTCCTTAGCATCTTTCATGATTGATGGCCAATAGTAACCGGAGAGTAAAACTCTTCTCGTCAAAGCTCTAAACCCACAATGGGCTGATCCCTCACCATCATGCAATTCGGAGAGGACCACTTGTGACTCTTCATCCCTCAAACAACGCAAGAGAGGTTTACTATAGGACTTTTTGTACAACACCTCTCTCAATATGATGAAACCACGAGCCTTGTGTTTCAATGTTCTGGCTAGTGACTTATCTGGAGGCACGACACCATCAGAGAGATATTGAAGGAGAGGAAACCTCCAATCTTGAGGTTGTTTCACTTGTATTTCAAAAATTTCCTCTTCTTTACCCTTACTAAGTTGAATAGAGGGGCTTTCGAGCACATGGATCCATGGATATGACTCCGTATATGCTATGGTTTCCAATGAGTCTGCTAGCTCATTTTCTGTCCGGGGAATGTGCTCATAGACAACACCTTTAAACTTAAGTGCTTCATTTTTTAGGAGGAGTAAATACTTCACAAGTTGCTCCTTCTTAGCCTCAGATTGGCCTTGGGCATGGTGGATAAGTAGTTGGGAGTCACTTAACAGCTTGACCCTCTTGGCCCCACAAATGTGGGCTAACTTTAACCCAGTTATAGTTGCTTCGTATTCGGACTTGTTATTAGATGCCATGAAAGCAAAACAAATATCCTGGTACATCTTGTCTCCATATGGGGAAGTTAAACATACTCCTGCACCGCATCCCATAGTGCTAGATCCACCATCTGTTCGGACGACCCATACCTTTTTATCTTTTATGTCAGTAGTTTGCTCTGAATCCCTGTCGGAGTGGAATTCAACCAGAAAATCAGCCACAACTTGGGCTTTGACTGCTGTTCGAGGAGCAAAGTCTATGTCAAAGTCCCCCAACTCAACTGACCACTTAGTCATTCTGCTCGAAATGTCTGCTTTTTGAAGGACATTCTTTAGGGGGAAAGAGGTCCGGACGATGATAGGATGAGCCTGGAAATAAGGCCTCATCTTCCTTGCAGCTATCACCAGGGCTAATGCCAATTTTCAAGTTTCAAGTAACGCTTCTCAGCATCTATCAAGCTTTTGATGATGTAGTACACTGGATGGGGATGACTATCGACCTCTCTTACCAGCACAACACTGATGGCACAACTTGAAACTGCCAAATATACAAAGAGAGTCTCCCCATCAACTGGCTTGAACAAAGTTTTGGGGGAGGACAAGTGTTTCTTGATTTCATTGAAAGCCTCATCGCATTGTGGGGTCCAATCGAATCCCTTTGCACCCTTCAAAGTTTGAAAGAAAGGAGCACACTTGTCCGAAGACCTTGAGATAAATCTGTTTAAGGCAGCTAATCTCCCCGTTAATCGCTGTACTTATTTAATGTTTCAAGGAGGCTCCATTTGGAATAGAGCATTGAGCTGGTCCAGATCGGGTTGTATTTCATGCTCACTTATGATATAACCTAGAAACTTCCCGGACTGCACTCCGAACACACACTTTTCAGGGTTTAACTTCAAATTCACTTTCACCAAGTTGGCAAAAGTTTCTTGGAGATCGGACAAGTGCAACTGCTCATCCACACTCTTCACCATCATATCGTCAATGTATACTTCCATATTTCTTCCAATTTGATCAGCAAATGCCTTGTTAACTAACCTATGATAAGTAGCCCCAACATTTTTCAAACCAAAAGGCATCACCTTGTAGCAATGAAGTCCCCTGTCAGTAACAAATGTGGTATGCTCTTGATCCTTTGGATCTACTTGAATCTGATTATATCCGGAGAAAACATCCATAAAGGAAAGCAGCTTGTTCCCAGAGGTGGAGTCTACTAACTGATCAATCCGGGGGACCGGATACAAGAATTTTGGGCAAGCTCTATTGAGATCTGTGAAATCAATGCACATGTGCCACTTGCCATTCTTCTTTTTCACCAAGACAGGATTGGCAGTCCACAAAGGGTATTGAGATTCCTTGATGTGCCCCATCTTTGTGAGTCTGTCAACCTCTTGCACAATAACATCAGCCTTTTCTTTGGAAAAAGCTCTTCTTTTTTGAACTACTGGAGCTACATCTCTCCGGACGGATAGGTGGTGTGATATCACTTCTGATGGAACCCCAGTAACATCAGCATTGCACCAAGCAAAAACGTGCTGATGGTTCTTCAAAAACTTAAACATTTCCTTTTTCAACATAGGTGGCATCTTAAATCCTATCTTGACACTTTTCCCATCTTCCAAACAGCGTGTTTCTACCTCTTCGATCGGTATCAATACTCCAGGGGTCTCTCTGGGGTCATCAATTTCACCCTCACCCCCAGAAAGGCCCTCAAACTGCTATTGTTCATTAATACGGACTGCCCTCAGCGTTCGAGGAGCCAGGGCAGTGGCATAACATTCTCTTGCAACCTTTTGGCTGCTCCGGACGACTCCAACCTGTCCCTGAACAACATACTTCAAGCACTGGTGGACTGTTGAAGCCACTGCATGCATCCTAGAGAGCCAAGACCTCCCTAGAATAGCATTATAGCAAGTGGGACAATCCACCACAATAAAGAGTATTCTGACCATTTTCTTGAAAGGGCCCTTGCCCAATAACACCTCTTCTTCGAACTCTCCGATCACATCTGCTGAGCTGCCTGTGAAGCCTACGATTGACCTGTCCGAATTCTGAATTACAGCTAGATTTTTCATTTTCTTGTACGTGGTTAGGAAAAGGATATTGGTTGAGCTTCCAGTATCCACCAGGATTCGTCTTATGTCATTGCCCCCTACAGATGCTCATATAACAACAACATCCTCATGAGGGCCAGCAATGTTTCTTAAATCATCTTCATCAAACATAATGAAGGGGAATGAGTTTGGTGACTGATAGGATGTCATGCCTCCTTCTAGCTGGGAGGCTAAAGTATGAACATGCCTCTTTCTCGAAGAAGCAGTATGAGCTGTCATAGTGTCCCCTCCGAAAATTGTAAGCGACTCGAAAAACTTAATGAGCCCGGAGACCGATCTAGAACATTCCTCTATAGCACCCACTCTGTTTCGAGTTGGATCAGGATCCAAGTATTCAGATTCCACGTCAAACCTTTCAACTATAACCATGGCCCCCTCCGGAGCAGCATTACTTGGACCAACTCGGTGAGTGTTGTCAGGCCTGTTGCCTCCTCTTCTTTTAACGTAAGCTCCCAGCTTCCCCCTTTCAATCAAGTTTTGAACTTCTTGCTTCAATGCTATGCAGTCATCAGTGGTATGACCAATATCATTGTGATATTGGAAAAAAGAGTTATTGCGATGCTCTCTGGGAGACTGCAGTGTTGCCGGTCTCCGGTAATGCACCTCATCCTTTGTTTTATCAAAAATAGTGGCCACACTTTATTTTAACTATGTGAACCACTCCGGTTTCACCCATGGTCCTCTCTTGTTTCTGGATTGCTGACTTTGAGCAGGAGCAGCTGGTTGAGACTGAGCTTTTGCCCTACCATGCACTTGTCCGATTTCTCTTGCTTTGTTCCCGGACTGATTTTGGTTAGGATTTGGTGCCACTGGGGTAGACCTCACCTGCCTGTGCACCCTAGTTTTCTTTGTTTCATCAACGTTTATTTGTTTGCCAACCTGATTCAGCAACCCTCCCCACGTCATGGCCTTCTTTCTGGTCACTGAATCAGCTAGATTTCATGGGTTTAAACCCTGCCTTAGGGACGCTATTGCTACCTGTTCGAAGCAATCAGCCAACCCATTCTTGGTGTTCACAAAACGGCTTATATACTCTTTCAATGACTCATTTGGTTCCTGGGCACAATGGATTATTGTGTCTCCATTTCCTTTTAGCTCTTTACTCCCTACGAACTGCCTTCGAAAGGCTACCCAAAAAGTATCAAAATCTTTAATACAACCATGAGGCAGGCTGTTGTACCATTTCAGTGCACTCCCCGTGAATGATTAGGAGAATGCCCTACAAAGTAGTTTATCGTCGTCGTCAAAGTTCATCATGAAGTTTTTAAATTGCTCCAGATGGTTGTCCGGATCAGTACTGCCACCGTACTTCTCTATTTTGGTGCTGTCAAACCTCTTGGGAGGTTTCCGGACAGAATTTTAGAAGACAATGGAGATTGCCTCCAATTCCTTCCACGACTGAACACAGTATCCTCATTGGGAGTTGCAAAGATACCTGGTTCATCGTGGAAAGCAAAGGGATCCATCAGCATCTTGTCCACATGCCTCCGGCTGTGTGATGACCCTTTACCAATATTCTTCTTCATTCTTCCATGTCTATCCCTTTTTCTTGAATACTTTTTGATCTGCCTTTGTTTCTTTCTGGTTCGACCCTCATCGTTGCTTGAGGATAAAGATTTTTCAACTCCTTCATCGTCCGAAGAGCTATCAGAAGATTCTGAGCTTGAGTCAGAACTCTTCACAGGCTTGGACCGGTGAGACTTTTTAGAACTGGCATGAGTCTTTTTGGTGCTCACATGAGTTTTTGAAGACTCATGCTCTCTGGGGTTATCGGTGTGATGAGCAACTGATGCTTTGGATTTTTCTTTCACGCCCATCTGTGCCTTTTCTGCCCTCAGAGCTTCTATTTCACACTTTAGCCTATCACGCTCTTCGACAGTGTATTCATCGTTCTCTTCCACCACTTCGAGCAAAGCCGGTGGTAGTTCTGGATTGTCCGGATTCATTCGGACAGATTTTCTTAGCTGGTTTTGAATGCTTTATTCAGGAACCTTCTCCTCCCATTGTGGTCGCCAATTTGGTGTGGATAATAATCGCCTGAGGGTAGGCTAGTAATTTCAGTTGGTGTTTTAAGGTAGTGTGTGGGTGTTATGTATTTAGAGTAGAGAGTAGAGAGATAATTAAGCAGCTTGGTAGCAGTTAATTCTCATTACCTACACTTAATGCAGGTGGTTGGGTATTTATACCGTGATGTTTGGGCCCTTATGGGCTTTCGGGTCATGTTTAATGGACCAGGGTCATGTTCAAAGACCCATGAGCTCTAAGTAGGTGAGCAAGTAGCTTAGTCAAGAAGTGTTTAGGTTTTTTAGTACTTTTGTCATAGTTCGAACTATGGTCTAGATATTCAAAGTGAGTTGTCCGGTATCCGGAGAGGTTGGACCGATCTGTCCCTGTACGGGGAGCAGGAAAAATTCGGACTCATCAGACACGAAGGGCAGGTCTGTCACCTTCGCAAATCGTTGTATGGCTTGAAGCAGGCACCTCAGTGTTGGTTTTGCAAGTTAGTGACTGCATTGAAAAGGTATGGGTTTGTTTAGTTCTATTTAGATTATTCTTTATTCTCTTATTCCATGAGTGGTTGTCGTATGCATGTTTTGGTGTACGTTGATCATTTTATTCTATCTGGGAATAACCCTAGTGTATTGGTGGAGTTTAAGAAATACTTGAGCACTTGTTTTCATATGAAGGACTTAGGTCATCTCAAATATTTTCTTGGAGTTGAGGTAGCACAGAGTCACGCGGGTATCTTTCTCTGCCAATGTAAACATATACTCTGGACATTATTTCTGAGATATGTTTACTTGGTAGTAATCCTGCATCATTTCCCATTGAATAAAACCACTAGCTTGGCAAGAGCGAGTCAGCGCTACTTATTGACGGACCTACGTACCGCAGGCTGGTGGGGAGACTGATTTATCTGGCATTTGTTTTTTGGTACATATTTTATCTCAGTTTCTGCAGAAACCACAGGAGGATCACTGACATGCTGCATTACGAGTTGTTTGTTATCTGAAAGGGAGTCGGGTCCAGGAATTCTTCTGCCGAGTAGTTGCAATCTCACTCTGACAGGCTGGTGTGACTCTGATTAGGCTGGTTTTCCTAAGACTCGGTGCAGTGTGAGTGGTTGGATGGTGTTCTAGGGTGATTCCCCTAATTATCGGAAGACTAAGAAACATGGTGCTGTTGTATTATCTTTCGTTGAAGCAAAGTAACAGTCTATGACAGGATTTACTTGTGAGTTGAAGTGGTTGCACGGTTCACTCAAGGATTTTGGAGTCCCACACTCAAGGGCTAGGCAAGTGCCCAATGATGGTCAGTCGGCTTTACATCTTACCAACAATTCCGGTGTTCCATAAGCGTTCAAAGCATATTGAAGTAGATTTTCATTTTCTACTGGATGCGATACTTGATGGGGTTATTTGCGCATCTCACGTACCTACTCAGTCTCAACTTGCAGACATCTTTACCAAAACATTAGGCAAGCAGAAGTTTGAGTTTTTGCTTGGCAAATTGAGCATTCATAATCTTCATGCTCAAACTTGAGGGGGGTGTTAGAGCGTCAGGATTAGAATCAAATGTATGTGGGTTATGTTAAATGTAGATGGGTTATTTAATATTAGTCTGATATGTATTTTAGGAAATACGTATGAAACCCTTTACGTTACTTTGTGCCACAGTGTATATAGACACTGCAATTGTGACATGTTGTTAAAGAGTGAAGATATAAGAGACACATTCATAATTCTTTTAACAACATCATCCAAAAAATATATTTCTCAGCCTTAATTGTCACACTAAACAGTTAATAATTCTATAATTAATCTCTAGACCTCCAATGGCATAATCTACACTATATTACAATTGGTTTTTCATAGATACTTTGGAAAAATAAAATAAAACTACATATAATAATTACTAAAAGTTATTTCTAATTTGAAATTCATATAAACATATAATATAAAATATCAAGCAAAATCTATACAATTGCACAAACTAGTTTAAATTGACATAACGAAATCTATAACTTTATAAGGATAAATCAATTAAATTGGTAAAGTAAATGAGGTAAATATTTACCGTACATACACAAAATATTATTTTCCAACAACTCACAAATATCTTGTGTTTTATTTTTTACAATACTTTAGCTTCAACTTACTAGGTAATATAATCTACTTTTACTATTAAGAACTGTCTTTTTCTAGTAGTCATAGGCAAAAGTCTTACTAAACCAATTCCTTATTTATCAAAAGAACACGAAGATGGAATCAATATCATAACTTCACTTGGTAGATGACTTGTATTAGTAAAAATATCGTAAGGATAAAACTTTTCCCCAAAACCTTAGCTAGACGATGCCAACAACATTGTGCCAAAAGATATCTTCTAATCAAACCCTAATATCCAAAGTGAGCTCCAACAACTTTTTAATGTATATACCTTAATATAAAATGCTTCATTTTTATGTAAACATATCTATAAAGATCTTGTTGTACTATTTTATAAAGAACCTTGTCAAGAACTAAAGAGTTGTTTCCCTTTTCTCAAATCTCGACCTTGGAATTTATCTTATAGTATTCTTTTATCTCTAAAAAATGAAAAATATTCTTGATGTCGTCCTTTTTCTTCTTTTATTAACAAAGTTTCCAAATTTTCAACTCCATTATGGTAGATGGATCTACTTAAATTATTGTTAAAAGGATCTTTTCTAAACAACCAAATTTAACCAAAACATATGCATCTGTAATCAACTCATGAGGTACTTGCTCTAATTTTATACCTCTTCATATTCTTTTGCTTTGCATCAGACAGTCTGTTATCTTGAATGATTACATGTTGTGAATCTGAAATTGTTTTGAAATTTCTTACTCCACAAATACGAGCTAGCTTCATTCCTTCCAAATTATCTTCATATTTTTCTTCATTATTTGTTACTTTAAAATTGAATTTAATTGACTCTTTAATATTTTTTCCACGTGGAGTTTGAAAAACAATACCATATTCTCATCATTTTGCTCTTGATGCTCCATTTTCTCGTATAGTACATTCACAATCTTTTTGCACAAATTCTTTTAACTTTTTATCCTCATAACTCATAGTTTTTTCTTAAAATTCATTATGACTTGTTCCTTAATTGTCATACTCGACCCAAACCAAATCTCATACTCCTCCGACTTTATAGAACTACGTGTTAGATGACCTGAAACATCTAAATTTTATAAAACATTTTCTAGAGGAATATATATATATATATATATATATATATATATATAAACTATAATACCATGACTTTGAATTTTTGGATATATATTTCTTGCCGCTACAATCAAACCTAACCCGAGTTTTCTAAATTTAGTTATAATTTTTTATTTACATCAAACTTTTACTCACATAATAAATTAGTTTCTGAATTTGATCATTTTCACGCATCAAAAAAACACTTACAACAACATTTAAAACTAAGAATTATATATACAAAGGCTCTTCTTAAACTAATGTAGATGAAATTTATGTAGTCAAATATTTATTTAGATCATCAAACGCTTTAACATGTTCATCATTCCATTTAAACTTTTTTTCCCTTTAAATTTTTGAAAAATGAATAACTATTTTCAGACATTTTTGAAATAAATTGAGATGATGCTGCTAGATGACTTGTTAGTTTTCTCATATCTTTCATAGATTTAGATGAAACAATAGTAAATGCTGATTATTTAGGTCAGCATTAATACTCTCTCTCTTTTCCATTAACCACATATCCCAAAAATCGCTCATATCGTATAACAAATGAACACTTTAGAGGATTCAATTTCAAATTAAACTTTCCAAGATTGTTAAAAGGTATCTGATAGTGCTTATATATGCATATCATTGTCATTACTTTTATTATCATAAGCCTTCATATTTTTCTCTATTGTTTTACAAAAAACACAATTGATGAGCCCAAAATACTATAATCCTCTATAAATCATTAATGATATGTATTCTTTATCTTCAAAATGCATATTTATTTTATTTTACCCAAAATATGTACCCATAAATAACAAAAATTATAACCTGATGTAAGCATTAGGTAAATGAAAAGAATCTTTTGGACAAGCTTTATCAAGATCGATAAAGTCTACACACACTTCATTGACCATTTTTATTCTTAACCACCACCATATTTTCTATCCATGTCAAATACTTAAATTCCTTTATATGGCCTACCTTAAAAAATAACTCAACTTCATTCACTATATATTCATTTTTCTCTCGAAAGAAAATTCTTTTTTAACGAATTGGCTTTAATCTCTTATCAATAGTTAACTCATGAGCACTGATTTACTTCAGTCATATTTTCAATACTTCATGCACACAATCTAAATTTAATTTAAAAACATTATTTTTTCTTTAAATTCCAAACTTAATTGACTTCCAATTTTTGTTAACTTTTCTTCACAAATTGTAATATCAACTATATATTATATTGGTTCTATTAACTACAAATCATCACGCATGTCGTCAATCTCTTATACTTGAAAATATTAACAAAAGGTTTATATTCTTTTATTAGATGTTGATCCTCTAGTATACTCTGTAATTACTATGTTGTGATATTATTCAGACTAAAAGACACCAAATAATAATCGCTAGCCACCCTCTAACTTCATCTAACAACTTTAACATAATTTCTAACAAAATACTTGAAGCATTGATGATTAGATGAAGTCATTACTTCTATTTAATGTAACCATTGATGATTTAAAAATGCATTGTATGAGCCTGATTATCCACTATCATAAACAAAATCTGTACTATTTTTTATGTCTGACCATAATCAAATATCACACGTAATTTCACTTTATCAATACAAATAGTTGACCTTCTCGTAAAACTTCATTTCAGTTTTTTTATACGGAGTTATTTTAATTATTATTTTATAAGTAATTCTATAAATAACATTAATTGAACTTCATGTATGTATTGTACTTATTCAAGCTATCATCACGACTATCTCTAAAGTGACCAATAAAGTATCTTCAAGTGGAGTAACCAATCATCTTAAATCATTATCATTAAAGATTAATAACATTGTTAGAAACCTATGTACAAGCAATGATAAGTCATCAACCATATGTATTTTTAATTCTTTTATGTACCTCTTTCTAGATTTTATTATAAGTCCCAACCAAATTATATCCTACATATATAGTACAAAGTATTTATTTGTTAACCTGTTTCTACTATGAGTTATTACATTTCCTAACAAGCTCAATCAGCTCGCAGTCATCAATAAATATCTTAATTTTATTTCTAAATTGAACACTCATGATATATGACCATGGTTATTATGATAAGCACATAAATACATTTCATGTCTTCCATTTTTGGAGAAAACATCATTCTAGGAGGTTTGTAACTCAGATTATCCTTAATTTTATCATAAATTGTTGTCATTTCATCTATTAGTTGTGTAAACCTTCTATTATAATTATCATAATATTAAAATATTACCAAGTTAGGTTGAATTTACCCAACCTCGTCATTTCTCAAATCATCAATGTTTATTCTATCAGCTATTCCTATTATTTGTTCTTGAAAATTTCCCCGCATAACTCCATCTCGTCTTGCTTCCTCTACTTTGATAAATATTTATGATCTCCTTAATAGATCTCCCATATTATACACTAGAAACTTAATCAAAGCCTCTAGCATTGACTATCCAAAGTAAACCTTTTTTAAAATTAGTAAAAGCAACCCCATCTTGGCATTCTTCTAAACTATTCATTTTTAAAACATATATTTGAACATAATTTCTCAAAGATTCAGTCCTTTTTTGAAAAGTCATGGTGTAATAACCATCATTTTAATAGCTTTGTTCCTAATAAACTAGCTTTTGAATACACTACAGAGTTCTTCAAAATTAGAAATTGATCCATGAAGTAAATTATTAAACAATACCAAGGCATTACCTCTAAATGTTATAGAAAAAGCACGGAAAAATAGAGTATTATCAGGATTAAAATCCAATATCGTATTATGAAACTATTTCATATGATGTTTTGGATCCTTCGTCTCGTTGTACTTATCAATTATATACATGTCAAATTTTGTATGCAATTAACCCTCTAGAATCCTTTGAGACAATTTTGATTGCGCAAAAGTATACAAGGCTAACTTTTGCATCTTAAACACCATTTTGTGTATTAAAACATTCTTTATTTCTTTTTGTTAACTCTCTATTTAGAGATCACCTCGTTACCATAATGCTCGTCATTTTTATCTTATATTTTTTCTTCATTTTGCACTATATTGTCTTCCACATAAATTCACATGATCATTATTATCTTTGGTCATTACTTTCTGAGTTAATAAATTGTAATACTTTAGAAATTTGTTCAATTTTTGCTCTTACTTCCTCGTCTATTTGGATTTATAAAAAACTAAACTTATTTTGTTATTGTCGGAACTCATTTAACAGCATTCCTAGAGTATG
Organism: Limnanthes douglasii subsp. nivea; assembly: GCA_036936605.1. NCBI lineage: Eukaryota > Viridiplantae > Streptophyta > Magnoliopsida > Brassicales > Limnanthaceae > Limnanthes > Limnanthes douglasii. Next base: position 10,486,491 of record JAUPFV010000005.1, on the reverse strand, counting down.
TTGCTGAATAGTAAACTTCAACTCATACTTGGTCCAGAGTCCCACATTGTTTAGATTGAAAATAATATTGTGTATATAAGGATGAACCCACCTCAACTAGTAAATTTGTGCGGGCCTTCGGGCCTAAAGCGGACAATATCTTACTAGTTTATTCTTAACATGGTTAGAGTGAACTTCCATGAAGGTTTATACACCTATGTTTATGTAATATTCATAAACTTTTTTTTTTTTTTTTTTTTTTTTTTGGCAAAAATAGACTTTTATTGATATTGAACCCAATATGAGTCCCAACAGAGGTCCAAGTTAGAATGGACTTATTACATGATCAGAATGGCCCAGCCCAAGGCAACAAAACTAACAGAAAAGGGACTAAAAACCCTAATAACAGTCGATTACTAAGAGAAAAGGAAACCCTAATTTCTCTCGATCCCCTTTCTTCTCTCCTTCAATCCATCAGTCTCCAAGCTTTCAATCCTTCTCTCTTTCACACCCAGATCCAAATAGCTCAAAAATTTTCATAGATCTATCCAGGATCTATGTATCCGATACCCAAACCTTCAAGAACCAGAATAGCTAGTAGGGGATTAGGGATTTCGTGTGTGAATTTCCAGTCCTTCCTTACCACTAGTGAATGTTTCGCAAGCCAGTCCGCAGCCATGTTCTCCGATCTGGAGACATGAGTAAGTTTCATGGTGGGTAGAAGAAGTTTTCTACATAAATCGACACCTCTGCAATGAGACTGTCCCGACAAAACTCCTGCTACCAGAGACAGCCAGTCGAGTTCTATGTCGACGTGAATCCAGCCGTTTTCCTTACAGAGCAGAAGCGTTTCAATTAGAGCTCGTCGCTCTGCTTGAAACGGGTTGATTTTGCCAAAAACAAATCCAGCTCCCACGATGCAGCTTCCACTGCTATCCCGCACGATGATGCCACCAGACGCTTCGCCTGTAAAGTCCACAGCACCGTCTGCATTTATCTTCAATCGGCCCTGTTCAGGAGGTCTCCAAACCCGGTAAGCAATCTTTCTGCTTTTAATAGACTGTGCACCAAGCTGTAGTCCTACATTTTCGATTTTAAACCAGTGCTTAGTTCGTAGTTTCAAATCAATACTAAGTAAGAATCTGTTTATTCTATTGACAGCACTGTCAAAACAATCCGTGTTTTTTCCGAATTTGCTATTGTTTCTGTTGCGCCATATTGTCCAAACTATCAGTTGGGGTACAATATGGGTAACATGAAACTTTTTGCTTGAAGATTTAAACCATATCAAATACATGTGCATTATATTCATATGTCTTCTCACTGGTACTTTAAACAAAAGTCCATAATAGTTCCACAATTGCCAGGCTTTGCTGCAACTGATGAAGAGGTGAGTTAAGTCCTCACAGTTGCAGCAAAACTGACATTTTGAAACTATTGTAAATTGTTTTTTTTGGAGAGTGTTGTCAATAGGTAGATAGTTATTCAGAGTTCTCCAACTTAGAAAGGAAAATTTTGTAGGAATGTAGCTATGCCAAAGTCTGTTAAAAAGAGTCAGACTATTAGCCTTACACCTAATGCTTTCCCATGTGTCTTTAGTACGGAATTTCTTGTCTTTAGATAAAGACCACTGAATGGTGTCCTCCTTATCAGGATTTATTTTAACCTTCATAATATTATTCTGTCTTTCACTAGGAAGAGATGATAGCAGACCATAATCCCATCTGTCATTTACCCAGAAAGTTTTAACCTTAGCTGGTAAATACCACGTGTTCTGGTCTGTTACTATAGGAGGCAAACAATGCCATGAATCTTTCCAAAAGTCGACATTTCCACAGCCCACAGTCCATTGAATGCATTGCTCTGCTTTATCTCTTACAGAGCAAAGACTCTTCCATATAATGGAGTCATTTATACTGCATTTTGCATTGCTAGGATGTCTCTCAGCACAATATATGTTAGAGAGAAGCTCAGACCATAGTGATTTACCTTTTCTAAAGCAAAACCATAATTTGTAGGTAAAAGACATCTGCATATCAGTCAGCCTTTTAATGTTTAGACCACACTCCCCAAAAGGTTTGCAAATTCTTTTCCAAGCAGTCCAGTGGATTGCTTTTTCGTTAAACTTTGACCTCCATAAAAATTTATTTAAAAGAAGCTCAATCTTATTTAAGATGTTGTTTGGTATGCAACTGTTTTGCATCCAATAGAAAATTATAGGGTAAATAACGTGTCTTATGAGTGATAGTCTACCACTATAGGACAAGTTTTTTAGATCCCATTCATTGATTTTATTCATAATCTTAGATAAGAGAGGGAAATAGTGCTTTCCTTTATTGTTTGTGGCTATAGTAATCCCCAAATAGGAGAATGGTGCATGTTCAGTCTTAAATCCCATTGTTGCATGAATCCTTGCTGCCTTATCTTTAGAACAGCCTTTTGATGTAATGACTTTTGTCTTTTCAATGTTGATTGTCTGACCAGATTCTTGTTGATATCTTGTAAGCAGGTTACTCAAGCTTTTAATGGATTTTGGAGAGCTGTTTGTGAAGATCACAACATCATCTGCAAAAGCCAAAGAAGGTAATACATATCCTGACTTAATATAAAATTGCATAGTCTTTTCTGACTTATATAGATTTTCTAGACCTCTTAACAAAGCTTCTTCTGCTAATATAAATAGACAATGAGACAAAGGGTCTCCTTGTCTTAGGCCAGTTTTTTGATTAAAATACCCAGAGCATGTTCCATTAATTAGGACAGACAGCATGACATTTGAAATTAGTTTATTTATTAATGCAACAACTGTTTCAGAAAACCCAAAACATTCTAGGGTTTTAATGACAAAGGAATGTGACAACTTGTCAAAAGCCTTTGTCATGTCTAGTTGTAGTATAATGTTTCCTTTAGAAGGCTTCCTGCCTATGTTATGAAGCATTTCTTTTATTATTAGGATATTATCATGTATTAATCTGCTTTTAACAAATGCACTCTGTCCTTTAGACACAATTCTAGGAAGAATACATGACATTCTCCTATTAATTAGAGCAGAGATAAGTCTATTCATTATGGTACACATGCTCAGAGGTCTGTAATTACTCCAAGTAATTGGGTTAGCCATTTTTGGCACTAATACAATACCTGTTGCGAATATCCCTTTTGGGATAACTGCACCAGATATATAAGCATTCAATGCTTTACACAAGTCATGATTTATTATGTCCCAACATTGCTTAAGAAAGTGTGTATTAAATCCATCAGTTCCTGGTGAACTATCATTTTTCATTTCATATATAATGGTTCTAACTTCATCAATAGAAATATGCTTAGTAATCTCAGCATTGTCACTTTGATTTACAATTTTTGGTATATTACTCAGTATAGACTCATGATCACTCATATTATAATTGTTCACAGGTGCATTAGACAGAATGTTTTCGAAGTAGGTTACAGCAGAGGCAGCTATATCCTTCTGATCAGTGATCCAGACATCATTGTCTTTTATACCAGCTATGTAGTTCTTCTTTCTCTTTTTATTTACGTAACTGCTATAGAGCTTAGTGTTTCCATCAGATTCACTAAGCCAAGAGTTAAAACACTTCTGCTTCCAATAGCATTCCTCATCTTTTAAAGCAAGGATGAGAATGCTATTGGCTTTTGACAGATTCGATTTTGAATGAGTGTCATTAGTAGTTAGATGAGCAAGTTCGCAGTTTTCAACCTCAACCATAGCAGCTTTTACCCTATTGAAAATGTTTCCAAAAACTGATAAATTCCATCCTTTTAAAAACTTTTTCAGTCTTTTTAATTTGTACCAAAATATAGTACTGTCCTCACCATTACAATGAAGAGACCAGTTTTGCCTTACACTTGACATAAAATCAGGGTGGTTTACCCATGCATTGAGAAATTTAAAGGAACCTTTCTTACTATTAGATGCCCTGTTATCAACTTTAGAAATGCAAATTAGTAGAGGTGCATGGTCAGAACAAGTTCTGACCATGTGGCAAACCTGAATGCTTAAGAAGTTAAGCATATTCTGATTGCACAAAACCCAGTCCAGTCTCTTCCAATTGCTATTGTTACTCCATGTGTAACGTGATCCACTATGTGCAGGTACCTCCAAATCGCAGTGGCGAATAAACTCATTGAAATCATCTGCACTGGCCACATCATAGTTCAAGCAGTGCAATTGATCCTCAGGGCACCTCGTAGCGTTGAAATCTCCAGATAATATCCAAGGCATGTCACAGGTGAGACTGTTGAGCTGATCCCATAACCTTCTTCTCTGTGCTTTCAAATTTTTTGCATATACAGATGTGAAGTAACAATCTAATGAAGCATAAGTAATCTTGACATGTAAATATTGATCCTGGTCATCAATAACTGTAATACTAACATCATTTGGCCAGAATAACCAAATTTTGTTAGAAGCATTAGATACAAAATTATCAAATCCTATTTTCATAGCTACAAGTTCTAGCTTATCAATTCTAGCCATTGGTTCCTGTATAGTAATAATTTTGACATTTTCATTCTTAACTATAAACTTAAGCCTAGCTATTGTAGGTTTATTGTTTACCCCACGTGCATTCCAACTAATGCATTTAATCATTATCAGATGCATAGTTTTTTGAGAACTTTTCTCTCTTTTTAAGAGAGTTAACAGTTAATGATTTAGAGTTACCATTCTTATTTGCAGACCTGACTTTCCTGGAAATTACAGTCTCAAAGTCATTCTCCTCACAATTGGTGCTAGTCCTAGGGGATGGGTTGTAGCTTCCACCCCTTGTACAACGAGGAGATGCCTGAGATAAGTTTTTCTCCATCCGATTCTCCTCCTCTTCAAGATTCTGAAGAGCACTTATAATTTCTGGTCCATTAATAGACACAGACCCTTGTTGAACTGGGCTTCCCACACTAGTAGGTGGGCATGAAGCATGTGGTTTATCCTTTTTTGTAATGATAGATTTCAGTTTTCGTTTGTAGACATGTGTAAAAGATTCCACCTTAGAATTCTTTGGTTCAGGAATAGAAGAAATATTCGTATCTAGTATCAATTTGTTTTCTTCCACAGACTTTTCAATAAAGCCTACTGTTTCTGCATTCTTATTGTCTTGTGTATTGTTCTTTTTGCATTTCGCTTCATCATGCCCAATATGGTGGCAAATCTTGCAGTATTCAGGCACATTCTTGTAACTGACATTGATAGAACAGTCCTTTCCATCACCAAAGCTTACTGTCATCTTCCTTTTCAGTACACAAGAAATATCGATTTCTACAAGAGCAAAACAAGCGTTCCATTTTGCTCTGTTTACCTCTGGGATCACTACGTGGTGGACTATGCCTAGGGAAGCAGCCAAACCATGTATTACTGAACTGTTATACATGAATTCAGGCAGCTTCTCGAAGCGAACCCACAACAGAGCAACAGGAGATTCATAGTTCCTCGAACTTTTAGGACACCATTTAATCACGCGCATCATTCTACCATCTACCTTCCAGAATCTACCAACCCACAGCCTGCCTGCGTCTTCTAGGATAGAAAACTCCACCAGGATTTGCCTAGAATCTACTGTGACATAGGTATAGGTTCCTTTGAACTTAAAAGATTCAAGAAACTCTTGAAATTGTTGCTTCTTAGGAATACCATCGTTAAACTTAACAACAAGCGTTGTTCTTGAAGCATTGCATAGTTTTTCTTTTACTTGTTTAGAAAACTTAACGACATTGTTATCAGCATTCAAGATAACCTTTTCGGGTTTGAAGTCAGGCACCCCTATCTTCGAACGAACTACATCGGTATATAATGGCTTTGTAACAGCTTCTTGAGACTTGGCTTGCGCAACATTCAAGGCCGGAAATTCATCCATCTGCTCCATCACAGCAAACACCCCAATCAATAGTCTCCCATGTAATATTCATAAACTAATTTGGAAGTTTTTATCTTTTCTTTTTATGTTTTTTTTTTATTTTTTTGTTCTAACCTTCTTAATTCTTATATTATGTGTGATTTCTTTTTTACTTAGGTCGTTTATTTTAGTCCGACACTTTTTTCTTTCTTTAAATTTGCTTTCAATCCTTAATTTATTTTTATTTTTTTTCAGCTTCACATTGTTGATGGCTTACCTTGTTTGGGATCCTTCTAGTTCATCATCTCTTTTACCTTTTTCAGTTTTACCCTCAGTCTTTAACTTTGTATTCTATCATTACTGATCATTTCATCTTTATTATTTATTTTGTAACTCGGCATAATATGTCTCGTCAAAAAGTCGTAGATCCTTACCAACTTTCACCATTTTGCTAGAACGGTTAATGCTTTCGGAGAACCGGAACCGAACCGATAAAAATCGGATTAAGAACCGGACCGAATTTTAACGATATAGTTCGCAATTCCATTTTAAAAATCAAAACCGATAAGAAACTAAAATAATAAAATCGGTTCGGAATCGAACCGATAAACCGATAAAAAACCGAACAAATAAAACCCGTAAACCGATAGAACCGATAAGAAACCGAACCGATAAAATCGGTAAACCGATAGAACCATAAAAAATCGAACTAATAAAACCGTTAAAACCGATTATTCTATTATTATTATTTATTATTTATATATTATATTGTAAAAATTAATTTAATTACTAATTTTTTTATAAAAATTAATAATTAATACCTAAACTTTAATTTTTAGGTTATTTATTTAAGTTAAAAAATTAAAATTTTAATTATAATTTAATTTAATTTTTTTAAATGAACCCTAACGGTCCGAAACGGAACCAAATCGAATTCGGACTAAACCAAAATCGAATCGAAAACTTAGCCGTCCGGTTTGATTCCAAAATACCGAGAGCCGTCTGAACCGATAAGTAGGACAGTTGTCCGGCTTACTTTTTCCTATCCTTCAAAGTTCGTCACAATTCAGCTAGTCGAATCGTCATGTGTGATTCGGCTTGTCATTATTAATATCTTAACCTATTTATTATTAGTAGTTAGTTGTTTCACCCATACCACTGAATATCAAATTGTCTTCATTCTCGATCTTATCTTTTATACAGTGAAATAGACTTTTATGAGATATACCTTGTCAACGTGTTTGCTCATTTATGGACTCAGCTCAAATTTATCAACTTAAGTGAACAAATTTTAGGAGCGTTGGGTAAAACCTATAGGGTTGATTATGTGAGTCTGACTTAAAGTACGAGTTGCTATGCTTTCGACCGGACGATGAAGATAACCACCCAACTCCTCCATTATTTTTTACTAAATGTTTAGTTTGTCTGTCTTAATCGAATTCTGGATCTTATGAAGCTGAAGGAATAGTTACATATTGAAAGAACTGATGTTTGCTTAAGTGTTCTGTTTTTGTATACTTATATGCTTGGTTCAAATAAGGGATGTACTAGTTCAGCACAGGATAATTTATGTCTTCTTTAATTCTGTGTATAAAATGACGATTCTTTTATGGATTATTTTGACACTTAGAAAATAACAGATAGTAGTTCTGTCAAACGGAAGATATACTTATGCACAGGAAGCTTCTACTGCTAAACTCTTGGGCACCCCTCTACAAGGATCACCAAATACACTGGTGGACACTGCGACACTACAACGCCTTGATCCGAAGCAAGCCTGCAGTAAAATACTTGGTTTTAGTTGAGACCCAAAAAAAATAAAAGATGGATAGTTACAAGAAAAAACAAGTTAAGACCTTTTCTAATATTGAAAGGACTTTGGAGCTCTGGCACTGGCCGTGGCTGAAACTCCCACAATTCCCTTGAGGAGTTCCAAAACTTGCGAATTTGATAGAAGAAATGACCTGATCAGGTAAAGGGCATTCTAGGGATAACGTAGGTCGTGTTTTTCTTACGGCTTTTGAGTCCGCACTCCATTCATCTACCGGTGATGGATGAGACTCTGAGACACGCAGACACAAACTAGTTGTATGCTTTGAAGTAAAAGAGATCTTGGTTGGGTCTCCACCAGTCTCCTCGAACAATACAAGAGTGTTTCCGGTTGGTTGTAACCACGAACGCGGTACATGATACCTGTGAGACCATCATATTAGAGTAAAAAATAAAAAATTGTTTCATTTGTAAGTTTTGAAATTCTTAATTTGGTACTTACAATACTTGAGATGGCTGACCACAGTTTTTTAGGCATTTGTTTGCGCTAAAAGATCCTCTGTAATTACAAGATCCGGCGGTGCAACCAGTAGTTTTTGCAATGTATGTTGGCCAATACCGACCGATACTCTGTCCATTCACCCATGCCTCACCCTTTCCCATTCCTGTGAAGTCTAGTGCAATGGGCTGATTTCCGCCGGGTGAAACAAACTTCGTCTTTATTTGGGAATGAAATACATAAAAAAATTGTTATGCCAAGGCGTAGAACTATGTACTGCTATTAATTTAACTTATCGGTGGACGATTAACTATTACCTTGTACCATATTAATGGCTGTTTCGTAGGTAAGTTAGATTGTGAAACCCACTCCGCTGAGTCTCCTATAGACAGACCTGAATCCTCCCCCTTCAATCCAATCTGCACATTGTGACACCATAGGCAGATGGAGAGATTAGCTAGTCAATCTAGTCAACAAGGTTACTTGGAGGATAGAGCCTCTAGTTTTTAAGGTTCTTTACTAAAAAACTATTTGATGGTGATCACGGTAATAAGGAAAATTAAGACCGACCTGATATGTCCAGCTCTGTGTAGAAAGATCAATGGAACTACCATTTTTTAAGCCTCTCAACTTCACTGGACCGGTGATCCCTGCTCCAGTTTTGTCAAAGAAGGCCCCATAATTCTGGTACAAATATTTACGTGTTTCATCAGAGATAATACCAGTATCTAACAATGCTTTAGAATGATAGCTAGCTAGGTCAGCCACCCTATCTAATTATTAAAAGTGCTTTCTTTTTGTCTTTTAAGGGAGATCTTACATGTATCTAAATCAGGAAAAACAAACCTGAAGTCCCACAGTCAAACTCAGAATATCGATTTTGTTCTTCCCAGGTGCAAGTGTAATGGGGATGTCCACTGAAACCTTGGCGTTGCCAGAACCACCCATTCCACTCCCTGCAGAAACAACAAGTGTACACACATTCATCATTCTTGTTATAACAGTGTTTCTCCAACCCTGGTATTTAAGTTATGGACTGGAGTCGAAACATGTTGGCGGAAAATTGCATTTTGTATAAAGCAGATCAGGGTGAGGCATAGGTGACCTACTAGTAGTAGGCAACTACGCACTAGTTTACTCAGAAGGAAAATTGTTGATTATTCTAATTTTAAGAAACAAATCATAAATACTGAAAATAATTGGACAAACCGGTTTACTATTACGGTTTCCTTTACCTGCAAGCTTCCCATTTATATACGCATGCAGAGCATGGCCAAGAGATTCAATATGGAGAATGGGTTCAGATCCATCAGCAAGGAAAGGTTCAGCTCTGTCAATATCAACGCTGTCACATATAACGAGAGTTTTTTATTACTGAGAACATCAGAAGTCAATTGTTCAAAAAAGTTGTTATATAATTTAAGCTCGGGAAAAAATACAACGGGAATTCTATACCTTGATGAGTACCACAAATAGTCACTTATATCAGCTGTTGTATTTATCTGCTCCAGTAATCCTGGTTTTTTCAGTGTGTTCTCCTTTGATAAACCCACTGGTTCATTTATATAACTCCATGTCGAACCTAATGTCTCTGATGAATCAGCATCAACTTTGAAAGATTGTCGGACATAGCTTGGTACCACAGTTGGAGAATTTATCTGTTGTTAGAATTAAAAAGTAACTTTATGTCATTGGAAACCGAACAAAGAAAAAACAGACGTAATCAATGTACATGTCCTCACAAGCTGAAAGAAAGAGCGAAGTAGGATAACTTTGTTACAGTAGAAACAAATTTGCTGAACAAACCTTTGCTGTATTAAAAGCTACATTCTTGCAGTCCGGTAAGATGCTCACAGACCATGCAGGCAGGCGATAGGAATTCCCATTAAAAGTCACAGTTGCATCAGATTGGGTGCCAACGTTTGCGAGAAAGGCTGCACATAATCCGGTATCTGTTTTGTATATAGATGCCTAAAAGGGAAAGACAGTTGCCGAATCTTTATTAGTTAGTCTATTATTTAGTCGAAGTTTAACTACACACAACCTAACTACTTTGCACTGTCCTATATTATTAGTTGCTATACAATACCTCTAAATTGGAACCCAGAGATGTAATTGTTGGATCGGTGGCAACTAATGCATCTTCGCAAAGCTTTAAGGCTTTATGCAGATCTTTTAGGTGCCCATACTTAGGTTGTCTAAGAAGTCCTGCAACATAGATAGGTATGCAATTTCTTAAAGAAATTGACTCATGTCATAGAAAACTGATGATAGTTAAGATAACCACTCCGAAAAAGTCTATTTGACACTATTCCAAAAACTTCAGAATAGTGTCAAATAGACAAATGGCATACCATATTCATCCAGCGGAGCATCGTAGTCGTAACTGGTGGAAATAAAAGGTCCACCAGTAGTGCGGCCAAAGTTTGTCCCGCCATGGTACTGTACGGAGAATATATATATAAGATGATCTTGTTCTCTCTGAGATTATAGAATTGATGCAATCTATTTAAGAAATGAAGCACAAACGATTTAAGCTTTAGCGCTTGAATATTGCAGTACCATATAATAGTTTTGGAAAGTTCCACCTCGCTGGTAAAACCGTGCCACTGAAAATGCAAGGTCTTCCACAGGTCTGTAGGGCACAGCACCACCAAAAGAGAGAAACCTAGTAGTTTTAAAATTGTGCGGAAACTTCAGCCAACAAATATTTCACATAGCAAGTCCTCATTAAAATGTTCATTAGTTTCAAAATAAACTTACCATCCCGTCCAATTCTCAGTCCACATCTTAGGTTTCTGATTCGAATTTGGAGTGAATTGATCACAATAAAAGCCATTGCACGTATTGATCTGTAAATTATTTTCAAGTAGAAGAAACAAATTTTGTTTTTAGAGAACATAAACGCACGCACATATTCAAACATTTGCATTTTAAATCTAGAGCTTACGACAGGATCAGGCGCATTTCCTTGCTGACACATAACCCAGGGTACTCCAGTACCCAAAGAAACAGCCATGGTTGCAGCCCAATTGACGTACGCTTTAGCAGCAGCTCCATAACTCGCTTCAATGTTCCCATATTCGTTTTCAATCTGAGTAACATAATATAAAAAAAAAAAACTCAGAACCTTATACTAATGTATTCATTCTTTACCGAGTTTCGTCCAAAATATACCAACCTGAGACAAGATAATCGGTCCTCCTTGAGAGGCATAAAGCTTCTCCTGCTTCATCAAATTCACAATCTTGGCCGTGAACCGTTGCATCTCTGTCTGAAAACATAACTCTCAATCGTTAACTTGTGTGTTTAATAATGGCCTGCGCCGAAAACTAACAAGACAATGTCACAATAATACTAGTAAGATCAAACTACCTTAAATGGCTCATTATCGGTTCGAAACTGAATTCCGGGTATAAAATGCAACCAAAGTGGAAAACCACTGTCCACAGATCCAATCACGAAAAACAAAATTAGACAATTTCGGTAAATAAAAACCCTAACCCACTAATCAAACCTAGAAACAAAAGATCATTACCCGTAATTCCACTCCGCGCAAACATAAGGACCGATTCGTAGATGAACATACAGACCAGCATCACCTACTAACTTCACGAATTTCACTAAATCGTATCTTCCCTCGAAATTATACTGCACCGTACGCAGCTCAAATAAGAACACATAAATCAAAACTAAACACAACACCAAGTAGCGAACCAGGAAATTCTTACACAACTGTCAGTAGTTCTGAGTCAAGTTTAAGTAAGAATTTGTTTACTAAACAAAACCAATGTGATCCCGACAGAGAATCTTGGTCCGACTAGACAGAGAAAGAAAAAAAAAAAAAAAAAAGCAAACCTGATTCCTCACGGGTTCGTGTCCGTTCCAAAAGACATAAGTCTCGATAACATCCAAACCTCCCTCCTTCGATTTCTGGATCAGGTCCGGCCACATCTGCAACCACCACCGACAAAAACACCAACACGGCAACACATTACACCTCTGTAATAAAGACACACACACAAAGACAAAAAAAAAACAATGTAGTAAAAGGGGACACGGAACCTCGGGAGTGCTACGAGGATAATGAATCGAGCCAGAGACGAGAACTCGACGCTTCCCATCGATCACCACAGCTCGGTGATCGTACGTGACGTTAACTCCAAACGACGTCGTAAACATTTCCCCAATCGTAACCAACAACAACATTCCAGCAAGAACATCTACTTTCACTCGTCTTCGTCGTATACTCATCATCTCCATTTTATTCCACTACAACAATGTTATGAACTCGAAAATCGAATCTCTAAATTTCTTTATATAGATTTATCTTTTCTTAGAAACTTTGCTTTTGCTAAGGTTTTTTTTATAGCTTCGATTCGTTGATTATATGTTGCGTCGAAGTTTAGTGTTGAGGTATCTTTTAAGAATCGAGAGTGTTTTTAACGGCGGTTCACGTAACCTCGTGGTTAGGTTAGGTTACAGTCGTCACCGTGACATTGTGTGGTTTTGTGGTTGGTGATGACGATGAAACGCTTGTTTTGGAGTAGTTGTGGAGTGAGGAAAGTGGAGTGTGACAAAAATGGTGGTGAACAGAGAGTAAGAGAGAGAGATGATTTTGTTGTTCGATGCTTACTCATATTAAATTGAGCTGACGAACTGACACGTGGTAAATCGACAATGGAGAACGTCTCTTAATTTTATCAAAATTTCACACCATATATTTTCAATCACGCAATATTATGTTTTTTCAACTAAGAAAACACCATTCAATCTGACGCAATAGTATGTAAAAACACGCGAATAGTACTATTCAAATCACCGGTAGAAGATAAACCATACACGATAATATTTACTTTTTCATTTCTTAATATAGATCGTTAAGATTTTTTAACATACATCAAGAGAAACAATAATGATTTTGAAAGAATAGAAAAAAATAAAAGATTCTGCTAACCGGTGCCATAGACACTGGTCAATGAAAACTTTAATTACTACTTTTAGAAAGATTCCAGCATTTAATATTTAATTTAATTTATTTTTATTTTATTTAATATAAAAAAATTCCAAAAAAATAACTGACACCTGTGCCCTAAAAGCATCCGTTAGTATTTTCTAAAAATAAATTCGATTGGTGGAGTTGATAACTTTCGGTGGAAAATAGAATATATGCAATGAATATTGTATTGAAAAATAAAAACGGCCTATATTATAAATCAAAAACTTTCTAAAAAAATTATATTATAAAACAGAAATAAAAAAAAAAAGTCGTGACCATGTCACCATGGGTAACAAAGGGGCAACTCGGCTACCCCTTACCGTTCAATAACGCGTATTGATTAGGTTACTAAGAAGGTTTGGTTTTGTTACGTTTGAATTTGGATCGGCGGTCGAAATTTGAAAACAGTTTTCTATATCGAACTCGAATTTTTTAATATTAAATGGTGTGGGTTGTTGTGGTCCACTGCGATGCGCACAGTAGAGGATAGTGCAGTTTGGAGACGATTGCTATAAAGACAGAAATTGTTGGTTGTTATAGTCAATAAATTAAGCTTTAGCTTTTTTGGTGTTCCCTTGTTTTTTTCTTTTTTAATATTTGTAGAATGTTTTCATTTTGTTATTTTTCTATGAAGAAAAACTTAAATATTTTTTTTTATAAATAAAGAAATACAGCTGTTTTTAATTACTATTTAATTTCGAAATCAACTTTAAAAATTAAATGGTTTTTAAAATAAAAATAATAGCTAATTACGAGACCAGTGTTCGAAATTAGAAGGTTTTCTTTAACATTTAATTTTGAAGGTCTCATTTGAAATTTGATACGCAATTTCGTGAATTTTTAAAAAATGTATTTAAACCATCACACAGTATAGGATAGTGTTCTAAAATAGAGTGCAATAAGTGCACACAGGGTAAACCATCACACAGGGTAAACAATCACACAGGATATTAGATTTTTTTAGACAATTATAGATTCTAGGAGGCAATTCTAATTGGTCAATAAAAATATATTGAAATACTATTTCTTTTTTCTTTTTTCTTAGTTTAGCCAATCTATCATGAAACGGAAAAGGGAGTAAAGAAACCTTGTGTTGATTGTTCTCTAAATAGAACATTTCTTTTTCCGCATGTAGAAAATGAATAAGTAAATTAATTAAATTTCGGGAGGCTTCATGAAGTGCTTCTTTAGGAGTTAAACTTCCATTTGTCCATATCTCTAGAAAAAGTATATCTTCTTTTCATCCCCAGTCTCATAAGAATGAATACTATGATTTGCATTTTGAACAGGCATAAATACAGCATTTATAGGATAACTTCCGTCTTGAAAGTTTTTTTTCATTTTTAGACAATATCCTCGATTCCTCTCAATTTGTAATCCAATACACAAATCAACCAACGCCAGAAGGTAAACCACACAAGGTGACAGGCTCAGCCGAGAAAGCGTATGTAGAGGGACTCGAACTCATGACATTTGGTCACAAGCATGTCATATTCAACCAACTCGGCTACCCCTTAAGGGCTTACCTACACATTGTTTGGAGTAAAAATTATTTTATAGCTCTAATTTATCATATCTTGTACTTTTATTTTTATTTTTATTTTAATAGTAACTTGTAGTTCAATACTCTTTTTTAGATATATTTCCTTGTTGGTTGGTCATCTAAGTTTGATGGTGTATTCGGTTAAGCTCTATTTTACTTTTTTTTTTATTTTGCAGTATTTTTTTCGCCAGGATGATCATCTCGGCCGGAATTGCGTCTGTTTTGTATTTTTTTCGCCAGGATGATCATCTCGGCCGAAATTGTGTCTGTTTTGTTTTTTCCTTTAGTTACGCTGTATTTGAGTTTTTTTTATGGGAAGATATATAACTATTTTGTTCTTTTGGATGTATCTTTAATAGTGGTTGTTGTTCCTGCTAATTTGTTAAGATGAATGTGAGTCAACTTAATGAGAGTGTGCTGTAGTTGTTTCTTAATGGGGCAATGTGGTTCATCTCGTGTGTGGATTGTGCTTGTATGTAAAGCATGGTGTGGAACCGAGTGTGTTCTTGGTTTATCGCGCGTGGCTTTTTTCTTATCAATTGGTGGCCCATAAAATCGTTTGGAACAAATATTATGCTATTGGGTTTCTACTGTGGTATAGTTTGGGTTTCGCGCTCGTCTAGTAGCTTTCTCATTATCTTAGAACAAAAAAACAGCAACATAAGCCTTCAAACACTAGTTTCTTCTTTGATTTTGGGTTTATTGTCTTATCGTGAGTTATACATATCTTGGTTCTCGTTAGAAGTTTATCTTTTCGTTAACGATTATCGTTCTATGGACTATTTGTTTTGAGGTTGAAACCCATCGGTGGTTTCCAGTCCTTCATTTCCTTATTTTCTCTCCTCTCACATATTCGTACTGATCGAAGCAGCTCTGCTCGAGAGTAGCACCGGTTCTCTCCTAATCATCAAGTAACTTCATGGGTACTTGCAGCAAGGTTGAAATATATTATTCTAGAACTCTGAATGATTGGTTTTCACATACAATAAATGTAGTTGTTGTTCACTACTAGATCTCTCTATGTGTCTCTCAATGTAAGTCTTTTATGTTTATTTCTTTTTGGAATGTTTGTGGGTTAACGACCCTATTAGAGCCTTCTCACAACTCCACCTCTATCTCTCTTATTCTAAAAAAAGACTCTCCCTCATTTGCCTCTGATTTCAGACCGATTGATTTATGAAATATCGTATATAAAATCAATTCTAAAATTATGGCTAACAAAATTAAAGATTCTCTTCCTTATATGATTGACAACTCTTAATCGACATTCATGGTCGGTATAAACATATCTGACAACATTTTACTTTCTCAAGAAATTCCCAAGGGGTACCACCTGAGCACCAAAGACAAAAAGGTCGCCTTAAAAATTGATCTCATGAAAGATTTTTATAATATTTGTTGGCACCTCATTCTCGACATATGTCTCCATGAAATTTCCAAAGAAGATGATCACTTGGATTATCCAATATATCGTCACTCCTTCTTATAACATTAACAAGTAATGGTGATCCTTTCGTTAATTTCCAAAGGAGAAAATACCTTAGTCAATGCGATCCCATATTTCCCTTCCTCTTTCCAATAGAGGAAAGGCTTTAGGGAATGACATAAATTTTAACTTCCACTGGAAATGTTATAAGCTTAAAATAGTATATATTTGATTTACGGATAATAAAATGATTTTATGTTATGGAGATATTAAATCCCTACTTCTTATCAAAGATATTTATTCTTGCTCTCGAGCCTCCAAGTCAGTCCTAAAAAATCATATTTTATTCTCTATGAGCAACCCTACCCTCATGAAATGATCTAATCAACTTGTTAGGGCTTAAGGTCGGTTCTTTCCTAGTAAAATACCTTAGAGTCCCCCTTCTCATTGGTCGACTTTCTCATACCGGCCATTTTTCCATAACATTACCTCGTATATCGGCTCTTGGACATCAAAACATATTTCCTACGTTGGTCAATTTTGGCTCATCAAATCAGTTTTCTATGGAAAAGTTTACTAGTCTTCTATTTCCATGCTTCCTTCGAGGGTCCTCAACGAACTATCTCAATACATTTGGCACTTCCTCTGGTCTGACCACGAGATGAAAAACTTGGGGCTAAGGTGGTTTGGTCTATTTTTACATCGCCAATGTTGGATGGTGAACTTGGGATTCTTGATCTAAAAATCTGGAATAAAGCTGTCGTCCTTAAACGTTTTCTATATATACCATAATATCATATTATGATGTTGTTGTCATTAAGATGATATGACATTGAAGTGATAGTTGAATTCTCTGAAGTCCCGCAAGAAGTAATGTTTTTCTCTGACTAATATCACCAAACAATTCATGTTTCCATAATATGACATCACCTTAATAGAAGAGATACTTTTCCTAAAATATGACTTAGAAGTGTCCAACTTTTGCTGAAATAATTCATGAAAGTAATTGTTTAACCACCAAGCGACTCAAATCTTAAGCGTTTAAGACCTTGAGACAGATGACTATATCATGTAAGATTTTTCAATATAGGAATATCGTCTGAATACAATTGATCCATGTGAAAAACACGTGCTTTCAGAAAAATATTATGCAAAATCACAGTCACATACACTTTACAAAACGCATCACTATCTGCTGACCTAAATTCCAAGAATCGCACAATGCAAACCTCAGACTTTTGAAAACAAAGTCAATTGTCATTTTTCGAATATTTCCATTCTCTTTGTAATCACGAGACCCTCTTTTTTATCCTAGTTATTTCCACTTGTTTGAAGTCACCCACCATAATTTATGGAGTATGGATACCTTAGAAGGTCACCTTAAGAAAATCCTACAACTCCCCATATGTTGTGGTTTTGATCCTTGTGGCTTCGATCCTAGCATACGCTGCCGAAAAAATCCATGATTGACAACCATGTTTTAAAACATTATTATTGATGACTTGTTGACCTGTATATAAGACCCAAAAATCAATCTATATTCATCCCAAATAATCCAAATTTCACTATTTAAATGTTTCGGCGTGTATTGTTGAGCATGTCTTACACAAACCACTACTAATCTCACTAGCCTTGTGAACACTCTCTATTGGCTTAATTATAACCTTTAACCACACATGATGTTGTCTGTATCATCTCCTGAATTATATGTTAAAGATTATATGTCGTTGTTCCATGATAGTTCCAAAATAATATATCTCACGGGTAAGTGGTGAGAACTCACCCAAGAATATTTTGGTTCGTGTACACATATAAGAAGTATGACTTACTAAACATAAAGCTACGCTTTTTATATTTTCATTGACATGTCCGAGACACCATCAAAGATGATTTCATCGCGACTTATTTCATCTTTATTTTTCTCAAACGTTTACAAAACTATGTTGGCCATCAGGTCATCCTCTTGAATATAAATTATAATTATAACTCATCTAATTCTGAAAAACACATAACCGACAGCTCATCCATCATTTTAGATCGTGTAGTCACACTACTCATATATGACTCCTCTAGAGGTTTGACCACTTCATCAATCCTTAAAGAACTTGTTAATTTGTTTGCTTTATTCATAATTTTATTATTGTTACTAAACAAATAACATCATGTATTTTTTTTCTCAATCCTTGTGGATCCACCAAGACCATATTGCACATATGAAGATATTTTTTATTTCTCTGGAATTGTACTTGTTATTTCTAAATTATCTATTTCTACCATTGACTGAGCTGAAGTTACCCAACGTGCCCCACTCTCATTTTCACACTATTTTGACTCAATATTTCCCAGACTTTTGTTCACCCTCTTTGCAGTTTAATTTTGCAAATTGGTTCGTCCAACAATGATGACCATATGGGACTTCATTGTTAAAAATTTTGATTTTTTCAATTTCAGTCACAATGACGACCTTATGACTCGAGCTCCTCCCGCTCCATTTGCTCTTTTGATTTTTACCCATTAGGTTTGGTCTGTTTTTCATTCAAACCCTTAGTCTTGGCTCCCACCACGAACACTAATATGTTACTATTCCCTTCGATATACGACGCCCCAAACCATGAGCCAATCCTTTTTAACACTCCATTGCAACCACCACTAGAACTAGGCACTCTTCAAAAAATTTCCCCAAGACGATATCTAATACCCAAAGGAGGGATCCTCCTCCATCTTTGTTATCCACATATTCTCATGGTCAACTATATGGTTATTCGTATCAACATATTTAGTAAATTATCTTGATGAAGTATATTTAATGGGAAAGTTTTCTTTATGATGAACAAAAGGTCGCACTCAAAACAAGCCAAGTACATACCATCATGCTTTACATCCCATGTTTTTCATCCAATATGTATTTTCATAACCCAACAACTTATGTAAATAAATCTATATAACTAGTCTCGCATAGTTTCTTCTCTTCCTTGTTTTAGTTAGTGGATCAATTTTAATTGTTTTTCCAATCAAATCGCTTGTCTTCCTCAATATGTGCGAGATATAGTTTAACATCCCGACATTAAAAAACCTTAATCCAAGAGGTTATAGTGGTAATATAGTCTATTTGAGGCTTCAATTATGGATTTCATTCCCTAACTATCAAAATAGTAATAAATTATCATATTAACCTACCTAATAATATAAAATTAAGATCTTCTACAATAGAAAACTTAATCATGATATACTCACTCATGCCCGACGCTCATAATTTCAAACATTATTTTAGAAGCCTATTTTTTAAATTTAGTACTAAATAATCTTAACCTACATTATATCCTAATATTCTTACTACCATTATATTCTTCAGCAATTAAATTCTCTTAATAATCTCATCTCTAAACCGCATGATTTGAGAAACCTCACATTTCTCAATCAACAGGTTATCCTCTATTTTTAAGATAAAATTCATTCCTTTAAAAAACAATTGTTATGGAAATAAAAAATATCCGAGCAAGTTCAGACTCGAGCCTAACAAGAATTACCTAGGCCAAAACTTATCAATTTCAACTAAAGCAATGGTCGAAGTTGGTTAATTATGCCGAGAGGCTATAGGAGGTAATCAGAGCTTCAATTATTTACTCTTTTAAGCACAAGTTAACAAGAAGGAACATAAAGTAAATTAAATACACAATAAAAAAGTTAACATGGTTTGGATTGTGAAATCCTACATCAACGGGAAATAGACACAATTTTTATATAGGAGGTTACACGGAGACTCTTTAAACACTAAACACTTCACCACTCATATTTTGTTACAAAACACTCTCACCTTACAAACGTAACTATGGATCTGAGAGTATCTATTCAAGTGTTAATCTTCCATTTAACTACACTTTCTAAATCAAGATAAGTGTGTAAGATATTCTCTTACTCAATTCTTAAAGTCTTTCTTATGTTGATACACCAACTTTAATATTCTATTTCAGTTTATATAGCCTCAAGGCTGAAGATCATAGCACATTCAACTCACAATAGCACTTTGACAAGTTCGGACCTTACCCAAACAAATGAGAAAATGTCTACTGTCATACTGACACCAGTAGGAATTTCAGGTAGTGGCACATTTCCTGGCGCATGTTGTCGGCTAGAGCATACTGGTATTTTTTATCTCATTTCCAAATGCACGCTCCATTTTAATAGTTCTTAATCAACAACATAGATCTTCCATCCATTTAGAATCTTCTTATACAAGTTATCATGTTCCTTTCTTGAATATTGAAGCATATCCATAAGTCTTCGACCACCAATTACCACATCTACGGTTCAGCAGTAGTTTAACCTACACGTTCGGTTCTATAAGTAGCAACTATGTTTTTCTTTGGCTATGCTCAACTCTTAGGTTTCAAAAGACTTCTCTAAACCTAAGCCCGACTGAGCATCTAACTGTACAGAGAGTCAACAATTCCAGCTTTTTAAGTTTTAGCTTACTTACCTTCGTCCTTTAAGATTTGGATGAACTGCATCAATCACATTTCTCCAGCTTCCATGCTTAGTTCTAGCCTTCAATGTCTAGTTTCAGCTTCAACACTTACTTTCATCTTAAGGTTAGTTCTAACATTTGACAATTAATCATAGATTCAGCATACTGAAATTACAGTATGCGACACCAAGTCACAACTTCCGACAGTGATGTTGCTGCATTCACTATAAGCCTATATTTAACATTTTTTTTCTTTAACTTTCGTATCAATATGGTCAACAATCACAAAACAAGCGAAATTGTTAGGTATAAAAACCGTGTTCCACCGATTTATTTTTTACGAATACATCGACCGTTTAAATTAGTATCTCGATATAATAAATTGGCTCCATATAATAAATGGGATGAATTATGATATATATTTTTTCCATTATCTTCGGTGCCTTGTTAATAGATTCATAATATCCCCATCCAAAACATATAATTATCTATAATTATAGAATTCATGTCATCCACAAACTATGGTGTTAGTTTCACAATGTTTGGCGTATTTTCTATGGTGGATGTATATTCTCTAAAATTTTAAATTCTACAAATAACGATGACTGTATATCTTGGCTTTCAATTTTACATTAAAGAATTACGGCCACAAAGAAATTCTCTCTTTAATGTATTTACATCATGAGTTTTAAAGGACAAGCGGAGTCTTGAGAAAAACAAATAGTTCTTTATTTGACTTTAAGATTGTAATTTAGTAAAACACATGTAGATTAAAGTGTGAGAAAGAATGAGTAAATTTTTAAGCTCTTGTTTTGTATATTTTATCTCATTTTATCAAAACAACTATTTTTCTTCTAAATTGTTAAATATATTTTTATTGTACTATGCAAACGAAGGATGTTTAATGATTAGATTTATGATTATAAACTAACCAACCTCTCTATTATTATTATTATTATTATTATTATTATTATTATTATTATTATTATTATTATTATTATTATTTAAAACTTCAAAATTAATACCACTGTATCCAATTTCGAAAGTTTAAAAAATTTAATATTTTTTGAAGTTATAATGTTGGAATTTCTCCATTGAGTTGGACCCTTACATATTTTATTGATGTGTCGAGCTATCGTCAATATTAGTCCAATAAAAAAATAATGAAAAAAGAAACTGACTAGTAGATAAAATAGGTGTCGTGGAGATAATTGGATAGATACCGTATTTAATTATGAATATTATGATTGGATTCGAAAATAAACAACTTAAACTAAACGTAAAGTTTTGGGATTATTGTATAAGATAATAATACTGGATTATGGTCTATAAGAATCACAGTTTAATAAGAATCGATCTCCATTAAATAACTGTTTAAAAGTTAAATACAGTTAAATAAAAAAAAAACTGTTTTCTCAGTTTCTATATAAGAAGTGACGATTTCACTTCTTGAAAATACGGTATCAAAATAAAAAAACATAAAAAACAAATAAAATATTTTTTCAAATCAACTACAAAATTGTGTTTTGGTTACCATATCTATATTTTATAAATATTAAAATATATTTTATTCCCAGATCAATTAAGTTTAATAAAAGGAAATTGTACCAAAGGTACCTACTCAACTATTCAATTGTCACTTACCACCCAAGGTTTGATCAATTGTTACTTAATACCCAACTCAACTATCTAATTGTGACATAGTACCTAACTTTATTTTAATACCCTAACTACCCTCACCATTCATGAACAGCCAAGTAACCAAATGTTTTCTTTCCTTATCTTTCCTTCTCTTTACTACTTTTCCTTTAATTTTATTTTTAAAAGATCTGTATCTTTCGAACCGGAGCTCGAAAAAAATAAATGAAAGTACCATCACTTTTGTTTTTTAAAAATGAACAAAACTTAGATCCATTGATGATATTTTTTGATTTTTTTAAAAAATAAAATTTCACCAGTTGCAAGCAATTCGCATCTTGAGAATTGTACCAGTTTTTTTCTTCTTTTCATACTAGTTTTTTTTTTAATCGTTCAGAAATCCTGAGAGTTGCAAGCAATTCGCATCTTATCATGAGAATCGTTCAGAAATTGCAAGCAATTCGCATTTTATCATGAGAATCGTTCAGAAATTGCAAGCAATTCGCATCTTATCATGAGAACCGTTCAGAAATTGCAAGCAATTCGCATCCTGAGAATTTGCAAGCAATTCGCATCCTGAGAATTGTACCAGTTTTTTTTTAATCGTTCAGAAATCCTGAGAGTTGCAAGCAATTCGCATCTTATCATGAGAATCGTTCAGAAATTTGCAAGCAATTCGCATCTTATCATGAGAATCGTTCAGAAATTGCAAGCAATTCGCATCTTATCATGAGAATCGTTCAGAAATTTGCAAGCAATTCGCATCTTATCATGAGAATCGTTCATAAAATGCAAGCAATTCGCATTCTGAGAATTTGCAAGCAATTCGCATCTTGAGAATTGTACCAGTTTTTTTTTTTTTTTTTACCAGCGCGCCTATATTTGGTCGGGGGTATTTTTGTCCAAATTTCAGTTCGAGGTACCAAGTGACACTATCCAAAAAACGGGTACCGCCGGGTAATAACATAGTTGAGAAGATATTTACCGGTACTTTTCTTTTTAATAAATTGATTAGAAATTTGAAGGAAATTTTTTTTAAAGGTATAAAAGTTCCCTTTTATCTTTTATTTTAGTTTAGAAAAAATTCTAAACTATTTAATTTTTTTATTTATTATATACCAATACATCCAACACTATGATAATACAATAGTGTGGGTCCGAAATATCGTAGAAGACAAAGTTGTGCGATCATTTGATTTTGCATATGTAAATCTTATTAAAATATAATTTAGAATCAAGATTTATACACTCAAAAAGATGTATCACTAACATTCACAAGCATGAGATGTGTTGGTTAGGTAGTCGGTAGTTGGAGACAAGAGGTCTTTGATATCGTGCAGTGTCAATGTCGTTTTAAATATATAATCATCGATTCAGCATCTATTTATAATAAATAAATCAAAACTCGTTGATCCATAAATCTGCTATGATTTGGGCTCATTTATCCCTTTACACTAATATTCTTTGTTTATAACTTTCAAAACAGTCGGAAATTTTTACAATACTAAATATTGTACGAAGCTATATTCCTATCAATATTTTATTTTTTCTATATTCGAAAGAAAATTTGATGTTATTTTCCTGTAAAAAAATAACATACTTGCCATTTTTTTACTTTTAATCGCAAAACTCATTAATATTTTTACTTCAAGCTAACTTCTCCTACAATTTCATTAACTCTCATTCTATCTATATTCCAACGACCCATTAACTTCTGCTCTCTAATCTTCAAGAATTTTATTAACTCTTATTCTATCATTTCTATCCACCCAGTTAACCCAATTAAATTCCTTACACCATCAGTTCATTAGCTAAACCCTAGCCAAGATAGTATAAGTTAGATCATTCTCGCCCCCAAAGGGGTAGCCGAGTTAGTTGAGTATGGCATGCTCATGATCAAAGGTCATGAGTTCGAGTCTCTCTACATACGCTTTCTCGGCTGAGCCTGTCACCTTGTGTGGTTTACCTTCTGGTGTTGGTTTGCAGGCTATCGTGTCAGACTGAGGGTTTACCCTGTGCGCACTCATTGCACTCTGAGTAGCGGCTGCGGGTTCCCTCCGGAAAAAAAGTTAGATCATTCTCTTACCCTCTCCTCCTAACCGAGAACGTAATAAAAAACCCTCTCTAAAAATTGTTTACACGTAGCCATTATTTCTCTCTCATTCTAACCCAAAACCTAAACAAACTCATCGATATAACCCCTATTTCCATCTCCTCTTCACACCCAAAACCTAAACAATGTTTAAGCATGTTTCATAGTTGGTATAACAATGTTTTGTGTTTTGTATATAAGCTGTTTTGTGTTTTGTGTATAACAATAGTTGGTATAAGCATGTATTGTCAAATTTGGTATAAGTTATTTTATGTATAAGCTATTTTATGTTTTGTGTATAAAAATAGTTGGTGTAAACATGTTTTGTGTTTCAAAGTTGGTATAAGTTGTAGGAAAGACTAGTTACCGCTTCGTGGGAAGAGTTGAGACTTTGCTGCACTCATTCACTCCGGAAGTTACTACTTGTCCACTCGTTTTGTGATTCCATTTTCTCTTTTTTGAGCCTTTGTCTCATTCTTTTCATCTCATGGCATGGAAAGCATGGTAGCAGCGTTTCGTGTATAACCTGTTTTGTGTATAATAATAATTAGTATAAGCATATTTTGTGTTTAAAGGTTGGTATAAGCTATTTTATGTATAAGTTTTTGTGTTTTGTGTATAATAATAGTTGGTATAAGCATGTTTTGTGTTTCAGAGTTGGTATAAACGTGTTTCATAATTGGTATAACAATGTTGCTAAACTGCTTTTTTTTAAACATCATATGATTCAGAGACAGAAAACATATGCTTATTTTTAACAAACAAGCATGTGTCTCTGAGGCAGCATCTCATAAACACATGATTGTTTGTAAAAAAAACCACGTGAGTCTGAGGCAGCAGTTTGGGAACACATGCTTTTTAAAAAGATAATTGCATTTTATGGTTCTTTTAGTGTGATTGATTATAATAACTTATAAATTATTTCATAATACAAAATTTCATATTTTGAGACCAAGAAAGCTACTAAAGAGTATTTTCCGTGGGTCTTCATCATCTACTGTAAATGCCGAAAATGAGCTGAATATTGTTGAGACACCGCAACCACTTGAAGTTGTTGCTCACGAACCTACATCTCATTCCGTAAGACACAAATGACGAGGTGCTAGGAGAGAACCACCTCCAGTTGTGATACCGTAATCAGAATCAAAAGATGATGAAATCGATGAAAGCATAGACCCAATAATTTTAGCGATCGAAACATAGGCTTTTCTAACACGATTTTTGTATATACACCACTACAAAGGTATTAAAAACTATACGGCGTACCAAGTTTACCATGGTCGAGTAATATTTTTTATTTCTTTGCTATAAGTTATTTTATAATTATTTTTATAATCAATATTTTCTTGTATCAGGAAAATGAGGTCGTCCTTTTACGGTTTTTTTGCCTGGAACTGCGGAAAATCGTTAGAGGCTGACTAACCAAAGAAGTGTGTGTGAGATCTTCGAGTCCACCCCTTTCGGACTGTTGTTGGATGTCTTCCACCGTTGGAGTATTGAGGAACTTTTGGTAGCCGTTTTTTAAAACAATAACTTCATAAGACCACATCATTTCACTTTTTGTTTGGTGAGATGGCGGTCACTTTAGATGACGTAACCATTATTACTGGGCTACCAATATGCGGTAGATTATTGAATGTGAGTAGAAGCAATAACGTATTGGAACGTGCGAAGTTGGTACTAGACGTTATAGGGGAGCTATACTTGGAAGCTTTAGTGGAGCTCAAATCTTGCAAAGGTATCGGTCAACGGTTGACTTGGGTAAGAAACCTTTTTTCCGATAAGCGTTTTCAAGATGTAGGTGGTTGATTAATGATGATCGATGTTGAACGTTGTGCCCAAGGCTTACATACTTTATCTATTTGCGGCATGCCTATTTGTAGACAAAAACGATTACTACGTGAAAGAAAATTTGTTGCACGTCATCAATGACCATAAATTGTTGGGATCATATGCATGGGGGATGTATATACTTGTATAACTTTATAGCGGGTTGCGTGTAGCTTCCATGTATTCTACTAAGACGATATAGAGATTTGTACAACTAGTCGAGTGCTGGATTTTTTACCACTTCACTCGATTTCAACCACCTTATTCGGAGAAATTCTATCCTCAAATGCCGCACATGCATACATGGGAAATGCCCAAACATAAAAACTTGATAGAAGAGTCTGTGTCGCTACTTCAATCGTTTCGATTATATTTGGCACGTTTATATTCTAACGCATTATATCTATCATATTTTCGAATATAATTTCATATATCATGTTCGATTGTATTTTTTTACATGTTATTTTTCAGTTGTACGAGTATCTAAGAATGTTCAAACCGGTTCACGAGCTAGCATGTTTTAACGGTGGATTGAAATTAATGGATAAAACCAAGTCGAACCAACCCCTTAGATTTCCCCGTCAATTTGGATACATCCAAGACCTTAGAGGTCTATGGGAAAAATTTGTTACTAGACGAGGTCGCTTGGCATATACGATGATTGAATTTAAGGATCATGTGTGGCAATATTGATACCAACACATAATACCACTGAATTTTAGAGGAAATCTTATCGAAGAAGGTAACAAGATATGTACGACTGTCCCAGATTATGATGGTTGGACTCGTCAAAATATTTGGAACGCTGTTCCAAATGCACCTCGAGAAGAAGATTTTCCTATAAGGGAATAACCACAACATTCTACCTACCATGATAATATCACTACAGGTTATGCCAAAATTGTCGATACGTACAATGAATATGTGGACAGTATGACGGGTGAAAAGTGTCGTGAATGCACTGCATTCATATAATCAAGGATTATATAGCATGTCGATGTTTACGTTTGTGTTATTGTACTTTATGCTACTTAATTATGTGGATGATGTTTGTTTGTTATGAGGACGATGCATTTTTTTAGACAAAAATATGTTATCGAATGTGGTTTGTTTTAAATATTACTCGTATAATATTAATTTTCATAACATGTTATACATGTTTTGTGCTAGTATATTACTTGTAAAATCCACTACTATTTCTTAAAACAAATGCACCTAATTCTAAGATTCTACCTCGGAATCAGGTGTATTCCTCCTGACTTTTTAATGAATCACTATGCAATAAATTCTGAGATGACATCTCGGACTATGTTGTTCTTTCCATCTCAGAATTAGTTACTCAGAATTTGATTATTTTGTAATGATACTATGTATTTGTCACTCTTCAGGTGTTTGGATAAGATAAAGGATTGTACTTGATATAGCATTCGTGTTCCTAAGTAAGTGGTTCATATGGATTACATGATATTTATCGAACATATGTCGTTATTTGATTCGTCTCACTAGATTACGTTATCTTTGGAATTTGTATAAATAAGAGGTTAATTCTACGTGAAGAACAACATAAACTCTAAATAATGGACTTTATGTAAAATATTGTTGAGTATGAATATCTTAGAAAAGCGGCCAAGCTAGTTCGAGGGCCAGAACATGGTGAGTTTTGGGATGAATTGATCTGTAAGTTTTACTAATTAATGGCGGTCAACATCTATATAAGAGCAAAACCTTTACGCGGTATGCCAGAAATTAAACAAATGTGGAAATATTTAAGGTCTCTAAGAACATACTGGGTTTTTGACATTCGACCTGAAGAACGAGAAACTGCGGTCGAGTTGTACAAGAGTCTTATGACCGATGAAATAACCGAAGACCAACTGAATAACATTCACGACCACATCACAACCAAGAGATAGATGGATATGTACGATAAATCCTTCGACGAGGATTTCGAAGAATTGGTTCAGCTTGGTTATTTTATCAATGCTTAAGTTTTAGTTTTTTATATTATCGTCGCACCTTTTAAAGTTTCAGAATGTTATCCTTGTAATCTTTTTGTTTGTTAACAAGTTATTTTAATTATTAGGTAATTCCGGAGAGATGTAGAATAAAGCAAGATAAAAAAAGAAAAGAAGAAAATAAGCGAAGTCACTAACACGTAAAAGATGTAACAAGTTAAAAAAGCTTAATACAAAGTTAACATAAAAATAAGTCATGTTGGTTGATGTAACACCAAATATCTCGAATAATAACATCTTGTATCTCGTCATCTTGTACGTACTATTCATAATAAAGACCTCTAAAAATATCCTAAGAAGATCGATACACGTTGGGTCTGCAAAAAAAATCGGTGATTATTTGAAACCCTTTGCTTCCTATTATATGCCATTAAATGTAATTTTTCTCCTTCATCTTACGCAACAAATATTAAAGTTGTGATTGACCGCATTTTTCTAATGCACGATGTTTTTGTCTACCATTATAAATGTTAAGCATGTTAGACACGTTATGAAAATTAATATCTTATAAGACGGGTAAAATGTTATGAGGAGTTGCACCGCGTATAAATAAATTCTTCACCAAATCTTTTTTGGTCGTAGTAAGTTTTATTTCTTGAGGACAACCTTCTATATATTTGGATTGTGGGTGGTTATGCCTAGCGCATGAAAATACCAAATACCATAGATCATTTTCGAGAGGATGAGCTCTTAGTAGAAACAGGAAATCTATTTTTTGTACTTGACTTTCTTCTCTTCACATTATGTATCATTTGTTTTAACCTACACTTTCCAAGTTTCTCGCAAGAATAAAACAATCGAGGAGTATTCCCGTATTTCCCAGAGTCGTACCTACTTACCATTAAAGAATATTTCAACTCTCGACATATACTCAATACACATTCTGTAAGTTCGGATCTAGTGTAGTGCACTTGGGTAGTGAATGCATCGATGAGATCCAGATATATAACAACATCATGAGAAATATGAGAAGAGGACGGAATTTCAAGTTCCAAAGATATTTCAAATTCATACATTATTAAGAAGTAATGTGTTAATAAAGTTACAATAAAATATCAAATTGTCTAAAAAAACTTAGTCTTTAAAAAAAACTTAGTCACAAACACCTGTTCTGAGGTAATATCCCAGAATCGGTTGTTTTTTCACATAACAATTGATTTCGAGGTGGTATCTCAGAAACAGTTTCTCTGTGAAAAAAATAACTGATTTCAGGATACCACATCGGAATCAGCTATTCGTCGCTAAAACTTACAGAAATTGAGATTTGCTCTAAAAGGGTTTTTTTAACACGGATTTTCAAGTTACATGAATGTAAAACTTAAAAAACAAGATTAAATTACCTTGTTGGTTGACCTTGTGATGTTTTCCGGTGTTAAATCTTTGGTTTGAGTGTCTTCTTCTTTCATGGATAATCTTTATCAAAGTAAGGTCTTTTTTTGTTTGTAGGGTTTAATATAAAGCCTATATGTTGGATTCAATTTGGGTTAAATCTTGTGTTTGTTGATGTAAGTGTTTGGAAATGGTTAATGATATAAAATTATAAATTGATAGATAAAGTGAGGACAGAATAGTAAAAGCAAGTCATAAGTGTATTTTAGATTTTGAATTCTGGAGAAAATAAAAAATATGATGAGGGAAATAGCTTTATCCATAAATATTTAATTTCACTTTTGACCGAAAAACCATATATGCTACATAAGAATAAACCATCCATATCTTGACAAGTATATTTTTTTTTGTGTTTTTAGTTTTATTTGTAATTTGAATATGTGAGTTTAAATACGTTAAAGTAGATTCAAATGGATTGAAAATAGAATTCAAATTCCGCACGAGTTTAATTTTGGTATATGGGTCTAGCAACTGCAAGTTTTCAAGAAACTCAATTTTGGTATATAATATTTGGTTAACGGTCCAAAATTTAAACTTGGCCAAAGTTTGATTTTGGTGAGAGTTCGGTTTCAGATTAAATTAAGTTTTGTTTTCGGGTTGAGTTAAGTTACATGAAAGATTCAATTTTGGTATGAGTATATATTCAATGTATGATGTTTTTCTTCGTGTAGCTCAGATAGTTTTAGTGAATCAACTTCTAGTAAGTCATCTATTATTTTATACTCAATATCTTAGGTTAAAAAGTAGAAAGGGACGAGAGTTCCTCGATAATCCAACTATAACGATGAATTACTCCATTGATATTTCGATGTTTGCTAGCCTTGATAACGTGATACATGACATCAAGGTTAGCCATGCATTTGGGTTGGACTGACTCGGATATAAGCCAACTAGCTCAAAGTATCTACTATGTTAGGGTCAAACGAAAATTGAACCCCCTAGTTCAGCACATCCAGATAGACAACCAACTCCATTTTTCCGTAGTTTATGGGTGTTTTTCCATCATTCGGTAATCTTATAGTCACCTCATTTAGAATTCCCCACTTCGCTCGGAGTGTACCTAACTCATTATCTCAGTAGTAGTTGTATGGGATTTGGAAGAGAGCAATCATATATTTATTGCTAAGTTTCTAAAATTGGGCCCCACACACCCGGACAACGACGAAGGTAATTCCACTTCATCAGCTTATTTGTCCTTAACACCCTTAGATTTTTGTACGTTCCTCTCAAATTCCTTAGGGTCCAAGATTATCGACATAAACCAGTTTTTATAGGTATGGACCTTCGTAAACTTTGTTTGGGCAGTTTTCTTCGAATGAGACTTGTCTTCAGTATCCTAACTCATGGCTATCAGAATTGATTTACTTCTCTTATTGGTTGCTCCTTCGGACCATGTTGGTCTCAAAGAATGACTTTTCGAATTAAATAACTGAGTAGTGGATAATGGTGCAGCTCAAATAATGTGATTGTTGTATGGGTAGGTGCCTTTGTAATTAAAAATTTGACTAATGACAATCGACACACCGGATTTTAGAAACCTTGCAACTTTGTTGTCTTTTTTCTTCTCTTTGTCTTTATCCGAGAGATGCAACTAACTGTTGAAAGCGGTAACGACATTAAACATAAAAGTTTAAAGAGACGTCGTCAGAGAATAATTTTATGGTGGTTGTTAGAATAAGCGGTGATAATTACGGTTGTGAGAGGGCAGAGCTTCTCTCTTTATAATGTTTTTTCAAGATTCAACTGATGCTCAAAGAAAGAGGACAAATCATTTATGGATAACTATAGAAAATCCCAATAACCCTTTCTCACAAGCCCAACAGATATAAGCCTTGGGAAGTTGAAAAATCTCAAACAACTATTTTTCTAGAGAAGTGGAGTCGTCCCTGACCGTCATCACGCTTCACCACTTAGGGAAGAGGTTGTGGATTTAACATTACCATGACACGTGTACTAGAATATATCTGAATGACCATCTCCGAAGAATTCATGCAAGAATATCTGAACGAGTCCACAAGTTAGATCAAGATTATCTCTCCAATGCGTATTTGGTTCAACAAGAGCTAATATGAAGTATTAAGTATTTACGGTTATATCCAAAGAGGTTCCGAGCAAAAACCTAAAAGGTTTTCTTTCATCAGTCCTCTCAAATGATCTTCACGAAAGCTAAATGGGCTACTGATGATGACTTAATTATCTGAAGAGCAAATCAGACAAATGAGTTATTAAACTAAAGTTTGTTTTATGTAGGCTGATGTAATAAACTATAATAATTATAGGTATTGAAAATAATAATGGGTTTTTGGTATAAATGGGCTTGTGCTACCAAAATAGACCCATGAAAATTACGCTCAT
Source organism: Limnanthes douglasii subsp. nivea (assembly GCA_036936605.1). Classification (NCBI taxonomy): domain Eukaryota; kingdom Viridiplantae; phylum Streptophyta; class Magnoliopsida; order Brassicales; family Limnanthaceae; genus Limnanthes; species Limnanthes douglasii. Next base: position 10,454,639 of record JAUPFV010000005.1, on the reverse strand, counting down.
TGAGCTAATTTGCCTATACATAGGTCTTAATGAGATTTGGCGAAAAACAATTATTTTTTACCTAACGTGCTAGAGCTTTTCTTTCTAAAACTTCACAAGGAGTTTAATTCTCTTTATACAGCTCAACTAAAATTCAAATATTTCTTTCGTTATTACTTAAACACCCTTCAAAATTCTTTGTCTCTATCAAAACTGACCTACTAAAATGAGGCCATGCAGCATAAGACATCACAACCACTTACAAAAAAGTTGGTAATCTCATCCAGAATCCCCCCCCCCCCTTAACGATGTGGAAGATGTATTGTGTTAGATTCTCAACAAGAGAAGTAATACTTTTGTTATTAAAAGCACGTATAATAGAATCCGTTAGTCGGTAACCCAGGTTAGTTTGGCCAATCTCATCTGAAATAAATACAATATCACCATACACTCTTTTATTGCGTGTCTAGAAATACAAAGAAACCTCTCAACATGGGACAATATAATATTGCATGTCTAGAAATACAAAGAAACCTCTCAACATGAGACAATATAATTGGTTAAGGTTTCAACGCCTAATACGATTTTTGCTATGCAATAGCTCGACAAATCTTAAACATATACTTTTTTTTATCTCGTAACATCTGGAAGACAATAACCTTGAAACTTAAATTCCATATTCGAGACTAAGATTGGCCCTCGTGACTACTAACAGCCAGCTCCTAGATAACCTTTTTTACTGGTAAGAGTAATATCTGGCGTACTAGTTGATGTGCGGTGTTTTGCCGCACATAAAAAATAATTTTTTCAAATACTATGTTTCTAACCTCGGCAATATTCCACCATCTGATTCCAAACATCTCATCTGATTCCAAACATCTCGTAAAAAATTTATGACACCAAAATCTTCCAGTGTAAATATACGTCTAAATTTAATACTATAGATTCCACTTAGATTTACTGCAATACTAGACCATCGATCCCAATTGATCTTTTACATTATCTGAATCATTAATTTTTTTAGTTTTTAAGTTATTACATATATTAACTCTTTAATTTATATAACGCTTTTATTCTATTGGTTGATCGGAAAAGTATGATTTCTCACAAAATGCAAATAAAAATACAATTTACAAGAAAGTGGAGCGCAAAATAACACGCGAAACCCTAGACCTAACATGCAATTGAATTATGTCTTTAATCAGTAATATAATAAATATCTTTCTTAATCAAACAAAATTTACGTTGAATTTTAGTTTCCGACATTTTGGACATATCACAAACGTTAATTCTGTTCGAATCTACCAGATTGGAATCATTTAGACCATTCAACGTTGTACATTTTTGTAACGTGAACATAATAATGCAAATGTGTATCTTTTTTCTAAAGCTGCAATTGTACTATCACATCATACACGAACCAACGTTGTAGATAAAATTGGTGGGTTTTACTTTGTACATAAAAGCAGTTTATTTTATATTATTAAATTAAAATTCAACCGTTAAATCATGAATGGAAGAATTAGAATTAAATCCTCAAATATAACTTATCATGTACGGAACAGTTAATTTTCATAACTTGTGGTTAAACAATGAAAATAACATATAAGATTGATGGTTTTGCATAGTAAATCTTTTTTCTTTTAATTTTGATGAAAAGATAAATAAACGATTAGAAATAATTATATTTTATTTTAAATAAAATAACGAATAAATTACGTATATGCGATGTTTGGTGTAAAATATATGGATAAAATTTAGTTGTGTAATTTGTAAGTTTTACAAAGTACTAATAAAGTGTGTAGTAAAACTTTACCGGAGTAAAAAAACGAATATTGTCGGAAAATAGAAGTTACATTTATTTTAAGATATTTTTTAATTTATAGTTCTTTCTTTATGGATGGTTACAAAGATATTTATTCTCACTTAATACAATCACTACTCTACTTACATCATGTAGTCTATAATTATGACTAGAATTACTACATGCTTAGACTAAGATTTAGAATATCACTAAGTCGTAATTGAAGACCGTTTCTCTTTTAAATCATGCCGCATCGGTTTTGAGCGCGTGCTTGTCCGAACAGGACTTAGCAACTTTTTTGCTCAACTTTATCGCTCAGTTTGAGAAACGGTATACTCTGAACAATGCTTAGTCGTTAAACTCGTTCAACCCTTCAATAGCTCGTTCGGCCTTCAGCTCCTCCTTAACTAGCTCGATCTGCCAACTCGCTCGTCAGACATGCTCGATACTATCCTTCTCTATTGCTAGTAGCTTTGTTCTTTACTTCGCTCGTCTGATTTCTTACTACATCTCTACTTATCTTTCTAGCTCGGGCCCGTCTTTTGTTTTCTCATCCTCTGCGTCTACTCGGCCTCTTAAGTTGTACTTGATCCGGGAATATTCCCTCATCAGGGCACCCCATAGTTTATGGATTTAGCATTTTAAGTAAATGATAAATCGATAAATTCAAAATCCTTTTAAGGAGAAACAAATTTGCGTTGTAGGTGAATGTAAAGCCAAACGACTAATGACGATTACTTGCCATCATTATTTTCTGTTTGGCCGACACGTAGATGGAGTGTAGCTGTGACGGTTATGGCACAACGTATTTAGGAAGTAGCCTCTGACGCTTGGGTTTTGAAGAAGCGTGCAAGTTGTTGCTGACGTTTACCCAATGCGTCATATGGTTTATCTGGAAAATTACCATATTACCTTAATTTTTAACCATAGTATCCCTTAAACGCTTACTTTTGTTGTGTATTTGTTAAGTCTATAGCTATCATCTGCTGTCGAAAGGCGCTCAGTTATTTTTTAAACTGCAACCCAGGTACACCATTTTTGTTTGACTCTTGCATACATGTAGTGTTTGATAGTTGTTAGAACCCTAGATTATGAAGTAGTGAGGCTGCGATTATGGCGATAATCAAAAGAAACTTGTATACACCGGATGTTGAACCAGTCGCCCCTCGCCTGCTTTAATCATGCTTATCCGTGACATTAACTAATTGTTGTCCAAGTAGAAACAATGAAACCAAAAATGGCGACAAGGAGGAACTTGGAGAAAAATCTAGTATCCAAATTTGAAGACCCTTTATTCTTGGAAAGCTACTTCTCTCAAATAGCTCACAAATATGGGTATCTAGATGATGTTGGATTGCTCAGTTTTAGGGCAAGGTATACCATTCCAGAATATATGACAGTGAGGGTTCCCTTGGTCGGCGAGCATCCATATCATGCCCGTGAAACGGAGACTTGCTTGTTTACGATTGTGTTTGACTGGGGACTGAGGCTTCCCTTGCCCATGCTGATTTGTGATTTTTTTAGCGTGATAGGCATTTGTCCCACCCAGTTGTCTGCTAACGGATGGAGGATGCTGCTTAGTGTAGTTCTTAGCTCACGTTTGCTAGGGATTAAGATATGTTTGGATGATTTATTATTAGCTACCGACGTGACTAAACTTGCCAAGTCTCCCTTCTTTTACGCCCAACTAAAAGAAATGAAAAAGATTGTTGATCTCCCCTCGTCAGATAAAAACTGAAGGAACTCATTCGCGTTTGTGTCTGGAAATTGGGAACAGGAGAAACTGATTATGAACCTCCAATTAAAGAGGAAATTGAGAGTGAAGTGTAAGCATCAGTAGCGTAATCCGTACACTGAATCATCCTGTAATTAAATGTTGGATATTGAACAAGTATGTAATTTTTTATGCAGGTAAAGCGGCCAACCAAGAGTGGTGGAAGGAAGAACTGACAAAAAAGTACGTAAATCCTCTGATTGAGGTCGGCAACCTAGCCAACTACACTTGTTTATAAGAGCCTAAACTTATATTCACACGGTTCAACTACCTTATTTCAAGTTTGTGGCAAGTATCAGAGTTGACGGTCACAAAGAACGGAAGAGTGATAATGTCAGACGGTGCAGAGGCCACTATGGACCGTATCCGAACGTTGATAGAAAAGAGATATCGAGAGAAAAATAACATTGGCATTTGTTTGTCAGTGCCCCAGACCCGCAAAGGCAAAGAAGCTGAGAGGTCATCCTCAGCTCGTTGTCAACAGGATGGGCAAGGAGGAGAGGCTTGTCATTCAAGGGGTTGATAAGGTAAATCAAGTGGAAGGATTATTCCTAAAGGGCAAGGAACTACCGATTGCGATCGAGTTTGGCATGAACGAGACGACAAAGAAGAGGATACAGATTCTACTTCTTTAGTAAAACCCTCGAATAAGAAGCAGAAACTGATTCTGGATGTCGTTCATCTTACCACCAAGAAACTTCAACTGGGAAATGAGGAAAGTGGTAGTGGGGAGGTTGTACAAGGAAAACCTATTGATAATCCAGTTCCCCTTCCAACAGCGCAAAGACGAGATAAAGGGCCCGGGATTGATACGGAGCCTATCGATCTAGTAGAAGATACCGAGGAAGAAGGAGATCGCCCAATAAGGTGATCCCACAAGAGATATCAGAACGGATGAATAACTTTGTGAAATCATCAACTATTCATCCCTCGACCACAGTAGTACGATGAATGGGTTCATTACCTCCGTCGAGAAATGTGGTGAGGCCTGCAATGGTTACCATGAGAAATACCGACGTTGGGTCTAGTCAGAAGAATATTGTCATGGATGAGTTACTCCTCATGAAAATTTTCATGTTTTAAGCCCATTGATGCTCATGTTTGAACAACTCAAGCGTATTTATGAGTTGTCATATTATGATAGGATGCCCATGAGCGATATCTTATAGTGGCAGCCTGAGCTCGCCATTGAGGTAATAACATAAAGTGTGGAACAAATTATCATAAGACATAATGCAATGTAACTAATTTTATATTCTTTGTAGTTGCATCACAACTTAGTTGTACTTTCATCTCGGCGGATGTTTGCGGCCGACCTGGAAGTAATGGAAAGGTGGAAACCATAGTTGATGTTGTTTAGATCAGTCAAATCATCAACTACAGAGGTTGTGTACTTAAGGCATGCCTATGGGTCTTCCAAATCTGCCAAGGATAAGGCGATTGAGGCTAGTGAGAAACTTTAAACCAAGATGTAGACGCTGATGGAGGCTCTAATTTGCAACGACGAAAAATGTAAAGCACTGTCCACTGGCAACACTAACTTATTGAATCAGAATAACACTATGATTCAAAGGAACATAGATCTCATCGCTTAGAGCTCAAATTTACTTGATCGAAGCTTGGCGCAGGCCAAAAGGGTTGAGGAACAAGCAGACCAATTGGCTGGGATGTCCTCAGAAAAGACTGAAGTGAAAGCAAGACTGGAAAATGCACAAAGGGAGTTTGATCTTGAGAGGCAGCAATGAAAGGAGAGCTTAAAGGCCGCGCTGGAGGAGCGGGAAGCTCAAATGATGAGTGTTGTTATGGATATGATAGCCCATGAGAAGAAAGAAGTTGTGTCTGACCTGTTGTCATTAAATCCTAGGATGAAGATCGGGTCGCTGGGTCGCTCTACTAAAGTGCATGTGCATCCGCAGAATACTCCAGCCACAATAGTGCCTGATGCAATCATCTCCCCGAGCGCGAAAGGTCTTGTAGCTGACGTTGTTACAGTTACAGCCGATCCAGTAGGTGTTACGAGGAACGAGGCTCAGCCGGATCATACTGAGCTTCCTCCCCCTCTAAACGTTTAGTTTTATTGTATCATTCTAGTGAAAGATTGTACACCAAACATTTAACTGTATGTAATTTTGTTTCATGCCCTCACTCTTATTTTGTTGAACCAATAATGGTAAGTTATCTGCTTTTGCATTGGCAGTTTGGGTGCACCCTTTGAATTATTAATAGACTCGTGATGATATATATTACAGGAGATGTGTTTATTACTTTGTGCAGTTCCATATGGTGATCCTTACAAGGTCGAGCTCAATAGGGCTCATTGCGTAGCTTAAGATAAATAGTGTCTTTCTAGCTGATTCGTGGCGAGGTCGTGAAGACCATATTGCATAATCTGCTATAGACTTGGTTTGTAACCAGTTCGCTAATATACCCAGTACAAGGTATGAGGCACAGTATGGCCTTTACGTAGCCCGTAGACGTGGCTAATTAGCCCGATTATGTTTAGAGATACTTAGTATGGACACAGTGTGGTCCCTTGCGTAGCTTTTTAGACATGTTCAGTGACCCATTCGCCACTTGTAAGGATATAAAACTTGTAATAAACACATGGTGGCGAAAGTAGAAATAATATTAAAAAGAAAGCAAATGTTTGAGATGTCTCATTAAAAAAACCTCCCTGCGCCATCACGAAGGAAAAAGAGCGCATCACTACATTCTATACATATTGGCGATATAATTTAAGATGTCTCACATTCCAGGAGTGTTTGAGGGCGCAACCATCTTTGTCTACCAGTCGATAGGCCCCACAATGCCTAATAGAAATGATTTTGTACGGCCCCTCCCAGTTAGGGCCTAACTTGCCACTAGCTCCACTTCCTGATCCTTGGAACCTCTTATTCATCACTAGGTTTCCTACCTTGAAACTGCGTGGCTTTAACCAAGCATTAAATCGTCCCCTCATCAAGTTTATGTAATGCTCTGCTCGGACTCGTTCTTGGTCGCGCCGCTAATCTAAGAGGTCTATGCTCACCGCTCTGGCAACCAAGTTCGCTTCTTCCTCGTAGATTTCTATACGGTGGCTTGGCAAGATGATCTCTGTTGGTATGATGAATTCGTTACAATAACCTAGGGAAAAATATGCATCTTTGGTTGTTGCTCGTTATATAGTTCTATATGCCCATAAGACCTCGACTAATGTTTCTGGACATTTTCCCTTGGCTCCTTCAAACTTCTTCTTAATTCATTAAAGTTTCGCTCTCTTAGTTACCTTCACCTGATCATTGGCTTAGGGGTAATATGGCGTGGAGAAATATTAGGCGATCCCATATCGTTTGCAGAAGGTGGTGAGTACCGAATTCTGGAATTGCGGGCCGTTATCGGTCATCAGGATTCGTGGTATGCCATATCGAGTCAAAATTTGATTATGAATGAAATCACAGACCTTCTCCGCCCGGGTTCAGAATAAAGCTTTTGACTCAACCCATTTGGAGAAGTAGTTCATAGCCATAATCAAGAACTGTCTATTTCCAATTGCCATTGGCAAAGGTCCAACAGGTCGATCCCCCATTTATCAAATGGGCAGGGAACGTTAATAGGTTGTATATGTTCACTTGGCATATAATGTGTGTTAGCATATTCCTAACATTGATGACACTTCTGCACTAGATTTTCCGCATCGGTTTCCAATTTCGGACCTGCCAATGAAAAACTTTGAATCAGACTTCGGTGCCCACAATGAGCGCCTGTTTCTCCTGAATGTAAATCGTGCAGGATAAAATTTTCCTCCATGGGATCAAGGCATCGAAGTAGTGGTCGGGTGGTACTTTTCCTGTAAAGAATATTTTCTAACACACAATATTTTGTTGCCTTGAGTTGCAGGGATCGAGCGTCACCCTTATTAACTGGAAGTACGTTGATATCAAATATTGTAGATAAGGGTGGCTCCAATCGGTAGTGTGATCGATTGTGTGGATGGCTTCTTCTTTGATGACTAGTTATGTTGTCGGGAGCTGTTCAAGGAGGACCAAAGGATTCTCTACCGAGGCCACTGTTTTAGCTAACAGATCTGTAGTAAAATTTGCTAAGCATGTAACCTGTTCATATGAAACTCGGGAGAACTCGGACTTGTATTCCTTTAGTATAACAAGGTAGATTCAGATTCCTTCCTGCTTAGCATCATAGGCGCACACCGCTTGATTAACCACTAATTGTGAATCTGATTTAATCCTAATATTGTGCGCTCCATAATTCAAGGCCAATTTCATGCCACACAGAACGACCTATTCTTCTGCTACATTATTCGTGACTAGGAAATTGAACCTGATCGCTTGCTTAATCTCATCGCCATCTGGCAAGCGCATCACAACTCTAGCCCCTCTGCCTGATGTGCTAGATGCCATTGACCACAATAACTCGCTCACTGTGGTCTGTCGCAATAGGTTGTTCCTTTGCATTGGATGTCTTCCTGGAGGACGAGAATTATGCTAGGGAATCAACGATCACTTGGTCTTTAATAGCTTTCCACGGTTCGTAGCGTATGTCATACTCACCGAGCTCCACACTCCACTTAGTTATGCGTCCAGATACATCAGGCTTTTGCAACACTGCTTGTAAGAGAAAATCCGTTCTCACACTGATTACGTGCCCTTGGAAATATGGGCGCATTCATTTTACAGCGGTGACTAATCCCAAGGTGAGCTTTTAAAGGTTAGGGTATCTTGTTTCTGCATCCACTAGTGTTTTACTAGTATAATATACCGGCATTTGTACTCCGTTGGGCTCATGAATCAAAACTTGAACTGGCAGAGAATGGGGATACTGATAGATACAAAAACAATAGCTCACCGGCCACTGGTGTAGATAAAATTTCCAACGAAGTAAGAGATAACTTGAGCTCTGCGAAGGCCTTGTCGCAGTCTTCTGTCCAAGTAAATTTCTTTCTTCTCTTAAAATTTCAAAAAAATGGTGACTTTTGTCTGATCCCCAAGAAATGAATCGTGATAGTGCTGTTAGTCGCCCCGTAAGGCACTGTACCTCCTTGATAGTCTTTGGGGGTTCCATTTCTATGATTGCATTCAACTGAACATAATCAGATTTTATGCCTCGCTGATTCACCATATAACCTAGGAACTTACCCCTATCGACCCCAAATGAACATTTGACCAGGTTAAGCTTAAGATTGAATTGATGAAGTAGGTCTAATACGATTTGCAATGTCTCTAAATGATGTTCTTCAGTATAGGTTTTGACAATCATCTCGTCGATATATGCCTCTAAATGCTTTCCCAAATGATCCTGGAAACTATGGTTTATCAACCGCTAGTATATGGACCCCGCGTTCTTTATTCCAAAATGCATGACCGTATAACATTATAAGCCCCGCTCGGTTTGAAAAGTGTTGGACTCCTGATCTGACGGATGGAGTCGAATTTGATTGTACCTCGAATAGGCATCCATAAACAATAGGTATTTGTAACTAGATGTTGAATCTGCAAGTTGATCAATACGAGGCAGGGGAAACACATCCATCATTGACCACCTTTCTTCTTTACTAATACCGGGTTTGATATCCAGACAGGGTACCACGATTTTATGATGTGACCGATGCGAGATAACTTGGCCACCTCCTCCAAGATGGCCTCTTGCTTTTCCAGGGAAAAAGATTTTCGTTTCTGGCGTACTGGCTTAGCACATGGTTGATTACCAGTTCACGAGATATGATAGAAGGGTTAACCCCTGAAACATCACTTGCTTCCCATGCAAACACATCCAATTTCGTGGCTAATAATTGGTGAGGATTATTTTCAACTAAGGGTAATTTCGTCATGAGTTTTGTAATGTTTCAAGGATATTTAATGTTTGGGTAGTTTGTAGTGAGAGATTTGAGCTGCCTAGTTGTATTAAATGTTCATTACCCTTATTAATGAAAGTGGTTGGGTATTTATACCCTTAATCATGGGCCTCATGGGTTTTCGGGTCAAACTCATGAAACCGGGTCGAATTTAAAAACCAATTAGTTATTAAGCAGGTAAGTAATTAGCTTAGTCATGAAGTGATTTAGTTCTTAATATATTAGTCATGTTCGGTCGGTTCAGTGGGTGGTTTTTATCCGAATTACCCCTGTCCGGTTTCCACATTGAGTGGTGAGTAAATCCGCACTCATCAGTAGCCCCATTTTTAGGTTATGTTCGAAGGCCTTTGGAAGGACCTAAAAAAAAGTTCATAAGTACCAGTGACTATGCCCAGACATATTTCGAATTGTGTAACGGCTTTATCCGGACTGGTGAAACTCATAGAAACTCAAAGGTTTTGCCAGAGATCGTGGGACACGTGTCCTTCTCTAATTCGCCTCACCGACCGTTTTTCTCCTAGAATGGCGCTCTCACTCATTTCGTAAAGTAACCTCTTTAATTAATGCTGGTGACATCAGCGTCGTCTTTAATCATTACTCCCATTTTTTCGTATTCTCCTAGGTTTCAAAAGATCTTTTGTCTCTTTAGTATAAATTAAACCATTTTCACTGTTTTACCATCTTCATTATCTCTACACTCTCAATCTTCAAAACTTTTACCTCTCAAGAAACCCTTTTATTGGTGTAAGTTTATGTTCACAGCAAGAAACGCCCTTGTAAAAGGTGGGTGGCTCAACTTGTCGGAGTTAGAGAAGGCTCAAAAAGTCGAACGAGAAAGGCGCATTGCTTCTGGCCTCCCTGTTTCCCCTATTGACAAATCTGAAACACCAAGTTCAGAGCCTGATCGGGGTTCGTCTTCTGCCAAAAGTTCTAAACCCAGAAAGTTATTCCAGCCCAAGCTTTCACCAATCGTCTCAGGCTCATCGGTTCAAAAATCAGAGCCTGTTGTTGAACCAGAGCAGGCAGTTACAAGCACTAAGAAACCTTCCCCATTTATTGCCATGGGATCAGATGCTGACATCTCCTCAGAGAAGCTGGTAGATCGACGAAGGGGTCGTTTAGTGAAAGGGGCAGGCCGCCACAGCACAACCTAAGCCTCCAAAATCTACACCTTCTAAGTCTGGGGCTAAGAATAAAACTACAGGATCAGAAGCACCCATAAAAGTTCCCAAAGAAAAGACAAGTTGTCCGGTCCGGAGACAACCAGTTCAAGCCTTCAGAAGAAACCTCCGGATCTGAGCCCCAACCGGACTCTAGACCACAAGAGGAAAGCAATGCCCAACCATCCGGAGGGCCTACTGAGCCAACCACTAGCTCTTCTCTCCCAAAAATAGCTGGCAATCCTTCCATGGTAATGGAAGATGTAATGGAGGACAACACTGAAGAAGCCTATTTTGAGACTGATGTCTCCAGGCAGACAAGTGAGACTGCTATCATCAAGAAGAGCAAAGGCAAAGAGAAGTTGTGTTTAAAGCATCTGGATTTGTCGTAGTGCCTTGTTTCCACAAAGTAAGTGTAAAATATCTGCTAGCCATGCAGAAGATCAATTACGTTTTTATTCATACAAGTGAACTTGGCCGGATGAGGACGGAGTAGGGGATTCCGGAAAATGTTAAAGTGAGGATACCAGTCTATCCGGAGACGCTCATGGATTGCAAACTCAGTGAGATAGTCATCTACACTGAGTTATTTAATTGGGTGCTTAGGTTTCCCTTGGACCCAGAGATAGTCAGATATTTTCATCTGATAAAGCTCTGCCCAAGTCAACCGAGCCCTAATGCCTGGTTCACCCTTATGGCATGTATCATGGCTTCCAGGCTCTCCAGAATTCATCTTCCAATGGAGCGATTTGCTGCTGTAGCCAGCCTTTGCAGAAACCATATCATCCCATTCTATTACTTCAACATGAGCGACGATTACAAAGTAGTGGACGACTTGCTTGAGTCAGAGAAGAACTGGAAGACTCAATTCCTGTTCATTAGTGGTTCCTGGGAGAACGGGAAGAAGATTAAGGCCGGTGTCAACCCAAGCATGCTTACCAGCAGATGGCAAAGCGCTGGTAAAAATCTCATCACATACTTCCACCTTTACTTATAACAAGTTTGTTTGTCTAATTTATCTTCTTTTGTTTTTTGGTAGTGCTGCCAAAGGAGTTCAACGACCACTTAGAGGTGGGGCAGACTACTTGTGCCAAGTTAAATGCTTGGGCTGCTGAGAAATGGGGAAACCGCTTCCACAACTGTTTTACCGGAGGCAATTTGAAAATATCTTATCTCTGGAATACAACCGACCGGAGGGACTTGTCTTGGGAGGAATTAACCACTTCACCCCCTCTGGGGGTGATTTTTCGGAAGACAAAGGGAAAATATGGGAAATTGGCCTTGTCGGGCAGAGCTAAAGCCCCAAGAAAAATGAAGGGCAAGAAAGGCAAGGCTAAGCAAGTTGGGGCTGAAGTTAACCCAGGTGATATTGAGGAAAACGCCCCTGCAAGCCCAGAGGAGCAGGAACAAGGAAGGATCGATGCCGCTTTGCTACAAGTGGTACAAGAGGAGAGTATTAAAGAGGTGGTTGGATCTCTAAAGCCCCCAAAGGCCCCCAAGAAGGACAGAAAACGGGGAACAGAAGGTGGAGACAGGGCGGCCAAAAAGAAGAAAACCTCCAAGGGAGATGAGGTCGCTCTCCGGGCTCCAGAGCCTTTTCATCCGGTTGATTCAACAGACCCAACCCAAGCAGAGGAAATCCCAAGTGATTTTCACACCAGAGAGGGCGCCGAAGAGGACATCAACATCGATGGAGTTGACATCAGCGGGCTTCAAGGGATTGGTCTTTACTTTATTGACCTTGAAAAGGATTATTTTGCCGGCCCTTACCTTCCCCCAAGCTCCTCGAACATGGTCACCTTCAATGGTAACTCTTTTTCTATTTCAGGAGAGAAAGACACAGTGACCCACTCCTTGTTAAGCAATATTCAACCAGTGCTCAACTTGGAGAAGCAAGTACGAAATCAGTCAGCCATCATCAACACACTCAATTCCGACAAAGAGAGTTTGTTCAACGACCTCCTTACACTCAAGCAGAATTTCGAGGCGTTGAAGAAATAAAACGAGGAGTTGATAAAGGGGAAGGAGGACTTGGCCACCAAAATGGCCACTTCGAAGGGGGTTGTCTCAGAGCTTCAATCCAAGTATGTTAACTTGGAGAAAAATCTTTCTTCTTCGAAAGAGGAGGTGAAGACCAAAGACAACGTCGTTCAAACCCCAACAAATGACAAGATATCGCTCGAAGATGTTGTGTCCCTGGATAAGCAAGAGAATCATAACTTGCTAAAGGAGCAGGAGAAGACAATCCAAGCTAGGATTGATGCATATAACAACCAGGTGATTGACTCCCAAGAGGAAAGGTATGCCGAAGTCAAGTCAGACATGGTCCTACTCTTTCATCAAAAATTTCCGAAGAGGACACTTGGGGACTTATGGCGATTCGTAGAATATGAAGATCTTCCTCACCATACTATGGCTGATGGTGACAAGCATGGTTATTCAGTGGTTGGGATGACACCAATGATGAAGATAAGAAGACCGGAGAGAGTCCAGATGAGGACCCCGCCGATCCTAAAAAAACGAGTGAAGCTGGGACATCGAAGAACTAAAGTCCTTTTAATTTTATGTTTGAACTAAAGTCCTTGGATGGCCAAGGAACTTTTTGTAATTGTGCCTGGAACTTGTCCGGGCAAACCTTTTATTGAAAAACTTCAAAGTCCTTGGATGGCCAATACATTTTATATATTTAATATAATATTATCCCTCCGATATTCACCGGGAAATTTTATTTTACACAATTCTTACATCGTTCTGTAGTTATTTAATTTTGATGGCTCGTGTTAAAATGGCCTTTAGTTATTTCACAAATGTTTTAAAGTGAGAGTGTTCAAATTCTCCGATGACACATGTTTAAATAGTCATCACCTCATCGAATTAAATCAAATTGCTAGCCAGACCACTTCGAATTTTTCAAGAAGGTATCAAATTTTATTTAAAAACCTGAACACATCATTAAAACCTCCCCGCGCCACCAGGGTAGGAAAGAGTATGCCCCAAAATATTTACATGGACTTTAAACAAGTAAATATTTACATAGTCTATTCTAAATACAACCGGAGGTTTTCGATATTCCAAGGGTGATTCAAAATCCTTCTATCTTTATCTTGGAGCCGGTATGTCCCAGGCTTAAGCTTTTCATTGACCATGTAAGATCCTTCCCATGTTGGAGCGAGTTTGCCGAACTGCTTCTCTTTGGTATGCAAAAAACCTTTCTGAATACTTTATCCCCTATTTGAAAATCCCTCTTTTTGATTTTAGAAGCAAACCTACTTCTCATCAAACCCCGATAGTGTGTGGCTCTGAGGTGAGCCTTAACTTTTCTTTCTTCCATTAAATCAAGCTGACTTCTGACTGCCACTTCATTAGCGTGTTCGGAAAAATTGTGAACGCGAAAGGAAGGGAGAGTGGCCTCTATGGGGGCTATGACATCCATTTCATACATTAGGGCAAAATGAGACTCTTGTGTTACAGCCCAGGAGTGGTTCGGTAGGCCCATAATACTTCTTGTAGATAACTTGGCCATTTTCCACCAGCTCCCTCTAGATTCTTTTTAAGACCGGACAAGGTAGTTTTGTTGGCCACCTCAACTTGTCCATTTTCCTGTAGGTGGAAAGGAGAAGAGAAACAGTGTTGGATGCCTCTAGAAGCACAAAAATTCTCCATCTCCTTATTGTCGAATTGTGGCCCATTGTCTGTGGTTATCTTCTGTAGAACCCCAAATCTATAGCAAATGTTAGACATGATGAATTTTATAATAGCTTTCGAGGTAGTTCCTGCCAATGGGGCTGCTTCGATCCATTTTGAAAAGTAATCAATATCGACAATTATAATTCTGGACCCCCCGGATGCCATGGGTAAAGGTCCCACTAAATCCATCCCCCATCGAGAAAAAGGTATTGGCTCAGAAATTGACTCTAAAGGGACAACTGGGGTATGAATTTCATTGCTGTATCTTTGGCATGGATCACACTTCTTTACCAACTCCTTGGCATCTTGCATTATGGAGGGCCAATAGTACCCAGCTAACAAAACCCTTCTAGTTAGAGCCCTGAATCCACAGTGTGCCGATCTCTCGCCATCATGTAATTCGGAGAGCACTATTTGGGACTCTTCGATCCCCAAATATTGTAAGAGGGGTTTACTAAAATATTTTTTATAAAGAACACCTCTCAAGATGACAAAACCACGAGCCTTTTATTTTAATTTTCTTGCTACTACTTTTTTCGGAGGGAGAATGCCATCTGAAAGATATTGGAGGAGAGGAAATCTCCAATCTTGGGGTTGTTTTACTTGTATATTCAAACTTTCTTCTTCCTTTTTAGAATTGATTTGAATGGATGGGCACTCTTGCACATGAATCCAAGGTTAGGACTCAGAATAGACTATGGTTGCCAATGAGTCTGCTAGTGTATTTTCTGTTCGGGGTATGTGCTCATAGGTGATGCTTTTTAAGTTGAGTGCCACTTCTTTTAGAACAAACAAGTATCTTATTAACTGTTCCTTTTTTGCTTCGGATTGTCCTTGTGCATGATGGATAAGAAGCTGAGACTCGCTTATTAGCCTGACTCTTTTGGCTCCACATATGAGAGCTAACTTCAAACCAGCTATAGTAGCTTCATACTCTGACTCATTATTGGAATCCCTGAAAGCAAAACATACAGCCTGGTACAATCTGTCACCGTAAGGGGAGGTTAAACATATCCCAACACCACAACCCATGGTACTTGATCCACCATCGGTCCGGATAACCCACACGTTTTTATCTTTTACACCGGTTGTTTGCTTAGTATCTCTGTCTGAATGGAATTCAACTAAGAAGTCAGCCACAGCTTGGGCTTTGACTGTTGTTCGAGGGGCAAAATCAATATCGTAGTCTCC
Organism: Limnanthes douglasii subsp. nivea; assembly: GCA_036936605.1. Lineage (NCBI taxonomy): Eukaryota > Viridiplantae > Streptophyta > Magnoliopsida > Brassicales > Limnanthaceae > Limnanthes > Limnanthes douglasii. The sequence goes on along the minus strand of JAUPFV010000005.1, from coordinate 10,439,196 downwards.
CATCTCTACTGACCACTTGGTCATTCTACTTGAAATGTCTGCCTTTTGAAAAACATTTTTCAGGGGAAAAGATGCCAGGACAATGATAGAATCAGCCTCAAAGTAGGGCCTCATTTTCCTTGCACCAATTACTAGGGCTAGTGCTAATTTTTCAAGCTTTAAATAGCGTTTTTCTGCATCTATCAAGCTTTTGCTAATATAGTACACTGGACGAGGATAATTATCTACTTCTCTTACCAATGCGGCACTTATAGCACAATTAAAAACTACTAAGTATACGAAGAGGGCCTCTCCCTCAATTGGTTTAAACAAGGTTTTAGGGGAAGATAAGTGCTTCTTAATTTCGTCGAAGGCCTGGTCGCACTGGAAGACCAGTTGAATTCTTTGGCACCCTTTAATGTTTGAAAAAACGGGGCGCACCTATCCGAAGACCTTGAGATAAAATGGTTTAGAGCAGCTAGCCTCCCTGTCAATCTTTGTACTTCTTTAATATTCCGAGGAGGCTCCATCTGCAGTAAAGTATTAAGCTGGTCTGGATCAGACTGTATCCCTTTCTCACTTATACCCCAAAAACTTTCCGGACTGTACTCCGAACACAAACTTTCTGGATTCAATTTTAAATTAACTTTTACCAACTTGGCAAAAGTCTCTTGCAAATCTGCCAAGTGTAACTATTTTTTCACACTTTTGACCATCATGTCATCGATGTAGACTTCCATGTTTCTTCCAATCTGATCAGCAAAAGCCTTATTTACCAACCTCTGATAAGTAACCCCAGCATTTTTTAACCCAAACGGCATCATCTTGTAATAATGAAGACCCTTATTAGTGACAAATGTAGTATGTTCTTGATCTTTCGGATCTACTTGAATCTGGTTATACCCGGAGAAGGCATCCATAAAGGGCAAAAGCTTGTTTCCAGACGTTGAGTCCACCAGCTGATCAATTCGGGGGACCGGATATAAATCTTTTGGGCAAGCTCTGTTGAGATCTGTGAAATCGATGTACATACGCCACTTACCATTTTTCTTCTTTACCAACACTGGATTGGCTGTCCATAAAGGGTATTGAGATTCCTTTATATGCCCTATTTTAGTAAGTCGGTCAACCTCTTGAACTATGACATCAGTTTTTTCCTTAGAAAAAGCTCTCCTCTTTTGTACAACAGGTGCTATGTCCCTTCGGATGGATAATTGGTGCGATATAATGTCTGCTGGTACTCCGGTTACATCAGCATTGCACCAGGCAAATACATGTTGATGGTCTTTTAAGAAATCTAACATTTTACCCTTTAATTCTGATGTCATCTTGGACCCTATCTTGATACTTTTTCCTTAAGCCAGAGAATGAGTTCAACTTCTTCAATTGGTATTAAAACTCCAGGGGTCTCTCCCTGGGGTCATCAATTTCACCCTCTCCCCAGAGGGCCAGTGCCGTTGCGTAACACTCTCTTGCTACCTTTTGGTTGCTTCGAACAACTCCCATTTGTCCTTGTACAGCATATTTCAAACATTGGTGGACTGTTGAAGCCACAGCATGCATCATAGAGAGCCAAGATCTCCCCAAAATGGCATTGTAACAAGTGGGACAATCCACCACAATAAAAAGTATTCTAACCTTTTTTTAAAGGGTCATTTCCTAACAAAACCTCCTCTTCGAACTCCCCGATCACATCTGCTGAGCTTCTAGTGAAACCCACAATTGACCTGTTTGAACGCTGAATTACTGCTAGATTCTTCATTTTTTTGTAAGAAGTCAAAAAGAGAATATTGGTTGAACTTCCGGTGTCCACCAAAATTCGTCTTATGCCATTGCCCCCAATAGATGCTCCTATGACAACAACATCTTCATGGGGACCAACAATGTCCCTCAAGTCATCCTCATCGAAAACAATGAAGGGAAATGGAATTTGTGATTGATAGGAAGTCATGCCTCCTTCCAGTTGGGTAGCTAAAGTATGAACGGGCCTCTTTCTCGAAGAAGCAGTTGGTGCAGTCATGGTGTCCCCCCCCCCCAAAATTGTAAGTGACTCGAAAAAGCTGATGAGGCCGGACATCGTCTTGTAATGCTCTGTGATAACACCCACCTTGTTTCGAGTTGGATCAGGATCCAAATATTCTGATTCTACGTTAAACCTTTCAATTATCACCATAGCCCCATCCGGAGCCGATGTCCCTGCATTGTTCGGGCCAGCCCGTTGAGCATTATCAGGTCTATTTCCATTTCTTCTTTTAACATAAGCCCCCAACATCCCTCTCTCAATCAAATTCTAAACTTCATGTTTCAATGCAATGCAATCTTCAGTGGTATGACCAGTATCATGGTGATACTGGCAAAAACTATTATTTCGACTTTCCTTGGGAGATTGTAATGCAACCAGCTTTTTGAAATGGACTTCGTCTTTCGTTTTATCATAAATGGTGGCTACGTTTTCTTTCAAGTCTGCAAACCACTCCGGTTGAACCCAAAGCCCCCGTTCATTTCAAGATTGCTGGCTCTGGGCTGGTGCAACTGGATGGGATTGAGCCTTGGCTCTGTCTTGACCCTGTCCGGCTTCCTTGGCCTTATAACCGGACTGATTCTGGTTTTGATTTGGTGCGGCAGGGGCATATCTCACTTGCCGGTGCACTCTGGTTTTCTTTGTTTCATCCACATTAATCTGTTTTCTGACTTGATTCAATAAACCTCCCCATGTCATGGCCTTTTTCCTGGTTACTGAATCAGCCAAATTTCCAGGGTTTAAGCCCTGCCTCAAAGAAGCTATTGCTACTTGTTCAAAGCAATCAGCCAATCTGTTTTTGATATTCACAAAGCGACTTATGTATTCTTTTAAGGATTCGTTTGGTTCTTGGGCACAATAGATAATTGTGTCCCCATTGCCTTTTACTTCTTTACTTCCAATGAACTGCCTCCGAAAGGCCACCCAAAAAGTGTCAAAATTTCTAATGCAGCCCTGTGGCAGACTATTGTACCATTTAAAAGCACTCCCCGCTCGTCCGGATTCATCCGAACTAGGTTTTCTTGATGGTTTCAAATGCTTGATTCAGACACCTTCTCCTCCCACTGTGGTCACCAATTTGGTGAGGATTATTTTCAACTAAGGGTAATTTCGTCAGGAGTTTTGTAATGTTTCAAGGATATTTAATGTTTGGGTAGTTTGTAGTGAGAGATTTGAGGTGCCTAGTTGTATTAAATGTTCATTACCCTCATTAATGAAAGGGGTTGGGTATTTATACCCTTAATCATGGGCCTCATGGGTTTTCGGGTCAAACTCATGAAACCGGGTCGAATTTAAAGACCCATTAGTTATTAAGCAGGTAAGTAATTAGCTTAGTCATGAAGTGATTTAGTTCTTAATACATTAGTCATGTTCGGTCGGTTCAGTGGGTGGTTTTTATCCAAATTACCCCTGTCTGGTTTCCACAGTGAGTAGTGACTAAATCCGGACTCATCAATAATGAATTAAAAAATTCTTAAAATTTGGTGATAACTTACCCCCCACCCCCCATCTGGAGCGGATACCCTGCAACAATTGGCTCTTCCACTGTATCCGAAATCGTATCAACTGATTGATCCAGCTCGCGAGGATTATCGACCGGGTCAGGCGAGGGTGGTTCCAAGACTTCCGTGCCAGGATCCCTCTCGACGCTTGATTACTATCGGAGCGGTTTGGATGGGTCCACCGTAACCGCGTAACAAGTTCTTGTCGTTCACTAGCTTCCTCGAATTATACCAACGGATTTTCCCACCTGATATTTCACGCACTGTAAAAATGTACATGTTTTTGCCTCCATTCTGTGCAGTCATAGTCTCTCAATAATTGCATGGTACGGGTTTGGCGCATCAGAAATTATGAATAATGTTTTAAGCTCTTTTTTGTTGCTCCGTCCCCAACTTTCACTAGAAGCTTTACTCCCCCCCATACACTGCGAATTTATTCCCTCGTAGCCGACCATCATATGTTGAGTAGGCTGGTATGTGGGTACATTTAGTATACGGTCGATACTATTTTTAAAAATTATAATGGTCGAACTGCCTCCATCGACTAAAACACGGGTTACCATGACATCTAGGATATCCATATGAATGGTTAACGCATCCTCATGGGGCATACTAACGCCTTTGAGATCGTCTTCATTATAAGATCGATCACTGGGTCACTGTAACTGCTATAGGAATTGACGTTAATTTTGTGTACATCAAACTCGGTTTGTGTCCGCTTGTTAGAGGTGGTTCCTTATGAAAGTGCAGAATTTTCGCCGGCTATGGTATAAAAGGATGGGGCTATACTGTGAGTGACCATGAAGTTATCGGCGAACTCTGATTCTTGGCCATTAACATTGCTGTGTTGTAGCGCCTCTGTTTTATCTGAAACTCTCGAGCTTCCTCCTGCAATCATAAGGAACCATTGTTGATTACTAGCATCTTCTCCTCCCTCGTTTCTGGGATTTTCGTCAATAGGCAAACGAGCCTCTTCCCAACGATCTTGGTGCGAGCGTTTGATGAACTACATTAGTTCTCCGTTGTCAATGAATCTTTGGATTTCCATCCTAAGTTGCCAACACTCGTCCGTTGAATTTCAATGGTCGTTATGATAAGCGCAAAATGATCGGTTAGATCGCTTGAACCCGGGGGTTCTCATTACATTGGGCAATTGGTATTTAGTTCTCCCCCCTTGTTTGATCATATATTACGAAAATCCCTAGTTGGATTTTCGAAGTGCTGGGGGCGTCGGTTGGTTTCTCTATGGGGATGCTCTTCAACCCTCTTCCATTCCGATCCCTCTTCCTTGAAATCCGATCCATGCTTATCCGGTGAGCCGCCCCTTCGGGCATCATCAACTCTGATGAACATGTAACATGCGCTGCTCTTAGGAAATGGTTGCATTATGTAGATTTGGTGAATGAAAGTATAAAAAGAAGGGTACTTGCTTTTGGGGCTCTAATGGCTCAAGTAAAAGAGCATATTAAGGTGGATAAATCAACAAGAGTTTGGCTAATTCATGCTCTTTCAAGGGCATATTATAGGGCCTAAATCTCGGAGGCCCTCGAGTGAAGGAAATGATCCCACCAGTCACGGTTATGAGGGTAATACTTCATATTTTCAAGGACCTCATTGACTGAGTGTATCAGCTAATTTAACTCATGGGTCTTGATTGTCTCAAGTGTTGGTTTCTAATTACCAACAACCTCGAACAAGGTCGAACCAATGGGTGAGACCATATTACTTTGCAGACTTAACAGAGAATGTGGGAATAATTTTTAAAAGAGCTAAAAACCATGTACATTTTTGAAAACCTCCACCAATAATTAGTCCCAAGGAAGAGCGAAATAATAAATTTTGTAAATACCATAATGACATCGGGGATGACACTGTAGACTGTATAGGTCTAAAAAAGAAATTATGATTCTGATAAAGAATAAAAATTTGAATACTTTTGTTAAGGGTAAGGAAGTGGTCAGCATATTCCGAATGCTAATCCTCTAGTGTAGCAGATTATAAATTTATCGTCAAAGTAATAAAATACACTATTGATAATTGGGCCTGGGATGACATCAATGTGTCTTCGGAATACCTTGATCTCGATTTTGATCAGAAGGTGGTATTAGTTGTGAATGAACCAATGATACAAGGGAAAATTCAAAGTTTATGTAAGTATTTTGAGTCTCTTTAATTTTTTAGAAGGAATATCATGGCTAGAAACGCTAATAGTTCTAGAATAAGGCATGTGGTAAGTTTAACTACGTAGCTGGAAAGAGGAAATTTTACCCATCTTTATGAAAATATTTTTATACCTTTTATCTTGTTTGATGAAGATGATTTAAGGGGTGTATCTGGTCCCCATGAATATGCAGTAGCGATCAGAGTTGAAATAGAAGGCACCGAGGTTCGAAGGATAGTCATTGATACTGTAGTTCAGCCATTGTGTTGTTTTTTTACAACATATGAAAAGATGCATAATCCACATGTAATTCTCTAATCCGAGCGAACAATAGTTGGATTTACTGGGGTCACAACATAGGTTATTGTATAATTTTAAGGTGAGGTTTTATTGGGACGTGGTTCATTTAAGAAAAAAGTCCAAGTGTTGTTTATGGTCGTTGGTTGTCCGATGAGTTGTTATTCTATTTGAATGAGATCTTGGCTATTAAAAATGCATGGTTTGGCTTCTACAATTCATAAATGCTTCAAATATGTGATTGATATTGTGTGGAAGTCTTTAGAAGTAATGTATATTTGGATAAGGAGTGTTATGCGACAGTTTTGCACATCAAGAAAAGTATGAGTATTTAATGGTAGAATAGTAGTTAAATGGGCCTTCCTCAAAGATGGACAAGGTGGATGATCCAAGGAAGACCCCGAGTTCATTAGCACCAATCAGATTGTTGAGTTTTATGTTTTTTAATGGAAATATTTTGCGGATATGAATGTTGTTATCACCGATATTACATTATCAAATAATAAGATACTTGTCCAAAAATTTAGATATATATGCTTGGAGAACTCAAGATGTTGTATGGGTTCTTTCCGAGATAATTTGTCATAACTTGGTAGTTAACCCAAGAATCAGACCTATCATTCAAAAACCAAGGATTTTTTTGGTAGAAAAGTTTGAAGCGATATTGGCAGCAATAGAACGGTTATCTAAAGTAGGTCATATTCGAGAAGCAAATTATTCGTTATGGACTGAAATCCAGTACCTGTAAAGAAAAACAATGGAAAATAGAGGATGTGTTTTGACTTTAATGATCTCAATGAAGCATGTCCAAATGATTTGTTTTATGTCCCAATGATACACTAGATTGTTGATTCAACATCGGGTAATAAACTTCTCTCGTTCATGGATGCTTTCGCATGATATAATCAAATCCAAATGAATTTGAGGGATCAATGGGTACGACGTTTATTATTGACTGAGGATTACATTGCTATCGAGTTATGCCTTTTGGTCGCAATATTGCTCGAACTGCGTATCAAATATTACTGAACAAAGCTTTTGTCACTCAAATCGGGAGGAATATGGAAGTCTACATAGACAACATGGTGGTTAAGGGTTTTGCGGATGAAGAATACTTACATGATTTAGAAGAAACGTTTTCGAAATTGAGAGCTATTCGTATAAAATTAAACTCTGAGAAATATACCTTCAGAGTTAGGTCAGGAATAAAAGAAGATCTAGACCATTTGAAAGCTTTGGTGACCATGACTCACCATAGGTCAATTAAAGAAGTGTAAATTTTGACGGGTAGGTTATCAGCTCAAAAAAGATTCATATTTAGATCTTCAGATAAATGTGCTCTATTTTCTTACTATTTAGATAGGTAAAGGAATTTTCGTGGACACTGGAGTGTGATGTATCATTTAAAAAAATTAAATAACATTTATCCTCCTCTTAAGTTTTGTTTATGTCACTTTCACGTTAGTAGTTGTTTTTGTATATCGTCGTCTTGGACTATGCTGTAAGTGTAGTCTTAGTAAGGGGAATAGAATGGTATCTACGACCAGTATATTATGTGAACAAGAGTTTAATTTCTTCATAAAAAAGATATTTTAAGCTAGAGAAATTAGTTATTGCTTTGGTTGTAGTTGCTCGGAAGATGCATCTTTATTTCCAAGCCCATTCTATTATCGTTAGAACGTCATTTCCATTGAAAAATATATTACAAAAACCAGATGTTTCCTGGAGAATGAAAAAGTGGTATGTGGATATAAGAGATTATGACATTGATTTTATATCTCGAACAACTATCAAGGCCCAAACCTTAGCAGATTTTTTTGTTGAATTTCATTAGGAGCATTCTAACGAGGAGGGAAGCGATACAAAATAATTAGCTTCGAAAAATGAACGGGTAGTTAAAACTAATAGTGATTCGAGTATTTAGGGATAAGGAGAAGGAGTTCAATTAATAGTCCCATATGGAGAGGTTATGTATCAAACAATATGTTTCGGATTTCGAACATCGAATAATGAGACATAATATGAGGTCGTGTTGGCTGAATTGTGAGTACCCTATATTTTTAGAGCTAAGAAAGTTCGTTTGGAAACTTATCTACATCTTGTAGTGAATCATGTGTCGGGAATATCTAAGGCTAAGAAAGATCATCTAATCAAATATTTGCAGGAATCAGGGGGGTTATCGGTCTTGTTTGATAATTTGACGATTGAACATATTATTCGAGGAGAAAACACTGTGACGGATTCTTTGGAAATCATTTCTTATTCCGAGGGGGTATTATTGGATTTTATTACAAGAGACTCCATATATAATGATGGAATCTGAGCAATGTCTAAATTCTGAAGAATTATTTGTGGCTACCGAGGAAGAGCAAAAATATTGGAGATTTGATCTACGCGAATTTTTACTTTACCATTTAATAAAACGTTAGCTCAACGATTGAGGTTTATGGCACATGAGTATACAGTTCTTGGAGTATGTTGTATAATAAATCTTTAAATTGACCATTACTAGGATGTTTGAGAAAATGAATCTCAAATAATCTTGTCTGAACTGCATGACGAAGAAAGCTCAACTAATTGTGGTTTAAAACTTTAACAAGAAAAGTATTGTTGGCGGGATATTATTGGCCTACCATAATGAGTGACACTAAAAATTTGATTCGTAGTTGTGATACTTGTTAAATATTTGCGAATACCATTCATATGTCAGTTGTGCCGCCATACTCAATTTATTAGGCGCTTTCACTTGATAGATGGGGATTGGATTTAGTCGGGCCACTACCTATAGTTTGGGAGGACGACATAAAATTGTTATTGCGGTAGATTACTTTTCAAAATAGGAAGAAGTAGACCCCTATCAGGCGCAAGAGATAAAGATGTTATCAAATTTATTTTGTCAATTATCTATTGTAGATTTGAGGTTTCTCATATAATTACTACATATAATGGACCACAGTTCAATAACAAAGATATTACATTCTTTTGTACTTCGAGAGGGATCAAACAGTGTTTTTCAACACCTTCTCACCCACAAGAAAATGGCCAAGTGAGGTTACCAATAGAACTATATTGGATGGTCGTAAGAAAATTTTGGAAGGTGCAGCTGAAAAATGATCTAGTTATCTTCAAGAGGTGTTATGGGCTTATTGAACAACACATAAAATTGCAACTTAAGAAACCTATATTGTTATGGTATATAGGATGTACGCGGTAAGCCTAGCGGAATCTACACTTCCATCTTATATAGTATATAACTATTCCGAGGATGATTATGAGGAGGCTAGACAAGTAGAGCCCGATTTGGTAGAAGAAATACAGGATAATAACACATTTAAATTCGCTTTATTATCAAACTTTAATACAAAGTTGTTACATACAGGATAATAACACATTTAAATTCGCTTTATTATCAAACTTTAATACAAAGTTGTTACAATTCAAAGGCTAGACGAAGGGATTCCAAAGTAGGTGATAAAGTTTTATGAAATGTATTTTTGCAAACAAAAGACAAAGAATTAGGTGATAAAGGCTATAAGTTAGGAAAGATTATATTCAGTGATCGTAAAGTTAAAGCCACAGAAATATCGCCTCGAAGATATATAAAGAAGACCTTTACAACACTCTTCGAATATTGAACATCTACGACTGGATTGTGAGTAATTTTTTAATTATGCATGAGCACATTATTTTCATACGTGTATATTGACCGATGGAATACTTTTTCCTCTCCATGTGGCTTGGGAATGTTTTAATGAGGTCCCTATATAGCCGAAATTGTAAATACAATAATTCTCTTGCCAATAAATCAAGAGTGTACTGTCTTATGTTGAAGAGATAGAATCATTCTTATAAATGCGAATTTTTTTCAACTTTAAATTCAAAATATTATTACACACATATAAAAAAAATTGTAAATAAAACAAGAACATATCACCCTTGATATAATTTATGAAAATATATTTTTATAAGTGTTAACGTGTGTGGTGACATTATTCGAAGTGTCAATGTGTGTGGCGATATAATTCGAATTGTCAATGTGTGTGATGGCATTATTCAAAATGTCAATGTGTGTGCGATATAATTCGAAGTGCCAATGTGAGTAGCGACATTATTCAAAGTGTTAATGTGTGTGACGATATAATTTGAAGTGTTAATATGTGTGATGACATAATCCGATGATATTTTTAAAGACAAGTTGTAAAATTGGCACAAGAACATAGCATTTAATATAAAAACACAACCGGTGATATATGATGGTCATTTACAGTAATAAAACAGTGCCATGTGATGGATACTTACAAAAATACAACCAGTGACATGTGATGGTCACTTACAACAATACACACAGTGCCATGTGATGGGCACTTACAAAAATACAGACCTTGGCATGTTATGGACATTAACCAAAATACGTAAAAGATTGTCAAACACACAGTTTGTAAACACAAAATATGATTTCTTTCCATCTATCTTTGTCATCATTGTAGGGTTCACCGGAGCTTCCATCTGAAGAACTACCTTCATTTTCTGAATTTTGCTTATTGACGATGTGGATTTGCTATTTGTGTTGTATTTGGATTCTGACTCCTCTGGATCACGTACAATAGTAGTAAATGCATCTTTAGGGTGTTGGTTGTCTGGAACAAAATACCGATAGTTTGCCATGTTTGCCTTCAGGAATCATTGGTGGAAGTCAAGAATCATGGCGATTTTGGCTTCTGGTTTGTGAGTCCTTAAGATTTTAAGACAATTGCTAGTACATGCGTTCACAACCGAGGTTATAGCAAGAGTTTTTTCTTTCTCGACTTCAACTTTGTATGATTCTAAGTCTTTCAATCCACCTTTTACTATCTGCATTTTTTATTACAGATGATATATTTTGCCATAGTTTTAAATTGATTCCAAACAACTGAAGATTCCTCATTCAATTTTTTGGCATTGTTTATAAGGGTCGTAAAAGGTTGGACCATATTGAGCAACTCTGCCAATGGTTTATCGCTCCCATATGCAGGGAATAATTTTTCTAACATAGATACGTGGGGAGGGTTCACCGAAGTACATGGTGGTTGGTTTTCTATAAGCAGTATTAATTGATCCTTGACAGGACCGTTCTCTAAGATTTTCCAAAAGCTTCTCCATAGTCCCATTCACAATGTTAACAACTTGATTTTTATTCTTTTAAAACTATGGTTCAGAGTCGTAGAATTGATGATCTTGATTCTCCTCTTCATTTCCATCAAATTTAGGTGTCAAATTTGGGAAAGAGGTATTAATACCTTGTTTATGAGCAATTTCAATAGAAGTCATTGAGGAGAAGGATTTATTTTCTTTGAAGCAACCGTTTTCTTTGTTTTGAAAGCCTCACAGAGAGAACTTTTGGTGTCCGAAGTGATAATTTCTACAGCTTTTCTCTTCGTTTTCTTTTTTGGGCTAACCATGGTATTCTTTTTTGCTTTGGACGACTCAGCTTGAGAATTCTTCTTTGAAGTTTTCTTCGGTTTATGGCTAGGGGCCCTATTCTGAGCATAAAGAACAACTTGAGCGTTATGAGCAACTAATCTTGTCACCCACATTACCTTCCGAAAGAGGCTTCATTAGTTTATTAGCAACTATGACAGATTACACGTTATTTTCCACAAATGACTTTGGAAAAAGTTGAGTGGGTCAAAGTACTTATGAAATTCAGTTGACCATTAATTGTGTGGCCTATTCTCTTAATTTAAAGAACCTTTCATTCGCGACAGTCAGATGTATTTGATAGCGTTTCGAAATTTCTGCATAATACAAATAAAATTTAGAAACAAAATTATGAGAAAAACTAATATTGAAATAAATAAAACTTACTAGTGCTCTTCCTATTTAGAGACAACCTCCGTGGGTTCTCTGTGGAGATTTATTTCCTATTCTTCCAACAATCAGATACAGATAATAATTTAGGTTTCGATGTTTTATCTGCCTCAAGAAGGTCGTCAATTATCTTCGAAGTGAGGATAAGATAGTAAAAAAGAAAGCACTGGATTTTTGGAGACACTTGTATTATTTATAAATTGCTCGATAGGAAGATGAATTTTTGAAAGTCTTGAAGTCATAATGCAAGACATCAGTGTGAAACAGAGCTTAGGACTTGCTTGAGTAGGGCATAGTAAGTAATCTAGAATTACTGGATCCAACGGAAATTGAAAACCTAAAATTCAAAATTTATGGGTAGATTACCAACTCATTTTCACCACAAAAAAGAGAAGTCTCTCACACAGAAGGTAACCAAAGAAAGACATTCTCTGGAATCTCCCATTGTTTACGAAGTGCAACTACTTCAGATTAGTCAAAATATTCATATTTTACATTATTAAGTGCAATAAGATATTCAGCGAGAAAGTCATTGAGATTTATGCTCGCAGTAATAACTATTTTTGCAACAACTTCCTTTCCATTCTTCTTTTTCTTTGACTTAGGTTTATTTTTCACCGCATCCTCCTTAGAATTATAAGTATGTATGTTGTTAGTTATTTGAATTTCTGAATCGCTATTAATTCTTTTTTCCAAATTCACCTACTTCTTCTGATAGTTTATCTCGAAGTTGGGGATGTACACTTGAGCTAATGGGTTGATCTTGAATTTAAAAATACGACATTTAAGTAGTCGGGACATATTGTGGATCATGAGGTGCATTTGAAAGAATTTTATTGGCGTTTTCTAAAGGAATCACTTGTGAATTTTTGCTCGCCCCGGTTGTTTCCTTTGAGAGATATGTTTTGGGTTATTTTGTTGATTTGTGGTGGTAATTTTTGCTTTAAGATGTGAGGAATGGTTTTTTCTTTGAAATATTAAGATCTTTGGATTCTCACATGGAGATGAATTAACTTGTGCGAGGTGGTTTATCTTGACTTGTCCAAGGCAATTGATTTATCTTGTTCGAGGCGACATTTGCGAAAAAGATATGAGAGGTCAGATAAGAAGGATTGTTTGAGGAAATTCTGAGGTCGATAGAGGGTAATTGTTTCTTGGTATGAGACCAGGGACCGTACGTGAATGTTTGGACAACTGGATGGGTTTATTAGAAACTATACTAGCAGTTTCTCTCTCTGCGGACCTTTTTGCTATGGTAAACCAATCCCAAATGCTTTTTTAGATCGAACATAAACATAGTGGAAACAAATCCCATAAAACCTTAGGGACATAATATGGTAGCGATGGTGGATTGAGCTATTTGAATGGCAAGTTTTCTCTCTTTGTCTTATAATTAAATTATGTTATGTGAGATATGATATGGGAAGATATTCATTGAAAAGCCTATAAAGATGGGTAATTAGATTTTTGAAAGATAAGTTGAAGAGTTGAGCCAATGCCCATTGGCTAGCATTGATTTGATGTTTAACGGGCACCTAGTGATGACAATTTAGGTAGCTTGACAGGTGTAAGACGTGTATAAACAAAATGATAACACTGTTCACCAACTTCTATTAACTTCTACATTATTCCAAAATAAACTTTAATACGCCAAATAAATTATGTGGATATGTGAATTTTGAAGGGTGTTGATTGTGGGAAACTGATAGGGTCAGTATATCTTCGGGGAGAGATAGAGTTTTCCTCGAGAAAATCATAATTATGTTGCTTCTGACTTCTCCGCCTATATAATGGTTAGAGCATCTTCGATGAGGAAACAAAATTTGACCCACAAACAACAATTTTTAGTTCTTCCCCAAGTTTCTTTACAAGGAGTAGGGGGCTACTGATGAGGATATAAATAAATGAAAAGTAAAAATAATTATTTTTTATTTTAGGTAAAATAATGAATAAATAATATATAAAGGGGGTTTGGTGTAAAATAAAAGGATAAAAGACTAGATGGGTAATTTGTAAGAAATATGTTTGTACAAAGTACTAAAGTGGGACGAGATATCCACATAACAAACAATAGTCTGTTATTGTAACCAAATCCCCTATAAATATGTGTACTTCTATTGAAAAGAGGATGAGACGTGAAACTTTTGACATTTAAAAACTTTATCTCTCTAAAGACTTTATAGTAGATTTCTCTCTTTAATAAAATCCTTTAGTCAAAGTATAAATTTGTTTAGATATTTCTTTCACTCACAAAGCTATTTAAACATACTAGAGCTCATTTAGATATACAATGGTTGCGGATCTTCCAATACAACAAAGCGGCGACTAACCTCATAGATTTATATCGAAGGGATATCTTAGAAAATAGAATTTGAAACCCTAATTGTATTAAGATTGGTACTTTAGTCGCTTTGTGATCGGGGACAACAACTACTAAACTAATAAATCAATTTACTTTTTGAATTGTTAGTTCAAGCTTAAGTATTTAGATATGGGTCCAATCCTTCACATTGATTAAATTCAACAATTAAGACACTTATACCTTCATATCATCTTTTACCTATAGACTCAATTCCTATATAATTATATATAATATAATTAATTTGATTACTTATTAATTAAACTACCTTATGATAATGACAAAATATATATTTAGCATCTTTATCCATAATTGTTCCAACAATACCCCCCTAGGATCGTCACATGCTACTCGAGAATATATTTAACTTTAATGGGGACCCTGAATCCATTGTCAATAGAAGAACGGTAAAACCCGTAAATGATCAATGAACGATAAAATATGAAAGACCTATTTCTCGTAATGTTAACAATAAAATGAAATAATAATAATAATATATCGCAACTAATTACTTGTGCCGATTATTGATGAGGGAAGAATTTATTCGATTCGCAAGTCAGATTTTTGGAATATTTAACCAATATGTACTTTGTAATAAGAAGTAAATATGTTTTTACTTAGTAAGTTTGTGGGATGAATTAGCCTCTATTGGACCAATTGTTTAAGTCCAATGACTCAATAGGCCAAAAGGCCCACAACAATTGCTATATAAGCTAACCGGTCTTTTCTTAAAAGGGGGGAGATCATTTTTGCTAGGGTTTCAGTGAGGGTATTTTCTTGTGGATCTTTCTAACTTTTCCTTTTTTATATATTTTTCAATTATCTTTCCGTTCTTGATATTTTTTATCATCAATTATGATGTGTAGTTTAAGAATAATATGAAATGTAATCATACATTTCTACTCTTGAATGATCATACTTTAGAGATCTAATAGAGTAACATATGCCAAGAAATTTACCAAGCCGTATATTATTATAAACCTTTATGTATACAATATTGTAAAAAAATACTTAATTCTTATTACAAAACTCATACTGAATCTAACAATCCTCTAAATTAACTACACTCATCCTGACCCCTGACCGTGTGTTCCTGGAAACATTAGACAATACTGCATTTGTAAAAAGATATGATATCATGGAGTTTGTACCGATGCGCTTTATATTTATCTAACCTCTCTCAACTTTCTCTTTAATATATACGAACTTTATATATATATATATATATATATATATATATATATATATATATATATATATATATATATATGTGTGTGTGTGTGTGTGTTTGGACTTAAAAAAACTTTTGTTAGTGTTAGAGTATCGCAGTACGAGACATTGGTAGCATCCTTTAGGACCAGTAACATCCTTTGCGATAGCCCTACGAAACATCCTTTGGACAGCATATGAGACGTTGCATCTCTACCTTATTATTTTTTATAAATAATTTATCAACTTCCCTCGAAGCATGAATTCCAAGCACAATCAATTAGACCCTAATTTTAATACTCATTTATTTCCTCTTGTGAAAATCTCCGAGTAAGAGCAAATGGTTTAGGTTTTATTAGTGCGAGGGAATAATCACGAAAAATCAAGAACATCTCAATATCTTCTTTCAATGGATTAAAATTCGAGCCATCCAACATTGAAGGTTTGCTTCTTATCTAATTGTAACCCATAACATTAGTTGGAACATATATATAACACATAACACGCAAGTAAACTCGACATATAACAACTTAACATACTTGAACATGGGGTATACATGTAAAACATAACATACCATGATAATAAGATGCCAAAGGAAAAAAATTGTTAACAAACAAATATAGATAAAAGAAGAAGTAGTCGCCAATAAGCGGCTAGGGTTTCTGATTATTAGAAAGTATGTATTGTTATTTATTTTAGTGTAATTGGATCGACTAGTCGACCAATTTAATCATGATATATTATCAAACAAGTCGTAGAGTGCGGAGTGCACGATTGTTAGATTATATCACGATTAGCGGGGTCAAGGGGCGGAGCCCCTTGCTGGGGTCGACAGAATTTTATTTTGGTTAAATCGGCTATTGTTGCAAGTCAACAGAATTTCGAAATTGAAAATTTGACCATTTTATTCAAATTTGATATTATAGCCGTTTTATTACAAAACCAGTTAAGGGTCCCTAACTGCCCTAACTTCCAAACTGTTTTTGGTTGGTCGAATTTATAAATATGGGTTCTGTTGAAAAGAATATCAGATCATTTTGATCCTCTCTGTTCAAAGTATATATATATCTCTGATTTTATCCAATTGAAATTTTTGGAGAACCCCAAAAATATTTCAATAAGAAATTGTTTACAAGACTTCAAAGATTATCCAGAAATGAAACACTATTTTCTACATTTTATTGAAATATTCTGGTCTTGTTGATGAAGATAGAGATGACGAACGGAGGAGAATCTGCGAAGGAGATGACAAGTAAATTCGCTAAGTTGGACAAGTTCGAAGGACACGATTTCAGACGATGGCAGAAAAAGATGCATTTTCTGTTGACTACACTCAAGGTTGTGTATGTCTTGAGTACCCCCTGGCCAGAGATCATTGAGAATGAAACATTGGAACAAACGAGGAGGCGCAGCAAGTGGGAGAATGATGACTACATTTGCCGAGGCCATATATTAAACGGTATGTCTGATACTTTGTTTGATGTATACCAAAATGTCGAATCTGCAAAAGAATTATGGGATTCTATAGAATCAAAATACATGGCAGAAGATGCTTCTAGTAGGAAGTTCCTGGTTAGTAATTTTATAAATTACAAAATGGTTGACTCTAGACCTGTAATGGAGCAGTATAATGAACTACTAAGAATTCTGGGTCAATTTGTTCAACACAATATGAAAATGGACGAATGTATTTGTTATTGACAAATTGCCTCCTTCGTGGAAGGATTTTAAACACACACTGAAACACAACAAGGAAGAAACGACTCTAGTCGAACTTGGTAGTCATTTTAAGATTGAAGAGTCTCTAAGGGCTCAAGATGAATTAAGTAATCCCAAGGGTAAAAACCAAGTGGGAAACTCATCTGTAAATATGGCTGAAAGCAGCGGATTCTTTAAGAATGGAAATACAGATAAGGGGAATAAACGAAAGTTTAAAGGAAACAACAAAAACAGTAATTTTAACAGCAAAAAGCCTAAAATAGCATGCGGGAAATGTGGCAAACCTGGTCACTTTAGAAGGGATTGTCGAGTTGGAAAAGGCAAAAATAATGTTGGTCCAAGTGGGAACAATGCTGGTTCAAGTGGATCTAAGGATCCTGAAAAGCAACAAGGTCAGATTTTATTTCAGAATTCTAATTATGGTCAAAATTATATATCTCTAATATCTGAAGCATTTTATGTGCAGGATGATGATGTTGCTTGGTGGGTTGATTCGGGAGCAACTAGTCATGTATGTAAAGATCTTCGATGGTTTAGTAATTTTCAACCGATTGAAGATGGACCTTCACTTAAGATGGGAAATGTTGCTACCGAACCAATCAAAGGACTAGGAAATGTTAAATTACTATTTACTTCTGGAAAGTACATATTATTGAACAATGTATTGTATGTTCATGGGATTCGAAAGAATCTTTTGTTTGGTGTTGTTTTAAACAATTGTGGTTTCAAACAAGTGTACGAAAGTGGCAAATATGTTTTGTCAAAACATGGTGTATTTATGGGATTCGGATATTTATGTAATGGTATGTTTATGTTAAATATCAATGTTTCGTTCGAAAATGATTCTGTTTGCATGACTTCTACTACTGTGTGTAGAAATATAAATAAAACAGAATTATGGCATGCTAGATTAGGACATGTTCATTATGAAAGAATAAAAGATATGTCTAAAATGAGCCTTATTCCTCATGTTAATGCAAATAATGAAAAATGTAAAACTTGCATGTTAACTAAGATAACTAGAAAACCTTTCAATAATGTTAACCGAGTTTCCAAAATATTGGAACTAGTACATAGTGATTTATGTGATTTCCATGCTACACCTTCATTAGGAAATAAAAAGTATGTTATTACTTTTATTGATGATGCATCTAGATATTGCTACATTTATTTGTTGTATGCTAAAAATGAAGCTCTTGATAAGTTTAAAATCTATAAGGAAGAAGTTGAGCTACATAAGAATGATTTGATTAAAAATCTACGTACGGATAGAGGAGGTGAATATTATGATCCTATATATTTTCAGTCTACGGGTATAATTCATCAAACCACGGATCCTTATACACCACAACAAAATGGAATAGCTGAAAGGAAGAATAGGACTTTGAAAGAAATGGTTAATTCCATGTTGTCCTATTCGGGTTTGAGTGAAGGATTCTGGGGTGAGGCTATATTAACAGCCTGTTATTTATTGAATCGTGTTCCTACTAAAAGGAATAAGATGACCCCGTATGAGCTTTGGTTTAAGAAGCCTCCAACACTAAATTATCTGAGAGTTTGGGGTTGTAGAGCTGTTGTAAGACTCACTGAACCTAAAAGGAAAAATTTGGGTGAAAGAGGTATAGATTGTATCTTCATTGGGTATGCTGAGCATTCCATTGCATATAGGTTCTATGTGTTAGAATCTAATGACTATGTGTCGGTGAATACAGTTATCGAGTCAAGAGATGCAATATTTGATGAAGAGAGATTTACTTCTATACCTAGACCTAGAGATTTGATTCAAAACTCTTTGAATAGGAACTCAAGTGAAATTGAAAATATATCAAGTGGTACCAATTGTGTACCTGGACCTTCTGAACCAAGGAGAAGTACTAGAGCCAGAAAAGCTAAGTCGTACGGATCTGATTTTCAACTATATTTAGTTGAAGGGTCAAGAGATAAGATTGACTATCAATATCAATACTGTTTTGTTATTGAAGATGATCCAAGGACTTTTAGTGATGCTATGGCATCAAGGGATGCTGCATTCTGGAAAGAAGCTATCCAGGATGAAATACAGTCTATCATGCATAATAATACATGGGAGTTGGCTGATTTACCTCCTGGGTGCAAATCATTGGGAAATAGATGGATATTTAAACGAAAAATGAAAGTAGATGGTACTATTGAAAGGTATAAAGCTAGATTGGTTATCCAGGGATTTAGACAAAGAGAAGGCATTGACTTCTTTGATACTTATGCTCCGGTTGCTAGGATTTCCACTATTAGATTGTTGATTGCACTTGCATCTGTATACAATCTTGTAATTCATCAAATGGATGTTAAAACAGCATTCTTGAATGGTGATTTGGATGAGGATATTTATATGAAACAACCGGAAGGGTTTGTGATGCCTGGTTGTGAAAACAAGGTATGCAAGTTGAAAAAGTCTTTGTATGGTTTGAAACAAGCACCAAAAGATTGGCATAAAAAATTTGATAATGTGATATTGTCTAATGGATTTATTCTTAACCAAGCAGACAAGTGTGTATATAGCAAATTTGATAATTCTGGTAAAGGAGTTATGATTTGTCTATATGTGGATGATATGTTGATTTTTGGTACTGACCAAAATCAGGTTAATGAAACGAAGAATTTTTTATCATCTAACTTTGAGATGAAGGATTTGGGGGAAGCTGAAATGATTCTTGGTATAAGAATCAAGCGAAAGAACAATAGTATATCGATTTCTCAATCTCACTATATTGAGAAGATATTAAATAAATTTAATTTTAAAGATTGTTCTCCGGTAAGCACACCTATAGATCCTAGTCTTAAGCTTCTACCTAATAAAGGTATTACTGTATCTCAACTTGAATACTCGAGAGCCATCGGGTGTCTTATGTATGCCATGACTAGCACTAGGCCGGATATTGCCTTTGCTGTTGGAAAACTTAGTAGGTACACTAGCAATCCTAGTTCGCATCATTGGCAAGCTTTAAATCGAGTATTCAAGTATTTGAAAGGAACCATGAATTATGGTTTAACTTATATCGGATTTCCTTCTGTACTTGAAGGATATTCAGACGCGAGTTATATTTCCAATATGGAAGATCATTCTTCCACAAGTGGATGGGTATTTCTACTTGGGGGAGGTGCTATCTCTTGGGCGTCTAAGAAACAAACTTGTATTACTGATTCAACAATGGAATCAGAGTTTGTAGCATTAGCAGCAGCGAGTAAAGAAGCTGAGTGGCTAAGAAATTTAATGTATGAAATTCCGTTGTGGCCAAAACCGATATCACCTATATCTATCAGATGTGATAGTGAGGCTGCCTTGGCCAATGTTTATAGACAAGTTTACAAAGGCAGGTCTAGACACTTAGGTGTTAGACACAGTATGATTCGTGAGCGTATCGCGCATGATGTTATATCAGTAGAGTTTGTGAGAACTCAATATAACTTAGCCGATCATTTAACCAAGGGGTTAAATAGAGATCTTGTGCACAAATCGGCTATTGGGATGGGATTAAAGTCCATTTGAAATCTCTCATGTTGAGATACCCAATTCCCATCTAATATGACATTAGGTGTTGAATTCAATGTGGAAAGCTTAACATCAAGATATTGGAACACATTTGTATATCATCCCAAGGTATGTGTTCAGAACTGCAAGTTGTGAAGGTTGAAGATTATCTTCTTAATAGCTCTTTTGAAAAATTGCATATGCAGGTGCAAGATGAAAAGAACTACCTATTTGAGCATGAAGTTTAGCCGCTTCAAGAAGCTAGGACTTGGCTTTGATATGCTTAAGAAGGATAAGGACACAAGGCTAGTAAAATATAGTGTCAAGTGAGAACAAGTGAGAATGTAAATTTATGTGTATATTATCTTCATGTATTCATTGTGAATAGTAAAGGTTCAATCCTTAGTGATACCTTGATATTCGAATATTTGGAATGTGTAATATACTAATGTGAAATTCAATCGTTACGATTTTTTATTTATGCATAAATTTGATATTTGATATGATTGTGTTTAGTAGATCATGAATTACACTAAAATGGGGGAAGATTGTTATTTATTTTAGTGTAATTGGATCGACTAGTCGACCAATTTAATCATGATATATTATCAAACAAGTCGTAGAGTGCGGAGTGCACGCTTGTTAGATTATATCACGATTAGCGGGGTCAAGGGGCGGAGCCCCTGGCTGGGGTCGACAGAATTTTATTTTGGTTAAATCGGCTATTGTTGCAAGTCAACAGAATTTCGAAATTGAAAATTTGACCGTTTTATTCAAATTTGAAATTATAGCCGTTTTATTACAAAACCAGTTAAGGGTCCCTAACTGCCCTAATTTCCAAACTGTTTTTGGTTGGTCGAATTTATAAATATGGGTTCTGTTGAAAAGAATATCAGATCATTTTGATCCTCTCTGTTCAAAGTATATATATATATATCTCTGATTTTATCCAATTGAAATTTTTGGAGAACCCCAAAAATATTTCAATAAGAAATTGTTTACAAGACTTCAGAGATTATCCAGAAACGAAACACTATTTTCTACATGTATTACATAGAGTATAAAGCTATTATATAGATAAACTATATGGGCTAATGGGCCTAGGCCTTATATCTCTAAGGCCCTCTCTCAAACTCACAATGCTTATTCTTGCATTAAGAGTTTGTTACAAAAACAAAACGTCAAACTCCAAACTCCAAACTCCAAACTCCAAACTCCAATCTCCAATCTCCAATCTCCAATCTCCAATCTCCAATCTCCAATCTCCAATCTCCAATCTCCAATCTCCAATCTCCAATCTCCAATCTCCAATCTCCAATCTCCAATCTCCAATCTCCAATCTCCAATCTCCAATCTCCAATCTCCAATCTCCAATCTCCAATCTCCAATCTCCAATCTCCAATCTCCAATCTCCAATCTCCAATCTCCAATCTCCAATCTCCAATCTCCAATCTCCAATCTCCAATCTCCAATCTCCAATCTCCAATCTCCAATCTCCAAACTCCAAACTCCAAACTCCAAACTCCAAACTCCAAACTCCAAACTCCAAACTCCAAACTCCAAACTCCAAACTCCAAACTCCAAACTCCAAACTCCAAACTCCAAACTCCAAACTCCAAACTCCAAACTCCAAACTCCAAACTCCAAACTCCAAACTCCAAACTCCAAACTCCAAACTCCAAACTCCAAACTCCAAACTCCAAACTCCAAACTCCAAACTCCAAACTCCAAACTCCAAACTCCAAACTCCAAACTCCAAACTCCAAACTCCAAACTCCAAACTCCAAACTCCAAACTCCAAACTCCAAACTCCAAACTCCAAACTCCAAACTCCAAACTCCAAACTAAATCAAACACCAAACAAATCCAAACAAATCCAAACGAACTCCAAACTCCAAACTCCAAACTCCAAACTCCAAACTAAATCAAACACCAAACAAATCCAAACAAATCCAAACGAATCCAAACAAAGCAAAACAAATCCAAACTAAATCAAACACCAAACAAATCCAAACGAATCCAAACAAAGCAAAACAAATCCAAACAAAATCTATACCGAATCCAAAACCAAATCCAAATCCAAATACCGAAACCAAATCCAAAAATAAATCAAAATACCAAATCCAAATCAAAGCTAAACAAATCTACCGAAACCGTGGCTTCCAAACCGAAATCCAATGCTACTACGAAATTGAATACCTGGTAGATCTACAAAAAATTCCGGCGGACAACTAAAAACACTGCCCGCCGGCACAGCGGAAGACGCGAAAACTTCAAGACATACCTCACTCTTTTTGTGTTTCACTCAGACACACATACCTCACTCTTTTTGTGTTTCACTCAGACACACATACCTCACTCACTCAGATTGTTTTACTCAGACACACATACCTCTCACTCAAGTTGTTTTACTCAAACACACATACACACATACCTCTCACTCAAATTGTTTTACTCAAACACACATACCTTTTAAACACACATACCTCTCAAACACACATACCTTGCTCTGATACCATGTTAACAAACAAATATAGATAAAAGAAGAAACAGTCGCCAATAAGCGGCTAGGGTTTCTGATTATTAGAAAATATGTATAAAGCTATTATATAGATTAACTATATGGGCTAATGGGCCTAGGCCTTATATCTCTAACAGTTGGAACATATATATAACACATAACACAAGTAAACTCGACATATAACAACTTAACATACTTCAACATGGGTATACATGTAAAACATAACATACCATGATAATAAGATGCCAAAGGAAAAAATTATACTAATATGCATTGATGAGTTTGAGAGAATTACCATTAATTATTATTTTAAGCATCCGGAGGGTTGATTTCATCTACTTCAATTAAAATAACCATAATTTTCCTACGTACATGAGAAACCCATCGGAAGGTTGATTTCACCCACCTTAACTAAAATACATGTAATGATTAATTTAATTTTTTCAACTACCGGTGAAACCCTCCGGATGACTAATTTCACCTACTTGAATTAAAAATTTATCAATGAGTAAATGATCATAGCCAGCATGCAACATCTATTGCTGGTGGGTAGATCGCTAAATGAGTAAGCAGTTACTACTTGTTGTTGTCACTGGACAGTCCACCAAGTCAATATTTAGTTGTTTCTCTTTCGCAAGTTGTGGTGTTCATCTGTAACCGCAACAACTAATGCGCCATTGTGAACACCACCAGAAAGCCTTCGACTGTCAATGATATCTAGCGTTACTCTATCGATGAGCCAATGTCCAGGTAGGTCCAAATTGTCTCTTTAAATCAGGTTTTGGTTGATTCCAAATTCGGGAGAGCATTTCCAGCCACCAAACAAACGCTGAAACCACAAAATCCGATTAAATTTATATCTTTATTCATAAAATTTAAAAATTTAATCATGCTTTTCTTACAAACAAATAAATCTAATCATATTTTTCACATATACCCAACTTTCATTCCCTATCAAGTAAATTAACAAACAATCCCAATGATATGGATCTTGTATATAGAAAACATGTTTTTGATTTAATAAAAGTTATATGTGCTGTTTCTCATATGAATCCCTATAGAGTTTTCGGCTTCGATACCAATTGATAGAACTAATATTGAATCTCCTTAATATGGTTTATCATACACGGGATAATATGCCCTCATATATTTCTTCTTTAAGCTCCTTTAACTATACGGAAGTTGTGAATCTTCCAATAAAAAAAAGTGGCGACTAACCTGATATATTTAGATTGAAAAAATATTTTAACCACAATCTCATTTATATAGGAAATACAATTAGAAACCCTAATTGTAGTGAGCGTAATACTTTAGTTGCTTTGTGATCGAACACCACAATCCCTACATTGATTAATCAATTTAGTCCTTGAATGATTATTTCAGGCTTAAGTATTGTGATTTGGGCCTATCTTTCACAGTGCCTAAAATCAATCCGGTTATCACACTTATACATCCATAACGCATTTTCACCCATGGATCAACTTTTTATTTTACATATAATAAAATTAATTTGATTACTTATTAATTGGGCTACCTGATGACAATGACTATATATATTTAGCATACAAATCCATAATAAGTCGACTATTTATCATATTTATCAAAATGATGTTAAATATTAATTCAATCGCTAAAGTTACACTCATAATATATATAATTTGTATCTTGAAATGTTTTAGCATCCGCAACAACGGCTACAACACACTAATATAGCATATAAATTGTACAATTTTTACATTTATATATTTTTATATCCTTAGAGAAGACAAAAACTAAGGCTAAACTGTAAGTATCAGGTGAGTGCCAACTATGAAGGTGTTTCCATAAATCATCCATAGTAAATTATTGAGAATCTAAAATAGTAACTAAAGAGACAAATCAATTTTTTTTTATAAAATATATTCTCCAACCTAACCACAATGATAAACCAATATAATCTATGAGATTTTTACTTTGAAAATGTAAAATTTTAGACTATATACATGCATAAAATCATTTACTCTTATCAATAAAAAATATATTCACCGTTCAAAAGTTGGATTCTAACTTAAGTTTCAATACGAGTGACAATAAGATTTTCAAGACGTAATATTTATATAAACCATTTATTAAATTTAGCAAACGAAAACTTAACTTGTTTCAAGTAGATCTACTTCCATAGTCATCCTATAACCAAATTCAGCAATTATAACATAAACTATTACCAAACTTATTAATCAAAACATAAACTATTACCAAAATCAACAATAAAAAAATGAAAATCGTAAATCAACCAACAAGGAAGCACCGATGAATCAAAATATAACCATCAAAACCAATACGCAACATATAATATAAGCAAAAATTGTATCGCTCCGCAATTAAAAAAAAACAAGAGTAAATTACTTGAGATGGAAATAATCTGGACACCTCATTGCAACTATTGAGTTAGGGTATGAAAGAGAACTACCCGATTTTTCTATGATTTAGTTTACGATTAAGATTTAAAAACTACACATTGTACTAAACACCACCAATGAAGAGAAGATTGAAGTAGAAAAAATCATCGGTGGAGGAGTTTTTGAAGATAATGGCTGCGCAAAAACTGAGATAGACTGATAGTCTACCGATATTGAGTGATAGGATTTAAGAGTGAAATAATACAGTTTTACCTTTAATTTTTATTTTAATAATCTAAAAAAAAACTAAAATACTACTAATTATTTAGTTCTTTATATACACTATTCAATTTCTCGATTCCGAACCGAACTGAACCGGAAACTATAAATATTTAAACAAAAAATCGTACGAGCATTTATAAGAGATCGGAACCGAATCGAATCTATTATCCTGCTTGGTTTGGTTCTTGGATTCCATATTCATATGTCAATTCTTAAACTTAAGCCGCGAAAAATATTTATACGAATTTTTGATAAACTTCAAACTTAACAAAATTATTGAAATTTTAAAATTTCTTTTATATTAAAAATATCATAGTGTTTTCAATTTTACTTTTTTCCTATGTCGCTTTGCTTCATGTTCTTTTTGGAAAAACTACAAAAGTTACTTAAAACAATCCTTTAGCTATTGCTTTCTTTAGGGGAAAATTTATAAAATTCGACTTTAAGAACAATCCTTAGGATAAGTATGATGTGTCGATGACGCATTGATCAGACGATTATGAAGATTGGACAATTATCCAATTGCTGATTTGTCATAGTTTGTATAATTTTGGGTAAAATAAGTATAAAACCCTAAAGTTTACTCATAGTCTCAAAATAAACCTGTCAAAACATTTTATCAAAACAATTTATAAAACCCATTCTGAAATGGAGTCGATTTCTTGTTTCAAGGTTATTTTAGAAGAGGTATTTAAAGAGAATGATTAAACTTGAGGGTTATTATTTACGAATTTTCCAAACAATTAATTTGGCAAACGCGAAACACGGCTCGCTTTCGTTTTTACTTTCATATACTCCCTCGAGTCCATCTTCATCGTCGTATCTATTACTCCATAGCTCAATCACGATGCAGAGACTATTCGCAGCCAGGTCTGCTCTTAGTTCGTCCATTAAAAGGAAGATGCAGTTCGCTTCTTTCTCTTCCTCAATGCTTTTCGATGAAACTCAGTTACAGGTCTTTCCCTCTGTTACATACACATGCACTTAAATGTATATGATTAAAGTTTATATGTAATTGTTTAGGTTATCTTTCAGATCGGAGCTTGTTTGCAGGCTGTAGCTATGATCGAATGTTATGTAGTAGTTTATATGATTCAGAAGTTAACCAAATGTTGGGGATACAGTTGATTTTGGTGATAACCTATAGAATTTAGAGAATGGCTTAGTTTTGAGCTTATCCATATGATTATAAGTATGTTTAAGATAATCGAGTGCTGTTCATCCTCAGGGATACCTTAATGTTTATCTGTGCTGTTATACATTACTATCAAGAGTCAAGACTGGGGGTTGAGCTTATCCATATGATTATACCTTGTTTTTTTTACTTGATCTATAGTGTTGGACGTGTAGAGACTATAATCTGTCTTCACAATAAAACTGCAGTTTAAAGAGAGTGTCTCCAAGTTCGCACAAGAAAGCATCGCTCCTCGTGCATCAGAAATAGACCATTCAAACTATTTTCCAAAGGTTTGTGTGGTTCGGAATCAGTTCAATTATTACTCATTCCATAGTATAAGTCCGGTTTTTGTTTCTTCAGGATGTCAACTTATGGAAGCTTATGGGAGATTTTAGTCTCCATGGAATAACTGTACCAGGTAAGATCATTCCCATATAATCGTTTGTAGGAGAGTGGGGGGTGATCCTTTTTTTAGTGTTTTATATCTTGTGGTGTCTTTCAGTGGATCATAAATAAATTGGTTACCTTGTAGAGGAATATGGAGGGCTCGGTCTTGGCTACCTGTATCACTGTATAGCAATGGAAGAGATTAGTCGTGCTTCAGGGTCTGTTGGTCTAGCCTATGGTGCCCATTCTAACCTATGCATTAATCAGTTGGTAATTTTAAAACTTTAAGAGAACTTTTATTGCATTTACAGTTTCCTTAGTTAGACCTAAGATAATTCTCATGGTTTCTTAGGTGAGGAATGGAAACCCCGATCAGAAGCAGAAGTACTTGCCTAAGGTTCGATTCAATTGACTACTGTTTTGTGTAGTATTATACTTCCTGTTATGTTTTGTTTGCTAGTGCATGCTTAATTTGGAACCTATCGAAATGTGATATCATATCTCCTTTCATCTATAAACTTCGTAGAGCTTAAGAGATTGTATGGCTATGTTTATGAGAATAGTGGCCTGTATAAGCCCATAAAAGTTCAGTAGCTTTTAATTAAACCAATTTTGCATCCTCTATATCACAAACTATTTTCTTTTCATATCAAACAGAATATGGGGAAGTCTGCCCGATCACTCAAATAATATCTGCAAGAAATATTACCGAAACTTTGTTGTTTGCCAAAAAACGTTTTTGTTTATTCTTATTAATCTACCCTACCTCCTACCTTTTGGCTGACTGAGTTCTGTTGTTGAAAAGCTCATCAGTGGGGAGCATGTTGGAGCTCTTGCAATGAGTGAACCCAATTGTGAGTTTCATATTTAAATCCCAGTTTGCTTGATTAAAAGCTAGTTAGATAAAGAGAAATTGCTTGTTTTTTTTTCTCTTTCATTATTGCCTTGTTATCTAATAAATTTGTTGTGTTTCTTTAGCTGGGTCTGATGTTGTGAGCATGAAATGTAAAGCTGAAAAAGTAGATGGAGGTTATATTATAAATGGCAACAAGATGTGGTGCACGAATGGTCCAGTTGCTCAGACACTGGTATGCTCCTCAAAATTGAATTCTGTTTTTAAAGAAAACTGTTGAGTTTGAAAGGGTCTTTTCTTGAAGAATAACAATAACCTGCACCATTTAACTGGATCAGTTTTTGTTGATCTCGTTTCCACAAATTTGCTCTCATTTATTTATGAATTTGTTCAGGTTATTTATGCAAAAACAGATATCACGGCAGGCTCAAAAGGAATCACCGCATTTATTATTGAGAAAGAAATGCCAGGGTACTTGTACTGACACATAATTTCCATTTGGGTACTAATTTGGTTAGAGGACTCTTTAGATAACTATGCAAGTTACCTGATAAATATGATAAAGAAATTAATGCCTTCTAGAGATTCTTAGCTCGTCCACGTTGAACAACCATGACTTGAACTATCATATCTATATGCAGTCCATAACTAGGATATTAATTTTTTTAATGAGCTTTTACATAAGAAAAGCCACCATTATTAATAGATATATAGCGAAATATATGTAAAAAACAGGCTGGAAGGCGTCTTTTTGAGTGCTTAACTTCTTGCGAAATTCTTTTGGCTCTGCAGATTCAGCACCGCTCAGAAGTTGGACAAACTTGGCATGCGAGGAAGTGATACGTATGTCTATAATGCTCTTTAGTAAAATATTCTATTTTTGGTGCCCACCACTTTCTCTTAAACTCTTCCAACTTGTACTGATCTTGTTCTACAGATGTGAGCTTGTTTTTGAGAATTGTTTTGTTCCGGACGAGAATGTTCTTGGAAAGGAAGGAAAAGGTTTGCATCATATACTGATGTTGTTATTAATAAAACCAATTCTCCATTTATACTCACATCATTCAACTTTGTGCTCACTTTGTTTCAGGAGTATATGTCATGATGTCAGGGCTAGATTTAGAGAGGCTAGTCTTAGCAGCTGGACCCATTGGTATCATGCAGTCATGTCTTGATGTTGTGCTTCCTTACATCAAACAGAGAGAACAATTCGGCCGCCCAATTGGGGAATTCCAATTCATACAGGTATATAACAATTACTTACATTCACTTTTCACTTCCAATGTTTGGGTCAATGATGTTACAATAAAGTTCTATTCATTTTTCCTTCTATATTATCTGGAACTGCAGGGAAAAGTTGCTGACATGTATACTGCATTGCAATCTTCAAGGTACGAATAAGTGGCAGCTATAAAGCTTCTTTTACAAAATATAATCTACTTTTGGCAAATAAACATAGTTGAGAATTTTCATCGTTTCAGGTCCTATGTATACTCTGTTGCAAGGGACTGTGACGAAGGGAAAGTTGATCCGAAGGTAACGTCACTAATATGATTCTCTATATATTCACATTCTATAGTATGCACACGATGATGCCGACGAAACCTAACTAACAATCTATTTAACCAAAAGCCTTATATGTATATTGTCAAAGATTGGTAATTATATATTTTATTTAAATTGTTTTTCTTTCAGGATTGTGCTGGTGTCATTCTATGTGCAGCTGAAAGAGCCACCCAAGTTGCTCTGCAGGTAAGAGAACAACTGCATTTACGACATTCAGCTATATCGCATAAGATCTGTTTTTAGTATATCATAAATCCGTTAATTATTAGAAACATAAAGTAGAAAATGCAAGAACTAATAATTAGAAGTTTGTAAAAATGTCTATTTGAGAGCGTGTGGAAACTTAGTCAAATTCTTGTGAGTTTGATAGGTGTCTATTTGATTATAATAAATCATTCTTGGAAGCTTATACTCCTCGAATTTGCAGGCTATACAATGTTTAGGCGGCAATGGATACATAAACGAATACCCAACTGGTCGTCTACTTAGAGATGCCAAACTGTATGAAATCGGTGCAGGTACCAGTGAAATTAGAAGAATGATTATCGGTCGAGAGCTCTTCAAGGAACAATAATTTGTAAAAAGGTGCAAATGTAATAGTAAGTCACCATCTCTTATAAATTATAATAAAAAAACATTTTCGTATTCTTACGCCATTCATACTTCTTTAACTGAAGCATTTTATATAGTTTGTCATTTAAAATCAACCGCAAGACATATTACTTGACTGTTTTCATCTATACATAAATATCGACACACATGAACTTATACGCCTAACTATAATGACTTAAGGTGGGATTTCTTGTCATCCCAGGCTGCTCTACTTCTATCTCATCACTAGAAACAGCCCTATTACGAACATCTTGATTCTCTTCGTCTGTGTTATCGCTAATCTCGTGATTCTTCTCGAGAACGGCTGACCGATGATGAGATGATATATCAGGAGAACTTAAAGCTCTAACACTGTTATCAGGAGTAGTAGACCGTGAATCTTGGTTGTGTTTTTTCCTTTTATGCCTCACACCAGCATGCCATTGTCTTATAGCTTTTGCTGATTGTTCTTCTAGTACTGCTCTTTTAAACTGGGATCCCATCTGTCAAGAAAACATAATAGCTTGGTAAAAAGATACTACATAAATTACTGTGATTCTAATTACATTCAAAAAATAATTTAATAAATTATATGTTAGAAGTGTACCTGGGTAACAAGAGCATAGAGAGGTAAAGTTATATAACCACACAAGAACTGGATTATTAACCTGAAAATGTGGTATACTTTGTTTATATCAACTTAGTTTTGTAAGTTTATAACAAAAAGAAGAATTTATATATATATGTATACTTACGCCAACATCACTCGGATGATAATAACTGGTAAATGCCGGTGATAGCAAGAATCAATCCCAAATACAAACTGCAAAATAATTAAAATAAAATCATATTTTTAAAATTTAAATCAAGTTTTACAAGCAGAAAATTGAGATAAAAATAAACCTACCGTGACCCAGATGAAAAATGCAAGCTCAAATGCATTCTGGTATACAAATTAAAAAAATGAATTAAATGTCTAAAAAATATTAAAATCATTATATTAGAGCTGGAAATTGTATTAATAATATAAATAAATGTATTATTATTACCATGAAAAGTGTGTAATGTAGAAGGGTTAAAACGAACTGTGGTTGACCGAACCAGAAGTAACTGTCATTTGGTTGAACAAGAGGTGAACCCAGAATCACATCCTTTTGATCTATAATTTTAATAGCCAGTTTCTCTACTATCACTCCAAGTTTGGTCCCAACAACTAGCACAATCTAAAAACAACAAATTAAATTAAATGTAGTTTTTAAATTAAATTACTAATTATAGATGAAAATAAAAATATATAAAATACATAAAAACACTTACAATGAGAGGAAGAAATGATATCCATAAATACACTTCCCACCCTGCATAATAAATTAAAATAATTACATTAGTTTAACTTTTTTAAAAATTTACTAAAGAATTTTTGTTTGATTAAATAATATTAATAGTTTAGTTTTTACCATGGACATCCACCAGCATGAAAATTACTGCTATAACCCACATCAGAGGACTGTAAATATAAAAACAAAACCATATAATTAGTACATAGTAAAATCATTAATTAAATATCTAAAAAAAAATAAAAATAGCTAATTACCTAATTCCAACGACAGATTTAAAGTCATCATCTAACGATCTTTGTATGTATTTTTGAAAATCGAACGAATTGTTGCCTGAAAGATGAGCCTGCGAGCACATAAAATAAAATTCATATCACCTACATTATATAAAAATATAATTAAGATCGGTTAAATAATACTAAAACGTTACCGCGATAAAACCGTGTCGGAGGGTAATATAATCGACTTTTACGATGGAATGAAAGAATTGTCGGAAAAAACATACCTGCATTCGTATAATAATAATATGATAAGTGAATCGAAATAATTTTATAATTTATATGGTGTAATTTAATTTTAAATAAATGAACTTACTGTCCATAATTTGATCCATGGATCTGTTTCCGAACTGGAGTGTCGTCGTCCAAAAGTTGTTTCTCTTGTGATTCTAAACCTGTTAGGATCTGATGATTTATGTAAATCACAAAATTAGTTTTAAACATAAATATAGATGTAAAATGTGTAACATTTTTGTTGTATTTATCAAATTAAAATTTGTAGTCTGTGATTAGAAACTTACCGTTGGCAGCTAGATACTCCACTGTTGTAGTTTCTTTTTCCCAGGCTTTCCATCTCCTCATCTATAATAACATTTGTCAAAAGTTAAATATAAGTGATAACATTGTTAAGTTTTTTTAGTTTTTGAGATGGCTAAACTAAGTATATTTTAGATATTACCTAGTGGACTAATATAGTTTTAACGAAAAACCGAAATGTAGAATATATTGTGATTAACGAACAAGATCAACGTAACTCTGGACTAAAATCGAGCTGACAAATCTGTTTGAATTTTTTTTATTTTGTCTAGCATGACTAAATAAAACTGTTGGTCGGTCGAAAGACATATCGACATGAAAAAAAACAGTTTTGTTGGTAGGTCGAACGACATATCGACATGAAAAAAACAGTTTTGTTGGCCGGTCGAAAGACATATCGACATGAAAAAAAACAGTTTTGTTGGCCGGTCGAAAGACATATCGACATGAAAAAAAACAGTTTTGTTGGTTGGTCGAAAGACATATCGACATGGAAAAAAAACAGTTTTGTTGGTTGGTCGAAAGATATATGGACATGTAAAAAACAATTTTGTTGGTTGGTCGAAAGATATCATACGGTAAAAAAAAACAGTTTTGTTGGTTGGTTCGAAAGATGTATCGACATGCACAGTTTAGAAAAGAAAAAAATAGGATAATTTTAAAGCTATGGCTAAATCTTGTTCCTAAACGATAACCAACTTTAATTTTTTTTACCAACTTTAAGAGTTTATCAAAAATGTTTTTTTTATCTCGTCCGGACCGATTTTATCATCCAATGCTAGATGTTCATGTCGGATGAATCTAAACAGCTTGACGAATAAGAATGTCTCATCCGGTGGAGATTTCTCATGCGGAATGAGTAAATCCTGACCAAATGAGATCTAAAAACAAAATAATTAAAAATAAAAAATACCCAATTTTTAAAGCTGTTTATATTTTTTTAGACCAGATTTAACCAAAATATAATTTTAACTGTTTTGTTAGAAAAAAATCTTTAATTTTTTTTGAATTAAATTTTGGAAAACCTTCTAATATTTTCAACCCAAATTATTTAGAAGACTTCGAGATTATCCACAAAATATGATTTTCAATTTGAAATTGTTTATAGAACTCCAGACAGTATTCAGAGATTATCCAAGAAATCAAGTACGTTTTTCTACGATATGTATTTCAGACAGTTTATGCAATTTTTTACTATTGTATAGTACATACCTTGGCCCTTCCTAGAGCTACGGTCGCTAAACTGTAGATGACCTGCATCGCAGCTAACGCGAATAGAAAGTAAGCCAGCTGATTGATCCCTTCTTCCGATATCAGCGAAACCATATCCTACATTATATAACAAGATAAAATGAGAATATCATAACATCATAACGCATAGTTGTGCAATTTAAGAACGTTACGGACCTTGGATTCGCAATAATCCGATTTAGATTCAGTGTCAGTGTCAGTGTCGTCTTCTAATATTCGTTCTTGAAAATCTTCTTTATCTTTAATCGAATCAGCCGATTTACGACAAGGAAGCATTTTGAAGGCAAACTTTTTTGGTATGCAGATTCTGGATATCGGTTTTTGGGTTACTGTCAGTATTAGAGACATGAACCCTAACAACATGAGAACTGAAAAAAAGAAAGAAAGATCAGTTGATAGTATTTGTTCAAATTCTCAAAATGAGGTTACTAATAAGCTAGTTTTTTTTAGAGTAATGCTATGATGAAATGATAAATATAGTACTAAGTTTGTAATTTTAGGAGATTTGTTTATATAATTCAGTTCCAATTGTAACATAATTTTGGATGATTTGATAACTTTTCTTATTCCTGATTTCATACCAAACCTATTGTACTAAACTTTATATTTGACCTAACACTTTGAAGAGTGAAAGGTTGTTGTCTAGTTTTCTAAATTATTTTGCTATTATAAAGATTGGAGTTATATTTATAGTATTTATTAATTTGTTAAAGTGACGATGATATAAACATCAGCTAAAATTATCACTAGTTCCATCTATTTTATGTTTGTTTCGGACTAATATTTTTTACGATTTTCTCTCATTAATTTTGCGTTTTAAAACTTTGTATGTTCATTATCTTATCTGCACATGCGATTGTTTAGAAACTGTCGCGTGATAGTTTAAATAGTCGATTTTTTGTTGAGATTTGGTTGCATAATTTTTTTTAATACTACACCTTTTAAATTTGAATATTTTTACTAAAAACTGATCGTGTATAATTAACAAACAAGATTAAACGAAAATTTAAAATTTTAAACTATCACATGGCAGCTCCTAAACGATTCCATATGAACAATAAACATGCAAAAATTAAAATATGAAAACTAAAAAAAACAAGATAATTAGTTTGACACAGACGCAAAACACCTAATAATAATAGTGATCCAAGATATCTATCGAAAATCACTTCTAAATATGAGTTATATAAAAACAAATTTAAACATAGTCTCAACTCTAATATAAAGAAATCTCCAAAAATATTATTTGGGTTATAATTTAAAAATAGGCGGAGAAAAAAAAAAGATCAAAATTATTTGACATGGGGATGTTTTTGTTATATGATCACCCCATCACCCCATTTAATTTAAATTCTCATAAAATAAAAATAATTTTTTTTAGCAAACTAATGGTAAAGTTGTTTGAATTCCAACATTTAA
This sequence comes from Limnanthes douglasii subsp. nivea, assembly GCA_036936605.1. Taxonomy (NCBI): domain Eukaryota; kingdom Viridiplantae; phylum Streptophyta; class Magnoliopsida; order Brassicales; family Limnanthaceae; genus Limnanthes; species Limnanthes douglasii. The sequence continues at coordinate 10,404,018 of JAUPFV010000005.1, read as the reverse complement.
CTATAAAAAACTTAGCTAAGAGTAATTTCAACATTTTTTTAACCACTATAAATGGATTTTTTTGACCCGACGTCTTTTGACAGTGCTCCAAAAGTAAGACTTCACCGATTTACCGACCATAAATAAACAATATTATACTACTACATAAATTTAAAAAAAACTCGAGATCACCACAATATTTTTAAAAATTTACAAGAAAAACCACCAAATTACCTGATTTAAGTTTCTCCACAGCTTCATACAAAGCAGTTTTCCTGCGCTTCTTGAGCCACTGCCAATTCAATCAACAATAAGCTAAACACAACTCTTTAAAACAAATAAAAATTAAATTCAATTGTGAAAAATCATACTAATTATAATAAACAAATCACTAATAAAAAAAATAAAAAAAACTATATAAATCTAAACTTGAAAAACAGTATTAAAAAAACCCAGAATTCATTCATCAAACACAAAATTATAAATTTTAAAAGAACAACTTAAATTGTTGTTTTTTTTACGAAAAAACATTAAATAAAATAAAATTTGTTCGTATAACCCGCAAAAATACAATCCACATAAAAAATCCGATGAACAACCGACATAAACTAGAGTATTTAAAACAAAGATGTGAAGTAAACTTACAGTTGAGAAGAGATGGATCAAGTGTTCGACGAAAAGAGAGAGTGTGATGAAAATGAAACAAACTCCGGCAAGAGCCCATGTCGGAGTTTCTTGCAGATTCCGACCACCTGTTACAACGACTTCACTACTTCCCATCTTTTGGTGTGAGAGAAAAAAAAGGAGAGAGAAAGATTAAAATACAAGAAAACAAAATTATATATTTATCTTTTTATATAAATACAAGCAAAAACAAAACCAAAGACTAAAGAATAAAAAACAAAAACGGAGAATTTTTCAAATCCGACGAAATATTCTTGTGGTTGAAAGTCAACTGAATTTGGACTAGTGAAGGTTTTTATGGATTATCATATAATAAATGTTTCCGTCCACCTAATCAATTTTGTTTTTTTAATTTGTTTTTTTGGTCACGACCCAACAAATCCTCCGTATTTAATTTATGGATTTGACGAATGGAGTGAGTTGAGGCCACTCATATCGTATGGGAACATCTCAAACAATTTTAAAATAAATTTCGGTCATGATTTATGTAGGTTTATGTATGGTTGAAGTCAGTACTGTATTGAATATTTTATTCATCTAGTTTTATATTTAAATATCTCGGTGGAAAGATATCATTTGGTTCATATATTTAATGTTTGTTATGTTTTGATTTTATATATTTATTTAATATTTTATCGTTTTAAAAAGAATACTAGGATTATGATATTATAAGTTTAAATATTAAGAGTTTAAAACGTGTTACCTTTTATGTTATAAAAGAATATTATGAAAATAAAGATTTAAAGCAAAATATAACAGAATTTATAAAATAAAAGTCCAATAATTTTTCTTATCTTAAAAACTCATAATCTAGCGTGTTAAATAAAAAGTATATAAATTTTGCAATGGTTTATGTTTTCCAAAAACTTTTGCCGATAAACTAGTGTAAATTTTTCAAACACATAGAGTACTACCATATATCATGGAAGTTTATATTATATATACTTTTTATTTTTATAGTAAATGAAATTACAATTGGGTCGTCCACGAATAAAATTGGGTACGAGAAATATTTAGGAAATACATAATTGAGGCGCTTAAAAATCTGAAATTAGAATTTAAGCGCTTAAAACTTGAGACCGAATACTTGGTGCAAAAGAGAAGAAAATAGGACTTTGGACTTGAGAAAAGCTGCACTGCACTGTTGGAATGAAATCGGTTGGTGAATTCGATCTTGATGAAACCACGATAGCAGTAGGAGGAAGATATCTAAGAGACAGATGGCTAGAGAATTCTCAGAGGGAAGCCAGAGTGCTAGGCAACCCAAAAAGATTGAAGAGATGAGACAATTTATGAGAATGATTATCAGTGAGATGCGAACGAAATTGAATCGAAACTTGTTGAAGCAACCAGATTAGCTAGGAAATTACTTGAAACAACTTACAGAGAGGTGAGGGACATGCTCTTGAGAAGAAAATAAGAAATAAGAGTAGCAGTGATGAATGAATCAAGGCAAGATGGATTAAAGAGTTGATATATCTATTACCAGTTGTTTTTAACAAAGTAATTGCTTTTAATTGAGTAAGAACTTGAAAAATACTGAAAACAATCTTCATTTTGCATCTCAGAGTCCACCTAGCAAGCCAATCAACTGCTAGGTTTTGCTCTCTGTAAATATGAAAAATGTTCATTGTTGGAGTTATAAGCAATGTGATACTAGTTAGAATAGAATTAAGAGATGAAGGATATTTTCCTGACGAAAGAAGATTTATAAGGATCTTAGAGTCTGATTTAACATCTATATTTGACAGGTTTTTGATTTTACAAAGAAGAAGCCCATCGCGAAAGACTATGGCCTCAACTTTAATTGGAGAAATATTGCCGTAAGTGCTGCCGAATTCATGAACAATGAAGCCCTGACTATTTCGGATGATAATGCCACTCGATTCACCAGAAGCTATACTGCAGGCATCCGTCTTGAGTTTGAATCGACTTGGTTAGGGAGGAGTCCAGAAAATATGAGAAGTTTTTTGGGGATTGGCAAGGTGATTATAACAATTCAAGACATGAGCAGCATACTCAATATATTTCCAGTATTTATGCTTAAACAGGTGAGAATGATCTAGACTAGACATTATATACTTTATGTAGTTTATAGCAGAGCAAGTAAAAAATGTACTTCTTTTATGTTTAACCTTGTTTCTTGTCTGCCAAATGACCCATGTGATTATAACTGGGATGAGTGAATTGATATGAGCCTTAAATGGATCCTTCCAAAGCCAGCTTCGGATCATATAGGTAGTGGTCATGTGGTTGCTGACCTTGATCTTTAACCAACTTTTTTTAATCTTAATTAAAATAAATAATATTAATGTTTAAATCTGTTAACCTGCTTTTTAGCTCTTTAACGATGTTTTCATTTATGCTTTTGTCTATGTCTATTTTTTTTATAAATAATTCTTTTTGTCTTTTGTTGATTTTTTTTTATCATAGATAGAACATGTATCAATATATAAGGTTTATTCTGATTATTTTATTATATTCGAAATAAATAATTTAAGTAAAATTGAGGTTTATAAATTATTTTTCAAGAATAAATTAAATCCAGCGATATGGTCTGATAAAGTGGTAATTTGTTAAAACTTGTTTTCATTTAAATTATAGTTTGAATTTAAGTTTAAATTCAAAATATATACCGGTTTTATTTTTTCAAATCAAGTAACGAAAATTTACGAGTTTTGGTTATAAAAATGTTTTTTTAGAATTCATCAAACAACGTTGTTTAGAAACATTCGAAAGATAACGGGAGAGACTTTTAAAAATATTAATTGATTTATCCTTCATGACCAATTATGAAGAAGGTTTGGTTGTCATATTTTAGAAGATTCCATTAACCATGATCAAAGTTGATGATGACTGAATTATACAAAATGCAAATAGACAAATAAATTATTTTATTAAAATTTATTTTATGAATATTAGTGTAATAAAGTGTAATAATTAGAGGTATCTAACATAATAACGAGTTTTAGGTATAAATAAGCTTGGGGAAGGGGTAACAAATGGATCCACGGACCATATAAGCTCATTAGCCCATTGAGCTAATTTGCATATAAATAGGCCTTCAGAGCTATCAATAAGGGCGACACAAAATATGTACTTTCTACCTTAACTTAGAGCTTATTTTTCTAAAATATATCAAAGGTATTCAAATTCTCTCTCTACAGCTCATCCTAAAATCAATTGTTTATTTTCTTATTATTCAAACACCCTCTGATAATCTTTGACGCAATCAGTGGATACCATAGTGGGAGCCTATAGAGGTACCCGTATAACGACATCCAAAACCTTAGATGTCTGAGTTTTCCTTCGGAATATAGAAAAACATGGATTTTGAAATGCAGATGGATCATGCCCAGATGATCAAAAGAGTCATGATTGAAGACGAATCTAGTCAAATACCGCACATGACTGACGAAAAGTAAGAACGGTTGCTCATACAAGAAGAGCGTGACCATATACGAGAGGAAATTAAGGCATTAAAATGTAAAAAATAACTTGTAAAATCCCCTCATGGTAAAATCCAATCAGAGGTCCAAAGACCTGAAGAACAAGACAGCTCCGACAAATAAGCTGTAGATTCAGGTGGTCAGCAAATCTGGAAAATTATCGAAGAGGTCGAACATGAAAAACCAACCATTCCTCAAAGATGGAATGTAAGACCAGGACTCACAAGGATTCAGTGTATAATCCTGAGGTGTCTTGTCCTCTTCGAGTAACGATCACTGTCGTAAAAAGAGAAATAATCATGATGTAAACATTATTCAAGGAAACATTCCAATCGCCATCAAAGGTCTAATAAATAACATGCCTCCTCGGATAAACGAAAACATAAAAAAAGGTAAAGAAAAAAGTAAAATTGAGGGAAAGATAGGAGGTTTGGAAAACCCTAGTGTTGACCATCACGTGAATGATCAGTTTGTTATACAATCCAAGTATGGTATGTTTGTGACAGTTGATGAAGTTCACCAATTTACTTAGGGACATAATTATAAGATGTCTCCTCTTTCTGCAGAGATTCTTCATGGCCATCTCCCCGAGCGGTTCGATATCTCATAAATAGAAAACTATGGGAACAAAGATCCGCATAACCATCCTGCCCACTTCAAAAACTTTATTATGAATATCGACAACGATGATAAGTTGTTATGCCGGGTTTCAAGAAAAATCTATAAGAAAATAGAGTCTTTGAGTCAGAACATGAACATGTAAGGCTCAAGCCATATAACACAACCTTAAGGTAGGAATATTAAGACCATAATACCACAACAATTCATGGCCTAAACTTCTACCTATAAATACTACATGATTTCTCATTGAGGATGGACTCTCTATTTTTGAGAAATATTGTTCTATACTATTTTATCCACTAACTAACCTCCTTATTTTCTAGCCAACTAACTCCATTATCCCTAATAGTTTTATGTCACTCACTCATCTACTTATTATCATATTCTTTCATTTATGCTTTAGTTCCGACACTACTCTTTTCTATTGGTCAACCATTATAAAATTCCTAAAAGTCTCGGTCAATCTATTTTACTTCATTCTAATTCTTTAATTGTTATGTATTTTTCAACTATCTTCAATCATCTCAAAGAACATCATTGCATAAAAATACATAAAATATTATAATTCTTTTTTAAATAGTATTATTAGCTCTCTTAGTTATTGTATATTGATTTGTAATAAATTGATAAAATAATAATATATACTTATAAATTTTTGTTATTATTTCTCAACGCAAATAAAAAACCTTTCAAATATAGAAATATAATTAGTTAATTGAATAAAAAAATATTTATTTTTACAATATATAAAATCTCTATGTTTGTATAAAATATTTAAAAGTAATTTTGTAAATAATGCAAGTCAATATTAATGAATTTAGTCGTATCCTTAAAATATTTTAAAGTAATTTTTTTTATATATGGACGATAAAGTACTAAAAAAGTAAACATGAACACCAAACCGTGCTATCTCATAAATCATAGTGACTGCAATATTAAAAAATAACTTGAAAAATCCAAACCTGACAAACGTAAAATATGGTAGAGCAGTAGTGTTTTTTTAGCATAATACATATTTGAGGTGATGGATATTCGAATTTCTCACATAAATTGTAAGGATGATGACCAAAGTCCCACATCCCACATCGGTCAAACATGTGAAGGATCATGGTATATAAGTAAGAACGTATCTTAACTAGTATGCGATATTTTGGAAGTAGACCAAAAGCAAAACCGTGCGGGTCTTCGGACTCGAAACGAACAATATCATACTAGTGTTGAGATTGATTGTTCATGCTTAATACGAATACAGAATATGCAGTACCCATATTCTCAAAAAATGGTATCAGAGCTCCAGGCGCAAACAAAATGCGATATGGATGAAATTCTTAAAGGATCTCGAACATGCTAAACCAGCAGTCATGCTCAAGGTGAATGGTCCGCTATATAGATCACTCGTGTGACCTAGTTTGAAGTGTCTATCAAGATAGAGTGGTACTTTATTAAAGTGACGTTAAAGAACAAGGAAGTATGGTCAAATAAAGATGCGGATAGATCCACTGTAAAGCTCTATGGGTCAGATAGAGAAGCAACCTGATTAGAGTGAGTGTATGAAAGTCAATTGAGATGAAGCTAAGTGGTACTATGTTTGAGAGGATGATTTGATAGGTGGTGACCAAATTTTTACATCCCATACCGGTTAGACGTGGGAATGATTAGTGGTATATAAGTAAGAACATGTCTTAACTAGTATGAGGCTTTTTGAAAATGGAATTAAAACAAAATTGTACGGGCTTTCGAGCCCAAAACGGACAATATCATACTAGTGTGGAGATTGGATTGTTATTACTTGTATGCATAGATGGAATATGTGGAACCCATATTCCGAAAAATGGTATCAGAGCTCCAAGCCTAATATTCCGAAAAATGGTATCAGAGCTCAAAGCCTAGACAAATAAAATTAGTGTCAGATGTCGAGCACGATGAACCAGTAGTCATGCACAAGGTGAATGATCTTCTCTATACAACCAGTTCAGAGTGCATGTTGTGCTAAGGAACATGCGGTGTGATCAATGGTAAGACCTCGTTCAGAGTTCCCTATAGAGTGGCACTAAGGAGCATACAGGTTGGCCGAGTGAGCAGATAGATCCACTGTAAAGCTCTATGGGTTAGGTAGTCTGCAACTTGATTAAGAGTGAGCAGATGGAAGTCAATTGAGAGGAGGCAAAAACATTAATTTATTTAAGAGGAAGATTTTTTTAGGATGACGACCAAAATCCCACATCCCGCATCGGTTAAACATAGGAAGGATCAGTGGTATATAAATAAGAACACACCTCAACTAGTATGAGTCCTTTTGGAAGTAGACCAAAAGCAAAGCCGTGCAGGTCTTTGGACCCAAAGTGGATAACATCATACTAGTGTTGTAATAATTAAATTGTTATGTATTTACGGAAAACTTACTTAATAGATTATTAATTTTAATATCATAGTAGTGCTGGAGTAGAGAAGTATTCTTGTAGATCTGGTTCGCTTGAATTGTCTAGATTTTTTGTTCAATTGTGTCTCTCCATTCTTGATTTGTATTTTTGTTTAATATAAAAAAACTCAAAAATAATAAAAGAAGAAATCTAGGTTTCGTAGATTTTGCTAACCAGGAGAGTCACATACAATTATATGACAAGTTGAAAGAATACTATCGTATATTACTTATATATAATCTAATTTAGGTTTGTAAAGTTAACTTTATTGTATTATAATTTTTAAGGAATCATAAACCATTAAATTGATTCCCATGAACATATTATTTGAAGCGTTGATATTTTGACCTAATTATTCATAGAACCCAAATTTAATCACATCCTTACCTAATTACTTCCGTAATTAGTTTTTATCTATTTATCCAATTTTATTTATATTAATTAATCGGTTATTTATTAATATAATTGTTCAGTAAAAATAATTAATCACTACAAATATACCAATTTATGATTATATATATATACACTGTACCAATAGCCACCCAACATCAAACTTATTTACTTATAATCATCAAAGATTTGATAAAGTATGGATAACTACATGGTTTTGAATCAAAAGTACTGAATACTATCTGGTCCGAAACATCCGTTATCGTCTTTCTCTCTCTCTCTCTCTCATGTTTTTATTTATTTTTATAAATGTCACATATTTTAAAAAATAACTTTAAAAAATCCAAAAATATCACTAATTTTATTTCTGTAAGACGAACAAAACTAGATCTATAGAAGATATTTTTTTGATTCTATTAGTTGTGTAATTATATGTAATTTGATTACGAAATAAGTCTGGAAAAACAACTATATTCAAGTTGCGTAACTAAGTATAATTTGGTTGCTAAAAACAACTATGTTCAGTTGCAGAATTACGTATAATTTGGTTGCTTAAAACCAAATGTGTTGACCTACAGAATTAGGTGCAAATGAGTTAAGTAAATAATAAGAAAATAGTTGTGTAAATATGATTTTAGTTGCTAAATAAGTTTGATTATGTGAAAAAACAAAATACAAACTTATTTTTTGAAAATAAGTGTTAAATGTGTGTGAAACAATTTTTTTGTAGTTACAAAATTGCGTTCATTTTTGTGTTGAAAAAACTTAAAATAAAAATAAAAATAAAAATTTGGACTATATTCTAGTTGTGCAAATACGTGTAATTTGGTTGCGGAAAAAGAAATTGTGTTCTAGTCGAGGAATTACGTACAAATGTATCGCATAAATAAAAAGAAACTAATTATGTAAATAAGACTTGATTGTGAATAAGTCTGAGAAAAAAATCAATTGTGTTCGAGTTCGAGTTGCGTAATGAAATGTATATTGATTGCGAAAAAATCTATATTCTTCAAAAATGAAAATATATGAGCTTTTGGATTAATTATTTTTAAATTAAAATTTTAAAAATATTTTTTTTTAAATAATAAATAAATAATAATGATACGTGTTTATTTATTTATATATTATTTAAAATATTTATATTATACAGTTTTTTCATAAACTTCAAAATAATTTTCGATTTGTAGGAAATTAATTTCACCTTCTATGACTATAAAATATATCTTTAGAGTCTAAAACCAAGCTCTAGACTCACTTGTGAAATGGATTCTAAGATGCAAAGAAAATGATAATTTTTTCTCACTTTAATGCTCCTAATCATTTATTGGCTATTGTGCTTCTTGAAAGTTTGGGGCTGCGATACATCAATCCTAACTCTAATGGAACTAACCTATATTCCAAGTTTTGATGCTGTCTTGTCTACTTCGTTTGATTTTGGAACTTCACTAGAGTAAAGAAAAGAGAGACATATGGAAAAGTTTCTCAAAAAAATCTAAAGAGTATCTGAAGATTTCTAGCTAGCTAAAAGTTTAAAGAAAAAGAAAGGTTTTCATGAAGAAGAGCTTGAAAAATGAGTCTCTATGGCTGGTCGGTGATGGCTGGTCCGGAAAAAGTAGAAATTTTTGAGTAAAAAAAGAAGAAGGTTTTTCAAAAATTGATTGTATTTGAATGAAATTCGCTTCCATTAAAGATAAATTTAATCTGAAAATTGGCACCAAATTTTTGGAAATTGTATAACAAATTTAGATCTTTAAATTTGTAAGCATTTGCTCGGATCCCTATTACAAATAAAAATTCTTTTTGCTTAAAATAAAAAAGAAAAAAAATAATTCTCAATAATTTTATTTTCTCAACTAATTATCGCTTAATTATCCTCTCTTATGTCACCTATTATGCTAGGAAAGGGAACGACTTATTCTTTTAATTACTTTAGGTTAAACAATTTTTAAAGTTGTGTGCGTATCTTGACTAAACTATTTATCACTTTTGTTTCCTTATTAATTTTACTTATTTTTACTTTTAGGTGGATTGATTAATCCCTTATAATGCCAATCCTCGTCGATAAACCTTCTACCAAAAGACAGAATTTAAAAATAATAAAAATCCACAATTTAGTAATAAAATCAAGGGAAATTGTACTTAAAGTACCCACTCAACTATTCAATTGTCACTTACCACCCAAGGTTTGATCAATTGTTACTTAATACCCATCTCAACTACCTTATTGTCACTAACAACCTTACTTTATTTTAATACCCTAACTACCCTTAACCCACTATATAAGCGTTATTTTCTGTTTTCTTTCTATTTTTTCTTGCTTTTTGAAGATTTGAATTTGTTAGCCGCTCTAACCACCTAACCCTACCAACCACCACGAGCTGGGTTTAAATCACATTTTCCGGTGATCGGAAGCTGCTAAAGGTTTGTTTCTTTATGTAAGTTGTTGTGTTAGACCTGTCTAACCTCTGTTTTATACGTACAGGAGTTCATCACGACTTTTTGGAATCTTGTAGCTTACAAGTGATCGTGTTGCGAGCTTTTTAGGTAATTACCTACCGATTTCGAAGTTTTTTATTCGTTTTCTCTGTTGGAATAGGTTATAGTCTACTGTTTTTAGATGCCATTGACTGATTTCGAGCTTTTCTCTGTTTTTTTTGGTTATAGTGATCTGTTTCGTTAATATTGTTCGCTATATAGTTACGTCTTTGTTTTCTGATGTTATATTCTAATTTGGTAGTGCTTTAGGTTGTGGGTAATGTGTAGATTACGAGTTTTTAGGTCAGTTAGAGTATTTCGAAACAGATATTAGGACCGGTGTTACATAGAAATATCAGGCCAGGCTGCGAATAGGTATATGCAGATATACACAAATATCAAGCCAGGCTGCGAATTGTTATATATATGTACACATTTCGCAGGTTATGATGCGAATTGTTTGATCAGTTAGAGTATTGTATTTCGGAAAAGATATTAGGACCGGTGTTACATAGAAATATCAGGACAGGCTGCGAATAGGTATATGCGGATATACAGAAATATCAAGCCAGGCTGCGAATTGTTATATATATGTAAACATTTCGCATGTTATGATGCGAATTGTTTGATGATGCAATAAATATCAGGACCGGATGCGAATTGCTAGTTCTAGGTAAACACAATTCGCACCTTGGGGTGCGAATTGTTTGATGCAGTAGTAAATATTTTTGCACCTAGTTTTTGAGACTAATAACAAATAACTTGTATTGTCCAGGTTAAGAGATGTCTAAATCACGAGTTTGTATTTTTAAATATGGTCACCAAACTTCAATTGTGCCTTTCACGGAGTTTGAAACCTTTGAAAGTATCCAAGCTTATGTAGAGAACAAGTGGGAGGAGCTTGCCACAGGTGAGTACCTAATTACTTACTCTTGCGGAGATCAAAATAATTGTTTCTTTAATAACCAGAGTGATTTTGTTGGGTTGGTGTTATATCTTGATTTGGAGCGTTTAAAACGGGTTAGTTTTCTCATAGAACAACACGTCTTCGATAAGGGGTCTGGTAATAAAAGTTCTGTTGATAAGAGCTCTGGTGGTAAGGATTCTGGTGGTAAGCGTAAAGAGCGTAGTTTGGTTTTGGTAGAACCATTTTTTGATCAATTAGTTAGCGGGGAGAGTAGTAACGGCTTAGTTAATTCTGATCAGAGGAAAAAACAACTTGCTACTGCTGGTTGGGCTGATGCTATTACAGGGGTGGGTCAAGCTTTTGAAGAAGGTGCTGCCGGTCTGAGGTTATCCTTGTGCAAGTTTGCATTAGAGCATGGTTTTTCTTTCAAATACCTGCACAACACAACAAATAAGATCACTGCTTATTGTGAAAATAAGCTCACAAGCGGGTGCAAATGGAGGGTTTATGCATCTATTGACTCAAGCACCGGCCTTATGACGATAAAGAAGTATTTCCCGAACCATACTTGCAGTCCTGTTTTCTCCCAAAAGCATAAGCATAAGCGGCACAGGCATTTGACATCAGATTTGATTGCAGAGGAAATTCAGGATTCTCTCCGGACCTGCCATTCGTTGACAGCCAAAACCATACAATCAACTGTCAAACAAGATTACGGTCTTGATATCTCTTATCGTTTGTCATGGAATGCTTTAGAGAAGGCTAGGAGGGGAGTTTTTGGAGATAGTTCAAGCTCTTTTAGTTTACTAAGCGGATACTTCAAACGCTTGAAGAGCCGGGATATTACTTCAGACTGCCAGTTGGAGTTGTCAGCTGGAAACCGATTCAAGCGCTGTTTTGTAGCATTCGGTTCGTCCCTTAGTGGTTTTCATTCATGCCGTCCAATGTTGTTTGTCGATGGAACCCACTTATATGGCAAGTACAAGGGTACATTGCTCACTGCTGTAGCAAAGGACGGAAACAACGGTTAGTTACATTTATCTAAATAATGAACGATGTTTTTGTGTGAAAATGCTGATGTAATTCGCAGCATGTGTTGCGAATTAAGCAGGGTTGTGATCCTCACATTTCGCAGTTGAGGCTGCGAATTATGTATTATGCTGTATAAATTGTACTTACATCGCAGCTTGAGTTAGGTATTATTTGAAGTTTCCACAAGCTGCGAATTCACATAACAAGATGCGAACTGTTTGCATGATCAACTAAAATGTTACACACATTTCGCACGACAAGCTGCGAAATGTGTGTGACATCATGCGAATTGTTTGCAAGTTTTAAACGTTTGCATACTGTTGTAGTGTTTAATTGATCTGCCTTTTTCCAGGACTATTCCCTGTTGCTGTTGCTGTAGTTAGCATTGAAGATTGGGACAATTGGATGTGGTTTTTGGGGTGTTTGAAACCACATTTGCTGGATCGCCAGATCACATTTATTTCAGACCGTCATTCTGGTATTGTTAATGCTGTTTCTGTGCTGTATCCCAACTGCTATCATGCGTACTGTTATTTCCATCTTGTGCAGAATTTGAGAGCCAATCTGAAGTATAGTAACAGGGAGTATAAAAAAAAGATGTTGAGTTTCTTCCACGGTCTTGCTTTTGCTCCCAGTCAAGAGCTTTTTAAAGAGATACTAACAGCTTTTTTATGTGAAGGTGGTCAGAGAATGAGTGATTTTCTTGCAAATTTACCCCCTGAAAAGTATGCGCAGGCTTATGTAAAAGGGAAGCGATACGGCTCTATGGCTTCTACCGCAGCTGAATCGTTTAACAATCAGATCAAAAAATATTGTGGCTTACCAATTGTTGAGTTTATTGATTGCATTAGAGTCTTGCTTATGACTCAGGTTTCACGGAGATACGAAGAAGGTCTCAGCTGGAGTACTAATTTGGTTCCCGAGTACGAGAAGAAGCTAAAGCAGAATGTTGACATGTGCCGAAGTTGGGTGGTACGTAAGTCCTCTTCCGCCGTGTTCGAAGTCTCTTCGACTCCTGTGGCTGTTGTTAATCTGTTGGATTTCAAATGTTCATGCGGATCATGGCAACAAGAGTGTTTTCCATGTGCTCACGGTCTAGCGGCATTACAATACACTGACCAAGATCCATTGACTGTAATAGAACCCTTCTTTACGGTTAAAAATTACAGGGAAAGTTACTCTTTCAGCATACCAGCTCTAACTGATTTCGGCGAAGGGTCCACCGCTAACGATCCTTCTTTTGTTGAAGTTCTGCCTCCGAACGTTAAGAGACGCTCCGGAAGGCCTAAGAAAAAGCGAATCCCTTCTAGAGGAGAAATCTCAACCAAGAAGTTAAGGTGTGGCCGATGTTTGAAATCAGGCCATAACCGGAGGACTTGTGATGTTCCAGTTTAAGGACATTTATTTTTTTTGAATAGTTATTGTTCTGTACAGCAAACTAGACATTTGTACATTCGAATTACATGCGAATTATGTGTAACTATGTGAAAGTTAACAGGATGCGAATCATATGTAAAACCAGATCAAACATGTTAATACCCGTACGTTTCGCATGTTAGGATGCGAAATAGGGCTATATTTGTGATGCGAATGGAGTTCAGTTAAGGTTGTCCTGATATTTGTCATATGTAAGCTGCGAATTGTTATTTAATAAAAATAACAGTATGTTCAGTAAGGCTGAAAATTAGTAATATAGCAGGTTAACATGCGAATGATGTACAAAACATGTTTGGATTACAAAAAAGGAGGATTACAAGTTGGACTACAAACATCTATCAGGATTACATGCGAACTATGTACAATTATGTAAAATTTTTACAGGATGCGAATCGTTGGTAAATCAGATGAACATTTAGCATATATTACGTTTCGCATGGTAGGCTGCGAATTAAGACCAAAATTGTGATGCGAATGGAGTTCAGTTAGGAGTCCTGATATTTGTCATGTGATAAGCTGCGAATTGTTGTTTACTAAAATACAAGGATATTTCAGAAATGTTGAAAATGAGTAACATTCAGTAATGTTGGAAATGATGTACAAAATATATTTGGATTACAAAATGGAGGATTACAAAATATATCCAGAAACTAACAACTGTTTACACACATCACTACAAGCAACTCTAGCAGTTGGTAGATGGTTAGTTGCATTTCAGTATACCAAAAAACTAAAACCAACTCTAGCAGTTGGTAGATGATTCATCACCAACTGTTTCCTCTTTATCCTTTTTGTGCTGATCATCTTTGTCTTTCTTCTCTTTCTCTTTCTCTTTCTCTTTCTCATGTTCTTCTTTATCCTCAGCTTCAACATCTTTCGCATGTTCTTCTTTATCCTCAGCTTCCACATCAACGTCCATCATGCTTAAAAATTTTGTCCTCGATGGACCAGCTTCGTCTTCCCTCTTCCTTTTGTTGTTTTTAACCTTTGGCTGAGGTGGAGCATGAAGTATTGGAACCTGTTCTGGCTGAGGGTCAGCAGCAAGCTGTGGAACAACTTCCAATGGTTGAGAGTCAGCTGAGTAGTAGTCATCATATATATCTAACCCATAAACAGATACTGGGCTGTTTGGTGGTGCTGCTGGAGTGATCAACTCATCACTCAGGTTAACGGTTAAGGATGACCACGAGTCACCCAGAGAACCGAGTGAACCAGAGTTTGAGTATGAGGTTGTGGTTGTGGTGGTGGAAAAAGACATGACTGTTTGAATTCTAAGAGAAGAGGGAAAGGAGTTTGATAAAAAATAGCCTCTGGTGCAAAATGTGTAGTTTGTTTTAAAATAGCCTCTGGTTTAGTAGTGTTATTTATAGGGAAAGGAGGTAATCATTACATAGCCTCCATGTCCAATCAGAAATTAATGGGAAAGGAGGTTCTGTACGTGATTAGATAGTTTTTTGTGTGCTCAATGGAGAAAACGTTTACCAAGGCATACGCCATAGCCTGTTCGTATTCTTGATTTTTATATTTTGAATTTTTTATTTATGCACCAGGCTGCGATTTGGGTGTGTAGTGATAATTATCTATCCGGATAGGCTGCGAACTATTTGATATAAGTTAGGCTGTGAACAGTGTGGTTTGTACCATTATATATCAGGTTATGCTGCGAACTGTTCATACATACCAGGATCATAATCAACCATTATATATCAGGTTATGATGCGAAATATAAGATACGGAATATTCAAAACTAAATATAAGATAAGGAATATTCAAAACTAACCATTAGATATCAGGATATGATGCGAAACATAAGGATGAGGAATATGAACAAAAAAACTAAATTTACAACAGCTGTATGTGATACACGAATCAGCCATATGTACAATCAGCCATATGAACAAAAAAACTAAATTTACAAAACAAGTAACAAATTTATTTAGAAGCAATACACGAATCAGCCATATGTGACGGTGTCTTTGTCATTTAAAAAGAAATGGAACATTTCTCTTCTGAAGGCAGTTACCATATCTGCATCGTATTTTTTCTGCACTCTTCCATGCTGAATAATATCCCTTGCATATTGGCAGACGAAGACACCACAGTCCAGGGTGCCTCGCTTTTGTTGTGGGAATCCTCTTTCCATCTTCACCTTCCACCCTGTATTATCTTTGGGTAGGAATTCTCTATCCAACAAATATTTGATCTGTGTATAGTAATTAATGTTAGGAATATTCACAAAAACAAAAACAAAAAAAGTTGGTGACATACAATTCGCATCATCAGGCTGCGAATTATATGACAATGAATCCAACACAATTCGCAGCTTAGGCTGCGAATTATATGACAATGAATCCAACACAATTCGCAGCTTAGGCTGCGAATTATATGACAGGCAATCCAACATAGAGGTTGCGAATTGTGTTGTGGACAGGCTGCGAATTGAGTTATAAACAGACCGCGAATTGGGTTATAGACAGGCTGCGAAAACAACTGTTTTGCTCACAATTCGCATCATACCAGAACACAGTTCGCAGCTTGTATACTTAAATTTAATGGTTTGGAATATTTTACCAGTCTTGCAGGTGTCCTTGTGGTCTGGTCTGTGCCATGAAGCCTAGGCAGAAGCGAATTGTAGTTTGAAATTGTCCTGCCGTCGATATCGATGACGAGCAACGTCCAGTGGTTTGCATTGTCCTTTTGCTCGGTGCACAGTGGAACAAAGATGATGTTGGCATCTTTGCGCGCCTTTCTAAAAGCCATGTCCACAAGATTTTCTACTGGCCAGCCTTGTTTCAATTGATGCTGCATCCAAGCAAAAGTATATTAAAATAAGAATATTTTCTGAACTTTTGTTCAATTTACCTGTCCTAAACTTACCGTAGCCATGCCCGAAATCAGTACGGCGTCGTGATACTGTCCTTTAGCAATAGTGCATGGGACTTGGTAGTCTGCTTCTTCAAGCATCTTTCGAATCCAAGCATCGATAATCTAACATTGAAACATTATGTTAAATATAGAATACATATTTGAAACATTGAAAATAGAATTGGTTGACAATTGGATACCTTTACGTCCAGCTCCAGTTCTAAAGGTAGTGCCATGACATCACTCGTTTGCACCCTGATTCCGTATGTAAACTTGGACTCTGGTAACTGCCATACCACTGGATCAGGTGTGTCGCTCTCGTAGGCTTTAACCAACTGTATTTTGTGGTATTCTGCCACATCGATAAGGTCAGTTACTTTTGTTTTCTTTGGCCAGTCGCTGTATTCTACTACCGGCGGTTCCCGCATTGTTATTATGAACTCTTCTTCTTCCTCTGCCACTTGAGGCTGCGTTTGTGTCAGTAGCGTAAAACTTGGCTCCTCTATCTCATTAACCTTCTCGAGCTTAGTATGAAACAAAAAGTAGAGGCGTCAGTGATTATAAGTGCAACGACTCCAAACAGTTCGCAGCTTAGGCTGCGAAATGTAAGGTAGCAGTTAAATAAATTTATAAGTATCTATCAGGGTAGGATGCGAACTATTCGAGGTTCCCCCGAACAGTTTGCATCCTACCCTGATATTTATTTGTAATGCTCCAGTAAGCATTTGCCACAAGTCACGTGTTATTATGCGAAAGCATTATAAGTAGGCCTTACCGCACGGTCAGCGACAACCACTGCCGTTGACTTGTTCGGCATAGAGGCTGGATCGTGTCGGCAGAAATGATTAATGTCATCCTCCGACATGTTCTCCAGAGACCGTTGTATTATAGAATCGTAATATACGTTATCAATTTCATTTAAAAATGTCTGTGAAACTTGAGTACTAATACCATCAACAAAAGCATCATGTAAACCTACTGTGTTATCGTGGGACTCTGGAGCTGCGAGTTGATTTGTTACCGGGTCTACAGTTTGACGTTGGCTAAGCAATTCTGTCTTTGCTGACAGCACCGTTGGTCTTTGAAGTTCCACCGAAGAAGTGGTTTTGTCTTCTAAGCATGGTCCTTCCTGGGTGAGTAGTTCTGTCTTCTCACCGGGATGGACAGGTTCTGACTGTTGCTGGTGGTGTTCTTCGTGTTCTTGTTCTTCTTGTTGTTGCTTGGGGTGTTCTTCTTGTTCTTGCTGGGTGAGTAGTTCTGTCTTCTCACCGGGATGGACAGGTTCTGACTGTTGCTGGTGGTGTTCTTCGTGTTCTTCTTGTTGTTGCTTGGGGTGTTCTTCTTGTTCATGCTGGGTGAGTAGTTCTGTCTTCTCACCGGGATGGACAGGTTCTGACTGTTGCTGGTGGTGTTCTTCGTGTTCTTCTTGTTGTTGCTTGGGGTGTTCTTCTTGTTCATGCTGGGTGAGTAGTTCTGACTGTTGTTGTTTCTCCTGTTGGGGGTGTTGTTGTTGTTCTTCTCTTTGTTGGTGTTGCTCGGCGTGTTCTTCTTCTTGTTGGTGTTGCTCTTCGGTTTCCTATTTCATTGTGTAAGGGTGGAAGGGTTAAGCATAAGTTAATCATTGTGTAATCACATTTCGCATCCTGACCTGATATCTATGTTATACATTCCACCAGTTTATTATCTAAGTCGCATCCTGACCTGATATATATGTTATACAGTCCCCCAGTTTATTACATAAATTCGCATCCTGATCTGATATCTATGTTGAACATTCCCCAGTTTATTACATAATTCGCATCCTCACCTGATATCTATGTTAAACATCCCCCAGTTTATTACATAATTCGCATCCTGACCTGATATTCTGTTTGTAATAACCAGACCACCAGTATACTACATAATTCGCAGCTTAAGCTGCGAAACGTTTGTACATGACTACACAATAGTCCTCATATTTGTTTAATAACATCATATCATCTACTTACATTGTGTACCTTATCTGTCTGTGTCTCCATGATGGGTGAATTGTGGACATAATCATCCCTTTCTTCCGGCAGTACTCCATCAGCATGGTGCTGATCAGCATTAGACACGGATGCTTGCTGATCAGTGGATTTTTGTCCCTCTGGAAGTGCTGCTGGTACCTGCTTTATTGGGCTTTCAGTACGGCAGATTGGCAGAGAGATAGCATTGTGGAGTTGTTGTGCTTCGAGTTCCGCTATCTTGCGTTTCAATTCTTCCAGCTGCAAAAATGATAGCAAACTTTTTATAAACATATTAAGTGCTGATTGTAGTGATTATTTAAGGTTCAAGTCATACTTACTTCTCTGGCCTGTTTTTCTATTTTTCGCTCGTACTTGTTCTTGTCGGCATACGTCTTCAAACGCTTTGATTGAGCAGCAATATCGGGATTAGGGTCTCTGCGTTTGAATAAATAATCACCGATCGTTTCACTCATATTGGTTGTGTCGGTGTCGGAGGGCTCTTGCCTGGATTTGCCTTTGGGTTGTGGTGGAATTGTTTTCTTGGGGAGTCTTTTTGGTGGAATCGATGGCTCGGGTGGTGTTGGGTGTTCGAGTGTGGGAGACATCACCTTATTTATTACATTCTGTGATGCTCGTCTCCTTTTTTTTGGTTTTGATGCTGTGCTTTTCGACCTCTTCCTAGGTCTTTCTTCCGGTGAAGGTGGTACCGTTACTTCTGCATCTTCACCATCTTCATCATCTTCTCTTTCTCCGAAAGCTTCAATTTCAGCCTCGGTAAGCTGTAATGGACCTTCTAAAACCTACCAACAGATGCACATGTAAGTAAACAAATTGTTTCTTACAAGCAGTTCGCATCATATGATGCGAACGGTGTGGTTTTAAATCATATTTCGCATGTTAAGCTGCGAAATGGTTATGGGACAGTATGCTGCGAACTAAGTATTAAACATATGATTATGGGACAGTATGATGCGAACTAAGTATTAAACATATGATGCGAAATGTGTTGAACATAGAAGTTGCGAAGTAAAATTCATATCAGGCTGCGAACTGTTTGAGATATTTTTATCAACAGTTCGCATCATATGCTGCGAACTGTATGCACCCCAAGTTCAATACATATATAAAGCTTATACCTCGTCATTATGTAGCAAGGGTGTTTTAATAAGATACCCCATGGTTGATGCGTGGCACTCTAACCCCAACCATTTGAAGAACCTTGGTATCGAGGTTGGCTTCGCTACCTCGTGGCCGATTGTTGTGTGCTCCATGATGAAGGGCTGCATGGGGACAAGTTTTATCAACACGATGCTATGTACATAAATAATTGTTATATTGAATAGATCAAACTTACAACTACAAGGGCGACGCAGCCGACGATTTTATCGGCTCTTTCTACTGCTAAACAACTCCTGATAGACTGTCGAAGCTTGAACAGAATCGATCCAGCCCAGTCGTAATTGTTTATTCTGTTGAGGTCTTCAACGTAATAAACCGTGCTCCAGCCCAAGATATCTCCAGATACGGAGTAGAATAGCGTGGAGCACAAAAACAGTATCAACAGCCTCGCCACGTCTTCCAATTCATGTTCCCCTCCTTCGGTTATGGCCTTCTCTATACCCTCCTGTAAAACCAATGACAACATTCTATGTTAGAAATGTACAGAATCTTGCTTTATAAAGATGAAGTCCATTTTAGACGTACCTTTATGATGGCATTTGTTATTGTTTTGGTATTACTAGCTGATGCTTTCCTGCCAGTTTTTGACATGAAGTATTTCTTCATCATCCTTGATTCGTCCTCCTCGCCGTCTGCATACTTGTTGTGAAAAGCGCCGGTTTTTGTTAACTCCATTTTCTCGGTGCCATGCCTCAGCCCGAATATGATCTTGATATCGTTTGTAGTTAGCTTTACATACTTGTTGCCAATCCTAAAGGCGTCTCGTTCTAGAGAGAATTTTTCGAGGATATACTGAATGATTGAGTAGAACTTCTTCTTTGGCAGCTCTGCCTCATTACGGATTTCGAAAGCCGTTTTCAGCAGTGTGTAGAAGGGGGTGTTTCTTGCAGCTTCAATGTGCGCCCTTGTAATACGCATTTCTTTCAGTAGCTTCAGAAGGCTCACCAACCCTGATCTGTAGTAGCTAGGTTTTGTTGTCATACTTTCTGCACAAACACAATCAGTTGGAGTGTCACAAAAAATTCGCATGGTAGGCTGCGAAATGCATACATATAAATACTGGCTTAACAGACAAGCTGCGAAATAAGTTATGCCAGATGCGACTTATGTATATCAAGCTGCGAACTGTTTGTAAACAAGTATAACAATACAATCGAGCTGCGAATTGCTTGCATTGTGGGTGATCAGGATGCGAACTGTTACATTTTTTCCATGCACGTTGCAGGGATCTGGGAATTATGCACCAAACACCAAAATCAACAATGAACTACCTAATGCAGATCTAACATACATAATATTTCTCAGTAGAGTATCAGTGACTCATGCAACTAAAATTCTACCCTGGCTTCGACTATAAACCCATAAACTGAGCAACTATCGTCAGTAGATACTTCATTCTACTACGAAAAGCAATGCTATCGTGGAGTTGTTGAAAACAGTGGTTCAGATTAAAAAAAAACGCAAAAAAAAGTACGCTTTCCACCATAATGCATACCTCTTAAATTTCGCCGGCCGGAGAACGAGATAGAAGTTTTCAGAGACGACTTCACGACAACTTTGTCGAATGAGATTTGAAGGTGTTAGTGACTGTCTGAGTAAAAGAGGCTGACCGGTGCGATAGTGACGAAGGTGAGAAGCTGTAGGGTTTCTGGGTTTGAGAGAGAGAGTATCAAGAAGTCGAACGGTTTGTTTTCTGGTGGTTTCTAAAATTAGAATTTTGCGTTTGTTTAGGGTGATAGGAGGGTCGAAAAAGTGGGATGGAATTGAAAAATGGGTATATATAGTGGAAGGGTATTTTTGTCCAATTTATTAGTCTGGGTATTAAGTAACACTATGTTAAAAGCGGGTGCCGCCGGGTAATAAGATAGTTGAGTGGGTATTTTCAGGTACTTTTCTCTAAAATCAAAGCGAAAGCATCCTTTTTCTAAATAAAACATATATATTCGAATACGTTTTAGGCTACACTTATTCTGAAGCATTTAACATTTTAACTATAAAAAAACGTGACGTTTATCAAATAAATTTATAATTTTTTAATAAAATATCTCACATTAATTTATACTGCTTTTTATTATTTTAAATACCAATATTATTTTAATATACTTTTTTATTTAATTTCAATTAAATGACCAGTTTATTATTATATAAGATGGTGTTTTAATACATGAAAAGTGAGTCCCCTCAAAAAAATTCTTTAAGGTTATTTTAAGTTTTATTTTTTCGTGGGATACTACTTTTTATGCTTCTCCATAGTCTTCTTTATGTTGTTGGTTATTAGCTCATTGTCAACCAAATCACGCAATTAGCTTAGTCAACACTAAAACCAGATTACCGATGAATGATGAATGCAAAAGAGGTTTACTAGTAGAAGAATTCCATGTTATTCCATCGTGCAAACCAAATCAATCCAAACAAGCTTCATTAAATACAACAAGCAATAATGATCGTGCACCAAAATAAAAAACAGAAGAAAACCTAGCTCTCAAGTCATATGTAGAAGCAACTGGGAAAACATGCAAATAAATAACTTTCACACCTACATAAATCTCTAAAAAATCAGACCATATTGATATTTAATACACTTCACAAGACAAAGAACAAATGTTGGCTTCATCAAATCTAACTCTTATAGGAAAATTCTCGCGAGGTATGCCTAAAGTTGTAACTGTTAACAAATTCCTAGATAAATTTAAATTTTCTGGAAATATCAATGTTTCTAGTTGAGATATTCGTCATGTCCTTGAGTCTACATTGAAAGATGATTTTTATAAACTATGGTCCAAGAACATATGGACTGTTGTACAATTCTCAGTGAGATTGTTTGGATGTTCTCTATCATTTAATCCTAAATTTTGAGAGCCTTATTACACATGTTTGGATTCGTATATCTAACATGCATGAATACCTGTATAATGAAAGTATAATAATGACTATAACATCAACTATATGAAAACCTTTAAAAACCTGGATACCAAGAAAAAACAAAGCCAAACATAATTCCTGTTATGCTTGGGCTGAGATTGATGTAACAAAAAACTTGTTCAAAACAATCTGGGTGGGGTTTGGCATTAGTGATGGGTGTTTGCTTAATATAAGCTATAAAGATGTCCCTTACTACTACACAACTGCAACCATTTATGACACAAAAACTCAGACTGTAAAAAACTTATTCCTAAGCCTCACTCAAATAAAGAGAGCCAAATGATAAGTAATACAACCAATGCCCATGAACTAGAGAAGACATAGATAATTAAAGAATCCAAACCCAATGTCAAGTCTATAATTATCAAAGAGTCTAATCCTAATAGTATATCTACTCATGACTTAGTGGATGCGATTAATTACCCTGTTAAGGCCAAACCAACAGTTCATAACAGGATCACCATTCAAGATGAAATGAATGATAACACTTCTCAAATAGGCCAGAATATTATACATGCTAAGAAGGATAAACTTCATCCCTCTGAAGCTGAATTCATATAAGCTATTGAATCATTGGAAAATGATTCAACTCCAATAACACCCCTGACTATGTTAATTTAGCATATGAGCAACATAATTCAAACAAAAAGACCATAGGTAGCCTGCCTACTTCTCCTGTAAGAAACAAAACTGAAATAGATTAGGACTTTAAATACTTGCTTAATAACAAACTGAGAGAAGTAAAAATAAAGAAGAGTATATTCTCAAGGCTCTGATGTTCAATGAGCTTAAGGATCCAATTACTAGCAACCCTAAATGACCATAAAATCATGAATTGGAGCATACATGATATTGATAATAAAGTCTCAAAGAACATGCTCAAATAATTAAAAGTGAAATGTAAGTTTTATATAATAGTTATCCAAGAGACTTTTATTGATCAAGTTAACACAAGTAAGATAATTATCTACTTTGGTTTAACTAACTATATCTCCAACTTGAAAAATAAAATTTGGATTTTATGGAGTGAAGATTTCAAATTGGACATTATTCTTTTTAATCAACAACTCATTTATGATGAAATCAGTTACACAAACATAGTTATTGTTATTTATGCCAAATGTCAAAGAAATTTGCGTATGAAATTATGGAATGATCAGAAAACCCTTCATGTTCAATCTATATAATGGTTGATCATCGGGGATTTAAATTCTATAGCTACCCCTCATGATCAGCTGAATTGTACTACCTTATGTATTAGAATCCAGAAAGAGTTTAATGATGTAATTGGTGATTGTAAGTTGTAAGATGTTGGTCATGTTGGTAATAAATACACTTGGACCAATAAAACCAAATAAAAAAGATTACACCTTTTGTTTTTCAATGAGGCTTGGTCTGACTACTTTGCTGTCACTAAAGTAATTTACTTAGCTAGAACCTATTATGACCACTCCCCATTTAGTACAGCCATATCTAATGATCTTACTAAACTTTAAACCCTCTTTTATTTTCAAAACATGTAGAATTTGAATAAGAACTTTCTAACCGTGGTGGATCAAAAATGGAATCAGAACATAAATGGTACCCATAGT
Source organism: Limnanthes douglasii subsp. nivea (assembly GCA_036936605.1). Taxonomy (NCBI): domain Eukaryota; kingdom Viridiplantae; phylum Streptophyta; class Magnoliopsida; order Brassicales; family Limnanthaceae; genus Limnanthes; species Limnanthes douglasii. The sequence continues at coordinate 10,380,078 of JAUPFV010000005.1, read as the reverse complement.
AACATATTATGGTTTAAAACAAAAAAGCTTAATGATGCTCTTAAAACTTGGAACAAAGAAAGTTTTAGAAATATTTTTGACTATATTAAAGATGATGAAGACAATGTTAATTCTCTATAGTCTAAATATCAAATGGCACGCTCTTCTAATGACAACATTAGACTTGATAAAGCTAAGGTTCTTCAAACTTACCTTCTTGCTAAGGAAGAAATATAATGGCACCAAAAGAGCTTATATTGGATAAAAAATTGTGTTAAGAACGCTCGTGCTTACGATAAATATGTCAACAAGAAAAAAAGAATAAATAAGATACATTGTATTCTTGAGAATGTTTTTGGATAAAAGATGCAAATCAAATTGGTGACTCCGCTGATTCTTATTTCAAAGCTATGATATTTACTATGTCTTATAATGAAGAGACTGTTAATCTCCTGGATCTTATCCTCAATCTAATTTCTGAGGAGGACAACCGATTTCTTATGAACCTTATGATATGTATGAGATTTATGAGATTGTAATGAATCTTAAGACAACCAATGTTGCGAGGATAAATTGATATAATTCTATTTTTTCCAAAACTGTTTGGTACATTGTTAACAAAGACTTGTGTAATGCTATTCAAGCTTAATTTAAGGCATATAATATTCTCATGGTGTTCTATTTATCCTAGCATGCCTTATTTCTAAATCCAGTAACCCCGCTACTTCGAAAGACTTTTGTCATATAAGCTTTTGCATCCTTCTTAATAGAATCTTGTCCAAAGTCTTTAATAATAGACTAGCTAAAATACTTTTAAAAAATAATTTCTAAATTCCATGGAGGCTTTGTCTTGGATAAAGATATCCATGACAATATCGTTTTAACTAAATAGCTTGTCTGTGACTTGAAAAATAAGACTAGGTGACAACATTTTTTTATCAAGATGGATATGAGTAAGGCTTATGAATGTATATCTCACGAGTTCATCTTGAAAATCCTATCCCCATTTGTGTTTTTCCCAAGCTGTTATAAACTTAGGCTAAAATGATTAAGAAGGTTTGCATGTCTATTATAATCAATGGTGATTCTAGGGGTTACTTTAAGACAACAAGAGTCATTAGACAAGGAGGCCCACTGTCTACTAGTCTATTATCATTGCTGAGGAGTATTTCATTTGAGGTTTGGACAAATTATTCAATGAAAATAAGACTATGAATTACAAACCGGAAGTCTCATAACAATTCACTGTCTGGATTTATGAATGACTTGTTGATCTTCACCAATGGTCTTCCTTCATTCATTGATAAACTTGCTTCCTTCACTTTAGATAATATTAGCATAATGAGGAAAAATATCATTGAAATTCAAACTGGCTTAAATATGGGCTCTCTCCCTATGGTTTAATTAGGTGTTCCTATCAACACTAATAATAAAACTTAAAACTATGAATCTCTGGTTACCAAAATCAGAAATAAAGTTAATGAGTAAAACGAAAGTATCCTATCATATGGTGGTAGATTAAATTTTAATTAACTATGTTCTGATGGCCTACCCATTATATTGCATGCTACAACCTTATTCTTAAAACTATCATTAAAAGTATAAAGACTCTTATAATAATTTCATTTGGGACTCCTCTAGTATAGCTAATAGGATCATTTGGACCAAATAGACTAACCTGTGTAGGCCGTTTGAGGATGGTGGATTGAACATTAGAGCTTTGAAAGATCTCCCAAAATGCTGTCCTTTAAGATATGGATAAATTCAGGGACTAGAACTCCCTATGGGCCACCTATATTTCTAGCACATACTGCAAGAATCAACACCCTATTCAAGTGAGTCTCTACAATAAAAATTCTATTATATGAAAGTGACTTATAGCCTCTAGAAATTTTGATGAGAAGCATATATCTTGGAAATTGGGAAATGGTGGCATGCATTTTTGGCTTGACAAGTAGTGTAATAATTTTCCATTCATTTGTCTTTCCTACAATGAAGATAATATCTAGTAAATTAGTGATAAAGTTAACGATTTCTCGGACATAGATTATTGGAACCTAACAAGCTTAAAGATCTTGTCACCCATACTAAAGTCAATCTTAATTAGAATCATGCTATCAATGATTAGGTGAAGGATAATATCAGATGAATGTTATCAAAAAATGGTTTATATTACACCAAAGACACTTGGAATTACCTCAGAAGTAAGCATAATCATTCAAACTTATTCAAATAGCTCTGGAATAACATCTCTCATAAGAAGTGCTATGTTCAATGTTGGGGGATCCTTAATAAATAAATATCCATCGAAAATATCCTCCAAAATATACACATACCTTTTGGTTAACAGTAAGAAGAGTTGGAAAATATGGAATTACTATGCTACTCTTTTTGGAATTAATATTTCTAGACACATGACTTATCCTCACGTGTTGAGAACTTGGTTTTGGTCATCTTCTAAGGAAATCCATGCTCGAACTAGCATCCATGTCATTATCAGTTGAGCCCTATGGAAATTTAGAAACAATGATGCGAGGACCTTCCCTACACAACTAGTTCAACCATCAGTTACATTAACTATATGATTATTGGTCTAGACAATGCTTACTTATTAAATAAATATTATTGGCTATATAATGATAAAGCTGCTATTGAAATTGGATGTATCAATCACTTAAAATCTCATATGAAGGTCTTCATTCTTAACTAGTCACCTCATTTTTTATTCAGACTGAAGCTCAATTTTAGGGGTTCTTGTATACCTAATGGTGAGCTAGTGATGGGGGCTTATTGAAAGACAGCTTTGGGAATATTATTGAAGGGTTTGGAAGGCTAGTGATGGGGCTTTGTAACGGTCTTAAATTAGATAAAGTTAATTTTAAATCTGATTCAAAAATTCTGGTGGATCTTATTACTACTAATAATCCTCCTTAGACTCTTGATCCTTACTTTTCTTGCTATAAAATCCTTATGACTCCTAACATGACCCTAACCCATATTTACAGAAACCAAAATAATGCAGCTGGTTATCTCGCGCGATGGACTTTAAAATGCAAAATAAAATTGGACCTTGATCAAAATCAAACCCATAATAAGTTGAGAGCTATAGTTTTCCGTGAAAATCGATGAATATGTTATATATGTCTGAATGCTTGACTCTCTTTGTTCATCTTTTTTTTACTCTAAAGTCTCTTTGATTGGCTATGTTTCTAATAAGCTTAGCACGTTCAACCTGACTAGCCCATCAACTTGCAGGAATAGAGGTGGAATTAACTTCTTTTCAGGTACATCATGTGCAACAGTAAATATCAATGTTTCAAGAATCAAGGTCAAGTCAAGAAACAAAATTAAGCTTAGTAATCATTCATACTTGTAGCGTCATTTCATCGAACATGTGGTGTAAAGACATTTCCCCAAATGTTGCTTCTACCTTGATAATTTTCTAACTAAAATTGTTCAAGCACTCAAAGTTACCGACTTGAAACCTCAAGTATTATTCAAGCTCTGCTCTAACTGTACTCACACATGATAGCACATATCTTTATGGATGTTGGTGCCTTCAAGATAATTAAAGAACAAGATTGAATCAAGCCTAAATAAGATGTAATCCCCGATTTGCTTGTTGGTCATCTTCTTGGGTGGAATCATCATCTTGTGGTCATATTAGGGTCTTCTTTTGCTGATGACAGCTCCTGGATATTTCCCACAATATTCATTAGCAAACTGGTTTTCCTAGAGGTCTATTGGATCTCTGAAGAATAACAATCGTGGAACTCAAATTACTTCCTCAAAATTATTAGCGCCTATTTTATTTTCAAGTTATATTATGTTCTTTTTTGTTGTACTTAAAATTTTAGCTCAATGAGAAGGTTCCATTTGACTAAAAATAATACCAAATGTTTTGATAATACCTTTAATATTCATTATTCATGGAACATTATCGAACCATACTTTTATTTTTTGAACCAATTTTTTTTCTTATTTTTAGTTTATTTTTATTAAAATTCGTATGATGCAATAGAGAGATGCGATACCAAACATGATGATGTGGATAAGTTTGCATGATCTCGCATCTCGTAATTTGTTTTGTCTTGGTCTCATATGATGCAATAGAGAGATGCGATACCAAACATGATGATGTGGATATATGCGAGACCAGACATGATAAAGTAGAGAAATGAGAGACCAAACTGTTGAAGTGAAGAGATGCGAGACCAAATACGATGAAGTGGATAGATGCGAGACCCGACATGACGAAGTGGATAAATGCGAGACCAGATATGTTGAAGTGGAGATGCGAGATATGTACTACTTGATGATAAAGATGCGAGACGTGTACTACTTGATGATAAAGATGCGGGACGTGTACTACTTGATGATAAAGATGCGAGACATGCATGATAAAATAAAAAAAATCATATACTATTAAATCATGCGAGACCAGATATCATGAAAATGGATACATACGCGACTATGCATAATGGAATGGAGAAATAGAAGACATGCAGATTGATGATAAATATGCAAGACCATGATTACCGGATCACAAAAAAAAAATCAACAAATATAATTCATGAATCTACTTTTGTTCGTCTTAAAAAAGATAAAATGAATTATAGTTTTATATTTTTTTTCCTAAATTACGATTTAAAAAACACGGACTTTAAAAAAATACATAAAAACATTAAAAAAAATTGGGTTAAAAAAATATAATTACTTAAATTTTTTACCCATAGTTTATCAATTTTATGTATTAGATGGTAATAAAAACATTTAGTATCTATTTACAAATAACCCACGGTCTAAAATATAATAGTTATACAATTAAACTTTTGTACCAGAAAAGGTAGGACATCGATAGAAAGAGCAAGGACGAAACAATAAATCTTCTTATTTGGATTGGGACAGATTTTACGAAAACTAAATACACTTGCGGACTTGCCTGAAAATGAGCAGTGATATTTACAGCTGACACTGACAATGGCGCATTTATACTTAATTTATTTGTTCGACACTGACTTCTACCGTTCTACCTACACCATTAAATGATACCTAAATTTTTCAAAGTTGTATCGGAAACTAGATTTCCCAAAACCGGTAGGATCTAAAAACTCAATCCATGCATTCACACTATATTTTGACAATTTTAGTAGCCTATGCATTTAGACGATGTCAGCCCCTGCTATCGTTAGCATTTAGACATGTAATACTACGTTTTATGAATATAGTCTTCGTTTATTAGGTTGTGATCTCATTATATAATCACATTCACGAGAAAAGAAAATTAGGATTAAGCAAAATGTGTGTTAATCACGGTAATTATTATTGTAAATTTGTCATCTATAGTAGTGATTAGGGGTGTCAAACGGTTTGAACCGCGAACCATCGTAACCGTTTAAATCAGAATCACGTTTGCGGTCCTGCCGGTTTACTCCTTATACGGTCCTGCCGGGATGCGGTCCTGCCGGTTTACTCCTTGTGCGGTCCTGCCGGTTTGCAGTCTTAATGGGCCAGTTTCGCAGTTAAACCGTCAGACAAACAATAATATTTTATAATGTTATTTAAAATTAATTTATAAGTGTTAATTAAATCTAATTTCAATAATCGAGATATTTACCATATATAAACGAGTTAATTATGATATTTCATGTATTTTAATTTAATTATGTTATCATTTTAATCGAAATTTTATAATCAAGCAATTACATTCTAAAAAATTAATTGTAATTTGATTTTGATATGTTTGATTATATTTATGTATTTAAGATATTTTATTTAATATTAGGTAGATATTAAATAAAATATATACATCTAATTGTATTTTGATTACAACTTTCAATATTTGTAAAAATATAAAAATAAAAATTTGATTGTCTTAAACAAGATATCGTAAACAATATAATTGTAAAATGATTTGTATATTGTTTGAACATACTAGATATTTAAGATGTTATATTTAATATTATGTACATATTAAATAATATATACATATTAGACATATAATTGTATTCTGATTTTAAATTATTAGGTGATTCTTTAGATTCTTTCAAGCTTGAAGTGTTTATGGTTAGATGACTTATATAGTTTATTGTATTTTCGAACTATTCAATATTAGAAGTTTAAATTTAAATTTTTTAGAATTGTATAATTATATGCATAAACATAAATTACTTGTAAATAACAAAATAAAAATTGAAAGCGAAAGTGATTTAAATAACATTTAATAAAAAATAGAAGCAAAACAAACAATTCATTAAAAATAAAAACCAAACAAGTAACATAATTGTTCAATCAAATAAAAAAGAAAAACATTACAACGATAATGCTTAAGACAATCAAATGCAAAAAACTAAGGAGCTTCATCGTTGTTGTTGTTGTTAGGTGGTGGACCTTGCAAATGCACGTTCTCCATCATCTGTCGCATATACTCCGACTGTTCGGCTTGAGAGTTTGCAAATCGCTCATTCCATTGATCTTGTCCATGATGCCACTGCTCATATTGACCATGCCACTACTGGAGGTGACCAAGTTGATCATTCACCCCTACTTGCCACTGCTGTATCTGGCTAAGCTGGTCATTTACCCCCCCCCCCCCCTACCAATTTTGAAATTCACTTTGCCATTTTGTAAAATCATCATGCCATTCCTTTTGTTGAGTATGCGCAAATTGTATATAATCCATTCCTTGTGGCGGTACTTCAGAAGAAACACCAATAGCATTTGGATCGAAAGGCGCCTGAGCGGACGGTGGTTCCACGCCTCGATATTGAGTAGGTGGATTTGGCGGTTTTGTAAGACCGTTCGCAGTCCATATCTGATTCAACTCGGGCCTATGGTGGTTCCATGCCTCCAATTTTGACATCAACTCTCCATCCCAAGAGTATATTTCTTGCAAACGCAAAGAGTTTCTACCTATAACACTAGTCGGCCTCACCTTCATCGGAGTGTACATACTCACATCAGCTCCTTTCGAAATAAGCAAGTAACTCACTATCATCCCATAAGGTAGTTTATCCGTACCACACCTCGTAGCCATATTTCGAATCATCAAGCTAGGTAAACTAATTATTCCCTGATTTCGGACGATAAAAGCAGTAACAAATGTTTGAATATATGAAAGCTGCGAATCATTGTTACTAGGGGGAAGAAATATACTATTTACCAATTTCAAAGCTAATTTCCCATTAGCATCCAAATTACTTCGCATGACTCAAAATTAACCGCTAATTTTCGGAGCATCCCCCCCCCCCCAGGACAAGTAAGAAGCTCTACTGCTTCTTCGTAAGACATAGGCCAATCAACACCCCAGCCCGAAGGGTGATAACTAATGGAAGGTAATTTATTGCCGGTATATATATCATGGGTTGGAACGAAAAAAGATCTTCGAAATGAGTTTCAAAAAAACTATTGGGTTTACCATCAATCAAACAATTAATTCCTAAACCTCTACCATTTGGATCATTCTCAATTAATTGTGCGGTGGAATAAAACTTGCGTACTAGTTCTAGATACCAATCACAATTGAATCTAGCTAGTGTCATCCAACCTAGGCCATTAGTAGATTCAATAAGTTTGAATTTTTTTTGCATACCCTCTACTTGGATCAGTTCATTGTAATCCAAATACATACCCGACCAAATTTTTGTTACACCTCGTCCTCCTTCCGGATTACGGATATGAAGCTCCCCTTCGCCGCGATGTTTGATAGTCGCGCTCTCCGTTACCTCCATCTCTTCATACAGCAAATATTCGATTTCTCTCATTCGTATCGAGGATGATTCAACTCCTCCACCTTGACGGGCTTGCTTTGATCTTCTTGAAGACATTTAGCGAAACCTGAAATTTAAAATAGTGTTTGAAAATTATAAAAATAATTTAGAGAATTGTAGTGTAGTGGAGAAGAGATAGATTTGTAGTAGAGAAGAGATAGGTTTTTAGTGGGGAAGAGATAGATTTGTAGTGGATAAGAGATAGATTTGTAGTGGAGAAGAGATAGATTTGTAGTGGAGAAGAGATAGATTTGAGGTTGTGTGAAAAATAGAATAGGAAATAGGTAGTATTTATAGGAATTTGTTTTTCTTCCAATTAACCGTTAGATGACGTCATCGTGCGGATGGTCCGCACGTTCGAAAGGGTAACGGCTAGTTGAATTCAACTAGCCGTTTACCTCATCTGGGGCATCCGGACGATTCTCCGGATGCCCCGGATGAGGTAAATGGCTAGTTGAATTCAACTAGCCGTAGAGGTCCGGGTCATCCTGATCAATATCCGGATGGCCCGAATTCGCTGTCCGGGCGTCTGGACATTTCGTCCGGATGGTCCGGATTTTTTTTTGTCTCCCCTATAAATAGAGGAGACCCCAACTCAATACTCACACCTCTCAAACAACTCTCTACTTTTCTCTAAATATATCTACTTGTTCGAAAAATTATAGAAAACTATAATTACTTATTTTACATATTCTACTTCTACTTTCGAAATTGTTTGATTTTTGTTTTTCCGCAAATTGTTTCTTAGTTGTTATTAGTCTAAATTTAGTTGTTCTTAGTTGTTATTAGTCTAAATTTAGATTTTATTATTTGCAATATTAATTAGTTTCCATTAGTATTTTATTGCATATTTAAAAAAAATATCTTATTAGTTTTAAAATGAATTCAAAACGTAAAAATACTGGGGTAAACCCACCCGCTAATGTGGATCTCAATACCATAGATGAATTTTCTACCAACTTCCCTCACGTTGATACACTCTCCTCCCACAAAAGTGGTGGTGGAAGTACTAGTGGTGGGTCGAGATCTCGTAAGAAAACATCTTGGATTTGGAAACACTATACTCTATCAGAAGATGGTTATTCTAGTATTTGTAACGTGTACAAAAAATGTTATCTTCACGTAAGTGGAAATAGAAATATGGGCACTAGCACTATGGTAAAACATTTATTGAAACATCAAGTATATGATCCTACAAAACCTAACCCAAATAATGTTTGCATGAACCCTCAAACAGGTCTTCCTTTTGAGTTTAACCACGATACGTATATGGAAGAAACAATGATTTATGCAGTCGGTAGTTTACAACCATTTAGTTTTGGGGATTCTTGGAGATACGAAAATTGGATGCAAGCTGGGGTAAACCCACAGGAAAAACGAATTCCACGTAGCTCTTTGCGAACGCTAGCCTTTAAATATTATTTAAAAAGAAAAAAGGCATTATTCAAAATATGCTGACTTTACCATGGAATGTTTCAATTACTAGTGACATAGCTACTTTTACTGATTTTGATATGGTATGTGTTACCCTTCATTGGATGGATGCCGAATGGGTCCTCCAAAGGAGAATTATATGGTTTGAATCAATTGGGAAGCATAACGCACAATTAATTAGGGAGAGTACGATTGAATGCATGAATGTTTATGGCATTAAAAACAAGATTATGTCTATTTCGTTGGATAATGCATCTTCTAATATTAATGCTATAAAATTGCTTATACAAGATTTCAATCCCCATTTTCCAAAATTGTTTCACACCAAATGTTTATGCCACGTACTTCAATGAATTGCGAAAGACGGAATACGTAAGGTTATAGGTGATTGTATTGCCCCTATAAAAAATAGGATCCTATTTTGCTCGACATCCGCTGCTAAAAAAGAGCTTTTAAAACACTTGTTACTTCAAATGGGAAACAATATAAGAAACTTATATTAGATGTCGAAACTAGATGGAATTCTACTTACACGATGCTTGGACGTGTGCATGTTTTTAAAGAAGAGAGTATGACGCTTTATAATACATCTTATCTTGAAACACCAATTGACAACGAACATTGGAAATATTGTGCACACATGTTAAGATTTTTAAAACTTTTTAAAGATAACACTCTAACATTTTCTTCACAAAATCAACCTAATGCTCATTTGGCCCTTTTCACGATTACTAATCTTGCCATGCATATGAATGAATTTAGATCAAATTTTGTATGCGTATACATGGTGCCCGAAATGGAATATAAGTTCACAAAATATTTTCATCCAATCCATGATAGTTATTCATTTGCTTGCCTTTTAGATCATTTTGCACAAAAAGATAAATTTGAATGGCTAGTTAGATGGTTTTATAAATCTGTACAGTTTTCTACAACTAAACCACCGAAGGAACCAATTGACCCTGAAGGGTATATTACCGGTATATATGAATGTTTGTATAATATCTATGATAAGTATGCTGCAAGATATAGATCAAATACATCTACAAATGTAAGGAGTAGTAACAATAGGGGTAGAGGGAGATGTTCTACTAACTATGTTTAAATGACAATGTTACGAAGCAATGAATTTACAGAAACCCCTCAATCTGATAATGAGTTGTCTAGATATTTGAGCACTAGGTTTGATTTTATGAATTTTCCAAACAAAGGTATTGAAGATATCATAAGATGGTGGGGTACCAAAACTGAAGAGTTTCCTATTCTTTGCAGGATTGTTAAAGAGATTTATGCAATACCTATGTCTACAGTTGCAAGTGAGTGTGCTTTCAGCCAAAAGATGTTGCAATACACGACTAAGAGAACAAGATTGACGGGCAAAGCACTTGGAGTGCTTGTGGCAGTCAAGGATTGGACAGTGGCGGATAAAAGGATGCAAGACAGAGAGTTTAGAGACAAAGTGAACATAGACGACATATTCGAAGATTATCCGGATGATTACGAAGATACACTTGAACAAGAAATTGCGGAAGAAAACGAAGCTGAAGGTGAATCAAGTGAGGACGAAGATTTTACTTACGAAGAAGACGAAGCTGGAGATGGATGATGTTTGTAATAATTATTTACTATTTTGTATTGTAAGTTGAAAATATTTGTACAACTCCTAGCCCGCAAGAGTATAAACTGTGAACGGCTAAATTATCCAAAAAAAACTTTACCTTTTATTATAATAACAACAACTGTATTATGAAATAACTTCATAAGATCTGATTTTGGTTTAAAAAATAATAACAAACACTTGTAATATTTAAAACCAAATCACAATAGTAATCAAAATGTAATATTAAAATTATAACCATATAATTTGTAATATTTTAACATGATAAGATATAGTTTTGGTTTGTAATATTAAAATCAACACTACTAATATTAGATCTAAAAACATAATAATAATAATATTCAAAATGTGATAATAACATAAGTAATATTTAAAATTTTGGACTATATAATAATTACAACACTTAAAATATTAATAACCAAAACAAATTAATACTAACCAAAATGTAATAATAATTTTATAATAATATGCAATATCTCAATATTTTTAAATATAAATTAACATATGATTTTGGTTATAAAATAATTAAAACATTTATAATATTTACAAATAAACTGCGGTTTTTTACAAATAAACCGTGGTTTTGCAGTCCTGGCGGTTTGCGGTCCTGCCGGTTTACTCCTTATGCGGTCCTGGCGGTTTGCGGTCCTAACGGTTTGCGGTCCTGCCGGTTTGCAGTCCTAATGGGCCAGTTTCGCAGTTAAACCGCCAGTTCATAAACAGATTTCCAGCTTTGAACCGCGGTTCGTGAACCATTTGCCACCTCTAGTAGTGATAGTTAGGATGTATAAATTGTTATTAATATGACATATTTTGGATACAATTTATTTTTCTGAAGTTAATAGATATATCAATCATAAATTAAACAAAACATAATACTTATAAATTAAAACAAAACATAGTACTTTATGGTAACTAAATTTAAAATCAACAATTTTCTTTGTTACAATAAAGTCTCCTGATACTAAAACACAAACAAAACAATATCAAATTTGTTTTAGTTTAAAAGTTTTTTTAAGTATGTACCAGGTGGAGGTACCTGCTCAAAGATTTATTATTTAAAAAAAAGTCCAAAAAGCTTCTAAAGTTATAATATTTTGAGTTTTATAAGGTGCTAAAAGAGACCGTCAAATTTTACATAATAGAAGAGAGACACTCAATCGAGATTTTGATAAACTTAATGGAATAGTGAACCAAAGGTGAAGGAGATGGAAAGCTTAGGGGGAAAAGACTTACAAGAGGGCATGGCCTTTGAGTAGAGAAGAGAGTTAAGGATGTATAGTGATCAAAGTTTTGCAATCAACAACTACGACGGTTCTCGATTCTACAGACGACATAGAGGTACGAGATCAGAGGCCAAAGTGGAGCTAATTCAAAACTAAGATGATTGAAGACTTCTTCAAATGTCATGAGCCATCGATGAACAGCACTTGGTACAAAGATGCACTGCACAAATGATAACTATCATGTATGTTGATTTAATTTGAGCAGTTAAAAAGATGTTAGACATTGACAAAAGAGAATTTGAAAGAGTTAAGGATAATAGAATTCTCGGATACAGCTAGTCTCTAGACTATCTAGGAGAGCAATAAATTTAGAATGTTATGTATATCTTGTATTTGCATTTGTTAGTCCATTTTGCTAGCCAGTCTTTCGCAGAGCTTTGTTCTTTGTTGATGTGGGAGATGATCATTTTTTATGTGAATAAATTCCTGCAACATTGTAAAATATGAGTAAGATACCAGAGGGATTTGTTAGTAGAAATCATAGTTAGAAGTAGTTTTGAGTCTGTCTCTATTTCCATATCAGAAATTTGCATCTTATTGCATAGGATTAGACCATCAGAAGGGCACGAGTCTCTGCGATAATAGGGATTTGTTTCCCATAGACTCTTCCAATAGCTGCCTTGATATCTCCCTTATAGTCTCTGATAATAGCTTGAATAAACTCACGTGTAATTGAATCGTCGCTATTTCTTCAATCAATCAATCGATCATATCATTATTTTTGCTATGTATTGCTTCTTCTATTTATAGCTATCTCAAGAAAATCTCTAACTTCACTTCATGTAGGACAGTTCAGATAAATCTCTAATACGTCAAATGCTCAAGATTGAACTAAAAAGGTTCGACACGTTATTTCTAGCATACAGCTAAAAATTTCCCATATAAGGTTATGAAACCTTTAGTATATGTTGCTTTCTAATGTTGTACTCTTTAGATCCCAGATTACTTACATCCCAGACTTGAACAAGTCTCATGCAGTTTGTTAGTTTTGAAATCGGTAATACTTTGGTCTGAATATCTGAAGAATTTTCCTCGCTAACAATCTTAGACACCTTCACTTGATCTTTTTCCACCATGTCTCAGATGAAATTCATCTTGATATCTATGTGTTTAGTTCACTCATGGAACTTCAAATTCTTTATTAAATGAAGAACAATATTATTATCGCATAACATAATCACATGTAGCTCTATACGAGTGATGTTACTCAACAATCCTTTTAGCCAAATAACTTCTTTCATGGTTTTTGTAACAACCATAAATTAAGCTTTCGTAAATGGCAACACAATGATATTTAGTATATAAAACTTCCAGCTAACCACTCGTCCAAGCAAAGTAAACTAGATAACCCGAAGTAGACTTCCTTGTGTCAAGATAACCAAATTCCTTATATCCTCTTATCAATATATCAACCATATCATTTTGATTCTAACAGAAGCCTACAACGACCGGACCCTTTATATTATGAGCCACTGGAATCCATGCTGATGTGTTTTTCCCGGATTAGACATGAATTTTCCTAAAACACTAACGACATAGGTAAGATCAAGTCTCGTGCAAATCATATCATACATAATGTTACCAATATCATTGGCATAAGCTATCTCCATCATATACCTTTTATCTATGGTTTTGGTTGACGCTCTAGTGGTACTAAGTTTAATTGGGCACCAATAGTAATTCAAACCGCTTTGGCTTCATACACACACACACACACACATATATATATATATATATATATATATATATTCTTGTTGAGATAAATATAAATACCTATTTGGCATGTTCTTCATGATATAAACACCAAGTATCCTCATGGTATCTCTCATATCCTTCATCTCAAACTCTTATTTCAACTAAGTTTTCACCATTTCAATCATCTTCCTATATCTTCAAGTTATTTGTATCATCCATACAATATAAATAACTCATCTCTCAATGTGTATTTTTCCATTTCAATAGACACGCTTGTCATAACAGCTACAAATATACTTGATGAATCTAAAAAAAGAATCAAATATTATATTCTTAAGATAGTATTTTAGCCTATATGAAGGCCTTTTCAGTAAACACACATCTCAATTCTTTCTTTTTTCAAACCTTTTCGGTTGATGCATATAAATTGTCTCCTCAAATCACCATAGAATAAGACAGTCATAACATATATTTAATTTAAATCTATATCAAATCTAGCACGAATGGATAACATAACCTTTATCGAGGTTTATTTCACAGTCATGGAAACATTTCTCATTTAAATCTATACCCTCATGTTGTATAAAGCCCTTAACTACTAGCCTAGTCTTGTTGGGTAACTCAAAACCAGGTATACATGGCTTTCTCTTAAATATCTATTTACTACCAGCAATCTTCTAACCCTTTGAATGCTTCACAAGAATCCAAGTGCCCATCTTTATGTGAGATCTTAGGTGGTTGTAAGCCACTTATATTTATCATTGATCTTAATAACATTTTACATCTTTATGCATTTAAATATACAAACCATAACCAATATAATTAGAAAAACCATATGTCTTTTACTGTTTGCTTGGTTTATGTGTTCAATTATTTGTCAATTGATAACTATCAAGCTCATGTTGCTCTTCATTCTGGTCATCTAAAGGCCCTGAAACATCATAATCTCTCCTATTTTTGAACTCGTGGGATGGTTGAACGTCCTCTGAACGAGCCAAATCTTGACCAATATCTAAATTATATTTGATAGAAGCGTCTCTAATTTCACTTTCTAGGTTAGACCCATCATCAGCTTCACATCGTTTCTCAATAGTACTAGCTCGGGTCTCCGAAACATTCTTCAATGACATACCATCCTCATTTAAAACTAAGTCCATGTTTATCACAGTCTTTTGACGTCCAGTTTCAAGGAACCATAACCTATACCATTTTACTCATTTTGAATAGTTGAGGAACAAACTTTCAGTGCTCTTGACCAAAGATTATCTTGCTTTACATGTGCATATGAAGCACATTCAAACACTCTCAAATGTTCCATCTTAGGTTTCTCTCTAACCTATGCCTCTTGAGGACAAAGAAACTTTAGTATCATAGATCGAATCATATTGATTATATATGTAGTCGTAGTCACACCTTATCCCAATAACCTATAGTCAATTCCAGTTGTTTGAAGCATACACCTAACCATTTTTAACAAAGTTTGGTTCATTTTTTCAGCAAACCCATTTTTACGGGATTTTCACTCACAGTTAGGTGTTTAAAAATTCCAAGCTTTGCATAATAGCTGGTGAACTCATTGTTCACATATTCCAAACTATTATTAGTCTGAACTTCTTCAACACTTTCATGGTTTGATTATCTACCAATGTCATTCACTTCTTAGTCTTCCAAAGTATAATTGATACTTTTTCTAGAAAAATCATCTATTAGAGACATGAATACCTTGCACGACATAAACTAAGTTCCATCGCGAGACCTCAAAAATTCGAATGAACATACTATAACACACCATTGGTTGTATGGTTGTCAGGCGTAAACTTTACCCTCTTGCGCTTACCTAACACACAACTTTCATAAAAGATGAGACAACGAACTTTAGCCATAAAACACCCATGTTTACTAAGTTAACTAAGACGATTATTATTCACATACCCTAACTGAAGATACTAGATCCTCTTAGAATATTTTCCATACTATAAACTCCCCATACCACTACAAATCCTTTAAGAAATAACACATCATTAGTCTTATAGGATTCTATAACAATAAATGAGCCTTTCAATATCCTAAGTCCTTCATCTCCACTTTATAGGAAACCCTTCCTCGTCTAACATCCCAATGAAGAGAATGTTATATTTAACATCGAGTTCATACCTTACATTATAAATCACTATCTCATGTATTGTAGATAATTTAAACCAAACAGTTCCTACCCTTTTGAGATCACAAGATTCATCATTCACAATGATGGACCTTCCAACTTCAAACAATTCTAATATTTTAAACCAATATTTATTGGAAATCATGTAGAACAATGTGCCAAAATCCAAAATCCATTTATCAATGTATTTGTAAGAATAAGAATTCATTAATCATTAGTGTACTCACAATTATCGGATACAATAAAAACATCTTCGGCGTCGGTCTTTTGATAATTTTTGCAATATTTTTTCTATATGCAATAACTAAAAATACGCTAATTATTCTTGCATACCTAACACACTACTTTGGAACCATTTCATAACCCTTTAGGCTTAGACTGTGGGTTTTATTTACTCTTGCTTGAATATTTGTTTCTTAGCTTTCTCTTTATACTAATTATATGCCCTTTAGATTCACTATTCTGAACAATCTTCCTTTGAAGATCTTTCGAGTTCAAGGCGATATTTGCTTCAGCCAATGTAAGAGAGTCTTTGTTCTAAAGATGATTTCCAATTCTTTCACTTTTACACCAATTGTATTGGATCTATTTACTATTAGCCATAGACATCGTGTATAACTGTTTTTTTAGATTTATTGTCTATTTGCTAGGGATTTATTTATATAAATCGCCTCCATCCAATTCCAAACTTCCAACACAATGGTTTTTCCAGATACCTTATACAACTCTTCATATCCCAAACTCATAATGTGGAAACTATGAGCTTTAACCAGTACCACGATATCAACCTCTCGACCCATTATTTACGTAAATAATATTCGATAGAATTCACACATTTGGCCCAATAGCATCTGGCTACAACTTTGGATAAATATTTTCTCCTTTCGCTCAATATGCATAATTTTTGGTAGCTTATCTCAGCCTCTAGATTTTAACAAATGCATTCTCCAGCAGGAAAATTGTCGCTATACCTTTTAAAGTTAGCAAACATTATGCTGAATGTGTTGCAATGATGAAAAAATAAGGATGCATCCTCCATAGGCAGGAGTAAGGACATATCAAAGATGTAGACGAAGATTTTTTAACTGCTAAGTATCGCAAAATCTTGGATACCATAACCTCTTCTTATAAGGCCATAGTTTCTAAAATAAAGAGTAATAAGGAGAGATCACCTCTGCTTATGAGGAGAGGATGACAACATCTTCTGCCGCGGTAAATCCTTTTATTGAAGTTCCTACTAGTCGTATTTTGGGTTTGAATGTGAGAGTCAACTTTATTGTTATTGTTGAAGCTCTCACTAAATAGGAGCTCAAGTTCATGAATGGACAAATTTATCTTATCACTAAATGAGTTGTTTCATCGCCTAAATTTCTATTCTTCATGCAAAGATGGTTGACACTCTTGATCATGCTCCATTTATTTCCTTTAATGTTTATCTTTAGAAGTTAGGATCATGGTCCTTCTCTTGTTACAAAAACAACATCGACGCTTCTTGTTTTCGCTAAAGCATCCTTGATCAGGATTCTCTTTGGGAGCTCACTTTTCGATCAAAAAGGAAAGTTGTACATGTTTGTAAAGTTTTACAAGTATTATGTTAGTATGAAGGTGGTTTCATCGTTCCTTGTTCTATATATCCTTCATAATTATCCTCGGGACGATGGATCTTAGATCTCAAATGTGAAGTATGAATGAATAACATTTCCTTCAACATTCTAATTCTAACATAGTTAGCTTGTTCCTCTCGAAGTTCATTTGCTAGCTATGAAACTTCGTAACTACAACGACCATAATGAAAAGAGTGGAAGGTTGATCATATGAGTCTCATTTTTAATGGACTAAACAAAAGCAATGTATTGATTCAACATAATCTGTGTTTAAATTTCTTATTCTTCAATTTTTGGAAGGTAATTTTATGAATACCAATTGATTTCCATATATGATACTTGATAAGGTCGGATAATTTTGACACTAGATATATCATACCTTTACACCAATCCGAAGGGAAGTTTTGACAAAACCAATACCATGTCCAACCGAACTGAGTAAATTAGTGGAATATGACTCAGCTATGTTATGGTCTTTTCATCTCTTGGGCTAATGGGTTCTTACACTTGACCCAAACCCACAATCCGACCAGAAAGGCCCATGGGTCATTAATTAAGTATAAATACTCCAACTACTTTCATTAATAAGGGTGATCAAAATTTAATACTAGTACACACCCTAATTATTTTTTTACATTTCACCTTAAACATTAAATTCCCAAAACACTTTACTAGATTGCCCTCGATCAGAAATAACCCACACTAAATTGGCAACCATAGTGGGAGCACGACGGTGCCTGAATTTCATATTCAAAACCAGCAAACAAGGTAATTCGGATGGATCTGAATGCACAAAATGTTCCACCTCCTGAGGTAGAAGTTAGCAAAAGAAAAAAGTGAATACACTTTTGAGGAGTGCGGTCAATTAAGGGTTGAGATAGAGGCATTGAGAGCGCTAAACCATACAGATAAATGGGTTAAAGAAAAATCCGGTGTGTCGGTGCTTCACCATACTTGAAATTTTGGAGAGAACGTACAGTCCCTAAAGATTCATCTCAGATCCAAGAAATCATATCGATCTAAACATGTGGAGAGCTTCACTTTGGAATCCTCCAACAGCTCATTTAATGATGCAGAGCTTGAATAGTCAGTTTTCTCTAGCAGTGAAGAGGCTTACTAAAAAGCATTCAAGAAAAAAGGATAGGCATGGCAGGCTTAAGAAACATCATGGGAAGATAAAGGGTTCAGCTGATCAACATATTGATCGCTTGCCAATTGATCCCTTTGCTTTCCAGCCCAAACCATGTATTTTTACTACTCTAAATGAGGATATTGTGTTTAGCCATAACAAGAATTAGAGGCAATCACCTTTATCTGCAAAAATACTATCCGGACATCTTCCTAAGAGGTTTGACATCTCTAAGATGGAGAAATACGACGGGAGCAAAGATCCAGACAACCATCTTGAGCAGTTTAAGAATTTTATAATGAACTTTGATGATGATGACAGACTGTTGTGTAGGGCCTTCTCCCAAACCTTCACAGGAAGTTCCCTCAAGAGGTATAATAGTCTCCTTCAGGGATCTATAAATTGTTTTGATATATTTTGGGTTGCCTTACGGAGGCAGTTCGTTGGAAGCAAGGAACTTAAGGGTAATGTGGATACCATCATCCATGGTTCTCAAGAGCCAAGTGAGTCTCTAAAGGAGTACATCAGTCGGTTTGTGAATACAAACAATGGGTTAGTAAACTACTTTGAACAAGTTGCAATTGCTTCCCTTAAACAGGGTTTGAATCCATGCAACTTAACCGATTCAGTGACTCAGAAGAAGGCTATGACCTAGAGAGGATTGTTGAATCAGGTTGGAATGTTGAGGAGACAAAGAAATCCAGAGTGCCTCGTCAGATTAGATCCACGACTACAACATCAACACCTCAAGCTACTAATCAGTCCGGTTACTGGTCATAGAAGACTAGACAGGGATCTAACGGATCAAGGAAAAATCAGTCCAACCATAACTAAAACCAACATGTCAGAAATAAAAGGGGACCATGGGTTCAACCTGAATGGCTTTTTGAACTGGGAAAAAGCGTGGCTACAATATATGACAAAACTAAGAACGAAATAAATTTTAGAAAACCAAGAACGTTGCAGTCTCCCAAAGAAAACCGGAGTACCCGTTTCTGCAAGTACCATAATAACATAGGACATGATACCCATGATTGCATAGCTTTGAATTCCAGAACCTCATTGAAAGGGGTAAGTTGGTGGCCTATATCAAAAAACAAGGAGGGAGCAGACCAGATAATACACAATCCAATGCCAATACTCCCCGAATTACTCATTCAAGCAATCTTGGAACATCTAGACAGGAAGATGCTATGGTAATCGCTGAAAGATTTGATGTGGGCTCTGAGTACCTTAATCCATATCCAAGTCGGAATCGGGTGAGGGTAAAAACAAACAAAACTACTACTGTCTCTGGTTTTGGTTAAGTATTTTGAATCTTTAACTATTTTTGGGGGAGACACTGTGATTAGACCTTCTAATTATTCAAAGAAGAGGTATGTCAACAGTTTTACCACATAGTTGGATGGAAGAATGTCCACACACCTGTACCAAACTCCAGCTCCTTTCATAGTTTTCGATGAGGATGACCTAAGAGATATTGCAGGGACTCATGAAGACATTATGGTAATAGGGGCATCAATATGGGGAAATGATGTACGTCGAATCCTAATTGACACAGGTAGTTCGTCAAACATATTTTTATTAAGCTCCTACAAATACATGAAAAACCCTTCGGTTATACAACATTCAAAAATATCCATTATGGGCTTCACATGGAGTTCTACAGATGTGATTGGAGAATTCAAAGAAGAAGTGTTTTTGGGCAAATGACCTTTTAAGAAACTAGCGAGGGTATTATTTATTGTGGTGGATTTCCCAACATCTTATAATGCAATATTTAGGAGGTCTAGGCTCTCTATAATACATGTTGTGACCTCTATAGTCCATAAATGTTTAAAATATGCTATCCAAGGACAAGTAGGTGTTTTCCGGAGCAGTAAGAAGGTAGCAGGGAATGTTATGCAACGACTCTTTCCTCTAAGTCTATAGAGACAGTGGAAATTAACAAAGATTAACAGCTATTGGAGCCTTTCACCTCTGAGAATAAAATTGATAATCCCAGGGAGGCTCCCAGTGTCATAATACTTGTAGAGGAGGTTGAGATTCATTCCCTAACCGTGAATAAAAGTATTCAAATTAGTATCAAGTTGGCACCAAGTTTGAAACATATGTTGTTATCTTTCTTAATGAATAATATACATGTATTTTCATGGTGCAATGATGATGTTACCAGGGTGCCAGCTGATATAATTTGTCATAAGTTGTCCGTACGAACTGATGTTGGACCGGTTGTACAAAGAAGAAAGTTATTCTCTAAAAAAAAATGTGATTGTTCAAGAAGTTGATTGGCCGACCAAGAAGGTCCACATCAAAGAGTCTCGGTACCCTTTATGGACTGCCAAACTTGTTTTGGTCAAGAAAAATAATGGAAAATGGCGCATGTGTATCGATTTCACTGATCTTAATAGGGCATGTCCCAAAGATCCTTATCATGTTCCTCAGATAGATCAATTGGTGGACTCTACTACTGGGAACAAACTGTTGTCGTTCGGATTGAAAAATGTTGGGGCCACCTATTAAAGGTTAGTAAATAAATCCTTTGCTAGTCAGATTAGTAGGAATATGGAAGTTTATATAAATGACATGATTGAAAAAGGAATTTAACCTGATACGGATCAACTCAATGCTCTATTAGCTATGGATCCTCCCCGGAACACCAAAGAAGTTCAAAGATTGACCAGACGATTGGCTGCGTTGAACATGCTTATTTCAAGATCATCAGACAAATGTGCTCCATTTTTCCAGATGTTAAGGAATTCCAAAGACTTTAATTGGTGTCCACAGTGTGATCAAGCATTTCTTGAAATCAAGAAACATTTTTCTTCATCCAAGACTCTCATTAAACTTGTTCAGGGGAAAAACTTTACATAAACTTAGTTGTATCAGATTATGCAATGAGTGATTTGCTAGTAAGAGAAGTGGATAATTAACCTCTTCCAGTTTATTACATTAGAAAAGGTCTGTTAGATGCCGAAAGAAGATATTTGAAGTTAAAAAAGTTGGCTTTGGTTTTAGTAATTGCGGCAAGAAAAATGAGACCATACTTCCAAGATCATTCCATTGTCGTTCGAACATCTTTTCTCTTGAACAATGTTCTTTAGAAATCTGATGTGTCAAGCAGAATGACCAAGTGGTCAGTTGAGCTGGGTGATTATGATATTGATTTTGCGCCCCGAACGACGATTAAATCCTAGTCTGTGGCCGATTCTTTGGTAGAATTCCATGTTGATAGGTCCCCCTGACATATGCAAGAAAAACAGTTTAAGAAAGAATGGGTAGTCCAAACGGATGGCGGATCTAGTACTATGGAATGTAGGGCT
Source organism: Limnanthes douglasii subsp. nivea (assembly GCA_036936605.1). NCBI lineage: Eukaryota > Viridiplantae > Streptophyta > Magnoliopsida > Brassicales > Limnanthaceae > Limnanthes > Limnanthes douglasii. The sequence continues at coordinate 10,358,080 of JAUPFV010000005.1, read as the reverse complement.
GGAATTTTTTTAACTTCTCCCTATGGTGATACTATGTACCATGCTATATGTTTTTGTTTCAGAGCCTCTAACAATGAATCTGAATACGAAGCAGCTATAGGTGGTCTTAAGCTAGCCCTTATATCTGGGGCCAAAATAGTCCGATTAATGAGTGACTTCCAACTACTTATTCACCATGCTCAAGGATAATATGAAGCAAAAAAAGAACACTTAATAAAATAATGGCTTATATTGAGAGAAATTGTTGCAAGCTTCAAGCGTATCCACTATGAACACATCCATAGATCGGAGAATATTGTGGTAGACTCTTTGGAAACCATAGCTTATTCTGAATCTTAACCTTGGATTCTAATGTTAGAGTGTCCATCAATACAAACGCGCCAAGAAAAAGGTAAAAAGAATGAAGAAAGTATGAGCATATTTGTCATTCAACCTTGGAGGTATGATATTTTTCAGTTTATTCCTGATGGGATTTTGCCTCCGAATAAAGCCTTGGCTAATAAAATTAAATATAAGGTTCGTGGATTCCTGGTATTAAGAGAAATTATGTACAAGAAATCTTTCAGCAGACCCCTCTCGCGCGTTGCTTAGGATTTGATGAATCCAAAATTGTGTTATCTGAACTGCATGATGGGGAAGGTTCTGCATACTGTGGCTACAAAGCCCTAACCAGAAGAGTCTTATTAGCAGGATACTACTGGCAAACCATAATGGGATATGCCATAGACATGGTAAAGAAGTGTGATCCTTGCCAGAGATATGGAAATGAAATTCATATGCCAGCAGTTCTTATGGAGTTCATATGCGAACTGATACCTTTTGATAGATGGGGGTTGGATCTGGTTGGGCCTCTTCCCATGGCATCCAGTGGATGTCGAATGATCATAGTTGCTATTGACTATTTCTCTAAGTGGATAGAGGAAACTCCTCTAGTTGGAACCACTTCTAAGGCAATTATTATATTCGTTTTATCTAACATATGGTGTAGATTTGGGGTTCCCCGGAAGATCACCACAGATAATGGGCCACAATTTGATAGTAAAGACATGGATATGTTTTGCACCTCTAGAAGAATTCAACGTTGTTTCTCTTCTCCTTTCCATCCTTAAGTCAATGGGCAAATTGAAGTTGCTAATGGGGCAATCTTGTCTGGGCTGAAGAAAAATCTGGAGGGATCTGTAGGGAAGTGGCCAAGTTATCTACAAGAAGTACGGTGGGCTTACCAAACTACTCCTCGGGTTGTTACACAAGAATCTCCTATTGCCCTCGTTTATGGGATGGATGCAATCACACCCATAGAAACTACTTTACCATCCTATAGAATCCAAAACTATTTCGAACAGGAAAATGATATGACAGTTAGGAATCAGTTGGATTTGATTGAAGAAAGAAGAGTTAAAGCACATTTAAGAACATCACATTACCAGGGTTTGATGAGGAGCAGCTTTGCCTCCAAAGTTAAAAGAAAATATTTTCAATTGGGGGACAAAGTTTTAAAAAAGTCCTTTTCCACACCAAGGAGAAACAGTTCGCCAAACTGGCTCCGAATTGGGAAGGTCCTTATATGGTATGTGAGAAAGTCAAACCAGGAACATACAAACTTCAAGACAAAGAGGGTAGAACACTAAAGCACCCATGGAAATATTGAACATCTCAGGTTATAATTAGAATAAAACTCTATTGTAAATATTTACTTTTTGAATGTTAATGTAAATATTAGGGGGGCATACTCTTTCCTACCCTGGTGGTGCAGGGAGGTTGTAGCGAGGTGTCAGAGTTTTTTAATGATATCTTATGACTTCTTCAAAAGTCTGGTGCAAAATTCTTCTTGACTTAACCATAGTGTGAGGTGGTCGGATATTAAATACTCATTAAATACCGCGACTCTCAAACATCTTTGAGTTGATCGGATATGTTAAACACTTGATCACATTCATTAAACATTTGTGATTGAAATTTTAAATAATTATTAAGCACTTATGTAACAGATCTGAAATATTGAAGGCTATTTAAACATTGGCTACAAAGATATAAACGAGATTCACACAAAGAACAATATGATATTAAAGCCTGGTCGGAATAGACTTGATTAATGGTTCACAAAATACCTTGACCCTTCAAGGACTTTGGTTCATAAAATAGAAATTCAAAAAACACAACAAATACTTTGGCCGTCCAAGGATTTTATTTCAAACCACCTATAAAAGTTTAATGTACACTCTTTCTTATATAGTGTCAGAAGTTATACATATAATAAACTTTAGAAGAAAAAAACTTTTAGTGCATTTGTGAGTTGGGATTGGTGTGGATAAATCTCATAGATATGATAGCTTACAATGAAATGATTTAAGGTGGAGAGTAAAAAGATGATTGAGATGCTTCACTTAATATTTAGAGAGAGAAATTCTGATTTTATATTATATGAACCGCCTATATTAATGTTTAAAAAGCTATTTATAAGCTAAAGTTTAGCTTATTAGGCCTAACGAGAGAAATACATATTTTTTTGGTCAAGCCCATAAGTTAATATCCATTAGGTCCAATAACATAATATTAAAATTAAGAAAGTATTTAAATAGAGATAAACATTGGCATAAGTCTATTTTTACCCTCCAAGTATTTTTGTCCTCATCAGATAGCCCATTTAGTCCTCTCAAAGATATTTGGGAGGACTAAGTAATAAGTTATTCGAAAAGGAGTTGTCCATTTATATAGACAAAAATCTTTGGTGTTTTGCTCAAACTTCTTTAGACAAATATATCGATTTTGTCTAATGGCATCGTTCAGATACACTTGTTGGACACATGCATGGCTGTTAACCGACACATTATGTGATACATGTAATTACTTGATTATATGCACGATCTTGCTTTGCTATAGGTGAAGCAGACCAACAGTAAAAAATCTTATATTCCCCTAGGAGTTATAGTTGTTGGTAACGTTTCCACTTCTCTAGATGGGAACCTAACGGTCATCTACAGTTCCTTATATAATTTTTCCTTTCATTTTCTCACTTTAGAAATCTTTAGAGAAAGACAATTCACATTCGAGAGAGACAAACCGTGTCTTATCATTATTATCCAGGTAATCGTCAATTATATTTTTCTTTCCTCCACCACTTTTACCACCGCGAATTCCATCTCCGGTGACATTTTTTGTGTTTGTATGGCCACTGCCAAAAATGCTTTAACCAAAAATGATTGGCTGAATCTGTCTAAGCAAGACGAAGAGAAAATAAGATCTAGGGTTACTGCTGGATTGCACGCTTACGAAGGAATAGACAATGTTACTAAGTCGATTGATTACTGATTAATTTTTCTATACAATAGTCGCAACATCCTATAAAAGCCTTCTTCTACTGCTCAATCATTTACATTAAAAATTCGTTCATCAAGGCTGTCACAGTCTTAATAAGATACTAGATGTAAACGTCCTTCCACCTTTATAACAATGGGTTCCTGTTCAGAAGAAAATTCACCTCCACGATTGATAAGATAATCTAAAGGTTATAAAAACTATTCTAGGGACCTATGATAAGTTCAATAGAACCAACCTTATAATGATCATTCCTCACAACATCTGAGTGGAGAGGGGAATAATACACCTCAATAGGTAGAGTCTTCCAAACCCGATCAGGCTCTCTCCCAAAAACCGAACAGGAAGGGGAACACAAGTTCTCAACAGGTTAAACCTTCCGGATCTATTCTGATGGACATGGAGGATCACGTCGAGGAGGTTAGTGAGGAATGTCCCTTGGATATATTTGGTTAAATCAAGGAGAATATGGATACTTCGAAGTTATCTAGGAAGATAACTTCAAAAGATAAAAGTAGTAAATATGGAAAAATCAAGGCCACTGAAATAGAAACCGAAACACTCACTCCGTCAGTGGTCGGACGCTTAGGGCCAAATTTCCTAAACGTCAACACCAAATATATTATGGCATTTGATAAAATTTCTTATATTTATTTTCAATAGAGCGATTTTGAGGCGATACGTGAGAAATGGGGATTCTCAAAATAAGTAAATGTTAAATTACCTACACTAGGAGAAACCCCAATGAACTATGGTCTGAAGGAGCTTGTTGTCTATGCGGATGTGCTAAACTAGGGATTTTGGTTTCCCTTAGACCTAGATATTGTGAATTATTTCAGCTTAGTGGTAATGTTACCAAGTCAGGCTAGTCCAAACGCTTGGTTTAATCTGATGTCATGTATCATGGCATTTAGGTTATAAAAAATTCGAATATCGGTGAATTAATTTGTTTCTATTGCAAGGCTGTCTCGAAATTCTGAGATTTCTTTTACTTTGACAACATTTGGAACAATTATAAGGTTGCAAATCATTTTTTGGAAGCCAATAAGTTGTGAAAGATGAAATTTCTCTTCATGAGCGGTTGGTGGGAGAATAAGAAGAAAATTACCTCTCAAGGCAATCCGAGTTGGCTTACCAGGTTTTGGAAGAACACGGGTAGCCCATCAAATTTATATTATTTATCATATTTTTTTCATAACTTATCTATAATCTTTTACAACTATATCAATGCCTTATATGCATCATATGGAAGATGTGAAGGTCATTTTCAAATAACTGAATCAATGGGCTGAGGAAAGGGGGTCTAATGGCTTTCACTAATGTTTTACCCCCATCAATCTGGTTCAGATTCATCTTTGGAAAACTAGCCTCAAAAGAGATTTAACGTGAGAGAATAGATCTTCTGGGGGATAAGGTATTTCTTCCTACCAGGACCATATCCCCCAGCTATCAAAACAAAAAATATAAGAAAAATAAGTTAGTCAAAGTTGAAACCGAAGAGCAACCCGATGATTCTTTTCTAGCCTTAATCGATAAATACCTGGTAGCTACAGTTACTTCCAATGTTGAAGAGGGTGAAATACTCGTAGATCTTCTGGGTTCAAAGAGGAAAAAGACACACAAGAGAAGCAAACATGGCAATGACAAAAGAGAGAGAAGAAGAGGAAAAAACAACTACCCGTTTAAAGATCGTCCTCCGTTCGTATATCATCCCTCTTACAATCTCAGCCATTGATCCTCCAACACTCCCAGTATACGACCATTATTCGCCACTACTCCCAGCACTTGAGGGGCAAACATATGGAGAAAACAATCCGATGAGACTTATATGTGGGATCGACTTTGATGATTTCGAAAAATATTTCCCTAAATCTACAAACAATGCTACAAATATGGTTTATAATGGTGCGCACTTCGAGCTATCAAAAGAAAATGATACATTAGAGTACTCGGTGTTAAGCTTTGTAAGACCCGTTGTTGAGTTGAAGAGGGAGGTAAAGGCCCCAAAAGACACAATCGATTCTCTTAAAAAAAATTAAAAATTAAAATGCGTCACTTAAAGAGGAAAAGACACGTGTTGATGGTCCAAGATGAAGTCAAATTGATAAAGGATGAGCTTGAGCATGTAAAGTTTCCTTACAAAGGGCTACAATCATCCAGCTCTAGAGATATTACCTCACTAAAAAATCAACAGGTCATCGATAAAGTCACCATAGAATGCCTATCGAAGGAGAAAAATGATCAAAAGGCCCTTGTGAAGAAATATGAGGATGATGTGACTTCTCTTATATCTCAGGCTACATAATACATAGAAGATGCATTCGACAAATACGCCAATGAGATCTTAAAATCCCTAGACAAACGGGATGCCTCAAGAAAATCCTATATGGTTTTGGAGTTTTACAAGGCATTCTTTATGTTAGTCTTTGGGTCTTTGTGGGAGCTACTTCTAGAAAGATTATGGCCCAATAATATGCCCATAACTGATCAGTTGGGTATATCTATGGATTCTCACGGTAATGGTTCTAAAAAGAGTGATGTATAAGACTCTGGAGGTGGAAATTTAGAAAAGGAAGGTGCAAATGAGGATGAGACCGGATGCCAATGAACTTTGTGTTAGTGTTTTAAGTTTGTAGCTCACGTAAAGTATTTTCTGTTATCTTTTCTAGATTCCACCTTCAAGGAATTTTATAATGTTTATTCTAATGTTTTTTTATAAGCTCTTAGCATAACTTAAAACATTTTGTTTCATATCAATTTATTGAAAATTAATTTCGGTTTTTTCTATTTTCCACTTACTTCAATCATTCGAAGGTAATCGATTTGAAGGTATATAATAAAACTAATTTAACCATTCAAAGGTAACTCATTCGAAGACGTATAATACAAACACATTTTCCATTCGAAGGTAATCCATTCGAATGAATATAAAACAAACACTTTAACCATTAGAAGGTAATTTACTCGAATACATATAAAACAAACACTTTGACCATTCGAAGGTAATCCATTTGAAGACATATATAAAAAATATAAGTACGTAATTAGAATAAGAATTTTTTAATACAAGTGGGATATATTAAAAAATATTTATACAACTCATTAAAACCTCCCCATGCTACCAGGGTAGGAAAGCGTGTATCCTCCAAATATTTACATGCATATAAAACAACATAAACTATATAAACATTGTATATAAATGTTCAAGATAAAGTCTTAAATGTTCAATATTCTATGGGTTCCTTAGAAAACTGCCTTCTTGATCAATCAGTCAATACATTCTAGGCTTGATCTTTTTACCCATAATATATAACACTTCCCAATTTGGTGCTAGCTTTCAAATATTTTTGTCTTTGGTGTGTAAAAACACTTTCATCAATGCATGTCCCCTACTTAGAACTCTTTTCTTCTAATTTATAATGCATACATACTTCTTATTAAAACTTAATAATGAACAGTTCTTAAGTGAGCTTTGATTATTTTTCTTCAACCAAATCTAATTCAGCTCTTATAGTTGTATAATTATCTTCTTCGAAGTATTTTTAGTTTTGGAAATATGGTAGGATAGATTCAATTGGTGTTACTGCATCCACCCCATAGACCAAAACAAAAGGAGATTCTTGCGTGGTAGTTCGAGGGGTAGTTCGATAGGCCCACAATAATTCTTTCAAGTCATGTGGCCATTTTCATGACATTCCCTCTAAATGTTTTTAGATCCATCATAATATTTATGTTAACAACTTTGCCCATTGGCTTGAGGATGAAAGGGTGAAAAAAAAATGCTGAATTCCTCTAGAAGTACTAAAAATCTCCATGTCTCTATTTTCAATCTGAGGGTCGTTAGCTATTGTAATGCTTCTAGGGATCCCAAGTCTACAATATATATTAAAGAAGATAAACATGATCATTACTTTAGATATGTTTCCGGAGAGAGGTGCAACTTCCCCCACTTAGAGAAATAATCTACTGCTGGTATAATAGTTCGAGAATCTCCGGATGCTATTGGTAGGGGTTCGACTAGATGAAGCCCTGGTCTATCAAATGGTATCGCTTCAGATATTGATTCCATTGGGACTATCGGCACATGTATTCTATTTATAAACCTTTTGCATGGATCACATCATTTAACTAATTCTTTAGCATTTACCGTGATAGAAGGCCAGTAATATCATGCTAATAAACCTCTTCTACTTAGAGCTTCATAACCAGAGTGTAAAAATCCCTCTCCGTCGTGCAATTCAGAAACAATTACATTGGACTCATCATTCCCAAGATGTCGCAATAGGGGGCTGCTAAAGAATTTCTTATAGAGTACGTCCCTTAAGACTAAAAAGTTATATGCTCTAAACTTCAACTTATTAACTAATACGTTGTCAATGGGTAGGTTTCCCTTAGTGATAAGTTCTTAGATTTTATGCCTCCAATCCGTTTGTTATTGTGGATTCTTGGAAAGTTTCCTCCGTACTCGTCCCCACTTTAAGGCACGCTACTATTAAAGGGTACTCTTGTATCAAAATCCACGGAGACACCCCGGAGTACGCAATAGTAGCTAGAGAATCAACCATCGCATTTTCAGTTTTTGACATATGTTTATATTTCACACACTTGGAGAAAGTCGATCTTTCTTTCGATACTTGCAGATATTTAACCAACTGTTCTTTTCTCGCTTCAGATCGGCCCAGAGCTTGATGTATGAGCAATTGTAAGTCACTTATCAATCAGACTCTTTTGACACCACATATTTGGGCAAGTCGTATCCCAACTATCGTTGCCTCATACTTAATTTTATATTATGACGCCTTGAAACCAAAATGTATTGCTTGGTAACTTGAAGGGAGATAGTAAATATATCCTTATCCCGCGACCCAAAAAATAGATCCTCTATCTGCTCGAACTATCCATTCTTCCATAGGTTTTTCAATTAGGGATTTCACATGTGGTCTTTCTGAATGGAATTCAACCCGAAAATCTATTATAGCTTCTGATTTGATTGTAGTTCGAGGAGTGAAATAAATATCATAATTCCTTAATTCCACAGACCACTTGGTCATCTAACCTGACACATCTGGTTTTTGTAGCATATTTGTTTTAGTGACAAAGAGGTTCGAACAGTAATGGAAGGTTCTTGAAAATAGGGTTTCATTTTCCTGGCTGCTATCACAAGAGTTAATGCTTACTTTTTTTTTTACTGTAGATACTTATTCTTAGCATCTAAAAAACTTTTTATAACATAATAAATAGGGTGATGATAATTATCAACTTCCAGAACTAAAAATGCACTTAATGCATAGTCAGATACTACTAAGTAAATCTAGAGCCTTTCTCCCATCGTCGTACTAGATAAAGTTATGGATGAAGAGAAATGCTTCTTGATCTTAAGAAATGCCTAAATACAACTTGGATACCAATTAAATTCTTTGGCATAATTCCTTGTAAATCCTACTATGGTTCTATTTGATCAAAGAATAACAGGTGGGTTTTTCATCAATTTGTAAGTAGATATGAACATAATATTAGTTGAGCTACTATTGTAATCCAAAATCCTTCGGAATTATGTTCCCTCAATTGCAACCCAAATCACCACAACATCCTTGAAGACGCGGTGGAAATAGAAAAAGAAGCAACGATAGATGAAACCCTAATTTAAGGGTAACTTGATGAAACCCTAATCTAAGGGTAACAAAGACTAAAATTTTCAGCGATAAAAATATATTATTCCAAGAACTTCATATAACTTAAGGCATATGAAGCTTTATATAAGAGTTCTAAAAAACCTAAATTAGAATACAAGAAAATAAAATAAATATTCTAAAATAAAATAAAATAAAATCTTAATATAATTGGATTTGATTTGAATAATATAAGATATTAATAAAATAAAATAAAAGTTTTTGTTTAGACTTTCTAGGCTACATCATCCTCTCCCGGTTGACAAGAATTCGTCCTCGAATTCACAGCACCATCACCATCAACAACCATTTTTTTTTCAATTGTTACATTGAGAATTATAATTATTGACCTTATCGAAATAAGATAAATTCTTCTCGAGTGTTCCTTATTCGAATTCACATTGAAGTCATCCAGTTGATGAAAAACAATTGGTTTCGAAAACTTTTTGATAGCCTAAAGACAACATCCCCATGTCCGGTTGATGAAAAAATGGTTTTGAAAACCTCTTCATAGTCTGAGATGGCATCTCGATAAGTAAGTTTTACCTTGATCCGACAATTGGTAGCCAATTTAAAATCCTTCTGTAACTGGTCAATACGATCGTCTATCGAAACGCCTGATGTGTCCCCGCATACCAAATGATCTTCGAGATCTCCATGACCATAGGTGTTGTTCTCTTCTTTAGACATTGAATCAGATGAAATCAGGATTCAGAAACATGTTTGCCTCGTATCAGGAACTGAGGCTCTGATACCAAAATGGTGACGCGACGGAATTAGAAGAAGAAGCAACGATAAATGAAACCCTAATTCAAGGGTAACATGATGAAACCCTAATATGAGGGTAACAAAGACTAATATTTTCAGAGATAAAAAAATATTATTCCAAAACCTTAAAATAACTTAAGGCATATGAAGCTTTATATAAGAGCTTCTCAAAACCCTAAATTAGAATACAAGAAATAAAATCAAATAAAATCTTAAAATAATTGGATTTGATTTGAATAATATAAAATATTTGAATAAAATAAAATATAATAAAAAGGTTTTTCTTTGGACTTTCTGGGCTACATCAATCCTTATGTGGCCCAATGATATTTCTCAAGTCATCCTCATCGAACACAATAAATGAGGTTGGATTATGATATAAATTAGTAGATTTTTTTCCATCTAACTGCATAGTTAAGCTGACTACATATCTTTTTCGAAAACAACTCGAAGGAGCTGTCATAATATCCTCTCTGAAAATAATCGACGATTCAAAGAATTGACATAATTTAGAGCCTTTTACTCTTTTTTTTACATATCATATTTATCCGACCACGATCCGAATCGGGATCCAAATACTCTGAATCTTCATCAAACTTATTATATTATTCGGTAATTACCATCGTATTTTTTTTTGGGTACCTCTTCTATAGCTTCTCTTCACACACTAGATTTTCCTGCTTGAGTTCCACCCACGTTTGGTGTTATCTTTTTCCCACGTGGTATTTGATAAAAGTGGTAAATTTTCTATTCTCAATTAGAGTTCGGATTTATTTCTTTAAGGAAATATAATCCTTGGTATCATATCTCACATAATTATGATACTTACAGAACATGGTGTTCCGATTTTATCTAGGAGTCTGAATAAGTATTGATATTCGAAAACTATATAAACTTCTTTATTTTATCATAAATGGTTGTATAACTCTGCAAAATAATCAGGTTGAACCCACTCATTTCCTCTCGGTCTAGATTGTTTCCCTTGGGATTGCTGGTTAATCGTAGGATAATGTGTACTTCATCCGGATTTCTGCGGAGGATGTTTATTGTGGTTTGTTATTGAGTAAATGAAGAGTTGCTTCCTAGACTGATCGAGAAAATTTAAACATTTTGTTTCTTCCCATTGTGATTTATTTCCCAACATAGGATAACAAACCTTCACATGTCAATACTTTTTTTAGTGTAATAATATCAGTTAATAGTCATGTAAAAGTGCATGTCTAAAAACAACTATAGCTACTTGTTCGAAGCAGTCTACTAAATCATCTTTAGTTTTAACAAAACGCTTGGTATATCCCTTTAAGGTCGCATGAGTAAACTGTTGAAAGTGGATTATTGTATCTTAATTTCCTCAAAGTTGTTCACTTCTCACAAACTATCTTCAGAAAACAATCCAAAACAAGTTAAAGTTTTTTATTGGCCCATGCGGAAGTCTATTATATAGCATTTAAGGTACCATCTTTAAAGGTTTGGGAAAAGTCCCTGTACGAAAACTTGTCATCATCATCAAAATTCATCATGAAATTCTTGAACTGCTCAAGGTGATTATCAGGATCTTTGCTTCCATCAAACTTTTCCATCTTGGTTACATCAAACCTTTTAGGTAAATGATCAGAAAAATTTTGGGAGACAAAGGGGATTGCCTCAAATTATGTCAGTGGCTAAAATGGTGATCTTCATTGGAGGTATCAAATATATCTGGTTGGGGTTAAGTGGCGAATTGATCACTCACCAAATGGTTATAATGTATTCACTTGAGCCCTTTACTTTATCGTGGCTTATTTTTTTTCTTGTCTCTATTCTTTTGGTGCTTACCCAAAGACTCTTGTTAACTTGACTTGTGATGCCGGTTCGAATATTTGTTTTACCAACACTTATCATGGTGACTCTTTATCTTCTTATGAAGGTTCGAACATTTTTTTACCAACACTTTTGGCTCTTTGTTTGAACCTTACCTTTAAGATTTAATCCAGCTTCTCTATGAGACCTTAGTGCCTCAATTTCCCTCTGTAGCTGATCTCATTCTTCTTGCATGAAAAACATTTCTTGATTTTCATAATTTGCATAAGGTGTTCATAGTGATTCTTCCATCCCGAGTCCCTTGTTTTGAGGAGTGAGATTCGTCTGTATCTCAGAATTTACGCTTTAGAGGGTTCCAAGTATGAACTTTTGCTTGTTACATTTAGAATTTTGTTATTCGGGTACCTTTAACTGGAGCTCCCACTATGCTAGCCAATTTGGTGTGGATAAATCTCCTATGAAGAGTCCTTTTGTAATGTAAGAAGAGTGAATTGATTTAAGCGGGAGAATATAGAGATAATTGGGAAACTTTAGTTAATATTTAGATAGAGAAAGTTTGATTTTGTATTAAATGAACCTCCGTCATTAATACTTTCTAAAAAGCTACTTATAGGCTAAAGTTTAGCCTATTATGCATAGTGGGCCGAATACATGTTCTATAGGTCAAGCCCATAAGTTAATACCAATTAGGCCCAATAAAATAATAAGAATATAAAAATACAAATTACAACAAATTATTTAATTAGAGATAAATATTGACCTAAGTCCGTTGTTACCCTTTGAATAATTCTGTCCTCATCAGGGATGATTTTGGTCGAATAAATTTGTTCGGTGTCAATAACTAAAGCTAGTATTATAGACGTTAGTGCCAAAGTACCGAAATCGTGTAGGACGATAGGCCAAGATGGCTAGAAATAGAAACAAAGTTGAGATAAGTTACGTAAAATGACAGAAAGAAATGATGAAAGAAGTGGAAGAGTGGTTATGAATGATGGAGGAAAGACACAAGTAGTAGAGAACGTGTGTCGAGATTATAAGATTATTATAAGAACAATTTGGAAGCAATAAGCTCTAAGATAAATAATTTTGGAAAAAGTTAAGACCCTTAACAATGGCCATAATATATGTATCTATAGGCATTTCCTTAGGTCTATAGGTCTTTTGAGTTTTGACATTGATGCCTAAGTCTTTATGAACTTACATTTTGTCTTAACGTTTTACTTGACTAAGTTTTTCCTAAAGCCTTACTTAATAGGCTCAAATATAATGAGCTAATTTCAATTAGTAACTTTATAAGTATCCTTTAGTCCTTATAAAAAGATGAGAAACGACTATAGATTTTAGTCTTTCTTTAATGGTTGAGTCGCTTTTACTCTTAGTTGTTGAAATTCATTGTTGAATCTTTTTTTTCGAACCTCATCCGAGTTTATTGTGTGATATAATTTTCCTCTACCGAACCAAATTCTATGTCGAACCAAACGAACAAACCACGTAAGGCCGGACTCTTTAGAGTCTTAAGGATGTTGTCCTCATATCTGACTTGATAAAACCTTTGTCGTTCAAAACCTTTCTTAAAAAAGGGAAATATTTTTTCAAAGAAAACATATTCTAGATATGAGTATCATTTCTCAAAATTTTATTTCATAGTAGTTGGTTTTCTTATATGCAAGATTCACAATTGGGTTCCTGTTTGTAAGAGTTTAAATTTTTTGCTTAATAAACTCTGCTATGTTATTTTTGTTAAAGTATGAGGAATGGCTAAGAAATATGATCATACCGTTAATAATATAAGATGTTGATTCTCTTTCATAATCGATCCAAAACGATAAGTAGCCAAACCGTATGATTACGTAAGAACTATGACTCCGGTGTATTATTGACTAGCCCTACCAAGTCTATAACTAGTCAAACTGTTTAATGTTTGTGGTACTGATTAACCATGGAAATACTGAAACGACATCGGTAGGCCAAACATTTAAGTTATGAAAGTAATGATAAAACTTAGTATTAGGACTGCCACACACTTGAGATTGAAGATTCATTGATGTATGACGTTCGCGTTAGCATCCATCATTACCTTGACAATGCATGATATGGTCATTTCGGCTTGGATAATCATGATAATCGGGGTATAGGGCATCCCAACAATTTATTTGCATAACGAATATAAATAAGTTTTTAGTGAATTAGATTGACTAGTGGGATGGGTTTACCGTATGTTTAAATAGGATAGTTCATCATTCACTTGATATTTTTAGCCAAAGTTTTGTGTTTATATCTATCCAAGGCATTTCTACAACTATTTTCTCTTTTATTTTTCTTTCAAACTTTATTTTTCACCCTCTTGACTTTGAAAGTAGCCTAAACAATGGAAAAATAATTTCTCAATTATGAGGATGACGGTTCTGACAGTTATAACTAGAGCTTATTTGGCTCTTTTGGAGATGTTTCACCAAGTTTTTTTTAGATTTGATGAATAGGATGGGAGTATGAGGTCGGTGGAATCCCACCATTGTTGTACAACCTTTAAGGGCTATGACATCGTCCAAAGCCTTCAAAACCACAAACTCGAGAATTGTGACTTTTGAGTTGTTCGACCTAGTTGGTGCTAGTTGTGATTTTTCATATCTTTTACTCTAAAAATTACGAGAATTTGGGTTTTGGAACGCATTTATACCCTTTATACAGATCCATATCGAATTATGTATGTTGATGTTGGGTTAAATGATAAAAAATACCTACTCGCACTAGAAGCTTGAGGTTTATTGGGACTTCTAGTAATAATGTTGTTTTTCTAGTCCATATGAGGGTTTGGCTTCAAAATATGGGGGAAACTCCTACTGATACTCCGGCATAAGATGACTATTGTCATATTAAATTCTAAGTTTCATATTAATTTGTGGGGTGAAACTCTTTGAACTGCATGTTATATAATTAATCACATTCGACTTAAGAAAATAAGAATCTCTACATATGTGTTATGGAAGGAAAAAACCAAACACTGGATATTTTAAAATGTGAAAATGTTTAGTATTTTACAAAACATAGATCTAAAAAGAATAAAGTTAGGTCCAAAAGTTATAAGATGTGTGTTTATTGGGTAGTAACAAACTTGGAGTCTAGTAAGGTACTTAAATCTAGATAAATTAAGTTCATTGAATCAAGGTTACTTATTGATATTATGAGTAAAACTATTGTACAAATCAAGGTTTGGACTTTTTAAGAAGCACATTTGGTTGGATAAAAACTATGTGAACCTGATAGGATTCAACGGGAGAAAATAATTAAACTTCTAGGTACCAAAAATATAGATTCTCAAATCATTTCACTTTATAAAGAAGTTGTGAAGAGATCACACCATAAATTTTGATAGTGTTTTCTTTAGAAGACAAGCATAACTCTTGTAAGAAATAAATAACAACATGAAACTTTGTATATTGGCAATATGTCGTTAGTGATACAACGGATTCAATCATGTCAGATTATATTTTGTAATCACTTAATTTACCTTTATATTCAAGACTTATTGGTTGTAAGTGAGTATTTAGTAAAAAATGACACACAAATGGTATCACTCAATATTTTTAGGAAAGATTATTAGCAAACGGTTTTTAAAAATGAAGAAATGGTTATTTTAATCCTTATGCTCCAGTTGCTAAAAATACTAAAATTAAATAATCGTGGCGGTATAAACTTTGAAATTCATCAAATGGATGTCAAAAATACATATCTAAATGACGATTCAACTAGTACCTCTATATTGAACAATATAAAAGTTTGTACTTTTAGGACTAAAGGTAAGATGTGCATGCTTTTTAAGTTATTATATATTCTTACACAATCATTAAAAATGGGCATAAACTTTTTGATTATGTTATTGTAACTGATAAATTTAGATATAATACGATGGACAAATTTTTATACATTAAGGCTCACAATAACACGATGATACGTAGATGATTTAATAATATCAAGTAATAACATAAAAGAGATCATTGGAGCATATATGTTTATGTAATCTACTATTCCATCTTTAAGAAGTAGTTATTATCTTAGGAATCAAAGTAATAAAAAATACTTGGGGCAGGGAGGAGGTTCCTTAAGTTAATATCATTACATGTATAAAGTATTTAATAAATGTAAACATCTAAAATTCTAAAAAGCACATGCATTATTTTATCATAATTTAAAACTTTTGGAAAAATATGGGGCAAACAGTGTTATAAGAAGTCTAATATATGCAACTTTATGCACTAGGGAAAATATGTGATTTTAAGTGAGTAAATTAAGTCAATTTACGAGTAATCCATATTTTGGAACATTAGAATGTAATTGGAATAGTTTTAGGGTACTTGAAGAATACAAAAAACATATACATTTAATATTCAAATTTTCTTTGGATACTTGAAGAATACACAAACACAAGGTGGATCATCAATCAAGCCAATGACAAGTCGACTACGGGGTGGGTGTTTTATTCTGCGATATGTGGAAACTAACTTGTATATACAACTCAATTATGGACTCTGATTTCATAAAGTTGTCCATAACAGGAAAAGTGGCGGAATGGTTGAGGGACCTATTGCTGAAAATACCATTCACCTATAAGGGAAATATAATCTTCTAAATTTATTGTGATTGTCAAGCAACTCCATGTAGAGTCTAAAATTTTATTTATAGTAGGATGTCCGTACATGCAAGTCTAATCTATGAGTACGCTAGATAATTAATTTAAAGTGCAATCATATTGGTTCTGTATGTGCATTCTAGTGAGTACCCTACAGATTTGTTTACCAAACTATTGGCTCAGGATTTGGTAAATTCTAAATTAAAAGGGATATGGATGGGACTACAACTCCTAAATTTATTTTTTATAAATATTCAAACCAAATTCGATTATAGAGAAATAAAGATTAAATTTTCAATGTGTAACAACAAGTTATGCGTGAAAGGTTTAAACATATAAATTGAGTTACATTTGTGACATGTGTGTTATGCGTTGGTCGTTGATTATGGAAAATTAAATGAAAATGAATTGTTACTATTTGGTTTATGTGTGATATGTGCTGCTAAAGATGAAGAAAACATTATGAGTATTGTATATATAAGAATTAAGAGTGTTGACACCTCTCGTGAGAGAATGAATTCCTCTCAAGTTATGTTTCTTGACATAAATAAATAACATAGCTCATAGAAATCATGGAGAATTAAATTGTTATAAAAAAAATGTATGTGAGAGCGTTAGTTAGGTCACACTAATTCAAAGTAACGATTCAAAATATATAATGGTCTAACTTGTATATTTTATTTTATACGCATAAGTTATCTCAAAATGAGATGTGAGTTCTGGTCATAAGAAATAACCTAAAATTGGAAGAATGAAAGTAAAGACACATAAAGAGGTTTATCCAAGGCAAAAAGATCAGTAAGTGAGAGATCCTTACAACGACCGGTGATTATAGACTTTTTAGAATGGTCGTCGTGGCGAAAGGTGTTACATTTAGGGAAACAAACATATAATGTTCTCTCACTGCAACAATAATGAATTCCTATTAAAAAATTATGGTTGTATTGTTTCTTACGAGATGCCTATCCGATTGGATGTGATTTTTTCAAGATTTGTTGAATTCTTTAAGTAGATAATTAGGCTAAAGTAGGTATAAACATTCGATTCTTCGGTTTTTTAGATTCTTAGTTCTTTGAGTTTTTATAAAGTGGTAACTATTTATGTACCACATTAAATATGATTCCATACATTTTGGATATTTTGGTTCTTAAAATATGGTACCACTTTGGAACTGAATATAATTCGGTTTAGTTCAATTCGGGTCTTCTTAGTTCGATACGGTATGGATATTTTTAATTTTTTATGTTGATTCCCTATTTAAAATACTAAAATAACAGCTAATGAGGCAGAGAGTATTAGAATATTATCAAAGTCTTGAATGTGTGAAGTTTACTACTATTAAGTGACTTGATATAATAAATATTGGTTGTCAAGTTTAGGTATTTTCTTTTTATTAATCCAGTTCTGTGTGGTTCAAAATCAAACAAACAAAATTACAATTTTCAAATAAAGTGTAACATATAACCAAATTATAGTTCGGTTGTCAAAGGACATTCATAAAAAAAATTACTTATAAAAAAATAAAAAAACATTAACCAACGCCAAAAAGTTTGGGATGAAGCAACCAACACTCCAACATAACATCGATGTACTAATAGTCATAATTTTATAACCACACTACTGATAAGATATAAGGAATAAACAAATATATCAAAAAATCGAACTTTTGAATAATTACCATACATTTACACACAATTTGGTTAGAACCGACCAAATTTATGTAAAATCTGATCAATTTCTTATCGGTTTTTAGAACAATTCGGTTAAACACCAAAAAATCTAAATAATTAAAATTGGAACCGTTCAGATATTATTCAAGAACCGTAACCGAACTGAATCTTTTATTTTGATTCGATTCAACTATTTTTTTCTCAAAACTGAATGACCAGTCCTATGTCAAAACATGAAAAATACACAAATTCTAAATTTACTAAATCTTTTAAACATAAATCTCTCTCATTTAGTGAATTCTATCAGTTTCATCTATAACTTTTAGTTGTTTACCTAAGAAGTCGCAAAATTTACTGTGTTCTATTCTTTTTATATAATAAAACAAAAACAAAAAAACAAAATAATTTTTTTTTAAAATATAATCATATGTGTCTCGTAAAATTCATGTATCATAACCATACTTTTTCATCGTAAAAATCAAGACCAACCGTTTTTTATTAAATCTAAAATAAGGCGGATAGAAAATTCTAGTCGATTCATAAAACGGAATTTATCCAATACCAAACAACGGTCACCCATTTAGACGTCGATTAGATATAAATCTGTATGGAAAATCATGATTAACACTAGTAAATGTATTTCCAAACTAATTTTACAATGATATTTTATAAATATCTATTGAAGTTTATTTATTAATAAAACAACAAAATATATGATTTTTGAGAATACGAAAATCTTCACTTTTTACGGTTTTGTTGGCCCATTTCATTTCTCTTCGTTCAAAAACCGTGAATTTTTTTTTCAATTCTCAGTGTCTTCTTATGACTTTTCAAAATAATTTACACTTTTTTGTACATTTTTTTAATTAAAAAAAACTATGAAGAATTTGTATATATTAATATTTTTTTGAGATTTTGAAAGTTTTTTAATATTGTACTTATTTTATTTTATGAAATTACATTTTTTTCTATAGATCTCGAGTTATGTCAATTTTTTTGTAATACTAATCGGACGGTATATTTCGTTGCAGTGAATAGATTTTTTTCCCACATTGTATATCTTATAGAGATCTTCGAAAAATGTTTTGCAATATACTGTAGCTTTAATTATAATTTTATATAATATTTTTAATATAAAAAATAAAATATTAACCAAAAACATATAAATCATTTTATTATCCATCGACAATGTTTAAAGTTTGTTTTTCTATTAATAGCATTTTTATTTCAATGATTAAAATTTAAATAAATGTTAATCTATATATATTATATTATTTTATTGGTATAATTTTGAAAATGAAAGTTATAATATGTATCATCTGATGAGTCCGAATTCTGCTTGCTCCCCGGACAGGGACAGATCGGACCTAGCCCTCCGGACCGGACAGAGCACTTTGAATACTTAGCCAACAGGACTGTTCGTACTATGACAAAAGTACTAAAAAACCTAAACACTTCTCGACTAAGCTACTTGCTCTCCTACTTAGAGCTCATGGGTCTTTAAACATGACCTGGGTCCATTAAACATGATCCGAAAGCCCATAAGGGCCCAAGTGTAAGGATATAAATACCCAACCACCAGCATTAAATATGGGTAATGAAAATTAACTACAACCAGCCAACTTAATTCCCTCTACTCTCTACTCTAAACACAAAACACCCACGTACTTCTTTAAAATATCAAACAAATTACAAGCCTACCCTCAGGCGATAATTATCCGCACCAAATTGGCGACCACAGTGGGAGAAGAGGGTGCCTGAATCAAGCATTCAAAACCAGCAAAGAAAGTCTGTCTGAATGAATCCGGACGATCCAGAAGTACCACCAGCTCTGCTCGAAGTGGTGGGTGAGAACGATGAGTACACTATCGAAGAGCGTGATAGGCTAAAGGGTGAAATAGAAGCTCTATGGGCAGAAAAGGCTAAGATGGGCTTGAAAGAAAAATCCAAAGCATCAGTTGCTCATCACACCGATAACCCCAGGGAGCATGAGCCTTCAAAGACTCATGTGAGTACCAAAAAGACTCATGCCAGCTCCAAGAAGTCTCACCGGTCTAAGCCAGTGGAGAGTTCTGACTCAAGCTCAGAATATTCTGACAGCTCTTCGGATGATGAGGGAGTTGAAGAATCCTTATCCTCTAGCAGCGATGAGGGTCGAACTAAAAAGAAGCAAAAACAGACCAAGAAATATTCAAGAAAAAGGGATAGACATGGAAAGATGAAGAGGAATATTGGTAAAGGATCATCTCATAGCCGGAGGCATGTGGACCGGATGCTGATGGATCCTTTCGCTTTTCACGATGAACCAGGTATCTTTGCAACTCCCAATGAAGATACTGTGTTCAGTCGTGGTAGAAATTGGAGGCAATATCCATTGTCTTCCAAAATTCTGTCCGGAAACCTCCCTAAGAGGTTTGACAGCTCTAAAATGGAAAAGTACGATGGCAGTACTGATCCGGATAACCATTTGGAACAGTTTAAAAACTTCATGATGAACTTTGACGACGATGATAAGCTACTTTGCAGAGCCTTCTCCCAATCATTTACGGGGAGTGCTCTAAAATGGTACAACAGCCTGCCTCAGGGTTGTATTAAGAATTTCGATACTTTTTGGGTGGCCTTTCGAAGACAGTTCGTAGGGAGTAAAGAGCTAAAAGGCAATGGAGATACAATAATCCATTGTGCCCAGGAACCAAATGAGTCCTTAAAAGAATATATAAGTTGTTTTGTGAATACCAAGTACAGGCAGGCTGATTGCTTCGAACAGGTAGCAATAGCATCCCTAAGACAGGGCTTGAACCCTGGAAATTTGGCTGATTCAGTGACCAGAAAGAAGGCCATGACATGGGGAGGGTTGCTGAATCAGGATGGAAAACAGAGTAATGTCGATGAAACGAAGAAAACCAGGGTACACAGGCAGGTGAGGTCTACCCCGGTGACACCGAATCCCAATCAGAATCAGTCCGGAAACAAGGCAAATGAGACCGGACAGGGGCATGGTAGGGCCAAAGCTCAGTCTCAGCCAGCTGCTCCTGCTCAGAGTCAGCAATCCAGAAACAAGAGAGGGCCATGGGTCCAACCGGAGTGGTTCGCAGAATTAAAAGAAAGTGTGGCCACCATTTATGATAAAACAAAGGAAGAGGTACACTACAGAAGGCCAGCCACACTGCAATCTCCTAGGAAGCATCGCAATAACTCTTTCTGCCAGTATCACAATGATACTGGCCATACCACTGATGATTGCATAGCTTTGAAGCAAGAGGTTCAGAACTTGATCGAAAGAGGAAAACTGGAGGCCTATGTCAAAAGAAGAGGAGGTAACAGGCCTGACAATACTCACCGGATTGGTCCAAGTAATGCTGCTCCGGAGGGAGCCATGGTTATAATTGAAAGGTTTGATGTGGAATCTGAGTACTTGGATCTTGATCCAACTCGAAACAGAGTGGGTGCAATTGAGGAATGTTCTAGGACGGTCTCCGGACTCATTAAATTTTTTGAGTCACTTACAATTTTCGGAGGGGATACTATGACAGCTCCTACTGCTTCTTCGAGGAAGAGGCACTTTCATACTTTAGCCACCCAGCTAGAAGGAGGCATGACGTCCTATCAATCTCCGAATCCATTCCTCTTCATTGTTTTTTATGAAGATGATCTAAGAGATATAGCTGTCCCTCATGAGGATGCTGTTGTCATAGGAGCATCTATTGGGGGCAATGACATAAGACGAATTCTGGCGGATACTGGAAGCTCAGCCAATATCCTTTTCTTAACTACGTACAAGAAAATGAAAAATCCAGCTATAATTCAGAGTTTGGATAGATCAATTGTGGGCTTTACTGACAGCTCAGCAGATGTGATCGGAGAGTTCGAAGATAAAGTTCTATTGGGCAAGGATCCTTTCAAGAAAATGGTCAGAATACTTTTTATCGTGGTGGATTGTCCCACTTGCTATAATGCCATTCTAGGGAGGTCTTGGCTCTCTAGGATGCATGCAGTGGCTTCGGCAGTCCACCAGTGCTTGAAATATGTTGTTCAGGGACAGGTGGGAGTCGTCCGGAGCAGTCAAAAGGTTGCAAGAGAATGTTATGCTACAGCTCTGGCTACCCGAACCCTGGGGGCAGTTCGTATCAACGAACAATAGCAGTTTGAGGGGCTTTCTAGGGGTGAGGGCGAAATTGATGACCCTAGAGAGACCCCTGGAGTGTTGATACCGGTCGAGGAGGTAGAGACGCATTGTTTAGAAGAAGGAAAAATGTCAAGATAGGGTCTAAGATGCCACCCGTTTTGAAAAATGAAATGTTAAAGTTTTTGAAGAACCATCAGCACGTTTTTGCTTGGTGCAATGCTGATGTTACTGGGGTTCCAGCAGATGTGATATCACATCGCCTATCCGTCCGGAAAGATGTAGCACCAGTGGTTCAAAGAAGAAGGGCTTTCTCCAAGGAAAAGGCTGATGTCATTGTGCAAGAGGTTGATAGGCTGACAAAGATGGGGCACATCAAGGAGTCTCAGTATCCTTTATGGATTGCCAATCCGGTTCTGGTGAAAAAGAAGAATGGCAAGTGGCGCATGTGCATTGACTTCACAGATCTCAATAGAGCTTGCCCAAAAGATTTGTATCCAGTTCCCCGGATTGATCAACTAGTAGATTCCACTTCTGGGAACAAGTTGCTATCCTTTATGGATGCCTTCTCCGGATACAATCAAATCCAAGTAGATCCGAAGGATCAGGAGCATACCACATTTTTCACCGACAGGGGTCTCCATTGCTATAAGGTAACGTCGTTTGGGTTGAAAAATGCTGGGGCTACCTATCAGAGATTAGTAAACAAAGCCTTTGCTGATCAGATTGGAAGAAATATGGAAGTATATATTGATGACATGATGGTGAAAAGTGTGGATGAGCAATTACATTTGAATGATCTCCAAGAAACTTTTGCCAACTTGGTAAAAGTGAATTTGAAATTAAACCCAGAAAAATGTGTGTTCGGAGTGCAGTCTGGAAAGTTTCTAGGCTATGTTATAAGTGAGCATGGGATACAGCCCGATCCGGACCAGCTTAATGCTCTATTTCAAATGGAGCCACCTCGAAATATTAAAGAAGTACAATGACTAACGGGGAGATTAGCTGCCTTAAACAGATTTATCTCAAGGTCTTCGGACAGGTGCGCCCCGTTCTTTCAAACCTTGAAAGGTGCAAATGGATTCGATTGGACCCCACAGTGTGATGAGGCTTTCAATGAGATCAAGAAGCACTCGTTCTCCCCCAAAACTCTGTTTAAACCAGTTGAAGGGGAGACCCTCTTCGTGTATTTGACAGTTTCAAGTTGTGCCATCAGTGTTGTGTTGGTAAGAGAAGTGGATAGTTATCCCCATCTGGTGTACTACATTAGCAAAAGTCTTATAGATGCGGAAAGCCGTTACTTGAAACTCGAAAAGTTAGCATTAACCTTGGTGATAGCTGCCAGAAAGATGAGGCCTTATTTCCAGGCTCATCCCATCGTCGTCCGGACTTCCTTTCCCCTGAAGAACGTCCTCCAAAAGGCAGATATTTCAAACAGGATGACTAAATAGTCAGTAGAGCTGGGGGATTTCGACATAGACTTTGCTCCTCGAACAGCAGTCAAGGCACAAGAAGTGGGTGATTTTTTGGTTGAATTTCACTCCGATAGAGATTCGGAGCAGGCTACTGACATAAAAGATAAGAAGGTATGGGTCATCCGAACAGATGGTGGATCTTGCACTATGGGATGTGGTGTCGGGGTGTGTTTGACTTCTCCATATGGTGACAAAATGTACCAAGCTATTTTTTGCTTTCAGGGCATCCAATAATGAGTCCGAGTACGAAGCGGCTATAGCTGGTTTAAAGTTGGCCTACATCTGTGGGGCTAAGAGGGTCAGGCTACTAAGTGACTCCCAGCTTCTTATCCACCATGCCCAAGGTCAGTCTGAGGCTAAAAAGGAGCAGCTTGTGAAATATTTACTCCTCCTTAAAAATGAAGCACTCAAGTTTAAAAGTGTTGCTTATGAACATATACCCCGAACAGAAAATGAGTTAGCGGACTCATTGGCAACCATAGCATATACGGAGTCATATCCATGGATCCATGTGCTGGAGGGCCCCTCCATTCAACTTAATATGGGCAAAGAAGAGGAAATTTTTGAAGTACAGGTGAAACATCCTCAGGATTGGAGGTTTCTTCTCCTATAATACCTCTCCGGTGGTATTGTGCCTCCGGATAAATCACTAGCCAGAACATTGAAACACAAGGCTCGTGGTTTCATCATATTGAGATACGTTTTGTATAAAAAGTCTTACAGTAAACCTCTCCTGCGCTGTTTGGGGGATGAAGAGTCTCAAGTAGTCCTCTCTGAATTGCACGATGGTGAGGGATCAACCCATTGTGGATTTAGGGCTTTAACAAGAAGAGTTCTACTGGCCGGTTACTATTGGCCATCTATCATGAAAGATGCTAAGGAATTTGTAAGAAGGTGTGACCCATGCCAGAGGTACAACAATGAAATTCATGTCCCAGCCATTCCTTTAGAGTCAATTTCTGAGCCTATTCCTTTTGCTCGATGGGGGTTGGATTTAGTAGGGCCTCTACCTGTAGCCTCCGGAGGACGCAAAACTATAATCGTTGCTATAGATTACTTTTCGAAGTGGATTGAAGCAGCCCCTCTAGCAGGAACAACATCAAAAGCTGTTATAAAATTCATTCTATCCAACATCTGTTGCAGATTTGGTGTCCCACAGAAGATAACAACAGACAATGGGCCATAGTTCGACAATAGGGAAATGGAGAGTTTCTGTGCCTCAAGGGGTATCCAACATTGTTGCTCTTCACCTTTCCACCCACAAGCAAATGGAAAAGTCGAAGTGGCTAATAGAACTATACTGTCCGGTTTAAAGAAGAATTTGGAAGGGGCTTCTAGGAAGTGGCCTAGTTATTTACAAGAGGTCTTGTGGGCCTACCGGACAACACCTGGGGCTGCAACACAAGAGTCACCCTTTGCTCTGGTCTATGGGATGGATGCAGTAGCCCCCCATAGAGGCAACTCTCCCATCATTTCGTGTTCACAACTTCTCCGAACACGCTAACGAGGTGACAATCAGAGGCCAGCTCGATTTAGTAGAAGAAATACGAGTTAAAGCTCACCTTAGATTTGCACACTATCAGGGGTTGATGAGAAGCAGATTTGCTTCCAAAGTTAAAAGAAGAGATTTCCAGCCAGGGGACAAAGTATTAAGGAAAGTATTTTTACACACTAAAGAAAAGCTGTTCGGAAAATTGGCCCCAACTTGGGAAGGACCTTATATGGTTGTTGAAAGGCTTAAACCTGGAACATATTGGCTAGAAGACAAGGATGGAAGAGTTTTGACTCACCCTTGGAATATCGAACATCTCCGAATGTACTTGGAGTAGTATTTGTGTAAATATTTACTTGTTTAAACATCCATGTAAATATTTGGGGGCATACTCTTTCCTCTCTGGTGGCACGGGGAGGTTTTAATGAGGTGTCCGGGCTTTTGAATAGAATTTGATGCCTTCTTAAAAAATTTCTGAAGTGTTTTAGTTTTATGCATTATCATACGATCCGGATTGAAATAAAAGAATGATGGCCACTTAAACATTCGTCATCAGAGAAGGGCTATTTAAACTCTAGCCAGAGAACCTAAACACTCTCGCTATGAAATAACCAAGGGCTATTTAAACTTTAGCCATCAAAATTGAAATAGACTGAGTAAGAGGATGAGAATTGCACAAAACGAAGATATTCATTAAAATAACTTAAAATTCCTTGGCCCTCCAAGGACTTTTGAATTGTAAAAAAAGAACAAAAGACCTATCCGGTCAGATACCGGACACAATTACAAAAAAGAGTGCCTTGGCCATCCAAGGACTTTAGTTTGGGTAAGCAAGTAAAAACTAAATCATGAGTTAAGGTTGAGCCTTTGAAGATGGCTCAGCTTCATATATCTTCTTCTTCCCTTTGGGATCATCTTTCTCTTCGTCTGGGATCTCCCCGGTGTTTTCCTCAGCATCGGATGAAGATGCACTAGAGAAGCCAATTCGGTCGCCTTCGGCCATCGTATGATATGGGAGATCTTCAACCTCTACATGAAGCCATAAATCCCCTAGGTTCCTCTTCGGGAATTTCTCATGGAAGAGCAAGACCATGTCTGATCTTACCTTGGCATACATTTGCTCTTGAGTATCGATCACGTTGTTGGCATAGGCATCGATCTTGGCTTGGATTTTAGCCTCCTGCTCCCCTAGCAAAGTAGCTTTCTCCTCGGCAGCCTTAGACACTGTATTCTCAAGAGCAATTTTGTCATTGGTCAAGTTGGTGATGATTTGGTCTTTGGCTTTAGAATCCCCCTTTGAGGTGGCAAGATCTTTCTCCAGTTCGGACAGCTTCCCCCGGAGCTCTGCAATGGTGTCCTCTAATTTGGTGATTTTTGTGGTACTTGCCTCTTGGTTTCTCTTCAACTCCCTGTTTTCTTTCTTTAGAATGGTAGCATTTTAAGTGGCAGTGCGAAGGTCGTCGGACAACCTCTCTTTGTCAGACTTAAGATCCTTGATAATGTCTGTCTGACTCCGAACTTGTTTCTCCAACGCAAGTACATGCTGAACATTTCTCAATAAAGAGTGGGCTATGACGTCCCTTTCACTTGAAACGATAAAGGTATTACCATTGAAATTGACTGTATTCGAGGTGCTCGGAGGGAGATAAGGCCCAGCGAAGTCGTCTCTGGGAAGATTGATGAAGTACTCACCAAGCCCACCAAGACCGGAGATGTCTACCCCATCAATGTTGAGATCTCCCCCTTCGACCTCATCGGTATGGAAGTCGCCCGGTATCTCCTCCGCTAGTGTTGGGTCAGCAGGATCAGCTTGGGAAGGAGGCTCCGGAGCTCGGAGAGAAAGCTCGTCACCCTTAAAA
The DNA here is from genome assembly GCA_036936605.1 of Limnanthes douglasii subsp. nivea. NCBI lineage: Eukaryota > Viridiplantae > Streptophyta > Magnoliopsida > Brassicales > Limnanthaceae > Limnanthes > Limnanthes douglasii. The sequence goes on along the minus strand of JAUPFV010000005.1, from coordinate 10,331,282 downwards.
ATCTTCTTCTTCTTGGCCTCCCGGTCTTTGCTTTCACTTCCCTATTTACGATTTCTCTTGGAAGCCCTTGGAGGTTTTGGGGGTTGCACCTCTTGCCTCTCAGTATCCTGCTCCACTACTTCTAGGAGAGCAGCATCAATTTGGCTGTGGACTGGCGGGTTTATTGGAGCATCCTCCTCTGCATCAGCAAGGTTAACACCACCTGCCACTTTCTTGCCCTTCTTCTTGCCTTTCATCTTGCTCGGGGCTTTGGCCCGGCCTGGCAAGTAGAGTGTCCCATCTGGTTCATGGGTTCTTTTAAGCACAACATCCGGAGGAGGCTGAGTGGTGAGCTCCTCCCAAGTCAAGTCTCTCTGACCTGTGGTGTTCCACAAGTGAGACCTTGCCAAGTTGCCTCCGGTAAAAGCAGCATGGAACCGGTTCCCCCATCTCTCAGCAGTCCAAGCATTGATCTTGGTGCAAGTAGCCTGCCCGGTTTTCAGATAATCACTGAATTCCTTGGGCAGTACTGCTAAGGAAAACGTAAAACCAATTAGTTTAAACTAACTTTAAAAAAAAGACAAAAATATAAAGCAGGAGACTTACGGTCACTTCTCCACCTGCTTCTGAGGAGGCTTGGGTTCACTCCGGACTTGATCTTCTTCCCGTTCTCCCAAGCACCACTAACAAACATGAACTGGGTCCTCCAATTCCTCTCCGCCTATAACAGATCATCCACAGCCTTGAAATCATCCCTCATATTGAAATGGTAAAAGGGGATGTGGTGGTTTCTACAAAGACTGGCCACAACAGCAAACTCCTCCATTGGCAGAGGAATCCCGGAGAGCCTTGAAGCCATGATGCAGGCCATGAGGGTGTACCAAGCGTTAGGGCTCAGTTGGCTCGGGGAAAGCTTTATCAGATGGAAGTATCTGACAATTTCAGGGTCCAGGGGGAGTTTAAGTCCCCAATTGAATAGCTCAGTGAAGATGACAACTTCACTCAGTTTGCAGTCCATAGGAGTCTCCGTGTGTATGAGGATCATGATCTTCACGTTCTCCGGTATTCCCCACTTAGTACGCATCCGGCCCAGCTCAGCTGTGTGGATGAATGCGTAGTTAATTTTCTGCAGGGCAAGGAGGTACTTGACATTGACCTTGTGAAAACAAGGCCCCACCTTTCCTTCAAGACTCTCCGGCAGATCCGGATGCTTCAAACACAGCTTCTCCTTGCCTTTGTCTTTTTTGGCAACAGCAGCACTACTGGTCTGACCGGAGGGCTCAGACTCAAATGGGGCCTCTTCGACAGAGTCCTTCATTACATCCTCCATAATTGTTGAGGGGTTTTCGGTAGCAGTAGTTGAGGGAGGGTTCAGCTCCGGCTCAGCCTAAACTCCGGACTGGTGGGCTTCAGTGTCCCCTTGATTTATGGCCTCCGATTGAGGCTCTGATTCAGATGCTTCTCTTCGAAGACTTGGACTAGTGCCCTCCGGACCGGGCAGCCTGTCCCTGGGAGCTCTTATAGGCACCTCTGACCCAGTGCTGCTGTCTTTTGCCCCCGACTTTGAGGGAGTGTTCTTAGAGGCTTGCCCCTTGACCAACCGGCCCTTTCTCCGTTCAACTAGCTTTAGAGGGGAATGCTCCGTATCTGACTCCATTGCTATAAAGGGTGAGGGTTTTTTAAAACTAGTGACAGTTACCCCTGGCTCGACAGTGGGTTCTGATTCTTGAACCGAAGAACCAGAGACGATGGGAGAGAGATTATTGTGGAATAACTTTCTTGGCTTGATTCCTTTAGAAGAAGAAGAGCATTGATCTGACTCTGTGGCAGAAGTAATTGGTCTATCAACAGGCGAAGTGGGTAACCCTGCTGCTATTCGTCTTTCCCTTTCGACTTTTTGTGCTTTCTCTAATTCAGAAAGGTTGAGCCACCCGCCTTTGATCAGTGCGTTCCTCGCTGTAAACATAAACTATCTGGGTAAGTTTTTTGCTTTAGAGAGAGAAAGCTTTAAGAAAATAGTGCAGAGTAAATATGAGAGATATGGTAAAACAGTAGAAAGTGTGTTTGAATTTATAGTAAATCTGAAAAAGAAGTTTGATTCCTAGGAGAATTCGAAAAGATTGGTAATGATTAAAAACGGCGCTGATGTCACCACCTTTAACTAAGAGGTTGCTTTTCGAAAAGGTGGGTTCGAAATTCAAGGTGGAAAAACGGTTGAAGCAACCAACCAGAAAGCGACGCGTGTCCCACGAACTCTGGCAAAAACCGTTTTGGATTCATGAAGCTTTATCAGTCCGGATAATCCCATAGCCCAAATTGACCGACCTGTCCGGATTCAAACCACCCCTGACGTCGGACTGTTTTTCAGGTTTTTGACAAAGGAATTTGGACAAACACCTAAAAAAGGGGCTCCAGATGAGTCCGAATTCTGCTTGCTCCCCGGACAAGGACAAATCGGACCTAGCCCTCCGGACCGGACAGAGCACTTTGAATACTTAGCCAACAGGACTGTTCGAAATATGAGAAAAGTACTAAAAAACCTAAACACTTCTCGACTAAGCTACTTGCTCTCCTACTTAGAGCTCATGGGTCTTTAAACATGACCCGGGTCCATTAAACATGATCCGAAAGCCCATAAGGGCCCAAGTGTAAGGATATAAATACCCAACCACCAGCATTAAATATGGGTAATGAAAATTAACTGCAACCAGCCAACTTAATTCTCCCTCTACTCTCTACTCTAAACACAAAACACCCACGTACTTCCTTAAAACATCAAACAAATTACAAACCTACCCTCAGGCGATAATTATCCGCACCATCATCTATATACATTTCCATGTTTCGGTTTATTTGAAAGACAAAGATTTTGTTTACCAACCTTCAATAGGTCATATGACATTTTTAACCTAAAAACATCACGTTGTAACAATCTAAGTTATATCCAGTTATGAAAGTAGTATTATGTTGGCCATCTGGGTGCATATGGATATGATTAAAGCCAAAATAAGGATCCATGAAGGATAAGAGCCTCCTCTCCGAAGTAGGTTCTACTAGTTGATCGACCTTGGAGACCCGAAATGAGTCATTATACAAACCTTATTTAAAACGGTAAAGTCCAAGCACATCTTCAATTTACCATTTTTCTTCTCAACCAACACGGGGTCGATGTCCATATGAGGTATTGAGACTCTTTTATATGCCATACCCTTGACAATCGGTCATTTTTTATAACAATCGCTTCAAATTTCTCTGCTAAAAAAGCTCACCTCCTCGTCTTGATAATTTTTATCCTCGTATTGATTGACAACTTGTGATAATTAATGTGAAGAGGAACCGTTGCCAAGTTTTTCAATAAAACACATCTAGATTATTAAATATAATACTTATCAACTCGCTTATAAGATTACGTGACAATAAAGTACAATTCTCACTGCCTTCCCTTTCTTGAAGGTATAAATCTTAGTATCCTCTCTTAAGATAACAAGGGTCAAGGTCTCTCTTGGATAGTTCATCGCTTTGAAGCCAATATGAGGCCTCTTTAACTACTATTTCTTCGAATTTAAAAACTCTATATAACAATCCTAGGTGATCTTTTGGTTGTAATCTATAAACTCAACCATGTATCGGACGACATAAAAAAAGAACTGATCAATGGTGGAAGCAATGACATGCATTATATAGAAATATGACCTCTAAAAATTATTGGTATAAGAAGCATGCTCTTCTACGACCATGAACATAACTCATACTACTTTTCTATACTCAATCTGGCCCAAAATAACTTCTCTCTCAAATTTTCTAATTACCAAAGTATTGACTATTGTTAATCAAACTATTGTTCAATGTGAAGGTCTAATCTTTAGAGGGTTCCTCATATTGTTATGGGTGGACTTGAATATTATGATAGTAGAGTTTTATGTGTTCATCAAAATTCTCATGATCCCGTCTCATATAGCTCCCGCGTTGCTCAGTATTGCATCCTCATGGGGGGTTACAACCCCTCTGGAATCATCATCATAAAAAATAATTGGATAATAATATGTATGATAAAAATTAATGGAGGTCCGCCCTTTGGTATTGAACTTCAAATATTCTAACATGTCTTTTTGAAGAGGAATTAGTCACCCCAGATAGAGATCGCCCCCAAGAATGATTGCTACAATGATACCCACTATTATATATGTTAAGTCTGAATCTAATTTCTTGAGAGAGAAAATATAGAGATAGTTTAATTCTATAGAGAAAGTAAGAGAGAAAGTAAAATTAGTTTAATGAACAAGTGTCACCCTCTATTCATTTTCTCAGCCTTTATTTAGAAGCGCATCAGGCTTAGTTTAACGGAATTAGTTACATCGATGGATAAATTTCACTTTAACCCCCTTATATTTACAAGTAGTTTAATATCCTCTTTCAACTATACAATTTATCACATATAATCTTAATTTTATTACATTTAGGCCCTCAACATTTCATATCATTATCAATATGCATGTTAAGATCCAGACTAAGTATTTTTTTGACATATCGGAGAACTCAGTTTCATGGTCCACGATTACCATGGAATATTTTTAATTGGGAACGACCATTAGAGCTTTGGATCTCTCACCAGCTAGCTTTCGTTTGGCTCTCGCATACCCTCATATCAGAGCAGTCTGGTTCTTGACAAACTCAATTAGCTTTCCATTACTAATTAAACTTTGCACCTCTTTTTTTAGTATAATTCAATCCATGATCCACTAAACGATGTCGTTATGATAATTTTAAAATATGATAATTCTCTCCTTCTAAATCCTCATTATCGATAAAGGCCCCCGAAACAGAAAAAAAAAACTTTTAACCTTTTCATAGATCGTTGCCACACTCTTAGTCAACTTTGTGTAATTATCATGGTGTCCCCATTAGTTTATGTATCCATCCTAACCCCTGTTAGATTGTCCAGCATGAGTAGTTTGATTCTGAACAACCTAGCTGAAGCTTGCTGTTAGGGAAGCCTAGGTTGATGGGTATCTTGTGGGTAATAGGTTGTGTTGTTATGCAGACTGTTCATAAGAAAACGTTATAGTAAAGACATGTAATGGGTTTTACTGGTGAGGTATATGCAAAGCTGTCGGGTTGGATCTGAGCGTTATTGTTTCCTTCATTTTTATATGCAACTCTACCTTAACCAAGAGTGACCCAAAACATAAGGATTTATTCTTCATAACATCCTCATCCAATAGACCTATAAGGATACATTTTCTAAAATGAAGCGTATGTTTCTGCTTTGTGATATTCATCAAGATTAAGTTTTTTTGTATAAAAGTCTTGATGTATCTCATAAATTTTCACCAATATCTTACTTACATTGCATGATAAAATCATTATCAAATTTGATCTTTTTACTTCTAATAAAATGATCCATGATAAGGGATCACAATGTGTAAAAACTTCTTATCGAGCCACGGGTAGCTAACAAAACCATGTTAGACCATTCCCTTGATATTATCAAAACACCGTGACACATAAGTTGATCATCCCTCTAGAAGCTGAACATTATATTCCTGAGCTACTCAATATGATGCTTCAGATCTCACGAGTCATCATATTTGTCCATCTTTTACTTGTCAAACTTTAGCGGCGACTCCCCGACCAAGATCTGTAGAGCTAAATGTGATATGCCTTATTTGTACATGTGACTGTATATAGCCTCTCAACGCCATGATTTAACTATGGGTATTGATTCGATCATTGGTATATTTTTAGACCGTTGAAGTAAGGATAATGACAATAAAGAACGTAAATATTATTTCCATAATAAGGTATGTTTAGTCCAAAACCCTGCTTTTGGCTCGGTACCGAAATGATGAAGAAATTTGTATTGAATATTGGTAGGGAGTAATTCCATGACTAAAGTACATATGACATGGTAGGTTGTACATGTTTGACATGATGTTAGGGATTAAAATCCCTAATTGGTTCGAACACCCATTGGGGCTCAACCGCTTGAGCATGTATGACCTTTCTTTAGGGTGTGGAAGCTCGACCAGCATGCCTAGCCTGGGAGCATGCCAACATCTATAATGATACATGTTTCGTATATGATGTTTTATTTATTTATAGAGAGAATTGACTGTCTATTGAACTTCACTTGTGGTGTAGAGTTAGTAGTATCCACGAGCCCGATATCATTATATAAATGAACCATAACATTTTTCGGGTCAGAATTATTCCAAAGACTCTTAATATCCATCATCACCTTTAGTGGTCTCAGAACTCTCCACGACATGTATCACTTCAAATCTTAGGGCGGTATGTGGCTACTACTCTGTGGTAACACTAGTTTCATTCATTTGATTTAAAATCTAAAGTTCCATGAGCGAACTAAACATGTAAACATTAAGTTTCATTTCATCCAAGACGTGGTGGAGAAGGAGAAAATGAAGATGACTGAGATTTCTAGTGAATAAAACCCTTTGGATGCTTTGACCAATTTATTTCCAATTTCAAAGCTTACAAACTGTATGAGATGGGTGCAAGTGTGGGATGCAAGTGCGTTGGTCTCTAAAGAGTAGAACATTGGATGCAACAGTAACTAAAGTTACTATAAATCTAGGTGGAAACGTGTTACGTGTAGACTAGAAGTAACTCGTTAATAGAGGTATTGTCTTAGGATTATAAAAGTGTTAGGTCTATCGTAGCATGTATTAGGCAAGAACTGTTGAAACATTCTGGCATTTGAGCTGCGACTTAGTTGCATAGATGTCTATTGATTCTAAGGACTAAGATAAACTGTAGAAAATTGGTTACTATTGGGTAGAAGGAAATATGTTATGAGCCAAAGCAGGTTTGTCTAAAGCAAGTTGATCCAAAACGTTATAATTTGAAGCGAGCTAGACCGTATCACCACTGTCGGGCTGAGGCAGAGTAAACTGTTTGTTAGGTCTACTATATTAATTAGATTTCATATTATGGTCTTCATATATTAATTAGATTCCCTATATTAATTGGGTTTTCAATATTGTTTATGAGGTCTCCTATATTGATGGAATATGAGTTATTTCATCTGTTGATTAATAGGCTTTATTCTGGAGGGTTTGATGATGATTTAGGGTTTCCCAAACCTATAAATAGAAGAATATATTGATATGAATTTTTTTATCTGCAACATAGAGAGACGATTACGCGAGCTGCATATTTTCTAAAAAATTGAATTTTAGGTATTTTGATAGATGAGTGAGGTGAGAGATAAATACTCTAGAGACGGGTCTGAATCACGCAATCTTTTGTTACAAAAAGTGATTCAACTTTTTTGTGTTTGAGAGTTTTTCTATAACCTACTTATATATAAAAGAGTATACTAGTTGTAGGATTTCTCACAATTCGAATCACGTTAAATATTCTCGTGATTTTGTTTATTACACTTCTTCTATTTGTTGTTAGTCTGGAACAGGGTTAATAGACTGTTTTACATAGATTCGTTTAATCGTATGTCAGTATTCGTAGGCTGAATGATGTATTGGTTCCCGCAACAAAAATATATTATTTTTTATTTTTTAATTCATAATTTCAAACCAAAATAAATATAAAAATAAAAAACGAGATAAAAATAATAATTTATATTAAATACCCTAATTGTTTTGTAAAATCGGATTTAAAAACCAAATTTGAAAGATTAATATTTTTGAAAGTTTTTGACTAAATAGCAAACAATATAAAAGTTATGATAGAGAAGCAATTTTTTTTTTTTGAAATATTTGGTTAAAAACAAAACCAATAATTGGATAAAAAGGAAAAATCTCACAAAACCGTCTAACGTGGATAAGATATCTAACAAAAACCATAGAAACGTTAATATACAAAAACGCTATTTCATTCCTAGACCCACAACTAAATAGATTGATGGCTTCACCAAAATTCGTAGAAAGTTTTGGATATGTGTTGAGCCTTCATACATCGTATTTAATATAACTTTACGGATCATTCACTAAAACATAATATATTTTTTCGCTGTCACTTGATAAGATACCCTAAAATCATCTGCATTCCGATTCTGTGGGATTTTCATACCAAACAAACTAAAGTTTAATTTTTATTCTTTTTTTTAGTACTAATAATTTTGAAGTACACAAATTCAACACATAACTACTTAAATGTGACATTATTCGTAAAACCTAGCTTTTAGAAATATATATATCGAAACAACTTTTTATACATAAATAAATTATTAAATTAAGTAAAAATATTGTTTATACATGTTAACAGAGCATATTTCGAAAGATTGATATATTTTAAAAATATGTTCTATAAAATTATTTATTAGATTTAAATTGTTTGGAAAAAAATGCATAAAATCACTAAATCCGTATAGAATAAAATCTGGAAACAAAAACGAAATCAATGAATGTATGAATGTCGACGAAAACCGGAATCAAATGGAGGAAGACAAAAAATGCAAAAAATTTGAACGTGGGTATCCAAAACGACAAACCAACTGAAACAGCAGTTTTCACAAATAATAAAAAAGAATAGAGCAAACCAAGAGAGGGAAGCCAAAAAAAGGTGATCCAACTGGAACATACGAAGGGAGATCGAGCACAATCAAGATCAATAGAAGCATCTACATAAGCAGTGAGGAACATACAACCGACAAGAATAGATATTAACTAGACACACGTATTACACCAATCATGTCATTTTGGATCCAATGAATCTAAATTGTAAGTAAAAAAAAAACTAATTGCGACATCGCAAAGGCGAAGACGAGAGAAGACCCAAAATTTCTTGGCCTCCTCCCTTTCTGAATCCTGAATGTGTAACATGTATAGCTGCAATAGATAGTGATTCCTCTTTTTAGGAGGGGTTCTCTTACCAACACCAACCATATTGATATTTTTGTTCCTTTGGTCAAAGTGTGTTTCTTTCTCATTAAAAATATTTGATATAAGAGTCGTCACTTCATCCTTAGGATGCTAACAATCCCTCAAGGACAGTTTCAACCTCGGGAGATGCTTTTACAACATAGTTTCCTCCACAACTTGTTTCAGGAATAAATCTCACCACTTAATCTGTTTCGCCTTCTCAAAAAGAGGAAGAAAACCTTGTTTTAAAATATAATGAACCTTCGGAAAAAAACCACATGTGATGGAAGAGAATATGGATGAGAGTGGGGAAGACACGTATTTGGAGACGTCCAGACAAAATGGAGAGACTCGGAACGTGGTTCAGGAAAAAATAAAAAAAATGTCTTGCTGGAATCTAAACCACTTCCGGAGTGTCTCATTGGGCGATTTGGTCCCAATTTTTCTAAGGTTAGTGTCAAATATTTGATGGCCCTTCAAAAGATATCCTATGTATATTCTCATACTGCCGACCTGGATAGAATCCAGAAAAAATGGGGTTTTCTGGAATCAACCAAAGTGAGGATTCTTATTCCTGAGGAAACTCTGATGGAGTGGAAGACAAGTGAACTGGTGGTGTATACCGATGTACTTAATTGAGGTCTTAGGTTCCCTTGGACCCATAAATAGTGAGTTATTTTCAATTGGTGAAGTTATGGCCAAGATAATTAAGTTTCAATGCACGGTACACACTGTTAGCCAACATCATAGCTTAAAGGCTATCGAAACTCCGATGCCCATGGAACAGATTGCTACTGTAGCAGGTTTATGCCGAAATAGTCATATCCCATTTTATTACTTCAATATGAGGAATAACTATAAATTTGTTAATGATTTGTTAGAGGCTAAAAAGCCTTGGAGGACTCATTTCCTCTCTATTAGCGGCGCTTGGGAAAACGACAAGAAGATCACGTCTAAAAGAAATTCGAGCTTACTCACAAGATATTGGAAAAGCCCATGTAAACGTGTTATAAATTTATTTTGTTATGTTTTAATATTTGTTTTCTCATCGGATTTGTTTTACAGTGTTCTTAAAAATTTTCTCATAATATCTAGAATAGGGAAAAATAACTTTTACGAAGTTGAATAAGTGGACCAGTGAGAAATGCTCAAATGTTTTCATAATTGTTTCACCTTAAAAAATATGGTGAAGGCTCATTTGTGGAGAACGAATCCAATTTGGGAGCTTACATGAGAGTAATTTACCACTCCTCATTGATCCTCTGCTATCTACAAAATAACTGAGGAAGCTGATTGTAAACTGTTTTTACCAGCCAGGAATAGGGCTCCCACTCATCTTGATAAGATCAAGAAGAAAAATAAGGGAGATGATTCATCTCAAGTTTTTACCGAACTAGGGAGTTTAGGGCCTCCGGATGAAATTGATGTAACTTTGTTGGAGGCAGTCGTGGTTACTGTTGATGAGGCCAATGAGCATCAAACTCTCATACATTCAAGAAAAAGAAGGGCCAAAAGAGAACTAAAGAGAGAAGTGAAGAAGAATAAAACTTCCATTGGTTCAGATATCATACTCTGATCCGAAATTCTTCCCTCTAACATTTATACAGAGGTTCCTCCTCAAGAAGAAGCACATACTGATCTTTCTTCCCTAGAGTTCCTACCACTAACCAACCTTCATTCGAAGATGATGACCAGCTGGATGACATAGGAAATTTTAACTTCGAGGATTTTGACAAGGTTTTCCCTCAATCTACCACTATTGCCAACGCTGTAACATATGATAGAGAGTCCTTCGAATTGTCTAAGGAACACGATGTACTTGAGTATATGGTCTTAGGCTATATAAGGCCAATAGTTGAATTGGAGAGACAGGTTAGATCTCAAGTTAAGGATATTACTTCTGTTACAAATGAAAATCAAAATTTGAAAGATTCTATCAAAGTAGAACAAGACAAGGTTGAGAATTTGGGTAAGGAAAAGAAAACCCTTAGTGATGGGCTAGTCTAGCTAAATTTGATCATGAGAAGCTGCAGACCAGCTATACCAATTTAAAGTCAACTACTTCCAAAGAAATAAATTCTTTAAAGGATGAACAGATTCATCAACCATTTATCCGAAGAGAAGAAAACGTTTGAAGATCTTCTCAGGAAGAAGGAAAATAAAATTACCTCTCTTAAATAGAGAACTGCTCAGGATATAGCCACTGTTGTGGATGCATATGCTGATATAGTATTGGAGTCCATACAACAGATGGACGAATCCATCAAATCGGATATGGTAATATTTTTTCGTAAAACCTTTCTTAAGCGGCCTCTTGGAGATCTATCGAAGTTTGTGCCATATGAGAAAATTCCTTTTCATTCTATATCTTCTGGTGATACACTAGGCGTCTCTTTGGGAGAATCCGACTATGATGATGAAGTTGAGGAAGATTCAGATGATGATCATCTAGAAAAAGAAAAATAAGAAAACAAAAGAGAAGAAGCAAAAAAGAAGAAAACTGAAGGGAACGAGCCCAAAGGTTAATTATTTTTTATATATTTTTATTTTAAACTAAAGTCCTTGATATGATCAAGACATTTTTTTGTTTGCAGATCGGATTATTTTGTGACTTTGTTTGCATTATTCCTTGTTTTAAACAAGGCATTTTATTGTGTGGATTGGATTATAATTCAAAGGTATTTTATATATTCTTTAGTTTTATCCACTTTATGTATCCTTACATATTTTACTTTCATTAATATCTGATCTCAACTAAGTACTCAAAGATGATTAGAATTTGAAAATATTTACCCAAAGTAATAAATTAAATCTGGTCAAGCCCTTCGAAGGTATTTCGTTCGAAAGAAACATAATTTTAATCATATCCAAACCATTCAAAGGTAATCTATTTGAAAGTAATAAAAATTTAATCCATCTGAGCCATTCAAAGGTAATCCATTTAAAGGTAATATATCTTTAATTCATCTTAGCCATTCAAAGGTAATCCATTTTAAGGAAATATATCTTTAATCTATCTGAGCCCTTCAAAGGTAATCGATTTGAATGCATTATATCTTTACTCCATCCGGTATAATAAAGACAAATTTAAAGGCAAATGATATATATATATATATATATGAGATCCGGACACCTCATTGAAACCTCCCCACGCCACTAGGGTAGGAAAGACTATGCCCCCTAATATTTATATTGAACTAAAGCAAAGTAAATATTTACAAGATAAGTTTATTCTAAGTACAACCTTAGGTGTTAAACCATCCAAAGGTGCTTCAAAAGGTTTTCTTATTTGTCTAACAGATTGCATATTCCTTTCCTGACCCTTTCATATACGATGTATGGTCGTTCCTAGTTCAGAACAAGCTTTCCGGACTTCTTTCCTTGGTGTGTAAGAATATTTATCTTAAAATTTTATCTCTGACTTGAAAATTTATTTCTCTTACTTTAGATGCAAACCTGCTCCTCATCAAGCCTTGGTACTGAACAGTTCTTAAATGAGCTTTCACTCTAATTTCCTCAATTAAATCTAACTGAGCCCTTATTGCTATCTTATTATTATTTCCGGAATAATTTTGAACTCTGAAAGAAGAAAGAGTAGCTTATATATGTGTAATTGCATCCATTCCATAAACTTGAGTGACTGTATGGGGAGCGGTTCGGTATGCCCATAGTACTTCTTGTAAATAACTTGGCCATTTCCCAACTGCTCCCTCTAAATTCTTTTTAAAACCCACTAAAATCGTTCAGTTGGCCACCTCAACTTGTCCATTGGCTTGAGGATGAAAATGGGATAATAAACAATGTTGAATTCCTTTTGACTTACAAAATACTTTCATGTCTTTATTATCAAATTGAGGACCATTATCCGCAGTGATGCGCTTGAGAATACCAAATCAGTAGTATATGTTAGAGAGAATAAAATTCATCACTGCTTTAAATGTTGTTCCGGATAATGGTTCATCTTCTACCCACTTGGAGAAATAGTCTATTTCCAAAATTATAGTGCGATAACCCCCTAAAGCCATCAGAATAGGTCCGACTAGATCAAGTCCCCATCTATCAAATGGTATTTATTCGGATACAGAATGCATGGGGACTATTAGTACATGGATTGCATTTCCATACATCTGCCATAATAGTAGGCCATTAATACCTTGCCAAGAGACTCTTCTAGTTAAAGCTTTATAGCCACAATATGTTGATCCTTCTCCATCAAATAGTTCTGACTGAACACTTTGAGATATGTCAGATTTGGGGCAGCGCAACAAAGGCCTACTGAAGTATATTTTTATAAAGAACCCCTGTTAGAACCAAAAATCCACGAGCTTTATATTTTATCTTTTTGGCAGAAGTCTTGTCTTGAGGTAAAACTCCATTAGTGATAAACTTTTGGATCTCATTTCTCTAATTTTTATAAACCATGGTAGATACATGTAGACTTTCCCCCCACTTCAGCCTTTATATCTAAATTTGTGACTATGGAAGGATATTCATGCACAATGATCCAATGATATGCTTTGGAATAAGCTATAGTGGCTAAATAGTCAACCATTGAATTTTTTAATCTAGGGATATGCTCTTATTTAATGTGTTTAAACCCAGTTATGATCTTTTTCAATACTTTTAGATACTTTATTAAGTGATATTTCCTAGTTTCAGATTACCCACATGCTTGATGAATGAGTAGTTGTGAATCACTTATCAATTAGACTTTTTTGGCACCACATATCTGAGCTAATCTCAATCTAGCTATGGTTGCTTCATATTCTAACTCATTGTTGAATGCTCTGAAACCAAAAGGTATAGTTTGGTAGATTGAATCCCCAAATGGGGAGATTAGACAGACACCAGCTCCATATCCCATTATATTGGACCCACCATCAGTTCAGGTTACCCATTCCTTCTTAGGCTTACTGGTTTGAGTTTCTTCATGAGATATTTTGGAGTAAAATTCAACTAAAATATCATCCCCATCTTGAGTTTTGATTGCGGTTTGGGGTGCAAAGTCAATATCATAATCTTTAAGCTCAACTGATCACTTGGTCATCCAGCTTGATATATCTATTTTTTGTAATGCATTCTTCAAAGGGAAAGAAGTTCGAACCGTGATAGAATGCGCTTGAAAATAAGGCCTCATTTTTCTGGCGGCTATCACCAATGCCAAGGCTAATTTTTCCAAATTTACGTACCTTTTCTCAGCTTCCAAAAAGCATTTTCTTATATAATACACAGTGCGGGGATAATTATCAACTTCTCGTACCAACACTGCACTCACAACATACTTTGATACTACCAAATACATATAAAGTATTTCCCCATCTTCAAGTTTAAATAATATTTTAGGTGAAGATAGCTGCCGCTTGATTTCAAGAAAAGCTTGGTCACAATTTAGGGACCGATTAAATTCTTTGTCATTCCTTAAAACCTAGAAAAATTGTGCACACTTGTCTGATGATCTCGAAACAAACCTGTTTAACACTGCCAACCTTCCAGTTAATACCTGGACTTCTTTAGTATTCTAAGGTGGATCCATGGCTAACAAAGCATTTAATTGATTTGGGTCAGCTTGGATCCCTTTTTAACTTCTAATGTAGCCTATAATTTTTCCGGATGGGTACCGAAGGTACATTTTTAGGATTTAAATTTAACTTTATGGTTTTTCAAGTTAGAAAATGTCTCTTGGAGGTCGGATATGCGATCTTCCTATTTACAGCTCTTAACCATCATGTCATCGATATAAACTCTTACACTTCTTCCAATATTGCTAGCAAAATCCTTATTAACCAATCGCTAATATGTAGCTCCAGCATTCTTCAACCCAAAAGGCATTACCTTATAACAACGAATCCTTTTGTCAGTGATAAAAGTAGTATGATCTTGATCATTCAGATCCATCTGTATTTGATTTATCTTGAAAAAGCATCCATAAAGGATAACAACTTGTTTCTCGATGTGGAATCTACTAGCTGATCTATCAGGGGCACATACGTCATTTTCCATTTTTCTTTTTGACTAAGGTCGAGTTAGCTGTCCAAAGAGGGTACTAAAATTATTTAATATGTCCCACCTAGGTCTTCTTAGACTATGGCTTCAGATTTTTATCTGGAAAAATTTCTTCTTCTTTGCACCACTAGCCATGCATTGGATCTAACAGACAGTTTGTGACTAATCACGCTTGCTGGTACTTCAGTTACATCCTCGTTACACCAAGCAGACACGTGTAGATTGTTAAATAAAAAAGTTACTAATTTTCCCTACAACTATAATGGTAATTTAGATTCGACCGTGACACTTTTTCCTTCTGCCAAACGATGAATTTAAACTTCTTCAATTGGGATCACAACTCTACGGGCCTCCCTTGGATCATCAATCTTGTTTGATCTGGCAGAAAACTCCATTAATTGCTATTTTTTGTCAACTTTCACTACTTCTAACGATTTTTGAGCAAGAGCAGTGTCATAACATTCCCGGGCTACTTTTTGACTACTTTGGACGACACCTACTTGACCTCCCACAACATATTTTAAACATTGGTGGACGGTGGATGCTACTGCATCCATCCTATAAGACCTACCAAATGTGGCATTGTAAGAGTTCAGACAATCAACTAATACAAACAAAACTCTTATCAGCTTCTTGAATGGTCATTTTCCCAACAAAACCTCTCCTTTAAACTCTCAAATCACATCGGCCGAGTTACTACCAAATCTTACTATGGTCCTATTCGAACGTTGGATGATTAAAGGATTCTTTATTCTCTTATAAGTTGATAAAAAAAGAATATTTTTCCAACAGCCTGTATCAATCAGGGTTCGACGCATGTCATTACCTTCAATTGATGCTCTTATTACCACAACATCTTCATGCACGCCCGCAATATCTCTCAAGTCATCTTCATCAAAGACAATGAATGGAGCAAGGCTCTAATAGAGATGTGGAGACATTTTCCCTTCTAATTAATTAGTTAGACTGTTCACATCTATTTTTGTTGAGCAGTCTGAGGGCGCAGTCACATTATCTCCCCCAAAGATGCTCAAAGATTCAAAGTAGCTGCACAGATCGAATACTATCGTTTTTCCTCTATCATCGCAACATGATTCTGATTTTGATCCGGATCAGGGTCTAAATATTCCAAGTCTACATCATACCATTCCACAATCATCATATCATCCTCTTGTTTAGATGCACCCGTACTTTGTCCTGGAACATTTGGTGACGTTACTTGTGTTGTGCTCACACTAGGTTGGGCACGCGTATTAAATGGCATGTTGCCCTATTTATTTTTAACGAAAGCAGACAACTTCCCATTTTCAATCAAAATTTGTACTTCTTGTTTTAGGTTAATGCAATCTTGAGTATCATGACCCATATTAATGTGATATTTTCAAAAAAAAAAATAGTTGTTTTGATTTTCGTTTGGAGATTTAATTGGTGTCGGCCTTCGGAAATGTACAAAATTCTTGGTTTCGTCATATATGGTGGCTACATTTTCACCTAGTTCAGCAAACCACTCAGGTTGAACCCACTAATGCCTCCTTGGTCTGGACTGCTAGCCTTGATTCGACTGACTCTGTCTGGGCTGATATGAACCTTGTCTGTAATTCTTGGGATTTTATTTGACTGTAGTTTGGGATTGAGTATTTGTCCGGTTCTGGCGCGATACTTTAGACATTTTTGTTTCCTCCACTGTGATTTTCTTTCCAACTTGATTCAATAATCCTCCACATGTCATTGTTTTCTTCTGAGTTACTGAATCAACCAAATCACCCAGTATTATACTTTTTCTTAAAGAAGCCATGATTACTTGCTCAAACAATCAGCCACTTCATTCCTTGTATTCATAAAACGGTTGATATAGTCCTTTAAAGATTCATTCAACTCTTGTGCATTATGAATGATGGTATCACCATTCTCTTTAAGCTCTTTACTTCCCACAAATTGCCTTCGGATAGCCATCCAAAACATATCAAAGTTTTTAATAGATAGCTGTGGTAAATTGTTATAGCATTGTACTGCACTCCCCTTAAAGGTATGTGAGAATGACCGACATAAAATTTTATCATCATCATCTTCAAACTTCATCATGAAAAATTTTGAATTCCTCAAGTTGATTATCAGGATCTTTGCTTTTATCGTATTTCTCCATTTTAGAATTTTCAAACTGCCTTGGCAGATGTCTAGAAAGAATCTTTGAAGACAAAGGTGACTGCCTCTAGTTGTGGTTACGGCTAAATATATGGTTTTAATCAGGAGTGGCAAATATACCTGGTTCAGACTGGATATAAAATTGATCACTTAACAGATGATCAATACCGTAATCCGCCGATCCCTTCACTTTTTGTTGATGTTTCTTTCTTTCATCTTTTCCATTTCTATACTTTTTCTTAGAATGTTTCTTGGTTAACCTTTTTTTCTTCTTCTGAAGACCATGATCACTACTAGATGAAGAAGTAGAAATATCAGAGTCAGATTCTATTAGAGTTTTAAAGAGAGTCTGATGTGTTCATCAACTGTTTAGCCCGATGTTCATTTTCTCAAACCCTTGTGAGCCTCTGGAATTGATCACTTTCATTTTGTTTGTGATTGTTACCAGGCTCGTCTGTAATGTTACATCGCGTAGTGAACTTTTTCAGTTGATCACGCTCGTCTTGCATGATCTTTCTTTCCTCTGTATTATGATTGACATGTGATATAATAGCACGCTCATTATCACCTCGGATCCCCTCATTGTCAAGAGGGAGAAATTCTTGCATCTCAAGATCCATGCCTCAAAGAACTCTGAAGTACGATCCATAATTATGGTTTCGAATACATCTATTTAGGCACCTCACGCTCCCACTGTGGTCGCCAATCTCGTGAAGGTAAAACTAACAGAGGGGTATTTGTGGAATGTATTAGACTTTTTTATGGAGTGTAAAGAGAGAATAGAGGTGTTTATTTAATATTTTTAAGAGAGATAAATCAACCAACCCATTAAATGTTGTTGTTGATCCTATTTATAAGATTTACAAGATCTATAGGCTAACCATGTCGGTTCATCTATTCGGGTCAAGTAGGTGGATTTGGAGGCCCAAAATA